>JAQPPZ010007914.1:8752500-10002500 GCA_028583015.1 Wollemia nobilis
ATTATCCTATTTTTTCTCTCTGCAACACCATTTTGTTGAGGAGTGTATGGACAAGTAAACTGTCTTTTGATCCCATGAGAAGAACAAAAATCATTGAAATAATTGTTATTGTACTCCCCTCCATTGTCACTTCTAATCATTTTGATATTTTCTCCCTTTTGATTTTCTACCAAAGTTTTGAACTCCTTGAATGTCTCAAAATAGTCTGATTTATTCTTAAGTAGATACCCAAAGGTCATTCTTGAATAATAATCTATAAAGGTGAGAATATAGGATGCACCACCAAGTGATCTAACATGTAATGGACCCATAATATCTGTATGAATGAGTTGAATAATGTGTGGCCTTTGTTGACTTGTCATTTGCAAACTTTTGTTTGCTTATCTTGCCTAAGATGCATGTTTCACACAAACCATGAATAGGTGAAATGTTAGGCAAGCCTTCAACCAAATTTTTGGACTTCATCATTTGAATATTTTGATAGTTTGTATGGCCTAACATTAAGTGCCAAAGCTTGCTACTAGGAGAAAAATTAGTTACTAAACACACTTTAGGAGGAGCATCACCTAACACATAAATATTATTCTTCACATGACCTATAATGATTGACAGCATGCCTTTCCTAATGCTCCATGAAGTTGCATTGAAATCAATAGTGTGACCACTTCTAGAAACTTGCAAAACTAAAATTAAATTTCTCCTAAGGTTAGGCACATATAGGACATTATCAAGTAATTTTCCTTCAATTACAACATTGCCAACACCTTCTACTTGAAGTTTAGTATTATCACAAATGATAACTGAATCTGAAGAGTGCTTATGAAATTCCACAAACTTATCCTTTTCAAAACACATATGGTTAGTGCATCCAGAATCTAACACCCATTCATTAGAAGTAGATGAGTCAATGGAGTAGAGGGCACAAACAAAGGAATTTTTATTAGAATTTTGCTTTACATTGTTGTTATTTTTCTTTCCCTTGCCAAACCATTTCTTAGGTCCTTGTCCCTTAGCCTTTTCTTGCTCTTCCTTTTCTACAATATTCTTATTCTTGAAACAATTTTGTTCCTTGTGGCCTTTCTTGCCACAAAATTTGCGAGTGAAATCAACTCTAAGCTTGTTGGGTTGGAAATTTTATTTTTTCCTTCCCTTGTATTTCTTCTTTAAGGAAGCTTTAGTGGCACTCAAGGCAACATTCTTCTCCTTGACAACTTGACCATTCACTTTGTCTCGATTAAGATACTGTTCATGTTGAATCAATAATTGTGAAAGAGTGTTGAGAGGAATGCCATCCTATTCTTGCTCTAGCCTAGTCTCAATAATGGTGACAAAATTCTTGAACTTGCCTGAAAAGTTCCTCAAAATAATAAATCCTGAGCGCTTCTCACTTATCCAATCATAATTACAAGCCAATAGTTGAGTTCTCATGTCTTTCATATTTGAGAGGAATATCAAGGCACTTTCTTCTTCACCTTGCATAGTGCTAATAATTCTGGACAATAAAGTGAATTTCCTTGATGTGTTGGACCCTAGATGGACTTGTTTTAGCAAATCCCATGCATCTTTAGCATGCTCACAATGGCTTATAGTGAGAAATATCTCATCACTCACACTATTGATAATCATGAAAAGTGCAAGGTGACTCCTGTTGTTGTATGTCTCAAGTGCCCTTGCCTGGGTTGGGATTGCTTCATCTCCATTCACAATGGGACATAACTTTCTTGCTTTAAATTCAGCCCTCATCCTTGTTTCCCATATTTCAAAATTTGATCCATCAAGGATGTGCTTAGGCGTGAAGGATATTCAATGATTAGACATTCTGGAAAGTGAACATAATCAAAACATAAGATGCATTGACAAAGTAAATAAATGATGCAACAAGAAAGTAGATAAACATACTTGAATAAATAAAAAAAAACATAACTATCAAGTAATCTACTTTTCAATCATCAAAGATAAAACATCATGAAAGATAATCAAAGTTAAGCATCATTAAGAGAGATAAGCATAATTATGAAAGATAATCAACATCATCATTAACTACTATAACCATATTGCAATAAACAACTATAACCATATTAAAATTGAATAAATGAAATAAACCAAGATCAACTTGCAATAGATTAACTTGCAATAAGAAGGTAACTAACCATAATAATCATCTTGCAACAAAATAAACTAACTTGAATTGAACCATAAAATATTTGTTAAATGCTAGATAGTCAATAAGTTAGGAAGTTAGTGTTCATTTTAAGGTGTTGCTATAGCCTAATGAATTGCCAATTCATCTCACCAAAGGTCAACCAAGCTACCCAAAAGGGTACAGGTACGAGGACCCAAAAAGGACTTGCTATCGATAGAGCAGATTCTTTTGGATTCAATAGGTGTTTAGCAAATATAAACTGTGTTGCAAGATTAACTAAATTTTAATCAAATACTAAAGTTGTGGTTAGAAAGTTGATTCATTTTTAACCTTCTTGATTAATATGAAAATTAGTAAATTACAAGTTATTTTTTTAGTAGATTGTTTAGTAGCAAGTTAGCAGTTAGATTAGTTGAGATGCAAAATGTAAGAAAGATGAACAAGAGATAGTGGAGACACAAAGCAAAACACACACACACACTCTCTCTCTCTCTTTCTCTCTCTCTCACTCTCACTTTTATTCTCTTTTACTTTCATAATGAGAGATACAAGTTACATTAATTTACAGTATGCTTCAAGTAAATACTAGAGAGAGAGTGGAAGAAATTAAGAAAAATAGGGGAAGAGAGTGAAAAATTTGATCCGAAATTGCCTTGTATACTTCAAAACATACTTGGATAACCTTGCAAAACAAGCAAACTCACAAACAACCATTGTTAATGTGAGACAAAAAAAATATTGCATTTTAAGGAGAATAATAATAATTTTTAATACAAAAAATTGCTTAAAAAAATGTAATTAAATTAATAAAATTTATTTTATTAATAAAAAAAATGGCATGAAAAAGTTTAAAGATTTTTATAAAGCAAAAATTTTTCAAAAAAACAAAACAATTTTTTTTTTTAAAAGCAAAACTATTTTTTTTTTTTTTAAACAAAACTATTTTTTTATAAAGCAAAACTGTTTTTTTTTTTTAAAACAAAACTGTTTTTTTTATAAAGTAAAACTATTTGTAGTTTTTTTTTTAAATAAATAAAAAAATGACTATATATGGAAATAGGGGTTTTTGGGTCTTCTGGATGCAACCATGGGGTCCGTTTGGCTCCAAAAACCTTTTCAGCAAAAACTTAATGCCAAAAAAAAAATCTATAAATTTAAAATAGAAATATTGTTTGCAAAAGATCTAACAACTAGATCTAAAAATATAATAAATCTATAAACCCTAATGACAGATTTATAAAATAAGTTTACATAAAATACCCAAATATCAAATGCATACAAAAAATATATATATACCTTAATGGGTTTTTCACCTTAAAGGATTGAAGACACTTGATGGAGATCCCAAATGCTCTGATACCACATGTAAGATAAGCAAAGTCTTCCCAAGATCGAAAAATGCTCCACAAGATCAATCACACATAAAAGAGGTAAACCCACAACACAAATATTGAGTGGTAAAACCCTATTTCAAATGAAGAAGTGAAACATCCACTATGAAGCTCACTATATTACTCAAGGATTCAACAGTACAAGAATGCTTCAATGTTATGCAATAATATGCATCAACATAAACTACAACACAAGTCAATATGACAAGATATGATAATATGTAGTAGAAAACACCTATATTTAAAGAGAAGCTTTTCTACTACAACCCTAAATCTTATCACAATCTATCAAATATTAGAAAGTGCTTTAGTTACTTTCTAATTTTATCACAATCTAATATTTGAGATATGTGATAAGTGGCATCTATCAAATATTAGAAAGTGATTAGTTACTTTCTAATATTTGCTAAAAAAGAGAAATAATTTTTTTCCAAGAAATTAAATATTCCTAGCACCCTTAATTTATTTATTAATTGGGTGGAAATATTTTACATAACATAGAGTTATATTCTAATTCAAATATTATTCTTTAGACTTTATATTTTAGTCTAAGAATAATTTACACAATGTTGCATTACATATTCAAACAATGAAGCTTATGCATTACAAATTAGCAAAATATATTTGGGTTAAGTTGCAAGGCATATATGAAGGAGAAAAAAGTGTCAAAAAGACAAAGATACAAAATCTCAAAGGATAATTTAAAGAATTAAGAATGAAGGATGAAGAAAATATTAGTGCTTATCTACTTCGTGTAGATGAGGTTTTTAACGCCATGCAAGGACTTGGACTTGAGATTGAAGAATCTAATGTTTGTGATAAGATCTTAAGATCTCTCCCAAAAAGGTTTAGTGAAAAGATCTCTGCTATAAAGGAATCAAAATATGGTGATTCTTTAACAAGAGATGTATTAATTGGTATTCTTACAAATTTTGAGATGAGAAAAAAAGGAACTTAATCCTTGAAAGGAGGAAACATTCAAAGTTACTAAGAATACAAAGGGTTAGAAGTCAGATTCAAGCAACGATTCATCCAATGATGAAGAAGAAAATTATGGCAGAAGGAATAAGGATCCAAGAAGATTTAAAGATGCAAAATCTATTAGATGTTTCTGTTGGTTTGGATTTCATACACACCCCATGAAGAATGAGCATAAAATACCAATAACACTTATACGGGATAAATCCCACTCACTTTAGGATCTTACTGGTTATCCAAGGTGTGAGATACAGAGTTGGGTCGAATGTCTATTCACTCTTTTTTGCTTCTAGAATAGTTTCAAGTAGACTGTCTGTTACCTTACAATGGGCTTGAACTTTGTTCAATAATGTTTAGGAGTTGTTACTTTGTTGACTATCAAATTTACAATGAGTTCTTGATATAGCTCTTTATGTTTTAGCAGATTAAATAAAAGACAAATTTTGAAAGAAAATAAAAATGGATCATTTAACAGTAGAACAAAGAGAGTAAGGTAGGGCAAAAAAGAGAAGCTTATCTAAGTTAGTTGCAAAATCAAAACTATCAATTTCAATTACACTATTAAACTTCACAATGGAACCAATCAGAGAGAAAGATGTCCAACTTTCTAAGATCACCTTCTACTAAGAGCATAAGATGGAGATAACATAGATTTGAAAGAAAATCATAAATAAAAGGGAAGTCGGTGTTAACTGGTATCTCTCACAAGCAGTCTAGCTCATGCAGTGAGGACAGAGCAATTAGGACAGACCAAAACCTTAAATATTTAATTTTTCCTAGCATATAACAAATAGAGTGAAGCATAGTAGCATATTCAATCTTGATAATGCAGATTTACAACTAAAATAAATAGAACTTTAGTGAGACAAAAACAAAAGAAGGTGCACTTATCGAAATTTGATTAGGCTCCTGGCCACGCTATCACAGAAGAACGATTTCACACAATCCCTAGGTCCAGAACAAAGCATTCAAACAAGATTTGCAAGAAATTTCTAGAATGTCTTTTATTCCAAGTTTTTGCCTCCAGACTTTACATTCAAAAGAAGTATATATAGACTCAGGACAAACCCTGATCTTTTCAAAATATCTTCTTCCAAATATCTAAATCTTATCATAAAAATCCCATCACCCAAGCTTTACAATATAAGGTATTTTAATATAGAGTTTCGATAAACCCTAATCACTCTGAAATCTTCGTGTTGATCTCGCCATAAATGGAGAAGATAAGATTTGATTTTATCTTCGTCAAATGGGCACTACGTGTAAATGTATCTTTATCTTTTGGTAAGCTGTCAGAGCATCTCATTAATTCTTCTACAAAATTTGGATGAGTCACTGAATTTCGAGGCCTTCCATCCTTGCACAGTCACCTTTGTTTGGTTTGAGTTGAGATTTTCGGCCCGTCATTACTTTTGCCATAAATTTTCCGGGCAAATGGATCCATCGACAAATTCTTTGAAGCCTGTATTCATGGTCGGATCTACAAAATCTGGATGAGTCACTGACTTCCCGACATCTCTTATCTTTATCTTTCGGCAAACCGTCAGAGCATCTCATTAATTCCTCGCTTGATTTGTGTTGAAATTCAGGTTTGTCTGTCTTTCTCGCCATTACTTCTGCCATGAATGTAACTATCGAATTACTTTCTGCAAAAGAAAAAAAAATATTAGAATTAATTAATTTTCCCACTTAAATATTTCTAGGGTTTGGACTGTTTCGAAAAGCTTTTACTTCTTTTGGATGGGTGACGACAAATTTAAAGAATGGCCAAATTTTGCAAAATGAATATAAATCCAAATATGTCACGATATCGTGACATTTTCTTCAAGTCACTTCTTCCTTGCTTATGCCTTCACGAAAATGGAACATGTCACGATATCGTGACATTTTTTTCACTTAGTGTCTTTCAAGATTTTACTCTCTGAAAATGGAACATGTCGTGATATCGCGAAATTTCCTTCACTTCATGCCTTTTAATATTTTTGCTCTCCGAAAATGGAACATGTCGCGAAATCATGACATTTTCTCCACTTAATCTCTTCCAAGCTTTGGCCTTCACGAAAATGGAACATGTCGTGAAATCGCGACATTTCCTCCACTTTGTGTTTTTCAGGCTTTCTTCCTCGCGAAAATGGAACATGTCACGAAATTGTGACATTTCCTTCACTTTGCTTCTTTCAGCTTCCACCCTCACAAAAATGGAACATGTCACGAAATCGTGAAATTTCCTTTACATAGTCTCTTTTAAGCTTTAGGATACAATTAAATTTAAGCAAAATTCGACAAGTCCGAAAATGGAACATGTCGCGATATCGCGACATTTCCCCCAAGTCATTATTTCCAAGATTTTGCCCTCTAAAAATGGAACATGTCGCGATATCGCGACATTGGACTTCAAAATATTTTAGGATACAATTAAATTTGAGCGAAAGTCCGACAAGTCCAAAAATGGAACATGTCGCGATATCGCGACATTTCCCTCAAGCTTTTCTTCCGAGCTTTTCCTCTTGCGAAAATGAGACAGTCCGAAAATGGAACATGTCGTGATATCGCGACATTTCCTTAACTTAGTCTCTTCCAAGCATTGGCCCTCATGAAAATGGACCATGTCGCGAAATCATGACATTTCTTTCACTTAGTCTCTTCCAAGCATTGGCCCTTGCGAAAATGGAACATGTCGCGAAATCGCGGCATTTCCTTCACTTCGCTTCTTTTAGCTTCTGCCCTCATGAAAATGGAACATGTCACGAAATCGCGACATCGAACTTTAAAATATTTTAAGATACAATTAATTTTGAGTGAAAGTCCGACAAGTCCAAAAAAGGAACATGTCGCGATATCGCGACATTTCCCTCAAGATTTTCTTCTGCTCTGCAAACTCTCCAAAAATTGTGGGTTGACTCCAGTGACTTTTTCCATCTGTATTTGGCATTTTTACATATTGATGAAGGATCTTCCTTAATCAGAAATAAATTTAACATTTGAAAAATGAATTTTAAATTGCTCAAGAATGATCAACTTCACATGGTGTAGAAAAAATGATGAAAAACTCAAAGTGCCCAGAATTTGATGAAACTTTACAAGCATCTAAAAGGCACAAAGGGTATCCAAATATGCAAATGGAGCTTAAAAATTCATCACGGTTGAAGGGAAAATGCATTTAGAAGTTTGCTGGCAAAAAATAGAAACTTCTATTGAAATCAATGCCATATGCAAGTATACTTGGACACTTTGATGTAGGAGAAGCTTAAAAAAAAGGGTGCAAGCAAAATTTGGAATTAAAAACCCGAAAACTCAAGAGGGTCCCTGCAAAAAAAAATGAAAATTAAATATTTTTAAAGGGATGGAATTTCATTTTTTTAGTGGGGGTGTGTTGCTTCTCAACAAATGGAGATATCTACAAGGAAAATAGTAGCACTATTTAGAATCCAGAACTCTAGTTTCAAAACAATTTAGACTATGTACCATGCTTTGCCACAAATATTTTCTAAAATGACTTAACTACTATCTGCTAGCTGTTAAAGTTTCCCAAGGACATACTAGGTTGAACCACTTAAGGAAGATTTTGATGTGCGATTACAAGTGTATAAAACTTCTTCCAAGGATGATCGGGGCTTCAAATGCTTGCTATGAATTGGACTGCTATTTACATTGTGTAGGGGAAACTGAGTAGAGCTCTGTTTACTAGTTTAGCCTTTCACAGCCCCGACAGAGTTACTCTTTAGATTTTCATGACCCTGATCACAATTAAGAGGTGGCATCTATAGCTTGGTGACCATGTTTGAGATGTACCCTTCAGGAGCCTTGGTTATGTGCAGGAAAGAGTGCCAATTTTATGTTGGCTTGTCCAACTTTCACCATCTCTTTCTTTTCTTTTGAAAGATACCAATTACTGGAGTGCCTTGCTGCTTCTTTTTTTTTTTTTTATATTCATCGAGCAATTGGTCAACTAACTATTTCAGCTCAGGTACCAACAACCTCCTTGGACACTTTGATGTAATTTTGTGAATTGGATTCCCCTCTCATGACCAACTTTTCTTGGATTCCCTGGGAGTTCTTCAACCCAACAGTATAGTAATTTCTTCATAATCAAAATAATTGTGGCAAGCAAAATACAAAATCCAATTATCTTTCTACTGTTGTTCTAGATAACAAGTAGTCCCACTTTTTAATCCTAGCAGACTATCTCTTAAAATAGAATGAAACAAAATGAAAACACACTAGGCCAATTTTCAATGTTGATTTGTGTTTTGCTTTTTTTAGGCAAACTCAAACAAACAGGATTAAAGAACTAACGAGGAGGAAAAAAGGCCACCAGTTAAAGACAAAATTGCATAGACCTCAAAAGATAAAACATAGTAAAAACACACTACTTCAAACTTAAAAAAAACAAAATAAAAACACACTACTTCGAACTTTATATACAATATATACATATGCACAAAGTCCCTTCAATCACTCAAAAAATGTTGCAGATGGAAAAGTAGAGAAATAGTGCCTTAGAAAAAAAAAAAAAATTGACCATTTGCAGGTAAATTTAGAAAAATACCTTTCAGGTCCTGTTGACGAAATGCACTCCAGATTATGCTTCCCAAAATTTTTTCTACCTGGAAAAGACTTGGTGTGTTTATTGTCTTCCCCTTTTTTAAAAAAAAAAACCCCCAGGATCAAATACCTTAAAGCCTTTATATACCCAGATCATCACATCTTCAGATTTATGTAACAACTCAAAGAGATCATATTTTATTTGTACGTCATAACTCTTAATAACTTGAACATTTTGTGGTTGCTCTACTACTCCAATATCCAAGATTTCAATTTTTATCCCTCTAGTAGAATTTTCATACCTTGCTCTTTCACTTGAGCCTTGCTTAGATTTAACCCCATCAATGTGTAATGTCCAAATATCATTGTTGTGATTGGTTAGAGATGTAACTGGTCTCACCCTCTTAGTTGTCAAATTATAAACTTCAATATCTGCATCAACACGATTTACAACCTCTTTTTTGATATTATGTTCAGTGATCACATGCTTATACTGAGACTCTTTGTCTATTCTGAGTTGGTTGACCACATTCACATTTAATATTTTCTTCTCATTTTCTTGAAATTCAATAGGTGGTCCAGAGTAAGTTTCAATCAAGTTATCTTTTTGTTCAACAATCTGAGCCAGCTCATGGAGGGTGATGTTAGCCTTAATTTTCTTCATATCCTCAATGATGTTATACTCCTTCCTAGTTACTTCTGTATAGTAATATTGAATCTTATTTTCATTACCCTTTGGTGAGGGAGGATCATTATTAGTAGGTTCTGGATTCTCACATCTCAAATTATAACTGTCCCTTTGGAACTGTTGAAAAGCTTACACTTCATCCATAGGTATCTCCATGACATTCTATGACTCATCAGGAAAAGTGAATGAATTTGAAACCATAGTCGTACTATTTTTGGATGAATCAGAACTATCAATATTTCTCTGATTTTTAGGAAAATTTAACTCACCAGGAAAAGCTTCAAAGCTGGGTACTTCTAGGTCACAAATGTTTACTTTAGGCACTTCCACCTTGAACTTTTCAGAATCTTTCTCTATATTTTGCACATGCTGAGTGTGTGTCACAGTTAATGGATTTTCCTTGGGTAGAGCGTGACATGTTGGCACTAACTCATGATGTGGAATGGGATTCAAAATAGGCATGTTCTGTGTAACATAGGATGTCAAAGGACTGCTCAAAATTTGAGGTCCTAACTGTCTTTCAAGAATTAAAGCTTCTTTATAAGCTCCTGCCAGGGTTGTGATATTGATGTCCCTCTTGAGAAAAATAGAGGTCACCGAATTCAAATGCATTCTTATAGATTTCTAAGGCTAGATTTGCACTTGGGATGTGTTGAGTGGTATTTTCATCCGATTGTGAAAACACACTCTCCGATAGGATTTGGGTTCTAAATCCTCTCTTGCAAAGAAACAATTTCTCCAAGGTTCCGCTATGTCAGCATTTGGTATATGTGTATCAATAATCTCAAATAAAGATATTCAATAAAAATGCTTGGAACACCTCAGTGGTTGCAAGTAACTGTTAACAAGGGGCAATGTTGGTTTATTTTACTGTGAAACTTTAATGATTGTTCATTGAACCCAAATAAAGCAAATGTGATTTGATCCTTAAATGACCACACTGTAACTTCAACATGGAAGTTGATGAAATGTCATAAAATATAAATCCTTCAATGAAAATGAAATTTTCATGAAGGGAATGTCATCATCTGCTCATGAATGAAAAACAAAATTGTAAAATGAAGTTCTGGCCTAGAAATGGAAATTTTCTATTTTTTGACTTTGGAATTTTTTAGTTTTTTAATTTTTTATTTTAATGCCTGTAAATAAAATAAAATGTAGAAAAAAAATGAAAATAAAATGTGAAAGAAAAATAAAAAGTGCATTCAGTATGATGCTATCCTCTTTGACAAAACCGAAGCTAATGAGGTTTTCTGCATACAACCTAACCTATTGAACCTGCAAACTCGCACAATCCAGGTAAGTTAGGTGTTGGTTTCTGGGGTTTAAACTGTAATTTTTAGATTTAGACATTCGCATGAAGCAACCAAGAGAACTTGCATTAAACTTCACCTATAAGCCTAGAAATCTGAAAAGGGGAAATATAAACATTTAATCTCGCATGCAAAAAATAACTCCTTCTTTCTTGCCAATGAGATGCAACTCTCTCGAATTTTTTGTATTAAAAATTGGTCATTATACAACAACAGAATATCTCGGTTTCCCAAACCCAGTCTATGGAAGAAAATAGCCTCAAAGCAGGCCCAGAATGGCCCTCTGGCCTTTAGCACTGCAACTCTGCTTACAACAATTTCCTACCCAGTCCAATGTAAAGGAATATCTAGACAAAGTGGAAGAAAAACACCACAAAAGAAGGCCCAGAATGGCTAACTGCCTTTGGCTCTGCAACTCTGCCCACAGTGGTTTTTTGACCCTCGTACTAATCTATGCTTCTGCTTTTAAAGTTCTGGTAAATTGCTTCTCCTTCCACGATGGTTCATTTTGTCTTCTAGATTGCCTCGTTTCACCTTCCCTGCCTTTCCATTGCTTTTGACTTTATGCTCGATATTGAGATGCTTGATCTTCTCTGTGAACTGTAATGCCTCTGCAGCCCTTATACATGTGCGCTACGTGTTTCGCACTTTTTTGCATGTTCTGTAATGGCCCCATGTAAATCACGACAAAAAATAGCATGTCGCGATATCGTGACATTTTTATGCATGCAGATTTGCTCCTCTACTTTCATTGCAAAAATGCGACATGTCACGATATCATGACATTTTCCTGCCAACAACCTTGTCCGCCTTCATGCACCACAAAAATAAGACATGTCATGAAATCGTGACATTTTTCTGTCAGCAACCTTGTTTGCCTTCATGCACAGCAAAAATGGGACATGTCGCAAAATCGTGACATTTTCTTGTCAACAGCCTCGTTCGTCCTCATGCATCACGAAAATGATACATGTCACGATATCGCGACATTTCTCTGCTATCGGGCCGTGTGGATACAACCTGTCACGAAATCGTGACGTTTTTCTGCTTCACTATGTTTTGTTGCACTTAGCCGCAAAAATGCAACATGTGAAATCGTGACATATTTTCCCTTTCGTACTATCTCGCTACTTTCTGTCACGAAATCGTGACGTTTTTCTCTTTCAGGCTGTCTCACTGCTTTTTGTCACGAAATCATGATGCCTTTCATCTTCGTACCCCTTGGCTGCTTCCTGTCGCGAAATCGTGACGCTTTCTCTTTTCGTACCACTTGGCTGCTTCCTGTCGTGAAATCGTGACGCTTTTCATATTTATACCACTTGGCTGCTTTCTGTCACGAAATCGTGACATCTTTTCATTTGGCATGTCTTGCTGCTTGCAGTCGCGATATCGTGACAACTTTAGTGACTTGCCCTGTTTGACTGGTTTGACCGTGATTTTATGACATGTCATGATTTCACGATAATTTTCATTCTGTCTTTCTCTCTCTTCTATGACCTGCGATTTCACAACACGTCACGATATCGTGAGATTTTCTCTTCATGATGCATTCTGCTGCTCCTAGCCGCAAAAACATGACATGTCACGAAATTGTGACACCTTTCCATTTCTAGTCGCGACGAAGCAACATGTTGTGAAATCGTGACAACTTTTCATTTTCGGCCGCGACGGAGCAACATGTCGCGATATCATGACAACTTTTCATTTTCGGCTGCGATGGAGCAACATGTCGTGATATCGCGACAACTTTTCATTTTTGGGCAACGACAACGCAACATGTCGTGAAATCGTGACAACTTTTATTTTTCGACCATGACGGAGCAACATGTCGCGATATCGTGACAACTTTTCATTTTTGGTCGCGACGGAGCAACATGTCGCGATATCGCGACACTTCTTTTTTTGTGATATTCTTCTTTTTTCCTTGATTTTTAGCATCTGGGCCACTGTGGTCTTCTTTGAAAGCATGCAAAAAATGTGGGTCCCCAATTTTGGGGTGTGTTGTGGATCACCCACAACAGGATGTAATGACCAGTCATTCTACCATAAGATTTTTGGAACCTTATATTAAAAGACCTGATATCTTCACCAGACTCTCTCTTAATGTTAGAAAAGTGTTGATATAACGCACTGGGGTCAATCACTTCACCAAATTATGATACAAAAACTTTCTCCGGGTCATTCCAACTAGTAATAGAGTCATTAGTAAGATCCAAAAACCAGTCGTATGCTTCCCCTTTGAGAGTGAATGGGAATAACCTACAAGCCACATCTTCATGCTGCACATTCAACAACTTTAGAGCATTTTTATATGCCACTAGGTGTTCTTCTACTGTTCTGGTTCTATCATGTTTGTAGGTAGGAAGATACTTCTCAAGATTTTTGGGTAAATCATGCGCTACACCAAGGATATTCAAAGCAGTGGAACCCAACCAGCTTGCCATCACTACCTAATTAACGATGATATTTTGAGTTGCAGTTGGAGGAACTACAAGGGGTGACAAAACTATGTTAGACAAAGACTTGGCTCTTCTGAGGCTGCTTCTCCTTGGGGTTTCTAACTCAGGCACTAGGAGCTCTCCAGCTCTAGAGTGGGACCTGGTTACTCTATAGGTAGAATCCAGCTTTTCACAAACATCCTAGCTTTTCACAAACATCCTAAAATCCTTAACAAATACTAAACGTAGTTCAATAGGTCCTCATTATAGCGCCAATTTTAAATGTTGGTTTGAGTTGAGATTTTCGGCCCGTCATTACTTTTGCCATAAATTTTCCAGGAAAATGGATCCACCAACAAATTCCTTGAAGCCTGTATTCGTGGCTAGATCTAAAAAATCTAGATGAGTCACTGACTTCTCGACATCTCTTATCTTTATCTTTCGGCAAACCATCAGAGCATCTCATTAATTCCTCGATTGATTTGTGCTGAAATTCAGGTTTGTCTGTCTTTCTCGCCATTACTTCTACCATGAATGTAACTGTCGAATTACTTTCTGCAAAAGAAAAACAAATATTAGAATTAATTAATTTTCCCATTTAAATATTTCTAGGGTTTGGACTGTGTCGAAAAGTTTTTACTTCCTTTGGATGGGTGATGAAAAATTTAAAGAATGGCCAAATTTTGCAAAATGAATATAAATCCAAATATGTCGCGATATTGCGACATTTTCTTCAAGTTACTTCTTGTGCCTTCACGAAAATGGAACATGTCGCGATGTCGTGACATTTCCTTCACTTAGTGTCTTTTAAGATTTTGCTCTCCGAAAATGGAACATGTCACGATATCGCGACATTTCCTTCACGTCATGCCTTTTAAGCTTTTTGCTCTCCAAAAATGGAACATGTCACGATATCTCGACATTTCCTTCACTTCATGCCTTTTAATCTTTTTGCTCTCCGAAAATGGAACATGTCGTGATATTGTGACATTTCCTTCACTTCATGCTTTTAAGCTTTTTGCTCTCCGAAAATGGAACATGTCGCGAAATCGCAACATTTCCTCCACTTTGTGTTTTTCAGGATTTATTCCTCACAAAAATGGAACATGTCACGAAATCGTGACATTTCCTTGACTTAGTCTCTTCTAAGTCTTGGCCCTTGCGAAAATAGAACATGTACAAAAATGGAATATGTCGCGCTATCATGACATCGAACTTTAAAAGATTTTAGGATACAATTAAATTTGAGCGAAAGTCCGACAAGTTCGAAAATGGAACATGTCGCGATATCGCGACATTTCTCTCAAGTCATTATTTCCAAGCTTTTGCCCTTGCAAAAATGAGACATGTTCAAAAATGGAACATGTCACAATATCGCGACATCGGACTTCAAAAGATTTTAGGATACAATTAATTTTGAGTGAAAGTCCGACAAGTTCGAAAATGGAACATGTCACGATATCACGACATTTCCCTCAAGCTTTTCTTCTGAGCTTTTCCTCTCGCAAAAATGAGATAGGTCCGAAAATGGAACATGTCGTGATATCGCGACATTTCCTTCACTTAGTCTCTTCCAAGCATTGGCCCTCGCAAAAATGGAACATGTCGTGAAATCGTGACATTTCCTTCACTTAGTCTTTTTTCAGCTTTTGCCCTCGCAAAAATGAGACATGTCCAAAAATGGAACATGTCGCGATATCACGACATCGAACTTTAAAAGATTTTAAGATACAATTAATTTTGAGTGAAAGTCCGACAAGTCCAAAAATGGAACATGTCGCGATATCGCGACATTTCCCTCAAGTTATTATTTCCAAGCTTTTGCCCTCGCAAAAATGAGACATGTCCAAAAATGGAACATGTCGCGATATCGCGACATCGGACTTCAAAATATTTTAGGATACAATTAATTTTGAGCGAAATTTCGACAAGTCCGAAAATGGAACATGTCGCGATATCACGACATTTCCCTCAAGCTTTTCTTCCGAGCTTTTCCTCTCGCAAAAATGAGACAGGTCCAAAAATGGAACATGTCACGATATCGTGACATTTCCCTCAAGCTTTTCTTCCGAGCTTTTCCTCTCGCAAAAATGAGACAGGTCCGAAAATGGAACATGTCACGATATCGTGACATTTCCTTCAAGCTTTTTCTTCTACTCTGCAAACTCTCCAAAAATTGTGAGTTGACTCCAGCGACTTTGTCCACCTGTATTTAGCATTTTTACATATTGGTGAAGGATCTTCCTTACTCAGAAATAAATTTAACATTTGAAAAATGAATTTTAAATTGCTCAAGAATGATCAGCTTCACATGGTGTAGAAAAAAAGGATGAAAAACTCAAAGTGCCCAGAATTTTATGAAACTTTACAAGCATCTAAAAAGGTCCAAAGGGTATCCAAATATGCAAACGGAGCTTAAAAATTCATCACGGTTGAAGGGAAAATGAATTTAGAAGTTTGCTGGCCAAAAATAGAAATTGCTATTGAAATCAATGCCATATGCAAGTATACTTGGACACTTTGATGTAGGCGAAGCTTAAAAAAGGTGCAAGCAAAATTTGGAATTAAAAACCCGAAAACTCAAGAGGGTCCCTGCGAAAAAATGAAAATTAAATATTTTCAAAGGGATGGAATTTCATTTTTTTAGTGGGGGTGTGTTGCTTCTCAACAGTTTCAATTGTGGAAAGTATGATCACTATGCAGTTGATTTTCAAGAAGCTAGACATAACAATAATGAAGAAAAGCAGGATCATAAGAACAACAAATCAAAAAAATATAGGTACCATAAGTTCTTTCAAATACATAAGAGGAGTTACCATGCAAACAAGGCAAGTAAGTACTCGAGTGATAGTGATAATAGTTTCTCAGATAATGTTAAAGATGAAGTTCTATTTTTGACAGAAGAAAACAAAAAAGTTAAGAAAAAGTCACCAATAATTCTCAAGTATTTTAGATGTGGTAACTTTGGACATCTTGAAGATAGTTGTACAAATAATGGTTTTAGTTTCAGTGATGATGAATATGAGGATACACTTGACGGACCAGAAGAGAATATTCTAATGGCACTAGAAGAACAAGGAGGTGATCCTATAGAAGATAAGTCAAAAAATAATGAAGATGTTTTCAAAGGTAAAAAAATAGAGGAAGAATAAAAAAAAAGAGAAGTTGATCTTGAGGGAGAGATTATTTATGCTCTTAACACATTAAAGAAGGTAAGAAAGAAAAACTCCCAACTTAAGCTTTAGTTTCAATAATGTGATGAAGAGAAAGGAAAACTTATAGAGGATCTAAACAAGTCAATGGCTAAGACAAAGAAGTTCAAGGATAAGTTAGAAGAAAAGTTCTTATAATGTGAAAGGTTAGAACATGAAGTGGCTCTACTAAGGGAAGAAATAAAAGAGTCTAAAGATAGGTTATACAAGTTTGGAAGAAGCTCAAAGAATTTGGATAAGATTATCAAGACACAAAAGCCTACATCAAGCAAGATAGGTCTTGGTTTTGAACAAGTGCAAAATAAATAGGAAAAGGAGCCAACCTAAAGTTTTGAAGAAGAAAAAACTTCAAAAGAAGACAGTGTAAGAGAAAGTGAGACTTTTAAGGATGAGTTGGACAACAGAAAGTTCAACAAGGAAAGGAACAATGCACAAAGAAGAAATAGATGGAACATGAACCAACACAAGGTAAAAGAGACTAAGAGATCATTGAGGTCAAGGCAAGGTAATTTCAATGGATGATGTTTCTCATGTCACGGATTTGGGCACAAGGCTTCACACTTCAGGACACATGAAAGACAGGAATATAGAAACTTCAAAAACAAACAGTTTTTTCATGGGCATTTCTACTCATGTAATCAGTTTGGTCACAAGGCAATGATTTTTAGGGTTCATGATAGTAATAGACATGGCTTCATTAGGAGAAATCTCAAGAAATTTACACCTCCAAGGATTAATAACATTAAGTGTTATAAGTGCAATATTTATGGACATACAACAAAGTGAACATAATGAAGGATTGTGTTTAGTGCAAATTTATGGATAGAATTTGGTGTAGATTTGAGGACATATTTGTGCCATATCAAAGATAGAGATTGAATAGATTTGTGCTAGACTAAAGGATTGCATTTAGTGCAAATTTGAGACAGAGCTAAGAGTAAGCTTTGAAGGTGATAGAGTATAGAGGATTACAGTCTCTAGTGGATAGAGATCCATTAGCCAGGGCAGTGAGGATAAGTCTTCTAAGTGAGGACAAGAGTCTTTAGTGGATAGAGATCCATTAGCCAATGCAATGGAGGCAACAATTCTTCTAGGATATTGGTGTATCCTATGGATAGTGATCCACAAACTTGATTAGGGGATTGGTGTCTCCTTTGGACAAAGGTCCATAAATATTGTAATAGGGAAAGGATTCCCAAGATATTGATTGAGAAAATTTTAGTGAAATATTTTCTCCATGGAGTAGACCACATTGGGTGAACCACATTAAATTGGTGTCTCTATTGTGTGTGGTGATTTATGCATTGCTTTGATTATTGCTGTTAATATTGCTATCTATACATTGCATAATATTTATTGGAAAGAAAAGTAAAAAGTGGTCTTATACTATTCACCCCCCTCTCGATGTAAGCTTGTGTTCTTCAATAGTTGGGACCTCAACCTTTGAGCACTCCTTTAATAACTTTTGTTACATATAACATGACTATTATGAATCCCATTCTCCATCAAATGATGTTGCCAATATGTCAAGCCCCACCTATATAAAATCCATTGACTTTGGCACACACTAGGTATGTACAAATTGTGGAGAAAGAATCAGATAGAAATATAGTTGAGGAAGTTTCAAAGATGATCCAAAAATTGGAAAATGACTTATTAACTTTCAAGAGGCAAGTGTCTACGGGAGAAAGTTCTAACAGGTTTTCTTACCAACAAAACATATTCTCCAGACCTCTATATGAACCTGATAAATATTAAGACAAAGGCAAGAGACCTAAGGTGAACATTTATGACCTAGCTTTTCCCAATTGGTACAAGATTCATGGAACATCCCAACATGGGGAGCTAGACTATTTAGAATTTTGTAATGCCTTTGAAACTTTGTTAGGTGAGTACAATTTTTCTAAAAATTAGAGAAATGTTGATGGTATTGGTTCATCTAAACATAGTACTGCTATGGTTTTGGATTTATTCACTTTTCTAGATGAATTTAAAAATGTTGCAAAAATACCCATAGATGAAGTGCAAGATTTTCAATAGTTTAGAAGGGATAATTACAATCCCTAAAATAGAAATCTAGATCCCAACACTAAATCTACGCCTCTCACCAACTCTCACAACATTCCTCCTAATCCTTCTCCAAATAATAATCCACCTCCACCCAAGGGGGGAGATCCAAAGGTCCAATATGGATTTGCTACTCCACTTAACAAAGGATACAATATAGTGGAGGATATGAAGAATATCAAGGCTAACATCATCCTCTGTGAGCTGGCTCAGATTATTGAACAGAGGGATAACTTGATTAAGAATTACTTTGGACCCTCTGGTAAACCTCCAAAAAAGGGAAATAAGATAGCAAATGCAAACATGACAGTATACAAAGAGAAGACTAAAGTCCCACCTTTCTTACTGACAGTTTGCATATTTGGGAAAAATCTACATAATTGTTTGGTGGACTCTAATGCTTCAGCTAATGTTATGCCTTTGGCCATCTACCAATAATTGGGGTTAACTCTTGTGAATTCTAATAGAAGAGTCATTCAATTGGATAAAACTAAGGTAAATGTGATAGGTGAAATATAAGGTATACACATCCAAATAGCATCTAAGCCAAGATCACAACATGAAATTGACATTCAAGTGGTAGATATTCCTATGGGGTATGGAATGCTTTTGAGTAGAGATTGGTCAAAATTCTTGAATGGGTATTTGACCACCGATTTTTTGCACATGTGGTTACCCTAGGAAGGTGTTGCAAATTAGTTAAGAATTGATAGGGAGCCTCAATATAAAATTATGATAAATGAATACAATATCAAGAATGAAACTATTAACTTTGTTGATGCAGATTGAAGAACACAAGCTTATACTGAGAGGGGGGTGAACAGTATAAGATCAACTTTTAATTTTCTTTCACAAAAAATATTATCCAATGTTATCAATTGAAATATCAATAGCAATAATCAAAGTAATGCACAAATCATCACACACATGAGAGACACAAATTTAACATTGTTCACCCAATGAGGGTTACATCCACGAAGAAAATATTTCTTCTAAATTTTCTCAACAAATCTCTTAGGAACCAAATCCCTATTATAATTTTTATGAACCTCTATACAAAGGAGATCTCAATCCCTAATGATCTGATTTGTGGATCTCTCTCCATAGGAGAACTCTATCCTCTTTGATATGGTTTATGGATCTCTCTCCATAATATCTCTATCCCCTCTACTTTGGTCTACTCCAAAGCTTACTCTCAATTCTGTCTCAACCTACACCAGACTTTAACATAAGGCTAACACAAATCTATTCTAACTCTGTTCCAAATTTTTGTCTCAAATCTGCTCTAAAACTTAACACAAGGCTAGCACAAATCTACTCTGACTCTATCCCAAATATCTGTCTCAAATATGCTTAAATCTATCCCAAGTATTCTCACAAGACTTACTTAAAATAGCAACCAAACCTGCTCATACAATCTGTCTAAAACTACCTCAAGTCTTCTCACAAGACTTGCTCAAAATAGTAACCAAACCTGCTCTTAATTCTACTCAAAAATTGCTCAACATGTATACAAATATACTCTAATACATGCTAAAAAAGGCTCACAGAAAATGCTCAATCAATCCCAAATTTTGTATTCAAACAATACTTCTATCTCTCTTCACAAATCACTATGTTCACTTCAATGATACTCTTAAAAGGAATGCATAAATTTATTCAACAAAGCACATATTCAAACCTTATTTCTCCACCTTATAATTCAGAAATATGCCCAACTAAACACCTCAAATAAGGAGTAATGTCCTCATACCTCTTAGTTTGCTTTGATGAAGAAATATCCTCAAGAACCTATCTTACAAACAACCAGTCTTTCTTTTGCCACTTCAAGGGTTAGATAGCAAAAGTACTTTCTCAAAACATCCACATAAACTTTCCTCTCAAAAGGATGTGCACAATAAAATCTGAAAATGATGCTCTAAGTCCCTTCTTTTGTTCTAAAAAATAAAGCATTAATACTCAACAAAAACTCTCATATTTTCTTTTCACCATGCAAGAATTACAATAAAATATCAAGCAAATTATCACACCTTATTACTCATAATATTGCAAAATAATATCGAACCCAAAAAAACCATAAATTACACACATGAATTTTCTTATACACCTTATACCTCCTACTTGAAATAAAATATTTCAATGCACTTCAATTTTTTAACATGACCATAACATCATTTATTTTATGTAGCACACATAGCACTTATTAGAACTCCACACTATTCGATGAGGAAAGAGGCTGAAGGCTGGGGAGGATTAGACGTTTTTCGCAGGACTGCCCAAACTGCCGAACTCGTTTCGGCCATATCTCACTCATCCGAACTCGGATTGAGCTAAAATTTTGAGGGTAGATGCCTGAAAAACCCTAGAACGTCTCCACCAATTTTCATATCATTTGGAGCAACACAGATCCTAGCGCATCCCTATGTGTGAACGATATATTTGGCAAGCGGCTATGCGAGGGTTTCATCTCGGGTTGAGTGCAAGCAGCTCCAGAGGTTGGTTTTTAGGGCCTTCGGGCCCTAGCGGCCAATATTTTTGTGGTTTATGCTCAATATTTTAGCAGGAAATGTTGCAGGGGATACAAGATGGGTTAGAAATTTGTCTTTCAATAGATCATACCGTGAACTTGAGTGACAACGGCTTCCAATTTGCTGCACAAAAGAAAAGTGAAAACCATACCTTTCCACGACGTCTAGGGCAAGGATTAAAGAGACCACGAAATAAGTTTCAAGCAGTTGATCAAAAAATGGCTCATATCTCAAGTGAATCTGGTGCTAAGGTGCACCCACAAAATAATTCTACTATGAAAACCCCTGTCAAGGGTAAGAATTTTGAAGACTCGATCCCAAAAATGAATTTTAGGGATGCCCTTCATGGTGGACAGCCTCAGCCCAATGCTAATATCAATATTAGGGCTTCTCATAAACCTCTAAGAATGCCTAAGATTGATCCCAGGAAAATGGAGTCAGGATGTCTTAAAGCAACTGATGGAACTCCTATTGTTAAGCTTGATATGGGTAACATTCAGACTGGCATTGAAGATTTGGAAAAAAGAGGACTAATTTGTCGGTTCGTGGGTTTTCGTCCGAGTCTATCTGCTTTCAAAGTCTGGGCTGCAAAAAGCTGGAAAACTAAAGGTGAGTTACAAATCTCTATTTATCCAAATGGTTATTTTCTTGTTTTATTTGCTAATAATGAAGATAGAGAGAAAAATTTTCAAGGGGGTCCTTGGTTTTTTGGAAGGGCAGGGCTTTTCATGAAGCCCCGGCATACTAAATTTAAAGCCGAAGAAGAGATGCCTTCTATAGCTCCCGTGTGGGTTAGACTCTTTGGCCTCCCTATTGAATTTTGGAATCCTACTATTTTTTCTTCAATTGGAAACTCTTTAGGAACTTTTATGATGACTCGTTGATTGTACTCAAAATTTTGAACATATTATTTATGCTCGAATTTGTGTTTTAATGGATTTTGACAAACCCCTACCTAAAAATATCACATTACAATTTGGGGAAGACACTTGGGAGCAAGTAGTGGACTATGAGAACATTCCTTTTCGTTGTAGAATTTGCCATGAATATGGTCATTTGGCCAAGGCTTGCCCAAATAAAATTCCTGATCAAAAGAAAGAAGATATAAACTCAACAGGTTTCCAAATACCTAAGAAGAAGAACACTAAAAAAAACCAAGTAATGAAGGATCAATCAAAGTCATTTGCTAATATGTTTGAAATCCTTTCCACAAATGATGTCCCAAGTGAGGAAGAGGAAATAATGGAAACCGAAATCTTAGAAACACAATTTAAATATGAAGGAAAGAACTCGGAGACAAACCAACAAATCAAAGGTTTTCAACAGAAAAAAAGGAGAAAATTTACACAAGAAAAACAATATTTCAAATGTCAAAACTTCAAATAATGCAGTCCCAATATAGACTCCATTGAACCATCTAGTAAAATTTTGGCCGTGTATGAGCATTCTTCAAGGTTAGAAGCCATCTCAGATTCAATTGGAATAAGTCAAGAAACAGGGAAAAAAATTGAAGATGGATTCTAATCAAAAAGTAGGTCGCAAGACCAATCAATATCATATGGTAAAAGAAGGTGAAAAGCTTGTAGAGGAAGGTAAGATTAATGCCCTTCCCAACATTTTTAGCCCCGGTATTAATGAAGATCATCACTTGGAATATTAGAGGACTCAAAGGGAGTCTTTCAAAACAAAATGAAATTAGAAGAATGATTCAGATAAATCATCCACATCTTGTTTTCCTTCAAGAAACAAAGATGTCAATGGAGGATATGGACTTAATTGCCAATAAAATTTGGCCACTGAAAAGTGGTTTCCCTCAGCTCCCAAGGGACTTCGGGTGGCATTGCTTGTCTTTGGGACCCAAAAGAGGTAGTTATTCACCATATGGTTGGCAGTTGGGGTTTGTTGGCTATAGCTATTCAAAGTAGACATTCCAACCAGATTATGCTCTGCATTACTGTTTATGCCCCGACTTCTTTGGAGGAAAAAAGAAGACAGTGGAAGGATATTACTCATATTATCTCTCATTTTCCTAAAGCTTGGATCTTGATCGGAGGAGATTTCAATACCATCCTCTCTCTGGATGAGAAAAGGGGGGAAATAGAAATTTGGACAAAAGTACTGACCTCATGAGCGAATATATTGCAAACCTCCATCTTGTGGATATCCAACCAGATAATGGCCTTATGACTTGGTCTAATCAAGGCTTAGCTTGTATAATGGAGAGATTGGATAGGTTTTTGCTCTCTAAAAATTTCTTAATCCATGGTCACATTCCTAAAGTGAAGACTCTTAATAATGCTGGTTCGGATCATTGGCCACTCATGGTGGAAATGTGGAAAACCAATGTGAGTTTCTCTCCTTTTCGTTTTCAATTAATGTGGCTTAGAGACATTTCCTTCAGACCTCGTGTGCAACAATGGTGGAAGGAAGGTAAACCTAGGCATGGGACTAAGATGTTCTGTTTTGCCAAAAGACTGCAATACATTAAATCCAAAATCAAGACTTGGAACTGGAAAGAGTTTGGGGATGTTCATAAAAAAAAACATGAAGTTATTGCTCATCTTGAAAATTTGAATAAGAAAATCCGTTTAGATGGCCTCACAGAGAAGAGAAGTGCAGATGAAATTAAACTCACAACTCGGTTAGAGGAATGGGAAAAAAGAGAAGAAATCTTATGGAAGCAAAAATCTAGAATTCAATGGCTCAAAGAAGGAGATCGAAACACAAATTTCTTCCACAAATCTCTTCTAGCTCGAAGATCTCACAACTTTATTTCTTCCTTAAAATCAGATTCTGGAGATGTTGTTTATACTTGGGATGGCATGAACTCTATTGTTGTTGATTACTTTTCCAATATTTTTGCTGCTACTCCTCTTGACTCAGCTTCACAACAAAATGTTCTTCAAGCAATCCCTTCTCTTATCACTTCCGAGGAGAACTCTATTTTGACTGCTCCTGTTACTATCAATGAGCTTCAACAAGTAGTTTTTAAAATGCAAAAAGGGAAAACCCCAGGTCCTGATGGTTTTCCTATTGAGTTCTACCAAGAGTTCTGGGATATCCTTCATGTTGATTTATTAGAGGTGGTGGAAGAAGCCAGGAAATCCAAAGAAATTTTGAAGGTTATCAATAAAACTTATATTACTCTTGTTCCAAAAGCTCAAGAGGTTGATCATATCTCAACTTTTAGACCTATTGCTTTATGTAATGTTCTTCTCAAAATTATTACTAAAATCATGGCAGAAAGGTTGAAGCCTCTTTTGCATAAGATTATTTCCCAGAGCAAGGGGGATATGTGGAAGGACGTCAAATAGTAGATGAGATAGTTCTTGCTCAGGAAGCCATCCATTCCATGGATATGCAAAATTCTCCTTCTATGTTCATCCGGTTAGACTTATCCAAAGCTTATGACAGAGTGGATTGGCACTTCCTTATCAAAGTTTTGAGGCAATTTGGTTTCTCTAAGGATTGGATGGATTGGATTATGGGATGTATCTCTTCAGTTTCCTACTTAGTTCTTATCAATGGTAGGCCTTCTCAGTCTTTCCTAGCTTCCAGAGGTATTAGGCAAGGTGACCCGCTATCCCCTTATTTATTCATCATTCTTGCTGAATGCTTGGGTAGGACTATAACCAAAAAGAGGGAAAACAAAACCCTTGAGGGAGTTACCATTGCTCATGGAGCTAGACCTATCTCTCATCTTCAATTTGTGGATGACTCTACCCTTTTAGGTAAAGCTACAGTTAAGGAAGCTTCTAATATTAAGCAAATCATTAGCTGTTTTTCTAAGGCTATTGGGCAGTTGATCAATGAAGACAAATCTAAAGTTATTTTCTTTCACTGCTCTGCTAGACAGGAATCCATGGTCTTGGATAAATTAAGATATAAGAAGACCTCTCTTCCAATCACTTATTTAGGTATTCCCATAAATATTCAAAGGCAGAAAAATAAAGATTGGAATTGGTTGTTGGACAAAGTCAAGAAGAAAATTGGAAAGTGGACCAACAAGTGGCTTTCTTCTGGGGGTAGAATCACCTTGGTAAAATCAGTCCTTCAAGCTATTCCTATTTATGTTTCTTCCATTTTGAATATCCCAAAGGTTGTTCTTCGAGAATTGGATCAAATCAGTCATCGTTTCCTTTGGAGTGGTACTAAGGAGAAAAGAAAATGGGCCTTGGTGAAATGGGATACTTTATGTCTTCCTAAGAGTGAAGGGGGGTTAGGATTCCGGTCTTCAATTAATAACAACAAAGCTTTAGCTGCTAAATTATATTGGAGGATGTTGCATAACCCCAATGCTCTTTGGGCCAATAATCTCCGTGCTAAATATGCCGAGAACAAAAGTCCTGAAGACCTTGTTCGCTATCAACTTCCTACCAAAGGTTCTCCCATTTTAGCAGCTCTTAAGACTCGGTGAGGATTTGATAAAGAAAAAATTATTTTGGATCATTCATAATGGTCAACATGCAAATTTTTGGACAGATTCTTGGGATGGTCACAAGCCTTTGATAACTCGGTTTCCCGATTGGAGGCCTTGGATGGAGGAGCTTCACTGAGCTAATTGGATAAAGGTGGCTAATTATCTTCGGTACCATACTGGTAATTCAAAGGTTGGTAGATATTGGATCCCTATTGAGGACTGGCCTATTCAAATCCCAGAAAGGCAAAGACAAGATATCCAAGGCATCCTTCATATGAGATCCCTCTCTTGGTCCCATGAAAAAGATTGTTTTGGATGGAACAACACTACTAAGGGTGAGTATTCAGTTGCTCAAGGTTATTTGACCTTATGCCATAATAATCCCAACCATTCTTCTGACATATTTTCTCAATTGTGGGCTCAAAAGCTCTGGCCTAAGGTGAGGTTCTTTAATTGGCTTTTATTGCATCGTAGGGTGCTTACTCGGTGAGCAACTTATGAAGCGTGGTTTTCATGGCCCTTTTAGATGTGAAATGTGTGAAGAGAATGTAGAAAATATCAACCATATTTTTATTGAGTGTACTTTAGCCTCCGAGCTATGGAGGAGAATGGCAACTTTACTTGGCTTACAAGTGGTCCAATTTTTTCACTTTTGAACAACTTTGGAGGGATTGGCCTAATCAAGAGGGTGTTGATCATTTTATTAGGCACTTAGTTTGGATGGGTTCTACCATTCTTCTTTGGAATATTTGGAATGAAAGGAACAACCAAATTTTTAATCAAGATAGGAAGGATATTCACTATATTTGGCAAAAGACCATAGCCAACTTAGTTGAATCAGTCCATCAACTCCTTAATCACCCCCAAAACTCCCACCAAAGATGGGATCAAGTGATGCAAATATTGAAGATTAAACCTTCTAAGGGCAACCAACTTAAAGGGAATGTGAGTATTAGTAAGATGGATAGGACTAGAAATTGGCAACCTCCTCCTAAGGATTTTGGAAAAGTCAATACCGATGGAGCCTCTAGAGGGAACCCTGGAAAAGCCAGTGTGGGAGGAATTGGTAGACTTTCAGATGGCTCCCTGGTTTTTACTTTTGCTGAGAATTTGGGTATTCTTTCCAATAACCTTGCCGAGGGGTATGGTATCCTTAGAGGCCTTCAGGAGGCTACTAAGGTTGGATGGGAAAAGGTGTTAGTTGAGTCTGACTCTCAACTTATGATTAATCTCTTGAAGACTCCTTCTAAGAATCATAAGGTGGATTGGAGAATAAAAAGAATTATTGAGAAGATTCAGTTAATCCAGATGGGATTTTTGAAAGTTGATTACAATCATGTGGTCAGAGATCAAAACAAGAGTGCTGATGCTTTAGCTAATTGGGCTTTGGACAAAGGTGATCTTACTTGTTATGGCCACCCTCCTATATGGTGGGCTTCTCAAATTAGGGAAGCTCTTCTTTCTATCATTTCTTTGGATGGCTCCAGTTTCGAAGGTACCTAGTTTCTTCTTGTTTTTTTTTTTTGTTTCTCTTTGGTTCATTCAGTTTTTTTAGTTCCCTAGCTCATTCTATTCTTTATTTTGTTTCCTCTGTTGATTCTTGCATTAATAGTCTTCTGGTCTAGATAGGTCATTGTTTTGTTCATTTTTTTTTCTTTTGTCTTCTTTGTTTTTTTGTTTAGTTTTTTAAGGTGGGTGGGTTCTTTTGTTTTGTTTTGTTTTTGTGTTCTTTGTGTTGTTTTTTGTTGTTCTTGTGTTTTTGTTGTTTTGTTTTTTTTTTATGTTTTTTGTTATTGTTCTTGTGTTTTTTTCGTTCTTGTTCTTGGGTTTCTCTTTGTTTGTGTTATTTCATTTTTTTAGTGTGAGTGTTTTCTATGTTTTTTGTTTTTGTTTATTGTCTCGTTGTTGGTTGTTTTTATTTTTATTTTATTTATTTTATTTTTTAGGTTTTGGTTGTGTTTATTTTTCATGTTTTTTTGGGTTATGTCTTTGTAGTGTTCTGTTGTTTTTGTCTTGTTTGTGTTTTGTTATGTGGTTCTTGTGTTTTTCTATGTGGTTTGTGTTGTGGTTTCTTTTATCTTATTGTGCGTGTTTGGTTGTGCTTTTGGTTTTGACACACTCAAGGAGCATGTTTTTTATTTTATTTTATTATTTTTGTTGTTATTTACTTTTTTTAATTTGGTTTTGTGTGTTTGTTTGCTCCTTGAGTATGTCAAAGGTGGTAGGCCAGGTCCGAGTCTTGGGTGTCAAACGCTGTCAGATTGATGCAGTTGATGCAGTTCAGAGGTCAGTCAGATCAAGTGCAGAAAGTTTTAAGGAAAACAGAAGTGACCCAGATTCAGAAACTGGCAAAAAGAGACAAGGAAGAAAACTGTCGCGATATCGCGACATGTATATCGCGACACATTTTCTCTCTCCTCAGTGAAAACTTGACATGTCACGAAATCGCGACATTTCCGGCTGTGCCTTCTCTCTCCTCAATTTTGTCGCGATATCGCGACATGTTTTCTGTCGCGATTTCGCGACATGGTCGAGGAGAGAGAAGGCACAGCTGAAAATGTCACGATTTCACGACATGTCAAGTTTTCGCTGAGGAGAGAGAAAATGTGTCGCGATATCACGACAAAATTGAGGAGAGAGAAGGCACAGCCGGAAATGTCGCGATTTCGTGACATGTCAAGTTTTCACTGAGGAGAGAGAAAATGTGTCGCGATATCGCGACAAAATCGAGGAGAGAGAAGGCGTAGCCGGAAATGTCACGATTTCGCGACATGTCGAGTTTTCGTTGAGGAGAGAGAAAATGTGTCGCGACATCGCGACAAAAAGCAGGAGAGAGAAAATGCATGCCAAATTGTCGCGATTTCGCGACATGGTCGAGGAGAGAGAAGATGCGAGCAAAACTGTCACGATTTCACGACATGCTGGTAGAGAAGGAAACAAAGGTGTAGCGATATCGCTACATGTTGAAATGGAAGGAAACAAAGGTGTAGCGATATCGCTGCATGATGAAAATACATAAAACTAAGGTGTAGCGATTTCGCTACATGTTGAAACAAGGAGAAACTAAGGTGTAGCGATTTCGCTACATGTTGAAACAAGGAGAAACTAAGGTGTAGCGATTTCGCTACAAGTTGAAACAAAGAGAAAATAAGGTGTAGCGATGGCGCTACATGTTGGAACAGAGGGAAACTAAGATGTAGCGATTTCGCTACTAATCAAAAGTGTAGAACTGAAAGATGCAGCAATGATATTACAAGTCAAAATTTCATGAAAAAGACAAGGTAAAAGCACAAGGCAAAAAGTTGTAGCGATTTCGCTACTGCATGGAGCAAAGAGTGTACGGAAGCCAGAAGCGTCGCGATTTCGCGACAAGAAGATTGATGACGTTAGCAAGAGCTGAAAGCGTCACGATTTCGTGACAAGGAGGATGATGACGTCAGCAAGAGCCGAAAGCATCGCGATTTCACGACAAGGAGGATGATGACATCAGCAAGAGCCAGAAGCGTCGTGATTTCGCGACATGTTCCATTTTCGCTGGAGTTGGCAAGGAGAGTTGTACGAAAGAAAAAAGTGTCACGATTTCGTGACATGTTCCTTTTTCGCTGCTGCTGGCAAGAAGAGTGTACGGAAGCCGAAAGTGTCGCGATTTCACGACAAGCAGGATGATGACGTCAGCAAAGTTGAAAAGTGTCGCGATTTCACGACAGGATGAAAGGAAAGCTGTTGGAAGCCGAAAGCGTTGTGATTTCGCGACAGCATTGATGATGACGTCAGCAAAGTTGAAAAGTGTCACGATTTCACGACAGGATGAAAGGAAAACTGCTGAAAGCCGGAAGCATCACGATTTCGCGACAGCATTGAGGATGACGTCAGCAAAAGCTCAAAGTGTCGCGATATCGTGACAAGATGCAGGGAAAGCTTCCGAGGGCCAAAACGATCGCGATTTCGTGACAACCTTTAGGGTGACATCAGCATAAGTCAAAAGTGTCACGATAAAGTGACAGGTAACAGTATGGCATGTAAAACTCGCAGGAACATGCAAGGTGACACGTGTCGAAAAAGCAGACAGGAAAATCATGCAGCTAGTTACGTAAAAAGTAACTAAAGTCAGACAGACAGTTAATTGTTGACAAGTGTTGGACATGCATTGCAACAGACAAACATGCATAATTTAAACGCATTCGAAAAGCCGAATTTGAAGGATAATAAAAGCATTCGAAAGGTCAAATTTGTAGGCATTCTAACAGACGTATTTGAAGCATACAGAAAATTCGAACATGAAGAATAGAAAAGCATTCGAAGAATCAAATTTAAAGTATCGAAAGGTTTTCAAAAAAGCATTCGAAATGTCGTATTCGAAGAAATTGAACAGTCGAAGTGCATGAAACAAAATTGCCGTATTGCATGGTTTCCAAAAAATGTATTGCAGGGTTTCGAACAGTCGAAATGCATGGAACCGAATAGCCGTATTGCATGGATTCGAACAGTCAGAGTATGTGATTCGATTGCATGCAGGATTGAAAGGTTATAAAAGTATAACCGTACAGAGAAGATAGTTGCTGCTGCGAGATAGAAGATGCTGCAGAAAGAGACTGGCTGTATGTAAGATGCAAGAGCATGCCATATGAAAGGGCTGTAAGTGTGCAGAAGGTAGAACTGTAAAAGAGTGTATGCTTCCATGAGATTGATTTGATTTAAGCTAGATCAGTGAGGATCTTGTAACACTGAAGGCATTTTTATGTCAATCAAAATTGAAAATAGAAATCCAAGTTGGTGCTTGGAATCCGGGGTTGGTGCTCCTTCCAGTTGCTGCTGGTAAATTAGGGGTTTTTGCTCCTTCCAGTGGATGCTGGTAAATTGATTGTAAAGTTGGTGCTTTGCAATGGATGGATTTGGATGGGAGTCCAAGCAGTCTAGTTTGAGGAGTAGCCAAAACTGGTGAACCTCGTTACATCTTGTGTTATGTTATTCTCTCTTGTGGTACTTGATGTTTCTAGTTTTAGCTTTCTTTTGTTTTGGCTTTAAGAGTTAAAGCATTAAGTTTTTAAAATAGCTACATTGATTCACCCCCCCTCTCAGTGCCATTGTAAGACTAACATTTGTAGTGTTCTGTTGTTTTTGTCTTGTTTGTGTTTTGTTATGTGGTTCTTGTGTTTTTCTATGTGGTTTGTGTTGTGGTTTATTTTATCTTATTGTGCGTGTTTGGTTGTGCTTTTGGTTTTGACACACTCAAGGAGCATGTTTTTTATTTTATTTTATTATTTTTGTTGTTATTTACTTTTTTTAATTTGGTTTTGTGTGTTTTTTTGCTCCTTGAGTATGTCAAAGGTGGTAGGCCAGGTCCAAGTCTTGGGTGTTTTTGGTAGAATGGATACCCCTGCCTCGGGTCTTACCCGAAAGTGGCATCCCTTTTGGTATGTTTTCCACAAAAAAAAAAAAAAAAAGAACTTCACACTATTCCCTTTTAATTCAAACAAAATTAATAACTCCACGTTGTCATTTTAATCCAAAAATCAAAAATAAAATAATCACCTTATGACTTCCTAAGCAAGTGCATACCTTAGCCTTAGAAAATATTTATTTCACCAAAAATATTATCAGCCTTATTGTTGTCGCCACGATTTGAACCTGTGTCGCTTGTTGGCCCGCACCCTAGCTTCAGCTAGGCCACCATGTGGGCTAGCTACCCATATAGAACCTAAGCACACGTGTTCTTCCTTATACCTAATCTCAAGCACAAAAAAACTTTTCAACAAAAAATTTAACTCCTTACCTTTTTCATGTCTCAAACTCGAGACCTACATACTACCATGCCTTAGTGCTGAGGGTTCTTTCATCTGGGCTAGCTGCCCATATGGAATCAAAGTCAACTACCCCTAATATTTATCCACACGCTTTGCCTCAAAACCCAAATTTGACCTTCGTCTTCTTCTCCTCTTCTACCGCGAATGAACGATTTTCAAAGCTCATTATTTTTTATCATTGATATTTCCACCTTAGCTTTTGCATTTTAAATATGCAAATGTGTATTTTGTCCTTGACTTCGGTACATGGAAATATTCGATTTTCAACATTAACATTTTGCGTCCACATTTAATTTTTTAATTATTATAATATTTTAAATCTTCATATATTTAAATATTATAATTTCTTTTTCTTCTTTGGTCCTTTTATTTGGATAAAGTCTTTGCCACCATAAAACATCTTCCTTTTTCCTTTGCAAGTACCACCATCCTTGCTTCTCTCCATCCTCCGAATCAGTGTAATCATGGGCTCATCCATTAGTGCACTATCCAAATCGAAAGGTCCAGACTCCTCCTATGTAATGGGCATCTTTAAGAAGGCCCCCATGATAACCCTCCCTAAACTCTCTATCATTGGTAGGGTATGGGGCTCTCCATCAATTGCTTACACCATGGTAAAGATACTAAAAAAATATTTTCATTGATGTAAATGACAACCAATGTCATCAAATTATGACATCAATCCTTTGACATCAATGACAAAAATATACTCAAAATTTCCAACAATCTCCCCCTTTGTCATTGATGGGAACCCTTTCAACCACTAGATTCCAAATCTTCTTCCCTTGAGAAACTTATCCCCCTGATTGAATGCTCTCCCTCTTACTCAAATATCTCCCCCTTTGACTAGCAAAGGGACTCCTTTGGGACTAAATATAAGACTCTTGGCTCAGCCCCTCCCACCTCCTTTCCTTGAGGTGATTAATTTTTGGGTGGGACTAAAACTACTCCCAATTTATTTCTAAGATGCTCAAAAGTTTCCTTTGGTAGTGGTTTAGTGAATATGTCTGCTAATTGTTCCTTTGTAGTTACATATTCCAATCTAACCTATTGATCTATCACCCACTTTCTTAGAAAATGATACTTTATTGGTATGTGATTGGTCCTTGAATGCATTACTGGATTCTTTGAAATGCTTATAGCACTTGTATTATCACAAAGTATCGTGATGGGATGATCATGCTCTACTTTGAAGTATTTTAAGGTTTTATTCATCCATAAAAACTATGTACAACACACAACTACTACAATGTACTTGCCTCTATTGTGGATAAGAAAAATTATGCTTGTTTCTTACTTAGCCAAGAGACTAAAAAATCTCCAAGAAAGAATGCTCCTCCACTTGTGCTTTTCCTGTCATCAATATTGCATGCTCAATCTACATCTGTATATGCTGTGAGAGTGAAACTATTACCTCTGGGATACCATAGTCCAAATTCCATAGTACCTTTTAAATACCCGAGAATTATATTTACTCGCCTGTACATGTGTCTCTTTTGGGTTTGCTTGAAATCTTACCACTAATACCACTGCCTACATTATATCTGGCCTTGTAGCTATAACATATAGTAAATTTCTAGTCATCCATCTATATAATATATGATTTACTTCAGGGGATCCATCATATTTGCTTAGCTTGCATCCCATAACCATGGGAGTACTCACTATTTTACAATCTTCCAACTTGAATTTATTCAATATTTATTTTATGTACTTGGTTTGTGAGAGAAATATACCCCCTTTTAATTTTGAAATCTGCAATCCAAGGAAGAAAGATAATTCACCAAGCATTGATATTTCAAATTCATTTTGCATACACTTTGCAAACTTCTGAAACATATTATCATTACTGCCGCCAAAAATAGTATCATCCACATAGACTACCACAATGAATAAGTCACTTACCTCATTTTTGATGTATAAATTGCTATCAACTATTCCCTTTTTGAAACCTTGTTCTTGAAGATATTTATCTAGCCTTGAATACCAAGACCTAGGAGCTTGCTTTAATCCATAAATAGCCTTATTTAATCTTCATACATAATATAGCTTATCAGTTAGGTTGAACCCCTCGAGTTGCTCAATGTAGACTTATTCTTCTAATAAGCCATTGAGAAAAGCTAATTTTATATCCATTTGATATACTTTGAAGTTTTTGAAGTTTGAGAAATCTAAAAACATTCTCATGGCCTCAAGTTGTGAAACAGAAGCAAATATTTCATCAAAATCAACCTATTCAATCTATGCATAGCCTTTGCATACTAGTCTTGTTTTATTTCTAACTACCTCGACCATATTCATTTAACTTATTTCCGTAAACCCATCTAGTATCAATTACATTCTTATATTTTGGTTGTGGGAAAAGTTCCCAAGCCTCACTTTTTTCTATTTGATCCAACTCCTCATCCATTGCCTTGATCCAAAATTTATCTTCTCTTGCCTCATTGAAATCCTTGGGCTTAATTTTAGACATCAAAGAAATATTTGCATGTTCACTTGTTCCTATTATCTCCCTCCTTGTTTGTCTTTCATCTGTATTTCCAATAATCATATCTCTTAGATGATTCTTTTGCACATACCTGGATGGAGTCTTAGGTGGTTTTCTTTGTGATTCATCTTCTTCTTATTCTTCGCCTATTTATTCTTGGCAACTTTCTTCTTCTTGATATACAATTTATTGAGCTAGTTCTTTTGACCTTGTCTTTGATCAACTCTGTCACATTTATACTTTTTATAATTGTATGTGTCCTCTTATTATAACATATATAGGCTTTGTTGTTAGTGGAATAGCCAAGAAACATTCCCTCATCATATCTTGAGTCAAACTTGCCCAAATTTTTCTCTTCTTATCTTATGTAGCACTTGCTTCCAAAAACTCTAAAATACTTCACAGTAGATGGTCTTCCCTTCCAAATATCATATGGGTTTTTGTGATGATTTACTCTTACTTGAGCTCTATTAATTATGTGGTTCTTGTGTTTTTCTATGTGGTTTGTGTTGTGGTTTATTTTATCTTATTGTGCGTGTTTGGTTGTGCTTTTGGTTTTGACACACTCAAGGAGCATGTTTTTTATTTTATTTTATTATTTTTGTTGTTATTTACTTTTTTTAATTTGGTTTTGTGTGTTTGTTTGCTCCTTGAGTATGTCAAAGGTGGTAGGCCAGGTCCAAGTCTTGGGTGTTTTTGGTAGAATGGATACCCCTGCCTCCTTGGGTCTTACCCGAAAGTGGCATCCCTTTTGGTATGTTTTCCACAAAAAAAAAAAAAAAAGAACTTCACACTATTCCCTTTTAATTCAAACAAAATTAATAACTCCACGTTGTCATTTTAATCCAAAAATAAAAAATAAAATAATCACCTTATGACTTCCTAAGCAAGTGCATACCTTAGCCTTAGAAAATATTTATTTCACCAAAAATATTATCACCCTTGTTGTTGCTGCCACGATTTGAACCTGTGTTGCTTGTTGGCCTACACCCTAGCTTCAGCTAGGCCACCATGTGGGCTAGCTACCCATATAGAACCTAAGCACACGTGTTCTTCCTTATACCTAATCTCAAGCACAAAAAAACTTTTCAACAAAAAATTTAACTCCTTACCTTTTTCATGTCTCAAACTCGAGACCTACATACTACCATGCCTTAGTGTTGAGGGTTCTTTCGTCTGGGCTAGATGCCCATATGGAATCAAAGTCAACTACCCCTAATATTTATCCACACGCTTTGCCTCAAAACCCAAATTTGACCTTCGTCTTCTTCTCCTCTTCTACCGCGAATGAACGATTTTCAAAGCTCATTATTTTTTATCATTGATATTTCCACCTTAGCTTTTGCATTTTAAATATGCAAATGTGTATTTTTTCCTTGACTTCGGTACATGGAAATATTCGATTTTCAACATTAACATTTTGCGTCCACATTTAATTTTTTAATTATTATAATATTTTAAATCTTCATATATTTAAATATTATAATTTCTTTTTCTTCTTTGGTCCTTTTATTTGGATAAAGTCTTTGCCACCATAAAACATCTTCCTTTTTCCTTTGCAAGTACCACCATCCTTGCTTCTCTCCATCCTCCGAATCAGTGTAATCATGGGCTCATCCATTAGTGCACTATCCGAATCGAAAGGTCCGGACTCCTCCTATGTAATGGGCGTCTTTAAGAAGGCCCCCATGATAACCCTCCCTAAACTCTCTATCATTGGTAGGGTATGGGGCTCTCCATCAATTGCTTACACCATGGTAAAGATACTAAAAAAATATTTTCATTGATGTAAATGACAACCAATGTCATCAAATTATGACATCAATCCTTTGACATCAATGACAAAAATATACTCAAAATTTCCAACAATCTCCCCCTTTGTCATTGATGGGAACCCTTTCAACCACTAGATTCCAAATCTTCTTCCCTTGAGAAACTTATCCCCCTGATTGAATGCTCTCCCTCTTACTCAAATATCTCCCCCTTTGACTAGCAAAGGGACTCCTTTGGGACTAAATATAAGACTCTTGGCTCAGCCCCCTCCCACCAACTTTCCTTGAGGTGATTAATTTTTGGGTGGGACTAAAACTACTCCCAATTTATTTCTAAGATGCTCAAAAGTTTCCTTTGGTAGTGGTTTAGTGAATATGTCTGCTAATTGTTCCTTTGTAGTTACATATTCCAATCTAACCTATTGATCTATCACCCACTTTCTTATAAAATGATACTTTATTGGTATGTGATTGGTCCTTGAATGCATTACTGGATTCTTTGAAATGCTTATAGCACTTGTATTATCACAAAGATCGTGATGGGATGATCATGCTCTACTTTGAAGTATTTTAAGGTTTTCTTCATCCATAAAAACTATGTACAACACACAACTACTACAATGTACTTGACTCTATTGTGGATAAGAAAAATTATGTTTGTTTCTTACTTAGCCAAGAGACTAAACAATCTCCAAGAAAGAATTCTCCTCCACTTGTGCTTTTCTTGTCATCAATACTGCCTACCCAATCTACATTTGTATATGTTATGAGAGTGAAACTATTACCTCTCGGGATACCATAGTCCAAATTCCATAGTACCTTTTAAATACCTGAGAATTCTCTTTACTCGCTTGTACATGTGTCTCTTTTGAGGTCGCTTGAAATATTACCACTAATCCCATGGCCTGCATTATATTTGGCCTTGTAGCTATAACATATAGTAAATTTCTAGTCATCCATCTATATAATATATGATTTACTTCAGGGGATCCATCATATTTGCTTAGCTTGCATCCCATAACCATGGGAGTACTCACTATTTTACAATCTTCCAACCTGAATTTATTCAATATTTATTTTATGTACTTGGTTTGTGAGAGAAATATACCCCCTTTTAATTTTGAAATCTGCAATCCAAGGAAGAAAGATAATTCACCAAGCATTGATATTTCAAATTCATTTTGCATACACTTTGCAAACTTCTGAAACATCTTATCATTATTGCCGCAAAAAATAGTATCATCCACATAGACTACCACAATGAATAAGTCACTTACCTCATTTTTGATGTATAAATTGCTATCATCTATTCCCTTTTTGAAACCTTGTTCTTGAAGATATTTATCTAGCCTTGAATACCAAGACCTAGGAGCTTGCTTTAATCCATAAATAGCCTTATTTAATCTTCATACATAATATAGCTTATCAGTTAGGTTGAACCCTCAGGTTGCTCAATGTAGACTTATTCTTCTAATAAGCCATTGAGAAAAGCTAATTTTATATCCATTTGATATACTTTGAAGTTTTTGAAGTTTGAGAAATCTAAAAACATTCTCATGGCCTCAAGTTGTGAAACAGAAGCAAATATTTCATCAAAATCAACCTATTCAATCTATGCATAGCCTTTGCATACTAGTCTTGTTTTATTTCTAACTACCTGACCATATTCATTTAACTTATTTCTGTAAACCCATCTAGTATCAATTACATTCTTATATTTTGGTTGTGGGAAAAGTTCCCAAGCCTCACTTTTTTCTATTTGATCCAACTCCTCATCCATTGCCTTGATCCAAAATTTATCTTCTCTTGCCTCATTGAAATCCTTGGGCTTAATTTTAGGCATCAAAGAAATATTTGCATGTTCACTTGTTCCTATTATCTCCCTCCTTGTTTGTCTTTCATCTCGATTTCCAATAATCATATCTCTTGGATGATTCTTTTGCACATACCTGGATGGAGTCTTAGGTGGTTTTCTTTGTGATTCATCTTCTTCTTATTCTTCGCCTATTTATTCTTGGCAACTTTCTTCTTCTTGATATACAATTTATTGAGCTAGTTCTTTTGACCTTGTCTTTGATCAACTGTCACATTTATACTTTTTATAATTGTATGTGTCCTCTTATTATAACATATATAGGCTTTGTTGTTAGTGGAATAGCCAAGAAATATTCCCTCATCATATCTTGAGTCAAACTTGCCCAAATTTTTCTCTTCTTATCTTATGTAGCACTTGCTTCCAAAAACTCTAAAATACTTCACAGTAGATGGTCTTCCCTTCCAAATATCATATGGGTTTTTGTGATGATTTACTCTTACTTGAGCTCTATTAATTATGTGGTTCTTGTGTTTTTCTATGTGGTTTGTGTTGTGGTTTATTTTATCTTATTGTGCGTGTTTGGTTGTGCTTTTGGTTTTGACACACTCAAGGAGCATGTTTTTTATTTTATTTTATTATTTTTGTTGTTATTTACTTTTTTTAATTTGGTTTTGTGTGTTTGTTTGCTCCTTGAGTATGTCAAAGGTGGTAGGCCAGGTCCAAGTCTTGGGTGTTTTTGGTAGAATGGATACCCCTGCCTCCTTGGGTCTTACCCGAAAGTGGCATCCCTTTTGGTATGTTTTCCACAAAAAAAAAAAAAAAAAGAACTTCACACTATTCCCTTTTAATTCAAACAAAATTAATAACTCCACGTTGTCATTTTAATCCAAAAATAAAAAATAAAATAATCACCTTATGACTTCCTAAGCAAGTGCATACCTTAGCCTTAGAAAATATTTATTTCACCAAAAATATTATCACCCTTGTTGTTGCTGCCACGATTTGAACCTGTGCTGCTTGTTGGCCTGCACCCTAGCTTCAGCTAGGCCACCATGTGGGCTAGCTACCCATATAGAACCTAAGCACACGTGTTCTTCCTTATACCTAATCTCAAGCACAAAAAAACTTTTCAACAAAAAATTTAACTCCTTACCTTTTTCATGTCTCAAAATCGAGACCTACATACTACCATGCCTTAGTGCTGAGGGTTCTTTCATCTGGGCTAGCTGCCCATATGGAATCAAAGTCAACTACCCCTAATATTTATCCACACACTTTGCCTCAAAACCCAAATTTGACCTTCGTCTTCTTCTCCTCTTCTACCGCGAATGAACCAAAGCTCATTATTTTTTATCATTGATATTTCCACCTTAGCTTTTGCATTTTAAATATGCAAATGTGTATTTTGTCCTTGACTTCGGTACATGGAAATATTCGATTTTCAACATTAACATTTTGCGTCCACATTTAATTTTTTAATTATTATAATATTTTAAATCTTCATATATTTAAATATTATAATTTCTTTTTCTTCTTTGGTCCTTTTATTTGGATAAAGTCTTTGCCACCATAAAACATCTTCCTTTTTCCTTTGCAAGTACCACCATCCTTGCTTCTCTCCATCCTCCGAATCAGTGTAATCATGGGCTCATCCATTAGTGCACTATCCGAATCGAAAGGTCCAGACTCCTCCTATGTAATGGGCATCTTTAAGAAGGCCCCCATGATAACCCTCCCTAAACTCTCTATCATTGGTAGGGTATGGGGCTCTCCATCAATTGCTTACACCATGGTAAAGATACTAAAAAAATATTTTCATTGATGTAAATGACAACCAATGTCATCAAATTATGACATCAATCCTTTGACATCAATGACAAAAATATACTCAAAATTTCCAACAATATCCCCCTTTGTCATTGATGGGAACCCTTTCAACCACTAGATTCCAAATCTTCTTCCCTTGAGAAACTTATCCCCCTGATTGGATGCTCTCCCTCTTACTCAAATATCTCCCCCTTTGACTAGCAAAGGGACTCCTTTGGGACTAAATATAAGACTCTTGGCTCAGCCCCCTCCCACCTCCTTTCCTTGAGGTGATTAATTTTTGGGTGGGAGTAAAACTACTCCCAATTTATTTCTAAGATGCTCAAAAGTTTCCTTTGGTAGTGGTTTAGTGAATATGTCTGCTAATTGTTCCTTTGTAGTTACATATTCCAATCTAACCTATTGATATATCACCCACTTTCTTAGAAAATGATACTTTATTGGTATGTGATTGGTCCTTGAATGCATTACTGGATTCTTTGAAATGCTTATAGCACTTGTATTATCACAAAGTATCGTGATGGGATGATCATGCTCTACTTTGAAGTATTTTAAGGTTTTCTTCATCCATAAAAACTATGTACAACACACAAATACTACAATGTACTTGCCTCTATTGTGGATAAGAAAAATTATGCTTGTTTCTTACTTAGCCAAGAGACTAAACAATCTCCAAGAAAGAATGCTCCTCCACTTGTGCTTTTCCTGTCATCATTACTGCCTACCCAATCTACATTTGTATATGTTATGAGAGTGAAACTATTACCTCTGGGATGCCATAGTCCAAATTCCATAGTACCTTTTAAATACCTGAGAATTATATTTACTGCTTGTACATGTGTCTCTTTTGAGGCTGCTTGAAATCTTACCACTAATACCACTGCCTACATTATATCTGGCCTTGTAGCTATAACATATAGTAAATTTCTAGTCATCCATCTATATAATATATGATTTACTTCAGGGGATCCATCATATTTGCTTAGCTTGCATCCCATAACCATGGGAGTACTCACTATTTTGCAATCTTCCAATCCAAATTTCTTCAATATTTCTTTTATATACTTGGTTTGTGAGAGAAATATACCCCCTTTTAATTTTGAAATCTGCAATCCAAGGAAGAAAGATAATTCACCAAGCATTGATATTTCAAATTCATTTTGCATACACTTTGCAAACTTCTGAAACATCTTATCATTATTGCCGCCAAAAATAGTATCATCCACATAGACTACCACAATGAATAAGTCACTTACCTCATTTTTGATGTATAAATTGCTATCATCTATTCCCTTTTTGAAACCTTGTTCTTGAAGATATTTATCTAGCCTTGAATACCAAGACCTAGGAGCTTGCTTTAATCCATAAATAGCCTTATTTAATCTTCATACATAATATAGCTTATCAGTTAGGTTGAACCCCTCAGGTTGCTCAATGTAGACTTATTCTTCTAATAAGCCATTGAGAAAAGCTAATTTTATATCCATTTGATATACTTTGAAGTTTTTGAAGTTTGAGAAATCTAAAAACATTCTCATGGCCTCAAGTTGTGAAACAGAAGCAAACATTTCATCAAAATAAACCTATTCAATCTATGCATAGCCTTTGCATACTAGTCTTGTTTTATTTCTAACTACCTGACCATATTCATTTAACTTATTTCTGTAAACCCATCTAGTATCAATTACATTCTTATATTTTGGTTGTGGGAAAAGTTCCCAAGCCTCACTTTTTTCTATTTGATCCAACTCCTCATCCATTGCCTTGATCCAAAATTTATCTTCTCTTGCCTCATTGAAATCCTTGGGCTTAATTTTAGGCATCAAAGAAATATTTGCATGTTCACTTGTTCCTATTATCTCCCTCCTTGTTTGTCTTTCATCTCGTATTTCCAATAATCATATCTCTTGGATGATTATTTTGCACATACCGGATGGAGTCTTAGGTGGTTTTCTTTGTGATTCATCTTCTTCTTATTCTTCGCCTATTTATTCTTGGCAACTTTCTTCTTCTTGATATACAATTTATTGAGCTAGTTCTTTTGACCTTGTCTTTGATCAACTGTCACATTTATACTTTTTATAATTGTATGTGTCCTCTTATTATAACATATATAGGCTTTGTTGTTAGTGGAATAACCAAGAAATATTCCCTCATCATATCTTGAGTCAAACTTGCCCAAATTTTTCTCTTCTTATCTTATGTAGCACTTGCTTCCAAAAACTCTAAAATACTTCACAGTAGATGGTCTTCCCTTCCAAATATCATATGGGATTTTGTGATGATTTACTCTTACTTGAGCTCTATTAATTATGTGGTTCTTGTGTTTTTCTATGTGGTTTGTGTTGTGGTTTATTTTATCTTATTGTGCGTGTTTGGTTGTGCTTTTGGTTTTGACACACTCAAGGAGCATGTTTTTTATTTTATTTTATTATTTTTGTTGTTATTTACTTTTTTTAATTTGGTTTTGTGTGTTTGTTTTCTCCTTGAGTATGTCAAAGGTGGTAGGCCAGGTCCAAGTCTTGGGTGTTTTTGGTAGAATGGATACCCCTGCCTCCTTGGGTCTTACCCGAAAGTGGCATCCCTTTTGGTATGTTTTCCACAAAAAAAAAAAAAAAAAAGAACTTCACACTATTCCCTTTTAATTCAAACAAAATTAATAACTCCACGTTGTCATTTTAATCCAAAAATAAAAAATAAAATAATCACCTTATGACTTCCTAAGCAAGTGCATACCTTAGCCTTAGAAAATATTTATTTCACCAAAAATATTATCACCCTTGTTGTTGCTGCCACGATTTGAACCTGTGCTGCTTGTTGGCCTGCACCCTAGCTTCAGCTAGGCCACCATGTGGGCTAGCTACCCATATAGAACCTAAGCACACGTGTTCTTCCTTATACCTAATCTCAAGCACAAAAAAACTTTTCAACAAAAAATTTAACTCCTTACCTTTTTCATGTCTCAAACTCGAGACCTACATACTACCATGCCTTAGTGCTGAGGGTTCTTTCATCTGGGCTAGCTGCCCATATGGAATCAAAGTCAACTACCCCTAATATTTATCCACACACTTTGCCTCAAAACCCAAATTTGACCTTCGTCTTCTTCTCCTCTTCTACCGCGAATGAACCAAAGCTCATTATTTTTTATCATTGATATTTCCACCTTAGCTTTTGCATTTTAAATATGCAAATGTGTATTTTGTCCTTGACTTCGGTACATGGAAATATTCGATTTTCAACATTAACATTTTGCGTCCACATTTAATTTTTTAATTATTATAATATTTTAAATCTTCATATATTTAAATATTATAATTTCTTTTTCTTCTTTGGTCCTTTTATTTGGATAAAGTCTTTGCCACCATAAAACATCTTCCTTTTTCCTTTGCAAGTACCACCATCCTTGCTTCTCTCCATCCTCCGAATCAGTGTAATCATGGGCTCATCCATTAGTGCACTATCCGAATCGAAAGGTCCAGACTCCTCCTATGTAATGGGCATCTTTAAGAAGGCCCCCATGATAACCCTCCCTAAACTCTCTATCATTGGTAGGGTATGGGGCTCTCCATCAATTGCTTACACCATGGTAAAGATACTAAAAAAATATTTTCATTGATGTAAATGACAACCAATGTCATCAAATTATGACATCAATCCTTTGACATCAATGACAAAATTATACTCAAAATTTCCAACAATCTCCCCCTTTGTCATTGATGGGAACCCTTTCAACCACTAGATTCCAAATCTTCTTCCCTTGAGAAACTTATCCCCCTGATTGAATGCTCTCCCTCTTACTCAAATATATCCCCCTTTGACTAGCAAAGGGACTCCTTTGGGACTAAATATAAGACTCTTGGCTCAGCCCCCTCCCACCTCCTTTCCTTGAGGTGATTAATTTTTGGGTGGGACTAAAACTACTCCCAATTTATTTCTAAGATGCTCAAAAGTTTCCTTTGGTAGTGGCTTAGTGAATATGTCAGATATCTATTCCTTTGTAGTTACATATTCCAATCTACCATGTTGATCCATCACCTACTCTCTTAGAAAATGATATTTTATTGGTATGTGATTGGTCCTTGAATGCATTATTGGATTCTTTGAAATGCTTATAGCACTTGTATTATCACAAAGTATCGGGATGGGATGATCATGCTCTACTTTGAAGTATTTTAAGGTTTTCTTCATCCATAAAAACTATGTACAACACACAACTACTACAATGTACTTGCCTCTATTGTGGATAAGAAAAATTATGCTTGTTTCTTACTTAGCCAAGAGACTAAACAATCTCCAAGAAAGAATGCTCCTCCACTTGTGCTTTTGCTGTCATCATTACTGCCTACCCAATCTACATTTGTATATGTTATGAGAGTGAAACTATTACCTCTGGGATGCCATAGTCCAAATTCCATAGTACCTTTTAAATACCTGAGAATTATATTTACTGCTTGTACATGTGTCTCTTTTGAGGCTGCTTGAAATCTTACCACTAATACCACTGCCTACATTATATCTGGCCTTGTAGCTATAACATATAGTAAATTTCTAGTCATCCATCTATTTAATATATGATTTACTTCAGGGGATCCATCATATTTGCTTAGCTTGCATCCCATAACCATGGGAGTACTCACTATTTTACAATCTTCCAACCTGAATTTCTTCAACATTTATTTTATGTACTTGGTTTGTGAGAGAAATATACCCCCTTTTAATTGTGAAATCTGCAATCCAAGGAAGAAAGATAACTCACCAAGCATTGATATTTCAAATTCATTTTGCATACACTTTGCAAAATTCTGAAACATCTTATCATTATTGCCGCCAAAAATAGTATCATCCACATAGACTACCACAATGAATAAGTCACTTACCTCATTTTTGATGTATAAATTGCTATCATCTATTCCCTTTTTGAAACCTTGTTCTTGAAGATATTTATCTAGCCTTGAATACCAAGACCTAGGAGCTTGCTTTAATCCATAAATAGCCTTATTTAATCTTCATACATAATATAGCTTATCAGTTAGGTTGAACCCCTCAGGTTGCTCAATGTAGACTTATTCTTCTAATAAGCCATTGAGAAAAGCTAATTTTATATCCATTTGATATACTTTGAAGTTTTTGAAGTTTGAGAAATCTAAAAACATTCTCATGGCCTCAAGTTGTGAAACAGAAGCAAATATTTCATCAAAATCAACCTATTCAATCTATGCATAACCTTTGCATACTAGTCTTGTTTTTTTTCTAACTACCCGACCATATTCATTTAACTTATTTCCGTAAACCCATTTAGTATCAATTACATTCTTATATTTTGGTTGTGGGAAAAGTTCCCAAGCCTCACTTTTTTCTATTTGATCCAACTCCTCATCCATTGCCTTGATCCAAAATTTATCTTCTCTTGCCTCATTGAAATCCTTGGGCTTAATTTTAGGCATCAAAGAAATATTTGCATGTTCACTTGTTCCTATTATCTCCCTCCTTGTTTGTCTTTCATCTGTATTTCCAATAATCATATCTCTTGGATGATTATTTTGCACATACCTGGATGGAGTCTTAGGTGGTTTTCTTTGTGATTCATCTTCTTCTTATTCTTCGCCTATTTATTCTTGGCAACTTTCTTCTTCTTGATATACAATTTATTGAGCTAGTTCTTTTGACCTTGTCTTTGATCAACTGTCACATTTATACTTTTTATAATTGTATGTGTCCTCTTATTATAAAATATATAGGCTTTGTTGTTAGTGGAATAGCCAAGAAATATTCCCTCATCATATCTTGAGTCAAACTTGCCCAAATTTTTCTCTTCTTATCTTATGTAGCACTTGCTTCCAAAAACTCTAAAATACTTCACAGTAGATGGTCTTCCCTTCCAAATATCATATGGGTTTTTGTGATGATTTACTCTTACTTGAGCTCTATTAATTATGTGGTTCTTGTGTTTTTCTATGTGGTTTGTGTTGTGGTTTATTTTATCTTATTGTGCGTGTTTGGTTGTGCTTTTGGTTTTGACACACTCAAGGAGCATGTTTTTTATTTTATTTTATTATTTTTGTTGTTATTTACTTTTTTTAATTTGGTTTTGTGTGTTTGTTTGCTCCTTGAGTATGTCAAAGGTGGTAGGCCAAGTCCAAGTCTTGGGTGTTTTTGGTAGAATGGATACCCCTGTCTCCTTGGGTCTTACCCGAAAGTGGCATCCCTTTTGGTATGTTTTCCACAAAAAAAAAAAAAAAAAGAACTTCACACTATTCCATTTTAATTCAAACAAAATTAATAACTCCACGTTGTCATTTTAATCCAAAAATAAAAAATAAAATAATCACCTTATGACTTCCTAAGCAAGTGCATACCTTAGCCTTAGAAAATATTTATTTCACCAAAAATATTATCACCCTTGTTGTTGCTGCCACGATTTGAACCTGTGCTGCTTGTTGGCCTGCACCCTAGCTTCAGCTAGGCCACCATGTGGGCTAGCTACCCATATAGAACCTAAGCACACGTGTTCTTCCTTATACCTAATCTCAAGCACAAAAAAACTTTTCAACAAAAAATTTAACTCCTTACCTTTTTCATGTCTCAAACTCGAGACCTACATACTACCATGCCTTAGTGCTGAGGGTTCTTTCATCTGGGCTAGCTGCCCATATGGAATCAAAGTCAACTACCCCTAATATTTATCCACACACTTTGCCTCAAAACCCAAATTTGACCTTCGTCTTCTTCTCCTCTTCTACCGCGAATGAACCAAAGCTCATTATTTTTTATCATTGATATTTCCACCTTAGCTTTTGCATTTTAAATATGCAAATGTGTATTTTGTCCTTGACTTCGGTACATGGAAATATTCGATTTTCAACATTAACATTTTGCGTCCACATTTAATTTTTTAATTATTATAATATTTTAAATCTTCATATATTTAAATATTATAATTTCTTTTTCTTCTTTGGTCCTTTTATTTGGATAAAGTCTTTGCCACCATAAAACATCTTCCTTTTTCCTTTGCAAGTACCACCATCCTTGCTTCTCTCCATCCTCCGAATCAGTGTAATCATGGGCTCATCCATTAGTGCACTATCCGAATCGAAAGGTCCAGACTCCTCCTATGTAATGGGCATCTTTAAGAAGGCCCCCATGATAACCCTCCCTAAACTCTCTATCATTGGTAGGGTATGGGGCTCTCCATCAATTGCTTACACCATGGTAAAGATACTAAAAAAATATTTTCATTGATGTAAATGACAACCAATGTCATCAAATTATGACATCAATCCTTTGACATCAATGACAAAAATATACTCAAAATTTCCAACAATCTCCCCCTTTGTCATTGATGGGAACCCTTTCAACCACTAGATTCCAAATCTTCTTCCCTTGAGAAACTTATCCCCCTGATTGAATGCTCTCCCTCTTACTCAAATATATCCCCCTTTGACTAGCAAAGGGACTCCTTTGGGACTAAATATAAGACTCTTGGCTCAGCCCCCTCCCACCTCCTTTCCTTGAGGTGATTAATTTTTGTGTGGGACTAAAACTACTCCCAATTTATTTCTAAGATGCTCAAAAGTTTCCTTTGGTAGTGGTTTAGTGAATATGTCTGCTAATTGTTCCTTTGTAGTTACATATTCCAATCTAACCTATTGATCTATCACCCACTTTCTTAGAAAATGATACTTTATTGGTATGTGATTGGTCCTTGAATGCATTACTGGATTCTTTGAAATGCTTATAGCACTTGTATTATCACAAAGATCGTGATGGGATGATCATGCTCTACTTTGAAGTATTTTAAGGTTTTCTTCATCCATAAAAACTATGTACAACACACAACTACTACAATGTACTTGCCTCTATTGTGGATAAGAAAAATTATGCTTGTTTCTTACTTAGCCAAGAGACTAAACAATCTCCAAGAAAGAATGCTCCTCCACTTGTGCTTTTGTTGTCATCATTACTGCCTACCCAATCTACATTTGTATATGTTATGAGAGTGAAACTATTACCTCTGGGATGCCATAGTCCAAATTCCATAGTACCTTTTAAATACCTGAGAATTATATTTACTGCTTGTACATGTGTCTCTTTTGAGGCTGCTTGAAATCTTACCACTAATACCACTGCCTACATTATATCTGGCCTTGTAGCTATAACATATAGTAAATTTCTAGTCATCCATCTATATAATATATGATTTACTTCAGGGGATCCATCATATTTGCTTAGCTTGCATCCCATAACCATGGGAGTACTCACTATTTTACAATCTTCCAACCTGAATTTATTCAACATTTATTTTATGTACTTGGTTTGTGAGAGAAATATACCCCCTTTTAATTGTGAAATTTGCAATCCAAGGAAGAAAGATAACTCACCAAGCATTGATATTTCAAATTCATTTTGCATACACTTTGCAAACTTTTGAAACATCTTATCATTACTGCCGCCAAAAATAGTATCATCCACATAGACTACCACAATGAATAAGTCACTTACCTCATTTTTGATGTATAAATTGCTATCAACTATTCCCTTTTTGAAACCTTGTTCTTGAAGATATTTATCTAGCCTTGAATACCAAGACCTAGGAGCTTGCTTTAATCCATAAATAGCCTTATTTAATCTTCATACATAATATAGCTTATCAGTTAGGTTGAACCCCTCAGGTTGCTCAATGTAGACTTATTCTTCTAATAAGCCATTGAGAAAAGCTAATTTTATATCCATTTGATATACTTTGAAGTTTTTGAAGTTTGAGAAATCTAAAAACATTCTCATGGCCTCAAGTTGTGAAACAGAAGCAAATATTTCATCAAAATCAACCTATTCAATCTATGCATAGCCTTTGCATACTAGTCTTGTTTTATTTCTAACTACCTGACCATATTCATTTAACTTATTTCTGTAAACCCATTTAGTATCAATTACATTCTTATATTTTGGTTGTGGGAAAAGTTCCCAAGCCTCACTTTTTTCTATTTGATCCAACTCCTCATCCATTGCCTTGATCCAAAATTTATCTTCTCTTGCCTCATTGAAATCCTTGGGCTTAATTTTAGACATAAAAGAAATATTTGCATGTTCACTTGTTCCTATTATCTCCCTCCTTGTTTGTCTTTCATCTGTATTTCCAATAATCATATCTCTTGGATGATTCTTTTGCACATACCTGGATGGAGTCTTAGGTGGTTTTCTTTGTGATTCATCTTCTTCTTATTCTTCGCCTATTTATTCTTGGCAACTTTCTTCTTCTTGATATACAATTTATTGAGCTAGTTCTTTTGACCTTGTCTTTGATCAACTGTCACATTTATACTTTTTATAATTGTATGTGTCCTCTTATTATAACATATATAGGCTTTGTTGTTAGTGGAATAGCCAAGAAACATTCCCTCATCATATCTTGAGTCAAACTTGCCCAAATTTTTCTCTTCTTATCTTATGTAGCACTTGCTTCCAAAAACTCTAAAATACTTCACAGTAGATGGTCTTCCCTTCCAAATATCATATGGGTTTTTGTGATGATTTACTCTTACTTGAGATCTATTAATTATATAGACAACTGTATGAACCACCTCTCTCCAAAAACCATATGAAATATTGGACCCATTTAGCATAGCTCTTGCCATATTCTTGACAGTTCTATTTTTTCTTTCAACTACTCCATTTTGTTGTGGAGTCTTCCTACTGAGTATTCTCTTTTGATTCCATGTTGTTCACAAAATTCTATGAATTCACCTGAAGTAAATTCTCCTCCTCTATATGATCTTAGACACTATATTTTTACCTATTTTATTTTCTACTAAAACTTTGAATACCTAGAACTTCTCAAAGGCTTCTGACTTTACTTTAAGAAATCCACCCAAGTCATTCTAGAGAAATAATCTATAAATAACATTAAGTAACTTTCACCTTGTAAACTCTTTATCCTTGTAGGACCACATAAATCAGTGTGAACTAGTTCCAATGGTTCGAATGAAGAAAATTCTTTTGACCTAAAACTTGTCCTTGTTTGCTTACCATGTTGACATTGTCCATAGATTGTGCTTTGAGGTCTCTTTATCCTGGGTAAATCTCTAACGACATGTTTGTTGCTTATTTTTACAATGTTGTGAAACTTTATATGACCCATTATTTTATGCCATAACCAACTCTCATCCTCTTGTGGCAGAAAATATTTTTCTCCTCTAATTTCACTCAACATGTAAATATTATTTGAAGTTCTACTGGCATTTGCAATAAGTTTTCTTGTCTTGGATTTCCTAATCTCACATCTATTTGGATGAAAGGTGACTATGTGCCCCTAATCACAAAGTTGACTTACACTTACTAAATCGTGTTTCAATACCTTAACATACAACACATTATCACACCTTATTAATTCTAATCTTGCAAAATAATATTCAACCTAGCAAAACCATAAATTACACACATGAATTTTCTTATACACCTTATACCTCCTACTTGAAATAAAATATTTCAATACACTTCAAATTTTTAACATTGATCATAACATCATTTATATTATGCACCACACATAGCACTTATCAGAAATCCACACTATTCCCTTTTAACTTAAACAAAATTATTAACTCCACATTGTACTTTTAATCAAAAAAAATAATAATCACCTTATGACTCCCTAAGCAAGCACATAACTTAGCCTTAGCAAATATTTATTTCAACAAAAATATTGTCCCCCTTGCTGTTGCCACCATGATTTGAACTGCACTACTTTTTGGCCCGCGCCCTAGATTCGGCTAGACCACCATGTGGGCTAGCTACCCACACAGAACCTAAGCGTACATATTCTTCCTTATACCCAATCTCATGTGTAAAATTTTTTTTCAACAAAAGCTTAAACTCCTTGCCTCCATCATGTCTCGAATTCGAGATCTCCCTACTGCCATGCCTTAGCATCGAGGGTTCTACCATCTGGACTAGCTACAAATATGGAATTAAAGTCAGCTACCCCTACTATTTATCCATGTGCTCTACATTGAATCCTGAATTCGACCTTCGTCTTCTTCTCCTATTCTACCGCGAATGAACAATTTTCAAAGCGCACTATTTTCGATCATTGATCTTTCCACCTTAGCTTTTGTATTTTAAATATGCAAATGTGTATTTGGTCCTTGACTTCGGCACATAAAAATATTTTATTTCCAACCTTAACCTTTGGCACCCACATTTAATTTTTTAATTATTATAATATTTTAAATCTTCACATATTTACATATTATAGTTTATTTTTCTTGTTTGGGCCTTTTCTAATTTAATTTTTAATTATTATAATATTTTAAATCTTCATATATTTAAATATTAATTTTTCTTTTTCTTCTTTGGGCCTTTTCTTTGGATAAAGTATTTGCCACCATAAAATATCTTCCTTTTTTCTTTGCAAGTACCACCATGGTAAAACCATTAAACCTTTATTTTCCTTGACATAAATGACAACCAATGTCATCAACTTATGACATCAATCCTTTGACATCAATGACAACAATATACTCAAAATTTCCAACACAGATATGGGGGTTATAATTTAACAACTACACAAAATGTGAAACCAGTTAAAGCCCTAACCAATCATAGTAACGATATTTGGACACTTCATGTTGATGGAATTAAATTCCAATAAGGTTTTGGTACAAGGGTTGTTCTGAAAGGGCCTCACAATTAGACACATCTCATGTCTTACCACCTATAATTTCCCTGCACAAATAATTTGACTGAATATGAGGCACTAATACTAGGGTTGAAATTTGCTTTAGATAAAAATGTAAAAAATATCCAAGTTTTTACAGACTTAGATTTGGTTGCTAATCAAGTCAGAGGTAAGTTTCAATGCAAGGCCTCTTACTTTAAAATATACAAACATCTAGCCTGGGATCTCATGGAAGAATTTTATGCTTTCAATATGATGCATATTCAAAGGGAGGAAAATTCACTCGCAAATGTTTTGGCTTCATCATGTGCAAATATTAAGCCCTTGGAGGAATTTAAATGGAAAAAATATTCAACAAAATTAGTTCAATGTCCTTATGTTCTGGATAATGTAGATACATTTTAGGTATTTTTTGATCACCAAAAAATTATAAATTTCTTACAAAATACAAATGCATTTAAAAATACTATAATTGATGACAGTCAAAAAGATACTATGCTTGAATATTTTGGTGATGAAGAGGGAGTAATGAGGCTACAAAATCATATAATTCCTAGGGGGATGGTTGAACTAGAGAGGTTGTTTGGCAATGACTTAATTATACAAAGAATAAGTTCTGGAAATATTTTTGGACCAACAAGAAATAAGATGGAGAAATAGAATGAAGGGATTGAAGAGGATCCCAAGCATGGTCAATTGGCTAAAAACTATGATTTCATAATCAAAAGGAATCTCACTAAATTGTTGCATAGGTCCAAGGATGTTATGATTTGGTCTTATTAAGACCTCAAGATTTTTTATCCAAAAGTGTACACGTATACTATAACTCTAAAGGAGTTCTATAAACACTTCAGGAAGAAACATAGACATGTTAATTCCTTGTTGGAACCTCTCATTCTAAAGGAGGTAGAAAAACTATCGAGTGCTACCATCATTTTTTCCATCAAACATTCTACCTGGGTGGCTAATTTAGTCCCAATTAGAAAGAAAAATGGAGAAATCCATCTTTGCATGGATTTTAGAAACCTAAAAAAATCTTATTAGAAAGACAATTACCCCTTGCCTTCCATGGATGACGTGTTACAGATAGTAAACAACTCAAAAATAGTGTCTTTCTTAGATAGATTTTTTGGGTACAACCCGATATTGGTGGAAAGAGAAGACATAATGAAAACTACTTTTATGACCAAGTGGGGGATATTCGCTTACAAAAGAATGCTATTTGGATTGATAAATGTTGGAGCCACATTCCAACATGTGATGGATCATGCCTTCAAATATCTCATGGGTAAATGCATCGTTGTATACATGGATGACCTAACAAATTTTCTAAGTCTTGATTTGACCACATCAAGCACTTGGAGTTTATCTTTGACAAGTGTAGAGAATTTGGTATTTCTTTAAATCCAAATAAATGTATTTTTGGTGTGAATGAGGGTAAACTCCTTGGTCACTTAATAATAAAATATGGCATTTCTCTAGATCTCAAGAGAGCAGAAGCCATATCAAAGATACCCTTTCCCAACTCTAAGAAAGAGTTAAAATCATTTTTTGGGAAAATTAATTTTGTTTGAAAATTCATTTTTGGCTTTGCTGAAATAGTCAAACTGCTAAACGACATACTAAAGGAGACTACTAAAATTGTTTGGTCAACAGAATCCAATGTGGAATTTCAAGAAATTAAATCTGCCATCAAGCAAGCTCTAGTTTTGGTGAGTCTAGACTTTTACCTGTACTATTTTGCTTCTAAACATAAAATCACATCATTATTAACTCAACGAAGAGAAATAAGGGAGCATCCCATTGCTTTCAAGAGTACCAATATAAAGGGTGTTGAGTTGAATTACTCTTGTTTGTATAAGCAAGCCTATGCTTTGGTCAAAGTAGTTAAAAATTTTAGGCATTACATCCTGAGGAGGAAGGTCCTTGCCATAGTTCCTGATCTAGCTATCAAATATTTGTTAATTCAAAATGAATTGAGAGAAGTAAGGGACAATTGGGTTACAAAGTTGTAGGAGTTTGAATTAAAGATTCTACTTGCTAAATTTTTTGGCAATTTTGGGTACCTTGAGTACATTGCCTTTGCTCAAGTATAGTTGTTGTCATTGATGTCAAGGAGCTCTTGGTAGTTGTTGTCATTGATGTCAAGGAGTTCTTGAAGCAATTTGTTTTTATGTCTAAGAATGTGTTTTGATGAAGGTTTCAGCTGGTCAGTAAGTCTCCAAGAAAATCAGAGTAGCCCAGTTGCAAAAGATCAAGAAAAATATAAGTTAGAAAAAGTTTGCAGGCGGCTGGAAAAACTGTCGCGATTTCGCGACATGTTTTAGGAGAGAGAAAGTTTGGCAAAACTATCACGATTTCGTGACATGTTTGAGGAGAGAGAAAGTTTGGGCAAAACTGTCACGATTTCGTGACATGCTGGAAGGCAGAGACGAAGCAGGCTAAACTGTCGCGATTTCGTGACATGTCGCATTTTCGTGACTTGGGAAGCGCAGGAAGGCAGAGAAAGAAAAGTGTCACGATTTCGCGACACATTGCCAGGAAAGTTGTTCGGACGAGCAAGTGTCGCGATTTCGCGACATGTTGCAGGAGAGAGAGTCCGAAAGGAAAAGTGTCACGATTTCGCGACATGTTGAAGAAGAGAAAGTCTGCAGTGTAAACTGTCGTGATTTCGCGACAAGATTGAAGAGAGAGAAAGTGATTCAGGAACTATCGTGATTTCGTGACATGCTGCAAAAGACAAAGTGAGGACTGTTGCGATTTCGTGACAGGATGCAAAGTTCCAGTTGAGGACTGTCACGATTTTGTGACATGCTGAAAAGCTCGAAGTGAGAACTGTCACGATTTCGTGACTTGCAGCAAAGAGAAGAGCCTGAAAGGAGAAGCGTCGTGATTTCATGATAGAAGTGTGATGACGTCAGCAAGAGGCAAAGGTGTCGCAATTTCATGATAGAAGCTGAGAGGAAGGCCATGAAGACTAAAGTGTCATGATTTCATGATAGAAGTGTGATGACGTCAGCAAGAGGCAAAGGTGTCACGATTTCATGATAGAAGCTGAGAGGAAGGGCATGAAGACAGAAGGGTCACGATTTCGTGACAGAAGAGAAGATGACGTCAGCAAAGATAGGAAGTGTCACGATTTCGTGACATAAGCGGTAAGGAGGTCGACAAAGGTAGTAGTGTCACGATTTCATGATAACAAGCATAGAAGGTGTACGACAGGCAAAGATGTCGCGATATCGCGACATGTTGTAGTTTCACGCTAGAAGCTACAGGGAGGCAGTGAAGCCGACAGAGTTAAATCTAGGCCGAAATAGCACAGGGTTTTGCAGTCGACGTGGTTAAAGTGTAAATCAGTCGACTAAGATCAAGGTTCTAATCTTGAAATTGTGAGTATTAAAGGAGGGTTGTTTGAGGTGTTTTGATCATCGATCGAAGTGTGCGTTCATAGTGCGATCTACGCAAGTAAAGTGCGAGGGAGAAGTTCGATCGTCAAGAAGCAGAGTGTGCAAAGTCTATGCTATTGTGGTTGCGCAGAGTGTGCGAAGACTGTTCTATGATGGATGCACAAAGGAGTAGAAGTTATTGGTGTTGCGACATTCAGAGACAGCGTGCAGAAGTGAGGAGTTCGATAGCCGAAGTGTTGTGTACTGTTGTGTTGTGCAGTCTGTGCGAGAGTTGGTTTCATCAAATACAGTTGAGACAGAATAATAAAGTCTTGGGGATAGCATTGAGCAAGCATTTGAAAGCTTGTGAACCATTTTTCTTTAACCAGTTTTGAGGACAGAGATTGAGGCAAGAAGAGGACATTTGTGCTAGACCGAAGGACTACGTTTAGTGCAAATTCGAGGACCAGCTTTGCGATGACAGAGTTGAGGACAGAGATCTCCAGCTAGAGCAAGGAAGACAGGTGTCTTATGTGGATAGAGTTCCACTTGCTAAGGGCAGAGGAGGTAGAGGTCTTCTAGAGGATCACCAGCCAAAGCAGAATTAGGGGAAGGTGTCTCCTTTGAGCTGAGGCTCATAAACATTGTAATCGGGAAGGATTCCTAGAGGACTTTGATATAACTTTTAGAAGAAAGTTTTATCCATGGAGTAGCCCACCTTGGGTGAACCACGTAAATTGTTGTGTCACTTTGTGGATTGTATTTTGTGCATTGTTTTGATTTCTGCTATCTTTATGCTGCATGTTATTGAATTGAAAGTTGCTTTGAAAGAAAAGGTTAAAAGAGGTCTTATACTGTTCACCCCCCCTCTCAGTATAAGCTTGTGTTCTTCAATTGGTATCAGAGCTAGTTCCTTCAAAAAATTTTAACAACTTGAAGGAAAAGCTTGCAAAGAACACAATGGATTATTCAAGTGGCAATGCAACACCTATTCTTGATGGATCAGATTTCGGTCTGTGGAGTGCAAGAATGAAAGTCTATCTTATGGCACTTGGTAATGAGGTATGGGAAGTTATTGAAGATGGGTACACCATTCCTGCAAATGGTCCTTATACTAAAGAAGACAGACTCCTACATCACAACAACTCAAAAGCCATGAATGCAATCCTGAAGGGTTTATAGAAGGCTGATCTTACCAAAGTTATTCACTCGCAAGACAACTAGTGAAATGTGGAAACAACTACGAGGTTGTTCATACAAGTGATGCAAATGTCCGAAAGGCCAAGTTGAGACACTTCAAAGGTATGTTTGAACAGCTCAAGATGAATGATGATGAAAATATTAGTGACTACATGCTCCGTATGGATGAAGTTGTTAATTCTATGAAAGACTTAGGTCTTGAACTTGCTAAAAATGATGTGTGTGATAAGATTTTAAGATCTCTTCCTAATAGATTTAGTGAAAATATTTCTGCTATTGAGGAAGCTAAAGATTTAGATAAGTTGAAAAAGGATGAGCTCCATAGTATTCTTGCAGCATTTGAGCTGAGAACTCAAGTGAAAGTTGATGTCAAGAAAGAGGCAGCTTTCAAAGCTACCAAGAAATCAAAGGGCAAACAGATTCAAGAGAGTGATGAATCTTCTAGTGATGAAGAGGCATATTACAGCAAGAAAGGCAAGTTCTCTAGAAAACACAAAAGCAAGAAAAACATAAGATGTTTCAACTATGGAAAGTTTGGTCATTATGCTACTGACTGTACTATTTCCAAGAATGAAAGTGATGAAGATTTACAGGATGTTAAGAGCAAGGATTCTGAAAAACACAGGTATTACAGAAAGAACAAAGATGAGAACAACAATCAAGGAAAGAGGCATTCACACAAGAATAAGAAAAGCTTCTACCTAGACAAAGCAAGTAAGTGTTCTAGCAGTGATAGTGAAAGTTCTTCTAGTGATGATGAAAATGAGATGTTGTTCATTTCAGAAAAAGAGGAAGAACCGAAACATAAATTTATTGTCATGAAATGTTTTAGATGTGGAAATTTTGGGCACCTTGAGGATGATTGCACAAGTAATGAATTGGTTGCTAGTATGTATGAGGATGCTTCAAAAAATGACAAAGAAGATGCTTGTATGGTTTTTGAAAAAGGTAGCACCTCTAGTGATAAGAAATCTGAAAAAGGCCTTGATAATTCAAAGTGCAATCAAATAGAGGATCTTGAATGTGAACTCAATAATGCTCTTAGTGTTTTGAAAAAGGAAAGGAAGAAGAATGCTAGACTCAAGATTAAGTTAGATGAATGTTGTATGGAGAGAGACGATCTCATAGAAAGTCTTGACATCTCTATAGCTAAGACACAAGAACTCAAGGATGAGTTAGAGTCTAAGATTCTTGAGTATAATGAGTTGGAACAGAAAATGGCTTCTCTGAAAGTAGAAACTAAAGAGTACAAGGATAAGCTCTATAGATTTCAGGATAGCTCCAAGAAGGTTAAGTCTCTCATCAAAGGTCAAAGAAATCCAACAGATAAAATAGGTCTCGATTTTGTTGAGCCGCACAAGAAACAGGTTGGGACATCTAGCAAGAGATTTCAAAAGGAAGAAAGTTTTGATGAAGAAAGTACTTCAGATCATGAGTCCATGAGTGATGAATGCGTAGAAATAGAAAACAGATTTCTGAATGTGAAGCAAAAATTTTCGGGACCCAAGAGATCGATTAAAAGAATATTTCACGATAGATGTTTTGCGTGTTACAGGTTTGGACACATGGCTGCACATTGCATATCTCAAATGAAGAGGGTTAACAATAATTTCAGAAGTGGTAATTTCTTCCAAGGGTATTGTTACTCTTGCAATCAATTTGGGCATAAAGCAATTTTTTGCAAGGCAAATATCAAGAACTGGGTTAGTCAGAACAGGCGGATTCAAAGAATAGCCATGCCTGAAAGAAATAATATTGTTACTTGCTATAAGTGCAACAATGCAGGTCACACAGCTAGACAAGTGCAGAGCTAATATTCCAAGGTACAGGAACAGGAAAAGTGGTATAAACAGGTCTAAGGATCAAGGTATGGATAAGAAAGAAATGATAAAAGAAACAGGAACAAGTATGAACAGGTCCAGGATCAGAACAGTGATAGAAATAGAAATATTGACAAAGAGCTCAAGAGAAGGCCCGACAAAGAAATTGTAGACACTGATGATGATGAGTGTCTAATGGGAGTTTCACTCCCAACCCTGTTTTAAATCACCTCATCAGGAGGTGGGGGAGGGACTAAGCTAAGAGGCTCATTCTTAGTCCCAAGCCCCAAAGGTGACCCTTTGCCATTGATGACAAAGGGGGAGAGTTGAGTAAGGGGGAGAGATATGAGTAAGGGGAGAGCTTCAAGTGAAGAGGAAAGCTTCAAGTCAGGGGGAGCAAAACTTCAAAGAGATTGTTATTTTAGTTTTGGCTCTTGAAGATGTGTTTTTAGTAAAGGTTTGCCATCAATGACAAAGGGGGAGATTGTTGGCAATTTTGGGTACCTTGAGTACATTGCCTTTGCTCAAGTATAGTTGTTGTCATTGATGTCAAGGAGCTCTTGGTAGTTGTTGTCATTGATGTCAAGGAGTTCTTGAAGCAATTTGTTTTTATGTCTAAGAATGTGTTTTGATGAAGGTTTCAGTTGGTCAGTAAGTCTCCAAGAAAATCAGAGTAGCCCAGTTGCAAAAGATCAAGAAAAAGATAAGTTAGAAAAAGTTTGCAGGCGGCTGGAAAAACTGTCGCGATTTCACGACATGTTTCAGGAGAGAGAAAGTTCTGGCAAAACTGTCATGATTTCGTGACATGTTTGAGGAGAGAGAAAGTTCTGGAAAAACTATCACGATTTCGCGACATGCTAGAAGGCAGAGACGAAGCAGGCTAAACTATCATGATTTCGTGACATGTCGCATTTTCGTGACTCGGGAAGCGCAAGAAGGCAGAGAAAGAAAAGTGTCACGATTTCATGACACATTGCCAAGAAAGTTGTTCGGACGAGCAAGTGTCACGATTTCGTGACATGTTGCAGGAGAGAGAGTCCGAAAGGAAAAGTGTCACGATTTCATGACATGTTGAAGAAGAGAAAGTCTACAGTGTAAACTATCATGATTTCATGACAAGATTGAAGAGAGAGAAAGTGATTCAGGAACTGTCACGATTTCGTGACATGCTGCAAAAGACAAAGTGAGGACTGTTGCGATTTCGTGACAAGATGCAAAGTTCCAGTTGAGGACTGTCGTGATTTTGTGACATGCTAAAAAGCTCGAAGTGAGAACTATCACGATTTCGTGACTTGCAGCAAAGAGAAGAGCCTGAAAGGAGAAGCGTCGCGATTTCATGACAGAAGTGTGATGACGTCAGCAAGAGGCAAAGGTGTCGTGATTTCACGACAGAAGCTGAGAGGAAGGCCATGAAGACTAAAGTGTCACGATTTCATGACAGAAGTGTGATGACGTCAGCAAGAGGCAAAGGTGTCACGATTTCATGACAGAAGCTGAGAGGAAGGGCATGAAGACAGAAGGGTCACGATTTCACGACAGAAGAGAAGATGACGTCAGCAAAGACAGGAAGTGTCACGATTTCATGACATAAGCGGTAAGGAGGTCGACAAAGGCAGTAGTGTCATGATTTCGTGACAGCAAGCATAGAAGGTGTACGACAGGCAAAGATGTCACGATATCGTGACATGTTGTAGTTTCGTGCTAGAAGCTACAGGGAGGCAGTGAAGCCAACAGAGTTAAATCTGGGCCGACGCAGCGTAGGGTTTTGCAGTCAACGTGATTGAAGTGTAAACAGTCGACTAAGATCAAGGTTCTAATCTTGAGATTGTGAGTATAAAAGGAGGGCTGTTTGAGGAGATTTGATCATCGATCGAAGTGTGCGTTCGAAGTGCGATCTACGCAAATAAAGTGCGGGGGAGAAGTTCGATCATCGAGAAGCAGAGTGTGCAAAGTCTATGCTGTTGTGGTTGCACAGAGTGTGCGAAGACTGTACTACGGTGGATGCACAAAGGAGCAGAAGCTGTTGGTGTTGCGACATTCAAAGACAGCGTGTAGAAGTGAAGAGTTTGATAGCCGAAGTGCTGTGTACTGCTGTGACTGCGCAGAACTGTGCGAGAGTTGGTTTCGACCAAATACAGTTGTGACAGAACAGTAAAGACTTGGGGATAGCATTGAGCAAGCATTTGAAAGCTTGTGAACCATTTTTCTTTAACCAATTATTGAGGACAGAGATTGAGGCAAGAAGAGGACATTTGTGCTAGACCGAAGGACTGCGTTTAGTGCAAATTCGAGGACCAGCTTTGCAGTGACAGAGTTGAGGACAGAGATCTCCAGCCAGAGCAGGGAAGACAGGTGTCTTCTGTGGATAGAGTTCCACTTGCTAAGGGCAGAGGAGGTAGAGGTCTTCTAGAGGATCACCGGACAAAGCGAGAATTAGGGGAAGGTGTCTCCTTTGAGTCGAGGCTCATAAACATTGTAATCGGGAAGGATTCCTAGAGGACTTTGATATAACTTTTAGAGGAAAGTTTTATCCGTGGAGTAGCCCACCTTGGGTGAACCACGTAAATTTCTGTGTCACTTTGTGGATTGTATTTTGTGCATTGTTTTGATTGCTGCTGTTATTACTGCTATCTTTATTCTGCATGTTATTGTTTTGAAAGCTGCTTTGAAAGAAAAAGTTAAAAGTGGTCTTATACTGTTCACCCCCCCTCTCAGTATAAGCTTGTGTTCTTCAAAATTAATTAGAGGACTTGGTTTATCCCGACATATCATTGAAATACCTATAGGGGAAAAAATTAACTAGCTAGACTCCAAGTTGGATGATTGGTATGGGGGTATCATTCATTTGTTGAAACTTAGGAATTTCCCACCCCATTTGAAAAAAACTCAGAGAAGAGCGCTAAAGTTGAAATATGCCCACTTTTTACTCAAAGGGGGTAATTTATATAGAGAAAATTATGCTGGCATCTTCTTAAGATGTATTACCCAAGATGAGGTAAATGAAGTGATGTCTAGTTTTCATGAGAAGTTAGGGGCAGGACATCCTTCAAGTTTTGCTACTGTGCATAAAATATTGAGATTAGGCTACTATTGGCCTACATTGTTTAAATATGCACATCATCATATGCTAACTTATCATCAATTTAATATCTTTATAATTAAGCAGGATAATCGAGCTCTACCATTACAACTTGTTTTAATTGATAAACCTTTTATGCAGTGGGAACTTGATTTGTGGGAGTGATGAACCCAGATTCATTAGCAGGATACAAATATGTATTAACCACCACCGATTATTATACGATATGGGCTGAAGCAATAACTACAATGAAGAGTACAACTCATGAAGTGATTGAGTTTTTAGAGTCAAACATCATAACTAGGTTTGGAGTTCCTCTAAATTTAGTCTATGATAACGGACCAACTTTTTAGTCATTGGAATTTGCAGAATGGGCATACTAGAAGGGGATAGTTCTCAAATTTTCATCTAACTATTATCCCCACGAAAATGGATTGGTTGAATCCACAAATAAGAATTTGATAAATACTATTAAGAAATATGCCATAGAAAAACCTAGACAATGGCATACATTATTGAAGTATGCACTTTGGGCTGATAGGATAAGACATAAAGAAGCTCTTAAAACTTCCCTTTCTACTTTATTGTATGGTACTCAACCTATTGTTCCTATTTCTTTAAAATTACCCACCTATCAGTTTGCTTTGGATTATTGTAATGATAGTGCAGATGCAAAAGCTTGTGTATTGGACTTAGATTACAAGATGAAAGACTCCATGCCTTTGAATATTTCAGTCATCATTAAGAGAGTCAAGCATTGGTTTGATAAAAGAGAAAAAGTGAAAGCATTCAAACTTGTAAACCTGGTGCTATTGTAGGATAAAGCCCATGAGAAGAAAGGTAAACATACCAAGTTGCAAAATTTATGGATAGGACTATACCAAATCATAAAAATTATGGGTAATAATGCATTTCGTCTATAGGACCTGGAAGGTACTTTTCTAAACCTACTTGTCAATGGTCAACAATTGAAGCATTATTTTGCTACTATTCCATATTTTGCATCATTTGAGTAATTAAATGGACCTTTGTAAATATGTATATATTATTGAGAGGGTAAATTAGTTTGTGTTTAATTTTTTATCAGCTTTAAGTTGGTTCTAGTTTTCTTTTTCTTTCTTCTTTTGGGTCTTCGCCTCAGTTTTTGAATCAAAGAAGGGTGATTTTGGTTAAAATATCTTCTAAGTAGGGAAATATTGGTAATGTTTGTTATTTAGAATGAAAGTGGAAATATAGTTAGATTATGGGCCTCACATGCTATAATTTTTTAATTATAAAAGCATTGTTATGTTGTTAAGCTGGAGAACTCCCAGAGAATCCAAGAAAAGTTAGTCATAAGAGGAAGACTCTGGTTCACAAGGATTACTTTAAATACTCTAAAGAGGTCATTGGTACCCGATGCTGAAATGGTTAATTGATAAACTATTTGGTTGATAAAGTATCAGGACAAATCCAAATTTCAAGCCTCCAATAAGGCTTCTCGACTATCTAGTCTTTATCAAAAAAAAAAGAGAAAAAAAATTCACCAAAAAAAAGAAAAAAGAGATAGTTTTATAATAAAAGGGAGATAGCCAAGATTTTTGAAAGAGTAATCTTAGACATGTTCACGAAGGCTATAGACACTCCATGGCTATGAACCAAGGTCTTAAAAAGAAAGCTAAGAGTAACTCTATCGGGGTTGTATAAGGCTAAACTAGCAATGGAGCTCTACTCAACTAAATCATGTGAAATCCAAGCAGTCTGGTTAATTCTCAGTAATAATTCTAAAACATGGTCATATTAAGAGGAATAATTTACACTCTTAATCACACACCAGAGTTTTCTTTAAATGATTCAACCTAGTATGTCCCTGGGAAGTTTCAATAGACTAGCAAATAATAGTTAAAATATTTTGAAAATCCTTACGAAAAGGTGTGGTACATGATTTAAGTTGTTTTAAAACTAGAGTTATGGGTTTCAAATAGTGCTACTATTTCCCCACATACAACACACCCCACTAAAAATAAAATTTTGAGCTTTTGATAATTGATTTTATTTTTCCAAGGGGACCCTCTTGAAGTATGAAATATTTAGGTTTTTGCTAATTTTATTTATCGCATATTATTAAGTAGTTTGGTTTGTCAAATTTTTGTAGATCATATTTTTTTTGCAAGTCTTAAAAAGCCCCCCCAAAAACTTTGAAGAATTTCTTGATGAAATATTTCTGGTCTTAATTCTAATTTTTCTTTGCCATCATCAAAGAGTTGGGATTGCTTGCATTGAGTCTTGATTTGAATTGAATTTCTCTGAATATTCATTTGTTAATGACAGTATTTCGAATCCAATGTTTCAGAAAATTTAATTTCCAATGGTTTTCCTAAGGTCTAAAATATTAACATTAAATTTTAGGGTTCTTTTAAAAAATCAATCTTGCTGACAAATTTACTTCAAATTTCAAATCATCATAACTCTTGGTAGAAAAATCTATTTCACATGATTCAAATTTAGGGTGAAAGATATCGAGCTCCTCTTTTCAATGGTACCTAATGTACAAATTTTTAAACATTATTTTATTTCCAAAAATAGCAATATACAATTACATCAAGTAAGCTTTAAATATGATTTCTCTTGATCCGTAGAGAATTTTCAAGATTTCTTAACTATTTTGAGTACCCGTTTGGCTGTTTAAGAAGCATGGAAAGTTTTGTGAGATTCTGATCACTTTAGATTTTTACCTAATTTTCTCATCACAAAATTCAAAGAATATCTTGAGATTTTCCATTTGCGTTGAGATTCTCAAATACGCTAAAATTCTTGAATAGGGAAGAAGTCCTTAAGTTTCTCAAGCTCCTTTGTAAATGTAGTGCAAACAAGAATGAGTTGGGAAATAAATTTTTGCTAGAAAATGATATTTTGGGAGAAGTCCTTAAGTTTCTCAATATCCTTTGTAAATGGAGCGCAAACGAGAAAGCATTGAAAAATGAGAGAAAACGAGAAAGCATTGAAAAATGAGAAAAAAAGAAAGCACTAAAAAATGAGAGAAAACGAAAAAATGTTGAAAAATGAGAGAAAACCAGAAAGCACTGAAAATGGGAGAAAACGAGAGAGCGTTGAAAAATGAGAGAAAACCAGAGAGCGCTGGAAAATGAGAGAAAACGAGAAAGCGCTGAAAAATGAGAGAAAACAAGAAAGTGTTAAAAATGAGAGAAAACGAGAAAGTGCTGAAAAATGAGAGAAAATGAGAAAGCGCTGAAATATGAGAGAAAACAAGAAAGCACTAAAAATTGAGTAAAATTGACAAGTTCTCAACTTTCTCTTGCTCCTTTGTAATTGGAGCGCATTTCGGATTTTCTTCATATAAGAGCGTGGATTTGAATTTTCATTATATTTTCATTAAGAGAGCGCATTTTGGATTTCTTTCATGTGAGAGCACAGAATTAATATTTCATTATAATTTCATTAAGGGAGCACATTTTAGATTTTCTTTGCATGCACGCAAATTTGGTGAAATAAAGGGCATAGAAATTAAATATTGAATATAATATTTTACCCTAAAATTAAAATCTCAAAACTTAGGGATATTTTAAAATTGAAAGAATTAATTAATTAATTCAAATTAATTAATAATTGAAAAATCAAAGGTTCAAACTATAGAAGAATTAATTAATTTAATAATTGAAAAATCAAAGGTTTAAACCTTAGGAAAAATAACTAATTTGAATTAATTATAATATAAATGTTCTAACCTTTGCCTTTTTTCAAATTTTGTAGGAAATTTGTTGGCAATCACAATAATAATGGAAGTAATAATGGATGTGAGGCTGAGCATGGAATTTCAAAGTGAACCAAGCAAGGACACGACTTTGTAGGATGGAAGACGCGCAAAATCAATGATCAACCCAATTTGCAGAGTGCTAATATTTAATGAGGCATGGAATTTCTAGGATCCCTTTGCATCGTGCAAGTTGAAAGTCAAAAGAAGTGTGGTCATTATTGAGCTTGTAGAGTGACGAAGAATTTATGAGGTATGGCCAAGTAGTGCACACAAAATAAATACATATGCAATTGGATGAAAAGTAAAGAAATATCTACATGCATCCATTGTTTGTCAGAGATAAAATCAGATTGTATCTTCTCCATTTATGGCAAGATACCTAGATGAATATTTAGAAGTGGTGGGAGTTTTATATTATGTTTTAAGTCCTTGGGAGAAAGATATTTTAAAATATCAAGGCATGTTCCGAGTCCATATATACTCCCATTGAATGTAAAAAAAGGTTGCAAGAATTTATAATATAAGTATTTTTTCTAAAAATTGTCTTTTTTGGAAAATTTCTCTATTGTCGACATGGGATATTTTGTGGCGTTGTTACTCTGAAGTGGTGTAGCCAGGCGCTTAATCCACTTCTTAAATTTAAACGGTGCTCATTTCCTTGTTCTTGTTTTCATTGGGATGTATGTAATTAAAATTATCATGAGTTTGATTGATTTGGTATGTTGTTAGTGTTAAGAAAGAGCTTCATTGCAGTTTGAATTCTGAAATTTAATTCTTATTTTACTTGCTCTAATTTTACTACATGAGCTAAGCTACTGGTAAAATCATCCAAGCGAGATTTAAATTTTAGAAATATTAAACTATCTTAAGGATGTGTTTAAATCAACTAGTTTAAATATTTGAATCTGATAGCTTTGTTAGTCTTACAATGACACTGAGAGGGGGGTGAATCAGTGTAGCTCTTTTAACTTGAATTTACAGCTCTTAATACAGTAGCAATTAAAACTAATTACTAGATACAACAAGTATAACACAAGAGCATCACACAACACAAGATTTAACGAGGTTCACCAATGTGGCTACTCCTCAAAAATGACTCGCTTGGACTACCATCCAAATCCAGCCTTTGCAAAGCACCAACTTTACAATCAATTTACCAACGACCCACTGGAAGGAGCACCAACCCCTTATTTATCTCGCACCAACAGAAAGGAGCACCAACCCCTGATTTTCCAGCACCTACTGGAAGGAGCACCAACCCCTGATGCCAAGCTGCAACCTGGACTTCAATTTTGAATCTATAAGATTGACAGAAAGATACCTTTGTTTTTGCAAGATCCTGACTGGTCTTTCTTCACCTTTGCCCTCTCTGCGCACTCTGCTTTCTCTGCGCAATCACTTCGCACACTCTGCTTCGTTACAGTCGACCTTCACGATCGTCTTCTCCCTTTCGCGCACTCTGCTCTCTTCGCACTACGACCGAACTTCACACACTTCAACGACACATCAAATCTCCAAACAACCCTCCTTTTATAACAAAATTCTTGTGATGAAAACCCTAATCTTAGTCTATAAACCCTAATCTTAGTCGGCTTTCATGACAACTGTAAACCCTAATTTTAGTCGATTGTCATCGGTCTTCGTCGACTTCAACTCAACCATAAAAATACAACATGTCACGATATCGCGACACTTTTTCTCCTTGCTCTTTCTCTTAGCTTTGGCCCTGAAAATACAACATGTCGCGATATCGTGACACTTTTTCTCCTTGCTCTTTCTCTTAGCTTTGGCCCATGAAAATACAACATGTCACGATATCGTGACACTTTTCTTCCATACACTTTCTCTATTCTTTTGTCGTGAAAATGCGACATTGCGCGATATCGTGACACTTTTGTTATTCTCTACCCTTCTTGAGTCACAAAAATGCGACATGTCACGATATCATGACACTTTTGCTTCTCTGCCTTCCTATCCTTTTCGAGTCATAAAAATGCGACATGTCGTGAAATCATGACACTTCTACTTCAAGTCTTGCTTTCTACTTTTGTCAAATCATTGACACTCCCCTTTTTCACAAAATCATGACACTTTTTCTTTCGTACTTCACTTCTTTCTTTTGTCATGAAATCGTGACACTTCTGCCTTCAAAGTCTTCCTTTCTACTTTTGTCATGAAATCATGACACTTCTTTCGTACTTTACTTCTTTGCTTTTGTCACAAAATCATGACACTTCCTCTTCAAGTCTTCTTCTCTGCTTTTGTCATGAAATCATGACACTTCTACTTTCAAACTTCCTCTACTTTTTCATAAATCATGACACTTCTTCAAACTTGCTTTCTCTCTTATTTTAGTCGTCAAAATGCGACATGTCACGAAATCGTGACACTTTTCAAACATACTTTCTCTCTCCTATTTTAGTCGCGAAATGCGACATGTCACAAAATCGTGACACTTTTCTTACTTGTTCTCTTTCTTCGAACTTGTCACTAAATCGTGACACTTCTTCTCTCTTCTCTTTTTCTTCCAACATGTCATCGAAATCACGACATTTTTCCACTTGCTTTTTCTCTTCCAACATGTCACGAAATCGTGACAGTTTTTCCACTTTCCTTTTTCTCTTCCAACATGTCACGAAATCATGACAGTTTTTCCACTTGCCTTTTTCTCTTCCAACATGTCATCAAATCACGATCGCTTTTCCACTTCCTTTTTCTCTTCCAACATGTCACAAAATCGTGACAATTTTTCCATTTGCATTTCTCTTCCAACATGTCACGAAATCGTGACAGTTTTCCTACTTTTTCTCTCTTCCAACATGTCATGAAATCGTGACAGTTTTTCCTACTTTTTCTCTCTTCCAACATGTCACGAAATCATGACAGTTTTTCTTGCCTACTGTATATGTCACGATATCGCGACACTTTTCTTACTTGTCTTTTTCTTTGATCTTTTGCATATGGGCCACTTCGGTCTTCTTGGAAAATCATTGTACATACTCTGAGTAACCTTTGAACTCCTATCTTCTGCATCTGAATAGCTTTTGAACTTCCTATCCACTGCATCAACAGATCTATCTAACTATGTTGACAACAATGACAATACTATTGCTGCACCTTGCTCAACAATCTCCCCCTTTGGAATTGTTGGCAACACATGTGCAATTTCCTGTAACTCTTCTCCCCCTTTGACAATAATACCAAAGGGCTACTGCAGACTCCCCCTGAGTCCATGCACAACATTCTCAGGCACAATTTATTACACTTAGCAAAAATCATGACCACTCCCCCTGAGAATGTGATCCCTATAGCTAGTCAATTCTTGGGAAGTGTGACCACTCCCAATTTATTGTGAAGGTACTCAAAAACTTCCTTGGGCAATGGTTTTGTGAAGATATCTGCTACTTGCTCTGTAGTTGGAACAAAATCCAACTTAACCTCACCTTTCGCAACTTTCTCCTTCAAAAAGTGATACCTGATAGCAATGTGTTTTGTGCGTGAATGCATAACCAGATTCTTGGAGATGTTAATGGCACTGGTGTTATCACACTTAACTGATATTGGCTCACTGAAGCTAATACCAAGATCTTTCAAGGTTTGTTTCATCCATAATACCTGCGTACAACATGTTGTCGCTGCAATATATTCTGCCTCTACTGTCGATAGAGAAACTGACTCTTGTTTCTTACTGTGCCACGCGACCAATCTGTCTCCAAGATAGAATGCACCTCCACTGGTACTCTTTCTGTCATCTACACACCTTGCCCAATCTGCATCTGAATACGAAATAAGGGTGAAGTCTTTACCTTTCGGATACCATAACCCATACTCCATAGTACCCTTGAGGTACCGAAGAATCCTCTTTACTGTTGTCACATGAGTCTCCTTGGGATTAGCCTGAAATCATGCTACCATGCATACTGCCTGCAAAATATCTAGTCTGGTAGCTGTCAGGTATAGTAAGCTTCCAATCATAGATCTGTACATGGTTTGATCAACAGGTGGAGATTTGTCATCCTTGCTCAACTTGCAACCTGTCATCATGGGAGTGCTAACTGGCTTACAATCCTCCATTGTGAATTTTTTCAACATCTCTTTCACATATTTAACTTGAGAAATAAATATGCCCTTCTTATTTTGATTAACTTGCAACCCGAGGAAATACGAAAGTTCACCAATCATTGACATTTCAAATTCTTTCTGCATCTTATTTGCTAAATCTTTACACGACTCATCTTTGTTGCTACCAAATATGATATCATCTACGTATACAACAAGAACAATAAGATGCCCATTTTCTATTTTGACATACAAATTACTATCCACCATACCTTTCTTAAACCTTTGTTGGGTGAGATAGTTGTCTAGCCTTGCATACCATGCTTGGGGTGCCTGTTTTAAGCCATATAATGCTTTCTTCAACTTGCAAACAAAGTTGGGATCATCACCAAGTTGGAAACCATCTGGTTGCTCAATATAAACCTCTTCTTCAAGTTTTCCATTCAAAAATGCTGATTTCACATCCATTTGATAAACTTTGAAATTCTTGTAGACTGCTAAAGCTAGAAACATTCTAATTGCCTCTAGTCTCGCTACTAGTGCAAAAGTTTCCTCAAAGTCAATGCCTTCAACTTGTGCATAACCCTTACATACCAATCTTGCTTTGTTTCTGACTACCTGTCCGTCTTCATTCAATTTGTTTCGAAAAACCCATTTAGTCCCGATTATATTTTTATTTGCAGGTCTAGGTACTAACTCCCAAGTTTCATTTTTCTCGATCTGATCTAATTCTTCATTTATTGCCTTCATCCAACTTTCATCTTTACTTGCGTCAACAATATTTTTGGGCTCGATGTTGGATAATAGAGAGTAGTTACTTACTACTCTTCTTCTTGTCTGAACACCAACTTTGGGGTCTCCAATTATTTGCTCTCTAGGATGATTTTTCTGCCAGCTGCCTGTTTTGAATTTCTTATTTTCTTCCACTTCTGAATCACAACTTAAATCATCTGAGTCAATTTTTTGTATCTTTTCCATTTCGTTTTCCTCATCTCCTTCAATAACCTCTTCATAAATTGGGTAGTTCATTTCATAGCTAATTACTCGTTCTCTACCTTCATCAAATTTAACATCGGCACTATCCACAATTTTCTTTAGCTTCTTGTTGTAGCATTTGTAAGCTTTGCTTTTTGATGAATAACCAACAAAAATACCTTCATCCGCTCTATCTTCAAACTTACCAAGATTATCTTCAGTTCTTTTGATGTAGCACTTGCTGCCAAAAACTTTGAGGTATTTTGTTGTTGCCCTTTTACCGAACCACAATTCATAAGGAGTTTTGCTTTCATGTGTTCTCAAGCATGTACCTATTTTGGATATACACCGCAGTATGGACTTGCTTCTTTCCAAAATCTGTCTACTAGTCTGCTTTCAGTCAGCATAGTCCGTGCCATTTCCTGCACTGTCCTGTTCTTTCTTTCTACCACTCCATTCTGTTGAGGTGTCCTGGCTGCTAAAAACTGTCTCCTAATACCGTATTTTTCATAGTATTCTGTAAACTCTTCTGAAATGAATTCTCCTCCTCTATCTGATCTTAAACATTTGATCCTCTTTCCTATTTCATTCTCAACCTGGTTTTTGAAAATCTTGAACATATCAAAAGCTTCTAATTTATGCTTCAAGAAAAATATCCATGTCATTCTGGAATAGTCATCAATGCACAACATAAAATATTTGTCACCATTTATGCTTTGTGTTCTCATGGGTCCACATAAATCAGTGTGTATTAGTTCCAAAGGTTTGCTTGTGTAGTACTCTTTTGTTTTGAATGTGACTCTAGTTTGCTTCCCCTTTTGGCATGAAGCACAAATGTTGTTTGCAGGTTTGCTGATGGTGGGAATATCTCTCACTGCCCCTTTTGAGGTGATTTTTACTAGATTATCAAAACTGATATGACCGAGTCTCTTATGCCACAACCAATTTTCTTCTTCCTGTCCAATAAAACAAGCTCCTTTTGAAGTCTCTGAGAGCGTGTACAGGTTTCCAGATGTCCTTGCTCCAGTTGCTATCAATTTTCCACTATTTGTTTTTCTGACTTCACAACCCTGCTTCATAAAAACTACTTCATGACCTTTATCACAAATCTGACTTACGCTCAACAAGTTATGTTTCAAACCATCCACAAACAAGACTTCCTCTGACTTAATTTTTCCCTCACTAATTTTAACCGAACCTTTGCCAACTATCTTAGCTCCATCATTATTCCCAAACTTTACTGAACCACCTTCATATTTCTGTAACTTCTCAAATTTTTGTTTGTCACCTGTCATATGACTGGAGCATCCACTATCAAGTATCCATGGTACATATTTGTTCTGTGCTTTAAATGTTGTTTGTACGATTAAGGATTCCTTTTCTTCCTTAAGTCGCTCTTTTCCTTTCCACTCCGTTTTGATAGTAGTTTTGGGTTCTTGTTTTGCCTTTCCCTTATCAACAGCTTGTGCATGTTTTTCAGGAAGTTTTCTATTTTGTCTCATCTTATTTGGTTGAAATTTTCTTCCCTGAGACTGATTTGATGCAAATGTACTTCTACAGTTTCTTGCAATGTGCCCAAAATTATGACAGTTATAACATTCTACTGTATAATTCATCAGAGGAGAAAAAGCATTTCTACTGGTGAAATTCCTTGGTCTTACATTATATTTGCAGTCTGAGATTTTATGTCCATAGCCATTGCATTTAAAACAGAAACCAGAAAAGGGATAATTGAACCTGGGTGAAGGTCTTTGCCATGTTGCCGTAGGAGCCATAGGTCTTCTTCTTCTTTGATGTGTGACATTGGTGAATCCATCATTGTCAATTCTCCTTTCGTGCCTGGCATTATTGCTTTCTCTTGCATGAGATGTTTTTCCTTGATCAACCTATTTCTTATCTTTGTTCTTTATGGATTCTACATTTCTGGCCTTTGATCCATTTGATGATTCTCCTTCGATGAAACCCAGACCAAATTTGATGCCTACAGGCCTTTGGTCATTTATGATCTTATCCAGCTTCATAGAACTTACTTCACGTTTGTGATAACAACTGATTTTCTTATTCATCTCTTCTAGCTGCATTCTTAAACCAACAATCTCTTCTTCTAGCTTGCTGCAATAATCTATTTTCATGGTTATTTGCACTTCGAGATCTTCGAAGATTTTCTTGGATTCTTCTATCTATACTTTCAAACTGGATATGATTTCATTTGCATCCTCAAGCCTTTTTGAAAGTTTCTTATTCTTTTTCTTCTCTATTCTCCACTCTTCAAGTGCAGAGATCAACTCACCTTCTAGATCTACTTCAGCCTCAGGGTTTTCACCACATACTTCTGAGTTCACTCCTTCTTCCTTTTGTGATCTTACTTCTTCAAATGCCATGAAAAGAGCTTCACCTGTTTCCTCTTCAGAAACCTCACCGGAGCTGTCTTCTGATGAACTGGCATTCCTGGAGATGAAACTTTTCTTCTTGAAGTTGCCTTTTCTGAAATTCGTTTTCTTCTTCCAGTCACTTCTTTCTTGGTGCGATCCTTCATCATTTTTGTTCTTCTCTTTAAGTGGACATTTAGTCGCAAAATGCCCAACGCCTCCACAGTTGAAACATTTAAGCGGTAGCTTTCCTCTGTATTTTCCTTTTCCCCTTTTTAGTTTTCTAACAAAGTTTGCTTCCATTTCATCTGACGTCTCTTCTTCCTCGGACTCTTGTTTTGCATTTTTATCTTTAAGGGCTTTAAAAGCCGCTTCTCTGTCTGTGGGTTTAGATCTTCCTATCCTCATCTCATATGCAGTCAAAGAACCATACATCTCATCTATACTAAAATAATTTAGATTCTTAGCTTCTTCTATCATTGAGACTTTAGAATCAAACCTTTGAGGAAGAGATCTTAATACCTTTTTCACGATGGTAGAGTCGTCGATATCCTCGTCGAGTCCTATGATCGCATTAATGATTCCATTAACTCTTAACATATATGCCTCAATGTTTTCATTGTCATTCATATTTAATGCTTCGAACTGAGCTCGATGTGTCTGTAACTTGGCCTCCTTGATCTTATCGTCTCCTTCATGAATACTCCTCAGTTTGTCCCATATCTCTTTTGCCATTTTACAACTCATGATCTTTACTAGTTCACTGTCTGCTAATCCGCACATGATAGCATTCTTTGCTTTTGAGTTACTTTCAAACAGTTTCTTTTCGTCAACCTCTTTTGGAGGAGTGATGGGTATTGTGTATCCACTAACTACTGAATCCCAGATGTCGTATCCCAAAGCACAGAGATATGTCTGCATCCTGATTCTCTAGAACGCGTAATTAGATCCATCAAACAATGGTGCTTTGTTTGATGAGAAACCTTCACCACCTGCCATTGTGTTACTTCCAAGATCACCCTAGCCGGTTAGGCTTGTACAGGAACTTAGCTCTGATACCAATTGTTAGTCTTACAATGACACTGAGAGGGGGGGTGAATCAGTGTAGCTCTTTTAACTTGAATTTATAGCTCTTAATACAATAGCAATTAAAACTAATTACTAGATACAACAAGTATAACACAAGAGCATCACACAACACAAGATTTAACGAGGTTCACCAATGTGGCTACTCCTCAAAAATGACTGCTTGGACTACCATCCAAATCTAGCCTTTGCAAAGCACCAACTTTACAATCAATTTACCAAGCACCCACTGGAAGGAGCACCAACCCCTTATTTATCTGCACCAATAGAAAGGAGCACCAACCCCTGATTTACCAGCAACTACTGGAAGGAGCACCAACCCCTGATGCCAAGCTGCAACCTGGACTTCAATTTTGAATCTATAAGATTGATAGAAAGATACCTTTGTTTTTGCAAGATCCTGACTGGTCTTTCTTCACCTTTGCCCTCTCTATGCACTCTACTTTCTCTACGCAATCACTTCGCACACTCTACTTCGTTACAGTCGACCTTCATGATCATCTTCTCCCTTTCACGCACTCTGCTCTCTTCACACTACGACCGAACTTCACACACTTCAACACTTCAAATCTCCAAACAACCCTCCTTTTATAACAAAATTCTTATGATGAAAACCCTAATCTTAGTCGACTATAAACCCTAATCTTAGTCGGCTTTCATGACAATTGTAAACCCTAATTTTAGTTGGCTATCATCGGTCTTCGTCGACTTCAACTCAACCACAAAAATACATGTCGCGATATCGTGACACTTTTTCTCCTTGCTCTTTCTCTTAGCTTTGGCCCACAAAAAAACATGTCATGATATCGTGACACTTTTTCTCCTTGCTCTTTCTCTTAGCTTTGGCCCACGAAAATACATGTCACGATATCGTGACACTTTTCCTCCGTACACTTTCTCTATTCTTTTGTCAAAATCGACATTGACGATATCGTGACACTTTTTTATTCTCTTCCCTTCTTGAGTCGTCAAAAACACATGTCACGATATCGTGACACTTTTGCTTCTCTGCCTTCCTATCCTTTTTAGTCACGAAAATGCGACATGTCACAAAATCGTGACACTTCTCTTTCGAAGTCTTGCTTTCTCTTTTGTCATGAAATCATGACACTTCTCCTTTCTTTTAAAACATTCTCTACTTCTTTTTGTTTTCAAAATCATGACACTTCTCCTTCAAGTCTTCTTCTTTCTTTTGTCATAAAATCGTGACACTTCTACTTTCATACTTTACTTCTTTGCTTTTGTCATGAAATCATGACACTTTCGCTTAAGTCTTCTTTCTCTTTTGTCATGAAATCATGACACTTCTTCTACTTCCTCTCTTCTTTGTCTCATGTCAAAAATCGTGACACTTCTTCAAACTTCTTTCTCTCTCTTTTTGTCGTCAAATGCGACATGTCACGAAATCGTGACACTTTTCAAACTTACTTTCTCTCTCCTATTTTAGTAGCAAAAATGCGACATGTCACAAATCGTGACACTTTTCTTACTTGTTCTCTTTCTTCGAACTTGTCACGAAATCGTGACACTTCTTCTCTCTTTCTCTTTTTCTTCCAACATGTCACGAAATCATGATACTTTTTCCACTTTCTTTTTCTCTTCCAACATGTCACGAAATCGTGATAGTTTTTCTACTTACCTTTTTCTCTTCCAACATGTCACGAAATCATGACAATTTTTCCACTTGCTTTTTCTCTTCCAATATGTCATCGAAATCGTGATCAGTTTTTCACTTCTTTTTCTCTTCCAACATGTCCTGAAATCGTGACATTTTCCACTTCCTTTTTCTTCCAACATGTCACAAATCGCGAATTTTCTACTTTTTCTCTCTTCCAACATGTCACGAAATCATGACAATTTTTCCTGCTTTTCTCTCTCTTCCAACATGTCGTGAAATCGTGACAGTTTTTCTTGCTTGTTGTATATGTCGCGATATCGTGACACTTTTCTTACTTGTCTTTTTCTTTGATCTTTTGCATATGGGCCACTTCGGTCTTCTTGGAAAATCACTGTACATACTCTGAGTAACCTTTGAACTCCTATCTTCTGCATCTGAATAGCTTTTGAACTTCCTGTCCACTGCATCAACAGATCTATCTGATTGTGTTGACAACAATGACAATATTGTTGTTGCACCTTGCTCAACAATCTCCCCCTTTGGAATTGTTGGCAACACATGTGCAATTTCCTGTAACTCTTCTCCCCCTTTGACAATAATACCAAAGGGCTACTACAGACTCCCCCTGAGTCCATGCACAACATTCTCAGGCAAAATTTATTACACTTAGCAAAAATCATGAACATGAGCAAAAAGATAATCAAATACTTAAATGCTCCCCCGAGAATGTGATCCCTGTAGCTAGTCAATTCTTGGGAAGTGTGACCACTCCCAATTTATTGTGAAGGTACTCAAAAACTTCCTTGGGCAATGGTTTTGTGAAGATATCTGCTACTTGCTCTGTAGTTGGAACAAAATCCAACTTAACCTCACCTTTCGCAACTTTCTCCTTCAAAAAGTGATACCCGATAGCAATGTGTTTTGTGCGTGAATGCATAACCGGATTCTTGGAGATGTTAATGGCACTGGTGTTATCACACTTAACTGATATTGGCTCACTGAAGCTAATACCAAGATCTTTCAGGGTTTGTTTCATCCATAATACCTACGTACAACATGTTGTCGCTGCAATATATTCTGCCTCTATTGTCGATAAAGAAACTGACTCTTGTTTCTTACTATGCCATGCGACCAATCTGTCTCCAAGATAGAATGCACCTCCACTGGTACTCTTTCTGTCATCTACACATCCTGCCCAATCTGCATCTCCGAATACGAAATAAGGGTGAAGTCTTTACCTTTTGGATACCATAACCCATACTCCATAGTACCCTTGAGGTACCGAAGAATCCTCTTCATTGTTGTCACATGAGTCTCCTTGGGATTAGCCTGAAATCGTGCTACCATGCATACTGCCTACAAAATATCTGGTCTGGTAGCTGTCAGGTATAGTAAGCTTCCAATCATAGATCTGTACATGGTTTGATCAATAGGTGGAGATTTGTCATCCTTGCTCAACTTGCAACCTGTCATCATGGGAGTGCTAACTGGCTTACAATCCTCCATTGTGAATTTTTTTAACATCTCTTTCACATATTTAACTTGAGAAATAAATATGCCCTTCTTATTTTGATTAACTTGCAACCCGAGGAAATACGAAAGTTCACCAATCATTGACATTTCAAATTCTTTCTGCATCTTATTTGCTAAATCTTTACATGACTCATCTTTGCTTGCTACCAAATATGATATCATCTACGTATACAACAAGAACAATAAGATGCCCATTTTCTATTTTGACATACAAATTACTATCCACCATACCTTTCTTAAACCTTTGTTGAGTGAGATAGTTGTCTAGCCTTGCATACCATGCTCGGGGTGCCTGTTTTAAGCCATATAATGCTTTCTTCAACTTGCAAACAAAGTTGGGATCATCACCAAGTTGGAAACCATCTGGTTGCTCAATATAAACCTCTTCTTCAAGTTTCCCATTCAAAAACGCTGATTTCACATCCATTTGATAAACTTTGAAATTCTTGTAGATTGCTAAAGCCAGAAACATTCTAATTGCCTCTAGTCTAGCTACTGGTGCAAAAGTTTCCTCAAAGTCAATGCCTTCAACTTGTGCATAACCCTTACATACCAATCTTGCTTTATTTCTGACTACCTGTCCGTCTTCATTCAATTTGTTTTGAAAAATCCATTTAGTCCCGATTATATTTTTATTTGCAGGTCTAGGTACTAACTCCCAAGTTTCGTTTTTCTTGATCTGATCTAATTCTTCATTTATTGCCTTCATCCAACTTTCATCTTTGCTTGCGTCAGCAACATTTTTGGGCTCAATGCTGGATAATAGAGAGTAGTTACTTACTACTCTTCTTCTTGTCTGAACACCAACTTTGGGGTCTCCAATTATTTGCTCTCTAGGATGATTTTTTTGCTAGCTGCCTGTTTTGAATTTCTTATTTTCTTCCACTTCTGAATCACAACTTAAATCATCTGAGTCAATTTTTTGTATCTTTTCCATTTCATTTTCCTCATCTCCTTCAATAACCTCTTCATAAATTGGGTAGTTCATTTCATAGCTAATTACTCGTTCTCTACCTTCATCAAATTTAACATCGACACTCGTCCACAATTTTCTTTAGCCTCTTGTTGTAGCATTTGTAAGCTTTGCTTTTTGATGAATAACCAACAAAAATACCTTCATCCGCTCTATCTTCAAACTTACCAAGATTATCTTCAGTTCTTTTGATGTAGCACTTGCTGCCAAAAACTTTGAGGTATTTTGTTGTTGCCCTTTTACCGAACCACAACTCATAAGGAGTTTTGCTTTCATGTGTTCTCAGCATGTACCTATTTTGGATATACACCGCAGTATGGATTCTTCTTTCCAAAATATGTCTACTACTCTACTTTCAACCAACATAGTCCGTGCCATTTCCTGCACTGTCCTGTTCTTTCTTTCTACCACTCCATTCTACTGAGGTGTCCTGGCTGCTGAAAACTGTCTCCTAATACCATATTTTTCACAGTACTCTATAAACTCCTCTGAAATGAATTCTCCTCCTCTATCTGATCTTAAACATTTGATCCTCTTTCCTATTTCATTCTCAACATGGTTTTTGAAAATCTTGAACATATCAAAAGCTTTGATTTATGCTTCAAGAAAAATATCCATGTCATTCTAGAATAGTCATCAATGCACAACATAAAATATTTGTCACCATTTATGCTTTGTGTTCTCATGGGTCCACATAAATCAGTGTGTATTAGTTCCAAAGGTTTGCTTGTGTAGTACTCTTTTGTTTTGAATGTGACTCTAGTTTGCTTCCCCTTTTGGCATGAAGCACAAATGTTGTTTGCAGGTTTGCTGATGGTGGGAATATCTCTCACTACCCTTTTTGAGGTGATTTTTACTAGATTATCAAAACTGATATGACCGAGTCTCTTGTGCCACAACCAATTTTCTTCTTCCTGTCCAATAAAACAAGCTCCTTTTGAAGTCTCTGAGAGCGTGTACAGGTTGCCAGATGTCCTTGATCCAGTTGCTATCAATTTTCCACTGTTTGTTTTTTTGACTTCACAACCCTGCTTCATAAAAACTACTTCATGACCTTTATCACAAATCTGACTTACGCTCAACAAGTTATGTTTCAAACCATCCACAAACAAGACTTCTTCTGACTTAATTTTTCCGTCACTAATTTTAACTGAACCTTTGCCAACTATCTTAGCTCCATCATTATTTCCAAACTTTACTTGAACCACCTTCATATTTCTGTAACTTCTCAAATTTTTGTTTGTCACCTGTCATATGACTGGAGCATCCACTATCAAGTATCCATGGTACATATTTATTCTATGCTTTAAATGTTGTTTGTACGATTAAGGATTCCTTTTCTTCCTTAAGTCGCTCTTTTCCTTTCCACTCCATTTTGATAGTAGTTTTGGGCTCTTGTTTTGCCTTTCCCTTATCAATAGCTTGTGCATGTTTTTCAGGAAGTTTTCTATTTTGTCTCATCCTATTTGGTTGAAATTTTCTTCCCTGAAACTGATTTGATGCAAATGTACTTCTACAGTTTCTTGCAATGTGCCCAAAATTATGATAGTTATAACATTCTACTGTATAATTCATCAGAGGAGAAAAAGCATTTCTACTTGGTGAAATTCCTTGGTCTTACATTATATTTGTAGTCCGAGATTTTATGTCCATAGCCATTGCATTTAAAACAGAAACCAGAAAAGGGATAATTGAACCTGGGTGATGGTCTTTGCCATGTTGTCGTAGGAGCCATAGGTCTTCTTCTTCTTTGATGTGTGACATTGGTGAATCCATCATTGTCAATTCTCCTTTCGTGCCTGGCATTATTGCTTTCTTTTGCATGAGATGTTTTTCCTTGATCAACCTGTTTCTTATCTTCATTCTTTATGGATTCTACATTTCTGGCCTTTGATCCATTTGATGATTCTCCTTCGATGAAACCTAGACCAAATTTGATGCCTATAGGCCTTTGGTCATTTATGATCTTATCCAACTTCATAGAACTTTCTTCACGTTTGTGATAACAACTAATTTTCTTATTCATCTCTTCTAGCTGCATTCTTAAACCAACAATCTCTTCTTCTAGCTTGCTGCAATAATCTATTTTCATGGTTATTTGCACTTCGAGATCTTCGAAGATTTTCTTGGATTCTTCTATCTGTACTTTCAAACTGGTTATGATTTCATTTGCATCCTCAAGCTTTTTTGAAAGTTTCTTATTCTTTTTCTTCTCTATTTTCCACTCTTCAAGTGCAGAGATCAACTCACCTTCTAGATCTACTTCAGCCTCAGGGTTTTCACCACATACTTCAGAGTTCACTCCTTCTTCCTTTTCTGATTTTACTTCTTCAAATGCCATGAAAAGAGCTTCACCTGTTTCCTCTTCAGAATCCTCACCGGAGCTGTCTTCTGATGAACTGGCATTCCTGGAGATGAAACTTTTCTTCTTGAAGTTGCCTTTTCTGAAATTCATTTTCTTCTTCCAGTCACTTCTTTCTTGGTGCGATCCTTCATCATTTTTGTTCTTCTCATTAAGTGGACATTTAGTCGCAAAATGCCCAATGCCTCCACAGTTGAAACATTTAAGCGGTAGCTTTCCTCTGTATTTTCCTTTTCCCCTTTTTAGTTTTCTAACAAAGTTTGCTTCCATTTCATCTGATGTCTCTTCTTCCTCGGACTCTTGTTTTGCATTTTTATTTTTAAGGGCTTTAAAAGCCGCTTCTCTGTCTGTGGGTTTAGATCTTCCTATCCTCATCTCATATGCAGTCAAAGAACCATACATCTCATCTATACTAAAATAATTTAGATTTTTAGCTTCTTCTATCGTTGAGACTTTAGAATCAAACCTTTGAGGAAGAGATCTTAATACCTTTTTCACGATGGTAGAGTCTTCGATATCCTCGTCGAGTCCTCTGATCGCATTAATGATTCCATTAACTCTCAACATATATGCCTCAATGTTTTCATCGTCATTCATATTTAATGCTTCGAACTGAGCTCGATGTGTCTGTAACTTGGCCTCCTTGATCTTATCGTCTCCTTCATGAATACTCCTCAGTTTGTCCCATATCTCTTTTGCCATTTTACAACTCATGATCTTTACTAGTTCACTATCTCCTAATCCGCACATGATAGCATTCTTTGCTTTTGAGTTATTTTCAAATAGTTTCTTTTCGTCAACCTCTTTTGGAGGAGTGATGGGTATTGTGTATCCACTAACTACTGAATCCCAGATGTCGTATCCCAAAGCATAGAGATATGTCTGCATCCTGATTCTCTAGAACACGTAATTAGATCCATCAAACAATGGTGCTTTGTTTGATGAGAAGCCTTCACCACCTGCCATTGTGTTACTTCCAAGATCACCCTAGCCGGTTAAGCTTGTACAAGAACTTAGCTCTGATACCAATTGTTAGTCTTACAATGACACTGAGAGGGGGGTGAATCAGTGTAGCTCTTTAAACTTAAATTTATAGCTCTTAATATAATAGCAATTAAAACTTATTACTAGATACAAGTATAACAAAAGAGCATCACACAACACAAGATTTAACGAGGTTCACCAATGTGGCTACTCCTCAAAAATGACTGCTTGGACTACCATCCAAATCTAGCCTTTGCAAAGCACCAACTTTACAATCAATTTACCAGCACCCACTGGAAGGAGCACCAACCCCTTATTTATTTGCACCAATAGAAAGGAGCACCAACCCCAATACCAAGAAGGAGCACCAACCCCGATGCCAAGCACCAACTTGGACTTCAATTTTGAATCTATAAGTTTGATAGAAAGATACCTTTGCTTTTGCAAGACCCTGACTGGTCTTCTTCACCTTTGCATTCTCTATGCACTCTACTTTCTCTACGCAATCACTTCGCACACTCTGCTTCATTACAGTCGAACTTCACGATCGTCTTCTCCCTTTCCTTTCATGCACTCTGCTCTCTTCACACTACGACCGAACTTCACACACTTCATCACTATCAAATCTCCAAATAACCCTCCTTTTATAACAAAATTTTTATGATGAAAACCCTAATCTTAGTCGATTGTAAACCCTAATCTTAGTCGGCTTTCATAACAATTGTAAACCCTAATTTTAGTTGGCTGTCATCGGTCTTCGTCGGCTTCAACTCAACCACAAAAATACATGTCATGATATCATGACACTTTTTCTCCTTGCTCTTTCTCTTAGCTTTGGCCCCAAAATACATGTCATGATATCGTGACACTTTTTCTCCTTCTCTTTCTCTTAGCTTTGGCCCACAAAATACATGTCACGATATCGCGACACTTTCTCCTCCGTACACTTTCTCTATTCTTTTGTCCAAAATACATTCACGATATCATGACACTTTTTATCCTTCTCCTTCTTATTCACAAAATACATGTCATGATATCATGACACTTTTTCTTCTTCTTCTTCCTTTTTGTCCAAATACATGTCACGAAATCGTGACACTTCTTTAATCTTCTTTTGCTTTTGTCATGAAATCATGACACTTCTCCTCAATCTTTTTCTCTCTTTTGTCATGAAATCGTGACACTTCTCTTTATACTCACTTCTTTTCTTTTGTCACGAAATCGTGACACTTCTCCTTCGAAGTCTTCTTCTCTGCTTTTGTCATGAAATCCTATGACACTTCTCTCTACTTCTTCTTTCTTTTTCACAAAATCATGACACTTCTTCAAGTCTTCTTTCTCTTTTGTCACGAAATCGACTTTTCTTCTCTCTTTTTGCATACTTTTCTCTCTTTTTTAACATGTCATGAAATCGTGACACTTTTCCAACTTACTTTCTCTCTCCTATTTTAGTCGCAAAATGCGACATGTCACGAAATCGTGACACTTTTCTTACTTGTTCTCTTTCTTTGAACTTGTCACGAAATCATGACACTTCTTCCTGCTTTCTCTTTTTCTTCCAACATGTCACGAAATCATGACAGTTTTTCCACTTGCTTTTTCTCTTCCAACATGTCACGAAATCGTGATAGTTTTTCCACTTGCCTTTCTCTTCCAACAATCTTCCAATCATGTAAACGTTTTTCCACTTTTCTCTTCCAACATGTCGCGAAATCTGATATTTTCCATTTTCTCTCTTCCAACATGTCGTCAAAATCATGACATTTTTCCTACTTTTTCTCTCTCTTCCAACATGTCACGAAATCATGACAATTTTTCTTGCTTTTTGTATATGTCGCGATATCGTGACACTTTTCTTACTTGTCTTTTTCTTTGATCTTTTGCATATGGGCCACTTCGGTCTTCTTGGAAAATCACTGTACATACTCTGAGTAACCTTTGAACTCCTGTCTTCTGCATCTGAATAGCTTTTGAACTTCCTATCCACTACATCAACAGATCTATCTGACTGTGTTGACAACAATGACAATACTGTTGCTGCACCTTGCTCAACAATCTCCCCCTTTGGAATTGTTGGCAACACATGTGCAATTTCCTGTAACTCTTCTCCCCCTTTGACAATAATACCAAAGGGCTACTGCAGACTCCCCCGAGTCCATGCACAACATTCTCAGGCAAAATTTATTACACTTAGCAAAAATCATGAACATGAGCAAAAAGATAATCAAATACTTAAATGCTCCCCTGAGAATGTGATCCCTGTAGCTAGTCAATTCTTGGGAAGTGTGACCACTCCCAATTTATTGTGAAGGTACTCAAAAACTTCCTTGGGCAATGGTTTTGTGAAGATATCTGCTACTTGCTCTGTAGTTGGAACAAAATCCAACTTAACCTCACCTTTCGCAACTTTCTCCTTCAAAAAGTGATACCTGATAGCAATGTGTTTTGTGCGTGAATGCATAACTGGATTCTTGGAGATGTTAATGGCACTGGTGTTATCACACTTAACTGATATTGGCTCACTGAAGCTAATACCAAGATCTTTCAGGGTTTGTTTCATCCATAATACCTGCGTACAACATGTTGTCGCTGCAATATATTCTGCCTCTATTGTCGATAAAGAAACTGACTCTTGTTTCTTACTATGCCACGTGACCAATCTGTCTCCAAGATAGAATGCACCTCCACTGGTACTCTTTCTGTCATCTACACATCCTACCCAATCTGCATCTGAATACGAAATAAGGGTGAAGTCTTTACCTTTCGGATACCATAACCCATACTCCATAGTACCCTTGAGGTACCGAAGAATCCTCTTCTATCGTTGTCACATGAGTCTCCTTGGGATTAGCCTGAAATCATGCTACCATGCATACTGCCTACAAAATATCTAGTCTGGTAGCTGTCAAGTATAGTAAGCTTCCAATCATAGATCTATACATGGTTTGATCAACAGGTGGAGATTTGTCATCCTTGCTCAACTTGCAACTTGTCATCATGGGAGTGCTAACTAGCTTACAATCCTCCATTGTGAACCTTTTTAACATCTCTTTCACATATTTAACTTGAGAAATAAATATGCCCTTCTTATTTTGATTAACTTGCAACCCGAGGAAATACGAAAGTTCACCAATCATTGACATTTCAAATTCTTTCTGCATCTTATTTGCTAAATCTTTACATGACTCATCTTTGCTGCTACCAAATATGATATCATCTACGTATACAACAAGAACAATAAGATGCCCATTTTCTATTTTGACATACAAATTACTATCCACCATACCTTTCTTAAACCTTTGTTGAGTGAGATAGTTGTCTAGCCTTGCATACCATGCTCGAGGTGCCTATTTTAAGCCATATAATGCTTTCTTCAACTTGCAAACAAAGTTGGGATCATCACCAAGTTGGAAACCATCTGGTTGCTCAATATAAACCTCTTCTTCAAGTTTCCCATTCAAAAATGCTGATTTCACATCCATTTGATAAACTTTGAAATTCTTGTAGATTGCTAAAGCCAGAAACATTCTAATTGCCTCTAGTCTAGCTATCTGGTGCAAAAGTTTCCTCAAAGTCAATGCCTTCAACTTGTGCATAACCCTTACATACCAATCTTGCTTTATTTCGACTACCTGTCCGTCTTCATTCAATTTGTTTCGAAAAATCCATTTAGTCTCGATTATATTTTTATTTGCAGGTCTAGGTACTAACTCCCAAGTTTCATTTTTCTCGATCTGATCTAATTCTTCATTTATTGCCTTCATCCAACTTTCATATTTGCTTGCGTCAGCAACATTTTTGGGCTCAATGCTGGATAATAGAGAGTAGTTACTTACTACTCTTCTTCTTGTCTGAACACCAACTTTGGGGTCTCCAATTATTTGCTCTCTAGGATGATTTTTTTGCTAGCTGCATATTTTGAATTTCTTATTTTCTTCCACTTCTGAATCACAACTTAAATCATCTGAGTCAATTTTTTGTATCTTTTTCATTTCATTTTCCTCATCTCCTTCAATAACCTCTTCATAAATTGGGTAGTTCGTTTCATAGCTAATTACTCGTTCTCTACCTTCATCAAATTTAACATCGACACTGTCCACAATTTTCTTTAGCCTCTTGTTGTAGCATTTGTAAGCTTTGCTTTTCGACGAATAACCAACAAAAATACCTTCATCCGCTCTATCTTCAAACTTACCAAGATTATCTTCAGTTCTTTTGATGTAGCACTTGCTTGCCAAAAACTTTGAGGTATTTTGTTGTTGCCCTTTTACCGAACCACAACTCATAAGGAGTTTTGCTTTCATGTGTTCTCAGCATGTACCTATTTTTGATATACACCAAGTATGGACTGCTTCTTTCCAAAAATTGCTAGTCTACTTTCAATCAACATAGTCCGTGCCATTTCCTGCACTGTCCTGTTCTTTCTTTCTACCACTCCATTCTATTGAGGTGTCCTGGCTACTGAAAACTGTCTCCTAATACCGTATTTTTCATAGTACTCTATAAACTCCTCTGAAATGAATTCTCCTCCTCTATATGATCTTAAACATTTGATCCTCTTTCCTGTTTCATTCTCAACATGGTTTTTGAAAATCTTGAACATATCAAAAGCTTCGATTTATGCTTCAAGAAAAATATCCATGTCATTCTAGAATAGTCATCAATGCACAACATAAAATATTTGTCACCATTTATGCTTTGTGTTCTCATGGGTCCACATAAATCGGTGTGTATTAGTTCCAAAGGTTTGCTTGTGTAGTACTCTTTTGTTTTGAATGTGACTCTAGTTTGCTTCCCCTTTTGGCATGAAGCACAAATGTTGTTTGCGGGTTTGCTTGATGGTGGGAATATCTCTCACTACCCTTTTTGAGGTGATTTTTACTAGATTATCAAAACTGATATGACCGAGTCTCTTGTGCCACAACCAATTTTCTTCTTCCTGTCCAATAAAACAAGCTCCTTTTGAAGTCTTCGAGAGCGTGTACAGGTTGCCAGATGTCCTTGATCCAGTTGCTATCAATTTTCCACTGTTTGTTTTTTTGACTTCACAACCCTGCTTCATAAAAACTACTTCATGACCTTTATCACAAATCCGACTTACGCTCAACAAGTTATGTTTCAAACCATCCACAAACAAGACTTCTTCTGACTTAATTTTTCCATCACTAATTTTAACTCGAACCTTTGCCAACTATCTTAGCTCCATCATTATTTCCAAACTTTACTTGAACCACCTTCATATTTCTGTAACTTCTCAAATTTTTGTTTGTCACCTGTCATATGACTGGAGCATCCACTATCAAGTATCCATGGTACATATTTATTCTATGCTTTAAATGTTGTTTGTACGATTAAGGATTCCTTTTCTTCCTTAAGTCGCTCTTTTCCTTTCCACTCCATTTTGATAGTAGTTTTGGGCTCTTGTTTTGCCTTTCCCTTATCAATAGCTTGTGCATGTTTTTTAAGAAGTTTTCTATTTTGTCTCATCCTATTTGGTTGAAATTTTCTTCCCTGAAACTGATTTGATGCAAATGTACTTCTACAGTTTCTTGCAATGTGCCCAAAATTATGACAGTTATAACATTCTACTGTATAATTCATCAGAGGAGAAAAAGCATTTCTACTGGTGAAATTCCTTGGTCTTACATTATATTTGTAGTCTGAGATTTTATGTCCATAGCCATTGCATTTAAAACAGAAACCAGAAAAGGGATAATTGAACCTGGGTGATGGTCTTTGCCATGTTGTCGTAGGAGCCATAGGTCTTCTTCTTCTTTGATGTGTGACATTGGTGAATCCATCATTGTCAATTCTCCTTTCGTGCCTGGCATTATTGCTTTCTTTTGCATGAGACATTTTTCCTTGATCAACCTGTTTCTTATCTTCATTCTTTATGGATTCTACATTTCTGGCCTTTGATCCATTTGATGATTCTCCTTCGATGAAACCTAGACCAAATTTGATGCCTACAGGCCTTTGGTCATTTATAATCTTATCCAGCTTCATAGAACTTTCTTCACGTTTGTGATAACAACTAATTTTCTGATTCATCTCTTCTAGCTGCATTCTTAAACCAACAATCTCTTCTTCTAGCTTGCTGCAATAATCTATTTTCATGGTTATTTGTACTTCGAGATCTTCGGAGATTTTCTTGGATTCTTCTATCTGTACTTTCAAACTGGTTATGATTTCATTTGCATCCTCAAGCTTTCTTGAAATTTTCTTATTCTTTTTCTTCTCTATTTTCCACTCTTCAAGTGCAGAGATCAACTCACCTTCTAGATCTACTTCAGCCTCAGGGTTTTCACCACATACTTCTAAGTTCACTCCTTCTTCCTTTTCTGATTTTACTTCTTCAAATGCCATGAAAAGAGCTTCACCTGTTTCCTCTTCAGAATCCTCACCGGAGTTGTCTTCTGATGAACTGGCATTCCTGGAGATGAAACTTTTCTTCTTGAAGTTGCCTTTTCTGAAATTCATTTTCTTCTTCCAGTCACTTCTTTCTTGGTGCGATCCTTCATCATTTTTGTTCTTCTCATTAAGTGGACATTTAGTCACAAAATGCCCAATGCCTCCACAGTTGAAACATTTAAATGGTAGCTTTCCTCTGTATTTTCCTTTTCCCCTTTTTAGTTTTCTAACAAAGTTTGCTTCCATTTCATCTGATGTCTCTTCTTCCTCGGACTCTTGTTTTGCATTTTTATTTTTAAGGGCTTTAAAAGCCGCTTCTCTGTCTGTGGGTTTAGATCTTCCTATCCTCATCTCATATGCAGACAAAGAACCTTCTCCATCTCATACTAATAATAAATAATTTAGATTTTTAGCTTCTTCTATAGTTGAGACTTTAGAATCAAACCTTTGAGGAAGAGATCTTAATACCTTTTTCACGATGGTAGAGTCTTCGATATCCTCGTCGAGTCCTCTGATCGCATTAATGATTCCATTAACTCTCAACATATATGCCTCAATGTTTTCATCGTCATTCATCTTTAATGCTTCGAACTGAGCTCGATGTGTCTGTAACTTGGCCTCCTTGATCTTATCGTCTCCTTCATGAATACTCCTCAGTTTGTCCCATATCTCTTTTGCCATTTTACAGCTCATGATCTTTACTAGTTCACTGTCTGCTAATCCGCACATGAGAGCATTCTTTGCTTTTGAGTTATTTTCAAATAGTTTCTTTTCATCAACCTCTTTTGGAGGAGTGATGGGTATTGTGTATCCACTAACTACTGAATCCTAGATGTCGTATCCCAAAGCATAGAGATATGTCTGCATCCTGATTCTCCAGAACGCGTAATTAGATCCATCAAACAATGGTGCTTTGTTTGATGAGAAGCCTTCACCACCTGCCATTGTGTTACTTCCAAGATCACCCTAGCCGGTTAAGCTTGTACAAGAACTTAGCTCTGATACCAATTGTTAGTCTTACAATGACACTGAGAGGGGGGGTGAATCAGTGTAGCTCTTTAAACTTGAATTTATAGCTCTTAATACAATAGCAATTAAAACTTATTACTAGATACAACAAGTATAACAAAAGAGCATCACACAACACAAGATTTAACGAGGTTCACCAATGTGGCTACTCCTCAAAAATGACTGCTTGGACTACCATCCAAATCTAGCCTTTGCAAAGCACCAACTTTACAATCAATTTACCAACACCCACTGGAAGGAGCACCAACCCCTTATTTATCTGCACCAATAAAAAGGAGCACCAACCCCTAATTTACCAGCACCAACTGGAAGGAGCACCAACCCCTGATGCCAAGCACCAACCTGGACTTCAATTTGAATCTATAAGTTTGATAGTAAGATACCTTTACTTTTGCAAGACCCTGACTAGTCTTCTTCACCTTTGCATTCTCTATGCACTCTGCTTTCTCTACGCAATCACTTCGCACACTCTGCTTCATTACAGTCGAACTTCACGATCGTCTTCTCCCTTTCACGCACTCTGCTCTCTTCACACTACGACCGAACTTCACACACTTCGATCACTAATCAAATCTCCAAACAACCCTCCTTTTATAACAAAATTTTTATGATGAAAACCCTAATCTTAGTCAATTGTAAACCCTAATCTTAGTTGGATTTCATAACAATTATAAACCCTAATTTTAGTTGACTATCATCGATCTTCGTCGGCTTCAACTCAACCACAAAAATACATGTCACGATATCATGACACTTTTTCTCCTTTCTCTTTCTCTTAGCTTTGGCCACGAAAATACATGTCATGATATCATGACACTTTTTCTCCTTGCTCTTTCTCTTAGCTTTGGCCACGAAAATAACATGTCATGATATCACGACACTTTTCCTCCATACACTTTCTCTATTATTTTGTCCAAAATACATTTCCGATATCTGTCGACACTTTTTATCTCTTTCTCCTTCTTATATGTCGTGATATCGTAACACTTTTTCTTCTGCCTTCCTTCCTTTTGCATTGTCAAAATCTGACGACACTTCTGCTTCCAAAGTCTTGCTTTCTTTTGTCATGAAATCATGACACTTCTGCCTTCAAATTCTTCTTCTTTGCTTTTGTTGCAAAATTGTGACACTTCTACTTTCATACTTCACTTCTTTGCTTTTGTCATGAAATCGTGACACTTCTGCCTTCAAGTCTTCTTCTCTCTTTTGTCATGAAATCATGACACTTTCTACTTTCGTACTTTACTTCTTTGCTTTTGTCATGAAATCATGACACTTCTCTTAAGTCTTGCTTTCTACTTTTGTCACGAAATCATGATCACTTCTACGCTTCCTCTCTTTCTTTTGTCACAAAAATGCGACATGTCACGAAATCGTGACACTTTTCAAACTTACTTTCTCTCTCCTATTTTAGTCGCGAAAATGCGACATGTCATGAAATCGTGACACTTTTCTTACTTTTTCTCTTTCTTCGAACTTGTCGCGAAATCGTGACACTTCTTCCTACTTTCTCTTTTTCTTCCAACATGTCACGAAATCATGACAGTTTTTCCACTTGCCTTTTTCTCTTCCAACATGTCACGAAATCGTGATAGTTTTTCCACTTGCCTTTTTCTCTTCCAACATGTCGTGAAATCGTGACAATTTTTCCACTTGTCTTTTCTCTTCCAACATGTCGCGAAATCATGACAGTTTTTCCACTTGCTTTTTCTCTTCCAACATGTCGTGAAATCGTGATAGTTTTCCACTTGCCTTTTTCTCTTCCAACATGTCGCGAAATCATGATAGTTTTTCTACTTTTTCTCTCTTCCAACATGTCACGAAATCGTGACAGTTTTCCTACTTTTTCTCTCTCTTCCAACATGTCACGAAATCATGATAGTTTTCCTACTTTTTCTCTCTTCCAACATGTCGCAAAATCACGACAATTTTTCTTTCCTTGTATATGTCACGATATCGTGACACTTTTCTTACTTGTCTTTTTCTTTGATCTTTTGCATATGGGCCACTTCGGTCTTCTTGGAAAATCACTGTACATACTCTGAATAACCTTTGAACTCCTGTCTTCTGCATCTGAATAGCTTTTGAACTTCCTATCCACTGCATCAACAGATCTATCTGACTATGTTGACAACAATGACAATACTGTTGCTGCACCTTGCTCAACAATCTCCCCCTTTGGAATTGTTGGCAACACATGTGCAATTTCCTGTAACTCTTCTCCCCCTTTGACAATAATACCAAAGGGCTACTGCAGACTCCCCTTGAGTCCATGCACAACATTCTCAAGCAAAATTTATTACACTTAGCAAAAATCATGAACATGAGCAAAAAGATAATCAAATACTTAAATGCTCCCCTGAGAATGTGATCCTTGTAGCTAGTCAATTCTTGGGAAGTGTGACCACTCCCAATTTATTGCGAAGGTACTCAAAAAATTCCTTGGGCAATGGTTTTGTGAAGATATATACTACTTGCTCTGTAGTTGGAACAAAATCCAACTTAACCTCACCTTTCACAACTTTCTCCTTCAAAAAGTGATACCTGATAGCAATGTGTTTTGTGCGTGAATGCATAACTGGATTCTTGGAGATGTTAATGGCACTGGTGTTATCACACTTAACTGATATTGGCTCACTGAAGCTAATACCAAGATCTTTCAAGGTTTGTTTCATCCATAATACCTGCGTACAACATGTTGTCGTTGCAATATATTCTACCTCTATTGTCGATAGAGAAACTGACTCTTGTTTCTTACTATGCCACGCGACCAATTTGTCTCCAAGATAGAATGCACCTCCATTGGTACTCTTTCTGTCATCTACACATCCTGCCCAATATTCATCTAAATACGAAATAAGGGTGAAGTCTTTACCTTTCGGATACCATAACCCATACTCCATAGTACCCTTGAGGTATCGAAGAATCCTCTTCACTGCTTGTCACATGAGTCTCCTTGGGATTAGCCTGAAATCATGCTACCATGCATACTTGCCTACAAAATATCTAGTCTGGTAGTCGTCAAGTATAGTAAGCTTCCAATCATAGATCTGTACATGGTTTGATCAACAGGTGGAGATTTGTCATCCTTGCTCAACTTGCAACTTGTCATCATGGGAGTGCTAACTGGCTTACAATCCTCCATTGTGAACTTTTTCAACATCTCTTTCACATATTTAACTTGAGAAATAAATATGCCCTTCTTATTTTGATTAACTTGCAACCCGAGGAAATACGAAAGTTCACCAATCATTGACATTTCAAATTCTTTCTGCATCTTATTTGCTAAATCTTTACATGACTCATCTTTGCTGCTACCAAATATGATATCATCTACGTATACAACAAGAACAATAAGATGCCCATTTTCTATTTTGACATACAAATTACTATCCACCATACCTTTCTTAAACCTTTGTTGGGTGAGATAGTTGTCTAGCCTTGCATACCATGCTCGAGGTGCCTATTTTAAGCCATATAATGCTTTCTTCAACTTGCAAACAAAGTTGGGATCATCACCAAGTTGGAAACCATCTGGTTGCTCAATATAAACCTCTTCTTCAAGTTTTCCATTCAAAAACGCTGATTTCACATCCATTTGATAAACTTTGAAATTCTTGTAGACTTGCTAAAGCCAGAAACATTCTAATTGCCTCTAGTCTAGCTACTGGTGCAAAATTTTCCTCAAAGTCAATGCCTTCAACTTGTGCATAACCCTTACATACCAATCTTGCTTTATTTCGACTACCTGTCCGTCTTCATTCAATTTGTTTTGAAAAATCCATTTAGTCCCGATTATATTTTTATTTGCAGGTCTAGGTACTAACTCCCAAGTTTCATTTTTCTTGATCTGATCTAATTCTTCATTTATTGCCTTCATCCAACTTTCATCTTTGCTTGCGTCAGCAACATTTTTGGGCTCAATGCTGGATAATAGAGAGTAGTTACTTACTACTCTTCTTCTTGTCTGAACACCAACTTTGGGGTCTCCAATTATTTGCTCTCTAGGATGATTTTTCTGCTAGCTGCCTGTTTTGAATTTCTTATTTTCTTCCACTTCTGAATCACAACTTAAATCATCTGAGTCAATTTTTTGTATCTTTTTCATTTCGTTTTCCTCATCTCCTTCAATAACCTCTTCATAAATTGGGTAGTTCATTTCATAGCTAATTACTCGTTCTCTACCTTCATCAAATTTAACATCGACACTCGTCCACAATTTTCTTTAGCCTCTTGTTGTAGCATTTGTAAGCTTTGCTTTTTGATGAATAACCAACAAAAATACCTTCATCCGCTCTATCTTCAAACTTACCAAGATTATCTTCAGTTCTTTTGATGTAGCACTTGCTCGCCAAAAACTTTGAGGTATTTTGTTGTTGCCCTTTTACCGAACCACAACTCATAAGGAGTTTTGCTTTCATGTGTTCTCAGCATGTACCTATTTTGGATATACACCAAAGTATGGACTGCTTCTTTCCAAAATCTGCTAGTCTACTTTCAACCAACATAGTCCGTGCCATTTCCTGCACTGTCCTGTTCTTTCTTTCTACCACTCCATTCTGCTGAGGTGTCCTGGCTGCTAAAAACTGTCTCCTAATACCGTATTTTTCACAGTATTCTGTAAACTCTTCTGAAATGAATTCTCCTCCTCTATCTGATCTTAAACATTTGATCCTCTTTCCTGTTTCATTCTCAACCTGGTTTTTGAAAATCTTGAACATATCAAAAGCTTCTGATTTATGCTTCAAGAAAAATATCCATGTCATTCTGGAATAGTCATCAATGCACAACATAAAATATTTGTCACCATTTATGCTTTGTGTTCTCATGGGTCCACATAAATCGGTGTGTATTAGTTCCAAAGGTTTGCTTGTGTAGTACTCTTTTGTTTTGAATGTGACTCTAGTTTGCTTCCCCTTTTGGCATGAAGCACAAATGTTGTTTGCAGGTTTGTTGATGGTGGGAATATCTCTCACTACCCCTTTTGAGGTGATTTTTACTAGATTATCAAAACTGATATGACCGAGTCTCTTGTGCCACAACCAATTTTCTTCTTCCTGTCCAATAAAACAAGCTCCTTTTGAAGTCTCTGAGAGCGTGTACAGGTTTCCAGATGTCCTTGATCCAGTTGCTATCAATTTTCCATTGTTTGTTTTTTTGACTTCACAACCCTGCTTCATAAAAACTACTTCATGACCTTTATCACAAATCTGACTTACGCTCAACAAGTTATGTTTCAAACCATCCACAAACAAGACTTCCTCTGACTTAATTTTTCCGTGACTAAGTTTAACCGAACCTTTGCCAACTATCTTAGCTCCATCATTATTCCCAAACTTTACTGAACCACCTTCATATTTTTGTAACTTCTCAAATTTTTGTTTGTCACTTGTCATATGACTGGAGCATCCACTATCAAGTATCCATGGTACATATTTATTCTGTGCTTTAAATGTTGTTTGTACGATTAAGGATTCCTTTTCTTCCTTAAGTCGCTCTTTTCCTTTCCACTCCGTTTTGATAGTAGTTTTGGGTTCTTGTTTTGCCTTTCCCTTATCAACAGCTTGTGCATGTTTTTCAGGAAGTTTTCTATTTTGTCTCATCTTATTTGGTTGAAATTTTCTTCCCTGAAACTGATTTGATGCAAATGTACTTCTACAGTTTCTTGCAATGTGCCCAAAATTATGACAGTTATAACATTCTACTGTATAATTCATCAGAGGAGAAAAAGCATTTCTACTGGTGAAATTCCTTGGTCTTACATTATATTTGCAGTCTGAGATTTTATGTCCATAGCCATTGCATTTAAAATAGAAACCAGAAAAGGGATAATTGAACCTGGGTGAAGGTCTTTGCCATGTTGTCATAGGAGCCATAGGTCTTCTTCTTCTTTGATGTGTGACATTGGTGAATCCATCATTGTCAATTCTCCTTTCATGCCTGGCATTATTGCTTTCTCTTGCATGAGATGTTTTTCCTTGATCAACCTATTTCTTATCTTCATTCTTTATGGATTCTACATTTCTGGCCTTTGATCCATTTGATGATTCTCCTTTGATGAAACCTAGACCAAATTTGATGCCTGTAGGCCTTTGGTCATTTATGATCTTATCCAACTTCATAGAACTTACTTCACGTTTGTGATAACAACTAATTTTCTTATTCATCTCTTCTAGCTGCATTCTTAAACCAACAATCTCTTCTTCTAGCTTGCTGCAATAATCTATTTTCATGGTTATTTGCACTTCGAGATCTTCAAAGATTTTCTTGGATTCTTCTATCTGTACTTTCAAACTAGATATGATTTCATTTGCATCCTCAAGCCTTTTTGAAAGTTTCTTATTCTTTTTCTTCTCTATTCTCCACTCTTCAAGTGCAGAGATCAACTCACCTTCTAGATCTACTTCAGCCTCAGGGTTTTCACCACATACTTCAGAGTTCACTCCTTCTTCCTTTTGTGATCTTACTTCTTCAAATGCCATGAAAAGAGCTTCACCTGTTTCCTCTTTAGAAACCTCATCGGAGCTATCTTCTGATGAACTGGCATTCCTGGAGATGAAACTTTTCTTCTTGAAGTTGCCTTTTCTGAAATTCATTTTCTTCTTCCAGTCACTTCTTTCTTGGTGCGATCCTTCATCATTTTTGTTCTTCTCTTTAAGTGGACATTTAGTCGCAAAATGCCCAATGCCTCCACAGTTGAAACATTTAAGCGGTAGCTTTCCTCTATATTTTCCTTTTCCCCTTTTTAGTTTTCTAACAAAGTTTGCTTCCATTTCATCTGACGTCTCTTCTTCCTCGGACTCTTGTTTTGCGTTTTTATCTTTAAGGGCTTTAAAAGCCGCTTCTCTGTCTCTGGGTTTAGATCTTCCTATCCTCATCTCATATGCAGTCAAAGAACCATACATCTCATCTATACTAAAATAATTTAGATTCTTAGCTTCTTCTATCACTGAGACTTTAGAATCAAACCTTTGAGGAAGAGATCTTAATACCTTTTTCACGATGGTAGAGTCTTCGATATCCTCGTCGAGTCCTCTGATCGCATTAATGATTCCATTAACTCTTAACATATATGCCTCAATGTTTTCATCGTCATTCATCTTTAATGCTTCGAACTGAGCTCGATGTGTCTGTAACTTGGCCTCCTTGATCTTATCGTCTCCTTCATGAATACTCCTCAGTTTGTCCCATATCTCTTTTGCCATTTTACAACTCATGATCTTTACTAGTTCACTATCTGCTAATCCGCACATGATAGCATTCTTTGCTTTTGAGTTACTTTCAAATAGTTTCTTTTCATCAACCTCTTTTGGAGGAGTGATGGGTATTGTGTAACCACTAACTACTGAATCCCAGATGTCGTATCCCAAAGCACAGAGATATGTCTGCATCCTGATTCTCCAGAACATGTAATTAGATCCATCAAACAAAGGTGCTTTGTTTGATGAGAAACCTTCACCACCTGCCATTGTGTTACTTCCAAGATCACCCTAGCCGGTTAGGCTTGTACAGGAACTTAGCTCTGATACCAATTGTTAGTCTTACAATGACACTGAGAGGGGGGGTGAATCAGTGTAGCTCTTTAAACTTGAATTTATAGCTCTTAATACAATAGTAATTAAAACTAATTACTAGATACAACAAGTATAACACAAGAGCATCACACAACACAAGATTTAACGAGGTTCACCAATGTGGCTACTCCTCAAAAATGACTGCTTGGACTACCATCCAAATCTAGCCTTTGCAAAGCACCAACTTTACAATCAATTTACCAACACCCACTGGAAGGAGCACCAACCCCTTATTTATCTGCACCAATAGAAAGGAGCACCAACCCCTGATTTTCTAGCAACTACTAGAAGGAGCACCAACCCCTGATGCCAAGCTGCAACTTGGACTTCAATTTTGAATCTATAATATTGATAGAAAGATACCTTTGTTTTTGCAAGATCCTAACTGGTCTTTCTTCACCTTTGCACTCTCTATGCACTCTACTTTCTCTGCAATCACTTCACACACTCTACTTCATTACAGTCGAACTTCATGATCATCTTCTCCCTTTCACGCACTCTGCTCTCTTCGCACTACGACCGAACTTCACACACTTCAACAACACATCAAATCTCCAAAAAACCCTCCTTTTATAACAAAATTCTTATGATGAAAACCCTAATCTTAGTCGACTATAAACCCTAATCTTAGTCGACTTTCATGACAACTGTAAACCCTAATTTTAGTCGACTATCATCGGTCTTCATCGACTTCAACTCAACCATGAAAATACATGTCGTGATATCATGACACTTTTTCTCCTTGCTCTTTCTCTTAGCTTTGGCCCACAAAAATACATGTCGTGATATCGTGACACTTTTTCTCCTTGCTCTTTCTCTTAGCTTTGGCCCGCGAAAATACAACATGTCGTGATATCGCGACACTTTTACCTCTGTACACTTTCTCTATTCTTTTGTCATGAAAATGTGACATTACGTGATATCATTACACTTTTATTATTCTGCCTGCCTGCCCTTCTTGAGTCATGAAAATATGACATGTCGCGATATCATGACACTTTTGCTTATCTACCTTCCTATCCTTTTCGAGTCACAAAAATGTGACATGTCACGAAATCGTGACACTTCTGCTTCTGAAGTCTTGCTTTTTGCTTTTGTCATGAAATCATGACACTTCTACCTTTGAAGTCTTCTTCTCTACTTTTGTCATGAAATCATGACACTTTTACTTTCGTACTTCACTTCTTTGCTTTTGTCATGAAATCATGACACTTCTGCCTTCGAAGTCTTCTTCTCTGCTTTTGTCATGAAATCGTGACACTTCTGCTTTCGTACTTTACTTCTTTGCTTTTGTCATGAAATCGTGACACTTCTACTTCGAAGTCTTGCTTCTTTGCTTTTGTCATGAAATCATGACAGTTCTACTTTCGTACACTTCCTCTCTTTCTTTTGTCATGAAAATGCGACATGTCACGAAATCATGACACTTTTCAAACTTGCTTTCTCTCTCCTATTTTAGTCACAAAAATGCGACATGTCGCGAAATCGTGACACTTTTCAAACTTACTTTCTCTCTCCTATTTTAGTCGCAAAAATGCGACATGTCACGAAATCGTGACACTTTTCTTACTTGTTCTCTTTCTTCGAACTTGTCATGAAATCGTGACACTTCTTCCTGCTTTCTCTTTTTCTTCCAACATGTCGAAATCATGACAGTTTTTCCACTTGCCTTTTTCTCTTCCAACATGTCATGAAATCGTGATAGTTTTTCCACTTGCCTTTTTCTCTTCCAACATGTCGTGAAATTGCGATAGTTTTTCCACTTGCCTTTTTCTCTTCCAACATGTCACGAAATCGTGACAGTTTTTCCACTTGCCTTTTTCTCTTCCAACATGTCACGAAATCGTGACAGTTTTTCCACTTGCCTTTTTCTCTTCCAACATGTCACGAAATCACGATAGTTTTTCCTACTTTTTCTCTCTCTTCCAACATGTCACGAAATCGTGACAGTTTTTCCTGCTTTTTCTCTCTTCCAACATGTCATAAAATCGTGACAGTTTTTCTTGCTTATTGTATATGTCGCGATATCGTGACACTTTTCTTACTTGTCTTTTTCTTTGATCTTTTGCATATGGGCCACTTCGGTCTTCTTGGAAAATCTTTGTACATACTCTGAATAACCTTTGAACTCCTGTCTTCTGCATCTGAATAGCTTTTGAACTTCCTCTCCACTGCATCAACAGATCTATCTGACTGTGTTGACAACAATGACAATACTGTTGCTGCACCTTGCTCAAATTTGATAACTGAACAAAACACTACTAGACATCAACAAACAAAATTTGAACCCCCTTGGAGGTACATAGGCAATCCACTTGAAACTATTCTAGAAGTGGAAAAGAGCGAGGACATTCGACCCAACCCTATAACTCACACCTTGGATAGCTAGCAAGATCCTAAAGTGAGAGGGAATTTATTCCCATTTATGTGTTACTAGTGTTTCCTATTTACTCTTCATAGGGTGTGCATGAAAGACCAATCAATAGATTGCAACTCACCCCTACCTTGTTTGATTGTTCATTTTATATCTAAATGGATTACATCAAAGAAAACCCCTCTCCTTCGTAGGACGTCATCTATGTATTGTAACCATGGCTAGGATTTACCAATTTTATGCCTTTCTTGTGAGAGGTGGTAGGTTTTGTAGTCTAGGTTCGATGCCTTCTTAGGTAGTCATTGATCCTACATTGCCAAAGTAACCCCTATGCCTTTCTTCTCAACTACAACAAATGTGTTGCAGTCCTTAATATTCTTATTTGTCATGTCGTGTATCCTGTTTGGAACCTTTTAGTTGGGTTTGGGTATGACCTTTATGTTTTTATGGCTTCTTAAGGATTTGAAGGAAGGTTGTTAATTAACAAATGTTATTTAATGAGGGAATCTCATATTTTGTATAAATCAAAATTTTAAATAGATTATTTGACTATGTTATTAATTAATGAAAGGAAACATTAGTTGAATAAGATTATTTGACTATAAAGAATGGAAACATTAGTTGAATAGATTATTTGACTATGTTATTAATTAATGAAAGGAAACATAGTTTATTTTATTAATTAAAGGAATGGGACTTTGATTAATGGAAATAAAGGAAACATAGTTTATTTTATTAATTAAAGGAATGAGACTTTGATTAATGGAAATAAAGGAAACATAGTTTATTTTATTAATTAAAGGAATGGGACTTTGATTAATGGAAATAAAGGAAACATAGTTTATTTTATTAATTAAAGGAATGAGACTTTGATTAATGGAAATAAAGGAAAATATTTATTTTATTAATTAAAGGAATGAGACTTTGATTAATGGAAATAAATGAAACATAGTTTATTTTATTTAATTGAAGGTATGGGACTTTGATTAATGTAAATAAAGGAAATAAGTTTTATTTGGTTAATTAAAGGAATGGGACTTTGATTGAATCAAATAGATGGAATATAGATTATTTTCTTAATTAAGGAAGGGAACCTTAGTTATTTGAAATAATTATCTTGGTATGATTTGGTTAAAGTAATACTTGTGGTCTAGTTGTGTCTATTGAAATGACTCTCTTTAGGCAAATGAAAGGTGAGAATAGAAATGAGGAATTTTTATGATATCAACCAGATAGTAAATGGTTGAATGCTTTGATTGAATTTGTATAGTTGTAATTTGGAAAAGTAAATAGTAAATGCACTGGTTTCATGTTACTAGTAGATGCATTTAGATGCATGTCTTTCATAGAACCATGGGTTGCCCTGATCCCCTACTATCCTCAAATGAACGATGGAAAGACAAGGAGGACCAAAGAGGTAGTTGGAACCTATGCATATATTTAATTTACAATTGCAATAATTTACTCATGTTCATAATAGACGAGACTTATAGGGAGAAATCCCTAAATAAATATGGATATATTACTTTATTATTTTAAAATTATGGAGGTTTTACCATACTGGGATATATGTAATAGTTTATTGAATGAATGGGAAATGTATCTTTAATTTAGTTTAATGAACTATCTATGCTAAACATAAAAGTATCCTAAGAGAATGAGATCTTAGGGTGAACCTAGAAAGTAACCTAAGGATATGAGATATTAGGGTGAACCTAAAATGGACCTAAGAGATTGAGATCTCTTAGGGTGAATGTAGAAAAAACCTAAGGGATTGAGACCCCTAAGGGAGAATTTTAACTAAGTAAATTTATGGATTACATCGAAGTTAAGAAAGCTCATCTTGCAGACAAGATGGATAGCTTAACTCACAATACACGTAGCATACCTACACATATATACTTGTGTATGCTATGGTGATGGATGAATACCTTCAACTGTACTAAAGGTGATAAGTCTAGCTTATCAAGAAGGATGAGATGGATAACTTATTTGTAGTAACATGTGGTATGCCTACATAGACAAACTTGTGTAGGGTATCGAATGCGATGTAATACTTTGGAAAAATTTGGGGAACTTAGTAGACTTGAGACAATATATTAACCAAGTGTTGGATAGGGTTTATGGATCTCTCTCCATGGTAAAAAAATAATTTTCTTTTCTTGTGATTTTTTAAAACTAGTTTTTGAGGTCATTACATTTGGAAATATCTTTCTCCTTGAATCGTATTTGGTGGTAATCCAAGCAAAGATCTAACTTGGAGAAAAAAATAGAACCATGCAGATCATCTAATATTTCATATACCATAGGGATGGAAAATTTATCCTTAATAGTGAGCTTATTGAGCTCACAAAAATATATACACAATCACCAAGACCCATCTTTCTTGCAAACCAATAAGACTAGAGAAGTTTAACAATTCTTGTAATATTTTCTTAATTTTTTATTCAAGCGAATGGGAATAGTAGTAATGTCTGATGTTAGGTGACACATTACCAGGTACCAATATAATTGCATTATCATGGGAGTGATGGGATGGTAGTTATGTCGATTCTAAAAATATTGCATCATGCTTAGTCAGAACGAGTTGCAAATCTATTGGAAGTTTATCCTCAATTGAAGGGGGTGGTTGTATGGAAAATATCTAAGTGATTACCCCATGAGAATATTTTTTTAACAAATTCTCCATATGGTTTGAATTGATAATCTAAGGATATCTTACTTGTAAGTCATAAAGAGTGTAGGACCTACCATTCTATGAAACTTGCATCCATAACTATGCAAAGTTCCAAGTGATGGTTCCTAAAGTACTTAACCATTGAACTTTGATCACAACATCATATCCCCCTAGTTTAAGAGAAAACATCCATTTTGAGCTCATTCCCCCTTAGATTCAATTTAATATTGTAGACTTTGCATTTACAAGACAAGGTCTTTCCATTTGCCACCATAACATTAAAGGAGTTGCATGTATGTATATAACAATTGGCTTGCTTGGTGACTCAAGGATAAAAAATATGGTGTGTTCTTCCTAAATAAATGAGGAATGTAAGACGTTAGCCTTTGAAAAATCTTACTACTATTATTATTTGTGGGGTAGTAATCTCCACAAAGGGCATGAATTTTTTTTTGGGTTGTGTCTCTTCTTGTGTATCACCCTCATCTTATGGTTGTTCCTCTAATGTTTCTACTTCATCCTCAAGTTGTTAACTACTTTTTGACTCGTATACATCGATCAAGAATAACTTCTTTTGGACACACTTATGCCCTCGTGTATATTTTTATTACAATTATAACATAAAACTTGGGTGCATAGAGCATCCATATCTTCGATAGTCAAGTGCTTGTAGGGGGTAGAATTATGATCAACATTGGATGTGATATTAGATGGAAAGTATGGTTTGGCTTATGGAAATTTAGGTTTCCTCCTTTGAGTTGAGGATTTTTCTTTGACCAACTGTGCTAAGGTTATGGTCTACATAATAGTTTATAGTTTGAACATCTTGACCTCATCCTTGAGATCATCCTTCAAGCCATTATTAAAACAACTAAAAAAAATCCTTCATTCAACCCCTTGGTCCTATTAGCTAGGTTTTCAAATGGGTTTGGTTGTCACGAACTATAGAGGTTTGTCCCCATTTGGTTAATGCTCCTATGAAGTCCTCATACTCACTAGGGCCAAAATGAGTGAGTAATTGGGACTCAAAAACTTCCCAAGAAGGGTTAGGAACTGTGTGTTATAACCAGTGATACCACTAAAAAGCTTCAAATTCAAAGTTAAGAAATTCCATAGTAATCCACAAATATTTAGGAACAATATGAAGTTTAAAAAACTGATCCACACGATATAACCGCCCATCTGCATCCTTTTCATTGAACATAGAAAAATCTAATTTAGGCATCTTAAAAGGGGCATCCCGATAAAAAAGAGTGTGAGATCCTTCCATATCCCTATGGAGTCCTTTTCCATGATTGGGGTGTTCAATTTCATGATGCTCAAATACCTTTGGGCCATCCTTAAGCAGTGCATCAACCTCTAAGAAGTGTTCTTCAAAGTTGGCTTTAACATTGAAATAGTCACTTCTCAAACATTGTATGTCATCCTATACAGTTTGAATCGCATTGACAAGGGTAGTAAGTGTGGAACTTATTTATGCAAAGAGTTAGCTTGTTATACCTCCTTTGGTGTTTGCAAGTATCGCCAACCATTTTCGTGTGATGTGGACTACGACTACTAACTTACTAAAAATAGAAGTAGGATTTTAGGTGTTACTATTTTTAGTAAAAAACCAAAAAAAGTGCTTGGGTGTAATATATCAAAATTATTACAATGAGATTATCATAATGAGCTATATACCACAACACTAGTTTTGGACACCCTAAATTTTTTTAATCTGTTTTGTTGTCAAAGTTATTGGTGTTGTCAGTTTTCCTCTAGAGGATTGGTTCAAAAGTTAGATTTTTTGTCGACCAACCCCTTATGAAATTTTTCTTACACTATCAGTTAGTGATATTGTCACTACACTATATATTACTGACACTATGGTTCCTTGTATGGATGACTATATATTTGACTCTATCACTGACAATTCTTTGCCTGCTATAAATTTTTACTATCATAGATAATGATTATTGATAGTTAAAAACTTTGACCTAACTTTTACTATTATCAAAATAAAGTGATATCCATATGTTACTGACAATAGAAAATTATTTGGACTATTTTTGTTATGTTCACCAATTATTTTTTAGTTTCAAATAGAATTTTTGTGGGATGATTTTTTATTGTAGGTTAAACATTCAACAAAGTAGGAAATTTTTTGCAGGTTAGAATTTTAGTAGAATCAAGGTATGCTAAGCCAAGGTGTATGTAATACCCATAGGTCCTCTATTATACCATAGTGATGAACAATAGTGTTTGGACTAATATTTTAGACAACTAATCAATGAGGATTCCATGCATACTCTTGAGCATATTACCTACCTCTCTGACAATACAGGAGGGTAATATTTTTGGATATTGCATTCGATGTACTATGGATAATACAAGGCCAAAAAAACTTCCTAGTGCTAAAGGTTTATCCTAATCCTAGGTGGTATCCTAATATACCCAAAGATACGTGGGATCTCAATTCCATAGATAGGTGTTGTTTGAGGCCTGGGTATTGGAGCTTGATCGTCCCTCACTTCACAAGATGCTTTATAGGTAATATAGCTTAGTTAATAATGACAACTCCTATGTGATATTTTAAAACCCTTGACATAGGGTTTCTAACCTAATAAAATATTACAAAAAAAAGACTTTTTTTTTGCTATTTTTTTATTTTTTAGATAAAGGACAGTACCGTTGTCACAGTGAAACTTGGCCTTGGAAAACACTCTAATACCACTCGTTAGAAATATACTATTAAAAATAAACTCACTCCCACAAATATTGCAAATAAACATAAATACTTGAAACACAAACTATTGCAATACAAAAATTAAGTGTAAAAATGAAACAATCTCACAAATTAACTCATAATCATATGCTTCTTTAAGAGAGCAACCTCCTTCAATACTTTCATTAATTTATAAAAATATACATTATTTCATGGATCCATGTCTTTTAAATATACATTTCATGCAACCCTAACCTAATGCTCAAGAGTTTGCTTACATGCAAAATGCCACTCGAGCTAGAATATTCTACCAAACATTGATTATATTCTTGATAATGATTACATGGAATGGCCCCACTTGTCTAGGTGCCTTACTTGCCATCTACCATTACAAAGTGTTACAAAATAACATTATAAAGGGGTCTCCACATTAGAAGTGGGGCATTACATAATCATATGATAATTACAAAAATAATGTTAGGATGGGCTCCTAACACATAATTTAGATCTTGGGAATTTGCTTAAGGAGAAAAAAATAAATTCCTTCAACTTTGAAATATCTTACTAAAGAGGAAAGGGCATTGATCTCGAGTTTAGAGATAGTGCAAGAGAGCCTAATGAGAGTTGATACATTACAAGGGCAAATTGTTGAGCAAAGGTAAGAGGAAGGTTATATTGATCCTCCATTAGATCCAACATCTGATTTAGGCCACATAACAAAATAGTGTCAAAGTGGACACAAAGTTCACTAGTTTTGTAAAATGTAATGTAATGAAAAGTTATTCAAATTAATAAAATAATTTAAAATATGTGTCTTATTTTTTTTTTGAAAAGGTAAAAAATTATATTAATAGAACAAGAATCAAATTACAGTCATAGGTCTACCACTTTTGGCAAGCCCTAAAATCTGAATAAAACTCGGATTAACATCTCCAAAAATAACAAAAAATTGAGTACCATCTATAGAGTAGAAACTTTGAACTTGTTTCCATTTTTGCTTTACACTAATCCTAAGAAACCTAGCAGGCTTGATAGTCCTATGAACACTACTCGTGCTATCCCAAAAAGGGCCAAAGAGTGCTACAAGAGGTAGCAAAAAACCCAAAAAATAACTATTCATCCTCCATTGATCCACAAGACTCAGTGGACTCTAGACCTATCCTCATCCTTAGCTAAGTATGTTTTGGCCAATTGAAGAATCATTTGGTTCACTTCCAGCCATTCAAAAGTGTCTCTATCCTTATTAGAATTCAGCATGTATCCAATCAAACCTTCACTACCATGTTTAGCCAAAAATTTAGTTGCTACATTATTTTTTCTATCAACATAGACCGGGATGGCATCCTCGAACTGCTACCAAATGGACTTAGTTTAGCTCACAATGTTTACTATCCTCTAAGCATTTGGTCTAAAATTTCTAATAACATCTAGAAGCCCCACCATAATTTGTGAATTATATTCAACTATGATCTTTCTAACCCCATTCTCCCAAGCATTAAAAGAACCTTGTTTGATAGTCAGGCCTTCAGCTTCATTGTTAGTAGCCCTTCCAAGACCCTCTAGCTCCAAATGGAGGATCTTCCCCTTGAAATATTTTTTGATAAAACCAATACCTATAGCCCCTGGGTTATCCTTAGCTACACCATCATAATTAATATTTTACCAACCTAGGGGTGGGGACTATCATGGTCCCAACTTCTGTGACTTAAGAGTCCCCTCATTCACTTGAGTTTTCGTATCCCTAAAGTGAGCTCTGACAGTTTCAAAATTCTTGGTAAAAATTTTATGCCAAACCAACTCCATTAGACTGAACTCCTCTCTAAAATTTTTGAAAATTATTTCTAGCCAAATGTGTCACCAGATGAAGCTCAGGTGGTGGGAAAAAAATATGTTTTTGAAAATAGCTAATTATGCTTCCATTTAATTTTATCAATCGAAGGTTCATAAACTTGTTGAGTACCAGTGCAAAGTATATGCCTGTAGTAAACTAGAGATGAGTCCTATGTGTCACTTTGGTTTGGGGGGGTGGTTGTTGGTGTAGTTGGAGTTCAGCCAAACCAACAGAATTGAATTGCAGGAAAGTAAATTCTACAGGAAATTGTAGGAAAACTAATTTAAACTATCAAACACATGACTGAAAGGAAATTTGCAGGAAAGTAAATTGTAGGAAAATAAACACACTTGCAGAATTGAATAAAGCAGGAAAATGCAGAAATTAAACACACTATGCAGAAATAAATAAAATAGGAAAACACACTTGTAGAAGAAAAATAAATAATGACAGCAAAAAAATAGGGGAGGAATACTGCCTAGAGTGGGCCCAGGCTCCTGCAGACATCCGCTCGGTTAATTCATGTGATCACTCTCTGAACACAACAAAATAATAAAAACACTCGAGATTTTATTATGCAGTACCAATTTACAAAGCAAGTTTGGGATCCTTTCTTCAGGGGTGGCCTACATTTTTATACAGAACATGGTCGTCCCCTATTACAAATTTAGATGCTGCTAATTTTATTCATTCTAACATGATTCGCTATGATGGGCGCGCATAAATTAATTAAACACCTAATAAAAGAGGAGTCACGCTAAAATTAACCCTTACGAGATAATCATAGCATTTCCTATGCTTTCTTAACAAAATGCGTCTAATTTTATACATGGTCTTCAAACTTCACAGTCAACGTGCACATTTTTATTCTATTGGGTACACGCATTGTTTGGCCCATCACTAGAAAATAGGTACCTTTTTGGCCTATCACCGGGATAAAGGCATCGTATTTAGCCTTTTCTTGTTCATTGAAGATCATCGTTACTTTTTTGGCATCGAATAGTGAGTGCTTTATTCTATCATTGGGAGATAGATGTCATCCAACCTATTGTTGGGAGATAGGCGCTTGTCCTATGTACTAGGCGATAGGCATTGTCCAACCTGTTGTTGGGAGATAGGTGCTTGTCTTGTGTACTAGGAGATAGGTGCTTCCTTTTCACTGGGAGATAGGTGCCTTCTAGCCTATGGTCGGGAGATAGGCATCATACCTTAGCATTTTTTTGGAATGCCTTACTCCTTTGCCACTATCATCATTTAATCACCAACCATTCCTTAATCGCATTATGAAAGTTATCAAATGCTAGGTCCGCATGGGACCTTGACTAAAAGGTGCAAAAAAGTCATAAGGTACTGCATCTACACACAATTTTCACTCAAAACACACATTAGGCATAATACATCATTTTCCATTAAATGTATACAAAAATCTCATAAAAATGCATTTCTAATATAATAATGTCGCACATTTATTTCATTAAAGCATACAAAAATGAGCATTTTTGGTGCTCATCATCCCCCCATGCCTAATTGTTGCCACATCCTCATGGCACCCGATGCTGATAATCCCTTATTTTAGCAATGACCTACCAATATTCCCTATTTCAACATTTTCTCTCCCTAGTTGTGGCTCTATCTCGTTCCTTGTTGAGTTTTCATTTTGCCATATTATTTTGATTGAGTGGGACCTACTTCTATCTTGGGTGCTTTCTAGAACTGACTACACCATAAGGGCTGGTTGGGCCCTACCCTTGTATTCAACTTATTTTTGCTCCACCCCTTCTTACCTGCAACTTCCTCCATATAGAACCCTATGAATGTGGTGGCATCCTTCTAGAATGCAGGCTCAACTTGCTTCCAGTATTGATAGTTTGGGGGAAGCTGATCTACCATAGGGAACTCAAGCTTATCCCAAGGTAGATAATGGGATGTATCATGTACCTAGGACCTTTGACAATTTTACCACCTTCAGATCAAGTGTTGTGTCATCTGCATCATTCTCCTCTACATATTTAGGTGGTAGAGACTCAGGTGCTCGAACTGGTGATGGCATCATCGATTCTTTGTTAAATATACCCATATTCTATAAATATTCCCACATCCTTGAGGGATTTCCATCAATTGAACCATACAAGTTCTAAAATTGCCTTGGTTGGGTAGGGTTGATAGAAATGCCTAGCTCTCTAGCCATCCATTTGTGAGCCTTTCACTCCTTCTTAGCCTTTTTTAGGCCCTTCTTGAGCTCCTAGAACTACTCCCTCTGGATGGTGAAAGCTTTCATGGATGCAACCCATTCTTCATCTAAGTTTGGGTTTAGCTATACCCTCAACATTCTTTGGGGTACTATTCTGGCCCTTGTTTTTGACCTTCTCTATGGTGCTCTCTCTACTTTTCATTTGGGTCATAATTTCTTGGTTGGTCTAGGTGCTACTGCATCAGCTATGGATGCCAAAGGACCAACCTCCTCTACCTTCTATGGAGGTGGTATTTCTTGGACCTCGAAAGACTCTATTTCTTGCATATCCTGGTCCACTAGTGTGTTCATAGTTGGTTCAACCATGGTTTGCCCATCAAACTGACCAACCATGGTTTGGTCAACCGATGGCTGACCAGCTAATTGTACAGCCTCCATGGGATCGGTTGACTCCTATGGGTGGTCCACCTCATGTTCTTGCTCCTACCCTACCTTTGACTGGATAATAGGGTCAGATACATGTATTTCATTAGTGGGTTGAGTGGCATCCATCTATACCTCAGACTCCCCAACTAACTGGGTAGTTCCTGCTTGGTCATCTGGTGATTGACCATCTGATTGGGTAGCCATAGGTGTTCTGGATGACTCCTCAACCTCACTATATTTGATTTCAATTATAGGGGGTTCCTATTGCACAACAGGGCTCCCCTATTCCTGGGAAGTAGTCTTCATAGGGGCCTTTGATTGGTCCCCTATTTTGGTCTTCTAGTCACCTGATGCCCTCCTAGCATCGAAGTGAAATGCTCCTATGGATGTAATTTTCTCCTTTGAGTCCATGAAAGAAAGTGTTGCATCCATGGCCCAATTAGTTTGCATGATAACATCAACCTTATCTGGTTTGGTGGCCTACAACTACTAGACCCTATTTTCCAACTATCATCATAGTTTTTGTAGAGCATCATTCACTTCCTACTACCTTGCTATGGTAGCCCATCAAGATTCCTAAAATTTAGCCTACTCCTTTTTATATTTTTCCTCCCATTTGGAGGCTTGTTCTTTCATGTTCTACAACTAGCTCTATAGGTCTTCTTCCTGAGCATCATGATAGGATGTGTCACCACTAGCCATGCCATGCAACACTTGAGCAGCTAGTTCATCCTCTATCATGGGGGTGTCTTCTTCCTTAGATGAACTGTAATCAACCAGAGGCTCCTTCTATGCTCTACTTCTAGTTGTTGGTGGTGATGAAGCCCGAAATGGGCTTGAAATAGTTTGGTCTACCTCCCAATTTGAATGTTGGGAGATAGGCAATGATGTTTCCCATGATGAACTCTATTCAGCTTGTCCTACCTCCCCTATAGAATGGCTATGTTGGGAGGTAGGTGATGGTATTATGGGAGAAGGGCCTGATTCTACCTACCCTATTATTTCTATAGCTTGGTGGCTATGGGAGTCAAGCACCTCTTCTTCCCCCTACTACTCCTTAGATGCATCTACAAAAACATCTTCTTCATCCTCTTCATATTCCTATTGCTCTTTAATTATGTCTACAACATTTTCTCCAATGGTTAGTGCATCCCTATGTGCCTCAACATATCGAACTAGGGCTGAAATCAGCCCATGATGCCCTAATATCATTATTATTCCTACTCAGTACCGACTGGATTCATATTTTAGGGCACACATTAAGTAATAGGGAATATTGATTTTATCCCCATGTAATAGATGATTGAGAAATCTGAAATGGTTGGCATTCAACTAGGAATACTTGCTAGTGCAAGTGAAAAATTGAGCCACTTGCTCGAACACATTCCTCCATAGGTCTAGCATATGCTATTTTGGTAACCCTACGCATGTTATCTATGTTGATGGCTGCCAAAAAATTATTGCACACATCATGCTATACTATCCTCCTTATACATCTGGTCCCCTATGCATGGAAGACCAATCACCTTCGCAATATATACCTCTATGACTGGTATGACCAGTCCATGCATCCGTATGACACCATCATCCATTGAGGCTACAAATTCATGTGCCACCATAAGATCTTGGTCCTAGCTAACTAGGAAATAATACTCCATCCATCCAATAACCTCAAACTAGTTCCTGACATCTCCAGTTATGCTTGAAAGATCCTAGGGCTCATTCTTCTTCAAAGCATGATTAGTTGAAGGTCCTCCCATGGTAGTTATTGGCTCTATTCTCTGGATTTCTTTATGTTTGCAAAATAGGCACTATTATCTAGTTTATAACATGCCAAAGCATGCGACTGTATCCATGCATACAGGGCACCTATCTTCCTATAATCAATAGTAATTATGAGTAATCTACATAATTAAATCTAAAATCATGTGCTAGATTTAGATGGGTACCATTACAACTGCTTCCTTCCATACGATTGGCACCACATGGTATAGTGCAGATTTGGGGTTTGTATGATTGGATACAAGTTTCATGGGACATGTGCCGACACATTATACAAAAATATTTTCTTTATGAAAATCATGCACACACATAACAGAAAGATTAGTACATACCTAGATGGTGTTTCATGAATTATGATATGCAAATATCGGTGATGCAATTTGATTGGTCGATGCATGACAATAGTGTCTTCGAGACAAATGAATGGTGTGCATTTTTTTATGTGAAGTAATCATATCAAATGAATCATCATTGGGTACTACAATTTTATTAGTCTCGAGATCTCATGCAAAAACTGAAGAAAACATAGAATTTTTATTTTACCGTGGGATGACACATGTCCCCTCTTGGAAGTTATTTTATTTATGCCTTGGGAGCATGCATGGGTCACCGATAAAAAATCATGAACTCCATCGATCAACAACCGAGAAGTAAATGGATTTCATCGATGAAAAATAGACATACTCTCATCCATAAAAAGTTTGACTTTGAATATGCATGGATTTTGGTGCCAACATGGCTCCGATCGCTTCTCCGATGTCAAAGATAGGAGTCATCATTGCATTGGAATACATTGCCTTTATTTGTGTGGAATACACCTTTCTTTTTTTTGGAAGATAGTGCCTTTTCTATATTGCATATACCTTTCTAGAAAAACCCTTTTGTATTGTGGATACAGGCACCCATTTAACTAGAATATAAGCACCTTACTCTAACTTACTAGATATAGGTATCATCTATTATTGTGAATACAAGTGCCTTTATTTTGACATTCTAGATACTAGCACCTACAAAAGATAGCATTTTTTTACCTATTGTATATGGGAGATAGGCACCTTTTGTGAATACAAGCACCTTCAAAATGTTATGGATGTAGGCACCTTTGCTATATATGGGATATAGGCACCCTCTCTTGGCTGGATAGTCAACGTCCACTGGGTTGACCCATAGTTAGGCACCTTTCATCAGTTCGAATATAGGCACTTCCCCTTGGTGACAAAGTCAGCATCCACCACCTTGACCCGTATACAAGTATTTTCTTTCATGAGGAAGTAGACACATATACACATATCCAACTATAAGTACCACCTCCTAGTAGGGGTTGGTGCTTCTTTCATTCATCTATCCTCCTAGAAAGCTAAAAAAATATAGGGCACCATGACCTATGCCTGATAGGCCTAGTTTTACCCGACTACCTACAGATTGCATTCAAGGTCATGTGTCCTACAAAAAATAAACACACATATAAAGCATAAAATAGGAATCATGGATCATATGCCTGATAGGCCTAGGTTTCCTAGGATGCCTACAGATTGCATTCAAGGCATGATTTCCTACAAAATAATAAATAAAAAAAAAAATTAAAAAAATAAATAAAAAAATAATAATAATATTTTTTTTTTGGATGCACATGCATCCATCAACTACTGGAAAATAATTTTTATTATGATGGGGTCTCCCCCATGCCTACTTTGGATCCAATCGCGTGGATTGGTGGTGCATGATACGACCACAATCGATGGTCATTGACTATCAACATGATGTTACTTCCATCTATGGTTCTAACATGCACAACACCATTATTGATAATTTCAACCACTTCATATGGTCCCATCCAACGCTGCATAAGCTTCCCCTTTCACTCCTAGAATCGAGAGTCATACAATAATGCCCAATCTCCCTATTTAAACTATTTTGGTCGTATGTGGTGGTCATGCCACTAAGCCCTCTATTTCTACATGATCTTTATTCATTGCAAAGCATCCTACTAATACTCATCCAACTAGTTGAGTTATTGAATATGATATTTCTATGTAACATCTAGATTTAAATTTAATTCTACAATAGTCCATAAGGTTTTAATCTCAAACTCAATTGGCATCATGGCATTTTTCTCATACACCAATTGGAATGGTGTAAATCCAATGGTGGTTTTCTAGGTAGTGTGATATGCCCACACTACTTCTGGTAAATGAGTTGCCCAATCCTTCTGATGTTGTTGTACCATTTTAGTAAGAATGTTCTCCAACTCTCGATTTGTGACTTCCACTTGCTCATTTTCTTGTGGATGGTAGGGGGTAGTTTTGTTGTGTCAGATTTGATACTACTGCATCAACTCCTGAATCACTTTCGAGGTGAACTGAGGTCCTTGATCAATGGTAATTTCTCTAGGAACACCAAATCAGGTGAAAATAGATTCATACAAGAAATTGGCTACAATCTTCTCCTTTGAGTCTCATAGTGCCTGCACTTCAACCCATTTAGTCACATAGTCAGTACAAACTAAAATATACCTTTTTTTCCTAACTATGGATTGATGGGCCCCATAAAATCCATTCCCCATTTATCAAAGGGTTCAATGTGCACATGGGGCTGAAGTGGCATCTCATCTCGGAGAGTTGGTCTACCCATTCATTGGCATTGATCACATTGGTTAACATGTTTGGCTGCATATTTAAATAAAGAAGGCCAAAAATATCTAACTTGCAAAACTTTAAATGCAGTCCTCCTTCCTACAAAATGACCACCACATGGTTCATCATGGCAAGCCTTGAGGATTTTTGTGGTTTCATTATCTGCAACACACCTTCGCATGATTTGATCGGACTCGATTCTAAATAGGCATCCATCAATCCATGAGAAGGTTGCACTCTTCTCTATCAAAGTTTGAGCTTCTCGAGGTGAGAGTGTAGGAGATACTTTACTAGTGGCTAAGTAATTAGCCATATCTACATACCATAGAATCTGTTCATCCAGAGCAAAAATATGCTCATCTAAAAATTGATCCTCAATGGTTGTATGGTCCTGAGATATTAACCTGGAGAGAAAATATACAACAACATTATCCCTATCAGGTTTGTCAACAATGGTTACATCAAATTCCTACAATAGTAAAAGCCACCTAATAATTCTACCACTTACTATAGGTTTATTCATCAGATACTTGATGGTTGTATGATCTGTATGCACAAAAATATTATAACCTATAATGTAATGGTAAAATTTATTAATAGCATGAACTACTACAAGGAATTCTTTCTTCATGATAGTATAGTTGAACTCAACACCTATAAGATGTTTACTGACATAATAGATGGCATAAAACTCATCTCCATATTTCTATCCTAATGTTGCCCCTATCGCATTGTTAGATGCATCAACGTAAATGTGAAAGGGGAGGGTCCAATTTGGACCTCTCAGCACAGGAGCAGTGGTCAGTTTTTCCTTTAAAATCTGAAATGCTTGCTCACACTCACTGGTCCAGACAAACTCAATATTTTTAGACAACAATGTATGTAGAGGTTTGGTAGTCTTGCTAAAATCTTGGATAAACCACCTATAGTATCCAATAGAGCCTAGAAAACTATGGACATCTCTCTGAGTTTGGGGAGTAGGTAGATTTTTAATTACTTCAATTTTTTATTTATCTACTTTAATCCCTTCCATAGAGATATGATGTCCTAACACTATCCCTTCTTGCATTAGCATAAAATACTTTTTGTTACTAAGGGATAGGTTTGTTTCTTGACAACATTGGAGTACTTTCTCCAGATTGGTTGTAGCTTCTTCAAAAGTTTCATCATAAATGGTGAAATCATCCATGTACACTTCTACAGTTTCTCCAACCATGTTTGAAAAGATACTAAGCACCACCCTTTGAAAGGTGGTAGGTGCATTACACAACCCAAATGGTAAGACCCGGTAAGAAAAAGTCCCCCATGGATAAGTAAACATGGTTTTGTCCTAGTCTTCATCCCCTATTTGAATTTGGTTGTATCCACTAAACCCATCTAGGAACGAAAAATATTTTTATCCTACCAAGGTGTCGAGGACTTGGTCAATAAAGGGTAAGGGGAAATGGTCTTTCCTAGTGGCTTTATTGAGCATCTTGTAATCAACACAAATGTGCCACTTGCCATTTTTCTTAGGCACCACCACTAAAGGTGATACCCATTGACTATCCGATATTGGATAAATAAATCTAGTTGACAAAAGTTTTTGTAATTTAGCTTTGATAATTTCTTTCATTGTTGGATTCATTCTTCTTTGGGGTTGTCTTACTGGTCTTACATCATCTTCCAAATATATCCTATGCATGCAAACTTTGGGTGCAATCCCCCTCATGTCTGTGTAATCCCATGCAAAAGTAGTTTGATGTTTGACTAGTATTTCCTTTAATTTATCCTCTTGAACAATTGATAACTCATTGTCAATGTTCAATACTCTACCAGGTGCTACCTCTATTTGTTTGACATGATTATCCTTGTTGCCTACAAGTGGAGATTCTAGAGGAGGATGTGAGGATTCCCCTTGGAAAAAGTGTGTTATGACTTGTTCTTCATCGGTGTCATCCTCAATCTCATCTAGAGCCATTATTGGTTGAAGCATCGACAAGGCATCATTATTTAAGACTTCACAATTTGGTTCTCCCAACAAATCAGTGGACTATGTAGGTGGATAAATGATCAAGTTTTTGATATTTTATCCATCTAAGATCATCATATGTCCTATCCTACAACTTATATAAGCATCAATTATGGCCAGCCAAGGTCTACCTAATATAAGTGGATACCCACCCAATCTAGATCTAGATTGCAACACTAGAAAATTTATCGGATACTCCCATGCATCTACTATGACAACAACATCTTCCAGTATTCCCTTCAAGAGTACTGTAGATCGATCAACCAATTGAAGGATAATTTTAGTTGGCCTCATATTTGTGAGTTGTAGTTTTTGCATGGTTTCTTGGGGCATGATATTTATGGAAGCCCCTAGATCTACTAATGTGTTGGGTAATTGGAAGCCTACAATTTTAACTATTAGCACTAGGCTTCCTAGATCAGAGTATTTGGGATGGTAGGTATTGCCTAACATGAGATCAACCAATTGTCCTACCACATTTACTACTTTTGATGGTTTTCTTCCTATTTTTTTAGACATAACTCTCTTATGGCCTTCGTGTAGATGGGAACATCTCTAATGGCTTGATAAAGGGGAATCATGATTATCAGGTTTTTTAAGCCTTCCATAATATCAAATTTTAGTTGCATTGGCTTTCTAGGTTCCTATAATATTTTTAGAAAAGGTGGAACCCCTTCATTTTTGTGTTTCTCAGTAGTTTCTTTTTCTTCCACCTCTTCTACCAAAGGTGGTTCTTCTACTTCTAATTCTACATCCTCTTCCTCCACTACAGGAGGAGTTGGTTCTACTCCTAATTGTCTACCTGATCTAAGTTGTACAAGATTGCAATCTACTCTAATATGATACATGGGAAACATCTATGTGTCTACCTGATAGGTGGGCTGATTTATCTTGTTGTTCAGATTTGGAGTTGGTTGTGTAGGTAGCTGAATTGGTCTTGAAGTAGGAGGTGCAGGTAAACTAGGCTATGGTGGGGCTTGAGTTGTATTTTGTGGAGGTGAAGTCCACGCATTGTAATTCTACCATTATGGTCCAGTTTGTTGATAAGGCATCCATGGATAAGGGTTGTAAGGAGTAGACCCTTGGGTGGCATTCATCCAAGGAGGCTGACCCCACCATCCCATGTTGGGTGGTTGAGTCTGACCTTGGTTCATATAATTAACTCCCCCATAAGGTGGTACTCCTCCTAGCATACTATTTCCTATAGGAAACTATTGCCAGTTTCTCCTATTACCCATAAAATAGGTTTCTGCTACTTCAGGTTCCTCTTTGACATTTATTATTTATGGGCACAACCTCATTTTATGATCCTTTTGATAGATCGCACACACTCTAACTTTATTTTTTAGACACTCATTTTTAGGATGTTTTCTCCTACATTTTGGGCAAAAGTAGGCTAGTGTTGCTTTAGTTTCTTGCTTATTTTTTTGAAGAAAGAGTGTATCCAATTGAAGTACGAGATATGAGAGCATATCACTCTTCATATCATCCAACATATTGCCTATTTCAGCCTTAGTTACTAAGGCTATGGTTTTTGTGACTCGGGTGGTTGGTTTACCTTTTCTACATGAATAATTTTAACATAATTATTGGATATCTAACATTTGATGTTGGTAAATATCCCCTCCCGATATCAAATTCAAAGCTTCTAGAGACTCATTTGTGAGACCCCTCAAGAATATACTTCTTAAGGACTTCTCACCCAACTTTGCATGGGGTGATCTTTGCAAATTAAAGTTAAATCTATCCCAATAGTCTTCCAATGATTCTTCCTCTTTTTGAGTCATATCCAGGACTTCTTCCCTAACATATTATGCCCTCCCAAAGTTTTGGTATTGGTCTAGGAAGATCCTTTTCATATCTTCCTAGGTTGCAATGTGTTTGTTTCCCAAACTGATGAACCAGCGTAGTGTTGAATCATCTAGGGTGGAGGGAAATAATTTCAGCTTTTGGGCATCTGATTTGTAATCCACTAACCTGCATAATACATCAAATTTAAAAAGGAATAGGTCAGGGTCTTCAGTTGGAAGTCCTCTAAAGGTAGGAAGATGAGCAGGAGATATGTGTTTCATCTTAGTTTCTCCCCTTGCTTCCTCAATTGGGAAGTCAAAGCTGGTTGAAGCTTCTTCAATTTTAGCCATATTTTTAGGTAATGTAGGTTCTACACCTACTGCTTCTAGGGCAACTTTCAAAGCTTCACACTCATTTTATTTATCTTCTAAAAGTATTCCTAAGTCAACATTTGAAATGGTTCCATCTTCAACTACTTTCCATTATTGAATATTCAATAAATCTTCCTCAGATTGAGTTCTTTCAAATAGATGTCCTAAACCAAAGTTTGAAACTAGTCCTCCATCAAAATATGTTTGCCTTAATTGGTGAGAAGAACTTTGTTCAAATATTGGGTGACTACGCCAATGTACTATTGGAGGAGATGGTAATTCAGTTTCAGGATTTGTTCTAGATGTTTCGAAAGGAATTTCAGAAGGTTTTTTAGGTACTTGTGGAGTGATATCTTTGCTTTTCAGAAAATGGCCATCTAGTCCTCTTAATCTTGGTGGACTCATACAATATCAGGTAGAAAATCTATGGGTAAGCTAATATGAACTGTAAGTTTTAGGTTTGACTGACCTATAGATTTGAATACTATAGTTGGCACTCCCGAAAATGGTGCCAAAATGGTGAGCAAAAAATATGTTTCTAAAAATAGTTAATTATGCTTCCATTTAATTTTATCAATCTCGGAGGTTCATAAACTTGTTGAGTACCAGTGCAAAGTATATGCCTACAGTAAACTAGAGATGAGTCCTATGTGTCACTTTGGTTTGGGGGGGTGGTTGTTGGTGTAGTTGGAGTTCAGCCAAACCAATAGAATTGAATTGCAGGAAAGTAAATTCTATAGGAAATTGTAGGAAAACTAATTTAAACTATCAAACACATGACTGAAAGGAAATTGTAGGAAAATAAACACACTTGCAGAATTGAATAAAGTAAAAAAATGCAAAAATTAAACACATTGTGCAAAAATAAATAAAATAGGAAAACACACTTGCAAAAGTAGAATAAAAATAAATAATGACAGCAAAAAAATAGGGGAGGAATACTACCTGGAGTGGGCCCAGGCTCCTACAGACATCCACCCGATTAATTCACATGATCACTCTCCAAACACAAAAAAATAATCAAACACTCAAGATTTTATTATGCAGTACCAATTTACAAAACAAGTTCGGGATCCTTTCTTCAGGGGTGACCTGTATTTTTATACAAATTACATCCATTCCTTGTTTACAAATTTAGATGCTGCTAATTTTATTCATTCTAACGTGATTCACTATGATGGGTACACATAAATTAATTAAATACCTAATAAAAGAGGAGTCACGCTAAAATTAACCCTTACGGGATAATCATAGCGTTCCCTATGCTTTCTTAACAAAATGCATCTAATTTTATACATGGTCTTCGAAATTTATAGTCAACATGCACATTTTTATTCTATTGGGTACATGCACTATTTGGCCCATCATTGGAAAATAGGCACCTTTTCGGCCTATCATCGGGATAAAGGCATCATATTTAGCCTTTTCTTGTTCGTTGAAGATCATCATTTTTTTTGGGCATCAAATAGTGAGTGCTTTATTCTATCATCGGGAGATAGGCATCGTCCAGCTTGTTGTTGGGAGACATGTTGTCAGGAGATAGGCATCATCCAACCTATTTTTGGGAGACAGGCACTTGTCCTATGTACTGGGAGATAGACACTTCCTTTTCACTGGGAGATAGGCGCCTTCCAGCCTATGGCTGGGAGATAGGCATCATACCTTAGCATTTTTGGAATGCCTTACTCCTTTGCCACTATCATCATTTAATCACCAACCATTCCTTAATCGTGTTATGAAAGTTATCAAATGCTAGGTCCGCATGGGACCTTGACTAAAAGGTGCGAAAAAGTCATAAGGTACTGCATCTACACACAATTTTCACTCAAAACACACATTAGGCATAATACATCATTTTCCATTAAATGTATACAAAAATCTCATAAAAAATACATTTCTAATATAATAATGTCGCACATTTATTTCATTAAAGCATACAAAAAATGAGCATTTTTGGTGCTCATCATCAGGCCTATGGACCAGCCTAGCTGAATGGAGGTATTCTTGATTTTTTTGCATTTCCAAATCTCTCAGATATTAGAAAGAGTCACCTGAAAGTTTAGGTGGACATTAAAGAGGTCTAACCACCTTTTCCATAACTCTCTTGCAAATGCACACTAAAAAAATAGATGATCAAGTGTCTCCTCCTAGGAGTTACACATGATGTAGTTGGAAGGGCCATATTTATCCATCCTCTACCCTCAAGTATTTATTACAAGGGTTGTAAGTATATAAAATCATATATTAATGGGAGATGTTGGTCCCAAGAATCACTCCAAAAGTTAGCTTTGTCTCCTTTACCTACTTTCCAAAAAAGTCTAGATTTTACCAATTGTTCACCAGCTTTTAGGACCTTCCAAATAATAGAGCCAGGGTCCCTTAGATGAATGAAATAAACTTCTTGATGAGGGATAGAACCCAAATACTTACTAGTGATAACTCTACTGAAAAAAGTCTCCTTTTTGGATATCCATATCCAAAAAATATTCCTAGCAAGAGCTTGATTGTTTAAAGTTGCTTTATGAAAACTAAGACCCCCTCGGGCTTTAGGCTGACATATTTTATCCCAACTAACCAAAGACCACTTCTTACCCATCCTTGGACCATCCCACAAAATTTTTTTCATAAGCAAATCCAACTTTTTGAGGAATCTCATAGGGGTAGCTAGGATGAAGAATTTATAAATAGGCATGGCTTGGATCACCAATTGGATGAGAGTCATTCTTCCTCCAAAGGTAATCCATTGGTGAGTCCAATAATTAACTTTAGCAACAATTATATCCATTAAATATTTCCAATCAGCTGCTCTTAAGCTCTTAAAATTAAGGGGAATCCCTAGGTAATCAAGCATAAGGGTACCTTGGGCAAAGCTCAAAATGGATAGAATCTGATCCTAGAATCTTATGTCTATATTAAAATAGCTTTCAACGTTCTATCCTCCCAAATGTTGACCTCTCCAAAGAAATCTGTATCATCCATAAATTGAAGGTGAGATAACATCTCCTCACCTAATTACACACCTTTGAAAATATCTTGTTGCTTATTTCTTTGAAGGAATATGCCCAATCCTTCTGCTAGAGTAATAAAAAATAGGGAAATAGGATCTCCTTGACAAATACCCTTGGATGCATGGAAAGGGGTCGAGGGGGATTCGTTGATGAGAATAGAAAAGGAAACCATTGAGACACAACTCATGATCCATTGTCTCCACTCCTGAGAGAAGCTAAATTTCTCAATAATTTGATCCAAAAACAACCATGAGACTCTATCATAAGCCTTAGATATATCTAATTTAATAAACATACCTCTTCGACCAGAATGCTACATAGAATGGATAGTCTCCTAGGCTAGAATAACTCCATCCAAAATTTAATACCCCTCCACAAATCCTCCTTATTCCTAGGATATTATGTTTTCCATAATATTTTTAAGCCTTTTAGCTATCAACTTAGTAATTATCTTGTAGGTCACATTGTAGAGAGCAATCAAGCAAAAATCGCCAAGATTGGTGGCTTGTCCTACTTTGGGAATCAAAGTGATGAAAGTATGATATAGAACCCAAAGCATAGTTCTATTTGAAATAGATTATTCAATAGTCTACGTTAAATCCTCTCATATGGCATCCCATAAAGCCTTACAAAACTCAATTGGAAAACCATCGAGCCTTGGAGATTTTATTGATTTTATGCTAAAAACTATGCTCTTCATCTCATATTTATTCATCTACAATCATCATATTTCCTATACTGCAAATTATATAAGCATCAACTATGGTCATTCAAGGTCTACCTAATATAAGTGGATAACCACCCAATCTAGATCTAGATTATAACACTAAAACATTTACTGGATGCTCCCATGCATCTGTGACAACAACATCTTCCAGTATTTCCTTCAAGAGTATTGTAGATCAATCAGCCAATTGAAGGATAGTTTTAGTTGATCTCATATTTGTAAGTCATAGTTTTTGCATGGTTTCTTGGGGCATAGCATTTATGAAAACCCCTCTATCTACTACTGTTTTGGGTAATTGGAAGCCTATAATTTTAACTATTAGAACTGGGCTTCCTAGATCAGAGTATTTCAGATGGTAGGTATTGCCTAATATAAAATCAACCAGTTATCCTACCACATTTACTACTTTTGAAGGTTTTATTCCTATTTTTCATACATAACTCTCTTATGGCCTTTGTGCATATGGGAATGTATCTAATGGCTTGATAAAAGGGAATCACGACTGTTAGTTTTTTTAAGCCTTCCATAATGTCAAATTTTAGTTGCATTGGCTTTTTGGGTTCCTGTAATCTTTTCAAAAAATGTGGAACCCCTTCATTTTTGCATTTCTCAACAATTTTTTTTCTTCCACCTCTTCTACCAAAGGTGGTTCTTCTACTTCTAATTCTACATCATATTTCTCCAATATAGGAGGAGTTGGTTCTACTCCTAATTGTCTACCTAATCTAATTTGTACAAGATTACAATGTACTCTAATATGATACATGGGAAAAATCTATGTGTCTACCTTATAGGTGGGCTAATTTATCTTGTTGTTCAGATTTAGAGTTGGTTGTGTAGGTAGCTGAATTGGTCTTGAAGTAGGAGGTGCAAGTTAAGAGAGAGCATCCACCACAATCTTCTCCTTGTCTTTTTTATAACTAATATCATAACCATAGCCCATGAGCTTAGAGACCCACTTTTTTTGTTCAAGGGTGGTAACCCATTACTCTAAGAAATATTTAATACTTTGATGATTTGTTTTAATGGCAAAATGATTCCCAATGAGATAAGGTCACCAATGAGTGGTCACATATAAAATGACAAGAATTTCCTTGGCATAAGTTGATTTGCCTATATTGTGACTGGAAATCACTTTACTACTAAAATCCAAGGGGTGACCTTCCTACATCAACATTGTGCTAATACCATTGGGTGAAGCATCACTTTCAATTACAAGAGGCTTGGAAAAATTAGGCATTGCTAAGACCGGAGTTGTTTTCATTATGTGCTTCAACTCTAGGAAATCATGTTCAACTGGACCAGTCCAAGTAAAAGAATAATTTTTTAACATGGATGTTAAGGGAGTGATAATTTTTCCATAGTTATGGATAAATTTATGGTAATAGTTTGTAAGTCTCAAAAATCCATGAAGACTTTTTAGAGTGTGAGGTTTCTTCCACTCTTCAACTGTTTGGATCTTCCTAGGATCAACTTTAACACCATCTTTGGTGACAATGTGTCCCAAATATTCCACTTTTTTCAACCCAAAAGAACACTTGGACCGCTTAGCATAAAGTTGATGTTGTGCCAAAAGTTGTAGAGTCTAATCCACATGGAAGAGGTGCTCTTACCAAAAGTGACTATGAATCAAAATATCCTCAAAGAAAACTAGAATGAATTTATGAATAAAGGGATGAAAAATATTGTTCATGAGGCTTTGAAATATGGAAGGTGCATTGGTCAAGCCAAATGGCATCACCAAGAATTTATAATGGACCATCATGAATAAATTAAGGGATAACATAATTGCCATGATCCATAATGGCACATAGCATAGCATACTATGATACAACATTATATATTTATAAATTATGGAACAACATAATGACACAAAAACAAATACATAATCGTCATGATCCAAATTTCTTTCGCACCAATAATACAGGAGAAGAGTAAGGGTTGTTACTCGGGAAAATGACTCTAGATTTTAACAATTCTTGTACTAACTTCTTTATCTTTGACTTAAGGGCATGATGGTATTGGTATGACATAATGTTAGGTGGTACACTACTAGGTACCAATATAATGGCATGGTCATAGGAGCAACGTGATGGCAAGTTTGTTGGTTCAGTAAAAATTACATTGTGCTTTATCAAAACAAGTTACAAATCTTCAAGAATTTGGTCCACTTCTATAGAAGGTGGTGTTGGGATCCAAATTGCCATAAATAAAAATCTCAACACTACAACTATTATCTTCCAATTCTTTGATTAAGCATGTGCCTTCTAATCATAGTTCAGACTGCAACATTGGATGGATTAAAGATTGCTCTAATCCAACCTCCAGAGTAGGTTGGTATTCCTTGTCAACTAATAAGGTGTTTACTTATTTAAGCTTGGTTAAATGTTTGGATAGAAATTATTTAGGGTTAAGAAATAGTAAATAAATAGTAGACGGATAGAGCTAAAAACATAGGCATCTACAAAAAAAACCCATCTTACAAAATAATTTCCAATATTCCACACCTGAGATTAATAGCATTCGAAACAAGTGATCTTCATTATTACAGATAGAACAAAGATATACTTCAAGAAAGCTATTTCAATATCAATATACTAATAATTAAAATTAATAGAATAAGATTAGTATAAATATTTAACAGAAAATAACTTGCAAGCATAGATTCAACTATGAAGAGATTTCAATTTCTCTAAGCTAGAAATCCAATATCAGAAGAATAGACTAACCATAGCAACAGTAGAAGAAACGCAATCCACAGCTTGAATCTCTCCAAAATTACAGAAGACACCAATTTGAGGTAAACATCCAAGTAATGTTCCTTCTATTAGTTTTGAAAATAAGTATTACATAGGAGGGCAAGAAAACACTCTAGAGACGACCCTTAAAAATGAAGGCTCAACTTCCTTTTATAGTTTTTACATGCTTGAAAACAAATTGAAAGAAATGGAACATTAAAAAAATGAAATGTCATATCAGCCAAATGCTGAGGTGGAAACCTCTTGTTTGCATTTTATAACAGAATAAACTATGCGATCTTGCACTCCTTTGTTGCTTGACCCCTAAAAATTTTTGGTTCTTCATGGCGGTTTGGCTCTAATCTGTTGAAACTGTGATCTCGACCATATTTCATTCTTGTAAAAATTATCTACCATAGATCTGCAATTGCATTTTCTTATTTCTTGACCTCTTTTATGCTTCATATTCTAACTCTTTTGCTCAACCAACTCATGTCGCAAAGACTCTATTTTATGTACCCAAGATATAGTCAAAATGATTCAACCATTGATCTACTCATGAACAACCAAGATTAAACCTTTAAAGTCTTTCATAGCTCCATGGTGTGGAACATGTTGTAGCCCACTCCTCTTAACATCTTCTCACATCCTTTGACCTCTTTGATTGGAGGTTTGAGCACATGAGGCTTTAGTATGAAAATATACATGTAGGTGCATGGGATGGAGCAGTGCGCTAGGCCGTAACTCTTATTAATCAATCTGCTTTAGAGTTGATTCACATTTGTGGTATAGAACATGATCTACTATATTTTGTAGTCTACACCTTGAAACTCATACCTCCAATTTTGACTGTGGTTGGTCGTGGGGTAGATCATTACTTTGTACTGTGTAGGATATAACATAAGTCTTATGCCATATAAAATATTGCATTGGCCTACGACTTTATTATTTGCTTTTGTAATATTTGACCATTTTGATTGTGGGCTAGAGCATGTCTGTTGTGTCACTATGAAATATACTTGAACTCTCATAGGCTAGATCAAGATTGAAATAACCTTTAACTTGTGTGGGCTAGAACAATATGTGTTGTGTTGCATTTCAAAATTAGCCAAGTGTAAACTTTAATTGCTTTGACTATGGGCTAGAACCATGTCGAATGTCATGTAGATTAGAACATGCCATAGACCGCTGAGCTTTTAGACTTGAGCAAAAATATGTTATGCTATGCAATTTTAAAATTAGAAAAGTGAAATTTAACCATTTTGATCATGGGGTAGAACATCCTATCCTTCACTATCGTAAAATACATTGGATCTCACATGGTATGGAACATCCTTCTTTGCCTTAGAAAATATTTCAAAAAAATTTCTAAGGATGTGGCCATTTTGGGCCTACATTCTGGTGCCTCCTAGGAGGTTTTGCTTGCAAAGTCTGAGAACTCAAAGTCTTATCCATTGGGTATTAGGAGTAAAAAATGATGACGTATGCATACTATGCTTTATAGAATAGCTTCTATGTGACTATTACTCTCTAGAACATTTATGAAGACACTCAGAGTGTAACGGTTCGTATGGAAACCATGTTAGAAATAATATACTTCAAAAATATTGCCATGGGAACTACCTTAGTCTGGAAATATGGACTTATATCCCCTTTTATAAACTTGATAAGTTTAGATAAAATGCCTTCATGTATTTTTTATTTTCTACCATAGGCCTTACGCTTTTAAAAATACACAATATATATATGAAAGCAAAGAGTTAGAGTTTATTTCTACCACAAGGCTACTTATTCTTTTTCATTATCTTATTTATTTTTATCTTGGAGTTGTTTATCCTGTACCTTCTTTATATTCTCAACATCCTTCTCTAATTGCTCTTTAGCCTAATCTTCCTCAGCTTCTTTTTCTTGAGAAGTCTCGTGCTTATCCTTAGGGTTCATATCTATCCCAAACATATGAACCATCATCTTCAAAGTTTGAAAAGCTTGATCCAAATAGTGTTACTAGTGTTGGAGGTTTCTTTATGCCACTTATGAACATATTCCAACTTGGATGTCTCCTCATAAGTTGCAGAGTTACCTTTGTTTACTAGGTCTTCCATTATATCCTTGATCCTAGTTAAGTCTTTTATCATTTGAGAGACCTACTCTTGATCAATCGGATCCTCCTAGTTGTTTATCTCAGATTCATATTGAATGACTGAGGCTATACTCTTTTTGATCTCTACTTCTGACAACAATATGTTGCTTTTGATCCATAGTCCTCAAAAATTATATTGTGTTATTTCCTTATTGATATCCACAATATCCTGAATTGTGTCTTCAATTTTATCGAATAACAACTAGCCATTTTGGAGCAATCTATTCTTCTCCACCACAACCCTAGCAGCTAATATGTAAGTGCTCCATACCTTATTTTGAATAGGCTTTACATATTCACTAAATTTGCTCTTATATAGATTGTATATCTGTTCTACTGGTATCACCATAGGTTTTAGTTCCTCCATGAATTTTTCCTTCCTTGGTATTTTACAATAAATGGTTGGCATCATCCATGTATTCAATTACAAGTTGGATCCCTAGATACTTCTCAAGGATTTCATACCATAGCTCCTTCCTAAGCTTCTTTACTCCTTTTGAGAAGCTTGAGGCTTTAGCCTTCTCAATCTGAAGCTGATGCTTCAAATCTTGTATTTCTTTAGCTTGGTCTTCATTCTTTTCTTCTACTCTTCAACTTGTCCCTTGAGCTTAATAGCCTTATGATACCTGTTTTTCTAGCTTTTGACTGCATTTCTTACAATATGTTCCACCTTCCTTTTATTGTTGACTATCTTCTCTAGCTTTTCTTTTTTCTTCCATTTTTTCAACATGCTCCTTTTATATGTTGAACTTGACGTAAAAAGTTTCAAGGTGAGATTTTGCTATGACCAACTCATCCTCCACCAATAATTTCTTAATATATTTTGTATATTATTCCAGATAATAATCTTGTACAGTCATATCTTCTTTAGGTTTACTCACAAGAGGGGTGATGGATCTGTTGATCATTTACCTTATCACTGGATCAAAAATCATTGTCTTCCTCTCTATAGCCATCTTCTTTAAAGGCTTTGAGAGTTTCTCAACCCAAAAATATTGAATATTCTATGAATTTTTTTTTTTTTTTTTGTAAATAAGCTAATGTAGAATGACTTGTAAGGGGAGGGGAAGCTATAATATAAGGGGTGATAGATAGAAGTTGGTGATAATGGGGTGGTGGTGACGATATTTGAATTTGTACTGATTGCAAGAGTTGCAATTGGGAAAGACATAGGTATGGAAGTTGAAATCATGAAATTGGTTCGAAGGGGTGATAGGTTTTGCACTTTTTATGTTACTAAAGGTAATAAATTTGAGGGTAAATATGAAATCACAGGGGATGATGTGATTAGGATTTTATATGAAGGTGGATGATGTGGATTGGTTTGATCCTCTATGGTAGCTTATGGATTAGATGGTGAGTCATGAGGGGGAGAGGGTACCTTTTTCTCAAAATTTTCTTGAGAATGGGAAGGATATTACTTTAAGGAAGGAGAAGGAGAAGAAGGGATATAAATAATACCTTCACCTACAAAAGCAGGATGCTTGAGAATATCCTTTGTACTTCAATTTGGACTTGCTTGACACTCTTCCCCTGATCCATTTTTACATTATTGTAGACATATTTTTGAGCTTTCTCTATTGAATATTTTTTCTTTATTTTGAAAAATTTAAACGCCCTAGGCTTATCACTCTCTGTATCTTCCTCATATTGTTCTTCCTACAATGCAACTTCGACAGTTGAAGTTGGCTTAGTTTTAGCTACAGTGGTGAAACTCACATGATTGAACATAAAACTATCATCTTTATTTTTCCAATTTATCTCAGTCATAGGAAGTTCTCCACCCAGGGCTAAGCATTTAGGCCTGTTTTTTGTCTATATGATTTACATACTTACTAACTTAAATAATGCATTTTTATCATAATATGGGCCCCTACAGAATATTTCTTTAGTTGATCTTGTTATGGTTCGAATGTTTTTTGGGGCTCCTTCCATTGTTAATGGAGCATTTGTCTCTACTTCTTGAATTTCTTCCTAGGAACATGGGAAAAGAGAGTTTTATGCTACTTAAAATTTCTCATTTTCTTTTGTTTCAGCCCTCATATAGCTTAATACCAAGTTCTTGGTATCTTTGGCCTTCCATGTCTTAATATCCTTTTCATACAACTCAAAAAAATCACTTTTAGACTATCAACCCACTCTAGCCTTAGTTTTACCCATTTCCACTCTTATCATCCACTAATATGTAATTTTACCTTCATCCCATCCTTTTTTCCTCTCAATTTCCTTAATCTTAGACTCTTTTAGATAGTGGTCTTTGTTCTTCACAGGGTCGAAATCAACTATATGTTCATAAAAGTCTCTTCATGGGGGCAGTTGTTCCATTTTAGTGGCATTCCACTCCAATAGAGCATTTTATTTATTATTCCTACCTTATTCGAAATCAGGCCTTGAAGTCTTTTCAAAATTGAGAGCTTATTTCTTTTTTAAATCAATGTTCCTCTTTAATAACTTGTCATCAAGGTCATATATCCATATTTGTGGGGTGTACAACAAACTTAATCTATCCAAATATTGGGTAATTTTCTCACCTTGATCCCTTCTGGTTATCGTTATATCATCCAAATTTTGAGAGTAAGTCAACAAACTTTTCCTCCCCTCTCCAGAGAAAATTTAAGTTGATAAAGTCTACTTGCCTTAAGTACTCCAGGACCAATAGCCTAGTAGTTACAAAATGAGGCAGCAAAAAATATTTTCTAGTAAAACCATAGAGTTTAATGCAAGTGCCTTTTGTAAGAATATACTAGTCCCCTTATTTAGCATCTTCTACTCGTAGTGGTTCTTTAGCCAAAGATGGTAATCTAAAAAATTTCCCATACATGATTTTCAATGTCGGTCCTAGAAATTCCAAATTGAACCTGTAGTATGATTTTGTGCTCCTCAAATGACTAGTCCAATAATAAATAGGAATATGATTTCCTATATCATTCTTGTCCTTTACTTGAATCCAAGGCATCATGTGCCTTATGGAAACATAAAACATCCCCACCAAATTCAAACAATGATGAAAGGAAGGGTTTCTAAATATTTCTTCATCCTAACTAGCTGCTCATGCATTCATTTGGAGAGAAAGGCAAGCCAATCAAAATAAATTGGCTTGACACCCTTTTATTCATATTTGGGCCTAAAAAATTTCTCATTTGTAATGCAATACATAGTGGCTATCTTCTAGTCTCTCACATATCGATCAGAATCTAAACCTTCTAAGCAATCCAACATGGAGAAAATCTCAGGGTTGGCAAACTATTCAATGGAAATTGAGGTTGTAGGTAATATTCTTTTTGACTTTATGGTTTTGAACTGGATGTAAACCCACATCCTGAAAGACTCTCCTTCATGAGAACATTTTTTGCAAGGAATAATATCCAATCTGCTCTATTATATCAAAAAATTTAGGTTTCATAGGTGGTTCTACACCTAAAGCAAAAAAATTATGGTAGACCTTGATAGTGATACTAAATAGAATTTTATCATTAGCCATTTTTACTGATTTTTCTCTATTGGACATTTTGAGCCCCTAAGCTAAAAGTTGTCATTGATGTCAAAAGGACCTATGTAAGTAAGCACTATGATTTTTCTCCACAAAGATTTTCATGAGAAGCAAATATTTTGATCAAATTTTCTAGAAGGGATGCATGGCATTTGGTTCCAAAAGGAGGTTCAAGGGAAAATTAGCAAAAGGTTTTTACAAAAACCAGGGAAGACAAGGAAAGGTTTTATTTAAAACTAATGGATGGCAGATGTGAAATGGGTTTTTATTAAAACCCAAGTTGGCTTTTCGTTTCATCGAAAAAGGTGCCCTAGTGATGGAGAAATTTAATTTTAAAGGTTTAGTTTAAATTTTAATTTATTTAAAATTAAAATTTTAATTTTAAAATTAAATAAAATATTTTTCCCTCCTTTCTTATTGGTGTCACCGACATCATGAGGGAAATGTTAAAAGGGCCGATGTATTCACCTGGAAGGATGGATTATATAAACAAGCCAAAGGTTTTCCATTTAATAAACCTAAGTCGTGTCGCATGATTTTCGTAAACTTAAAGTGCTTGGCATCCGAATATTGCACAGGGAATTTTGTGGAGTGTGACGTGAGTAGTCAAGTCATGGATGGTCAAATTTTTGGTGCCTTGTGAGGAAAGCACATGTAGTTTAAGGAAGAGATTTCCCAAAGTACTCACGTGGGCAGTGTTAGCTCACACGGCCTAACTGTTGCTTGGCAGCACGGTGGGCAAGGATTCGAAATGCTAAGGCCCTTCGAGGGCTCCTTTGAGGTATGTGCTTCGAATCTGATATTTGTAGGGTTCAACATTTTAATTAAAATATTTGCTTGCTATGGTTTTATTATGTTTTGTGGGAGATATAAGGTTGAGCAAGCTTTAATATTTTAATAAGGTTTAATATTTTATTAATGTGGGATATTGCCTGAGAAAGCTTTGTGATTATTTTTTAGTGTAAAAGTGTTAAAACAAAGGATATAAAATATTTGATTTATTTTATGGTATAAGTGGTTTGTGGAGTGACAAGGTTATGCAATGATTTGATTTATTTTATTTAATGGTACAAGTGGTTTTAGGAGTGATAAGGAAGTTGTGCATTAATTCTTAAGAAGGTTTTATAAATTAAAAGCCTTGGTAAATATTATTTCGAAGTGGAGTAATATTAATTATTTTGTGATATTCTAACCCTTGTGAATATTGGCAAAAGAATATTGTGATTGTGGCAGATTTCCAAAGAGGCTTCTTCATCTTCATAAAAGGTATGGGCACATTCTTCTATTGATTGATTTCTGAAAATATCTTTGGAGTGAAAAGTATTGGTTGTGGTTTCCTTTTCGAATGTGATTGGTGAAGAACACAAGCTTATACTGAGAGGGGGGTGAACAATATAAGACCACTTTTTAAATTTTTTCTTTTACTTTAGAAAGCAATGCAATGAACCAATAGCAAAATCAAAGCAGTAATAAAACCAATGTACAAGTCATCACACAATTGAGACACCAATATAATGTGGTTCACCCAAGGTGGGATACTCCATAGAGAAAATATTTCACTAAATTTTCTCAATCAAATCCTTTGGGAATCCTTCCCAATTACAATGTTTATGGACTTCCTTTCCAAAGGATAATCCTTCCTCTAATCAAATATTTATGAGCCTCCTACCCAAAGGAGATGTCCTATCTCCCAAATAAGTATTTATGAGCCTCCTACACAAAGGAGATGTCCTATCCCCTAAATATCTGGAAATGATACTTCAGAAGACAACTACCTCTTCTGCTACTAGCAGGTGGAACTCCTTTCCATAGAAGACATCTTGTCCTCCTTGCTCTGGCTCTAGAGACTTCTATCCTCACTAATCACCTCCATAACTGCTCATCAACACCTATACTAAACACAGTCAGTCAGTCCAATACAAGTCCTCTAAAACTCGGTCACAAATCTACATCAAACTTAGTCCTCTGGTCCAGCACAAATCTGCTCTCAAATCTCTATCATATATGTCCCAAGCTTAAGCCAAAAGCTTGAACAAAACAATCACAATTGCTCACAAGTCTTCACCAAGACTTCATCAAATATGTCCACAAGTTCTTCAAAAAGAACCTATCCAAATCAGTCCACAAGTTCTCCACAAGAACCTGTCCAAATAAGTCCACAAGTTCTCCACAAGAAATTGTCCAAATCTGTCCTAGCAAGCTCACCAAGAACTTGCCCAAATCAGCTCAAGCAAGTTTACCAAGAAACTTACCCAATGTGAACACACAAAGAGAATTGTTAGAGACCCAATGTGTTTCATCCAATCATATCAAATCAATATCATAGAAGCATAAAGATAATTGTTAGAGACTCAATATGTTCTATCCTTCAACTTTCAATCTCAAATCAAATCAATCTCATAGAAGCATAAAGATAATTGTTAGAGACTCAATATGTTCTATCCTTCAACTCTCAATCTCAACTCAAATCAATCTCATAGAATCATAAAGAGAATTGTTAGAGACTCAATATGTTCTATCCTTCAACTTTCAATCTCAACTCAAATCAATATCATAGGAGCATAAATATAATTGTTAGAGACTCAATATGTTCTCCTTCAATTCAAAAACAAACTCTCTCAAATCAGAATAAAGATAGAACTAGTATACTTTCACAAGATCTTGAACCACAACCCAATATTTGTCAATAATACAATATCAATAAATCAACTCCTCCAACATAGAACCATAACTTTCTATCAAACCCTATCCAAGTTAGTTTTCAAGAACTCAAAGCAATCTCTCTCTAAGCATCAAAAAGGGGTTCAAGATATTTCCAACTTCTCTCAAATGGGAATGCTCAACTTAACCACACAACCAAGTTTATCAAACAAAGTACAACTTGATAAAATCAAATCTCAAAGGAGCAAGCCCAACTCATGTATCAAGTAAGGCATAACTTGATCAACTCAATCTCAATGGAAGCAATCTCAAAATCAAACTCTCAACAACCAAACAACTCAATTAGGGTTTCAACAACTTATAGAAATGGCATATGCTTCTCACTCAAAAATACTAAAGCAAACTTCAAATGCTTCCACTCTCATAAAATAGAATTATGCAATAACTCATAAACTCACCATGACCTCATAATGCATAATCAATATTTCCACTTTTATAAAATAAGATCCACTCCAAATAAGGAAACTTAATTTAATCCTTTTCACTCCAAATTTATTTTTAGAAAACCATAAATCAATAATAACCATGGAATAATGTGCCCATACCTTTACTTTGATGAAGAAGGAGAACTCAAAATCTATCACAACACTAACTCTCAATTTACCACAAATTAGAGTTAGCAACAATGGAATAATGCACAATGATAAGAGTCCTAATAACACCTTATCACTCCAACTCATCAATAATCAAAACTCACAAATATACATATCAACAATATTCCTTTACACCTTATAACTCCTACTTAATATATCACAAAATAAATTCAACCTCAAAAATAATTACAAGATAATATCCACTCAATAACTCCAAAGGATTTCTAACCCCAGTATGACATTAAGCACAATTACTCCTTAAACCCTTATAACTCCTAAAATACATTTAGTTCTAAATGCATTTACCATATAAACATTAAGCATCAATAATAAAAATGTCAAAGCAATATTTCTATTTAACCTTATACCTCCATCCAATTACCAACAATAATTGCCAAGTCAAATAAAATATTCCACATTATCAACAAAATATTTACCTTGGCCAAAAATCAATTCTCCAACCTTAGGAGAAGTGTGGAGACACCAACATAAGCACCAAAGCGCTTCCTCCTCCAAACTTGTGGTCCAAAGCAACTATTGTACCACGTGCACAATAATATGTGACCAAAAATGAAACACGCTCGACGTGAATCAATCTCGACACCTCTGCCTAGCGAGTGCCTTCACTCCACTGTCTCCGTTGTTGGAGCACAAGTGCCCAACAAAAATCTCAAGCACAACTCATCATTTTACCTTCCCTTTGCTCGCAGATATTAAAGACAAACATATTTGTCTTCCTCACAGGCGTATGAAATCAGAACATAAACACAGAGTAATATGAAACTTGAAAATTACAGAGCAATCCAAAATCAAAGGTCACAGAGCAATACAAATTCAAAGGTAATCACGCAAATCAGAGGTGCTTAAAACCTTAGGAAATAATGCCCTTTAATAGTCTTTCATCCCATGCAAATTGATGTTGGTGCTCCTTTCAAACATTGCGTTTTTCATCCCATGCAAGTTGACGTCGACGAGGTAAGTCTTTTACATGAGCACCGCTAAGGGTTTAGAAACCCTTTCAATAATAATTATTAAAATAATTATTATTATTTTAGTAATAATAAACTTAACTTAGAACCTTTTCAAAGGTTTGAGTTAATTTATTTATTAATAATCAAAATGGACTTTTAATGTTTTTTCAAGGAGCAAAACCTTTTCATTAAGCCAATATGGTTTTAATAAAAACCCTTAATGAGTCCAGATGGTTTTAAGAAAAACCTTTAACCTTGTCACCATGGTTTTAATAAAAACCCTTAAACAAACATCATGGAACTTTAAAAATATTTTTGGCACCAAACTCTTTTTGAAATCAGCACAAATTCCTTTTGACATCAGCACAAACTCATTTTGACATCAATGACAACTCACAAACATGAAGCTAGGCAACATACCCAAATTTCCAATAATATCCCCCTTTGTCATTGATGGCAAACCACTACTGAAACCACTAACAACTGTAAAAACTAAAACCTACTGAAAACCATCCTCTAAAGATTTGCTCCCCCTGACTCAAGGCTCTCCCCCTTATTCAAATCTCTTGCTCTTTGTCATCAATGGAAAAGGGTCACCTTTGGGGCTTAGGGCTAAGAATGAGCCTCTTAGCTTAGCCCCTCCCCCACCTCCTATTGAGGTGATTAATTCTGGGGTGGGAGTAAAACTCCCATTAGGCATTGATCATCATCAGTGTCCATAGTTGTCTTTCCATGATTTTTCCTGATATCCTTGTCCATGTTCTTGTTCTTGTTCTTGTTCATATTATCATACCTATTTCTGTCCAATCCATTATTCCTATTCCTATAATTATTCCTGTTCTTGCCATTATTCTTGTTCCTATTCATAGCCCTAAACCTGTACCTTGGAACTTCTGCTCTACACCATCTAGTTGTATGTCCTTCATTATTACACTTATAACATTTGATAATGTTATTCCTTTGAGATGTACCTATTTTTTGAATCCTCTCTGTTGGACCAAACATGTTCCTATTGTTAACCCTCCAATTAACTGCCTTGCGTCCAAACTAATTACAAGAGTAGCAATACCCTTGAAAGAAATTACCATTTCTAAAATTTCCATTAACCTATCTTTCTTGAGCCCTGCACTGTGAAGCTATGTGTCCAAACCTGTGACATGCAAAACATCTTCCATTGAAATTTCCTTGCCTTGACCTCATAGGTCCTTTAGTATTTCTCCCCTTATGCTGATTCCTATTTTCTATATTATGTGTTATCTGAATTACCATCTAAAAACTTACTCTCTAAAGTACTCTCTTCATCTAAACCATCTTCTTCTTGGGATCTCATACTAGATTCCTCAACCTGTTCCTTTTGTTTCTTTCCAAAACCAAGACCTGTTTTATCTATTGTCCTTCTTTGATCCTTGATGATTGATTTTACCTTCTTGGAACTTTTTTCAAACCTGTAAAACTTCTCTTTGTACTCTTTAGTTTCCTTTTTCAAGGAAGCTACTTCATGTTTTAACTCTTTGCACTCAAGAGACCTAGTTGCCAACTCTTCTTTGAGTTCCTATGTCTTTTCTATAGAGATATCAATATTCCCTATAAGCTCATCTATTTCATAACGACATTCATCAAACCTATCAATGAGTCTAGCATATTTCTTTCTTTCTTTCTTTAACACATCAAGAGCATTAACAAGTTCAGCCTCAAGATCTACTTCTCCCTTTTATGAAACATCCTCTATTTGTTTTCCTTTTGAAACATCAATATCCTTTTTTGATTTCTTACCACTAGAGGTGCTACCTTCATCTAAAGCCATAAGAAGATCTTCCTCATAATTTTTTGAAGCATCCTCATACATAGTATTACCAGAATTCAAACCATCATTTGCATAATCATCCTCAAGGTGACCAAAATTTCCACATCTAAAGCACTGAAGCACAACAAATATATTCCTATTTTCTTTTCATTCCTTTTTTGTTAGAAATAACATCTCATTTCTATCATCACTTGAAGAACTTCCATCATCACTACTAGAACACTTACTTGATTTCTCTGTGTAGAAACTTTTCTTGTGTTTCTGGAAGTACCTCTTCCCTTGATTGTTTTGCTCATTTGTGTTCTTCCTTTGATACATGTGCTTCTCAGATTCCCTATGCTTATAATCTTGATTTTCTTCATTGCAATCATACTTGGGTTCCGGACAGTCAGTAGCATAGTGAACAAACTTTCCACAATTGAAACATTTAACAGATTTCATACCTTTGTGCTTTCTTGAGAACTTGTATTTCCTGCTGTAGTTTGCTTCTTCATCACTAGAAGACTCATCATTGTCTTCTTTTTCTTTACCCTTGGGCTTCTTCGTAGCTTTGAAAGTTGTCTCCTTCTTGGGATCAGGTACCACTTTAGTTATTAACTTAAAAGCTGCAAGTATACTATGAAGCTCATCCTTTTTTAATTTATCCAAATCCTTGGCTTCCTCAATAGTTGAAATATTTTCACTAAATCTATTTGGAAGAGACCTCAAAATTTTATCACAAACATTTTCAGCAAGCTCAAGATCTAGTTCCTTCATGGAATTAACAATCTCATCCATACGAAGCATATAGTCACTAATATTTTCTTCATAATTCATCTTGAGTTTTTCAAACATACCTTTGTAATATCTCAATTTTGCTTTTTTGACATTTGCATCACCTATATGAACCACTTGCAATTGATCCCACATTTCCTTTGTTGTATTACAATGAATCATCTTTGTAAGATCTGACTTTTGTAGACCTTTCAGAATTGCATTCATTGCCCTTAAATTGCTGTGATGTAGAAGTTTCTCATTTTTAGTAGTAGGAGGGAGCTTTGGAATAGTGTACCCAAACTCAACTGCTTCCCAAAATTCATTTCCAAGAGCCATTAGATGAACCTTCATCTTTATGCTCCATAGACCAAAATCTATCCCATCAAGAATAGGTGCTAAATTACCACTTGTAAAATTCATTGTGTTCTTTTTAAGCTTTTCCTTCAAGTTGTGAAACTCTTTCGAAGGAACCTGCTCTAATACCAATTGAAGAACACAAGCTTATACTGAGAGGGGGGGTGAACAGTATAAGACCACTTTTTAATTTTTTTCTTTTACTCTAGAAAGCAATGCAATGAACCAATAGCAAAATCAAAGTAGTAATCAAACCAGTGTACAAGTCATCACACAATTGAGACACCAACATAACATGGTTCACCCAAGGTAGGATACTCCACAGAGAAAATATTTCACTAAATTTTCTCAATTAAATCCTTTAGGAATCCTTCCCAATTACAATATTTATGGACTTCCTATCCAAAGGATAATCCTTCCCCTAATCGAATATTTATGAGACTCCAACCCAAAGGAGATGCCATATCCCCCAAATAAGTATTTATGAGATTCCTGCCCAAAGGAGATGTCCTATACCCAAAGCTTTGGAAATGATACTTCAAAAGATCACTACCTCTTCTGCTGCTAGCAGGTGGAACTCCTTTCTATAGAAGACATCCTATCCTCCTTGCTCTAGCTCTAGAGACTTTTGTCCTCACTTATCACCTCCACAACTTCTCATCAACACCTGTACTAAACATAGTCAGTCGATCCAGCACAAGTCCTCTTAAACTCTATCACAAATCTACACCAAACTTAGTCCTATGGTCTAGCACAAATATGCTCTCAAATCTCTGTTAGATCTGTTCCAAGATTAATACAAAAGCTTGAACAAAACAATCACAACTGCTCACAAGTTCTTCAACAAGAACCTTTCCAAATTAGTCCACAAGTTCTCCACAAGAACCTGTCCAAATCAGTCCACAAGTTCTCCACAAAAACCTATCCAAATCTGTCCTAGCAAGCTCACCAAGAACTTCCCCAAATCAGCTCAAGCAAATTTACCAAGAAACTTTCCCAATGTGAATACACAAAGAGAATTGTTAGAGACCCAATGTGTTTCATCCAATAATATCAAATCAATCTCATAGAAGCATAAAGAGCATTGTTAGAGACTCAATATGTTCTATACTTCAACCCTCAATCTCAACTCAAATCAATATCATAGAAGCATAAAGAGAATTTTTAGAGACTCAATATGTTCTATCCTTCAACTTTCAATCTCAACTCAAATCAATATCATAGGAGCATAAAGAGAATTGTTAGAGACTCAATATGTTCTATCCTTAAACTCAAAAACAAACTCTTTCTCAAATAAGAATGGAGATAAAAGTAGTATACTTTCACAATATCTTGAACCACAACCCAACAATTGTCAATAATGCAATATCAAAAAATCAACTCCTCCAACATAAAACCATAACTTGCTATCAAACCCTAGCCAAGTTAGTTTTCAAGAACTCAAAGCAATCTCTCTCTAAGCATCAAAAAGGTGTTCAATATATTTCCAACTTCTCTCAAATGGGCATGCTCAACTTAACCACACAACCAAGTTTATCAAGCAAAGTACAACTTGATAAAATTAAATTTCAAAGGAGAAAAGCCAACTCATGTATCAAGTAAGGCATAACTTGATCAACTCAATCTCAATGGAAGCAATCTCAAAACCAAACTCTCAACAACCAAACAACTCAATTAGGGTTTCAACAACTTATAGCAATGACATACGCTTCTCACTCAAAAACCCTAAAGCAAAATTCAAATGCTTCCACTCTCATAAACTAGAATTATGCAATAACTCATAAAATCATCATGACTTCATAATGCATGATAAATACTTCCACTTTTTGAAAATAAGATACACTCTAAATAAGGAAACTTAATTTAATCATTTTCGCTCCAAAATTATTTTTAGAAAACCATCAATCAATAATAACCATGGAATAATGTTGTTGAGCAAGGTGCAGCAACAATATTGTTATTGTTGTCAACACAATCAGATAGATCTATTGATGCAGTGGACAGGAAGTTCAAAAGCTATTCAGATGTAGAAGACAGGAGTTCAAAGGTTATTCGGAGTATGTACAAGTGATTTTCCAAGAAGACCGAAGTGGCCCATATGCAAAAGATCAAAGAAAAAAGACAAGTAAGAAAAGTGTCACGATATCGCGACATATACAACAGGCAAGAAAAACTATCACGATTTCGCAACATGTTGGAAGAGAGAGAAAAAGCAAGAAAAACTGTCATGATTTCACGACATGTTGGAAGAGAGAGAAAAAGCAGGAAAACTGTCGTAATTTAGTGACATGTTAGAAGAGAGAGAAAAAGTAGGAAAAACTGTCGTGATTTTGTGACATGTTGGAAGAGAAAAAGGCAAGTGGAAAAACTGTCGCGATTTCGCGACATGTTGGAAGAGAGAGAAAAAGCAGGAAAAACTGTCACAATTTCGTGACATGTTGGAAGAGAGAGAAAAAGCAGGAAAAACTATCATGATTTCATGACATGTTGGAAGAGAAAAAGGCAAGTGGAAAAACTGTTGCGATTTTTCGACGTGTTGGAAGAGAAAGAGAAAGCAGAAAAAAGTGTCGCGATTTCACGACAAGTTCAAAGAAAGAGAACAAGTAAGAAAAGTTTCACGATTTCATGACATGTCGTATTTTCATGAATAAAATAGGAGAGAGAAAGTAAGTTTGAAAAGTGTCGCGATATCATGACATGTCGCATTTTTGCGACAAAAGAAAGAGAGGAAGCATACAGAAGCAGAACTGTCGCAATTTCGCGACAAAAGCAAAAAGCAAGACTTCGAAAGCAGAAGTGTCACTATTTTGTGACAAAAGCAAAGAAGTAAAGTATGGAAGTAGAAGTGTCATGATTTCATGACAAAAGCATAGAAGAAGACTTCGAAGGTAGAAGTGTCGTGATTTTGCAACAAAAGCAAAGAAGCTAAGTATGGAAGCAAAAGTGTCGCAATTTCACGAAAAAAGCTAAGTTGAAGACTACGGAGGCAGAAGTGTCACGATTTCATGACAAAAGCTAAGTTGAAGACTACAGAGGCAGAAGTTTCGCGATATCACAACAAAATAAAATTTGAAGTCTATGGAAGCAGAAGTGTCATGATATTGCAACAAAAGCAAAGACGAAGTATATGGAGGCAAAAATGTCGCGATATCACGACAAAAGAAAAAACAAAGTCTGTGAAGGCAAAAATGTCATGATATCACGACAAAATAATAGAGAAAACGTATGGAGGCAAAAGTGTCGTGATATCGCGACATGTTGTATTTTCGTGGCAACAGCAACAAAAGAAGCTACAGAGACAGAAATGTCACGATTTTGTGATAGGTCATAAATGCACAAGTCAAGAAGGAGAACCCAACTGAAATGAGAAGTATGATAGTGGACCGACATCCCTATGGCATTTGCAGGGGTATTTATAGAGTGATTTCATACTGCTAAATTACGAAGAGTGATCAAAAGTCAGTATGGTGGTTACAGGGTCTGTCCAGAATGAAATCATCAATCAATGGATAAATCAAACATCTTCTTGAGTTGAAGCCAACAAAGACTGATGACAGCCAACTAAAATTAGGGTTTACAATTGTTATGAAAGCCGACTAAGATTAGGATTTACAATCGACTAAGTTTAGGGTTTCATCATAAAAAATATTGTTATAAAAGTAGGGCTATTTGGAGAATTGATGAGATGGTCGAATGTGTGTGAAATACGGTCATTGTGCACAGAGAGAAAGTTCTGTCGAATCATGCTAAGTGCAAAATTCACAAAGAGAGTAGAGTGTGCAAAAGGGAGAAGAAGATCATGAAGTTTGACTGTAACAGAGTAGAGTGCACAAAAGGGAGAAGACGATCGTGAAGTTCGAATGTAATGAAGCAGAGTGTGTGAAGTGATTGTGTAGAGAGAGCAGAGTGCGCAGAGAACACAAATGTGAAGAAGACCATTCAAGGTCTTGCAAAAGCAAAAGTATCTTACTGTCAAAATTATAGATTCAAATTGAAGTCCAGGTTGTAGCTTGGCATCAGGGGTTGGTGCTCCTTTCTATTGGTGCAGATAAATAAGGGGTTGGTGCTCCTTCCAGTTGGTGTGATAAATCATGGGTTGGTGCTCCTTTCTATTGGTGCAAATAAATTAGGGGTTGGTGCTCCTTCTAGTTGGTGTTGGTAAATTAGGGTTTGGTGCTCCTTTCTGTTAGTGCAGATAAATAAGGGGTTGGTGCTCCTTACAGTGGGTCTTTGGTAAATTGATTGTAAAGTTGGTGCTTTGCAAAGGCTAGATTTGGATGGTAGTCCAAGCGATCAATTTTTGAGGAGTAGCCACATTGGTGAACCTCATTAAATCTTGTGTTGTGTGATGCTCTTTTGTTATACTTGTTGTATCTAGTAATAAGTTTTAATTGATGCAGTATTAAGAGCTATAAATTTAAGTTTATAGAGCTACACTGATTCACCCCCCCTCTTAGTGTCATTATAAGACTAACAATTGGTATCAAAGCTAAGTTCTTATACAAGCTTAACCAACTAGGGTGATCTTGGAAATAACACAATGGCAGGTGAAGCTCTTTTCATGGTACTCAAAGAAGAAAAAACAAAAAAAGAACAGGAATGTGATGAAGAAGAAATTGATGCAGAAGTAAATTTGGAAGAGGAACTAATTGCAGCTCTGGATGAATTGAAGATAGAAAGAAAAAAGAATAAGAAAATTTCAAGAAAGCTTGAGGATGCAAATGAAATCATAACCAGTTTGAAAGTACAAATAGAAGAATCCAAAAAAATATTTGAAGATCTCGAAGTGCAAATAACCATGAAAATAGATTATTACAACAAGCTAGAAGAAGAGACTATTGGTTTAAGGATGCAGATAGAAGAGATGAATCGTAAAATTAGTTGTTATCATAAACGTGAAGAAAGTTCTATGAAGTTGGATAAGATCATAAATAACCAAAAGACTATAGGAATCAAATTTGGTTTGGGCTTTGACGAAGGAGAATCATCAAATGGATCAAAGGCTAGAAATGTAGAATCCATAAATAATGAAGATAAGAAACAGGTTGATCAAGGAAAAATGTCTCATGCAAAAGAAAGTAATAATGCCAGGCACGAAAGGAGAATTGACAATGATTGATTCACCAATGTCACACATCAAAGAAGAAGAAGACCTATGGATCCTATGGCAACATGGCAAAGACCATCACCCAGGTTCAATTATTCCTTTTCTGGTTTCTATTTTAAATGCAATGGCTATGGACATAAAATCTTAGACTGCAAATATAATGTAAGACCAAGGAATTTCACTAGTAGAAATGCTTTTTCTCCTCTGATGAATTATACAGTAGAATGTTATAACTATCATAATTTTGGGCACATTGCAAGAAATTGTAGAAGTACATTTGCATCAAATCAGTTTTAGGGAATAAAATTTCAACCAAATAGGATGAGACAAAATAGAAAACTTCTCGAAAAACATGCACAAGCTATTGATAAGGGAAAGGTAAAACAAGAACCCAAAACTACTATCAAAATGGAGTGGAAAGAAAAAGAGCGACTTAAGGAAGAAAATGAATCCTTAATCGTACAAATAGCATTTAAAGCACAAAATAAATATGTACCATGGATACTTGATAGTGGATGCTCCAGTCATATGACAGGTGACAAACAAAAATTTGAGAAGTTACAGAAATATGAAGGTGGTTCAAAGAAAGTTTGGAAATAATGATGGAGCTAAGATAGTTGGAAAAGGTTCAGTTAAAATTAGTGATGGAAAAATTAAGTCAGAAGAAGTCTTGTTTATGGATGGTTTGAAACATAACTTGTTGAGCATAAGTCAGATTTGTGATAAATGTCATGAAGTAGTTTTTAAGAAGTAGGGTTGTGAAGTCAGAAAAATAAATAGTGGCAAATTGATAGCAACTGGATCAAAGACATCTGGAAACCTGTACACGCTCTCAGAGACTTTAGAAAGATCTTATTTTATTGGACAAGAAGAAGAAAATTGGTTGTGGCACAAGAGACTCGATCATATCAATTTTGATAATCTAGTAAAAATTAACTCAAAAAGGGCAGTGAGAGATTTTCCCACCATCAGCAAACCTGCAGACAACATTTGTGCTTCATGCCAAAATGGGAAGCAAACTAAAGTCACACTCAAAACAAAAGAGTACTACACAAGAAAACCTTTGGAACTAATACACATTGATTTATGTGGACCCATGAGAACACAAAACATAAATGGTGACAAATATTTTATGTTGTGCATTGATGACTATTCCAGAATGACATGGATACTTTTATTGAAGCATAAATCAAAGGCTTTTGAAATGTTCAAGACTTTCAAAAACCATGTTGAGAATGAAACAAGAAAGAGGATCAAATTTTTAAGATCAGATAGAGGAGGAGAATTCATTTCAGAGGATTTTACAGAGTACTGTGAAAATACGATATTAGGAGATAGTTTTTAGCAGCCAGGACACCTCAGCAGAATGGAGTGGTAGAAATAAAGAACAGGATAGTGTAGGAAATGGCACGAACGATGTTGGCTGAAAGCAAAGTAGCAGATAGATTTTGGAAATAAGCAGTCCATACTGCAGTGTATATCCAAAATAGGTACATGCTGAGAACACATGAAAGCAAAACTCCTTATGATTTGTGGTTCGGTAAAAGGGCAAAAACAAAATGCCTCAAAGTTTTTGGCAGCAAGTGCTACATCAAAAGAACTGAAGATAATCTTGGTAAGTTTGAAGATAGAGCGGATGAAGGTATTTTTGTTGGTTATTCATCAAAAATCAAAGCTTACAAATGCGACAACAAGAGGCTAAAGAAAATTGTGGACAGTTTCGATGTTAAATTTGATGAAGGTAGAGAACGAGTAATTAGCTATGAAAAGAACTACCCAATTTATGAAGAGGTTATTGAAGGAGATGAGGAAAATGAAACGAAAAAGATACAAAAAATTGACTCAGATGATTTAAGTTGTGATTCGAAGTGGAAGAAAATAAGAAATTCAAAACAGTGAAATTGCAGAAAAATCATCCTAGAGAGCAAATAATTGGAGACCCCAAAGTTGGTGTTCGGACAAGAAGAATAGTAGTAAGTAACTACTCTCTATTATCCAGCATTGAGCCCAAAAATATGCTTGACGCAAGCAAAGATGAAAGTTGGATGAAGGAAATAAATGAAGAATTAGATCAGATCAAGAAAAATGAAACTTGGGAGTTAGTACCTAGACCTGCAAATAAAAATATAATCGAGACTAAATGGATTTTTCAAAACAAATTGAATGAAGATAGACAGGTAGTCAAAAATAAAGCAAGATTGGTATGTAAGGGTTATGCACAAGTTGAAGGTATTGAATTTGAGGAAACTTTTGCACCAGTAACTAGACTAGAGGCAATTAGAATGTTTATGGCTTTAGCAGTCTACAAGAATTTCAAAGTTTATCAAATGGATGTGAAATCAGCGTTTTTGAATGGAAAACTTGAAGAAGAGGTTTATATTAAGCAACTAGATGGTTTCCAACTTGGTGATGATCCCAAGTTGGTTTGCAAGTTGAAGAAATAATTATATGGCTTAAAACAGGCACCCCGAGCATGGTATGCAAGGCTATACAACTATCTCACTCAACAAGGGTTTAAGAAAGGTATGGTGGATAGTAATTTGAATGTCAAAACAAAAAATGGGCATCTTATTATTCTTTTTGTATACGTAGATGATATCATATTTGGCAACAAAAAAGATGAGTCATGTAAATATTTAGAAAATAAGATGCAGAAAGAATTTGAAATGTCAATGATTGGTGAACTTTCGTATTTCCTCGGGTTGCAAGTTAATCAAAATAAGAAGGGCATATTTATTTCTCAAGTTAAATATGTGAAAGAGATGTTAAAAAAGTTCACAATGGAGGATTGTAAGCCAGTTAGCACTCCCATGATGATAGGTTGCAAGTTGAGCAAGGATGACAAATCTCCACCTGTTGATCAAACCATGTACAGATCTATGATTGGGAGCTTATCGTACTGACAGCTACCAGACTAGATATTTTGTAGGCAGTATGCATGGTAGCACGATTTTAGGCTAATCCCAATGAGACTCATGTGACAGCAGTGAAAATGATTCTTCGATACCTCAAGGGTACTATGGAGTATGGGTTATGGTATCTAAAAGGTAAAGACTTCACCCTTATTTCATATTTAGATGCAGATTGGGCAGGAGGTGTTGATGACAGAAAGAGTACCAATGGAGGTGCATTCTATCTTGGAGATAGATTGGTCGCATGGCACAGTAAGAAACAAGAGTTAGTTTCTTTATCAACAGTAGAGGCAGAATATATTGCAGCAAAAACATGTTGTACGTAGGTATTATGGATGAAAAAAACATTGAAATATCTTGGTATTAGCTTCAATGAGCCAATATCAGTTAAGTGTGATAACACCAGTGCCATTAACATCTCCAAGAATCCAGTTATGCATTCACGCACAAAACACATTGCTATCAGGTATCACTTTTTGAAGGAGAAAGTTGCGAAAGGTGAGGTTAAGTTGGATTTTGTTCCAACTACAGAGCAAGTAGCAAATATCTTCACAAAACCATTGCCCAAGGAAGTTTTTGAGTACCTTCGCAATAAATTAGGAGTGGTCACACTTCCCAAGAATTGACTAGCTACAGGGATTACATTCTCAGGGGAGCATTTAAGTATTTGATTATCTTTTTGCTCATGTTCATGATTTTTGCTGTGTAATAAATTTTGCCTGAGAATGTTGTGCATGGACTCAGGGGAGTTTGCAATAGCCCTTTGGTATTATTGTCAAATGGGGAGAAGAGTTATAGGAAATTGCACATGTGTTGCCAACAATTCCAAAGGGGGAGATTTTTGAGCAAGGTGCAACAATAGTATTGTCATTGTTGTCAACACAATCGGATAGATCCGTTGATGCGATGGACGGAAAGTTCAAAAGCTATTCAAATGCAGAAGACAGGAGTTCAAAGGTTATTCAGAGTATGTACAGTGATTTTCCAAGAAGACCGAAGTGGCCCATATGCAAAAGATCAAAGAAAAAAGACAAGTAAGAAAAGTTTCGCGATATCACGACATATACAACAGGCAAGAAAAACATGTCACGATTTCGTGACATGTTGGAAGAGAGAAAAAACAAGAAAAACTGTCACGATTTCACATGTTGGAAGAGAGAAAAAATAGGAAAATTGTTGCGATTTCGCGACATGTTGAAAGAGAGAGAAAAAGTAGGAAAAACTGTCACGATTTCACGACATGTTGGAAGAGAAAAAGGCAAGTGGAAAAACTGTCACGATTTTGCGACATGTTGGAAGAGAGAGAAAAAGCAAGAAAAACTGTCACGATTTCGTGACATGTTGGAAGAGAGAGAAAAAGTAGGAAAAACTGTTGTGATTTCGTGACATGTTGGAAGAGAGAGAAAAAGCAAGAAAAACTGTCGCGATTTTGTGACATGTTGGAAGAGAAAAAGACAAGTGGAAAAACTATCGCGATTTCATGACATGTTGGAAGAGAAAGAGAAAGCAGAAAAAGTGTCACGATTTCGTGACAAGTTCGAAGAAAGAGAACAAGTAATAAAAGTGTCATGATTTCGAGACATGCATTTTCACGACTAAAATAGGAAAGAGAAAGTAAGTTTGAAAAGTGTCGTGATATCACGACATGTCACATTTTCACGACAAAAAAAAGAGAGGAAGCGTACGGAAGCAGAACTGTCACAATTTCATGACAAAAGCAGAAAGCAAGACTTCGGAAGTAGAAGTGTCACGATTTCATGAAAAAAGCAAAGAAGTAAAGTATAGAAGCATAAGTGTCATGATTTCATGACAAAAGCAAATAAGAAGACTTAGAAGGTAGAAGTGTCACGATTTCACGACAAAAGCAAAGAAGCTAAGTACGAAAGCAGAAGTGTCATGATTTTGTAACAAAATCTAAGTTGAAGACTATAGAGGCAGAAGTGTTGTGATATCACAACAAAAGAAAAGTCAAAGTCTATGGAAGCAAAAGTGTCACGATATCGTGACAAAAGCAAAGATGAAGTATACAAAGGCAAAAATGTTGTGATATCACGACAAAATAAAATACGAAGTTTACGAAGGCAAAAATGTCATGATATCGCGACAAAATAATAGAGAAAGTGTACGTGTTGGTCTGACTTTTATACACACCCTGTGAAGGATGAGCACAAAACTCTGATAACACTTATACGGGATAAATCCCACTCACTTTAGGATCTAGCTGGTTATCCAAGGTGTGAGTTACAGAGTCAGGTCGAATGTCAATTCACTTTTTCTACTTCTGGAATAGATTTCAATATGGACTGTCTGTACCTTACAACGGGCTCACTGAACTTGCTTAGTAATGTTCAGAAATTGTCACTTGTTGACAATTAGATTTAAAATTAATTCTTTGATCTAGCTCTTATGGGTCAGCAGATTTAAATAAAAGACAAAATTAAAAGAAAATAAAAATGGATCATTTCACGGTAAAACAAAGAGAGTAGGGTAAGGCAGAAAGAGAAGTTTATCAAATTTAACTGTAAAACAAAATTACTAATTTTATTTATATTATCAGCTTCACAACGGAACAAATCAAAGAAGAAAGTGTCCAGCTTTCTAATATCACTTCCTACTAAGAGCATAAGGTAGAGATGGAACAAATCTAATAGAAAATTATAAATCGAAGGGAAGTCGGTTAAAATTGATATCTTTCACCGGCAGCCTAGCTCGCACAATGAGGGTAGAGCAATTAGAACAAACTTGAACCTTAAATCTGTAATTTTCCCTAGTATACAATAGAACAAATGAAGCCTAACAGCATATTTAATCTTGATAACACCGATTTACAGCATATATCTAATAAACTTTAATGAAACAAATAACAAAATAAGATGAACTTATCACAATCTACAAAATATTAGGCTCCTGGCCATGCTATCATAGAAAACAAAAGCACATCAACTCCAAGTCCAGAAACAAAGTATTTAACAATCTTTGCAAGAAATTTCTTCAAAAGCTTTTTATTTCTAAGTTTTTGCCCCATGCGATTACATTGAGAAGAAGTATTTATAGACTCAGGACAGCCCCTGATCTTTTCAGAAATGTCTTCTTCTCAAACCCTAAGTCTTATCATCTCAAACCCTAGGACCCAGGTTTTACAATATAAAGCCATTTAAAACAAAGTTCGGATAAAACTTAACCATTCTGCAAATCAGTGCAGTCAGTTGCCATAAATGGAGAAGATAGAATTCGAATGCCACTTGCATTCACTCGTAACTTTAAATAAATGCCCTCATTAATTCCCTCGGGTAAGCTAGATGAGTCACCACTTCTTCGACATTTCATCTTCGTAGAGCCATCCCTGAGTTGAAAATATCTGCACGCCATTAATTCTGCCATAAATTATCATTAAATGCATTCATCGGCAAATTCCGGTAACTGTGTGTAGATATTTCAATTTTTTGGCCAACTCCTGACATATTCCATTAAATGGGTAGCAGCTTAGTCACCGTAAAGTCTCCTTGCAGCCAGATCTGTAAAAATTGGATGAAACAACAATTTCTGGTATCTTTTCTTTCAATATGGCTGTCTTTGATTAATTTGCATTCGACTTTATCTTTATGGCCCTTTCTCCGTTATCCCGTAAGTGCCAGATGGCTTCCTGCATGAAAGACAAAAGATGGATTAGCATTTTAAAATTATTAAATCAAGACCTTAATTATTAAATCAGATTAAAAGCCTTAATGTTTACTTGCATGTCGACCTTATTAATCTGATACGTGGCCTGCAGTGCTTTGACACGTGTCACAAAATCGCGACACGTGTAATTTCTAGCTGTTTCCATTTTTTGGCTCTTTGCTGTCAAGGTTGCGAAAATGCGACATGTCACGATTTCGCGACATGTCGCGAAATCACGACCTGCTTCTCTGTCACTGCCCTTCTACTCACATATGCCATGAAAATGCGACATGTCGCGAAATCACGACATCCCCCTGCCTTGGCACCTTTTCGCTCCTTCCGCCGCGAAAACGCAACATGTCACGATTTGAAAGGTAAATTTCAACGAACATGTTCCACATGTTTCACCTCTGGTCTTTTCAATACACTTGTCATTCTTGTCATTCAAATAAACCTTCTTCAATATCCCAGTGAAATCGCGACATCTTTCTCGCAACTACTTCTTTTCTTCCTCATGGCCGTGAAATCGCGACATGCTCTTGCCTTGGCCTCTTCCTTCCATCCTGGCCGTAAAAACGTGACATGTCGCGATTTTGCGACATGTCGCGAAATCGTGACCCCTTTTGCCCTTCAGCACTTTTCTGTCCAACCTATCGCGAAAATGCGACATGTCGCAAAAATGTGACATGTCACAAAATCGTGACCTTTCCATGCCTTAGCCAATTTTCTGCCTTGCCTGCTATGAATATGCGACATGTCACGATTTCACGACATGTCACGAAATCACGACGCCTACCTTCCTTGCACTCCTTTCTCTCCACCATGTCGCGAAATCGTGACATGGTGGCTCCTTGCTGCCAACTCTCATTTGTGTCACGATTTTGCGATGTCGTGAAATCACGACGTCGCTTTCTCGACATGGTGGCTCCTTGCTGCCAACTCTCATTTGTGTCACGATTTCGCGACGTCGTGATTTCGTGACATCTTTCTCACTCGGGCCCCTTCTGCCAATCATGTCATGATTTCACGACAAAATTATGCCTTAGTCGATTTTCAATTTGGTTTCTCTCTTCTTGCAACTTTGACTTGGACCTGTCGCGATTTTGCGACATGTCACGAAATCGCGACAGTCCGTACTCCCTGGGCTCCCTCTGCTAAAAACGTCGCGATTTCGTGACATGTCGCAAAATCGCGACCATTTCTCCCCTTGCTTCATTTTCTCCTTCTGATGCCGCAAAAACGCGACATGTCGCGATGTCGCGAAATCGTGCCCATTTTCATCCTTAGCTTCTTTTTCACCTTGCTTGCCGCGAAAATGCGACATGTCACGATTTCACGACATGTCACGAAATCACGACCATTTCATGCCTTAGTCGATTTTTCTCTCTCTCAGCCGCAAAAATGCAACATGTCGCGATTTTGTGACATTTCGTACAACTTGCCTTCTCTCTCCAAAACTTGTCACGATTTCGTGACATGTCACGAAATCGCGACATTCCGTACAACCTAGCTTTCTCTCTCCAAAACTGTAGCGATTTCACGACATTCCGTACGATCGGGCTTTCTCTCTCCTAACCGGTAGCGATATCGCGACATTTCCAAAAATGGAAGTGTCACGATTTCGCTACGTTTTTCTGACTTAGCCGATTTTCTTGAAACCTATCGCGATATCGCGACATTTCCAAAAATGGAAGTGTCGCGATATCACGACATTTCCAAAAATGGAAGTGTCGCGATTTCGCTACACTTTTCATACTTAGCCGATTTTCTTGAAACCTGTCGCGATATCACGACATTTCCAAAAATGGAAGTGTCGTGATTTGGCGACTTTGCCAAAAAAGAAAAGTTTTGATTTCCAATGAATTTATCCATCTGTTTTCTGCATTTTTCTCATACCGGTGTAAGACTTTTTTTATCAATGAATGATTCTAGCATGTAAAAAGTGAAGTCTGAGATAACAAAGCCAGAATGCAAGAAAACTTGGATGCTTTGACACGAGCAAAACTTGAAGAAGAAAGAGGCAAGTAAAAATCTGGGATTAAAACTGAAAATCATCAAGAGGGTCCCTACTGCAAAAATGAAAGCTCAAAGTTTTCAAAGGATGGAAATTCATTTTTTAGTGGGGGTGTGTTGCTTCTCAACAAATGGCGATATCTGCGGGTAAAATAGTAGCATTATTTTAGAACCCAGGACTCTAGTTTCAAAACAACATAGACCATGTATCAAGCCTTGCCACAGATATTCTTCAAAATAAATTGACTACTAACTGATAGTTGTTAAAATTTCCCAAGGACATACTAGGCTAAATTACTTAAGGAAGATTTCTGATGTGCAATTGCAAGGGTATAAAACTTTCTTCAAGAATGACTGGATCGAATGTTTGAACTCTGGATTGATCAGCTTTTCTAGATTGTAAAAAGGGGAAACCGAGTAGAGCTCTGTTTACTAGTTTAGCCTTTTATAGCCCCGACAGAGTTACCCTTTAGATTTACACGACCCAAATTTACAACTGTAAGGTAGAATCTACAACTTGGTAGAAGAAAAACATCTTTTGAAGTCTTGGCTACCTCTTTCATTATATAACTCTTTTTTTTTTTTTTTTTCTTTTTATCTTTTTTTTTTTTATATATATATTGGAAATAACAGAGTGCCAATTCTATGGTGTCTTGCTCAACTTTCATCTTCTTTCTTTTGAAATACACCAACATCTGAAAAGCCTTAGAAAGAATAACAATTTTTTTTTAACATTTCATCAATCTGGAACTGCTTCAGCCTGGGCACTGATAGCTTCTATGGATACTCAAATAATTACATGAATCATAGTCCCCTCTTATAACCAACTTTTCTTGGATTCCTCGAGAGTTTCTCCAACCAAACAGCATAGCAGTTTCTTTATAATTAAAACAATTGTGGCAAGCAAGACACAAAATCCAATCATCCTTCCACTGTTGTTCTGACTAAAAAAATAGTTCCACTGTTCAGTTCAAATAGACTATCTCACAATTGTGATAATGAACACTGGATCTGGACTCAGAATGAAACAATCTTTAGAAGGCTGACTTTTCATTGATGCTTAGGCAAAGGTTAAAAACAGAATTTTAAAAGCCAGAGAAATTTGTATAGACTTCCAAGGATAAACACAGGCCTCTAAAAAAAAATAAAAATAAAACTGCACAGACTTTAAAATAAAACTGTACAGGCAACAAACAAAACTGCAGGGTTATTTACAAGGGAAAAAAATAAAACTGTACAGGCATTTAAAGGAAATGAAATAAAACAAGACTACAGAGCTATTTACAAAGGAAATAAAATACAGAACTTCAAGACAGACTAAAATTGCACAGACAATTAAAATAAAACTAAAGTAAAGCAACTAAAAATTGTACAGGCAGTTAGAAGCAAGCTAAAATAAACAACTGAAACTGAAAACTGTACAGGCAATTAGGATTAAACAAAACAAAAGAACACTGCACAGACATTTAAAAACAAATTAAAACAAACAACACTGTACAAGCACCTAGAATTAAATTAAAATAAATAAACTAAGAACTGTACAGGCAAAACAAATTAAGCTAAAGCACAACAACTAAAAACTGTACAGACAATTAAAATTAAGCTAAAGCAAAGCAACTAAAAACTGTACAGGCATTTAGAAGTAAACTAAAATAAAATAAAACTAAAACAACTAAAATAAATAAACTAAAAACTGCAGAGCTATTTACAATGTATACACATGTTACAACTTCTTTGTGACTCAAAATATGTAGCAGATGGAAAAGCAGAGAACTAGTGCCTTAAATTTTTTTTGACCATTTGCAAGTAAATTTAGAAAAATTACCTTTCAAGTCCTGTTGACGAAATGCACTCCAGACTATGCTTCCAAATTTTTCTGTTACCTGGGAAAAACTTGTGTTTACCGTCTTCCCTCTCTCCTTTTTTTTATTTTTTTATTTTTTATATGGATCTTGTCCCACTGAAAAACAAATATGCAACTCTTTCAAATTAAACAAATCATATAATAACAAATCATATGATAACATGTTTATGCTTCTACTTGAAGGGTTTGCAGAATTCTTTCAAAGGGACTGAATGTAAAACCCCCCAGGATCAAATACCTTAAAGCCTCTATAGACCTAGTCCATCACATCTTCAGATTTATGTGACAACTCAAAGAGATCATATTTTATCCGTATGTCTTGGTTCTTGACAACTTGAACATTTTGTGGTTGCTGTACTGCTTCAATATCCAAGACTTCATTTTTTATCCCTCTAGCAGAATTCTCATAATTTGCTTTTTCACCCGAGACTTGCTTAGATTTAACCCTATCAATGTGTAATGTCCAAATGTCATTGTTGTGATTGATTAGAGCTGTAATTATTCTCACCTTCTCAGCTACCAAATTATAAGATCCAATATCTGCATCAACACAGTTTACAACCTTTTCTTTGATATTATGTTCAGTAGTTACAGGCTTATATTGAGACTCTTCACCTATTCCAAGTTGGCTGACCACATTCACATTTACTATCTTTTTCTATTCTTGAAATTCAATAGGTGGTCCAGAGTAAGCTTCAATCAAGTTATCTTTTTGTTCAACAATCTGGGCCAGTTCATGGAGGGTGATGTCAGCTTCAATTTCCTTCATATCCTCAATGATGTTATCCTTCTCCTTAGTTACTTCTGCATAGTGATATTGAATCCCACTTTCATCATCCTCTGGTGAGGAAGGATCATTATTAGGTTCTGGACTCTCACATCTCAAATTATAACTGTCCCTTTTGAACTGTTGAAAATCTTGCATTTCATCCATAGGAGTCTTTACAAGACTTTCTGACTCTTCGGGAAAAGTGAAAGAACCTGAAACCCTGGTTGTACTATTTTTGGATGAACCAAAAATATCAATATTTCTTTGGTTCCTAGGAAAATTTAACTCACCAGGAAAAACTTCGGATTTGGGTAATGCCAGATCACAAATGTTTACTTCAAGCACTTCCACTTTGAACTTGTCAGAACCTTTCTCTATATTTTGCACATGCTGAGTGGATGTTATAGTTAACGGAGTCTCCTTGGGTAGAGCATGACATGTTGGTACTAACTCATGATGTGGAATGGGATCCAAAATAGGCATGTTCTGTGTAACATAGGATATGAAAGGACTGCTCAAAATTTGAGGTCCTAACTGTCTTTCAAGAATTAAAGCCTCTTTATAAGCTTCTGTCAAATTAGTAACAGTGGGATCTCTCTTCAAAAATATAGAGGTCATTGGATCCAGAGAGTTTCTAAAGATCTCTAATGCCAGGTCAGCATTCGGTACATAATACCTAGTAAGTCTGCCATAAGCTTTCTGGAATCTAACATTATAAGACCTGATAGATTCACCTAATTCTCTTTTGATGCCAGAAAATTGCTGGTACAATATACTAGGATCTATCACTTCTCCGAACTGTGACACAAAAACTTTTTCTAAGTCATTCCAACTGGTGACAGAATCATTAGTGAGGTTTAGAAACCAATCATAAGCTCCCTCTTGGATAGTGAACGGGAATAGTCTACAGGCAACATCCTCATGCTGTAAATTTAATAATTTCAAAGCATTCTTGAATGCAACCAAATGTTCTTCTATAGTTCTTGTCCCATCATGTTTATATCTGGGGAGATATCTTTTCGGATTTCTGGGCAGGTCATGGGCTATACCCGAAATATTCAAAGCAATGGAGCCCAACCAATTTGCCATTACTACTTGGCTTACTGTGATATTATGAGTTGTGGTTGGGGTAACTATCAGTGATGATAAAACTGTTTCTGACAGAGACTTAGCCCTTCTGAGGCTACTTCTTCTCGGAGTTTCTAATTCAGGGACAAGGAGCTCTCCAGCTCTGGGGTGGGACCTTGTTACCCTGTATGTAGAATCCAGCTTTTCACAAGCACTTACAAACTTACAATCCTTAACAAAGTACTGAACTTGAGGTCTTCTCTGGCAATTTTACAAATTGTACTGACAACTTACAATACTGACTGGAGTTCACTGTGCCCTCCTTCTAGCACCATTTTTAAATGTTGGTGTTAAGTTTTGCTGTTCAGGAAAAACTCAAACAACAAAATTTTAAAGGCTGAGGAGGAAGGGAAATTGGCTACCAGACCTTGGATAAAATATAGCATTTGTCAAGTACCACATACAGTCAGATTTCTCAACTCAAGCACACTAAGAATGCAAGTTCAGGCCCTCCTTCTAGCGCCATTTTTAAATGTTGGTCCAACTTTTATACACACCCTGTGAAGAATGAGCATGAAACTCTGATAACACTTATACGAGATAAATCCCACTCACTTTAGGATCTATCTGGTTATCCAAGGTGTGAGTTACAGGGTCGGGTCGAATGTCAATTTACTCTTTTTTGCTTCTGGAATAGTCTTCAATATGGACTGCCTGTTACCTTACAATGGGCTCTGAACTTGCACAGTAGTGTTTAGGAGTTGTCACTTGTTGACAATCAGATTTAAAATTAATTCTTTGATCTAGCTCTTATGGGTCAGTAGATTTAAATAAAATACAAAATTAAAAGAAAATAAAAATAGATCATTTCACGATAAAACAAAGAGAGTAGGGTAAGGCAGAAAGAGAAGTTTATCAAATTTAATTGTAAAACAAAACTACCAATTTTATTTATACTATCAGCTTCACAACGGAACAAATCAAAGAAAAAAGTGTCCAGCTTTCTAAGATCACTTCCTACTAAGAGCATAAGGCAGAGATGGAACAACTCTAACAAAAAATTATAAACCGAAGGGAAGTCGGTTAAAATTGATATCTTTCACTGGTAGCCTAGCTCGCATAGTGAGGATAGAGCAATTAGAACAAACTTGAACCTTAAATCTATAATTTTCTCTAGTATACAATAGAACAAATGAAGCCTAATAGCATATTTAATCTTGATAACACCGATTTACAGCATATATCTAATAAACTTTAATGAAACGGATAACAAAAGAAGATGAACTTATCACAATCTATAAAAGATTAGGCTCCTGGCCATGCTATCACAGAAAACAAGAGCACATCAACTCCAAGTCCAGAAATAAAGTATTTAACAATCTTTGCAAGAAATTGCTTCAAAAGCCTTTTATTTCTAAATTTTCGTCCCATGCGATTACATTGAGAAGTACTTATAGACTCAGGATAGCCCCTGATCTTTTCAAAAATATCTTCTTCTCAAACCCTAAGTCTTATCATCTCAAACCCTAGGACCCGAGTTTTACAATATAAAGCCATTTAAAACAAAGTTCGGATAAAACTTAACCATTCTGCAAATCAGTGCAGTCAGTTGCCATAAATGGAGAAGATAGAATTCGAATGCCACTTGCATTCACCTGCAACTGTAAATAAATGCCCTCATTAATTCCCTCGGGTAAGCTGGATGAGTCACCACTTCTTCGACATTTCATCTCCGCAGAGCCATCCCTGAGTTGAAAATATCTGCATGCCATTAATTCTGCCATAAATTATCATTAAATGCATTCACCGGCAAATTTTGGTAACTGTGTGTAGATATTTCAATTTTTCGGCCAACTCTCGACATATTCCATCAAATGGGCAGCAGCTTAGTCACCGCAAAGTCTCCTTGCGGCCAGATCTGTAAAAATTGGATGAAACAGCAATTCCCGGCATCTTTTCTTTCAATATGGCTATCTTTGATTAATTTGCATTCGACTTTGTCTTTATGGCCCTTTCTCTGTTATCCCGTAAGTGCCAGATGGCTTCCTGCATGAAAGACAAAAGATGTATTAGCATTTTAAAATTATTAAATCAAGACCTTAATTATTAAACTAGATTAAAAACCCTAATGTTTACTTGCATGTCGGCCTTATTAATCTGATATGTGACCTACAGTGCTTTGACACGTGTCACAGAATCGCGACACATGTCATTTCCAGCTGTTTCCATTTTCTGGCTCTTTGCTGTCAAGGTCGCGAAAATGCGACATGTCGCGATTTCGTGACATGTCGCGAAATCGCGACTCGCTTCTTTGTCACTGCCCTTCTACTCACATATGCCACGAAAATGTGACATGTCACGAAATCGCGACATCCCCCTGCCTTGGCACCTTTTCGCTCCTTCCGCCACGAAAACGCAACATGTCACAATTTCGCGACATGTCACAAAATCGTGACATCTTTCTGGAAACTGCTTCTTTTCTTCCTCATGGCCACGAAATCGTGACATGTTGCGATTTCACGACATGTCACGAAATCGCGACATGCTCCTGCCTTGGCCTCTTCCTTCCATCTTGGCCGTGAAAACGCGACATGTCGCGATTTCGCGACATGTCGCGAAATCGTGACCCCTTCTGCCCTTCAGCACTTTTCTGTCCAACCTGTCACGAAAATGCGACATGTCGTGAAAATGCGACATGTCGCGATTTCGCGACATGTCGCAAAATCGTGACCTTTCCATGCCTTAGCCGATTTTCTGCCTTGCCTGCCACGAATATGCGACATGTCGCGATTTCGTGGCATGTCGCGAAATCGCGATGCCTACCTTCCTTGCACTCCTTTCTCTCCACCATGTCGTGAAATCGCGACATGGTGGCTCCTTGCTGCCAACTCTCATTTGTGTCACGATTTCACGACATCTTTCTCACTCGGGCCCCTTCTGTCAATCATGTCGCGATTTCGTGACAAAATTATGCCTTAGTCGATTTTCAATTTGGTTTCTGTTTTCTTGCAGCTTTGACTTGGACCTGTCGCGATTTCGTGACATGTCGCGAAATCCCGATAGTCCGTACTCCCTGGGCTTCCTCTGCTGAAAACATCGTGTCGCGAAATCGTGACCATTTCTCCCCTTGCTTCCTTTTCTCCTTCTGATGCCACAAAAATGTGACATGTCGCGAAATCACGCCCATTTTCATCCTTAGCTTCTTTTTCACCTTGCTTGCCGCGAAAATGCGACATGTCACGATTTTGCGATATGTCACGAAATCGCGACCATTTCATGCCTTAGTCGATTTTTCTCTCTCTCAGCCACGAAAATGCGACATGTCACGATTTTGTGACATTCCGTACAACTTGCCTTCTCTCTCCAAAACTTGTCGCGATTTCGTGACATTCCGTACAACCCGGATTTCTCTCTCCAAAACTATAGCGATTTTGCGACATTCCGTACGATCGGGATTTCTCTCTCCTAACCGGTAGCGATATCACAACATTTCCAAAAATGGAAGTGTCATGATTTTGCTACGTTTTTTTGACTTAGCCGATTTTCTTGAAACCTGTCGCGATATCACGACATTTCCAAAAATGGAAGTGTCGCGATATCGCGACATTTCCAAAAATGGAAGTGTCGCGATATCGCGGCATTTCCAAAAATGGAAGTGTCGCGATATCGCGGCATTTCCAAAAATGGAAGTGTCGCGATATCGCGGCATTTCCAAAAATGGAAGTGTCGCGATATCGCGGCATTTCCAAAAATGAAAAGTGTCGCGATTTCGCTACGTTTTTCATACTTAGCCGATTTTCTTGAAACCTGTCGCGATATCGCGACATTTCCAAAAATGGAAGTGTCGCGATTTCGCGACTTTGCCAAAAAAGGAAAGTTTTGATTTCTAATGAATTTATCTGTCTGTTTTCTGCATTTTTCTCATATCGGTGTAAGACTTTTTTTATCCATGAATGATTCTAGCATGTAAAAAGTGAAGTCTGAGATAACAAAGCTAGAATGCAAGAAAACTTGGATGCTTTGACACAGGCAAAACTTGAAGAAGAAAGAGGCAAGTAAAAATCTGGGATTAAAACTGAAAATCATCAAGAGGGTCCCTACTGCAAAAATGAAAGCTCAAAGTTTTCAAAGGATGGAAATTCATTTTTCAGTGGGGGTGTGTTGCTTCTCAACAAGACGGAGGTGAAAGTGTCGTGATATTGCGACATGTTGTATTTTCATGGCAACAACAACAAAAGAAGCTACAGAGGCAAAAATATCACGATTTCATGACAGGTCGTAAATGCACAAGTCAATAAGGAGAACCCGACTGAAATGAGAAGTATGACAGTGTACCGACATCACTACGGAATTTACAGGGTCAGTTACAAAGTGATTTCATACTGCTAAAATACGAAGAGTGATCAAAAGTCAGTATGGCGGTTATAGGGTCTATCTAGAATGAAATCATCAAGCGATGGATAAACCAAACATCTTCTTGAGTTGAAGCCAACGAATACCAATGATAGCCAACTAAAATTAGGGTTTATAATTGTTATGAAAGCTGACTAAGATTAGGATTTACAGCCAACTAAGATTAGGGTTTTCATCATAAAAAATATTGTTATAAAAGGAGGGCTATTTGGAGAATTGATGAGATGGTCGAATGTGTGTGAAATACGATCATTGTGCACAGAGAGCAAGTCATGTCAAATCGTGCTAAGTGCAAAATTTGCAAAGAGAGCAGAGTGCACAAAATGGAGAAGACGATCATGAATTTTGACTGTAACTGAGCAAAGTGCGCAAAAGGGAGACGACGATCATGAAGTTTGACTATAACGAAGCAAAGTGTGCGAAGTGATTGCATAGAGACAGCAGAGTGTGCATAGAACGCAAAGGTGAAGAAGACCAATCAGGGTCTTGCAAAAGCAAAGGTATCTTACTGTCAAACTTATAGATTCAAATTGAAGTCCAGGTTGCAGCTTGGCATCAGGGGTTGGTGCTCCTTTCTATTGGTGCAAATAAATAAGGGGTTGGTGCTCCTTCTAGTTGGTGCTAGTAAATCAGGGGTTGGTGCTCCTTTCTGTTGGTGTAGATAAATCAGGGGTTGGTGCTCCTTCTAGTTGGTGCTGGTAAATCAGGGGTTGGTGCTCCTTTCTGTTAGTGCAGATAAATAAGGGGTTGGTGCTCCTTACAGTGGGTATTGGTAAATTGATTGTAAATTTGGTTCTTTGCAAAGGCTAGATTTGGATGGTAGTCCAAGCAATCAATTTTTGAGGAGTAGCCACATTGGTGAACCTCGTTAAATCTTATGTTGTGTGATGCTCTTTTGTTATACTTGTTGTATCTAGTAATAAGTTTTAATTGCTACGGTATTAAGAGCTATAAATTTAAGTTTATAGAGCTACACTGATTCACCCCCCCTCTCAGTGTCATTGTAAGACTAACAAATGTACCCATACCTTTAATTTGATGAAGAAGGAGAACTTAAAATCTATCACAACACTAACTCTCAATTTGCCACAAATTAGAGTTAGCAACAATGGAATAATGCACAATTATAAGAGTCCTAATAACACCTTATCACTCCAACTCATCAATAATCAAAACTCACAAATATACATATCAACAATATTCCTTTACACCTTATAACTCCTACTTAATATATCACAAAATAACTTCAACCTCAAAAATAATTACAAGAGAATATCCACTCAATAACTCCAAAGAATTTCTAACCCCAATATGACTTAAGCACAATTATTCCTTAAACCCTTATAACTCCTAAAATACATTTACTTCTAAATGCATTTACCTTATAAAATTTAAGCATCAATAATAACAATGTCAAATCAATATTTCTATTTAACCTTATACTTCCATCCAATTACCAAAAATAATCGCCAAGTCAAATAAAATATTCCACATTATCAACAAAATATTTACCTTGGCCAAAAATCAATTCTCCAACCTTAGGAGAAGTGTGGACACACCAACATAAGCACCAAAGTGCTTCCTCCTCCAAACTTGTGGCCCATAGCAACTGTTGTACCATGTGCACAATAATCCATGATCAAAAATGAAATACGCCCAACATGAATTGATCTTGACACCTCTGCCTAGCAAGAACCTTCTCTCCATTGCCTCCACTTTTGGAACACAAGTGCCCAACGAAACTCTCAAGCGCCACTCATTGTTTTACCTTCCCTTTGCTCGTAGAGATTAAAGACAAACAGATTTATCTTCCTCATAGGTGTACGAAATTGAAACTTAAACATAGAGCAATACGAAACTCAAAAATCATAGAGTAATCCAAAATTGAAGTTCACAAAACAAAAAAAATTTGATGGTAATCGCGTAATCGGAGGTGCTTAAAACCTTAGGAAATAATGCCCTTTAATAGTCTTTCATCCCATGCAAATTGACGTCGGTGCTCCTTTCAAACATTGTATTTTTCATCCCATGCAAGTTGACATTGGCGAGGTAAGTCTTTTACATGAGCGCCGCTAAGGGTTTAGAAACCTTTTCAATAATAATTATTAAATTAATAATTATTATTTTATTAATAATAAACTTAACTTAAAAAATTTTCAAAGGTTTGAGTTAATTTATTTATTAATAATCAAAATGGACTTTTAAGGTTTTTTCAAGGAGAAAAACCTTTTCATTAAGCCAAGATGGTTTTAATAAAAACCCTTAATGAGTCCAAATGGTTTTAATAAAAACCTTTAACCTTATCACCATTGTTTTAATAAAAACCCTTAAACAAACATCATGGAACTTTCAAGATATTTTTGGCACCAAACTCTTTTTGACATCAACACAAATTCCTTTTGACATCAACACAAACTCCTTTTGACATCAATGAGAACTCATAAACATGAAGTTAGGCAACATACAAAAAATTACCAACAATTGGTTTAATGCTTCAAGGTTTTTTGGATTGAGAGTTGTGATTAAACCTTACTTTATAAGCATTGTTTTTGGAGCCCATTGGTTGTGCAAAGAACTTGAACTTGAGTTACAAGAGAACATGAGTATCATTTTTATGTGAGATTTATTGTTGAGCATTGTTGGAAACATTTTGAGTTGGTTGATACATGCTTGGACTAGGATTTGTGAGAAAGGGTTGTTCATTGAGGTGATTGGTTGAGTTGAGTTGATTGAGCCTAGTCAAGTGGATGCATGTGGTTGTTCAAGTTCCATAAAACAAACTATTCTATATTATTGATTTGAGTTGACATTGAGATTTGAGAATAGAACATATAGAGTCTCTAACGATTCTCTTTATGATTCTATGAGATTGATCTGAGTTGAGATTGATATTTGAGTATAGAAAATATAAAGTCTCTAACAATTCTCTTTATGCTTCTATGAGATTGATTTGAGTTTATATTTGGATTTGAGTATAGAACATATTGAGTCTCTAACAATTCTCTTTATGATTCTATGAGATTGGACAAATTCTATGTGAGCTTGTTAAGCATATTAGAGACAAGTCTTTGAGAAGGCTTGTGCACTGATTTTGAGTAAGCTTTTGTGGAAGCTTGCTATGCAGATTTGAGCAAGTCCTAGAGAGAACTTATTGAGTAGATTTGAGTAGGTTATATGTGGACCTATTGAGAATATTTGGACAAGTTCTGAGTGAGCTTGTTGAGTAAATTTGTACAAGTTCTGTGTGGACCCATTGAGAAGATTTGGACAAGTTCTAAGTGATCTTGTTGAGCAAATTTGGACAAGTTCTGAGTGAGTTTGTTGAGCAGATTTTAGAAGGTTCTGAGTGAACCTATTGAGATAGATATTTTGAGGTGATAGAGTATAAAGAATAGAGTCTCAATGGATAGAGATACAGTAGCTAGGACAATTGAAGACAGGTCTTCTGAGTTAGGAGTCTCAAGTGGAGAGAGTTCCACCAGTTAGTGTAGTAGAGAGACAGAGTCTTCTAGAAGATCACTAGCCAGATCAAAAGGGGAAAGAGTTCTCCTATGGAAGAGATCCATGAACTTGATATTAGGGTATTAGCATCTCCTTTGGACAGAGGTCCATAAACATTGTAATTGGGAAGGATTCCCAAAGAGATTGATTGAGAAAATTTTAGTAAAATATTTTCTTCATGGAGTAGCCCACATTGGGTGAACCACGTAAATTGTGGTGTCTCTATTGTGTATGGTGTTTTATGCATTGCTTTTATTACTGCTATTGATACTGCTATCTATACACTGCATAATATTTAATTGAAATAAAAAGTTAAAAGGGGTCTTATTGAAGAGAACTATAGAAAACTTATTCTAGAAATAAAGCAGAAATGAACAACTTAGAAGAAATGACACCACACAATGCACATATGACACACGAGATTTACCTTGGTTCACCCAATGTGGGCTACTCTAGCAAAACAAGAGCCACTCCTCCTTGATATTATTATTCTCTTTCTTGCCCAAAAATGGGACATTACAATAAAATATAAAGGAAACTCTTACAACCCTAAGCAAGGAAATGTTTTATTTAAAACCAATGGATGGAATATTTGAAATGGGTTTTTCTTAAAACCTAAGTTGGCTTTTCATTTCATCAAAAAATGTGCCTCATTTATGGAGAAATTTAATTTTAAAAGTTTAGTTTAAATTTTAATTTATTTAAAATTTAAATTTAAATTTTAAAATTAAATAAAATGTTTTTCCCTCCTTTATTATTGGCACTGCCGACGTCATGAGGGCAATTTTAAAAGGGCCAATGTATTTGCATTGAAGGATGGATTATATAAATAAGCCAAAGGTTTTCCATTTAATAAACCTAATTCGTGTCACATGATTTTTGAAAAACTAAAGTGCTTGGCATCCGAATATTGTGCAGTGAATTTTGTGGAGTGTGACATGGGCAATCAAGTCATGGACGGTCAATTTTTTGGTGCATTGTGAGGTGTAGTTTAAGGAAGAGAGTGCCCAAGGCACTCATGTGGGTAGTTTTAGCTCATGCGGCTTAGCTGTTCCTTGGCAGCATGGTGGGCAGAGGTTCAAAACACCAAGGCCCTTCAAGGGCTCCTTTGAGGTATGCGCTCCGACTTCGATATTTGTGGGGGTCAAAATTTTAATTAAAATATTTTCTTGCTATGGTTTGATTATGTTTTTGTGGGAGATATAAGGTTGAGCAAGCTTTAATATTTTAATAAGGTTTAATATTTGATTAATGTGGGATATTGCCTAAGAAATCTTTGTGATTATTTTTTAGTGCAAAAGTGTTGAAAGGAAGGATATAAAATATTTGATTTATTTTATGGTATAAGTGGTTTGTGGAGTGACAAGGTTATGCAATGATTTGATTTATTTTATTTAATGGTACAAGTGGTTTTAGGAGTGATAAGGAAGTTGTGCATTAATTATTAAGAAGGTTTTCTAAATTAAAAGCCTTGGTAAATATTATTGTGAAGTGGAGTAATGTTGATTATTTTGTGATCTTCTAACCCTTGTGAAGATTGGAAAAAGAATATTGTGATTGTGGCAGATTTCCAAAGAGGCTTCTTCATCTTCATAAAAGGTATGGGCACATTCTCCTATTGATTGATTATGGTGGTTGATTTTTTAAAATATCTTTGGATTGAAAAGGATTGATTGTGGTTTCATTTTCAAAAGTGATTGGTTTAATACTTCAAGGTTTTCTGGATTGAGAGTTGTGATTAAACCTTGTTTTATAAGCATTTTTGTTGGAGCCCATTGGTTGTGCAAATAACTTGAACTTGAGTTAGAAGAGAACATGAGTATCATTGTTATGTGATATTTGTTGTTGAGCATTGTTGAAAACATTTTGAGTTGGTTGATACATGCTTGGACTAGGTTTTGTGACAAAGGTTTGTTCATTGAGGTGATTGGTTGAGTTGAGTTGATTGAGCCTAGTCAAGTGGATGCATGTGGTTGTTCAAGTTCCATAAAATAAACTATTCTATATTCTTGATTTGAGTTGAGATTGAGATTTGAGAATAGAACATATAGAGTCTCTAACAATTCTCTTTATGCTTCTATGATATTGATTTGATTTGAGATTTGGATTTGAGTATAGAACATATAGAGTCTCTAACAATTCTCTTTATGCTTCTATAAGATTGATTTGAGTTGAGATTGGTATTTGAGTATAGAACATATTGAGTCTCTAAAAATTCTCTTTATGCTTCTATGAGATTGAGTTGAGATATTTATTGAGCATTAAGTATAGAACATATTAAGTCTCTAACAATTCTCTTTATGATTCTATGAGATTGGACAAGTTTTGTGTGAGCTTGTTAAGAATATTTGAGACAAGTCTTTGAGAAGGCTTGTGGACTAATTTTGAGTAAGCTTTTATGGAATCTTGCTATGCATATTTGAGCAAGTCCTAGAGAGGACTTATTAAGCATATTTGAGTAGGTTCTGTGTGGACCTGTTGAGCAAATTTGGACAATTTCTGAGTGAGCTTATTAAGCATATTTCAAAAAGTTCTATGTGGACCTATTGAGCATATTTGGACAAGTTCTGAGTGAGCTTGTTGAGCAGATTTGGACAAGTTCTGAGTGAGATTTTTGAGTAGATTTGAGAAGGTTCTGAGTGAACCTATTGAGATAGAACTTTGGAGGTGATAGAGTATAGAGGATAGAGTCTCAGTGGATAGAGATCCATCATCTAGGATAATTGAAGATAAATATTTTGAGTGAGAAGTCTTCAAGTGGAGAGAGATCCACCAGTCAGTGCAGCAGAGAGACAGAGTCTTCTAGAAGATCACTAGCCAGAGTATAAGGGGGAATATTTCTCCTATGGAAGATATCCACGAACTTGAGATTAGGGTATTGGCATCTCCTTTGGACAGAGGTCCATAAACATTGTAATTGGGAAGGATTCCCAAAGAGATTGATTGAGAAAATTTTAGTAAAATATTTTCTCCGTGGAGTAGCCCATATTGGGTGAACCACGTAAATTGTGGTGTCTCTATTGTGTATGGTATTTTGTGCATTGCTTTGATTACTGCTATTGATACTGCTATCTATACACTGCATAATATTGAATTGAAATAAAAATTAAAAAGGGGTCTTATTGAAGAGAACTATAGAAAACTTATTCCAAAAATAAAGCAGAAATGAACAACTTAGAAGAAATGACACCACACAATGCACATATGACACACAAGATTTACCCTGGTTCACCCGATGTGGGCTACTCCAACAAAAACAAGAGCCACTCCTCCTTGATATTATTATTCTCTTTCTTTCCCAAAAATGGGACATTACAATAAAATATAAAGGAAACTCTTCCAACCCTAAACCACTATGTGGTATTATAATAAAATGGGTATAACACCATGGGCTAAACCACCCACACCCACCAACCACCCACCAACCGTGGGAATCCCAAAAATCACTTCGCTCTACAAATCGCTCTGGAAAAAGGGGGCAAAATTTTTTTCTTTCTTTTCAAAGGTATACAAATATATACATATGTTACAAGAAAAAATTTATTCTTAATCAAAGTAGGGTTTGATATGGAATTCATTAACAGAGATCGGTTGAATGTTTCCATATAAATATTCAAGCTGGAAAGAGTTATTTTCTTTAAACTCGGCTACATTGAAAGGGCCACCCCAGAAAGAGTCAAACTTTTGATGATGTCTCGGATTAGATCTCTGCACATTCCACTTCAAAATAGAGTCTCCTAATTTGAATTTTTTGAATATAGATTTCTTTTCAAACCATTCCTTGATATCAAATGAGTGCTTTTGGAAATATTCATATGCTTGAGTCCTCTTTTCTTCTAACTGGAGTAGATGTCCCAATCTAGTTTCAACTGGACCCTGATTAGATTCTTCTTCTAAGTCTACCAACTTGAGAACTGGTATTTCCAATTGAATAGATAGGATTTATTATTTACCATACACAAAAGCATAGGGAGAGGTTTTGATAGAATTTTTATGGTGATCCTATATGCCCATAGAGCCTGCTTTAGTAATAGGTGCCAACTCCTTTTGTTATCCTCTAATGATCTCTTTAGAATTATCAGTAGATTTTTATTAGTTGATTCTTCTAATCCATTCCCTTGAGTATAGTAATTGAAATAATTCTTTATGGTGATACCATACTTGCTATAAAAATAAATATATTTAGCTCCTATGAAGTTTGGACCATTATCACTTACTATATCTTTCGGGATATCGAATATTGCAATCAAGATTTCCATGAAGTCAATTACCACTTCTTGATTTGATTTCTTTGTGGAGATGGCTTCTACCCATATGGTAAGGTAATTTGTGGTAGTCAAAATTTATTTATGTCCTAATAAGGAATTTGGGTCTAATGTCCCCATGAAATCCAAGCCCCATTATTGAAATGGTTCTTCTACCTAGATAGGCTTGAGGGAGAATGATGCATTTCTGGTCCTTTATATAAACCTCTAACATTCATTGTAGGCTCTTATCACTTTTAAGGTGTTAGTGAAAATAGTAGGCCAATAATAGCCTACCCTAATGATTTTTAAAGTTGTGACCCTTCCTAAAAAATATCCTCCAAACAATCCCCCATGGAATTCTTTAATGACTTTTTGCTTCTGATCATCCTTCAAACATATTAGGAGGACTCCATCTAGATTTCTCCTATATAGTCATTCTAGTAATAAGACATAATTTAGATCTTGAAGTCTATATCTCCTCATTTTTGATGGATTAATATCCTGAGGACAAATCCCTATCTATAAATATCTAGTCATCTAATCAACCAGTCTAAATCTCATGATTGAGGATATTTGGTCTGGTATTCTTTTGTTGATTGACAATATGTCATTTATTTTGTGACCACCTTTTCTATCAAACCTTGGCACAATTCTTTGCCTCTAACAAGATTGGTAGGATGAATTTCAATGACATACTCTTGTATCTTGGTAATCCAACTTGCTCTTTTGTCTCCCAGCTCACCTTGTAAAATGAAACTTCTTACATATGGGTGAACTACATACACCAGGGTTTTACTTTGAGCTAAGTATTACCTAAATTTTTTAGTGAATTCATCACTACAAAGTCTTATATTTTGATGAAGTTTTATTTGATCTAATACTCATGGAGATTTTGGCTCCAAAAAATATGGGATGTTCTTCTCCATCATCATTCTTTAGCTCCATAAGCATAAAAAATGAAATTCTTGTTGAAATTAGGATTCACCAGAACTAGAGCAGTGGCGATGGATTGCTTAATGATATCAAAAGCTTATTTTCTTACTTTAGTCCACTTCAAAACTGTATTTTTCTTTAGTACATCTTAGATAGGTTTCACCTTTTGAGTAAAATCTGAGATGAACTTCCTGATGAAGTTAATCTGCCCAAAGAAGGATTACAAAGCCTTCTTGTTCATGGGTAAGGGAAGGGTGAGAATTAATTTAACCTTGTCTGGGTCAATAGACATACATTATTTAAATACCACATGGTCTAACAACTTCCCTTCATGAATTGCAAAAAATGACTTCTTTGGGTTAAGAGAGATATCGAATTCTCTTCATTTCTCAAACACGTGTTCCAAATGTGTTAGGTGATATTGCTTCTCATGAGAGAACACAGTCATGTAATCCAAGTAAATCATAATGACTTTGTTAATAATCTCTCCAAATACATAATATATAGCTCTCTAGAATGTGTCTCCAACATTGGATAGACTAAAAGGTATCCTCTAATATGCAAAAGTACCCCATTTGGTAGTAAATTATGTCTTGAATTGATCCTCATATTTAACCCAAATATGGTTATAATTGGAGAAACCATCTAGCAGTGATAACATCTATGTTCCTTGTAATAATCTATAGAATCTGGTCAATCTAAGGGAGAGGATAGTGATCCTTAAATGATGCCTAGTTGAAATTCCTAAAATCTACACATAGGCAGATGTCTCCATTCTTCTTTCTCATAGGAATCAAGTTAGCTACCCATGTGGAGTGCTTAATTGGATATATAATTTTAGCCTTAACTAGTTTAAGTAGCTCTTCTCTCACTATAGAATCAATCATGGGATTCATAGGCATTTTCTTCTACTTGAAAGGCTTTGCATCTGGTTCTAGTTCAATTGTATGTTGGATCACCCTTTTGTCATATACCTTAAGATCTTCGTATGACCAGGATACAATGTCTTGGTATGTTAGGCATAGGGCTTTAATTTCCTCTACATCTTCTGGAGAATAACAGATACCAAATTTGAGCTTCTCTTCCTTCTCAATTTTGATCTCCTTATATATATTTTCATTGATCTCCATAGCTTTGATTTTATTCCTATCTTCATTATCAAAGAGGCTTTCAAGTGTGACCAATCCTCTTGGGATACAATTATTTTTAGTTGGATAAAATATTGTTGATCAACTTCATCTGGAACTTCCTCTTGAATAGTTGATAAACAAACCTCTCTTACCAGAAAGTTGATGAGTTATTCATCACTTTCAAAGATCTGCCAAAAAAATTTCCTATCTGGGACTGTAGGTCTAAAAATTATTTTGATCCTTTTGTCTTTATCAACTCCTATATCTATAGAAGGGTTAAAATTATATCCCCTAGATTCCAAAGAGTTAGCTAGCATTTTTTGTCTTATATGAACAAAATAGATGTTGAGGACATCAAAGAATTCCATTAAATACCATACCCTATTTTTGTATACCTTAAGGTAATGGTTCTTATTGCTACATTTCTCTCTTACTTGATTTACTATAAGCTTAGAGTTACCATATATATTCAATATCCTGATACCCATGCTCTCATCTTGCATCAACCCTAAGTGTAAAGATTCATATTTTGTAGCATTGTTGATGCAGGACCATGTTAATCTGTATGAAGAACTCTTTATATCTTATGAGGGAGACTACAAAACTACACCAAAAACAACTCCATTTCTACATCTTGCACCATCAAAGTGCATGGTCCAAGTCTCTATTTCTCTCAAATACTGACTAGGTATAGTTGATATATTTTTCTCTACTTCTAAGGAGATGTTGTATGTGCCCATTCCTATTCTAAACTAGATATAATCCTATCTAAATGGCAACTCATCTTCGACCTCTAGTTATTAAAAACTTTCTACTATTTCAATATCATCTAGAGGTGTGAGATTTCACGTCTTCCTCAATCTTCTCAATGTGATATGATACATGTTTCTTGGGTGTGATCCTTATTCTTTTTTATTTGAAAGGAATCACCATACTAGAGTAATCTGAATACATACATCATCCCAATTTTTTAGTGAACTCTCTATATAGGCATAGACCAAAATAGGTCTCTAGGTCTACAACCATAATCTCCTATACAATGGCCACCTCTAGGGCTCTATGCAATCTCATCAGTACATCTTTTATTACCCCAACTATTTTTAATGATGTCCTGTCCAACTACAAAACTCTAGGGTAGGTTCTGGTATACTCCATACCCATATCCTTGTAGACTACCTTGGCATAACCATGGTGGAGTCCCTTGAATGAATCATATAGTTGTAAACTATCCAACCTTCCATCCAAAAAGAAATGTAGATTGGAGGTTTTTATTCTTTAAAGTAATAGGAGACATCTTATCTTTTCCAGAAGACATAGTGAGGATGGTAGTGGTCTGCTTTTCTTGAGGATTCTTACTCAAAGAAGTTTTTAGTATATCTATTTGACCAGGGATAAAGAGGTTATCATAGAGGATAGCCTTGGAGGGAATAATTTTCATCTTTTCTACAATGTTATATTCTAATTTTGTTTAAGTGGGATTCTTAGTCTTTCTCTCTGGTTCACCATACTTCCTCTTGTATTGTTGTGTGGATTTAAACCCTTACCTCTTAGTTATAGAGGGGAATCAGATCTTATCTTGTGCTTCACTTTTGGATCTCATCTTCTCTTTATCATTTTCTTTGTCAAACCTCCCAGGAAAACTAACATCCTTTTCTTGGCCTTCAGGTATCATGTCCCTCTTTTCATTAGCTTGAGAGATAAGAAATTGGTCATTATTTTGTAGAGGAAGCTCTTTCTTCTTTTGAGAAGGGACTTGAAACCACCCCATCTTTTGTGGATCAACCTACAATGTCTTCTTTCTAGATCTTGTCATGACAATAAGATCTTGCTCAACCATTATATGGTCTAGTTGTCAGAGCATATTGACTCTCCCTTTTTAATTTATCTCTATATTTTCTATGGCTTACTGTACATGATGCTAATGCATAACACATGACTCTGAGTCATGGGGATCATTACACACAAGGTACCATACATTCACAAGGCTAATTTTAGAGGAATATTTTGGATATTCTTGAATCACATTAACTCTAATTCCAACACTATTGTTGGTGCTAAGCTTATGATCTCTGTTGACATAGGGAAATCTTCTTTGTTGTGATATCTCTATATCTCTTTTCTCTATTGAATTCATATTGTTACTAAGATTTTTTAAATTTTTTTGAATATCAAAAAGCACAAAATATTCTTGAGGTGCTTGAGATGGAAAAGGAGGGAAATAAACTACAGTGAATGATGATTTAAGAAGAGGAATTGGAGTCATATTTGGAGCTAGTGATGACAGAGTAGGAGGGTCCATGTAAGAGGATGTATTTGTATGACCTTAGATATTAGAAATCTCATAGTAGTAAGGCATCACAGTCTTTGGGGGGTAACATCCCTACATTGATAAGAATATTCTCAACCTTTACGGTTGCATCATAAACCTAGGGAAAGATATATATCTCTTTTTCTTGAGTTTTTAAACCCAATTCTTATCCAAGGTCTCTGATATAATACATAAAATTAAGGGTTGTAGCTGGCCTGGATGTAGGTGGAATTCTCTTTTAAGTTCTGCTAAATCTTAGATTAGAGTCTGAAACTAATACTTGCTGATGTTTTTGCATGGATATAAATTGATTTAGAATGGAGAATGGATCAACAAACTCATTGAATTCCTCTACAAAAGGTTTTGCTAACTTAGCCCATGAAGTAATGCTATTGTCCTCCAAATTCCTAAACTAGTGTAATATTTTTCTTCTAGAGGATAGAGCCAAGATTCTAACAATGACATATTCATTCTTTATGTTATGAACTGCTTCTAGATTTAGAATAACTTGGCAATGCTCATAAATAGTATTTCCTGATACATCATAGGTAGGGATGGATTTGGATACAACTTGGGAAATATCATACATATGAGCAAGCCTCAGGGGACCAGTTGTATTCCAACTAGGATACTTTTGTAGGGGCATATTTGGAGTCACATTGGTATTATTTGCTGCATTGTGACACATATTTCTAGTTGTTGCTCTAGGTGAAGGTGGTCTTGGAGGCACCTCAAGTTGATTTTTGGAGGAGTTTTATCTGACTAGAAATATGGGTTCAAATTTCTTAAGATAGTAGATCCTCTCAAAGGGAGATCATAATAGATAAATGACTCTAGGTTATTCTTCACAGATGACCTAGTATTCGTGAAAACTATGAGCTATCAAAAAGGCTTTTTTGGATTCTTGAATTCAAGGAGTCGCTAGGTGAATTTATGGATAATCACTTAATAAGATCAAGATAATTCACCAAATCTTGATTCCTCTAGGAAAAGGTAAAGTTAGAAAGAGTGGGTTAGCTAATGTTCTTGTTAACAAGTCCCATTGGGCATGCCAGAAACTATTGGAATCCAAATTTCTATCAATAAAAATCTCAATACTATGATTTTTATCTTCCATTTATCTGATTAAGCATGCACCCACTAATCATAGTTCAAACTACAACATCGTATGGATTAAAGATTAGTCTAATCTAACCTCTAGAGTAGGTTGCTATTCCTTGTAAACTAATAAGGTGTTGACTCATTTAATATTGGTTAAATGTTTAATAGATAGAGATAGAAATGAGTTAGGGTTAAGAAATAGTAAACAAATAATGGACGAATAGAGCTAACAACATAGGCATCTACAAGAAAAACCCATATTACAAAAAAATTTCCAATATTCCACACTTGAGATTAACAACATTCAAAACAAGTGATATTCATAATTACAAACAGACAGAGATATACTTCAAGAAAGCTATTTTAATATCAATATAGTAATAATCCAAATTAACAAAATAATATCAGTTTCAATATTTAACATAAAATAACTTATTGCAAGCACAAATTCAACTATGAAAAGATTTAAATTACTCTAAGCTAGCAATCCAATATCAGCAGAATAGACTAACCATAGAAGTAGTAGCAAAAAATAAATCCATGGATTTAATCTCTCTAAAATTATAGAAGACACTAGTTTGAGGTAAACATCCAAGTAATTTTCCTTCTATCGGTTTTACAGATAAGGATTACACAGTAGGGCAAGCAAACAATTTAGAGCTGGCCTTTCAAAATGAGGGTTCGACCTCCTTTCATATTTTTTACATGCTTGAAAATAAATTGAAATAAATGGAACATTACAAAGAAAATGAAATGGTAGACTAACCAAATGTTGAGGTGGAAACCTCTGGTTTACATTTGGTAATAGAAGAAACTACATGATCTTGCACTCCTTTGCAGCTTGACTCCTGCAAATTGCTAGTTCTTCATGGTGGTTTGGCTTCAAGCTATCAAAACCATAATATTGACCATCTTTAATTCTTGTAGATATTATCTACCGTATATCTATAATTGTATTTTCTTGGTTCTTGACCTCGTTGATGCTTCATATACTAACTTTGTTGCTCAACCAACTCATGTCACAAAGGCTCTATTTTATGTGCTTGAGATATAGTCAGAATGATCCAATCGTTGATCTACTTACAAATAGTCAATATTAAACCTTTAAAGTCTTTTATATCTCTGTGGTGTAGAACATGTCTTAGCCCACTCCTATTAACAACTTCTCACATCCTTTGACCACTTTGACCACGAGATGGAGCACATGAGGCTTTAGCATAAAAATATACTAGGAGGTGCACAAGATGGAATATTGTGCTAGTTTGTGACTCTTATTATTCAATTTGATTTATATTTGATTCACGTCCATGACGTAGAACATGATCTACTATGTGTTGTAGTATACACCTTGAAACTTGTACCTCCAATATTTACTATGGTTGATCATGGGGTAGAACATTGCTCTGTACCATAGGGGATATAACATAAGTCTTATGTCATATAAAATCTTGCATTGGACCATGAATTTATTATTCACTTTTGCAATGTTTGACCATTTTGACTACGGGATGGAGCATGTGCGTTGTGCCACTGTGAAATACACTTGCTCTCGTAGGGTAGATAAAGCTTGAAATAGCCTTTAACTTGCACGAGCTAGAACAATGTGTTGTACAACATTTCAAAAGTATCCAAGTGCAAAATTTAATTGCTTTGACTACAGGTTGGAACCATGTTATATTTCACACATATTAGAACATGTTGTAGACCACTGAGCTTTTAGACTTAATCAAAAATATGTTATGATCCATGATTCTGAAAATGACAATGTGAACTTTGACCATTTTGATCGTAGGGTAGAACATCCTATCTTGTGCCACTATAAAATACATTGAATCTCACATGGGATGGAACATCCTTATTTGCCTTAGAAAATATTTCAAAAGTTTTTCTAAGGGTGTGGCCATTTTGGGCCTACAGGTGGTTGGATTGCAAATATCTGTGTGATGACCCCATGAGAAGATTTGATTTCTACATATGGTTTGAGCTGATAATCTAAGGAGGCCTTGATTTTGAACCTTGAAGATTGTAAGACTATCCATTCTATAAAATTCTAGGTGATGGTACCCAACCACTCAGCTCCTAACACAATATCACATCTCCCTAATTGAAGAGAAAACAAATCTTGTTTGAGCTTATAATCTCCTATTTTTAGTTTAACATTACGATATTTACCTTTGCAAGGTAAAGTCCCTCCCTTTTCCACCATTACCTCAAAGGAATTGTATGTGTGTGTGTAACAGTTGGTCTATTTGGAAACTTGGGGATCAATATAGGTGTGTATGATACCTGTATCAATAAGGATTGTAAGGTATTGGCCTTCAAAAAACCCACAACTTTCATGGTCCATGGAGTAGTAATCCCTACAAGAGCATGAACAAAAATTTATGCTTAGGGTTCCTCATGTACTTCCTCTTCATTTTGAGGTTGTTCTTCTATTGTTTCTACTTCATAATAACTATGGTCACTGCTTATGATTTCCTACATCTTTTAGGAACAACTTATTTTGGGCACACATATGCCCTCTAACATATTTTTCATCACAATTGTAGCACAACCCTTGGGCTCATCAAGCATCCATTTCCTTGGTGGTCAAGTATTTTGAAGGGATAAATTTATTTTTATTATTTCTTGTGAACTTAGGAGGAAAAGAGGGTTTGGTTGGTTGAAATTTAGGTGTCCTCATTTGAGCTAAAAATTTAGATTCAACCAACCATGCTAAGCTTATGGCTTGCATCATTTTTTATGGTTTGAACATCTTAACCTCAGCTTAAAGATCATCCTTTAAGCTATTGATGAAATAACTAATCAAAAAACCTTCATTCAATGCCTTGGTTTTGTAGCCAATTTTCCAAATTGGGCCTAGTAGTCTTAAATTGTAGAAGTTTGTCTCAGCTTGGTTAGTGCTCCTTAAAAATCATCATACTCACTAGGGCCAAAGTGAGTGAGTAGTTGTGATTTAAAAACTTTCCAAGAAGGATCGATAACAGTATGTTGGAACCACTGGTACTATTGTAAAGCTTTTGATTCAATATTAAAAGAAGTCATCTTGACCCGATAATATTTATGGACATTGTGGAGTTGGAAGTATTGATCAACGCAACATAACCACCCATCCACATCTTTCCCATTGAACTTAGAAAAGTCTAATTTAGGCATCTTGAAGGTAGTATCATGGTCAAAATTAATGTGAAAACCTTCCTTTTCCTTAGGGGGTCCTTTTTTTTGCTCTAACTATTTTGTATATTGATACTCTAATACTTGTGGGCCGCCTTAAAGCTTCGACTCAACCTCTAGAATTTGTTCTTGAATTTTGGTTTTGGAGGTAATGTATCCACTTCTGAAGTGTTGGATTTCATCCTATATTGATTGATTATCTTAGATAATGGCACTTATTTTTTTAATTATTATTTCCAATACTAAGGTAGTTTGTTCCATCTCTTTTTGATGTCCACGAGTACCAACAATCATTTTGATGTGAATTGAACAACTACTAGTGACTTACTAAAAATTGAAGTGTGATTTCAAGGGTTACTATTTTTAGTAATAGTTCCAAAATAGTTCTTGGGTGCTATATATCAAAATTATTAGCTTGAAAAGATGGCCACAATGAGTTATACCCACAACACTAGTTTTGGGAATCCCAAACATTTTTTTACTGTTATTTTGACAATTCTATTGGTGAGGTCAATTTTTTCTCTAGAGGTTGAGTTCAAAAGTTGGGTATTGTGTCAACCGACTCTACCATATCTTTTATGACTACTAACCACTCTTGACACTATCCTATCACTTGTACTATGACCATTGACACTATTTAGCCATTGACTTTGGGATTATCTATACTATGTAGTTACTGGCATTGTCTGCTCTATTTTTATCACTAACTATCCTATATTTTTTATTGTTATAGATTATTGTTACTGTCATTATTGACTTGACTATTATAACCACTAACCTAAATGTTACTAAAATATTTCTTGACTATCACAGACACTTTCAGACTCTACCTTGACTATTGGGTGCATGCAATTTTTTTTATGACAGGGAAGTCTCCTTTGTATGCTCAATATTGTGGAAAAAATTATAGGGTTAGCAAACATGAAGGCTTTCTTTTTATAGGTAGAATTTTTTGATAGAACTATGGTACACTAGGCAAAGGAGTATGTAATACCCATAGACCCTCTGTTATATTATAGTGATGAACAATAGTTCTCAGACCAATAATTTAGGCCATTATCTGTAGACACCAAAATCTAACCACTTGTCCTCCATCCCAGCTTTCCCACCATTTACGCCTATTATTTATTTATATTTATATATATTTAAATAATAATATTTTAATATTATACATATATATAATAAATATATGTTTATATAAATAAATAAATCCTAGCCATTCGATTTCATTTAATCTCATTCGTCCATCCACATTAATCCATGCCACACCCTAAATGAAAAACAACAAGAAACAAGGTAAATCAATCTCTTTTATTTTATTTCAATATCATTAGATTTGCATACAATTTATTTATCAATAGCTAGGGTTTTATTAATGTCTGAGGGTCTCACGTAGTGGAGGCCTCATAGTTATTACTAACTCTCTGTTATTATTCTTATGTGTGTAGTATTGGATATTCATCAGCATTGGATAGTTTTTTAAGCTAGAGTGGTCTATCTCAATGGATATTTAAAGCCCACTCAACTTTGTTGGTAGCAAGAACAAGTTTTATAGACACCATAAGCATTACTAGCTAGGGTTTCGAAGAACCCTAGAATTATTATATTTATTGTATCTGAACAAACTGTGTAAAAACCCCTATTTGGAATCACATTTGATTGTACTCAGATACCCTAGCAATAATAATTTCAGATCTATTTCATTGTGCAATTTCTTGTGTTATGTGGTTTATTCATTTTTAGTTAGTTATATCTGGTGTTTCATTTTTGTCTTCACAAATAGCGATCACAGTGGGGCCCCCTAAGGGTTTCATTTTTTTATTTATCTTGAATTATAACTTACTATTTATTATTCTATTTTGTAGATTTTGAGGAGCAAAAATCAGGCATATTTCACCTATTAGGATTTTTTAGAAGTTGCAGAAGGTTGCAAGAAGTGTGTGAATGTTTTGTGACACTCGGGGGTCATCCAGAAGTTCCTTGGTGTATTCCAAAAGCACGTGGTTGTGTTTTACAGTTCTATAAGTGCCTATGGGTATTTCAAAAGCACCCAACTATGTATTTTAATGATTTGGAGCAGATACGTAGGCTGTCTAGTAAGTTTGCTATCTAAATCTTAGTTTTTCATTTTATGTATTTTGGGTTATTTGTTGTACTTTTTAGATTCTATGAATAAAATGAACCATCATTAAGTAATCTAGAAAATAATCCATTTAGTTTACATTTTAGGTCTACATCCATCCATACATTCTAATTAGGTTTTCTATTTTTAATGTATTCACAAATACAAAGTGTTACATTTTTTTTGCATCTGAATTGAGAAACTGCATAACATAGTGTTGCATCTTAGGGTTGGAAATACTTTCTTTTGTTTATCTTAGTAGTAACACCATTAAAGTGCCAAATGTATCCCTACCATTGGGTGATTCCAGGAAGAGGGGTGGATGAACCCTTTGGTTGTTATTTAGACAGGGGGTCTTAAGCAATGTACGTCATGCCCTTTGGAGAACTTGACATTCTATTGTTGGCTTCTATGAAATTAATTGTTTTTAATATTTTTTGTACACATTAATAAATAGAAACTTTAAAAGTAATTCACACACATCACGTTTCATTCAAAATAGTAGTGGTTGGATTTCATCATCAGCCATTTCTTGAGATTTGGTGAAGGTGGCATTCATATCCATCCATCAATATCTACCCATAGAAATCTTAGGATACTCCTGAGAAAACTTGTTGAATTTCATCACCAAAAAGAATATCGTTGCCCTATCTTCACCATAGTTTTTTTACCTTTGTTTCATTAAGCAAGAATAGAACATCAAAACACACAATACTGACATATAAAATGAATACACATTAAAAAGGAGTAATCAATGAACAAGGTAACAAATTGGTTGAAACTTAGCATTGGTTGTTTGTTTCCTTAAGAATTTTAGTTTTTGTGTCATATTGTTGGAAATTTTGAGTAATTATTTTGTCATTGATGTCAAAAGTTAGTTCATCTTAGTGCAAGGAAATTGACAAAAGGAGGGCTAAATTATGCATATTTTAAGCCCAAGAGATTTGGTTTAAAGTGTCACATGGTTGGCCAAAATATTGTCTAAATACCCCAAAGGAAGGAAATACCTAGGTCCAAAGGAAATAATATTATAATATTTATTATTATAATATTAAAGTTGTCAAGAAGAAAGCCTAAGGTTAAGGAAGGAAATACCTAGGCCCAAAGGAAATAATATTATAATATTTTTTATTATAATAGTAAAGTGTTAAGATAAAGACTAATGTTAATTATAAAATTTTATAATATTTATATTATGATAATTTTATAACCCTAAGTGGGTTTGGTGCCAAGAATAAAATTTAAATGCTAAATTTTTGTCGACATTCGAGAAAGGAGAAAAAATGGTATTTAAACCATAAAGTTTTAAAGGCCAAAATGAAGTCTCTTGAATGCAATGTGTGAATGTTTGATTTAATCGATTGATGTGAATTTTGTGAGCAAATAAGGTCGAAGGTTTTTAATTTTAAAGGCATAAAGGAAAAAATGAAAAATAAAGAGGCAAGGGTGCATGCTTCTATCACCAACCATGTGGTTGTTAGAGTAGATTGTTTACCTTAGCTCATGTTCACCTAGGTAATTTATTTTCCTTTTATTTAGTTATTCCATGTATTTTCCCCACCCACTTATGTGTGGATAATTCATTTATCTTATTTAGATATTATGAGATGTTACATATTTATTTCTTAGATATTATGGGGATATTTTAGGTTTGAATATTACTAGGAGTTATGGGGATATCTTTAGGTATATTTGAAGGGTTTATATTCTTTCTCCCCATAGCGGTTACATATCTATGGACCATATCATTTATTCCTTTTGTACGGTGGATATTTGTCCTTAGCTTGATCCTACCGCTATGGTTTATCATCCTTGCCTATATAAGAAAGGCACCTTCATTGTACTCATTGAGAGGAAGAGGATATTCATATTCATGTATAATATATGATATTATTGCTCATTATTTTGCATATCCATTTGTAAGCTTATGCTATCAATTTGCTTTCAGATTCTTGTTTTGGTTGAATGTGGTGTTTTGTTAACACTTGAGATCCTTGCAGCTTGGAATGATCTTATTATCATTCCTTTTAATGGTTGGCCTAGTGGTAGGTTTGGAATCATTAAGTCTTGGTGGATGACAGGTCTCACGTTTGATTCCTAGTGGCAGCAGAGAGGGAAGTCTTTTTTGTTTTAATGTGTTTTGGCACTAGCGGAAGGAACAAAGGAGTGTGGGAACGTTAGAGGTTTCAAGTGAGCACTTAGCTCATGCGGTGGTTAGGTTGCGGCAAAGGTGCAGGTCGCATACAAGCAGGGGTTTGATTCCCACGAGAGGTAGCATGCAAGAATTAATTTTTGGTTAAATAAATTGATGCCTAAGGTTCTAAGTTACAAGGTATGTGCCTAACTTGGGAGGTATAAAATTAATTTTTATTTTTGCCATATAGAGGGTTTTGAAATAATTTGGATTTTGATATAGTGAAGTTGTTAAGTTCCTTGGAATATTATTTTGAATGGTGGTTATATTTCTTTTGGAAATACATTTATGATAAGTGGGAGACATAAGGGAATAATTTTTATTATTATTCCATGCATTTAATTTTTGAAGGAAATTATAGTGATTTAAGTGTGAAAGTGAATTATTGGAGTAATAAGAATCCTTGCTGATTTTGTTTTGAATGTGTTAAGAGGGAGTTAAAAGGTGTATGAGGTATTTTGATTATTTGTATGTTTTGCCAAAATATTTTGAAGGGATTGATTATTTTGAAAAACCAAGAGAGTGGTTTGGAATTTAATTGAGCATATTTTGGAAGGAATACTTTGTGGATGTTTTGAAATAGATTGTTGCTATCTAACCCTTGGAGTGGCACAAGGAGGATTGATTGTGAAACATATTTTTGAAGACATATCTCCATAAGAACAAGCAAGAGGTATGGGTATTTTTCTCTTCATTTGATGTGTGTTATTGAGCAAGGTTTTCTAAAATATAAGGTGGAGTGAAAAGGACTGTTTTGGTAGAATATTGTTGGAAAGTTTTGAGGTTGAGATCTATTTTTTGAGTTAGGGTTTGAGATCTACATTAAGCATCTTTGTTGAAATGAGATGAAACACATATACTAGGGTTTGTGAGTGAATTGTGTTTCATTGGCTGAATTTGGCTGAGATTTTTATCTAAGAAATATTGATTAAAAGTATGGAAGTTGTAGATCATTTTTTTTGAAACAATTTATACATCATTTTGAATTGATTTGAGCAATTCCTTAAGGATAAAGTTGAGTAAGCTTTTATGAAATCTTGTGGATAGATTTGAGCAAGTCCTTGAGGGTACTTAAGGACATATTTTAGTAAGCTTTTAAGAAATATTAAGGACAAATTTGAGTAAGCTTTTGTGAAAGCTTAAGGACAAAGTTGAGTAAGCTTTTGTGAAAGCTTAAGGATAGAGTTGAGTAAGATTTTGTGAAAGCTTGTGGACATATTTGAGCAAGTTCTTGAGAGCACTTGAAGATAGAATTGAGCAAGCCTTGGTGAAGACTTGTAGGCAAATTTGAGCAAGTCCTAGAGAAGACTTATGGGCATATTTGAGCAAGTTATTGAGAAGACTTAAAGACAAAATTGAGAAAGTCTTGGTGAAAAATATTTGAGCAAATATTGTGAAATACTTGAGATAGTATTAAGAGTAGGTTTTATTTGTTCAAGATTTGTGTTAAGGCTTGGGGTAGATCTAAGCAAATTTTATTGGTGATTTGTTCAAGATTTGTATTAAGGCTTGGGGCAGATCTGAGTAGAGTTGATTGGTGATTTGTTCAAAATTTGTGTTAAGGCTTGGGGTAGATCTGAGTAGAGTTGATTGGTGATTTGTTCAAGATTTGTGTTAAGGCTTGGGGTAAATATGAGCAGAGTTGATTGGTGATTTTTCAAGATTTGTGTTAAGGCTTGGGGTAGATCTCAGTAGATTTGATTGGTAATTTGTTCAAGCTTTGCATTAAGGATTAGCATAGATCTAAGCAGATTTGATTGGTTATTTGATCAAGCTTTATGTTAAGGCTTGAGGACATATTTGAGGACAAATTTTGGTGTAGATTTATGAGCATATTTGTGTTATACCTGAGATAGAGTTAGATCAAATTTATACTACACTTGGGATAGATTTTGGTGCAGATCTAAGATAAATTTGAGATCAATCTTTGAAGGTGACAGAACAGAGGACAATAATCTCTAGTGGATAGAGATCCATTAGCCAGGGAAATGAGGATAGAGGTCTTCTATGGAGAGAGATCCACAAGCCAGTGCAATGGGGGTACCAGTCTTCTAGAAGATCACCAGCCAGAGTAGTGGAGAAATAGTTCTCTTGTGGATAGAAATCCATGATCTAGAGAAAGGGAAAAAAGTTCTCCTGTGGATAGATTTCCATGAACCAAAGTAAGGGGAAAGAGTTCTCTTATGGATTTTGATCCACGAACTAGCTGGGAAGATAGAGTTCTTTTGTAGAGAGAGATCCACGAACCAATTGAGGAGAAAGAGTTCTCATGTATCAAGTCCCACGAACTAGAGAAAAGGGGAAAGAGTTATTATATGAAGAGAGATCCACAAATTAAAGCATTAGGGGATTGGTGTGTCCTTTGGATAGAGGTCCATAAATATTGTAATAGGGAAGTGATTCCCAAAATATTTATTGAGAAAATTTTAGTGAAAATATTTTCTCCATGGAGTAGCCCACATTGGATGAACTATGTTAAATTGGTGTCTCTATTGTGTGTGATTATTTGTGCATTGCTTTGATTATTGCTATTGATATTACCATTTATTATATTGGATAATATTATTTGGGAAAGAAAAGTTAAAGTTGGTCTTATATTGTTCACCCTCCCTCTCAGTAGAATCTTGTGTTCTTTACATATTTGGTATTTTAATTTGCATCTTGATTTATTTTGCTTATAGTATTAACTAGAAATCAAAAGACAGCTATAAGTCAATATAACTTAATGGAACCTTCATCCACCTTCCCTATCACTTATGTGGTATATTCCCTAAATATGACATAGGCATATTTATCTGCAGGTCCTTCATATTCTCTACTATCCACAGCCTATCACATGACCATACACCAAGAGGAGTAAACCTCCCCTACCATTGATAACCACATTACCCATATAAACATGGCAAGAGTAGAATATTTCATGAAGTCTTCTAGCTATTTCTTATAGTCCATTCCCAATTCACCTAGATAGGAATCTACTTTACAGTAAGAGCCTATCTATTCCCAACCTTCATCCACCTTTACCTAGGTGTATACTAACCCTATTTTTGAGGCATCATTTGCACCTTCATACCATGCATCCTTTCCCCAACCTTCATGTGCTCATAGCACCTTATCTACCTCCACTTACACCAATCCCTTGTATGAGGTACAATTCAATGTTGCTTTATAAGTTCCACCATCACAAGTTATCATACCTAGTGTAACTTGTACGCAAGCCACATCTTCTATGCCATCTACCTCCATACCCTTAGCTTCTGATAGAGAAATTAGTGATACATGGGAACACCTGAACAAATTACTTAGACAACATCAAAATGCTCAATAGTGAGTATAGGTAAACCCTAAACCCTTACATAACTCTACTCAGACTGTCCTTGTCAACCAGGGTCCATCACGGACACCATAGTCTTCTATGGTTTCTATCCATGTTCCCCCATCAAGCCATGCCATTACCCATCCTATTCCCATTGGCCAACCTAGCCATAACCCCTATCCATAAAAATCATTTCATAATTCCTCATATTTTCATAAACAATCCCCCATTCATCATATTCCATCCAATTCGCCTAGCCATTAGTATCAATCTCCTCATCATCTAGTCACTCCATAATATTTCTCCACATCATCAAGTAATTCAGGGCTTCCACATTCCTGAGGAATATCCTCGAATTAAGGTCATGCAAAAATAGATAGATCAATTGATGTAATTTACTCATGGTTTTTCAAACCAAAAACCAACCTTACACCAATTGATTAATCAACCAATTCATCCTTCAATACCATCACCACCATATACGATAGATTTTACAATACCCAAGTTTGAAAAAATTAAGGGAACTGAGGATCCTAAAGAACATGTGAGCACTTTTTTTCATACATGATTTAGAATTGAAGATGATAATGCTCTCATGCTTCGAAATTTTCCTCAAACATTGGGAGGGGATGCCATAGAATGGTACAATCAATTGCCAAGCCATAGTATCTATACTTTTGATCAATTGATTGATCAATTCTTTCACTGTTCATCCTAAATATTAAAAATAAGATCTCATTATCTGATGTTTATGCTTTAAGGTAGCATTATGATGAATCTATATATGATTTTAGAAATTTTTGGAGGGTTATCATCACTAAATTGCCATTTTACCTACCAATGGATGAGCTAATTAAGCTATTCACCAAGAGTTGTTTAAAACCTATCACTTGGATGCTCCAACTATGAACTTATAAATCATTTAAAGAGTCTTTAGCTCAGGCTAGTGTCATTGAGGATATCAAAATCCAATAAAGCATATTAAAGTATAAGAAGAAATAATGGCAAAACAAGATCCAATACAAAAGTAACTATTCAGGCCAACAAAAATCAACATAGGCTACCCCAGCCACCCAATACAATCAAGTGGTCATGATCTGGCTGATAATGGCTCAACAAAAACCTATGCAAAAAACATTGCAACAAATTTTATATCATGTGGTCCCCTCAACAACACAAGCCCCAACAATTCAAAACATAGTGCCAGCTCTGGAAAACTTTCTCCAACGACATTATATTTGACAAAATCATCAATATACCCCATTTGGTAAGACCCCAAGGTCTTACTATAAAATTATTAACAAATTAATGTAAATGTAATCGTAGGCCACTCAAAGGGGGCTCCCTTGTAATCGCTTTGCCACTATAGGGGGATCCCTCCTTAGAATATATGCTTATTATTCTTATTCTTGGATTATTTGATATGGATGGCCAACCTAATATATATATATATATATATATATATATATCTACCCTAAAGCTACGTTGGTGAAGAGACATGATGGTTCACATATGAAGAGACATGATGGTTCACGTTATTAAGGGTTGTGATGGTTCACCTTATAAGTTAATAATATAATAATTAAATAATTAATAATACTAACTAATAATGTTAGGATTGAGGATCCTAACATGCCTCCCTCCTTAAAAAGAGCTTTTTCCTCAAAGCTCAAAGTGATAATATTTGTCTTTTGTTTTCCAAGAAGGATTTGTGTAAGTTCTTGGACTCTTTTAATGGCATCCTTTCATAGGCAGGGATATTGAGAAGGATGAAGCATTAGCGGGGGTTGCCAAGAACAATAGTACAATCTTCCTTAGGAAAATCATGATGATGATGGGAGGGCAACCCTTGGGGTTCCTAAAATACTTCAAAATGATGCATCAAAAGTGATGGTAATGATTTCATATCCTTTTTTGGTTCATTGGTAGAGCCAACGGAGAAGGAGTGTGTAGTAACACTATGTTGGTTCCAAATAGGTTTGGTCATATGGCAAGAACTCATTATTGGTGAGGAAGGTATGTGTAGGTCTTGTAGAGTGCATTTTTGGATAGCATTTATCACTTTGGGTATGTCTACCTCATCTTTGTTTGGTACATCAATCACTTCTTGCACATTGACCTCATTGTCTTCATTGCGGTGAGTAGGTGCACTGGTCGCTTTAGACACAACTACCTCATCTGCTTGCTCTATGGAGAGACAGGGATCAACTTCCTTTAATAAATACAATTTTAGTGTAGCACATTTATGGTGGGGTCCAAATTGTTCATCACAATTATCACAGTCCTTTTGCTTGTCATTCCTTCATCTCCTCAAAGCTAAGATATATAATTCGTAAAGTTCGATTAGATTTGGGGGTTGTGTAAGTGCTTTGTGCCCTTCCATTATGCATAGGTTTGGGAGCGATGTAAGTGGTCGATGATTTTTCCATAAGTGGTTTCCCTAATCGTTGATGTGGATTGATTTTATCTTTAGCTAATTTTACCAATCCATAGGTCTGCATCATGGTATAGGGATTGAACCTTGTCACCTCCATTCTAATTTCCTCTTTTAATCCCCTAATGAAGCCATTGATGAGAATTTATTCATCCAATATTGTGTTGTGTTTGGTGATATCCTCAAACCGAGTTTGATACTCATGCACAGAAGTGATTTTATGAAGATATTTGAGCTATCCCACATGAATGGGTCCCACATGGCTCTGATACCAAATGGTAAGACCCCAAGGTCTTACTATAAAATTATTAACAAATTAACATACATGTAATCATAGGCCACTCAAAGGGGGCTCCCTTGTAATCGCTTTGCCACTATAGGGGGCTCCCTCCTTAGAATCTATGCTTATTCTTCCTATTCTTGGATGATTTGATATGGATGGCCAACCTAATATATATATACCCTAAATCTATGTTGGTGAAGAGACATGATGGTTCACGTATGAAGAGACATGATGGTTCATGTTATGAAGGTTTGTGGTGGTTCACTTTATAAGTCAATAATATAATAATTAAATGATTAATAATACTAACTAATACTAACTAATAGTGTTAGGATTGAGGATCCTAACATTATTAGTTAGTATTAGTTAGTATTATTAATAATTTAATTATTATATTATTAACTTATAAAGTGAACCATCACAACCCTTCTAACACCATTATTTGATTTATATGCCTCTCTTTTTATAAGGTTATATGAGACAAATAAACTTGCTTTACCCGATATTAGACTAGATGATCCCACCATACGTGGTAAAAATTACTGGGAATACTTATTTTACCCTTATCATCGGTAAAACGGGCATGATATCAACAACTACCATGTGTTTAAAAATGTAGTCCAATACCTTATTGACTTGGGGTCAATCAAGCTTGATAATCCCCTTGCTCAAAAAAAACAAAACCTTGGTATATTTTAAACACCACTTCCTCATCATGAGAAGGTGCAACCAAATGTAGAGGGAGCTAACACTAAAACTTCCCCTAACTAAGTCAATCACATTCAACAATACCAAGGATTTGTGGGGATCATTCATGTGGTCACTAGAGGTCAACAAAATAACCAACAAAGGCAACCACCTCAAGCAAGTGTATCGCAACCTTCTACATTGCCACCCATCCTAGTTTCTCCCAATCCTTTGTCACCCATTCATATTCCTAGTCAATCGAATCCACCAAATCCACCCATAAATCATCCACTTTGACCAGTAATCTTATTGAGTAGTTGGCTAACTACAAGTTTGAAAATGGCTTCCACCAAATTGTCAATTTATGAGCTAATTCAACAATCTCCCCCACATCGTGAGGTATTAATGGATATTTTGAAATACATAGAATTGCAATTGCAAGATCCTAATACCTTAAAAAAAAATTGGGGAGCATCCAAACATGCATGGAGCCTTCCATCACATTCTATGATTTTGAGATTAAGCCAATCTCATCAGAATTAGTAGACCCTCCATTGCATATCATGGCTCTAATTGACAAGAAGCATTTTAAAAGAGTCCTAATTGATATTGGTTCCTCTATCAACATCATTACCACATCTGCTCTTCGTCATTTGAACCTCCCTCTATCTCACATTACCAAGTCATCCTTTACCCTCAAAGAATTCAATGATCCTTTGTATTCCATAGTTAGCACTATTTTTTTACCCATCGAAGTAGGGGTTAAAATGTTGCACACAATGTTCCATATCTTGGAAGGATCCATGGTGTACAATGTACTCCTCGGAAGACCTTGGATGAGGAAAATGAGATGTGTCCCTTCAATACTACATTAATGTTTGAAAAATTTTCATGAGGGACAAGTACATTGCATACCAGTAGACGTCGAGTCGTTTAAGTATTGTGATTTTATCTCAAATCCTTATGATTCTATGCTTCCTTCCACTCACCTTTTCCTATTTCCATCATCCAATCTATCCATCGTTTCACCAATATTTTCATCAAAGGATCCCATTCTCGAAGAGCTCCCTATCACCAACTCTCATCATATTCCCACACCCCCATCATCGTCATCATTGACTACATACACATGTGGTCACAATTAGTCCACATCATCATAATTGATTCAGCATCCTTCCAAATCCAATACATCGCTATCACCCAATGTTTCACAAATCAAATTGACAGACTATAAAACACCTCCATTTCCACCATTTCCCAATCCATCGCCTTACCATGTGCCTCCCACGTCATCCCAATTCAAGATCCACCTCACTAATCCTGGTATTGGTGAATATGTGGTCCAAGACATCACTGTCACACCCCTCACCATCCCTAGTTCTAAGGATTTAGATCACCCATGTGACCCACCTTTAGCAATAGGAGCATTTTATAATATCGGTTCAGTTCCAAATAGCATAAATTTTGTATAGGGGTATTGATTCTTCATAAATTCCAGCACCCGTAGAGGAACCCAAAGAACCACAACTTGCAAATATTTCAAACATGATGAGATTCCCATATCAATATTTCCACATTGTTAATTGGCAAGGTCACAACCTAGTATTGCATGAACATGGAGTGCATCAACCTATCGATGTTCCATATCAAGAGGTGCACAATGATTTAGGTATAGACTACCACACACTTTCCATGACCTTTTATTTTGAACAATCCTTCCAAAGGCTTAACCTTAATTCAGGAGAAGAAGCTCTCCATATCGATAATTTTGATGAGGAAATATATGAAAAATTTGAGCATATGTCAATAATTTTAGATGAATCAGAAGAAGAATTGGAGCCCATCATTCCCCATTATGAACAAGATGATTATCTCAACATATTATCCATCCATGAGCCCATATTTCACTTGCTTCTTCCACAAGAGCGAATCGCCCCTATTGGTGAACCACCACCTCCACTCCATTAAGCCATTTCATAAGCCAAATTGTAACATATGTACATAATACAAAAATAGTGGTTATCACCACTACCAAAAAAAATAAAAAATCAAAAACATGTTTTCTTTCTTTGCATTACATATGTAAATATACCATTTATTTAAAATGTGTTTTGTGTTTCTATTCAAGTTAACCAAGCCCCTAGGACTGATCCCTAGGTTCTATTCATTTTGTCCAACCTCATTCACCTTGCCCATAAGTCAACATGAATCATGTTTATTTATTTACCCCACTCCATAATCCATAAGATCCAGCTAAGCTAATTCCAGTTGACATAGGCCTTATCGATATGGACCAGATTTTCTCACCTCCATACTTTGATGAATTTATCTTATCCAAGGAAAGAGCTTCAGCCAACTACATTACTCCATCCCCTCCACCTTCTCCTTCACCCTCACCTTTGGATCTTGATGTTTTCCAAGTAAAAATAGATGAGGATAAGCCAAAAGAGTTCGATGACATCTTATATGATATTCATGTTATACCTACACCCCATCAGCTTGAGGAAGGTTCCCACATGTCTATTGAATATACTATCAATGTGGACCTTAGTTTTGACAAAGACAATCCCCAAATTATTAAGCTTGGCAAAATTTTATCACATGATGAATAAAAGCAATTTATTGCTCTCCTCAAGAGTAAAAAGGGTATATTTGCATGGTCCTATAAGGACATGTCTGGTCTTGACCCTAGTTTGGTTTTCCATAATCTCACCTTACAGCTTGATGCTAAGTTGGTCAAACAAAAACTTAGGAGAATGTTGTTGGCAATTTTGGGTACCTTGAGTACATTGCCTTTGCTCAAGTATAGTTGTTGTCATTGATGTCAAAGGAGCTCTTGGTAGTTGTTGTCTTTGATGTCAAGGAGTTCTTGAAGCAATTTGATTTGTTGTCCAAGCATGTGTTTTGATGAAGGTTTCAGTATGATCAGTAAGTTTCTATGTAGCCCAGTTGCAAAAATATCAAGAAAAAGACAAGAAGTATGCAGGCGGCTGGCAAAACTGTCGCAATTTCGTGACATGTTTCAGGAGAGAGAAAGTGCTGGCAAAACTGTCATGATTTTGTGACATGCTGGAAGGCAGAGGCAAAGCTGGCAAAACTGTCACGATTTCGTGACATGTTTCAAGAGAGAGAAAGTTCGGGAAAAACTGTCATGACTTTGCAACATGCTGGAAGGCAGAGGCAAAGCTGGCAAAACTGTCACGATTTCGCAACATGTTTTAGGAGAGAGAAATTTTGGGCAAAACTGTCACGATTTCATGACATGTTTTAGGAGAGAGAAAGTACGGGCAAAACTGTCGTGATTTCACGACATGTCGCATTTTCGCGACTTGGATGGTGCAGGAAGGCAGAAAAAGAAAAGTGTCGCGATTTTGCAAAATTTTGCAAAGGAGACTGTACGGACAGAAAAATGTCGTGATTTCATGACATGGTGCAGAAGAAAGCGTACGAAATCCAAAAGCGTCGTGATTTCACGACAGGCAGTGAAGAAAGCGTACGAAAGCCAGAAGTGTCATGATTTCGTGATAGTCAGTGGAGAAAGAGTTCGAAAGCCAGAAGCGTCATGATTTCACGACAGGTTGAGATAGCAGCTTGAAGTTGGAGATGGTGTCACAATTTCACGATAGAGTTGCTGATGACATCAGCAAAAGCAGATGTGTCACGATTTCGTGACAAGAGCAGAGAGGAAGGCCTTGCAGACTAAAGCATCACGATTTCGCGATAAGAATCATGATGATGTCAGTAAAGTTAGGGAGTGTCACGATTTCATGACAATAGGCTAAAGCAAGGTGTAAGGCAGACTGCAATGTCACAATTTTGTGACAATAAGCTAGTGAAAGTGTACAACAAGCTGTAGTGTCACGATTTTGTGACAACAAACCAAAGAAGGTGCACGACAGGCAGTAGTGTCACAATTTTGTGACAGCAAGTAATACAACGTGTATGGCAGACAAAGGCGTAGCAATATCGTGACATGTTGTAGTTTCGCAAAAAAAAGCTACAGGATAGCAGAGGCGGTTGAAGCGGACAGAGTTAACCTTTGTCGACGAAGTGTAAGGTTGTGCAACCGATGATTGTTTTAAAAATATACAGCCGACTAAGATAAAAAATTTAATCATGAATTATTGCTATAAAAGGAGGACTATTTTCGAGTTTCAATATTGAATGTGTGTGTTGAGTTTGCGCAAGTGAAGTCTGCTGTGTGCAAAGAGCAGTTGTATCGAATCGATTGAAGTGTGCGTTCAAAGTGCAATTTTTGCAAAAGCAAAGTGTGGGAAGAAGTTCGATCGAGGAGAAGCAGACTGTGCAAAGAGGGTGTTGTTGTGGTTGCACATAGGCGCATAAGTTGCTGTGCGATCGAGTGTTGTAGTATTTACACAGACTGTGTAAAAAAAGAAGAGTATGCGAAGATTGCATCGCGTTGGATGCGTAAAGGAGCAGAAGCTGTTGGTATTGTGACTTTCAGAGATAGTGCATAGAAGTGAGGAGTTCGATAGCCGAAGTGCTGCTGCATTTTGCGAAGATTGCACTACTATGTTTGCATAAAATTTGAGAAGATAGTGCTACTGTATTTTGAGAAGACTGTGTTGCTGTAGTTGCATAGACAGTGAAAAGTTTTTTTCAACCAAGTGCAGAAAAGAATAGAGGAAGAGGACAATTGTGCTAGACCGAAGGACTATGTTTGGTGCAGATAAGAGGACCAGCTTTGCGATGACAGAGTTGAGGACAAAGATCTCCAGCCAGAGCAGGGAAGACAGGTGTCTTTTGTGGATAGCGTTCCACTTGCTAAGGGCAGAGGAGGTAGAGGTCTTCTAGAGGATCATCAGCCAAAGTAAAATTAGTGGAAGGTGTCTCCTTTGTGTTGAGGCTCATAAACATTGTAATCGAGAAGGATTCCCAGAGGACTTTGATATAACTTTTAGAAGAAAATTTTTTATCCGTGGAGTAGCCCACCTTGGGTGAACCACGTAAATCGTTGTGTCACTTTGTGGATTATTTTGTGTATTGTTTTTACCGTTGTTATTACTATTGTCTTCATTCTACATATTATTGATTTGAAAGCTGCTTTGAAAGAAAAAGTTAAAAGTAGTCTTATACTGTTCACCCCCCCCTCTCAGTATAAGCTTGTGTTCTTCAATTGGTATCAAAGCCAGTGCCTTCAGAAAGTTTAACAGCTTGAAGGAAAATTTTGCAAAGAACACAATGGACTACTCAAGTGGCAATGCAGCACCTATTCTTGACAGATCAGATTTTGGCCTGTGGAGTGCAAGAATGAAAGTCTATCTAATGGCACTTGGTAATGAGGTATGGGAAGTTATTGAATATGGGTACACAATTCTTGCAAATGGTCCTTACACTAAATAAGACATGCTTCTACATCATAGCAACTCAAAAGCCATGAATGCAATCCTGAAGGGTTTACAAAAGGCAGATCTCACCAAAGTTATTCACTGCAAGACAACTAGTGAAATGTGGAAACAACTACAGGTTGTTCATACAGGTGATACAAATGTTCGAAAGGCCAAGTTGATACATTTTAAAGGTATGTTTGAAAAACTCAAGATGAATTATGATGAAAATATTAGTGACTACATGCTCCGGATGGATGAAGTTGTTAATTCTATGAAAGACTTAGGTCTTGAACTTGTTGAAAATGATGTGTGTGATAAGATTTTAAGATCGCTTCCTAATAGATTTAGTGAAAAGATTTCTGCTATTGAGGAAGCTAAAGATTTAGATAAATTGAAAAAATATGAGCTCCATAGTATTCTTGCAGCATTTGAGTTGAGAACTCAAGTAAAAGTTGATGTAAAGAAAGAGGCAGCTTTCAAAGCTACCAAGAAATCAAAGGGCAAACAGATTCAAGAAAGTGACGAGTCTTCTAGTGAGGAAGAGGCATATTACAGCAAGAAAGGCAAGTTTTTCAAAAAGCACAAAAGCAAGAAAAATATAAGGTGTTTCAATTGTGGGAAATTTGGTCATTATGCTACTGACTGTATTGTTTCCAAAAATGAAAGTGATGAAGATATACAGGATGTTAAGAGCAAGGATTCTGAAAAGTACAGGTATTACAAAAAGAGCAAATATGAGTACAGCAATCACAAGAAAAGCAAAGACAAGTACAACAATCATGGAAAGAGGCATTCTCACAAGAATAAGAAGATCTTCTACTTAGACAAAGCAAGTAAGTGTTCTAGCAGTGATAGTGAAAGTTCTTCTAGTGATGATGAAAATGAGATGTTCATTTCATAAAAATAGGAAGAACCAAAACATAAATTCATTATCATGAAATGTTTTAGATGTGGAAATTTTGGGCACCTTGAGGATAATTGCAAAAATAATGATTTGGCTGCTAGTATGTATGAGGATGCTTCAAAAAACTACAATGAAGATGCATGTATGGTTTTTGAAAAAGGTAGCACCTCTAGTGATAAGAAATCTGAAAAAGGTCGTGATAATTCAAAGTGCCATCAAATAGAGGATCTTGAATGTGAACTCAATAATGCTCTTAATATTTTGAAAAAGGAAAGAAAGAAGAATGATAGACTCAAGATTAAATTAGATGAATGCTATATGGAGAGAGATGAACTTATAGAAAATCTTGAATTCTCTATGGCTAAGTCACAAGAACTCAAGAATGAGTTAGATTCTAAAATTCTAGAGTATAGTGAGTTAGAACAGGAAATGGCTTATTTGAAAGAAGAAAATAAAGATTACAAGTATAAGCTCTACAGATTTTAGGATAGCTCAGAGAAGGTTAAATTTCTCATCAAAGGACAAAGAAAACCAACAGATAAAATAGGTCTCGATTTTGTTGAGCCGCACAAGGAATAGGTTGGGGAATCTAGCAAGAGATTTCAAAAGAAAGAGAGTTCTATTGAAGAAAGTATTTCAGATCATGAGTCCGTAAGTGATAGATATGCAAAAATAGAAAACGATATTCAAATTGAGAAGAAGAAGTTTTTGGGACCCATGAAGTCGAAGAAAAGAAAATTTCACGGCACATGTTTTGCGTGTCACAGATTTGGTCACATGGTTGTTCATTGCATGACTCAAGTGAAGAGAGTAAATGACAGGTTCAGGGACCGTAATTTCTTTCAAGGGTATTGCTACTCTTGTCAACAGTTCGAGCACAAGGTAATTTTCTGCAAAGCAAATAACAGGAACCGGGTTAGTCATAATAGGCAGATTCAAAGAACTAATATGCCGAACAAAAATAATAATGTTATCTGTTATAAGTGCAACAATGCAGGTCACACAGCTAGACTATGTAAAATTGATCTTTCGAGGTATAGGAATAGAAACAGTAGTATGAACAAATCCAAGGATCAAAGGATGGATAAGAACAGGAATGACAACAAAAACAGGAAAAGTGATATGAACAGGTTCAAGGATCAAGGTATGGAGAAAAATAGGAATAATGAAAGGAACAAGAACAACAGTATGAACAGGTTTGAGGATCAAAACAGTAACAAGAACAACAATGTGGAAAAAGAATTCAAGAGAAGGCCCGACAAAGAAATTGTAGATATTAATGATGATGAGTGTCTAATGGGAGTTTCACTCCCAACCCTGTTTTAAATCACCTTAATAGAAGGTGGGGGAGGGACTAAGCTAAGAGACTTATTCTTAGTCCCAAACCCCAAAGGTGACCCTTTGCCATTGATGACAAAGGGGAGAGAGATTTTAGTAAGGGGGAGAGATATGAGTAAGGGAGAGAGCTTCAAGTGAAGAGGAAAGCTTCAAGTCAGGGGGAGCAAAAACTTCAATTACAGAATTCTCAGTTGATGGATCAGTTGGTTCAGTTTTGGCTCTTGAGATATGTTTTAAGTTAAAGGTTGCCATCAATGACAAAGGGGGAGATTGTTGGCAATTTTGGGTACCTTGAGTACATTGCCTTTGCTCAAGTATAGTTGTTGTCATTGATGTCAAAGGAGCTCTTGGTAGTTGTTGTCTTTGATGTCAAGGAGTTCTTGAAGCAATTTGATTTGTTGTCCAGGCATGTGTTTTGATGAAGGTTTCAGTATGATCAGTAAGTTTCTATGTAGCCCAGTTGCAAAAAGATCAAGAAAAAGACAAGTAAGAAGTATGCAGGCGGCTAGCAAAATTGTCACGATTTTGTGACATGTTTTAGGAGAGATAAAGCGCTGGCAAAACTGTCATGATTTTGCGACATGCTAGAATGCAGAGGCAAAGATGGCAAAACTGTCGTGATTTCGTGACATGTTTTAGGAGAGAGAAAGTTTGGGAAAAACTGTCGCGATTTTGCGACATGCTGGAAGGCAGAGGCAAAGCTGGCAAAACTATCGTGATTTCGTGACATGTTTTAGGAGAGAGAAAGTTCGGGCAAAACTGTCATGTTTTGCGACATGTTTTAGGAGAGAGAAAGTTTGGGCAAAACTGTCACGATTTCGCGACATGTTGCATTTTCACGACTTGGACGATGCAGGAAGGCAGAAAAAGAAAAGTTTCACGATTTCATGACATTCTGCAAAGGAGACTGTACAGACAGAAAAATGTCATGATTTCATGACATGGTGCAGAAGAAAACGTACGAAAGCCAAAAGCGTCATGATTTCATGACAGGCAGTGAAGAAAGCGTACGAAAGCCAAAAGTGTCATGATTTCATGACAGGCAGTGGAGAAAGCATTCAATAGCCAGAAGCATCACGATTTCATGATAGGTTGAGATAGCAGCTTGCAGTTGGATATGGTGTCACGATTTCATGACAGAGTTGCTGATGACATCAGCAAAAGCAAATGTGTCACGATTTCGTGACAAGAGCAAAGAGGAAGGCCTTACAGACTAAAGCGTCACGATTTCATGACAAGAATCATGATGACATCAGCAAAGTCAAGGAGTGTCATAATTTTGTGACAATAGGCTAAAGAAAGGTGTAAGGCAGACTGCAATGTCGCGATTTCATGACAACAAGCTAGTGAAAGTGTACGGTAGGTTTTAGTGTTGCGATTTCATGACAACAAACCAAAGAAGGCGCACGATAGGCAGTAGTGTCATGATTTTGTGATAGCAAGTAATACAATGTGTATGTCAGACAAAGGCGTAGCGATATCGTGACATGTTGTAGTTTCACGAAGAAAAGCTATAGGATAGTAGAGGCGGTTGAAGCTGACAGAGTTAACCTTTTTCGATGAAATGTAAGGTTGTGTAGCCGACGATCATTTTAAGAATATACAACCGACTAAGATCAAGAATTTAATCATGAATTATTTCTATAAAAGGAGGACTATTTTTGAGTTTCAATATCGAATGTGTGTGTTGAGTTTGTGCAAGTGAAGTCTGCTGTGCGCAAAGAGCAGTTGTATCGAATCGATCGAAGTGTGCGTTTGAAGTGCAATTTTTGTAGAAGTAGAGTGTGGGAATAAGTTTGATCGAGGAGAAGCAGACTATGCGAAGAGGGTGCTGTTGTGGTTGCACATAGGCGCATAAGTTGCTGTGCAATCGAGTGCTATAGTATTTACACAGACTGTGTAAAAAAAGTAGAGTATGTGAAGACTGTGCCGTGGTGGATGCATAAAGGAGCAGAAGCTGTTGGTATTGTGACTTTCGAAGATAGTGCACAGAAGTGAGGAGTTCGATAGCTGAAGTGCTGCTACATTTTGCAAAGATTGCACTACTGTGTTTGTGCAGAAGTTGAGAAGATAGTGCTGCTATATTTTGAGAAGACTGTGCTGCTGTAGTTGTGTAGACAGTGAAAAGTTATTTTCAACCAAGTGCAAAAAAGAACAGAGGAAGAGGACAATTGTGCCAAACCGAAGGACTATTTTTGGTGTAGATAAGAGGACCAGCTTTGTGATGACAGAGTTGAGGACAAAGATCTCCAGACAGAGCAGGGAAGACAGGTGTCTTCTATGGATAGTTTTCCACTTGCTAAGGGCAGAGGAGGTAGAGGTCTTCTAGAGGATCATCAGCCAAAGTAGAATTAGGGGAAGGTGTCTCCTTTGAGTTGAGGCTCATAAACATTGTAATCGGAAAGGATTCCCAAAGGTCTTTGATATAACTTTTAGAAGAAAAATTTTTATCCATGGAGTAGCCCACCTTGGGTGAACCACGTAAATCGTTGTGCCACTTTGTGGATTATTTTGTGTATTATTTTTACCGCTATTATTACTGTTGTCTTCATTCTGCATATTATTGATTTGAAAGCTGCTTTGAAATAAAAAGTTAAAAGTAGTCTTATACTGTTCACCCCCCTCTCAGTATAAGCTTGTGTTCTTCAAATGCATCCTATTGTGGCCCTCTTGGTAAAAATAGAGCTTCAAAACTCTTAGAAATGAACTTCATAGTTCCTATAAACTATCCTAAGTGGCTCTCAAATATGGTACCTATTCGTAAGCCTGAGGAGTGATACGCATATGCACTGAATTTCAAGATCTCAACAAAGCGTGTCCTAAGGATGACTTCCCTCTCCCAAATATCGATATTCTTGTCGATACTTGCTAGCCATGAAATGCTTTAACTCATGGATGGTTTTTCAATATACAACCAAATTCAAATAAATCCTTATGACCAACACAAAACAATATTTACTACATCTTGGGGAAATTTTTATTACAAGGTGATGCCCTTTGGCCTCAAAAATGTAGGTGCCACTTATCAACATGCCATGACATACATTTTCCATGACTACATGCATAAGATTATCAAATACTATGTGGATGATATCTTGGCTAAATTAAAAACTCGACAATAACATATTGGTGTATTGGAGAAAGCTTTTCACTGACTCCTAGAGCATAATTTAAGGTTGAACCCCAATAAATGTATCTTTGGTGTTACCTCGGGAAAACTACTAGGATTCATTATCTCAAAAAGAGGCATTGATATGGACCCTAACAAGGTCAAGGCTATCTTAGAGATGCCTCCCCTAACTAATTTAAAGGAATTACATAGTTTACAAGGAAAGATCCAATCAATCCATCGTTTCATTGTGCAACTTTATGACAAATGTAGGTCATTCAATCACCTACTACAAAAGGGGGTGCCATTCTCTTAGATAGATGAATGTCAAAAATCCATCCATAACATTAAGTAATACCTAGCTTCTCTACTATTCTTAGCTCCTCCTCATCTGGGGGTCCTATTTTATCTTTATATCTTAGCAACAGACTTTGCATTAGGGACAATGCTTTCATAAAAGAATGAACAAAATTGAGAGCAAGTTGTCTATTACATTAGCTAAACATTGGTAGGCTATGAGACTAAATACACTTGTGTATAAAAGTTATGCTTAGCAGTGGTTTTCACCACTAAGAAACTTCAACATTACATGCTTAGCCAAACAACTTATATCATAGCCAGAGAAAATTCCCTGCGTTACATAATATCCTGCACTTACAATAATACCCACACCGCTAAATGGATAATGCTCCTTACTAAATTTGACATGGAATTCATTAGCCAAAAATCTCTTAAATATCAGGTAATATATGATAAACTTTTAGAAGATCCACTACCTAGTGATCATCCTTTGATTATTGAGATCCTAGATGATTTGGTATTTGATATCATTAAACAAGAATAAGATGTCATTTTGTAGGAAGACGTCGATATCACACTATTATTTTATGTCTCTAAGTGTGTGAAATATCAAGGTGCTAGAGTCGTATTTCACACACCATAGGGGGTACCTATCCCCTTGTCATTCAAACTAGACTTCCAATGCACAAACAACACTATAGAGTATGAAGCCTTAATCTTAGGTCTTCAATCAGCTATAGCTAAGAGCAATAAGCGTATTAGGATATTTGGTGATTCTCAACTTGTCGTGAAGCAAATTAATGAAGAATACCAATATAAAGAGCTAACCATTAAGCTTTATCATGAAGTAGCAATGAAGTTTCTCTCTAAGTTTGATTGGTATGAAATCAATAGCTTACCTCATTTGACTAATAGATTTGCAGATGCAATGGCCTCTCTTGGATCATTGATTCCAAAAGACTCTTTTGGAGAGGTATAACCTCTTATTATTTCAACGATCTCTAAATTTGCAATTACCTGTGCTGATTCTAAAGATGAAAAGGATGTTTGCTTTATATAGTAGGATTCAAATGAGCCTTGGTAAAGCCAAATATTAGCCTTTCTTAAGTTTGGAACACTCCCATTTGATATATCTCAAACTACCAAATATACTTTCAAGAAAAAAGAAGCTTGTTTCATTCTCTTGGGGGACATGTTGTATAAATGTGGTTATGATGGAGTTCTTCATTGTCTCAAGTCTAGTGAGGCCCAAAGAGCCATTTCTAAAGCTCATTATGGTACTTGTGGTGGTCATTTTAGTGGAATTGCCATTGCAAAGCGTATTTTATGCATGCGTTATTATTGGACCACAATGGAACATGATTGTTGGACATATGTTAAACATTGCAAAAAGTTACAAGAACATGCTAATATAACTCATGTACCATTGCAAGCCTTTCAACCTATTCAGAGCCTTTGGACCTTCTCATAATAGTACCTAGATCTAATTGGTAAAATTTTGCCTCCTTCCTCAGGATAATATAATTTCATCATCACATCCACTGAATACTTCACAAAGTGGGTTGAGGAAATTCCTCTAACCAACACAATAGGACCTAGAATTGTGGAGTTTTTACTTCATCACATAATTTATTGTTTTGGTATAGCCTCAAAAATAATTTTAGATACTGGCAAGTCTTTCAAGAACAAGTATGTTTGAGCACTTTGCAAGAAATACAACATTCAACATAGTTTCTTGACTCATTACTACCTACAAGAAAATGGACAAGCTGAATCTTCAAACAAGATTTTAGTTGCTATTCTCAAGAAACTTGTCAAAGAAAATCATCGAGATTAGCATACACAAATTCCCTTGGCATTATGGGCTTATTGAACAAGCATCCACATGTCTACAGGAGTAAGGCCATTTTCATTGGTCTATGGAGCCAAAGCAATCATACCTCTCGAGCTTGAGGTCCCTTCCTTGTAAATCTCTTTGTAGGAATTCCTAGATGAAGACACAACTAGACAAGCACGTCTTGACCAACTCACACTTCTTGATGAGAGGTGAGTCAATGCTTTAGAGCATTTATGAGTTTATAAATACTGCCTCAAACGTGCTTACAATTTCAAAGTTCATCTACATGAATCCCAAGTAGGAGATATTGTCCTTAAAGAGAATCAACAAAACACCAATGCATTGTCGCATCTACATGATAAATTCATAGCTAATTGGTTAGGTCCATACATTGTAACACAAAGAGTGGATAATGGTACTTATAGGCTTGCTAGTCTAGATGGAGAGGAAGAACCCGAACCACTTTATGTTATACACTTGAAAGCATTTTATGTATTATTTTATTGATATATATGTATATATACATGGCTAATATACAAAAACATTTGCATACACTTCATTCAAAACATTGCATTTCACTTGCATTCACCCATATTTCATATTGCATTCCATATTTCATAAAAATGTATTTCATTTAGGGATCATTTATTAAGTTTAAGGTCCTAATTGGTCCAACAAAAAATCATGTTGCCTTAATCAGGGACATCCTCACAAAGTCATACACACAAATATCAAGTCATATTGCCATTCATACAAGCCACATGTACAACTCCTAGGTGTTTTCCGTCAGTCATCCACTCCTAGTTTTTTAAGCAACCTCCAAAATACATGTTGAGTTATTTTAGGACCATTACACATACACACTAAGAAAATATTGAGTTTTGGGAATTGACTCCAAAAAACTCTTGAACCAAACACAACTTCACATCTTAAAAACATCTTGTGCCAAAGAGGGCTAACACCATACTTTGTATGAACCTTGAAATGAAAAGGATTATCCTTGATTGTACCATCATGCAACATAGTCCATAATAATAGTGGTTTGCACCACTATCACAAGTGCTTCAAATTCAAAATATAGAGTAGTAAGTATAGGGTACAATTCTCATCACACTTAGGTTGAGAATTTGATTCCCTAAAGATCTAAATATTTTACATCACACACCATTAATCATTGGGTTGTAAGGATCATACTACATTTCCAGTAAGATGGTTAGGTAGTCATCCCTAAAATTCAAGAGATCAAACACACAAAATTATGTACTATGGAGTTAGCCTCCACCTAAGCTATAGATGCTTGATCGGTAGTGGAGTACGCTCATGCATAGTGATATGTCTCTTTTAAAATAGACCTCTGACCACTCATATGAACAAGCTAACCTCTTGGTTTCATCCATAATAGGTTTATCCAATTCACTCAAGATGAGTTAATGAACTCACTTGCACACACATTGGTTCTTGATTGCCTTGATTCATTACCATGCTCTTTATTAGGTAAATGAATTCACTGCACACACATTTTGTCCTAGAGGAATTAGGTAATTTTAGTGAGTTTGTTTGATACACTAGGATGTTTGAGTCTCTACAAAATAATCAGTTTTCCATATCAACATCTATATCTTCTTCCATATCAATATCCATATTTTCTTCCATATCAACATCCATATCTTCTTCCATATCAACATCCATATCTTCTTTCGTGTCACCAATTATATCACAAGCCATTCATCCTATATGCCACCAATTATCGTACCCCTAATTAAAAAAAATTGATAGAAAAGGGTCACAAAAATATCTAAACTATAAATGAGCATTAGCACATGCCATATTGCATTAATCATTAATACATGCCATCTTGCATTAATCATCCATATATGTCATCTTTCATTAATCATCCATACATGCCATATTGCATTAATCATCCATAACATAGCATGTGCATTTATCATTAAAAAAAACATGCATCACACAAAAACATTCACAAACACATAAAACACAAAAAGGTAAAATCCATGTATATATATGTATAAATATCGCATGTACAATGAGTGCCCAAAGGCTACATACAATATAGCACCAAGTTTCATATATAAAAAGTGCATCTAAGCACTAGCTAATGTCCATGAGTGGACCCTTGGGACCTACTAGGAGCCCTAGACCTAGAACTCTACCTAGACTCAGTTGGCCTAGTCGACTGCATTAAAGACAGAGGATCTGGCAACATGATATGGTTAGCTATACATAAATCCTCCAAGGAGTGCACATATGCCTTGCTCATCTGTAGTCACTACAATTCTAGCATGTATCATCGCTCCCTACCTATAAGCTATACCTAAAGCCTCATGATCGTCTCTCGATCCTCCCCACCAGCTCCTCCTATTGCCCACTCGACTTACATCTAAGATATAGTCACATCATACGCACTAAGCTTCACCCATAGCTATGTTATAGCCTCATCATGAGCTTGCACCAATACCTCCTACTTTTCTCATAGCTACTCCATCTCGACCTGTAGCCTTGCCACCTCTGATATCTCCCACATAGCATCCTCCTCCTCCTCATCTTCCCCTTTACCATCTAGAGGAGTCTGCTACCTCGTACCTCTCAACTTCTTCCTCTAACTTCTAGCTTGAAGGGGTCTTAGTCACTCTGGAGTCCCATCAGACTCCTCACCATCAGCCAACACCCTAGGTACCCATACTAGTTGGGCACCAAACCATCCAGCATACTTGGGGGTCATCCTTGCATAATCCACATTCGATATCTCCAACTCATCATCCTTAATCTCCACCCTTCGTGTATCTGCATATGGAAGCCCCACATCCTCTTGGTGCCTCCTATAAAGGACCATCTCCTCTAGTACTCCCTATGATAAGACAAATTTCCACAACACCCATGATAATTGGAAGTACTCCACCCCACCCTACTACCTCCCAAATATCCATCCCAACTAGCACACCCACCGTAGTTGCTCCCCATACTTAGCACATGTGGTCCCTCACTAAGACCTCCAAATCACTTGGGCAAATGTTAGTCCAACCCACATGTCCTAGTACCACTGACTCGATCGTAATGGATGACTCAGTTGTACCTACTCTACCATCACCTATCTCCTAGAATAGGGTTGCACACCATCCCACTCCTCACAAGGTAGGACCTCTAGTTGTGCCACTCTAAAATGCTCCATGTAGACACCAAATTTTAGCCATTAATCCTCCATCCTAACCATCCCACCACCCACTTGTCCACCATACACCTTTCCCCAAAATCTGATACTTGAAGCCCTCTCATTCTATTGGGAGCGAAGCACGTTGAAGACACTTTTTTTGTAGCTAGGGTTTTAGATAACCCTAGCAATTTGTATTTATTGTATCACAACATTTCTCTCAAGGTAGAACTAATTGTACAAAGGAGTTTTTTAGCTACCCCATTATTTAATAAATAATATTTCTTTTGCAATTGCACTTGTCTTATCAGATTTGTTTGATTTTTGTTGTTATTTAGTGTCATTATTTTAGCTCTACAAATGGTGATCACGGTGGGACCCCATAAAGGTTTCATTATTTAAATTGATTTACTTTGCTAACTTGATTTTATTTTTGGCTATTGCAGGGATTTTTAGAAGTGTAAAAGTCGTCGATCTCATCGCTAGGATTTTTGCAATACTTGCAGAAGTTGTGTAGGTATTCTGTGATAACTATTAACCATCACATGTGTCCTTATATGCCTACAAAGGTGCCCTACTACTCCTGGTAGGTGCCCTATTGTGTCTGGTGTTGACTAGAGGCGTTTGATTGCGTTTTCCTGCACAAACTACCCTCACATTTTTGGCCATATCTCACTCATACGGAGTTGAATTGGGCTGAAATTTTGAGGGTAGGTTCCTGACATGCCATATCATGTCTCCAAAAATTTTTAGGTCAATAGGAGCAGCAAATATCTCATAATGACTTCACCAAAATGCAGGCTTTCCTGGTAAGCCCTACATCCATTCAACTTAAATTTTTGTGTTATTTATTTATTTATTTATTTACTTATTTGGTTTTCTATGTGTAATTTCCAATTTTGGGCTAAAAATTAACCACATTAAATAAATATAGAAAAACAATCATCATAAGTTGCATTTTCAAGTTACATCTTGCATGTTAAAACATTTAGTTTTAGGTTTCTTGTTTAATGGTGTGACTGTTTGCATCCTTGTTTGCATTGAAATCAAAAAGATCATACCTAGTTGCATTCTTAGGGTTAAAATATGTTTTATTTATTTTTTTAATCTGGAATAACATGAACATACAAAAAGTAGTCCTGCTCTAGGGTGGCACCTTTAGCGGGGAAGTGGACAAACCCTTCGATGCTCTTTTGATATCATTTGGTATCATTTGTAGGTAGGGGTTTCAAGCGGTGTACTTCACTTCCATTGATGAAATTTGTATCTTTATGTTAGCTTCTAGTTTAAACTTAGGAATCTTGTTGCTTTTAATATTGCTTGGAACACAATAAACAACAAGAAATATAAAATTAACATCACACACTGCACGTTGCACTTTTAAACAATAATAGTTGGATTTCATCACCAACTATTGCTTGAGGTTTGGTGATGGTGGCATTCATATCCATCCACAAAATCTCTACCCCTAGACACCTTAGGACATACCCTCGAGCAAACTTTTTGGAGGTCATTACCAACAAGAATCTCATTGCCCCAACCAGCCTTAGTTTTTACCTTTATTTTACATTAAACAAGATTAAGTAATCATAAAAACACACGAAACTATCACTTAAAAGGAATCTCACATTAATAAATAAAAATAACAAAACCTGAGGTAAGCCACATGGTTCAAACTTAGGACTGTTTGTTTATTTTATTTCAGTAATTTAAATTCTGCACAAGTGTTAAGTTTTGTGTTTACTTTGGCATATCTTTAGTAGTTTTGATTTTCATTAGATCAGAATAGTTTAATGGAAAATAAAACAAACCCACTTGCTACTTCAGTAGCCAACCCTTCCAATTCTATCCAACCTAGCTTGCCTAGACAATCCTTAGCCATTTCATCATTAACATGGCTCAACCTTAGCCATCTCATCATTAACATGGCTCAACATTAGCCATTTCATCATTAACATGGCTTAACCTTAGCCATTTCATCATTAACATGGCTTAACCAATAGCCATTTCATCATTAACATGGCTTAACCAATAGCCATTTCATCATTAACATGGCTTAACCTTAGCCATTTCATAATTAACATGGCTCAACCTTAGCCATTTCATCATTAACATGGCTTAACCTTAGCCATTTCATCATTAACATGGCTTAACCTTAGCCATTTCATCATTAACATGGCTCAACCTTAGCCATATCATCATTAACATGGCTCAACCTTAGCCATCTCATCATTAACATGGCTTAACCTTAGCCATTTCATCATTAACATGGCTTAACCAATAGCCACTTCATCATTAACATGGCTCAACCTTAGCCATCTCATCATTAACATGGCTCAACCTTAGCCATTTCATCATTAACATGGCTTAACCAATAGCTATTTCATCATTAACATGGCTTAACCTTAGCCATTTCATCATTAACATGGCTAGCAATTTAATCATTAACATGGCTTAATAAATAGCCATTTCATCATTAACATGGCTTAACCTTAGCCATTTCATCATTAACATGGCTCAACCTTAGCCATTTCATCACTAACATGGCTTAACCTTAGCCATTTCATCATTAATATGGCTTAACCTTAGCATTTTTATTATTAACATGGCTCAACCTTAGCCATTTCATCATTAACATGGCCCAACCTTAGCCATATCATCATTAACATGGCTTAACCTTAGCCATTTCATCATTAACATGGCTTAACCAATAGCCATTTCATCATTAACATGGCTCAACCTTAGCCATCTCATCATTAACATGGCTCAACCTTAGCCATTTCATCATTAACATGGCTTAACCAATAGCCATTTCATCATTAACATGGCTTAACCTTAGCCATTTCATCATTAACATGGCTTAACCTTAGCCATTTCATCATTAACATGGCTTAACCTTAGCCATTTCATCATTAACATGGCTCAACCTTAGCCATTTCATCATTAACATGGCTTAACCAATAGCCATTTTATCATTAACATGGCTCAACCTTAGCCATATCATCATTAACATGGCTCAACCTTAGCCATTTCATCATTAACATGGCTTAACCAATAGCCATTTCATCATTAACATGGCTCAACCTTAGCCATTTCATCATTAACATGGCTTAACCAATAGCCATTTCATCATTAACATGGCTTAACCTTAGCCATTTCATCATTAACATGGCTTAACCTTAGCCATTTCATCATTAACATGGCTTAACCAATATCCATTTCATCATTAACATGGCTTAACAATAGCCATTTCATCATTAACATGGCTTAACCAATAGCCATTTCATCATTAATATGGCTTAACCTTAGCCATTTCATCATTAACATGGCTTAACCATAGCCATTTCATCATTAACATGGCTCAACCTTAGCCATCTCATCATTAACATGGCTCAACCTTAGCCATCTCATCATTAACATGGCTCAACCTTAGTCATTTCATCATTAACATGGCTTAACCAATAGCCATTTCATCATTAACATGGCTCAACCTTAGCCATATCATCATTAACATGGCTCAACCTTAGCCATTTCATCATTAACATGGCTCAACCTTAGCCATTTCATCATTAACATGGCTTAACCAATAGCCATTTCATCATTAACATGGCTCAACCTTAGCCATTTCATCATTAACATGGCTTAACCAATAGCCATTTCATCATTAACATGGCTTAACCTTAGCCATTTCATCATTAACATGGCTTAACCTTAGCCATTTGCATCATTCACATGGCTCAACCTTAGCCATTTCATCATTTACATGGCTCAACCTTAGCCATATCATCATAAACATAGCTCAACCTTAGTAATTTCATCATTAACATGGCTTAACCAATAGCCATTTCATCATTAACATGGCTTAACCTTAGCCATTTCATCATTCACATGGCTCAACCTTAGCCATTTCATCACTAACATGGCTCAACCTTAGCCATTTCATCACTAACATGGCTCAACCTTAGCCATCTTCATCACTAACATGGCTCAACCTTAGCCATATTCATCACTAACATGGCTCAATCCTTAGCCATTTCATCATTAATAGAGATGGGTAAGGTTGGCTAGACAAGCTAGGTTGGACAAAATTGGAAGGGTACTCAACCCCTTTGGTAAAAGTTCAAAATTAAAAATAAAAATAAAAATAAAAAACCCTCAAAGGGAACTCAATCCCTTTGGTCACATTCCAATTTCATTTCATTTCCAAAAAGCCCCAAAGGTACTCAATCCCTTTGGTCACATCAAATTCCAAAATCAAAAAGCCCCAAAGGTACTCAATCCCTTTGGTCACATCAAATTCCAAAATCAAAAAGCCCCAAAGGTACTCAATCCCTTTGGTCACATCAAATTCCAAAATCAAAAAGCCCCAAAGGTACTCAATCCCTTTGGTCACATCAAAATTCAAAATCAAAAAGCTCCAAAGGTACTCAATCCCTTTGGTCACATTCCAATTTCAAAAAGTTCCAAAGGTACCTAATCCCTTTGGTCACATTTCATTTCCAAAAAGCTCCAAAGGTATTTAACCCCTTTGGTCATCAACTTATCAGGCTAGGGGGAGTAAAACACCCTGAACCACTAAGCATCATACACTTGAAAAGCATTCCATGCTTAATGTGATTGATATATGTGTATATATACATGGCTTTTACAAAAAAAAACAAATCATTCACATAGGCATTCCCACATTGCATACATTCCATTTGCATTTACATTTAGGCATTTGACATGCATTTTCATTTTTGCATTCATGCATTGTTTCATTCACATACATTAAATCATACATATTCCATTGCATTGTACAATTTCCATTTGCATATCAACACTCCATTGCATTAGGCATATACATTTGCATCCATCCCATCCCATGTTCAAAGATCATTTATAGTAATGATGATATGGCCATAAACAAAAATTCAAGTTATAACAATTGGGGGTACCTAGTTTGAAAAAATCATGCAACTCTCACAAAAGTCATAAGTCAACCACATCATGTGTCAAAAATCATAAGGCCTAGATTTTCAATCACTCAGCCATTACTAGTGTAGCAAGAAACCTCCAAACGGATGTCCGATTTTCTTTAGGACCAAAAACACACTTTACACACTAAGAAAGTCTTGAGCATTGCCGATTGATCCCGAATACAATCTTGAACCAATCACATTCCATCACATCTTAAGAACATTTTGAGTTAAGGAGGGTTAGTACCATACTTGGGTAGCACCTTGAGGCAAAAAGGAGATATTCCTTGCTTGTCCCATCATGCAACATAGTCCAAAGCAAAAATAGTGGTTCTCACCACTACCATAATTGCTCTCCAAAACATAAACATAAAAACATAGAGTAGTAAGGATAGGGTCAAAATTCTCATCATACTTCGGTTGAGAATCCGATTCCCCAAAGCTCTATACAAAATTAACAAATAAAATCCCAAACACCCTTGATCCCTAAAGTTGTAAGGATTCGTACTACACATCCCTGACAAGGATGGGTAGTCATCCCCAAGGCCTAAAAGATCAATCCCATTGGACTATGGAGTGAATCTCCATCGGGGCTATAGACGCTTGACTGGCAAGTGGAGTAAGCTCATGCGAGGTGACATGTCTTTCCTCCAAAAAGGGAGACCTCTCGACCGCCCATAAGGACAGGCTAGCCTCGGGTCATCTCCATAACAGGTCATGCCTAATTTACTCATAATGGGTTAATGAACTTCACATGCACACACACTGGTTCTTGATTGGATAGGGTCATTGTCATGCTCAAGATTTGGTACATGAACCTCACTTGCACACACATTGGTCCTAAAGAAAGTTAGACAACCTTAGTGAGTTTGGTTGAAGACACTAGTATGTTTGAGTCTTTGAAAATCATTTCAGTCTTCCATATCAACATCCATATCTTCTTCCATATCAACATCCATATCTTCTTCCATATGTGCTTCCATATCAACATCCATATCTGCTTCCATGTCAACATTCATTAAGAGACAAGTTGCAAGAGCACCAAAAAATTTGGTACTCCCAATTGCAAAACAATGGACAACAAAAATGGCCAATAAAATTTTTGAACTATAAAAGATCATACGAACAACATGCATTCCTAGCATATGGTTGGCATTAATTTCTCATTAGCTTGCATTAATTAGCATTCCACATTCACTTACCATTAGCTTACATTGATCAGCATTACACATTCATTTAAAATTAGCTTGCATTAATCATCCATATAAACATCATGTTAGTTTGCATTAAGCATCCATAAAGCATCCATACACATTTCATTTGGTTGCATTAGTCATCCATATACATTTAGCTTGCAGACATATATCATTTAGCTTGCATTAGGCATCCATAAAAACATTCTTAAACATGCATTGCATCCACAACAAGCATTCACACAACCATAACACAAAAAGTATAAGCCATGTATATGTATATATATAATTCGCATATGCAAAGATCGCTAGAAATTTCAAATATCATCATAACTCGGGGATGCTCAGGATTTCACACCTTTTCCCCCAATCAAGCAAACATCAACACAACTTAGGGTGCTCAAGGTTTCATACCTTTCCCCCAATCAAGAAAACCTCAACACAATTTGGAGGTGTTCAAGGTTTCACACCTTCCCCACCAATGCAATAAACAATTCAATCATGCAATCACATCACATCATCAACAAGTCAATCATTCAATCACATCGCATCATCAACAAGTCAATTTCTAGGTTCAAAAGACTGCATTCTTTTGTCAAAGGTTGCGCCCTTTTCCTTGCATTCACATCATCAACAAGTCAATTGCTAGGTTCAAAAGACTGCGCTCTTTTGTCAAAGGTTACACCTTTTTTCTTGCATTCAAATCATCCACATCACTAGCTAGGTTCAAAATACTGTGTTATTTTTTCAAAGGTTGCACCCTTTGCCTTGCATTCACATCATCCTAATAACAAAAATCCCTTCATCTATTGGGGAAAAAATAGATAACATTCACATCATCATTAATGTCCTTGTTTGTGGGGCTAGAAACACAGATAAAATCATAATGTCCTTGTTCATGGGGCTAGAAACATGGATAAAATCATAACTCATCATCATTCATGTCCTTGTTTGTGGGGCTAGAAACACAAACAAAATCATAATGTCCTTGTTCGTGGGGCTAGAAACACGGATAAAATCATAACTCATCATCATTAATGTCCTTGTTTGTGGGGCTAGAAACACAAACAAAATCATAATGTCCTTGTTCGTGGGGCTATAAAAACGGATAAAATCATAACTCATAATCATTCATGTCTTTTTTTGTGGGGCTAGAAACACAGACAAAATCATAATTTCCTTGTTCATGGGGCTAGAAACACGGTTAAAATCATAACTCATCATCATTCATGTCCTTGTTTGTGGGGCTAGAAACATAGATAAAATCATAATGTCCTTGTTCATGGGGCTAGAAACATGGATAAAATCATAACTCATCATCATTCATGTCCTTTTTTGTGGGGCTAGAAACACAGACAAAATCATAATGTCCTTGTTCATGGGGCTAGAAACATGGATAAAATCATAACTCATCATCATTAATGTCCTTGTTTGTGGGGCTAGAAACACAAAAAATAAAATCATAATGTCCTTTTTCATGGGGCTAGAAACACGAATAAAATCATAACTCATCATCATTAATTTCCTTGTTTGTGGGGCTAGAAACACAGACAAAATCATAATGTCCTTTTTCGTGGGGCTAGAAACACGTATAAAATCATAACTCATCATCATTCATGTCCTTGTTTGTGGGGCTAGAAATACAGACAAAAAAATAATAATATCCTTGTTCGTGGGGCTAGAAACACGAATAAAATCATAACTCATCATCATTAATGTCCTTGTTTGTGGGGCTAGAAACATAGACAACAAAATCATAATGTCCTTGTTCGTGGGGCTAGAAACATGGATAAAATCATAACTCATCATCATTAATGTCCTTGTTTGTGGGGCTAGAAACATAGACAACAAAATCATAATGTCCTTGTTCGTGGGGCTAGAAACACGGACAACCCCTTCATCTGTTAGGGTAAGAACAAATACATTTCATCATATTTACAAAATTGCAAAAATATCTTCATCTGTTGGGGCAAAAATATAATCAATCATTGAATCCACATACATTGCATCCATAAACACATTTTTATCCAGTATTCTTCCATCACCATATTTCAATCCATCAATCATTTAATCCACCATTTTTCCAGTTCATTCAAGCGAACCTCGTATCTAGTGGTCTATTCTATCTCCTTGGTGATTGTAGCGATTTGCATCCATGTAATTTAGTAATATGAACAAACCACCATAAGGACACTTGACCATGATCATCAATTATCTCATTTTCCAAGATCAGCATCACATTGAGCACCTCACATTTGGAGTGCAACCTTGCCAAGAACAATTTGATCAAAGGCAGCCATTGATGCCCTCTTCCATAGGGCATGAAAACATGGATAATCAAAATCACAAACACTCATTCATTCGACAATAGTCACAATACAGGCTAGATTGGTAGGTTGATTGGTTCCATTGTGGAATTGGCAAAGAATTTTCCACAGTCACTACCCCACCCCTACATTGACTTAGTCATCATGCATCTTCATACCTTGCATACTCAATGATGCCACTGTGGCATCTTATTCAACAACATCGAATCATCCCAAAATTTGGGGCACCCACAATTTGATTATGATTTCCCACAATGGGATACATCTTACATGATCATGACATTGGACACCAACCCCCTTTTTCCACCATTGGGTAAAAATGGTATCACATTTTACATCATTCATATCGTCCACAATCACATGGTATTATACACCAACCCCTTTTCCACCATTGGGGCAAAAATGGTATCATATTTTACATCATTCATATCGTCCACAATCACATGGTATTATACACCAATCCCCTTTTCCACCATTGGGACAAAAACGGTATCACATTTTACATCATTCATATCGTCCACAATCACATGGTATTATACACCAACCCCTTTTCCACCATTGGGGCAAAAATGGTATCACATTTTACATCATTCATATCATCCACAATCACATGGTATTTTCTACACCAACCCCTTTTTCCACCATTGGGGCAAAAACAGTATCATATTTTACATCATTCATATCATCTATAATCATATAAAATATCATCACATCATTCATCACTTGCACAACATTCTTTTTCAATTGGCTCGTGAGATGCTTCTCATTCTCCAATTGAGGGGGTAAGCTACACAAATTCCAAAAGCTCTTTATTCTTTTGTCTTCAACATCAATGCTCAAATCCAACAACAGAGAGAAGTTGCTTCTGTGCCCATATCCCACGTAGGTGTCTCATATTTTTGCACCATATACAAAAAAGGGCATCTGTAGACACCAAATTGCAGCCATTAATCCTCCATCCTAACCATCCCACCACCCACTTGTCCACCATACACCTTTCCCACCAATTATTTGGCCCAATTCCACCTTTCCCACCATTATTTGGCCCACATCCACCTTTCCCTCCATTTCCTAACCCAATTGGGCTTATTTTAATATTATTTTATATTTAATATAATATTTTATATTATATTATAATATATTTATTATAAAATATGTATTTATAAACCCAATTAACCACAGTTGTCCGATCCAATCTAATCTCCACCGTCCATCTTCATTAATCCATGCCACATCTAAAATATAATCTCAGCCCTAGGATGTGATTTAATCTTAGCCACATAATCTAAAGTGTTGAACTAAAACCCTAAGAAACCCTAAGGTTGGATTATAAGTAAAGGCATGTGCAAATGCCCAAACATTGGAATTTTATCGCCCTAAATGAGGTTATTGAAGAAGCCCTTGTGAAGTAGAAGGATATAGAGCCCTAAAGATCCAAAACCCTAGCTTGCCATAGGACTTCACCATTCTAGCCACCTCCACATCCATCCCCCATTGCCATCATTATCCCCCATCCACTGTATCCTCCACATCCCCCATGATCTGCTTCTGCAGATTTAACCCTCACCCATAGGCACTCTCCAAAGCCTATGAAGCTCGTTGCAGAGCTTTCCAGGTGCTCACCAGAGCCTGTTGTATCCCATAGGTGTGCACTATAGGCTATGAAGCTCACTACAGAGCTTACTAGATGCTCACTAGAGCCTGTCGTATCCCACAGGTGCACACTAGAGCCTACCAAACGCTCGCCAGAGCCTGTCGTCATCATCAATGCACTACTGACTTGTTGCGCCACATCTACTGCTATGGTCAAGACATCACACCAATGGATCTACAATGAAGCATCATCATTGTAAGCAAGGTAAATCATCTTAGTTGTTATTTTATTGCGTGATCTATAGATTTTCATATGCCATTTGATTTATTGATAGCTAGGGTTTACTGATATCTAAGGGTCTCACGTTGTGGAGCCCTCACAGGTATTACTAATCTCTCTTTCTATTTGTGTATATGCAGATCTGTAGGTTCTATCTATTGTTGGATAGTTGCTAAAGCTGGAGTGGCCTGAAATAGGATACTTGAAGCCCACTCATTCTATTGGGAGCGAAGCACATTGAAGACACTTTTTCATTGTAGCTAGGGTTTTGGAGAACCCTAGCAATCTGTATTCATTGTATCACAACATTTATGTCAAGGCAGAATTAATTGTACAAAGGAGTTTTTCAGCTCCCCCGTTATTTAATAAATAATATTTCTTGTGCAATTACACTTGTCTTATCGGATTTGTTTGCTTTTTGTTGTTATTTAGTGTTGTGATTTTAGCTCTACACTCCCATACATAGCACTAAAGAAGAAAGTTGCATCCTAAGTCCTTCCTCTTCCACTGTGTCACCTCATACAACTCCCAGTACACCTATGCCATTAAAGTGGGAGCCCATGAATACTTCTATGGTGTAGTAAGCAAGTCACTCACCAATCCCAATAGGTTCCATTGGAACCTATAGCCAGTAGTGTTAGGGACTACTATGTTCGCCAACATGAACATCACCAAGTCTGAAAGGGGCTTCAACTTCTTGTCCACATACATAGAAAATTATGAAATCCCTCTACTCTCCACCTTCACCTCATCCCATCTATCCCTGAATATCTTACTCATCTGTGTATTATTGTCATAACCTACCTCCACCTTCACCCTCTCCTTTTGCACCTTGAGAATGCAATACACATCCTCAAGGGTAATCATCAACTCCCTGATAGGTAGCTAAAATGTCCCCCTATCCACATCCCATATTTTTGCCAAAGCCAAAAGATACCCCTTGTCTGCCCTCACCACATCCAGTCAGGTAACCCCATATATCCCCAAAGCCTTTAGCACCTCTCACTCATACTTCAACAACTATTTTCTCATCCTTGGAATGAGAGGAGAAAATCGATGTCGTGGCTCTAGAATCTGCAACTGCAGCAATAAACACATTTCATAAGTAAAAAAACATTTTTTTACACAATGAATAAAATCTTGAAATGCATTACCTTGGCAAAAATTGACTCTACTCCAGCTTTTGTGCTTCTCAAACTTGCAAACGTGCAAATGAGCTCCATTTTCCAATCTAAAAACTATTTATAGCTATTTAGGTGCATTGAAGCACCTTGGGGTATTTCATACCAACTTAATCATGCTTGGGCATTCTCCAGGGCTCGCAAGTGTGCATGGAGGCTTCTAGGCACCCTAAAGTGTAGTTGGGCATTTCCTACACCTTAAAAGCACACGCAGGCGTTTATGGCATAAATCAACAAAAGGTAAAATCAATTAAAATGGTAGCTTACTTCCTCCAAATCTCACCAAATTTCATCCACACATCAATTCCATCATACAATCAATTTTTCTAAAAATAAAAATCATTTTGGGCGCATAATTTTCATTTGTGACCACAAATCATAAAAAACACAATTCCACTTACAAAACATATCAAACTAGTCCAATTCTTTACAAAATGACCATTTTTATTATCTCCATCATAATTCCCATAATTCCACCATTTTTTGTAAAACGTTGAGTTGATTTGAACCAGTAACTCAAATTTCGTATCCAAAAAGGCACCAAAATAAGCAATATGCTATTCAATCCTTGCCAGTCAATTTTTCTTCTTCACAAAATCATCACATTTCATCTTCACAACTTCAGACTTCACCAACACCATCATCCATATTTTTCTTTCTACATGTGTTGAATTTCAAGTGAATCTTGTATATAGTGGTTTGTTCTATATACTTGGTAATTGCAACGATTTATGTCAATGCAATTCGGTAAGATGAATAAACTACCATAATAACACTTGGTCATTATCATCATTTCATATCTCCTAGTTTGAAAGCACAATCAAGTTTGGTTCCTCACATTCCAAGTGAACCTAGGAATAGATATTTTGGGATATATTATTATATTGTATAAGGGTTGGCATGGGCCATACATAACCCAAGGTTGATTGTATTATAATATTATATTATATTAGTAGTAGGCTCCCCAAAGTAGAATAAGAAGATGGATATATAAAGAAGAGATATTTGTCATTGTAATCATCATTGGAGAAGAATATTATGTAATCATCATTTCCCATGAAGTGTCTTATGAGACTTTGTCCTCCTTAAGAGGCATCTCTCATCTTGGGAGATCTTGTGGAGTTATTCCTTCCTTAAGGATTATTATTGGTGTTTCCCTACCTTAAGGGTATTATCTATCTCTCTCTCATTTGTGGAATGTTATTGTGGATAATTATTTGTGGATGAATGATTTGATATTTTTGCATATTGGTGAATGTTTTATTTTTAAAATAATAATGTTCTGCAACAAGTGGTATCAGAGCAATGATTTTGGCAAAGTGGGTATTTTTGTGAAATTGCAAAATTAGGGCAATTTTTTTTAGAAAAACATCTCATCTTTCGAAGCCATATCTCTATGCAAGTTTATCCAATTCAAGTGATTCTTGGATCATATTGTGCAGAGTTTGAAGAGCTTTAAAATTAGTGGTCCTATGAAGGAATCCAAGTAGTATTGAGGTAAATATGACCTTTTGAAGTTAGTCATACGGAACATGGATAGTGACGAATTTCGTAGATTTTTTTAGAAAAACATATCATCTTTCAAAAGTCATATCTCTGCACAAGTTTATCTGATTTAGGCAATTCTTGGATCATTTTGTGCAAAATTCAAAAATCTTTAAAATGAGTGGTCATATGAAGGAATCCAAGTAGTATTGAGGGAGATACGACCTTCTAAAGTCATATGTCTGGAATAAGGGAAGTGACAAATTTTCAAATCGTGAATTTCTTGAAAGACAAAATTTGTTTAGTTCGGGTAAGCAAATCAGTTGCAATTTATTTTATTGGGAAGAAAAATTGCAGATCTAGTTATCTATGTAGATTTTTAGCTTCAACTCAATTGGAAGATATTTATTTACATAAAACCCTGGTTTGCATTAGGGCATGATATATATTATCAAAAAACCCTAGATGCATTAGGGCATGAACAATTACACTGCAAATTATTTTTGGAGAAGATGATATTTATGTTAGAAAATGGTGGAAAAATTTTAGAGCTTTACATCGTAATAATCCTTTCTGGAAATTCAACCTTGATACATATCTTTATGGGAAACTTTTTCTTGGTGGAAATTTTTTTTGTAAAAAAAAGAATAATTAATACACTTGGGATGAAATAGAGTATGCATTCTCGAGTAAATGGGATCCATATTATATAGATAGCCTAATGGATATCATCAAAGATCTTGAAAAGAAACTATAGGGAATTCAAAATGAGTGAAATGCAATAAAATGAGAATGGGAAGTTTTCAAGAAATAGAATGAAGACTATGAAAAAGAAATAAAATTACTCAAGAAGAAAGAGGAAAAGGTCAGGGAAGATAAAAAATATGTCAGTATGCAGATAGAGGAAACCATACCTTTGGTAGAAGATAAATTAGAAAATGGACAAAGGAATTTTTTTGAATCTAAAAAGTCTATTTTGCAGGTTCATGGAAGCATTCAAAAGGAACAAGTTATTATTTCCATTGCCCCTAGTAGCAAATATAATTTTATTAATATTTATTTGGCTAATAAGTTGCAAGTTCAAGCAAAAAAAATTAAGGACATATAGCTAGAGGGTGAGCATGTTTAGATTTTTGAATATTTGAAGATCACCATGAATAAATATGTTTTACATTCAAATTTCTATGTTATTGAGATGGATGATAAGGGTATTATTCTTAGTTATCCTTGGTTATATTCTTTGGGTACTGTTAACATTAATATGCAAAAGAATTTTATGAAGTTATGGTACAAGAAAAATAAGATAACATTGCAAGATATTTCTCATATTAAGGAGCAAGGATCCAAGGAAAACCAAGAAATGGTTGTAGAGAAACAAATTGAAGAACCTGAAACAGAATCCAAGAAGGCAGTAGCAGCAAAAGAGTCCATGGAAGAAGTAGCAACAACTGATTTAGTGGAAATAATAGTAATAAATTCAAAGGAAGCTTGGATAGAAGAGCACAAGGGCAAACCAAACAAAGAGAACATGAAATAAAAATGTGTAGAAGAATTTCAAAAAATGGAGCCAAATGTTGAGAAGTCAAAGAAGGTAGAACATCAAGTTAAGGTTGCACCATATCACCATCCACACCACCATGAGCGAAAATAATCTTGGGGGTATGGTTCAATTCAACAATATTATGGTTCTACATGGAATCAAAAGGGCACCAACTATGGCAATGTTTGGCAGAGAAAACATAGTGATCATGATTTTTAGAGTGGTTCATCAGCATCAAGGAACAAGTGGACACATAATTCAAGTTATCAAAATACAGCAGCAGAAACATGGAGCCAACAAAGCAGATTTGGATACTCAAGTAACAAAATGGTGTACCAACATCAACATGTTTCACTTGGATGGATGGATGATAGATATTGGTACCAGTTGCTAACATTGCTTAGAAAATCATATTATCATGTTTCTTCATATATTTCGAGGATGAAACATTTGTAAGGAGGGTGGCATGGTAGGGTACCTAGGAATAGATATTTGGGGATATATTATTATATTGTATAAGGGTTGATATGGGCCATACATAACCCAAGGTTGATTATATTATAATATTATATTATATTAGTAGTAGGCTCCCCAAAGTAGAATAAGAAGATGGATATATAAATAAGAGATATTTGTCATTTTAATCATCATTGGAGAAGAATCTTATGTAATCATCGTTTCCCATGAAGTGTCTTATGAGACTTTTTCCTCCTTAAGAGGCATCTCTCATCTTGGCATATCTTGTGGAGTTATTCCTTCCTTAAGGATTATTATTGGTGTTTCCCTACCTTAAGGGTATTATCTATCTCTCTTTCATTTGTGGAATGTTATTGTGGATAATTATTTATGGATGAATGATTTAATATTTTTGTATATTGGTGAATGTTTTATGTTTATAATAATAAATATCTGCAACACTAGGTTAGACTATAAGTAGGAGCTATTTTTATGGCTCAACCCTTAAGTTCCCTAAGTTTTTTTATTTTACTAGGTACCTGATTCCTAGATTACCCTAAGTTTCCTGAAGTCCAATCCAGTAGTTGTGCCCTATATCCACTTCACCCACCATATACATGATTCCCTTTACTCATTGCTGCCATAATCACCTCCTCCACCATCGCTATATCTGCTTCTATAGATCTGATTTGATCTCTTAAGCACTTGGTCACTCTCTACAAGCACCCTACTACTTTATACCATAGTATCAAGTGTCCTACTGCACTCCTTGAGTGCCATACCACACTACTTGAGTGCCCTACCACACTTTTTGAGTGCCTTACTGCTCTCAACCGCATTCCTAGGTGTCTACTGCTCTTCTTGAGTGCTTAGATGCATTTCAAAGTGCCCTTATAAAGACAAGAGAGATCCTTGGGTGTCATCAGGGCACATCTTCATCGTTTGATCTACAATAGATCCATTCATCTATGGATAAATAACATGAAACAAGTTTAATCAATCTCTTTTATTTCATTTCAATATCTTTAAATTTGCATACAATTTCATTTATCAATAGTTAGGTTTTTATTGATGTCTGAGGGTCTCACGTAGTGGAGCCCTTACAATTATTACTCTCCCTGTTATTATTATTATGTGTGTAGGTCTGGATATTTACTAGCGTTGGACAACTGTTTAAGTTGGAGTGGCCTGGATCAACGGATATCTGAAGCCCACTCAACTTTTTTGGGAGCAAGAACAAGTTTTATATACACCATAAGCATTACTAGCTAGGGTTTTGAAGAAACCTAGCATTATTGTATTTATTGTATCTAAATAAACTGTGTAAAAACCCCTATTTGGGATCACATTTGATTGTACTCAAATCCCCCGGTAATAATAATATAAGATCTATTTCATTGTGCAATTTCTTGTGTTATGTGGTTTATTTGTTTTTAGTTAGTTATATATGGTATTTCATTTTTGTCTTCATACTATCTAAGGAGGATTCCACACATACCCTTGAGCACACTATCTACCTCTTTGACAATATGGGAGGGTAGTCTTTCAGGATTTTGTATCCCATGTATTGTGGATAATACAAAGTTGAAAAGCTTCTTAATGAATAAAATTTTATTTTACCCTAGATGGTCTCCCTAAATACTTGAAGATACGTGGGAGCTCAATTTTGTGTGTGGGTGTTGTCTAAGACCTAGTTATTGGATCCTAATTTCCCCTCACTTCACTAGAGGATTTATGGGTTATCTATATTAGCCAACAATGATATCTCCTACACAATATTTTAAAACCCCCAACACATGGTTTCTAACCTACTCAACTACTGTATAAAATAAAGGACTGTATTTTTTTGCTTATTTTTATTGTTTTTTAAATAAAAAATAACAGAAACAAAAATACAAGAAAATTATACCTAATAGTCAAAATGGATGGGCAAGAATTATAGTTGCAGAAGAACTCGATCCTGGAAAGTGCTTTGATACCACTTGTTAGGAACCTACTACTAAAAATAACTCTCTCACAAAATACTATAAATAAATAGAAATTCATAAAATAATAGAATAACATGATGTAGAAAGTAATTGCAGAATTGAAACAATCTTGCAAAATAACTCAGTATCAAGGGCCTCTTCGAGGGGGAAACCTCCTTCAATATTTCATTAACTTACAAAAATATACATTCGTATATGGCTCCATATATTTTAAAGAAAAGCTTCATGCAACCCTAACCCTAAGCTCAAGAGTTTATTTACATGAAAAATACCACTCAATCTAGATTCTTCTACCAAACATTAGTTACATTCTTGATAACGGTTATATGAAATGGCCTCACTTGTTTATGTGTCTTACTTGCCACATACCATTACAAAAGTATTGCAAACTAGCATTATAAGGGAGTCTCCATGTTGGACATGGGTCATTACATAATAAATTGAAAATTACAAAAATAATGTTATGATGTGGTCCTAATATATAATATATCAATACACATACATAATTGTTTTCTAATCCTAATAAAATAAAAAATATAAATGGATATTTATTGCACAAGTTTTATCAAAGTATTCATTTCATGCAACATTGGAATAATACCATATAAAGTGAGTAGTTTTTCTAGGTCTATCATGCAGTATAGCAAATGTTTTGCCTTATCAACCACCCTTCGACTATCATACATAAATCCTGCTAAGGATTGATATTCTTTGAAAACTCTAGATGCAGGTTGAAACAATGAAATCCACCTAGTATCTACATATTTTAACAATTTTTTACCTTTAGTAACTCCTAGTGCAAATAGTTGAAACTCTACAAACCTTTTTGGACTACATGAAAAATAAGTATGTATTTCTCAGATGAGTTCTTCCACTTTTACAATATTTTCAAATTTTCTCATAATTTTGTATGCAAGATCCATTCTATGAGCCATGCAATGAATGGAGATCAACATAGGGTAATAACTTTTTGAAGTTAAACACAAACACCATTCTTATGACCTTGCATTATAGCAATACCATCAACTTTGACACATTAACTTATTGGTTATTGTTGCATCATTCATTCCTGCAATATCCTTTAAGTTGATTATAAAAATGTTGTAAATGTTTTCTACATTACAATTTTCCACCATCTTATGTAGTGCTAGAAAATGAGGTTGCCTTAAATGCTTTTTAAAGGTGTAAACATTCATGCAAATCCAAGATGTGTTTGCGACAACAGTTACCTCATTAATTCAAAGTGAAATGAAATTAGCATTTTTAATTTTTCTCTCAGATCCTCCTTCTCAACCAAAGAGAGACATTTTACCAATTTCCAATTATTTCAATCTAACCAATTGGCACTAGGAAGGTTCTGCACATCATCTAGTTGAAATATATGCTTAAAATCAATAAAATTAGACATTGGTCTACCCTTTTTAATAATAGTATATACAACAACAAACTACAAACTTTTTGAAACTAAAGTGGTTTTATGAATTTTTTAAAATTGTGTTGGAATCATTCCACCAGTCTGAATAAGTGTTTTTTTTGTTCCATCTCTTTTTCATAGTCTTTTGCATATCTAAAATGTACATATTTTGATGCATCCTTCCATCTAATTATTTTATTAGTTGTTCCATCACTTTCTTTTACTATCACATAAAATTTCCCACAATGTTTTTCTAATATATCCAACTTAAGTTGCATCTTATGATCCTTACCTAGTTTTCAACTACAAATAATTCATCTATATTTTGTTGGTGTATCATTACTATTATCTAACTATATTTGTTAAATAAATTGATATTTTGATGACCATTCAAGCTTAAATGTCGTTCTAATAATCCACTTGGTTAACTTTCTATGCTTAGGTTTATAAGTAGAATATTCCTTAGAAGTTGGCATTTGGTTAGAATGATTGTTTTCTTTTTAAATTGTTGTGCTAGTTTCAGGATTCTCTTCAGGTTGTTGCATGTCATTGTTAAGAAATTTTTCATGTTGAGGTGTCTCATCCTTGGAAATATCTTCAAGTAGAGTTATATCATGGTTAATTGTGTATTCTGCATACAAAGGTATTATATATCATTTTTTGAAATTACTTACAAAAATTACTATTGAGTACATAAAATGGGTATGTACCTTAAATTTTTGTAAATGTCAATGCCTCATTGGATTTTGATATATGGCTAAAATATTTTAGGATACCCATTTTATAGAAGATTTGCCTTCCTTATTTCCATTGGGAGTACGTGTCATTGTACCTATATAGAAAAAGTATTTCATGTTAAAAATGAACGTGATATTGAATAAAATCATGACAATTCTAGAAGTGCTATAAAGAACATAATGGTCTACTATCGATCGTTGGTAGTCTATTTCTTGTAATGCTCATTATTATGCTATTCCAACCATCTGTAACATATTCTCTACTATTATTCATCTATTGGTTGTCATCTATTCAATGTTGTCGATCATTTGTTATCTATCATCTATTCAATGTACCAGTCATCTATAATTTGTCATCTATTCAATGCTATCGATAATCTATTTTCTATCATCTATTATTTGATATTGATCATCTATCATTTATTATGTATTCTCTACTATTGATTGTCTATCGTCTATTCTCTGTTATCAATCCTCTATCATCTATTTTTTTTATTGATCATTTATCATCTATCATATATTCTCTATTGTTGATCATTTATCATTTGTCATCTATTCTCTACTACCAATCATCTATCATTTATCACTTATCATCTATCATAGTATATAAGCATGATGTATCTTGATTCTATATATTTGGTCTTTATCATGAGCTTGCATATCCAAGGATCTTAATAATAAAGAGGTATTGAAGAGTCATATGTTTATTTTTGTGGGGTATTTAGATACCTCAAAGGTATATTACCTTTATAACCCTTAAGGGTGTGAGGTTTTAATCAAGAGATATCATTATTTATGAAGATCTTCTAGGTGCTCCTTCTAACACATCATCTAAAATTTTAGCATATGACTCTTTTGATCCTTTGACTATTTTAGATTCAACTATTTTTCAAATATTTTTAGTGGCTTTATTCCTATTAGAACATCTTATTCATTTTCATCTTCAAGTGGAGGTCAATTATCTATTGATTTGACCCCTTCATAGGCAACACCATATTTAGCACCTTCTTTTATAAATTTAAAGCATGTTGAGAAGGGCATATCAAATCAGAGTGTTTCAACTTTGCATGATGAGATGAGTGGTGGTCTTGAGTTAGATTTTTCAAATTTAGCTTTTGATTTTACTTTGTCACAAAATCCACATGTATATTTAGTGTGTCCAACAACCGAATATGTTAAGACATTTATGGAAGATGCTCAATTAATTTTATCTCTAGAGTAATGTCAAAATGATATTTCTTGAGCTTCACTCTCAAAGGTTGCACATTCTACATATCCTCTTACATTTTCTTAGACTATGGATCAACCAAAATTGGAATATACTATGATGGCAAAATATGAGACTTTGATAAATAACATGAATTGGAAGTTGGTTTATCTTCCAAAATATAACAATGTGGTTGGCTATAAATGGTTCTACAGGATTAAGTAGACTTTGAATGGTCAAGTGGAAAAGCACAAGGTATGCTTTATTGCTAAATGATTCTCCCAACAAGAGGGACTAGACTATTCTTAGATATTTGTACCTATTGCTAGGATGGACTCAGTCAATATTATCCTCTCTGTTATTTCCTTATATAGATATAAGGTTCACTAGATGGATGTGAAGAGTGCATTCATACATGGAGAACTTCAAGAGGAAATCATATGTTGTAGCCCCATGGATTTGATCTTAAGGGCCCTATTCCATTGGTTTATCATTTGACTAGGCCCTTATATTGACTAAAGTAGATCTCTTAACATGGTATGATATGATTCATAGTCTTTTGCATATCTAAAATGTACATATTTTGATGCATCCTTCCACCTAATTATTTTCTTAGTTGTTCCATCACTTTCTTTTACCGTCACATAAACTTTCCCATGATGTTTTTCTAATATATCCAACTTAAGTTGCATCTTATGATCCTTCCCTAGTTTCCAACTACAAATAATTCATATACATTCTGTTGGTGTATCATTACTATTCTCTAACTATATTGGTTCAATAAATTGATATTTTGATGACCATTTAAGCTTAAATTTCCTTATAATAGTCCACTTGGTTAACTTTCTATGCTTAGGTTTATAAGTAGAAGATTCCTCAGAAGTTGGCATTTGGTTAGAATAATTTTTTTCTTTTTCAATTTTTGTGCTAGTTTCAGGATTCTCTTCAGGTTGTTACATGTCATTGTTAAGAAATTTTTCATGTTGAGGTGTCTCGTACTTGGAAATATCTTCAAGTAGAGTTATATCAGGGTTAATTGTGTATTCTACATACAAAGGTATTATATATCATTTTTTGAAATTACTTACAAAAATTACTATTGAGTACAAAAAATGGGTATGTACCTTAAATTTTTGCAAATGTCGATGCCTCATTGGATTTTGATATATGGCTAAAATATTTTAGGATACCCTTTCTATAGAAGATTTTCCTTCCTTTTTTCCATTGGGAGTAGGTGTCATTGTACCTATATAGAAAAAGTATTTTGTGTTAAAAATGAACATGATATTGAATAAAATCGTGACAATTCTAGAAGTGCTATAAAGAACATCATGGTCTACTATCGATTGTTGGTAGTCTATTTCTTGTACTGCTCGTTATTATGTTATTTCAACCATATGTAATCTATTCTCTACTATTATTCATCTATTGTTTGTCATCTATTCAATGTTGTCGATCATTTTTTATCTATCATCTATTCAATGATACCAATTATCTATCATTTTTCATCTATTCAATGTTATTGTTCATCTATTGTTTATCATCTATTCATTGATATTGATCGTCTATCATTTATTATGTATTATCTACTATTGATTGTCTATCATCTATTCTCTATTATCAATCCTCTATCATATATTTTTTTTTATTGATCATTTATCATCTATCATATATTCTCTATTGTTGATCATTTATTGTCTGTCATCTATTCTCTACTACCAATCATCTATCATTTATCATTTATCATTTATCATATATTATAGTATATAAGCATGATGTATCTTGATTCTATATCTTTGGGTCTTTAGCATGAGATCACATATCCAAGGATCTTAAGAAGAAGGAGGTATTGAAGAGTCATATGTTTATTTTTGTGGGGTATTTAGATACCTCAAAGGTATATTAACTTTATAACCCTTAAGGGTGTGAGGTTTTAATCTAGAGATATAATTATTTATGAAGACCTTATAGGTGCTCTTTCTAACACATTGTTTAAAACTTTTAGCATATGACTCTTCTGATCCTTTGACTATTTTAGATTCAACTATTTTTCAAATATTTTGAGTGGCTTTATTCCTATTAGAACATATTATTCATTTTCATCTTCAAGTGGAGGTCAATTATCTGTTGATTTGACCCCTTCATAAGCAACACAATATTTAGCACCTTCTTTTCTAAATTCTAAGCATGTTGAGAAGGGCATATCAAATCAGAGTGTTTCAACTTTGCATGATGATATGAGTGGTGGTCTTGAGTTAGATTCTTCAAATTTAGATTTTGATTTTACTTTGTCACAAAATCCACATGTATCTTTAGTGTGTCCAACAACCAAATATGTTAAGACATTTATGGAATATGCTCAATTAATTTTATCTCTAGAGTGGCGTCAAAATTATCCTTCTTGAGCTTCAATCTTTAAGGTTGCACATTCTACATATCCTCTTACATTTTATTAGACTATGGATCAACCAAAATGGGAATATACTATGATGGCAAAATATGAGGTTTTGATAAATAACATGAATTGGAAGTTGGTTTATCTTCCAAAATATAACAATGTGGTTGGCTATAAATGGTTCTACAGGATTAAGTAGACTTTGACCGGTCAAGTGGAAAATCACAAGGTATGCCTTATTGCTAAATGATTCTCCCAACATGAGGGACTAGACTATTCTTTGATATTTGTACCTATTTCTAGGATGGAATTAGTAAATATTATCTTCTATTATAGTCTTATATAGATATAAGGTTCACTAGATGGATGTGAAGAGTGCCTTCCTACATGGAGAACTTCAAGAGGAAATCATATGTTATAGCCCCATGGATTTGACCTTGAGGGCCCTATTCCATTGGTTTATCATTTGACTCGGCCCTTATATTGACTAAAGTATCTCCCTTAATATTGTATGATACGATTCATAGTCTTTTGCATATCTAAAATGTACATATTTTGGTGCATCATTCCACCTAATTATTTTCTTAGTTGTTCCATCACTTTCTTTTACTGTCACATAAACTTTCCCACAATGCTTTTCTAATATATCCAACTTAAGTTGCATCTTATGATCCTTCCCTAGTTTCCAACTACAAATAATTCATCTACATTTTGTTGGTGTATCATTACTATTCTCTAACTATATTGGTTCAATAAATTGATATTTTGATGACCATTCAAGCTTAAATGTCCTTCTAATATTCCACTTGGTTAATTTTCTATTCTTAGGTTTATAAGTAGAAGATTCCTTAGAATTTGGCATTTTTTTAGAATGATCATTCTTTTCAATTGTTGTGCTAGTTTCAAGGTTTCTTCAGGTTGTTGCATGTCATTGTTAAACAAATTTTCATGTTGAGGTGTCTCATCCTTGGAAATATCTTCAAGTAGAGTTATATCAGGGTTAATTGTGTATTCTACATACAAAGGTATTATATATCATTTTTTGAAATGAATTACAAAAATTATTATTGAGTACATAAAATAGGTATGTACCTTAAATTTTTGCAAATGTCGATGCCTCATTGGATTTTGATATATGGCTAAAATATTTTAGGATACCCTTTTTATAGAATATTTGCCTTCCTTGTTTCCATTGGTATTAAGTGTCATTGTACCTATATAGAAAAATTATTTCATGTTAAAAATGAACGTGATATTGAATAAAATCATGATAATTCTAGAAGTGCTATAAATAACATCATGGTCTACTATCGATCGTTGGTAGTCTATATCTTGTACTGCTTATTATTATGCTATTTCAACCATATGTAATCTATTCTCTACTATTATTCATCTATTGTTTGTCATCTATTCAATGTTGTCGATCATTTGTTATCTATCATCTATTCAATGATACCAGTCATCTATCATTTGTCATCTATTCAATGTTACTGGTGATCTATTGTCTATCATCTATTATTTGATATTGCTCGTCTATCATTTATTATGTATTATCTATTATTGATTGTCTATCATCTATTCTCTGTTATCAATCCTCTATCATATATTCTTTTTTATTGATCATTTATCATCTATCATCTATTCTCTATTGTTGATCATTTATCGTCTGTCATCTATTCTCTACTACCACTCATCTATCATTTATCATTTATCATCTATCATAGTATATAAGAATGATGTATCTTGATTCTATATCTTTGGGTCTTTAGCATGAGATCACATAAACAAGGATCTTAAGAAGAAGGAGGTATTGAAGAGTCATATGTTCATTTTTGTGGGGTATTTAGTAACCTCAAAGGTATATTAACTTTATAACCCTTAAGGGTGTGAGGTTTTAATCTAGAGATATAATTCTTTATGAAGACCTTATAAGTGCTCCTTCTAACACATAATTTAAAACTTTTAGCATATGACTCTTCTGATCCTTTGACTATTTTATATTCAACTATTTTTCAAATATTTTGAGTGGCGTTATTCCTATTAGAACATCTTATTCATTTTCATCTTCAAGTGGAGTTCAATTATCTATTGATTTGACCCCTTCATAGGCAACACCATATTTAGCACCTTCTTTTCTAAATTCAAAGCATGTTGAGAAGGGTATATCAAATCAGAGTATTTCAACTTTGCATGATGATATGAGTGGTGGTCTTGAGTTAGATTCTTAAAATTTAGATTTAGGTTTTACTTTGTTACAAAATCCACATGTATCTTTAGTGTGTCCAACAACCAAATATGTTAAGACATTTATGGAAGATGCTCAATTAATTTTATCTCTAGAGTGATGTCAAAATGATCCTTCTTGAGATTCACTCTTGAAGGTTGCACATTCTACATATCCTCTTACATTTTCTTAGACTATGGATCAACCAAAATGGGAATATACTATGATGGCAAAATATGAGGCTTTGATAAATAACATTAATTGGAAGTTGGTTTATCTTCCAAAATATAACAATGTGGTTTGCTATAAATGGTTCTACAAGATTAAGTAGACTTTGAAAAGACAAGTGGAAAAGCACAAGGTATGCCTTATTGCTAAATGATTCTCCCAACAAGAGGAACTAGACTATTCTTAGATATTTGTACCTATTGCTAGGATGGACTCAGTCAATATTATCCTCTCTATTATTACCTTATATAGATATAAGGTTCACTATATGGATGTGAAGAGTGCCTTCCTACATGGAGAACTTCAAGAGGAAATCATATGTTGTAGCCCCATGGATTTGACCTTGAGGGCCCTATTCCATTGGTTTATCATTTTACTAGGCCCTTATATTGACTAACATGGTATGATACGATTCATAGTCTTTTGCATATCTAAAATGTACATATTTTGATGCATCCTTCCACCTAATTATTTTCTTAGTTGTTCCATAACTTTCTTTTACTGTCACAAACTTTCCCACAGTGTTTTTCTAATATATCCAACTTAAGTTGCATCTTATGATCCTTCCCTAGTTCCAACTACAAATAATTCATCTACATTATGTTGGTGTATCATTACTATTCTCTAACTATATTGGTTCAATAAATTGATATTTTGATGACCATTCAAGCTTAAATTTCCTTATAATAGTCCACTTGGTTATCTTTCTATGCTTAGGTTTATAAGTAGAAGATTCCTCAGAAGTTGGCATTTGGTTAGAATAATTTTTTTCTTTTTCAATTGTTGTGCTAGTTTCAGGATTCTCTTCAGGTTGTTACATGTCATTGTTAAGAAATTTTTCATGTTGAGGTGTCTCATACTTGGAAATATCTTCAAGTAGAGATATATCAGGGTTAATTGTGTATTCTACATACAAAGGTATTATATATCATTTTTTGAAATTAATTACAAAAATTACTATTGAGTACATAAAATGGGTATGTACCTTAAATTTTTACAAATGTCGATGCTTCATTGGATTTTGATATATGGCTAAAATATTTTAGGATACCCTTTTTATAGAAGATTTGCCTTCCTTGTTTCCATTGGGAGTAGGTGTAATTGTACCTATATAGAAAAAGTATTTCATGTTAAAAATGAACGTGATAATGAATAAAAACATGACAATTCTAGAAGTGCTATAAAGAACATCATGGTCTACTATCGATCGTTGGTAGTCTATTTCTTGTACTGCTCATTATTATGTTATTCAAACCATCTGTAATCTATTCTCTACTATTATTCATCTATTGTTTGCCATCTATTCAATGTTGTTGATCATTTATTATCTATCATCTATTCAATGATACCAGTCATCTATCATTTGTAATATATTCAATGCTATTGGTCATCTATTGTCTATCATTTATTCTTTGATATTGATCGTCTATCATTTATTACGTATTCTCTACTATTGATAGTCTATCGTCTATTCTATGTTATCAATCCTCTATCATCTATTCTTTTTTATTGATCATTTATCATCTATCATCTATTCTCTATTGTTGATCATTTATTGTTTGTCATCTATTCTCTACCACCATTCATCTATCATTTATCATTTATCATCTATCATAGTATATAAGCATGATGTATCTTGATTCTATATCTTTGGGTCTTTAGCATGAGATCACATATACAAGGATCTTAAGAAGAAGGAGGTATTGAAGAGTCATGTTTATTTTTGTGGGGTATTTAGATACCTTAAATATATATTACCTTTATAACCCTTAAGAGTGTGAGATTTTAATCTAGAGATATCATTCTTTATGAAGACCTTCTAGGTGCTCCTTCTAACACATCATCTAAACTTTTAGCGTATGACTCTTCTAATCCTTTGACTATTTTATATTCAACTATTGTTTCAAATATTTTGAGTGATTTTATTCCTATTATAACATCTTATTAATTTTTATCTTCAAGTGGAGGTCAATTATCTATTGATTTGACCCCTTCATAGGCAACACCATATTTAGCTCCTTCTTTTCTAAATTCAAAGCATGTTGAGAAGGGCATATCAAATCAGAGTGTTTCAACTTTACATGATGAGATGAGTGGTGATCTTGAGTTAGATTCTTCAAATTTAGCTTTTGATTTTACTTTGTCACAAAATCCACATGTATCTTTAATGTGTCCAACAACCAAATATGTTAAGACATTTATGGAAGATGCTCAATTAATTTTATCTCTAGAGTGACATCAAAATGATCCTTCTTGAGCTTCACTCTCGAAGGCTGCGCATTCTACATATCCTCTTACATTTTCTTAGACTATGGATCAACCAAAATAGGAATATACTATGATGGTAAAATATGAGGCTTTGATAAATAACATGAATTGGAAGTTGGTTTATCTTCCAAAATATAACAATGTGGTTGGCTATAAATGGTTCTACAGGATTAAGTATACTTTGAACGGTCAAGTGGAAAAGTACAAGGTATGATTTATTGCTAAATGATTCTCCCAACAAGAGGGACTAGACTATTCTTAGATATTTGTACCTATTTCTAGGATGGACTCAGTCAATATTATCCTCTCTATTATTTCCTTATATAGATAGAAAGTTCACTAGATGGATGTGAAGAGTGCCTTCCTACATGGAGAGATTCAAGAGGAAATCATATGTTGTAGCCCCATGTATTTGACCTTGAGGGCCCTATTCCATTGGTTTATCATTTGACTAGGCCCTTATATTGACTAAAGTATCTCCCTTAACATGGTATGATACGATTCATAGTCTTTTGCATATCTAAAATGTACATATTTTGATGCATCCTTCCACCTAATTATTTTCTTAGTTTTTCCATCGCTTTCTTTTACTGTTACATAAACTTTCCCACAGTGTTTTTCTAATATATCCAACTGAATTTGCATCTTATGATACTTCCCTAGTTTCCAACTACAAATAATTCATCTACATTATGTTGGTGTATCATTACTATTCTCTCACTATATTGGTTCAATAAATTGATATTTTCATGACCATTCAAGCTTAAATGTCCTTCTAATAGTCCACTTGGTTAACTTTCTATGCTTAGGTTTATAAGTAGAAGATTCCTCAAAAGTTGGAATTTGGTTAGAATGATTGTTTTCTTTTTCAATTGGTGTGCTAGTTTTAGGATTCTCTTCAAGTTGTTGCATGTCATTGTTAAGAAAAATTTCATGTTGAGGTATCTCATCCTTGGAAATATCTTCAAGTAGAGTTATATCAGGGTTAATTGTGTATTCTACATACAAAGGTATTATATATCATTTTTTGAAATTACCTACAAAAATTACTATTGAGTACATAAAATGGGTATGTACCTTAATTTTTTTTAAATGTCGATGCCTCATTGGATTTTGATATATGGCTAAAATATTTTAGGATACCCTTTTTATAGAATATTTACCTTCCTTATTTCCATTGAGAGTAGGTGTCATTGTACCTATATAGAAAAAGTATTTTGTGTTAAAAATGAACGTGATGTTGAATAAAATCGTGACAATTCTAGAAGTGCTATAAATAAAATCATGATCCACTATTGATTGTTGGTAGTCTATTTATTGTATTGCTCGTTATTATGCTATTCTAACCATATGTAATCTATTATCTACTATTATTCATCTATTGTTTGTCATCTATTCAATGTTGTCGATCATTTGTTATCTATCATCTATTCAATGATACCAGTCATCTATCATTTTTCATCTATTCAATATTATTGGTTATCTATTGTCTATAATCTATTCTTTGATATTGATCGTCTATCATTTATTATGTATTCTCAACTATTGATTGTCTATCGTCTATTCTCTCTTATAAATCCTCTATCATCTATTATTTTTTATTGATCATTTATCATCTATCATCTATTCTCTATTGTTGATCATTTAGCGTCTATCATCTATTCTCTACTACCAATAATCTATCATTTGTCATTTATCATCTATCATAGTATATAAGAATGATGTATCTTGATTCTATATCTTTGGGTCTTTAGCATGAGATCACATATCCAAGGATCTTAAGAAGGAGGTATTGAAGAATCATATGTTTATTTTTGTGGGGTATTTAGATACTTCAAAGGTATATTATCTTTATAACCCTTAAGGGTGTGACATTTTAATATAGAGATATCATTCTTTATGAAGACCTTCTAGGTGCTCCTTCTAACACATCAACTAAACTTTTAGCATATGACTCTTCTGATCCTTTGACTATTTTAGATTCAACTATTTTTCAAATATTTTGAGTGGCTTTATTCCTATTAGAATATCTCATTCATTTTCATCTTCAAGTGGAGGTCAATTATCTATTGATTTGACCCCTTCATAGGCAACACCATATTTAGCACCTTCTTTTCTAAATTCAAAGTATGTTGAGAAGGGCATATCAAATCAGAGTGTTTCAACTTTTCATGATGAGATGAGTGGTGGTCTTGAGTTAGATTCTTCAAATTTAGCTTTTGATTTTACTTTGTCACAAAATCCATATGTATCTTTAGTGTTTCCAACAACCAAATATGTTAAGACATTTATGGAAGATGCTCAATTAATTTTATATCTAGAGTGACGTCAAAATGATCCTTCTTGAGCTTCACTCTTGAAGGTTGTGCATTATACATATCCTCTTACATTTTCTTAGACTATGGATCAACCAAAATGGGAATATACTATGATGGCAAAATATGAGGCTTTGATAAATAACATGAATTGGAAGTTGGTTTATCTTCCAAAATATAACAATGTGGTTGGCTATAAATGGTTCTACAGGATTAAGTAGACTTTCAACGGTCAAGTGGAAAAGCACAAGGTATGTCTTATTACTAAATGATTCTCCCAACAAGAGGGACTAGACTATTCTTAGATATTTGTACCTATTGCTAGGATGGACTCTGTCAATATTATCCTCTCTATTATTGCCTTATATATATAGAAGGTTCACTAGATGGATGTGAAGAGTGCCTTCCTACATGGAGAGCTTCAAGAGGAAATCATATGTTGTAGCCCCATGGATTTGACCTTGAGGGCCCTCTTCCATTGGTTTATCATTTGACTAGGCCCTTATATTGACTAAAGTAGCTCCCTTAACATGGTATAATACGATTCATAGTCTTTTGCATATCTAAAATGTACATATTTTGATGCATCCTTCCACCTAATTATTTTCTTAGTTGGTTCATAACTTTATTTTATTGTCACATGAACTTTCCCATAATGTTTTTCTAATATATCCAACTTTAGTTGCATCTTATGATCCTTCCCTAGTTTCCAACTACAAATAATTCATCTACATTTTGTTGGTGTATCATTACTATTCTCTAACTATATTGGTTAAATAAATTGATATTTTGATGACCATTCAAGCTTAAATGTCCTTCTAATAGTCCACTTAGTTAACTTTCTATGCTTAGATTTATAAGTAGAAGATTCCTCAGAAGTTGGCATTTGGTTAGAATGATTGTTTTCTTTTTTTATTGGTGTGCTAGTTTCAATATTCTCTTCAAGTTATTGCATATCATTGTTAAAAAAAATCATGTTGAGGTATCTCATCCTTAGAAATATCTTCAAGTAGAGTTATATCAGGGTTAATTGTGTATTCTACATACAAAAGTATTATATATCATTTTTTGAATTACTTACAAAAATTACTATTGAGTACATAAAATGGGTATGTACCTTAAATTTTTTTAAATGTCGATGCCTCATTGGATTTTGATATATGGCTAAAATATTTTAGGATACCCTTTTTATAGAAGATTTGCCTTCCTTGTTTCCATTGGGAGTAGGTGTCATTGTACCTATATAGAAAAAGTATTTCATGTTAAAAATGAACGTGATATTGAATAAAATCATGAAAATTATAGAAGTGCTATAAAGAACATCATGGTCTACTGTCGATCGTTGGTAGTCTATTTCTTGTACTGCTCGTTATTATGTGATTCCAACCATCTGTAATCTATTCTCTACTATTATTCATCTATTGTTGTCATATATTCAATGTTATCGATCATTTGTAATCTATCTATTCAATGATACTAGTCATCTATCATTTGTCATCTATTCAATGCTATTGATTATCTATTGTATATCATCTATTCTTTGATATTGATCGTCTATCATTTATTATGTATTCTCTACTATTGATTGTCTATCGTCTATTCTTTGTTATTAATCCTCTATCATATATTCTTTTTTATTGATCATTTATCATCTATCATCTATTCTCTATTGTTGATCATTTATCGTCTGTCATCTATTCTCTACTACCAATCATCTATCATTTATCATATATCATAGTATATAAGCATGATGTATCTTGATTCTATATCTTTGGGTATTTAGCATGAGATCACATATCCAAGGATCTTAAGAAGAAGGAGGTATTGAAGAGTCATATGTTCATTTTTATGGGGTATTTAGATACCTCAAAGGTATATTAACTTTATAACCCTTAATGGTGTGAGGTGTTAATCTAGAGATATAATTCTTTATGAAGACCTTATAGGTGCTCCTTCTAACACATAATTTAAAACTTTTAGCATATGACTCTTCTGATCCTTTGACTATTTTAGATTCAACTATTTTTTAAATATTTTGAGTGGCTTTATTCCTATTAGAATATTTTATTCATTTTCATCTTCAAGTGGATGTCAATTATCTATTGATTTGACCCCTTCATAGGCAACACCATAGCAGCTTCTTTTCTAAATTCAAAGCACGTTGAGAAGAGTATATCAAATCAGAGTGTTTCAACTTTGCATGATGAGATGAGTGTTGGCAATTTTGGGTACTTTGGGTACATTGCATTTGCTCAAGTGTATAAGTTGTCATTGATGTCAAGAAGCTTTTGAAAGAACTTGATTTGATGTCAAATAATTTGTTTTGATGAAGGTTACGGCATGACAGTTTCAAAGGTCTTTTGCAAACCCCAAGCTGACAGGTTCGAGAGAAAGAGCTCGCAAAGAAAAGTGTCGCGATTTCGTGACAATTTGCAAGAGGGATTGTACAGATGAAAAAGTGTCACGATTTCATGATAGGTTCGAGAGAAAGAGCTTGCAGAGAAAAAGTGTCACGATATCACGACATGTCGGGTTTTCATGACCCGAAGAAAAGAAAAGAGCTAAGGAGTAAAAGTGTCACGATATCGTGACATGTCGCATTTTCGCGACTTAGGCAGGAGAGAGAAAGTAAGTTGGAAAAGTGTCACGATATCGCAACATGTCGCATTTTCACGACTTAAGCAGGAGAGAGAAAAAAAGTTAGAAAAGTGTCGCAATATCGTGACATGTCACAATTTCATGACTCAAAGAGCAAAGAAAACGTACGAAAATTTGATAGCATCACGATTTCGTGACAGGTTACAAGGAAAGTGTACGAAAGCTAAAAGCGTCGTGATTTCACGATGGGTTGCAAAGAATGCGTATGGATGCAGAAAGTGTCACGATTTCATGACAGGAAAAAAAGAAAGCAAACGGAAGCAGAAGTGTCACGATTTTGCAACAGAAACTGAAAGCAGGTCTTCTATAGGAGAAGTGTCATGATTTCGTGACAAAAGCAAAGAGGAAGGCTATGAAGATAGAAGTGTCATGATATCATGACAGAAGTGAAGACGAAGTCTGCAGAGGCATAAGTGTCACGATTTCATGACAAAAGTAGAAATGAGGTCGACGAAGGGAGAAGTGTCACGATATCACAACAAAAGCAAAGTTGATGCTGACAAAGACATAAGTGTCATGATATCGCAACAAGAGCTTAGTTGAAGTCAACAAAGGCTGAAGTGTCGTGATATCATGACAAAAGCCAAAAGAAAGTGTACGGTTGCAAAGGTGTCACGATATTGCGACATGTAGTTTCGTGGCAAAAGCTACAAAAGAGTTATAAAGGCAGTTGAAGCCGACAAAGTTAAATGTGAGCCGACAAAGATTAGGGTTTGCAATCGACGAAGTTTAGGTTTGTGTTGTCGACTAAAGATCAGGGTTACAGCCGACTAATATTAAGGTTTTGATCTTGAAAGTGTTATTATAAAAGGCAGGCTATTTTGAAGAGTTGGTGTATTGTTAGTTGCGACGTTCGTAGATAGAGCATAGAGTGAGAAGTTCGATCATCGAAAGCAGAGTGTGAAATTCGATCGAAGTGTGCAGAGTGAGCGAAGAGTCATGGTGAATTGTTCTAAGTGCCACTATGATTGTGCAAAGAGTGCAAAGGTTGAAGTTCGACCAAGTGCGGCTGTGATTGCGTAAAGAGAGCAGAGGGCGTAGAGAGCACAAAGGGCAAAGACGAATGCTGAGTGCTGCTATATGAGGATAGAGGTGCACTAGTTCTTTGAGAAGAACCTGAGGACAGATTTGGCAAGTCTTTGAGAAGGCTTGTGTGTAGAGGATTGATTTGTTCAAGTGTTGGACAAATCTGACAGAGGAAGACTTGTACTAGATTGACTGACTGTGTTTGGTACAGGTTGTTGAGCTGTTGTGGACATGATAATAGAAGGCAGAGGTCTCTTAGGCTAAGCATTGAGGATAGGAGGTCTTCGATGGAAAGGAGTTCCACGTGCTGGCAAGAGGTAGATGCAGTTGATCTTCTGAGGGATCATTTCCAGAGCAGAGGGGAAGGTATCTCCTTTGAGCAGAGGCTAATAAATCCAGAGCAGAGGGGAAGGTATCTTCTTTGAGCAGAGGCTCATAAATTTTTATTGGGGAAGGCATCTCCTTTGGGCCGAGGCTCATAAACATTGTAATTGGGAATGATTCCCAAAGAACTTTGAAATAACTTTTAGAGAAAAGTTTTATGGACGTAGCCTAGCCATTCTGGGTGAACCACGTTAAAATTGGTGTCACTTTGGGGATGATATTGTGTATTGTTTTGATATTGCTTTGCGTATATTGCTTTACTATTTTGAAGTATAAAGGAAAAAGTAAAAAGAGGTCTTATACTGTTCACCCTCCCCTCTCAGTATAAGCTTGTGTTCTTCAATGAGTGGTGGTCTTGAGTTAGATTCTTAAAATTTAGATTTAGATTTTACTTTGTTACAAAATCCACATGTATCTTTAGTGTGTTCAACAACCAGATATGTTAAGACATTTATGGAAGATGCTCAATTAATTTTATCTCTAGAGTGAGGTCAAAATGATCCTTCTTGAGCTTCACTCTTGAAGGTTGCGCATTCTCCATATCCTCTTACATTTTCTTATACTATGGATCAACCAAAATGGGAATATGCTATGATGGCAAAATATGAGGCTTTGATAAATAACATGAATTGGAAGTTGGTTTATCTTTCAAAATATATATGAGGCTTTGATGATCTCATCATTGGAATCTCTCCTATTTTTATCTAGGATATGAAGTAATAACTTTATTCCATATTTGAGATAATAGATTTGGGACTTATGCATTATTTTGAGAGATTTAGATTCGTCAAATAAATTTTAGTATCACTATTTCATAGCCCAAGTATGATTTGGATCTTCTTCAATGATTTAGGATAAAATATTACAAGTTTACTCATACTCCTTTTCCTTTAGGCCTAAAGCTTGGTTATAATTGTATCATTCCTTTGGTGGATGTTATGTTGTATTGATAACTTATGGGAGGTATTATTTATCTTACACTATACCTGATATAGATATTGCTATCAGTTATTATTCTAGGCACATGAAAAAACCCAAGAGATTCATTGGATGACAACTAAAAGGATTCTCTGATACATATGAGGGACTTATTAAATGGGTATTTACTTCTCTATTGATTCTCCTCCAATTTTGATAGGATTTTTAGATGTTGATTGGGTTGGTGATTTGGATGAATGACAATACACTATAGGTTTTGTGTTCTATTTGGGACCCATTCTAGATGTCAATCCACTATATATGAATCTTTTATAAAATTTGAATATTATGATGCCAATGAGGCAACCAAGCATCTTAAATGGATGTTCATAATTTTATAGGAGATTGACATTCCTTAAATTATTTTGGTGTGATAGTCAAAGCACCATCCAACTTATTTGTAATATAATATTTCATAAGTAGACAAGGCACATAGAGATTTGGACACACTTTGTGGGATGCCTTCATTCATGAGGGATGCTTGATCCAAAATTTATACCTTCATTAAAGAAAGAAATACATATCCTAACAAATATCATGCACAAGATCATTTTAATGCGCATGTGAGAGCTAGTTGGGGTAGGAGAGTACCCCTTAAGGAGGATGATAAATAAGGGTCTCTCTTTATGTCTCCCATTTAGATTAAGGAGGATGTTGGAATATGTGGTAATTAATATTATCTTGAAACCATGATCAACTTTTGAATTATATTATTCATATTAGCCCTTTGGGCCCTTGAAAAACTTGAAAAAGTATTTTTATAATATTTTATTCCTAAATATCATTCTCACAACCTTGATCTAAAAGGTAACTTGTACTTGGTTATAAATACCCCATCATACCAATCATTTTGTTATAGGTTGGAGTGTAATTCTATCATTGATAGTGAGATTATTTTGTGTGCATAGAAACACAGCATATATTCTATGATCTTTGATTTGTGTGTATCTTTTGTAGAAATACTAGGCAATGTGTTAATTCCATTTGTTTCTAGAAATTATTGTGAAATCTAACAAGGTAGAATTTTTTTTGTAACATTAAGGGATAAACTTGGGGTTGTGTCTAGGTTAGTAATTAAAGGGGGTGTTAAAATAAAGTTTGTGAATAAATATGATAGATAATTTTATTATTATATAATTTTTTATAATAAATTTTTAGGATTAACTTCTTAGGATTTTTAATATTTGGTTATATCAGCATCAACCAATTACCATATTGTAAATCATTGTAAATTGGAGCTCAAAAATACAAATAGAGTAGCCAATTTTATATTCTTTTAAAATTCACAAGAGGCTTTGGATAAATCCCCAAAAGATAAATATCATAGAATGTACATCCCTAATGGGGGACTTTAAGTAATTTTTGCTTCTATGTTCAAGAAGTTGCACAAATAAATCTATAGATTCCTCTTCACTATCCCCCAAATTCCTATTAATATATATACTTTTGAAAGCACAAGGATAAGGGAGAAGTCTACATTTTCTTTGCACTTTATGCCACCAATATGTTAGGAGAACATCTCTATTAAAATTGACTTTAGGGGACTTTTTATGAAAATACTGAATAGACATCTCATTATCTTGAGGATTAGATATACGTTGACCTATAGGATTATTTTTCTAAATATAATTACACAAATTTCTATGGTCCCCATGATTTATTTATCTTCTATACTTATTAAAATTCTATCATGAGGAGAGGCAACATTTCTTGTAACTTTTGGAGCAATATTATGAAATAATTTGGTACCTCATTACACTCAACATAATCTATGTATTGGAACTTTGATGTAAAGCCTTAACACTATCATATTATGGTTATGGAGCTAAGAAGACAACTGCTTAGATCATAGGATTGATCCCTAACCATTTTATAAATAAAATTATCTTAAGATGGCAAGTTTTTTTATGAGGGTGATCCCTTATCATTTAACCAAATTATCTCTAAGTGAAGCAGACATTAAGTTAGTTGAGATAAATCAACTTCTATTCAAATTCAAAAACAAAGTTGTTTAAGAAAATATAGGATTCGAGCTCACCATCTAGGTCCATCTCTACATATGATACATGGGTGAACTTGGAAGCTCAACTTCTCACTCTCATTCTTGTAGCATATGACCTTCCTAAATTTAATAGCAACATGCCTAATGTATGATCTAAATGCTAAATTTAGGAACAAGAAATAAACCAATAAGAAAAATTTAGCCCTAAATAGAACTTCAAGATAAAATTTAAATAACCATACCCAGAGGTAACATACTCACCCATAGACAACCCATATCCCAAAGTGTAAAACCTACTATGTCACGTCTTCAATAGTAAACTAACAAGAAATATAGCCTCTATCCAGACCCCACATTATTACCAAATAAAGTTTAATATAGGATTCCACCTGATATGAAGAGCTTCAAATTTAAATCTTCCCTTCCTTCATCTTTCTCAACTATTAATTTGGTTCATGTCATGGTTGGCTCAAACTTTATAAGCTAAAGATATCTCTTTCAAATATAGTGCATGAATGGACATTCAAACATCATATGATCATATTTTTCCTCACGTTTGTAATATAAAACACACAAGGATCGACCAACGATTCTCCTATCTCAGATTATCTAAGAATTCCATTGTGCACGAACTGCCAAGCAAAGGAGTTTACTTTTGGTCAACCCTTGGACTACCAAATCTTTCTTCTATACTCAACCTAATATGCATGAAAAGGAGGTTGTAGAAGCATCTTTTCATATCCATCCCTCACTGTGTAGACTCCAAGGCTCCCATATCCCCAAGCTAATTTATCCTCCTCATCATACTTGTGAGAAATATTTCTACCAAGATTTTAGTCATGATGGGTGTCAATTCTAGAGGGATTGGAATTGGCCACTCATCCAACTTCTTAAGTTTCTTAAACATATAATCCCCTAGTTGATTGGTATTGAAATAAATTTCAATCTTGATCCAACCCCTACTTTCCATCGTTGTTTTTACCATTTACAATTTTAGGAATATGGCAATGATAGGTGGGTATTGATCCCATGAACCTGTCCAAAATTATCAATTATATTATCACATATTCAGATTTTGAAAAAATTACAATGAAACGGGTATTTTATACCCTTGTATAGGCCTTACTAAGCAACCCTATTAAGAGCTATTCTAAAATATCCCAACAATAACTCATTTTTTTATGAAAATTCTATCAGACCTGACATAATAAAATCTATGAACAGCTTGATGCAAGCTTTTAATCATCTTATAAAATATCATTTTAATACTTTAACATTGTAACCATGAGTCATATTAAAAATAGTAATCATCTTATAGAATATCATGTTAATACTTTAACATTGTAACCATGAGTCATATTATGAATAGTAACCATGGATCACCTTATAAATATAACCTTAATTTTTAAAAGACATACAAACACAAAAAAATAATAAAATAAAAAATATATTATTATAAATAAAAATTATTACAATTTAAAAAATAAATATCTTCAATAAATATTTTTTTTTCAAGTAGCATTAGCTCAACCGATTAGATTCCTTAATATTTAAAAAGGAGACCAAGGTTTAAATCTTGCCAATTGATACATGGATAATATCCTAATCTGTGTTGTAATACCACTATGTGGTGATGATGTAATACGAGTGGGACTTATTTCAATCCCATATAACCAATTAGAAAAAAACAATCATTTTAACTTTTTAAAAGGTACATTTGTATAAACCACCACCAATTTTTTTATACATAGAGGAATATGTAACTACCTTTCCTTTTTAACAACTAGTCATAGGGTCAAGTCACATTACCTTATCATAGAGTCAAATCATAATGCTACCACTATAACCCCTATAATCTATCTACCTAGCTATCTATCTATATATATATATATATATATATATATATATATATATATATATATATATATATAATATTGTAATCACATATCATATAATCTTGGTCGTGTGTGCTAGTATAATATATCTTTATTTTTTTTATGTAAAAAAAAGCATTATATTAAAAAATTAATAGAATATATTTTTACAAATAAAAAAAGAGGTAGATAAACACACCATGTGGCTAATGCCATCATCCAAAAAACCATCCTCATCAAAATAGAGCAGGAACCCAAGCAAACAATTTACAACTAATCAACACTACCTTACAGAATTGATGGACAATATAACTAACTGATTACATAATGATGAGGCTCCATTATATAGGTTTAGCCACCCCTAGGACCAATTCCCACCCAATAGTAGCATCAAGAGACTTTGATACTGAGTCCCTCCCCTATTCAAAAGTGTTGGGAACAACCTCCCAGCCATAAAAAAATGGTCCTTGGTTTGCAACAATCATCGAAGCTCCTAAATTGTCCTATATGTTAAATCAAGGATTTGGGAGAGAGAGTAATAGTCAAGTAGCCATGAACATATCTGTAAGGACCTTGAGCTGGGATAGGAGTGTATTTTAGGAGCGAGTGACACTACTGTTTGGACCTGGATCGACTTCGATGAGTATCCTACTCAAGAGGAACCCGATTGACTATGCATGATACATTTTCTATTAGGATCCCACATTCTAACATTACTTATTAATTATTATTTATTACTTTAATTATATATTTCATTATTATTTATTACTTTAATTATATATTTCATTATTATTGAAAAGTCATGGTTGAAAAGTCATTATTGAAGAGTCATGATTGAAAAGTCATGATTGAAGGTCATGATTGAAAAAGTCTATATATGATATGAGAAGAATCCATATCAAATCATCCATGAAGAAGAATATATAATTATTTATTGAATGCATTGGAGGGACCTTCCTACCAGTGAAACAATGATTCTTTATAAAAATGATTCTTTTAATTTAGATGTTATTTTAATTATTTCTTTATTAAAATTATGCTATAACCTTCAGGGTTCTACCATTTTCCCACCGATCAATAAGATCCTAAATATGAGTGAGATCCATGACCACCTTATTGGATTGAACTGTAATTTGAAAATACATAGATGAAATAATATTAGACTTCTCAAAAGCAAAGATGTGCAAAGAGGAAGAACACTTACCAAAGATACAATCATTTCTAGCTCTCCATATGCTAAACATGGTCACCATACAAAACAAGTACCACACTTCAAAGAAAATAGCCAACAAGGGCGGGGGGTCTCCCAAAATGATATGCTTTCACTCAAACGTGATGAAGGAATATGGTCTAAAAAATGAAAAAAGCCACTCCCAAAGAGAATTGACATGAGCACAAACCCAAAAAATATGGATAAATTCTTTAGATTGAAGAAAAAAAAGGAAAGAAGGGTTAGGGATTCCTAAATTCTAGAGACACTCCCCAATAGGAAGCCCTTGGTGCAAAAGACTCTAGGAAAAACAAGAAATTTTGGGCTCCAAGAAAGGAGCCCAAGCAATCTGGAACTTGCACATCCAAACAGGCTAAAGGGAGGAGACCTTCCATCATTGATTGAGCTTATAAATCATGGGGAAGTAAGGAGATATTCATCCATACCCTAATTGATCCATATTATTATTTCAGTCCTTCCACCAAGGTCATTGCAAAACTATAGAAATCTTGTGTAACATTGAGTCAAGGAGAGTAGCCTTGATAGACTCAAAAGTATCTTTATCAAACTAACTAAGCCTAAATTTGGCTCTAAAGTCATCCCAAGGGAGCCAATCCCTAGTAGGATGATAAAATAAATTAATGATGCATCACACACCTTTGTAAAATAATCTAAGCATATGAACCCAAGGAACCTACACAAGCGGGAAACCTTGGTAGGTAATAATAAGCGACCATCAAACAATTATTTGGTTGATGGAAAGGCTATGCAAAATTTTTGGTCATTCCATCTAATCCAAGGTCTAACACTCTCCCAAGCTTTCTAAATGCTCCTAATGACAAAGGAACTTGACACTTTGATAGACATAGGGGCAACAAGGAGGGAAGGGAACCCCATGCCCCTCCAACTCTTATGGCCAAAAGGGGAACCTTCACTGATATAGTATCGAATGAGAATATTCCAGGCCTCATTACCTATGAGGGCTTTGATGACCCACTTAACATAGATATATCAAAATTTATTTTGGGTATTGTGAATGCCAAGCCCACCATGGATTTTGGGAAGACAAAAATACTCCCAGGCAACATGGTAGAATCCTAAACTATTATTGGAAGAGGACCATAAAAATCCTCGTAGAAAAATATCAAGCTTCTTATAGAAATTTTTGGATGGGATCCATTAAGAAGAATAATAAACATGGGTGGTCGCAAGGACTTTTGAGAAAATTTAGAATTTACCAGCAAGGGAGAGCTTCTTGGTGGACCAGTAGGTAAGTTTCTATTCCACCCTGTTAATAACATACTTCCACAACTTTGGCAATGAACTGTTAAAGGTAAAAGGAATACCTAAAAAATGAAATATTTTTCCCTCTTGGATGATCTTCCATTGATATTGACTAAGCCAGTGGGGCATCGGGTCAAGAGACTACCTATAACATTGAGTCTTTCTCCATTGAATGGAGGATCCATAAGCCAAAAAAAAATTGTCTAGGCAAACAAACAAGCATCTGTTAAATGACACCTTATTTCTCAATAAAATTGAGAAAAAATTCATTAATAAAATGACCATTGATCAATTTAGTCTCACCTTCGAGGAGAAAAATTCCATGAATAAACCCCTGAGCAACATGGTGAGCTAGTAAATAGCCAAACCCTTCAATAGTGAGGACATAAAAGGATGGTACCAATGGATAGCTTTGTCTAATGGATTGAAAGAACCCAATGGATGAGGACTTGTGTTTTTTAATGGATAAAATAGTAGAAGCCTCAACAAACAATATTTCCACAAAACTAATGAAGTAGGACCCAAAACCAAGAGCTTTAAGCATGGCTAGAATGAATGACCAATCAATCCTATCATAGATTTTCTAAAAGTTAATTTTGATGAACATTGATCATTGGTTGGAATTGCAAGCCCACTCCATACCTTCCCAGACAAAAATAATATTGTCAAGGATGAACCTACCATGAATGAAGCCAATTTACTTTGGGTGCATGATAATAGGAAGGAGATGGCAGATGTATAAAGCTAGGGCTTTGGTAATGATCTTATAGGAAACATTAAGGAGAGTAATAGGTCTTCAATTGGTGATGTTTTAGGATCACCAACCTTGAGAATAAATGTAATAATCCCTTGATTAATACTAGGGCCCAAATAAACCTTAAAGAAGACCTCATGATAGACTTTGAGAAGATCATACCTAGTAGTGTTTCAAAGGGATTTGTAGAATTCACAAGGAAAGCCATAAAGACCATGGGACTTATCATTGGCCATTTGAAAAAGATATTCCTTTAGATCCTTCAAAGAGAAGGCCTTTTCACAAGTAACTCTTTGAGACTCATAAAGCTACTCTAGAAATATAGAAAGGTAGGATTTAAGAGCCTAGTCATATTGCAGGGAGTGGGCCTAAGTCGTAGACACAGTATGATAGTGTAGAATACTAGTAAGTTTAGAAACACACTCTTCATTAATGTTAAGGACTTTAATACCTAAAAATTGATTGCAAGGATGCAAGCGTTGAAAGAACTCCTTGGTCACCCTATCTCCAAATTTGATCCAGTGCAACCTTACATTGATTTGCATCACTTTAGCATCATAGTGTTCTACCATCAAAAGCTGGTGTTTAACCATAACAAGGTACCTTTGAAACTCTTGATTGAAAGTATTGGATTGAAGCTAAGTTGAGGCCACTTTCAAATCCCACTTAAGAGCAACATTGGAGCAATGATGAAGCTTAGAAATCTTACATCCAAGCGAGCGTAGGAAGCTGGTAGTGCGCTGGATAGCAACATTTCACCAATAAATTCATTTGAGGTCTCTTTCGGTATAGGGACTAGGTTCTAAATTCTGATAACATAGACCCTCAACATGGGGTAGTGCAAAATAGAGGTATTAAGGTAAAATTGTGATCAAGAAAGAGAAGTGGGAATAGAAGAAACTAGAATAGAAAAGGAAATAGGAGAATTATCAGACAAGAAGAGCTCAAGGTAGACAGAGACAAAGGGAGAAGATGAGCGCTACTCAAAGGGGAAAATATCAAAACATGAGAGCATGGCTCTATCCAATATTTTTAAAACAATACTCTCACCATGTTGATTGTTAGACCACATGAACCAGACACTAGCTAGGAAAGAATAGGGTGAAAAGAAACTATTAGGGTCAGAGAACCCCAACTTTTTTTCATGAAAAGCCATGCTTCTCTTTCCCTTTAAGCCCACCTCATAGAAAGAAGATCCACCATGTCATGTAGGAATTTGATCATATTGAAGTCTCTGCAAAGCAATCAGATAGCAGGAGGGAGAGAGAGCATCGCCCATAACCAAAGTGCACAACTATCATTGGTATTGTTAGATGCATAGATGTTGAGCACACCAAGAAGATGGTCATCAATCTCCATAACAACCTAGACAACATGATTAGAAGGGTCACAACCCCAAGATATCAGTCTAGAATGATAAGGTTCTGAAAGGTAGATGACTGCCCCTCCTTTACCTATGTCATGCATAGTATGAAAGGTGTGGCCTTGAGGCCAGAGAAAGGAGCAAGTACTTGATAAAATAAAGTTAGTGACTTTGACTTCTTGAAGGCAAAAAATATCAATACTACCAAATTTGGTCTTGAATTCATCCAAACCTTGACACACAATGTACTTGCACACAAGATCTGTCAAACCCCTGATATTCCAAGATATGCACTTCATGAGATACAATCGAGAAGCATATTTCCTTCGATGACCTCAGAGTCCTTGAAATATACCAAAGATTCAAAGGTGTTTGTGAGAAACCTATTATGGTTTTCACAAAAAAAATGTATCTATCACCGCTTCTCTAGAGGGGTTCCTGAGGCCTCCCTAACTAGACTGTGAGAGTGATGAGGGTTTCATGAGGAAACTTCTCTAGGCATATTAGGTGGAGATACATGACATCCGCTTGAGGGGACAAAATCTGGCATAGCTGATGGCTTAGTCAACTGGGAGGCTTGAAGAGTTGGGAAAATATTTTTGTTATTACCACTAGAGGTACCTATAGGAAGAGAAATAGAAGTTCCTTCTATAGAGGTTGCATGAGAGCTCCCTAATTGAGAGCTCGATTGAGACTCCTTTTTACTAGCTCCCACAAAAGGTTGTGGTCGGTTTCCTTTATTTTTCTTCCTGGTGATAGATGTCCATTCCTCCCCTCCATTAGCGGGAGGGGAAAATTTAACTATGTTTGAAGGTGTTGAAGTCTCTATTGGAGCTCAATTTTTTAATCAATTTTCCATAAGAGGGCAATATTTTATCTTGTGATTTATAGACTAACACCGATAATAGGTATTGGGGAGATTGATATAAACCACTCGTTTTTGGAAAAGGGTCTCACCAACCTGAATATTAATATAATCCTTAAGGTCCTTTGAGAGATCAATTTCAATGCAGATGCATTTGTATGATCACACAACATAGAATTTATGTGGTTGCATGCACATAAACTTGCCAATGGGTGCGACAAGTTGTGGTAAGAATGACCAAAGGGGAAAAGGGAGACCCAAGAATTCCACCCAGACAGGAATATATAGAAAAACATCAGCATAAACTATAAAATTACGATGCTAGAGTTGAATAATTAAAAGGGTATTTCTAACATACCAAGGACCTTTTCTCATAACTGCAATGACATGCTACATATCGAAAAACTGAAAATAAAAAAACCTTTAGTAAGGTTTTGAATATGGTCAACTTTTATGCCATATGGATGTCAGACTTGCTGAATCCATTGATGAATTAATGTGTCATTGGGAATCCTCCATAGAAAGTACCCAACCAAGGTGTGACTCTCAAGCCAGTTGTAGGATTTATCAAAATCCTGCATGCGTAGGACTATGTCTGACACAAAGAAACTACCTTTAGGATAAAATTCTTAGGTTGTTTTACTGGTGCCATAGCTCTCTATAGTTCTAACTTCACTAACCAGTGAAATGGCAGCCTGAAAAGCAATTATCGAAAAGGAAGGAGCCCTTCGCTCGAGGTGGATCAGTTACACAAAATGACACAATGTGTTTAGATCCTATGAAAGTACTAGCGATATGGTGGCTGATGATAAAACAAACAAGCGGTAACAACATGTGAGCAAAAACCCCTATCAAAACCTCCACAAAAAAGCCTAGCCAAAAAAATTAAAAAAGATCTATATATCTTTATTTTAATTTTCAAACACGGATTGTCACTACTTTATTTATTTTTTAATAATAAGCTTTCTTTTACATATATGTACACGTTACTGGTTTAAATATTAGATCTCTTGAAAGGAAACCCATACCACTAAAATATCTCACAGGAACAATTTTTGCTATGTTTTATATATTTGTTTTTCCACATTACCTAATTAAAATCTTTACTTTTATGTTGCTTATAAGGTTTGATTGTTTCATTCACTTTATCATTAAAACTAAGATGTTGCTTATAAGGTTTGATTGTTTCATTCACTTTATCATTAAAACTAAGGAAAAAATATCTCAAAAAAAACTTGATAGTATGATGAATAGATGTGGGAGGTATAAATTTTAACCTATTTTTTCTTTTTCTTTTATTATTATTACATAATTTCTATGAAGTGGTATTAGTTCAATCAGTTAGATTTCTCAATGTTTAAAGAAGACCAAGGTTCAAATCTTACCAAGTGATGCATGGACAATATCTAAGCTTTGTTGTAATACCATTGTGTGAAGATAATGTAATACAGATGGGACCCATTTCAATCCCATGTAATCAATTGAAAAAAATATTACATAATTTTATTTATTTTTACTAACCAGGTAGATTCTCAATATTTAAGGAAGAGACTCATGTTCATATCTTATCAAACAATAGGAGGATAATATCAAAGTATTGTAATACCATTATGTTTTTTTTAATTCATATAAGAATTGGTTACATCCACACTATTTTTAATAACTTTCACGTGCAGACTTCAAACCACAAGGGTTGCTTCCAACAAATCCATACCACCTTGTTATTGTTGATCCGATGTAAAGGGAAACACTAGTCACTTGGGATTCATATTATTGTCGTCATTTTGACGTACATTTAGAAGAAGATTCAGATCAAACTACTACCTTTGCAATAGGTATGCCCCTGAACTTATGTCTCTTCTTGGTAAGTGAGACAAACAATTACCAATCCACCTAACCCTTAAGGGCTTGGCAGCACGCGGTCGTAATACCGTTTTGTGATATGATGCAATACAAATGGATCTATTTCAATTCCATATAACCAATTGAAAATATTTAATTATTTTTATCATCAATATTATATAACCTGAATGGCCTAATAGTGGTAACTTTGATAATCCCATATAACCAATTGAATTTTTTTAATTATTTTTATTATCGAAATTATAAAACCTGAGTGGCCTAGGGGTGGGAACTTTGGTAACCAGAGTAGAGTATGGTTGGATAACCATATATTAGATCAAATTGATTTTTTTAATTATTTTTATTATCGATATTATAAAACCAGGGTGGCCTAAGATTATTTTTTAATTATAGATAAAATTGATTTTTTTAATTATTTTTTGTTGAACCAATGTGGAGGGGACCACTAGTCGCTTGGAATTCATATTGTCATCATCGATTTAACGCACACTCAGAAGATTCAGATCAAACTACTACCTTTGCAATAGGCATGTCATTGAACTTAAGTCTCTTCTTGGTAAGTGTCTGGTCAAACAAACAATTACCAATCCACCTAGCCCTTCAGAGCTTGTAATACCATTATGTGATAATGATGCAATACAAATGGATCTATTTCAATCTCATATAACCAATTGAACATTTTTAATTATTTTTATTATCAAGATTATAAAACCTAAGTGGCCTAATAGTGCTAACTTAGGTAATCCCATATAACCAATTGAAGTTTTTTAATTGTTTTTATTATCGAAATTATAAAACCTGAGTGGCCTAGCGGTGGAAACTTTGGTAACCAGAGTAGAGTATGGTTGGATAACCGTATATTAAATAAAATTGATTTTTTTAATTATTTTTATTATTGAGATTATAAACCTGAGTGGCCTTGCGGTGGGGACTTTAGTAACCAGAGTAGAGTATGGTTGGATAACCATATATTAGATAAATACAAGTCATCTCATATAAACCTTATGACCTATATTTTTTAATGAGTTACATGGGATTGAAATGGGTCCCACCAAATCATCTCATATAAACCTTATGACCTATATTTTTTTAATGAGTTATATGGGATTGAAATGGGTTCCACTCATATTACATCATCACATAGTAATATTTCAACAAAGATTTGAACCTAGGTCTTCTCCTTGAAATGTTGAAGAATCTAATCTATTGAGCTAATATCACTTGATTTAAACTTTAATGAATTTACGCATTTTTTTATGAGGATTCAGGGTCCCCTCGTAGTGAATGGGGTTTGAAACTTGAACCTTTCTTTCAATGAAATTACACATATTTTTATGAAGAGTCATGGTCCCTTGTAGTGAGTGGGGTTTGAACCTTGGATCTCTCAAAGAGAGGCCAAAACCCTTACCACTGCAATAAGCTTCATCTATAATCTAATGACCTATGTTAAAAACTAATTTAACCTTTCTTTTCTTTGAAAATAATCGTCACATTATATTGCTTATTTTACATTGAGCTTTCTTTCCAATTTCAATAATAAAGTATTTTAATATTATTTACCAATAAAAACATTAATAGACTTTAACTTTGAAAAAAAATTTAAGGTTTTAATTTAATAAAAATAAAAAATGTACATCATATTTTAATAATAAAAATTTAGTCAAATAGACGTATATTAAATAACATTCTTGTAAAAATATCTCATATAACCTATAATCCCATGAATATTAAAACTATTTTACCTTTAATAAATAAATTTATATTTCTATTCAAATGACTCACATACAACAAAGTAAATCCTCTACCAAGGGATAGGTTGGTTGATAGTGAGAGAGTGTTTGTAACAAAGTAATTCTAATAATCCTCTACCAAGGGATAGGTTGGTTGATAGTGAGAGAGTGTTTGTCATTGACATAGTATTTGTCTATAGGTTGCTCCAATTTGATTTGTTGGACGGTCAGAGTTTAATTGATTTTGTTTTTACCTAGCGGGCTAAGATTTATAGATATAGCATCCAAGTTTAATTTGGAGTCATGACAGAGTGTTTGTTTGTAGGTTGTTTCGGTTTGATTCGTTGGACGTTAAGGTTATATTGACTTTATCTTTACCTAGAGGACTAGGATTTATAGTTAAGGTTCTATTGACTTTATCTTTACCCAGAGGACTAGGATTTATAGTGATATCATCCAAGTTTAATCTGGAGTGATGTTCACATCGACAATTCTTTGAATAGTTGGAGTTTAGTTGACTTTGTCTTTTTTATATTGATGGTGGATTCAATTTAAATCATGTTCACATTAAACAAAAGATGTTATCAATTCCCTTATGTAATTTTTTTTTTAATAATTCTCTAAATAATCTGTACAAAAATTTACTATAATACAAAATTGAACAATATTATTAACCATAGTAACAAAATTAAACAACATTATTAATCTTGACCATCTGCTATGACAACTAATAAAGGAAACCAAAGTCCAAATTGATATGACCTCCTTGTATTACAGGACACAAATCAACCAAGACCATGACCATCCCTTATGACAGCTAATAGGGGAAGCCAAGACCATCCTAATAGGGGAAGCCAAAGTCCAAGTTTTGGATGACCTTCTAATTATATAAGACAAATCAACCAACAACTAGGCCCCATCCCAAAGCATAAACATATATCTATTCCATCCCAAAATTGTATTTGTATTCCTTATGTTTCCTCCCCATCAATCAAGATTCCAAATCCACCTATGACTCCTGGATTGGGCATCTATCAAACCCATCAATCCAGCTAGCTAACTTTAATATTATCAAAACCTTGTCCCTGCTTCACCCATAGATGCCTATACAAAATATTACTTCTAAATCACTCCTTATCAATCAAAGCCATATAATATCTCGCTAGAAATTTTGTCCTGACCACACAAGACTAATTCTACTCAATTTTTAATATATATATATATATACAGTTTTGTCGGTAGCGTGTCATGAAAGCACGCCAACATATACACACAACATATGTGTTTGTGTATATTCAACAGTGGGAGTGATTTTGACGGCGTGCGTGTGCTAGGGGCCCCACCCTGCCGCAGATCACGGACCGCCTGTTTGCCGCAGTCCGCTAACGGCGGACCGACATCCGGGCTGCCCGCGGCGTCGGGAACACGCCCACGTCGGGCAGTGGGCAGCACCTAACGCCTCCCCGGGTAACGGGCAGCTTAGTGCCGATTCTCGGTGTGGTGGGGCCGGCGTCGCCCCCAGATGTCTACCCTCTCTTGGTTTGATTTTGACTGGAACAGTCAAACCCTGCCAGCCTGTCAAACATTGACTGCTTACGATTTCCTTCTTATATATAACACCGTGTAGTAATTTATATTTGTGTTTTTTTAATAATGTCCAAACTTTAACCTTTGCCTTTCTTTTATATATTTATTTATTTTAACAAATCCATTTACATAATTAAGTAGGCAAACCTATGGAATTTGAGTTATTTTAAAAGAAAACTCAAAATAATAGTTATTATTTTTTATATAACAAACTCTTTTACAGATCAATTTTAATATATGGTGTATTGTAGCAAGATATAGCTATAGTTTTTTTTTCTTGTTGATATTAGCTTCTATTCTTATGTATATTCAGTTATGGATGCTGCTTTACTCTTGATCCACCTCGTTTTGTTTTTTTTAACTGGTGGACAGTATTAACACCAAATTATTATAATGTTCCCATTAATAATATAATATAATCTAGTTTTTTTTTTTTTTTAAACTATTATGTTGTTCTTTTACCATTGTAACATTCCAACTCTAAGATGTCTTCCAACCTTATACGGCCTCCCTTTTCTTAAAAAGGGAATGTAATACTTCGACAAACTTAAATTTTCTTAAAAAACCAAAAACCCTAATCATTACACTTTTTACATAACCTTAAGATGAATCCATCGAGAAATGATTAAAACTACATAGTTTAAAACATTGCTTGGTATTATTAAGGTCATGTAAAGGTGTGCCAAGGTGGATAACGGATAGGGATTGGGGCTTATTAGGCATCTTGGGGTCATTATGGCATAGAGGGTCATCCACAACTCAACAACTATTCCTAACACATGTTGGATAGGGGAACATCCTTTTCTTGATAATGCCCTAGGAAACTTGGTCTTTGGGTTTCTCTTCCTTGGAACGTTGTTTACCTTGAAGAGTGGGGACCTCGAAACGAGCACATGACCATTTTAGATTAAACAACATTTCCTACCACAAACATGATAGACGACAATCTTTTAAAAATGTTCATCATCATAGTCAAAATTTTAGACTTTTGGTGCCCTCTCTACTGGTCTTGGAACAACAATTCTTCTCTGCATATAATAATCTAAACATAATTGAAGTAGTTCTTGTTTGGAGACTTTTAAAGTATGTTGTTGGTATTTTATTTTTGTGATCTCAATTCAAATCACAAAGAAGAAACCTTCCTAAAGAATGTGGCCTAAGTTATACCATTTATTATACTTCAAATTACTATGATAAAGTCATATAATTATTTAAAAAAATTAATAATTATTTAGAAAAATTATGTATTAACTATATGGGTTAAAACGTCATCTTTCATTATCACTTTATATCTTTCTTAAAGGTGAAGTCTTGGGTCTCCCTAAGTTTGCTTGAAATATTGCATGTAACATTGCTTTACTTGAACATTAGATTCTATTATATCTCTCTTTAAAATCGAATCTTGTATTTTCTTAGTTTATCTTTACACATTACATAGAACATTGCTTTGTTCAATTATTGTAATGTTCTTAGTTCAATTTATATTATTTAAGTTGGATATTTATTTTTAATATATAGTCAACTATATGCATTCAATTACCTCTTTTATGTTTTGGAACATCGCTTTCTTGGTTATAATAATCCCTATAATTAGTATATGTGAGTCACTTATAACATATAACATTGGTTCTCTAGGTTTTTTATTTGATTTGGATCAATACCTTCTTTCATTCTAACAATCATGAGAAGGTCTTTTAGTACCACAAATATGTGAGAAACTAATTGATTGTCTAGATATAGAACCAACTATACCTATATAAACTAGGCTTTTGGATCCTTCTTGGTTTGTTTTGAAATATTTCTTTGATGGGTTGTAATGATTATTACAAGTATCTTTTTTCAAGAGATAGTCAATTATATGCATTCAACTAGGTACCTTTTAATTTCTTCTATATTTCACTTGGAACATTGCTTCCTTGGCTATAATAGTCCCTATAATTAGTATATGAGTCACTTATAGCACACAACATTGGTTCTCTAGGTCTTTTATTTGATTTGGACCAATATCTTCTTCCATTCTAACAATCATGAGAAGGTCTTTTAGTACAATAAATATGTCATAAATTAGTTGATTGTCTAAATATAGAACCAACTATACCTATATAAACTAGGCTTTTGGATTCTTCCTTGTTTGTTTTGAAATATTTCTTTTATGGGTTGTAATGATTATTATAGGTACTCTAATACCATATAAGCTTTTTGTTGAAACCAACTATATCAATACAATATATGGGTGGCTTTTCCATTCTTCTTGAAACGAGTTGTAATAATCATTATAAGGTCCCAAGTACAATCATTATCATGTAACATAACAACCTTATCTATAATATCCTTTGTCAAATAAATAAACTAAGAAATCAAATCACATAAACAACTTCAAAAACAAATGTACTAATCTCTTCTAAAATTTATTATTAATTATATTGATTAAAAAGTCTTATTAATATTATATCATAATTTTATTATCATTAATTTTTAATAAATATTATCACAATTTAAAAAATATAAAAATAATTATTATAATGTAAAAAGTTGAATTAATTATTTTATATTTTTATTTCTTTTGATTTATAATTAAAAAAATATTTATTATTAAATACAAATAAAATAGTAAAGATTTCGCATCAATTTTAATAGATAATAAGCAAATGCATGCCCATTTTAAAATACATAAGGTTTGACCTTAGCGTGTAATTGATTGAAACTATCTCCTTCCCTTTACAATCATACTACAACTAATATCATGAAAGTAGTAATTTTCTAACGAATATGGGGTCAATGTAACTCCACATCAATCAAATCCCTAGCATTCTAAGAAAAAGAAAATAAACCAAACCATCAAATCACACAACCACTTCAAAGACATATATTGTCACCTTTGCAACAACTTTGACAATATCCTTGACTTTCTTTACCTATTGTTGCCTTGCAAATCTTCTTGTGTATTCCCCTTGCTAGTGGAGACAATTCCAAGTCACACACCACACTTTTTATGTATGGAAATATAACGGGTCACTTATTTCGTGGTTTGAATTTGAATATTTTTAATATTTTAATGGTAAAGTTTTGGTTTTCTTTGTATAAATTGATTTATGTGATTTTTAATAGTGATATTTCAATTTTTTTTACATAACTCAAATTCAATTTACGGAAAAATGACTTCGATATACTCATGCAATACTTCGACTTTTATTATATTTTAAAAAACAATTCAAAATATTTTAATGCTTCAACTGTTATACATTTTCAAAAGAAGATTCAGGATATCTCGAAAAAGACATCCTACCTTTTCTTTTTTATTAGCACATGGTGGGAATGACTAAGGAAGCTTTCAAGCTGAGGGTCTGTGTCACATGACTAACATAACAAACCAATGTGCATTTTTGACTAGCAAGACAAAATAAAGTTTGTTTTTGCATTACCATCTTAGTCAAGTTAAACGAAATTTCAATTTAACAAGAGAAAGGGCCACATCATGACCGAGGCTGGTCTATCTAGGCATAGTTAGGTGGTATTTTTATAATAGTCATGATTTCATATAATACAAAGTGGACTTGACCGAACGGTAAAATATAACTCACCTTTCCCCGAGTCTAAAAATTGAGTAAGATTTTTTTGATGAAAAGTTAAATTATATTAATAATAAAGTTTAACATGAAAAAAGTGGCGGGTGGCAATGATCACACCCCTGGAAGAAATTGACTGAGATGGCTTCTTTGGAATAAGTTATCTTAGATACATTGAATTTTAAAATAATTTTCATGTATTTTAAAATATTTTTAGATAAAATAATTATACAAAATATATTGATATTAACATTAATTATTATTATAATAAATAATAAAATATGTACTATATGCATTTAATAGCGTTTATTTGATCTGTGTTTATGACTTAGTATGGGTATTAGGTTGTTTATGATAAGACATAATTCAAAGATATTACATTTATAACAAAAAAAATCTATGTTATTATTTATGTCAACGATTAAATAATTATACTTTAGGTAAATTAATTCATTTTTAATTATATACAATAATAATTATCATATATACAAAGCAAGTTACAAAATAATTTGTAGTAGTTTAACCAAAGCATCAAGCATAAGAAGAGAAGCACTAGCCAAATTGTTACTTATTTAAATGAGTTTTGGCTTTTATTGTAATGCTTATTGTTATACTTGAATCTTGGGGATATGATACTTCCACCAAGTCTTAGTTGTATAATCTAACAACCTTCATTGTGCAATACATAACAAGTATTACTTGTAAGACAACGAGTATTTAACTACAATATACACTATTAAGGATGTGTCAAAAATGATATTGGAAGCTCACTATAATTTGTTAACATGATGCTTTTGTGTCTAAGCTTGCAACAAGTGTACATATCTCATCATAATTTTTACCAATTTGTTGTGCATACCCCTTTGCCACTAGCCTTGTGTTGTGCCTTTTAATTGATTCATCACTATTGTATTTGGTATTGAACACCGACTTCACTTCAATTACTTCCTTACTCTTTATAAGTTCACATAACTCTTAAGCATTATTTTTCAATCTCATTCAATTCTTGTTTCATGGATTTGGTCCATACCTTGCATTGGGATGCTTCGTTAAGTTTTGAGGATTTCATTTCAGTCTTAGGTAGTAATGCATAGTAAAGTTCCTTTGTAAGGTTCCATTTCCTTTAATGTTCCTTTGTAGGGTTCCATTTCTTTCCATATTTTGTGTCAATTTGTAAGGTTCCTTTTCCTTTAATGTCTAATTCCTTGTCTCCAATTTTTAACTTGCTCTTGTATGAGTCATGTAACTCCATAAACAACTCCTTATTAATGGTCATATAAATTGAATAACTAAAATCTAAGTATCAAGACTCTTTAATCAAAACATTTACAATATTATATGACAAAAATACATGTTTTAGCTCACATCTTCTTTGAGTGAAACTTTTACCTTTTTTGTCCTCCTTCAAATATTCTTCATTCTCTTTCATAATGGATATAACTTTTGCAATAGTGATATTAAACACTCCTCTTATCTACAAGTCTACTCTATCTCTTCTAGGATATACTCATCTTTTACCATGGCCTCTTCCTCTTGTAGAATGTTTGTTTTGCTACTCCACTCTTTGACCTTTAGAATTGGATCTTGAGCTATCCTCATTATTGTTTGACACTCTAGCCTTGGAAGCAAAAACTTGCTCCAAGTTTTATTTTTCACAAATTTTAATTCTTTCTTTATGGAATATAAGTGACTCCATTAACTCATTAAGCGCCAACTTCTTCAAATGTTTACTTTCTTTCATAGTCATTGCACATTTATTTTTGGAGAATATTACATTATTTAGTACATGCTAATGTACTCCCATGTACCTTCATGGTACAAATGTAAATATGTAATAGATTAGGGTTTGTATCTATAGTTTAGATGAGTGATTTGTATTCTCTGTGCAGGATATGCACAAGTGTCATGTAAGTTGGAGTGCAAGTGTGTATTGAGAGAATGTGCACAAGTGTCATGTATACAAGTGTGCAAATATGTAATGTGAGGATGTGCACAAGTGTATTGTATTAGGAGTGCATGTAGGAGAGTAAGATTCATGTAGAAGTGTGCAAGTGTCATAGAGTTAAAGTATGCATGTAAGAAGAGAGTGAAGAGTCTAGTATACAAGTGGCAAGATGAGAAGCCAAAGGTCAAGAATAGGAAAGGTTACATCTCTCGGATATGTGAGGAGTGCAATAGATAAGTATTGAAGAGTCACATTACTATGGCTATATTATGGAGATAAATATCCATACAATGTAAGGGAAAATAGTCTGTAGTGATCACCACATAGCAAGCATTGATAATAAAACTTGTATACAAATTTTGAGCAATTTTATTGTAAGTATTATTCATGCATGTACATGAATGATTTTGACCATTTACATTCATATTTGATATTATAAGTGAATACTATTTCATTATTATATTGGCCTGGATATATATTTGATTGCTCTATATATATATATATATATATATATATATATATATATATATAATTCTACTATTGATTATTGATATTTTGACCTATAATATTGTGGCTTATTTATATTGGGACCTATGATATTTTGAGATAGGCTTAAAAGCCAATAGTGGTATCAGAGCTACCACTTAACTTTATCTATTTTTGATAGAGTTATATTTTATTAGCCACCATTATATTGGAGTCTATCCACTTAGAAAGTAGTGAATAATTAGACTCTATTTTGAAGGTCTAATTGAGTAGATATTAAAGGGACAGGTAAAAGTCACCCTAATTTAGATGCTAAGGTCTTTCCACTTGGTTCAAGGAAAACTAGTGAAGAATAGGACTCAACTTGAAGTAATTAAGGACCAACTTAGAAGAAATCTAGATATATAGGGACATTCATAATCACCCTAATATTGGTTTTGGATTCTCTAAAGGAAGAGGAGAATCATTTTGTTCTTAGGTGCAACCTAATACATAAGAGATAAATTTCAAAAGATTGAGAAGTATCATAGCTTCTAGAAGATTGAGAAGCACCAAAGCTTCCAAGAGATAGAGAAGTAGTATAAACTTCTTGAGTATAGATAAGAGTAGTACTGATAAGTATAAAGAAGAATCCTCCAAAGATAATGTATATAGAGGTACAGAGAAAGGTTATGGTTAATCAGATAACCAGAAAGATAAGGCTAACTAGAAATTATACATTCTTCACCTTAATGTTCTTGAAAGTAAAGAAGACATTCAACTATTAAAAGAGCTATTTTGAAAAGCAAGAAAGCAATCAGTGAATGATTAGCACTATCAAGGAGCACTATCATTAAAAAGCTATTAGGAGAATAATTAGAACTATTAAGAAGCGCTATCATTCTAAGGTGAGCAAATGTTAAGAGCCACTAGCATAGAGAATCAAACAAGGATCCAAGCACTATTTTAAGAGCCACTAGCATAGATAATCGGATAAGGATCCAAGCACTATTCTAAGCTCCATAAGCAGAGAATCAAATAGAGACCCAAGCACTAATCACTAGTAGAGAACTGGATAGGGATTTGAGTGCCATTTAGAGCACTATTCACAATGAGAACTTGATATAGATTCAAGCACTATCTAGAGTGCCACTTATAGTGAAATATAGATGTAGAGTGCTATCCAAAGTGTTATAACCTGATTCATCCAGCATGTTATCACTTGATCTATCCAAAGACCTATCACCTAAGCTATTTAGAACACTATAATTGAAGATATCTATCTATAATGATATCCACAACAAGCATTCAAAAGAGCATTCGAATGTGCAAACATTAACACCTAAAATATGTAAGCATTAAAACCTGAGACAAGATGTGTAAGCAGTAGCACCTGAGAAAAGCACTCATATGTGTAAGCATTAACACCCAAGACAAGCATTTGAATGTGCAAGCATTAACATTTAAAACGAGCATTTGAACATGCATGTAGTAAGGCACCTAAGAGTGGATGCAGAACATAACGTGCAAAGAAGCACAAGATATGAGATAAAAGACACCATTTTAATTGATCAAGAAAGATGTTACAATAATATTTTACAAATTCTCTATAGGGTCTTACAATAGGGACTTCCCCAGATGGGAGTTACCCTTTTATAATAACTCACAAAATGGTGTCCAAATAGTCTTCTATGCCACCTCGAGGGATGAATAGGTTTTGGAGCCTTAGTTTCTTGACCACCCTAGGTTACTTGTATCTCCATGGTACCTACACATAACCAACCACAAGAAGTTAATAGTATCAAGTGGACCTGTTGCCAGTTTTACCACATTTTTTTTAAATCCATGTTGTACAAGTTTTGAAGCCAATTATTGTAATATTTCTCCTTTTATTCATAAATAAATAAAAAATAAATAAAATAAAAAAAACAAAAAAACAAAAAAATGGCAAGTGAAAAGTGCTTCACCCATGGAGCGCTTTTCCAAGAGCACTTCACCTAGGGAGCGCTTTTCCAAAAGCGCTTCCTTAGGGAGCGCTTTTCCAAAAGTGCTCCACCTAGGGAGCACTTTTCCAAGAATGCTCCATCTAGGGAGCGCCCGAAGAGCCCAAGGAGGCATAGCAATTTTTACCCGTCGAGTTGCCGAAGTTCAAGGGTTTCGTCCCAGAGATAGACAGATGTTCCACGTTGATGAGGTGGGGCGATGGATTGGTGAGTTTGGAGCTTCTATGTACCCATTTTAGTGCTTTGCCAAAAGTTAAGCAATTCTCGGTGGAGTAGTACTCGAATGGGTGACTTTCTGGGAACTGTCCTGGTTGGTGCACGCCATGGTAAGAGTTGAGTGGATTATCTATAAGCACTCCACCTAGGGAGCGCTTCTTCTAGAAATGCTTCTTCAAAAGCGCTCCATCGTATAGCAGTTTTTTTTTGTCGAGTCTCCGAAGTGCAAGGGTTACGTCCTAGAGATAGATAGATGTTCCACGATGATGAGGCAAGGTGATGGATTGGCGAATTCAAAGCTTCTATGTACCTATTTTAGTTATTTTTTGAAAGTTAAGCAATTGTCAATGGAGTAGTACTCGGATGGGTGACCTTCTGAGAACTATCCCAGTTGGTGCACGCCATGATAAGAGTTGAGCGGATTATCTAAAAGTGCTCCACCTAGGAAGCGCTTCTTCTGGAAATGCTTCTTCAAAAGCACTCCAACCAGGTAGCGCATCTTCAAAGCAAAGGGAGTAATAGAAGAACCAATGTGATCAAAGGGTAAAAGCACTCCCTCAATAGAACAATCCTAGAAGGATTAAAAAAGAGTAAGCTTTGCCAAAAGTGTAAAGGAAAGTCAACTTGAGGTTAGAAGACAAAGCACTCCACTCAGGGAGCGCTTCTCCAAAGCGTATCACCTTGAGAGCGCTTAGGGAAAAATAGAGCATGAGAAGTCAAGTCATTCAAAAGCACTCCACAAAGGAGCGCTTTAGGCAAACGTGCTCCACAAAGGAGCGCTTAAGTGTAAAGCACTCCACAAGGGATCGCTTTAGTGGAAAGCACTCCACAAAGGAGTTCTTAAGGCAAAAGTGCTCCACAAAGGAGCGCTTCAGTGGAAAGCACTCCACAAAGAAGCGCTTAAGGCAAAAGCGCTCCACAAAGGAGCGCTTCAGTGGAAAAGCACTCCACAAGGGAGCGCTTCTTCAAGAGCGAAAGATAAATCAAGTAAGAGGAATAAAAAAGAGGAAGAGGGGGCCCATTCAACATCTTCTGGTTACATCGCTCCCAAGCTACACTCTAGACCGTCCGATTGTAGATCATTATCGGAAGCTTCTGGCTTCAATGTCAAGTTACCTGTAAGTCTAGATTAACTGTTTCAGGTCATTTATGAAACCTTCTATTTTCAATTCTAAACTTATCGGTAAGGCTAAAATTGACTATTTCTAATTATCGTCGGGATCAAATCTTCTTGTCATAGGAGTGGTTGGACATTGATTTTTTAAGTGATAAATTTCTTCTATATAAGCCAACTTCTTCTCTGTAATTTACATGGATAACTTCTGCTAGAAAAGCAATTGTGTACTTGAAATCTACTTCCAAAATAAAGGCTTTTGGCTCCGGTTCGAGTTCTCTATATCTATGTATGACTTCTATTCTATGATTTCTATTAAGTTAGTGTCTTTATCATACAGTTTAATTCTATTTCCTAGATTTTTTTCTTGATAGAATACTAATATCTGGAATACTTGTTGGAGTTTACATAGTTATGAGGATTTTCTATTGGTTTCTATTACAAGTCATTGTTTTGATTGTTGTTGTTTCAAATAGCTAAGTTGTCTATCGTGATTCTGGTCCATCACCCCCAATATCTGGCCTTTGACCATTTCCCATTTCTTTTCATAATTTCCTATTTCTTTTGGTATCTTCCTAATCCTTATCTCAAAAACACTTTTTATTTTCGAAACCAGCCCTACTAGATATTGCCACGGAGGACATTCCTTTCCTTCGGGTATTCAATGCTTGGTAGTGGGCCTGGGCACTGCAGACTTAGAAAACCTGTATCTAGGTCGGTTCAATTTCCAATAGGACCTACCTTGGTTAGGCCCAAATTAATCAAAATATGTAAGTAATAAAATGTTACAAATCCACTAAAAATATTGATTAAAGCCAATATCATAACATTAAAATTCACAAAACCTCAAGAAACACACCTTTCTTACCTTACTTGTCTATCTATTATCAATTATGTGTCTAGTGTAGGCTTTGGAATGCAATCACCAAGGGTCAAATGATCTCTACTTTAAACTATCATGGGTTTGGCAATCTCGACTACTAACATCCAAGGGATTGACAACTGAGACTTCTACTACTTAGGTCTAGCTGAAACTTGTTGTAGATCTCTGATAGGGTGTTAATGGATTTTTGTTGTAGGTTGAAACATATTCAATCCTTTTTCTATGAGAAACTTTAAAAGCAAGATACATTCATCTTCAAACACACATTTCTTTCCATGACTAATTTGCACATTAGGAGGATAGTTGCAAAAGGCGATGAGCACACACAAAAGGGTTCACTAAAATGTTTGGCAAAGTTTTGGCTTGTGTTTTCATTTCTTCTTGCAAATAAAGGAAAATAGGGGTTATTTATAGACTTTTTACAAGGGAGAGGGGGTGATGATGTGGAAGTGATATGGCATGATATGGCAACTATGTGGTATGGGTAGAGGGGTGTGGAAAATTTGGAGAATTCTACTTAGGATGGTCAAAGGGAGTGTGCACCATACCTTATTAATGGCCTTGGGTGGAGAGAGTCCTTTACCTAATCAAGTGTCATGTGCACACCATGACCCATAAATGCATTTAGATGGGTAGGATCCTCACCCTTCCCAAGTGGCATTAAGAGGTATGGGGAAGGTGAGGGTGCATGGGGATGTGGCAAGTAGGGATATGCTAGGATAGGGTGAGATGGACCTATTCTAAGGTGGAGGGTGTGCACATAGAATAGGGAATTGTGCACATAGACTAAGGGGGATGGGAAGTCACATGGTGACTAGGGGCTTAGTGTAGGAGAGTGCTTAGTGGGGGAAAGGGGCTAAGGAGGGTAATTTTTTATTTTTGTAAGGTTATAAAGTGGGATTGGGGAATTTTGAGGATTATTTAGATTTTTACAAAATTATTAAATTTAGCTTTAGGTAAACACAAAATTAATACTTTTTGGGTGTTTACATTTGCCCCTTTTTGTACTGTATTGCCTCTGAACATAATATGGTGCAAAAGCAAATGACATCAACATGGTTGGATTGGTGACAAATTATTATGAATGGATAATGATAATTGGTGAGTAATTATTATGGCTTTTGGCACGTCGTAATGACAACATACGAAGAGGGGTGCAAGATTACCTCTAATTAGGGATAATGTAAGGTTCCCCAAGTATGGAATGGATAAATACATTTAGAACTTTTCCTTTAGAAGCTTGATGAGATTACTTGTTGTTGTAAACTAACCAGACATTGGTAGGTGTCCTCATGATGCTTTGGTTGTGTGTGTATGAGTAACCATATTTTCATAGGCATGGGGGATACTAGATTGATTGAGTTGTATTTTGAGGTAAGAAGAGAAGTTATGCTTTTTACCCAACAAAGGAGGTGAAGAACACAAGCTTATACTAAGAGGGGGGTGAACAGTATAAGATAAATTTTACTTTTATTTCCAATTCACTATTATCCAATGTTATTAATTGCAATAACTTTTCAAAGTAGTATTAACCAATATCATCAATAACAGTAATGATATAATGCACAAATCATCACACACATGAGACACAGATTTAACGTGGTTCACCCAATGTGGGCTATGTCCGCAAAAAAAATATTTCTTATAAATTTTCTCAACCAATCTCTTGGGAACCAATTCCCAATTACAATGTTTATGGGCACCAACCCAAAGGAGATACCAATCCCCTATGCTCAAGTTCATGGAACTCTATCCACACGAGACCTCAATCCCCTCAATACTTTTAGCTCCAAATATTGCTCTCAACTCTGCTCAAATTTGCTTCAAGCCTTCACTCAAGGCTTGCTCAAATTTACTTCAAAATCTGCTCTCAACTTTTCTTAATTTTTTTCCAAGTCTACACACAATAATTTGCTCAAATCTGCTTACCAAAACCTACTCAATCTACTCATAGATCCTACTCAAAACATATACTCAAATCTACTCATAACATATGCTCAAATATACTCATAACTCATACTCAAATATGATCATAACACATACTCAACTCTGCTCATAACACATACTCAAATTTGATCTCTAACACTTGCACATTCACTTCCCATGTCATTCAAACCAACGCCTACAAGCTTCACAAATCCATTTAACAATGATGCATAATTTTGTCTCAATCTCTAGCACATATATTTCCAACAATGCTCATGAAATTAATCCTTTTATCTCCACCTCATATAACAACACAAGTATTCTTTCAAAACCAAAATACCTTGAGAAGGAGTTAAAACACCATACCTCACAAAGCTGCCTTGAAGAAGATTTACCCTAAAAAACCTGTCTCAAAATAATTTCCTTTATTTGCAACTTCAAAATGGGGTTAGCAAATCTTCTTTACCCTAAGATCCTTTCTCAAAATATGTGCACAAAAATGCTCAAGAATAATACTCTATAAATTTCCTTTTAGTCTTACAAAATAGAGCTTGCAATAAAGACTAAAACATCAAATCCCTCTTTTATAATATGTGCCAAAACACAAAGAACCATGAACATAGATACATATTATATCTCCTTTATTTAAGTGAAAACCAATCTTATAAATCTTTCACTCAATGTGCGAAAGCAATTTTCAAATAATCATAAATTACTTTATATCTCCTTCAAAAATATTTCTCTCACACTTTATACAAAACATAAATTTCAAGCAAGTCTAATACACCTTGTAAATCCCTCTTTAATAATGCAACCTTAACCCTTTTCACACTAAATAAATACAACTTTTAAACTCTCAAAACGCCATAAAAATTCCACTTTAAATTTAATGCAAAAAATAATATTTTCACATCTTATGGTCTCCAAGGTAAAAATAAAGTCAAATTATTTCAATGCACCTTGTAAACTATTGTGACCACCTCATTCAATGCAAAGCAATTTAAAATTTATGTACCCTATGCATGATGTGAATCGAAACCATGACCTCCCTAATGTAGTGCTTACCCAAGCACCTTTGGCTAGCTACATTGCCATGGTGGTTAGAGCCAAAAGGAATGCTCACAACTTTATCTCTACCCTCTACGCACATAAAAGGGAATGTCCTACATTTTCCTCTCTGCCTTCTACGTACATCAAAGGGAATACCCTATGTTTTCCTCTCTACCCTCTATGCACATCGAAGGGAGTGCCCTAAATTTTCCTCTTTGCCCTCTACGCAATCAAAACAAAGTACCCTACATTTTCCTTCTACTCTTTATGTAAATCAAGATAGAATGCTCTACATTTTCTCTCTGCACACTTCTTAATAATTGTTGCATTTCTCACTTACCATTTGCATCATTTATCTCAAAGTGTCTCAGTCAAAAATACACTGGATATCTCTCTACCATATGCATCAATATATCAATCAAAGTTCATTGGATATCTCTCTATCGTTCGCATAAGTACACCCGTATATTTCAATATCAATGCTTACACCCTTAATGAAGGATAAGTGACTAATATTTATATTAAATAAGCCAATAACCTTCGAAACTTTAATAATGTCGACGCATCCTTGAAATCAAAAAATATTGGCTCTTCAAACCTTTGGAACTTTATAATATTAAAATATTATACCATAGTCTTATATGTTGGAGCATAAATCCTTTATAAATTTGAGTTATAATATTTGTTAGTGTACTTTAGCATTTTGTTAGTTGTTAATTTAACTTAGCAACTAATTGCAGCGGTTGGTATATTGTTATACCTGCATCCTGTTGAGATGCGCCCAACCGGGCTAATCCAGGAATGCAGTTTGTAATCTCTGCATTATTTAAACACCCCCTGCTGAATAATAAAACTAGTTCGTTTTCTTACATGGCATCAGAGCCAGACTGCTACGGATTTTTTTTTGCAGGGAAGCGTGGTGAGAGAAAGCTGGAAGCGGAAGCAGAGAAGCGCAGCGCTGTTTTTCCCAGTCTTTTTTTTCAGCGACGTGTTACGTGATTTTTTTTTAATCACGCCGTCGCGTGATAGTAGTTGAAAAAAAAAAAAAAAAAAATTCAGCGGAAGGCCCACCCCCATTCCAGCCCGTGATTTAAAAAAAAAAAAAAAACGTGGAGGCCGAAGCCTCCACCCCCACCCCCTTCCCGTGCTGCTTTGCGCAGTGCAAATGCTGCACAGCCAGCGCAGCGCGCAGTGCAAACACTGCGCAGCCTGCGCAGCGTAGTGCTGCAAGCGGACGGACGTCCGTCGCAGCCCCCCCTGCGCACTGTGCAAGCGGACGGAAGTCCGCCGCGTCCCCCCCCGTTGGAGGACGTAGACGCAGCGCGCTCTGCGCGTGTCCCAGTGTCGCCCCCCCGCATTGGACGACGCGCCCCCTCGACATTGGACGATGCCCCCCCCCGGTTGGACGACGCGCTGCAGCGCAGGCGCGCCCCCCCACGGGAACTTGAAAAAAAAAAAAAAAGAACGCACGCGACTGCGGACAGTAGCCGCGCAGCAGCGGGGCCGCGTTTTGCAGAGGAGGCAGCCACAGAGGGCTCGGGCAGACTGAGGAGGGATATACGAGGGGGCTCCACTGATCCTTTCGGATCAGCCCGCTGGCTCACGTGGTCGTGAGCCGTGCGGTAAGGCTCTGGGAGCCTGCAGGTCGGGGGTTCAAATCCCGCCGACTTCCCCCCTTTTCAAAGGTATAATTTTTTTTTCAAAGGTTTTTTAATTATTATTTTTTAGTTAAAATTTTTAATTTTAATTTATTTTTTTTATAGTTTTAAAACTTTATAAATTAAAATTTATTTTTAATTTATTTTTTCATAAGGTTTTAAAACTATATAAATTAAAATTATTTATTTTAACTTTAAATACATAATAATTATTAAAATGCTTTGTTAAAGAGAATTTTTTTTAAGGGGGGGATATTTTTTTCAAAAAATCAAAGGGGGAAATGTGAGTAATTTTCTGAAAAAGCAATTTGGCGAATTGTAAAAGGTGCATTTTCGGTCGTGACCGACACCTGGAGGGTTAATTCTTGTGGGCACTTTTTATGTTGTATGTTGCATATTTCATTTTTTGCACTACTTCATTAAAAGTTAAAAAAAATCAAATACACTCCCTAAGTCCCCGGAATAATTAAAACCCATCCGTGCAATTTATTGCACTGCAGCATTCGATATTTGTGATACCTCTGGCCAGCACTTACAGGTAAAGCTGTCATGATTGGGCTACTGTATCCGCCGCCTAATATAGCTGCTACAACGACGTCTGAGCTTGTTCTCTATAAATCGTCGGGGAGAGATAAGTTTGCCATTTTTTGCATTTTTTTACTCCATCCACTACCCTTAATCGCTCTTGTGTTTAGGCGTAAATCCTGACGAAGTATTCTTCATAGTGTTTAGGGGAAGTTACGCCCCACGCATGAGAAGAATCTTCTATGGTAGGTGCCATCAACAAGGCGATTCCCTTTAAGTATCGCTTATGTTCCACGTATCGTATGATCTCTAAAACTCACCTATAGTCTCCCTCACGTAAGGGCGGGTGATTTTTGTTGATCTTTCTAAATACCTATAGTTTCCCTCACGTAAGGGCGGGTATTTTGTATGGTATAACGGCCTAGCAAAAGGTATATCGAAAGGGGGACCAATTGGTGTTATAAGGAACCTTCACTATGGCCGCTGTTGCAAAGTTGATGACTGATCCTCATCGGTTATTGAAAGGTCCAAATTATACACCATGGAAACATAAGATGAAGGCAATTCTCCAAATGGAAGATTTATGGGATATTGTTACTGGAGTAACATCTAGGCCTTCATCAGCATCAGGATCCACAACTCCTTCTGCTGATCAGATAGCTTTTGACAAGAAAGACAGTCGAGCAAAGGTGCTCATTTTGTTTGTTGTTTCAGATGAAGTGCAACCTCATATAGCTGACAAAGCAAGTGGTAAAGAGGCATGGGATGCCCTTAAAACCATCTATGAGGGAAAGAATGATTCCACCATTCTTCATCTTCAACAACAACTTCATAACCTGAGTTTGAGACAGGGTGAAACAGCTTGAACTCTTTCGTGCAGAGTGTCCGAATTGAAAGAGAGATTGAATTCTTTGGGAGATTCTCGTGGACGAAAAGCTTCTCGTTTCAATTGTGATGAGAGCTTTACCTTCTTCATTTGATATGTTGATCACCTCCATCCAGGTGTCTCAACGACAAATTACCTACATCGAGTTGGTCAATCTGCTTCAACAACAGGAGGCACGCCAACTTCACAAGGATGATTCTTCCAATACAGCCCTATACACCAACAGGCAAGGTTCTAGGAAGAAAGGTAATGGGAAAAAAGGAGGCAACTTTCAAAAAGGAGGAAATTCTCAACAGGACATGAAAGGAAAAGGAAAACAACCTCAATAGAAGAAGAGGTGGTGCAAGATCTATGAGAAAGACAACCATGACACCAACAGGTGTTGGCATAAGAACAAGTAGAAAGGCCAAAACAAACCACAAAATAAAAACAAGCAACCCCGGGTGAATGTTGTTGTTGAAGAATCTGACTCAGATTCTGAATGGGCACACAAGGTGCTCATGACTACCACAGATTCCACACAGAGGGATCCTGTTTGGTATGTCGATTCTGGAGCTAGCAAACATATGACTGGTGATAGATCGTGGTTTGAATCATTCGTGGCCAAAGAGGGCAAACCTGTCACCATTGCTGATGATAAAACCTATAGGGTTCAGGGAGAGGGTACAGTTTCAGTCACTCTTCCTGATGGCAAGTGTCAGATTGACAAAGTCCTCTATGTTTCGGGATTGGCCAACAATTTGTTGTCAGTCACACAAATCCTGGATAGAAATATGGTTGTCAACTTTCATGTTGAGAATGGAAAGAAGTGTTGTACTATTACCAGGAAGGGTAAGCAGATTGCAACAACTTCATATAAGCACGACTTATTTGCCCTAGATGCTATCTCTACTCCACATGTTGCCATGACTGTCTCTACCAAGGAGGCAACTTCCCTATGGCACAAGAGATATGGGCATCTTAGTTCTGGCTACTTACTTGAGCTCAGTAAGTATGAGATGGTAAAGGGTCTTCCTTCCCTTTTTGCCACATTGCCAGTGTGCTCTGACTACTTGGTAGGAAAGCAGCATAGAGTACCATTTGAGAAGAGCTCAACAAGAGCACGAAAACCTCTGGAGTTAATTCACACCGATCTGTGCGGTCCTTTCACACCCAATAGTTGTGGAGGGAAGAGGTACTTTCAGTTATTCGTAGATGACTACTCACGAAAGATGTGGGTTTTCTTTCTCCAACTGAAATCCGAAGCTTTCACATTCTTCCAGCTGTTCAAGAAATCCGTTGAGAAGGAGTCAGGAGCTTCTATTAAAACCCTCCGCTCAGATCGAGGGGGGGAGTTTACCTCTAATGAATTTTTTGCATTCTTAGATAAGCATGGAATCAAGAGACAATTAACAACTGCCTATACTCCTCAAAAAAATGGAGTTGCTGAGAGAAGGAACCGTTCTATCATGGAAATGGTTCGTTGTATGCTCACAGGAGCTACTCTTGGGCAACAATATTGGGCAGAAGCTGTCACCACTGTAGTATATCTGTTGAATAGGGCACCCACAAAGGCCCTAAAAGGAATGACTCCATAGGAAGCATGGAGTGGTCGAAAACCCTCCATATCTCATCTACGTATTTTTGGATGTCACGCTTTCATGCACATACCAAAAGAGAAAAGGAAGAAGCTAGATGAGAAAACACTGAGATGTATTTTTCTTGGTTATGATGAGCACTCTAAAGGATATCGTTTGATAGATCCTTTGACCAAGAAAATTCATGTCAGCAGAGATGTTGTCTTTGATGAAGCTTTCACATCACAGAGCACATCTAAAGTACACCTAGATCTTGTGGAATCTAAGGAAGAGAAGATTCCTTCGTCAACACAGACAGGAGGTCCTTCTACATCTTCTTCAACACCACCGAAGAAGAATCCAAAATGGTGTACAAATACAATCAGAGATGCAAATTTATCCACTCCTCCCAATTTGAACTTGGATAGACCTCGTACACGCAAAGATGGCTCAAAAGGAAAAAGAAGCCAAAGAAACCGGTGAGGTTGATGATCTTTGTCAATATTTTGAGGAACTTTCCGTAACTCCACGTACGTAAGTAGAGGATATGGATATTGATGATGACAGGGTGTTCATGTCTACCATAGACGATCTTGAACTTGCATCAGTGCAAGATGCTCTTAGTGAGCCTCAGTGGAAGGCCGCTATGGATACAGAGTATGAGTCTTTGATGAAAAATAAAACTTGGAAGCTTGTTGATCTCGTCGCATGGAAAGAAACCCATTGGCTGCAAATGGGTATATAAAGTCAAGTACAAGGCAGATGGAACAATTGATAAGCATAAGGCCCGTCTTGTTGCAAAGGGCTATGCTCAAAAGGAAGGCATTGACTACGAGGAAACTTTTGCACCTACTGCTTGGATGACCACAATTCGAGTTATGTGTGCTATGGCAAGCACAATATGGGTGGAAAGTTCACCAGATGGATGTCAAAAGTGCCTTTCTAAATGGTGATCTCCAAGAAGTCTACATGACTCACCTGAAGGATTTGAAGTGGAAGGCCAAGAGCGGAAGGTTTGCAAATTGGTCAAATCCTTATATGGTCTGAAACAAGCTCCTCGAGCTTGGTATATAAAAATGGACAATCACCTTATGCAAGCATGGATTTAAGAGATGTCCGTCAGATGCAAACCTCTATTTCAAGAAACAGGGTTCTGAGATAGTGTTGCTTGTACTCTATGTTGATGATCTGCTCATTACAGGGAGTTCAAAAACTATGATCTCTACTGTCAAAAGAAACTTGTGTAAATATTTTGAGATGACAGATCTCGGACTTCTCCATTACTGTCTTGGTCTGGAATTCAGCCAGAAGGAGCACTCCATCAAAGTGTCTCGTAAAAAATATGCCAAGACATTGCTGGAAAAATATCGCATGACTGATTGCAAGCCAATGGCAACTCCGATGGAGAATGGACTTCAATTATCGCGATATGATGATTCACCTCAGGTAGATGGTACTCTCTATCGATAGTTGATTGGGAGTCTCATATATCTGACCAATACTAGGCCAGATCTCGTATTTGCTGTCAACTATCTTTCGAGGTTCATGCAGGAGCCTAAGACCACTCATTGGAAAGCAAGAAAACGTGTTCTTCACTATGTCCGTGGTACTATGGAATATGGCCTAGAATACAAGAGGAACAACAAATTCTTCTTGCAAGGATACACGGATCTCGACTATGCCGGATCATTTGATGATCGCAAGTCAACTTTTGGATACATTTTTCATCTGGGATCCGGTCCTGTCTCTTGGCACAACAAGAAGCAACAGGTGGTTGCTATTTCATCAACAGAGGCAGAGTATCGCATCGCACGTGAAGTTGTGTGCGAAGTGATATGGTTGCGTCGCATTCTGACAAGTATGGGCCATCCATCAAAATCTCCAATACACTTGTTTTGCGACAATCAGGGTGTTCTGAACCTCGTCAAGAATCCAATCCATCATGAAAGAACAAAGCACATTGACACACAATGTCATTTCATTCGAGATGAAGTTCCAAAGCACCGAATTCAGCTTCAACACATTCCCACCGATGCTCAAGTTGCAGACATTTTCACTAAGGCACTTGCACGTGTCAAATTTGAATTGTTTCGCAGCTCTCTTTGTATTGCAAAATGATGTAATCAGGGGGGATGTTAGTATAGCTATTAGTTATTACATTACCCAAATAATGTAATAAAGGGGGATGTTAGCGTACTTTAGCATTTTGTTAGTTGTTAATTTAACTTAGCAACTAATTGCAGCGGCTGGTATATTGTTATACCTGCATCCTGTTGAGATGCGCCCAACCCGGGCTAATCCAGGAATGCAGTTTGTAATCTCTGCATTATTTAAACACCCCCTGCTGAATAATAAAACTAGTTCGTTTTCTTACAATATTATAACATAATCCTTTTAGGCCCATTAAAATATCTTAATTTTTTTGGATAAAATAATACAAACTTGTGGCCCACGTAAACCCGGTTCTTCATTTTGTAGATTCCTTTTATCTCTTGCCTTTAAACCTCTTTGTTCCAAACCTCTTAAACATTTTCTTTTATAATATTTAAATAATATATTTAAATATTATAGTCCTTAAGAATATTTGCCTTGCTTTGTAATAAATCTTGTTACATATGTCTTGAATACCATGCTCTATTTATCATCCAATTAGAACTACCTCATGTAACTTTTGACATCAATGACAACTCAACTACTCAATATTTCCAACAAACTCCCCTTTTGTCATTGATGGCAACCCTTTCAAAAAAATTCTTTTAGTGCAACTAGATACTAAAACTACTCCCCCTGAGAAGTTGCTCCCCATCACTAAAATCTTTCCCCCTTAAATTTATTCGCCTTTGACATCAATGGCAAAGGGCTCTTTGGGACTAAAAATTAAAAATTTAGAATAGCTCCCTCACCACCTTCTCTTGAGGTGATTAATTTTGGTATGGGAGTAAAGCTATTCCCAACTTTCCTCTAAGATACTCAAAATTTTTCTTTGGAAGTGGCTTAGTAAATATGTTTGTAATCTATTCCTTTGTAGCAACATGTTCCAGTTTAACTTGTTTATTCATCACCTACTCTCTCAAAAAATGATATTTGATTGGAATGTGCTTAGTCCTTGAATGCATTACTGAATTATTTGAAATTTTTATGGCACTTGTATTATCACAAAGTATGGAGATGGGATTATCATGCTCTACTTTGAAATATTTTAAAGTTTGCTTCATCCATAAGACCTGTGTACAACAAGAAACTACTACAATGTACTTTGCTTTCGCTATAGATAAGGATATTGATGCTTATTTCTTGCTTAGCCAAGAGACTAGAAAATTTATAAGAAAGAATGCTCCTTCACTTGTACTTATTTTGTCATCAATACTGCTTGCCCAATCCGCATTTGTATATGTTGTGAGGATAAAATTGTTTCCCCTGGGATACCATAGTCCAAATTCCATAGTTCCTTATTCACCAGATCATAGATTATTTAGTTATTTGTATTTATTTCCTCATCCTCTTGAATTTGAACCTTCAATCCTAACTTCTCGTCTCTAACTCTTCAATTTTCTAAGAGCAGGAGTAAGTTCCTCTTTCATGTCAACCATGGCTTCTCTGTTTTCTTTGATTTCAACCATAGAAGCATCTTCTTTCATTTCAGTGGTCATGTATGTTCTTGTAAGATATTCCTTCAAGCTTTTAGGCTTCCTTGAAGAAATCGACTCTAATACCAATCAAAGAACACAAGCTTATACTAAGAGGGGGGTGAATAGTATAAGATAAACTTTTACTTTTCTTTTCAATTCAGTATTATCCAATGTTATCAATTGCAATAAATTTCCAAAGTAGTATTAACCAATATCATCAATAGCATTAATGAGACAATGCATAAATAATCACACACATGAGAGACACAGATTTAACGTGGTTCACCCAATGTGGGCTACGTCCATGGAGAAAATATTTCTTATAAATTTTCTCAACCAATATCTTGGGAACCAATTCCCAATTACAATGTTTATGGGCAACAACCCAAAGGAGACACCAATACCTATGCTTAAGTTCATGGACATTTATCCATAGGATACCACAATCCCCTCAATAATTTTAGCTCCAAAGTCTGCTCTCAACTCTACTCAAATATGCTTCAAGCCTTCACTCAAGGCTTGCTCAAATCTGCTTCAAAACCTACTCTCAACTCTGCTTAAATTTGTTCCAAGTCCCAAATACTAGTTTTTGATTCAACACATCACAAATTATTTAGTATTAATGATATCTTATAGAATATTTATCTCTATTTTCTCATCCTCTTGAATTTGAGCCTTCAATTTTGACTTCTCATATCTAACTCTTTTCAATTTTCCAAGAGTAGCAGTAAGTTCCTCTTTCATGTCAACCATGGCTTCTTCTCTGTTTTATTTGATTTCAACCATAGAAGCATCTTATTTCATTTTAGTGGCCATGTGTGTTCTTGTAAGATCTTCCTTCAAGCTGTTAGGCTTCCTTGAAGGAATCAACTCTGATACCAATTGAAGAACACAAGCTTATATTGAGAGGGGGTGAACAACATAAGATAAAATTTTACTTTTCTTTCCAATTCAGTATTATCCAATGTTATCAATTGCAATAACTTTACAAAGTAGTATTAACCAATATCATCAATACCAGTAATGAGACAATGCACAAATCATAACACACATGAGAGACACAGATTTAATGTGGTTCACCCAATGTGGACTATGTCCACGGAGAAAATATTTCTTATAAATTTTCTCAACCAATCTCTTGGGAACCAATTTTCCAATTACAATGTTTATGGGCAAAAACCTAAAGGAGACACCAATCCCCTATGCTCAAGTTCATGGAACTCCATCCACAGGAGACCACAATCCCCTTAACACTTTTAGCTCCAAATCTTGCTCTCAACTCTGCTTAAATCTGCTTCAAGCCTTCACTCAAGGCTTACTCAAATCTACTTCAAAACCTACTCTCAACTCTGCTTAAATATGTTCCAATTATACAAACAAGACTTTTCTCAAATATGCTTACTAAAATCTACTCAATATGCTCACAGATCCCACTCAAAATATATACTCAATTTTGCTCATAACATATGCTCAGATCTACTCATAATTTATACTCAAATTTGATCATAACACATACTCAACTCAACTCATAACACATACTGAAATATGATCTCTAACACTTTTACATTCACTTCCCATGTCATTCAAACCAATGCCTACAAGCTTCACAAATACATTTAACAATGATGCACAAATTTGTTCTCAATCTCTAGCACATATATTTCCAACAATGCTCATGAAATCAATCCTTTTATCTCCACCTCATATAACAACACAAGTATTCTTTCAAAACTAAAATACCTTGAGAAGGAGTTAAAACACCATACCTCACAAAGATGCCTTGAAGAAGATGTGCCCTTAAAAACCTATCTCAAAATAATTTCCTTTCTTTGCAACTAAAAAATAGGGTTAGCAAATATTATTTTTAAAACATTCACCCTAAGATACTTTCTCAAACTATGTGCACAAGAATGCTCAAGAATAATACTCTATAACTTTCCTTTTAGTCTTACAAAATAGAGCTTGTAATAAAGACTAAAACATCAAATCTCTCTTTTCTAATATGTGCCAAAATACAAAGAACCATGAAAATAGATATACCTTATATATAAATATTTCAGTCAATATGCAAAAACAATTTTCAAATAATCATAAATTACTTTATATCTCCTTCAAAAATAATTCTCTCACACTTTATACAAAACACAAATTTCAAGCAAGTCTAATACACCTTATAACTCCCTCTTTAAACTTGCAACCTTAACCCTTTTTCACACTAAATAAATACAAATTTTAAACTCTCAAAACACCATAAAAATTCCACTTTAAATTCAATGCAAAAAATAATACTTTCACGCCTTATTGTTTGTCTCCAATGTAAAAATAAAATCGAATTATTTCAATGCACCTTGTAAACTGCCACGACCACCTCAATCAATGCAAAGCAATTTAAAATTTAAGTACCTTATGCATGATGTGAATCAAAACCATGACCTCCCCAGTGCAACACTTACCCATGCACCTTTTTCCAACTACGCTACCGTGACGGTTAAAGCCAAAATGAATGCTCACAACTTTATCTCTGCCCTCTATGCACATTGAAGGGAATGTCTTATTGAAGAACATAAGCTTATACTAAGGGGGGGTGAACAGTATAAGACCACTTTTTACTTTTCTTTCTCAATCAATATTATGCAATATATAGATAGCAATATAAATAGCACTAATCAAAGCAATGCACAAATAACCACACACAATAGAGATACCAATTTAATGTGGTTCACCCAATGTGGGCTACTCCACGGAGAAAATATTTCACTAAAATTTTCTTAATGAATCTCTTGGTAATAATTTCCCTATTACAATGTTTATGGACCTTTGTACAAAGGAGACGCCAATATCCTAATCAAGTTCATGGATCTCTATCCATAGGAGAACTTCTTTCTCCTTAGCTCTGGCTGGTGATATTCTAGAAGAACTGCTGCCTCCACTGCACTGGCTAATGGATATCTATCCATTGAAGACACCTGTCCTTACTACCTTGGCTAATGGATCTCTATCCACTAGAGACTATCATCCTCTATACTCTATCACCTCCAAATCTTGCTCTCACCTCTATCTCAAATCTGCACTAAACACAATCCTTTGGTCTAGCACAAATCTGCTCAATCTCTGTCTCTGGTCTAACACAAAGTCCTCAAATATGCACCAAAATTTTTCTTAAAATTTACACTAAACACAGTCCTTCATTCTAGCACAAATCTATCCTCAATATATTTCCTCTATTCTATACTAAACACAGTCCTTTGATCTAGCACAAATTTATCCTCAATCTCTGTCCTCAAGCCTTAACACAAATCTTGAATCAATCACAAATCAACTCTGTTGGATCTGCCTCAAACCTTAACTCAAGGTTTGAACAAATCAATCAATCAACTCTGCTCACAAGCCTTCTCAAAAACTCATCTCAAATCTGCCTTGTAAGCTTCCACAAAAGCTCACACTTATATATCCACAAGTCCTCTCTAGAACTTGTCCAATATGCTCAACAATCTCTGTCCTCAAATTTGTATTGTAAGCTTCCACAAAAGGTCACACAATTTTTTTCACAAGTCTTATCTAAGACTTGCTTTAAATCTGCTCAACAAGTCCTCACTAGAACTTGTCCAAACTCATAGAAACATAAATAGAATTGTTAGAGACTCAATATGATTGACATTCACCACAAATCACTTTCAATCACTCTTTTTACCACAAAAATATATAGAAAATTGTTAGAGACTCAATATGTTTCACATTCAACACAATGCTCAATCACTTTCAATTTATTTTTTATCATAGAAACATATAGAGAATTTTTAGAGACTCAATATGTTTCACATTCATAAACACTCAACCTCTTTCTCAAATCAATTCATAATATAGAACAATTTATTTCACATAACTTGAACTATCACATCAACACATCCACTTGACTAGGCTCAACCAACTCTACTCAACCAATCACTCAATGAAATAATCCTTGCTCACAAAACCTAGTCCAAACTTATGATCATTCAATCAAATGTTTCCAACAATTATCAACCAATCTCACATAACAATGATACTCATGATCTTTGCAAATCCTAGTTCAAGTTATTATTATTTTTTTTTTGGTAATTAAGGAACAATTTCATTACATCCGGGTTTTCCAGGTTGACCCAAAAACTTTTACAAAAATCAGCACTATGCTATTACGGATCAAAACCTCAATAGGGACGATCATGTCCTTCGCTACTAGTACCCTTATGAGGCCACCCTGCCAAGAAAGAGCACAACCCCTTACACATATTTACAAACACCTTAGAACACAGGCAACGGCCCACCGCAATGCTTTCTTGCTGCCCCAGTCGCAAAAATGTGACCTGTCGTGAAATCATGACGTCCTTAAGTCTTCTCCTTCATTTTCTCTAGAGAGTCACAAAATGGTGACATGTCGCAAAAATGAGACATGTCATGAAATTGCGACATTATGCCTTCGTTCTACTCCTTTGCCGCTATAAGTCGCAAAAATGCGACATGTCACAAAAATGAGCCATGTCATGAAATCGCGACATTCGTCACCCATTTTGCACTCTTTCTGCTTCCAGCCGTGAAAATGCGACATGTCACGAAATTGTGACGTCCTTATGTCGTTTCCATATTTTACTTTGGGTAGTCACGAAAATGCGACCTATCGCAAAAAAGAGACATGTCACAAAATCATGACATTCTGCCTACATTTCGCTCCTTTGCTGCTGCATGTCACGAAAATGCGACATGTCACGACAATGAGACATGTCGCAAAATTGTGACATTCGTCTCCCATTTTGCACTCTTGCGGCTTCCATCTGCGAAAGTGCGACATGTCACGAAATCACGACGTCCTCAAGTCTTTTCCTTCATTTTCTTTGGATAGTCGTGAAAATACGGCAAGTCACGACAATGAGACCTGTCACAAAATCGTGACAATCTACCTTCATTCTACTCCTTTGCCACTACCTATCATGAAACTGAGACATGTCACGAAATCACGACATTCATTTCCCATTTTGTTCTCTTGTCGCTTCCAGCTGCGAAGAATCGACAAGTCGTGAAATCGCGTCATCCTTGAGTCTTTTCCTTCATTTGCTCTGGATAATCACGAAACTGTGACATGTCAAAAATGTGACATGTCGTGACATCACGACACTTCTGCCTCTTTGTCCTCTTTTGTTGCTTTTGGACACGAAAATGCAACATGTCACAAAATCGTGACACAATCGCCTCCTTGCTCCTTTTCTTGGCATTTGCCCGCAAAAATCCAACATGTTGCGATATCACGACACTTTCACCTCCTTACTCTTTCTCTTCTCCTTTGGTCATGAAAATGCGACATGTCGCGATATCGCGACACTTTTTGCTTCCAACTCTTTCTCTTCTCTTTTGGTCGCAAAAATGCGACATGTCGCGATATTGTGACATTTTTCCTTCTTACTTTTTCTCTTCTCTTTTGGTCATGAAAATACGATATGTCATGATATCACGAAAATTTTTCCCTCTTGCTCTTTCTCTTCTCTTTTGGTCATGAAACTGTGACATGTCATGATATCACGACACATTTTCCGTCTTGCTCAACATGTCGCCAGAACGCTACACTTTTTCCTTCTTGCTCAACATGTCGCGATATCGTGACATTTTTCCTTCTTACTATTTCTCTTCTCTTTTGGTCATGAAAATGCGACATGTCGTGATATCGTGACACTTTTTCCCTCTTGCTCTTTCTCTTCTCTTTTGGTCACGAAACTGCGACATGTCGCGATATCGTGACACTTTTTCCGTCTTGCTCAACATGTCGCCAAAACGCGACACTTTTTCCTTCTTGCTCAACATGTCACAATATCGTGACACTTTTTCTTTCTTGCTCAACATGTCGCGATATCGCGACCCTTTTTATTTCTTGCTCAATTTGTATAGAAAGAAAGGATAAGTGTCGCGATATCGCGACATATTGACCTAGTTCAAGTTCTTCACTCAACTAATTCCTTCAACAATAATGCTAGTCTCACATAACAATGATACTCATGATATTTGACAACTTCACATAACAATGATACTCATGATCTTTGACAACTTCACATAACAATGATACTCATGATCTTTGACAACTTCACATAACAATGATACTCATGATATTTGCACAAACTCTAGTTCAAGTTCCTCACTCAACTAATCACTTCAACAACAATGCTTATCAAACAAGATTTTATCAACAACTATTTATTCCAGAAAAACCCTTTTCACTCCAACTTAGCATTCACAACATTCAACAATCACTCACTAGGAAGATGTGCCCATACCTTTTGTTTGATGTAGAAGTGTCCTTAGAAAACTTGTCTTAATCACAATTTTCTTCTTTGCCAATTTCAATGGTTAGATGACCAACATATCACTCTAACACTTTCTCAAAATACTCCTCAATCACAAAAATAATCAAAGCTCAAATACACCTTATTGCTCCATCTTAAAATAATATCCAACACCACAAATATTTAATCAAAAAACTTCTTCCAAAACTCTAACTCATCAAAATAACATCTTAACAATTTAGTTTCATCATAACCCTTTTTAGAAAGATATTTAAAAAATAATCCAAACTCTACTTATGACTCCCTACTTAATATTACATTAATTAAATAAATCACTTTATAAAATAATGTAATAAGTCAATCTCTCACTTTTCTAAGGTAAAACAAAATTACCCTAGCTTTTACTTTAGCAAAAGTAACCCTTCATATATCAAAACATATTTCCTCAACACTTAGGTTAATTTCACAACTTAAATTCCACCTTATCCCTCCTAAACCTTAGCAAAACAAATTAAAATAATTTCCAATAAATTATTACCACATTTTGCAATCCATGGGGCTCGAAACTTGGCACTATACTCCCACAATGCCTTTGTTGTAGCTTCCATGCCGTGTGAGCCACGTGCCCCACTTGGAGCTTCAAAGCACAATGTGTTCTTTGACTCCTTAAAATCCTTAAGAGCCCTTGGATCTTCCTTTGACATCGACGAAATCACACACTACGCTATTCGGGAGACACATTTAAAAATTCACATGAGCCTCTTTTCGCTTAAGACGGATGCAATAAAATTGATGCCAAACCTTAGGAATGGCTATGGTATTTATACCATATGCCTTCCCTTGTCACACACATTGGCAGAGAGGAAAATACGTTGGGGAAACAATGTTGTTGTTGGCGCTACCAACTTTACCTTTGAAATATATTTATTTATAATTATTTAAATTCAAAGGAATTTAAATATTATAAATTAAATATTTAAATATCCTTTGGGCTTTTAAAATAAAAGCCTCCTTAGGTTTTAGAAAACCTTTTTTATTTTCCCAACCATGGTTTTAATAAAAACCTTTTATTTTGTGCTTCACATAATATTTAAAAATAAACATTATGAAGCTCTTTTGCCACCAACCTTTTGCATTACTCTTTTTGACCTTTTGCATCAATGACAATTCATCCTTGACACCAATGACAACTTCATCTACTCAAAATTTCCAACAATCTCCCCCTTTGTCATTGATGGCAACCCAATTATATTTTCAAATTTTCTTTACCTATTTTCTATCCTTCTCCCCTTGGGAAACTACTCCCCCTGACTCAATGCTCTCTTCTTAAATCAAATCTCTCCTCCTTACTTAAATATCTCCCCCTTACTTAAATCTCTCCCCCTTTGACATCAATGGCAAAGGGTCACCTTTGGGGCTCGGGGCTAATAATGAGTCTCTTTAGCTTAGCCCCTCCCCCACCTCCTCTCGAGGTGGTAAATTTTGGGGTGGGAGTATTTCTACTCCTATAAATAACTGATCTTTACCTTTGTCCACTTTCTTTCTCATTCGATTCTTCTGATTCCTTTGACTGTTCTTGTTCATGTCCATATTCCTGTTCCTATCCATATTCCTATTCTTGTTCATATCTATATTCCTATTCCTGTTCTTGTTCATGCTTGATTATGGAATGTCTGCTCTACACCAATTTATTGTATGTCCATCATAATTGCACTTATAACATAATATTTTTATTCCTTGTAGGTGTAAATATATTAGGATTTCTTCTGGTGAAGCCATATCTATTCCTGTCATGGACCCTGCAATTCATTGTCTTGTGACCAAATTGATTACATGAGTAGCAATACCCATGAAAAGGTTACCTGCTTTTGAAATTTCCATATTCCTGTCTTTTATGTGTCCTAAATTGTGAAGCCTTGTGCCCAAATCTGTAACATGAGAAACATCATCAATTGAAGTTTCCTTGTCTTGACATCATTGGTCTCTTAGTATCTCTTACCCTATGCTAGTTCCTGTTCCATCTATTTCTCCTTTGTGCATCGTTTCTTTCCTTGTTAAACTTATTGTTGTCCAAATAATCCTCAGAAGTCTCACTTTCTCTCACACTATCTTCTTCTTCAAAACTTGAGGTTGAATCCTATTCATGTTTCTTTTGTACCTATTCAAAGCCAAGACCTGTCTTGATTGATGTAGGCTTTTGTGCCTTGATGATCGTATCCAAATTATTTGAGCTTCTTATAAAATTATGTAGCTTATACTTAGACTTCTCTACTTCTTCCCTTAGTAGAGCTACTTATTCTTCTAATATTTCATATTCTAAGACTTTTGCTTCTAACTTATCTTTGAACTTCTTTATATTAGCAATTGATTTGTTTAAATCCTCTATAAGCTTTCCTCTCTCTTCATCACATTCTTGAAATTGAAACTCAAGTTGGGAGTTTTGCTTTCTTACCTTTAAAGTTTTAAGAGCATAAATAAGCTATCTCTCAAGATCAACTCCTTTTTCTAATTCTTCCTCTATTTTTTTGCCTTTGAGAACCTCTTCATTATTTTTTGACTTGTCTTCTATAGGATCACTTCTTCTTCTAGAGCCATTAGAATATTCTCTTCTGGTCCTTCAAGTGTATATTCATATTCATCATCACTAAAACTAAAACCATTCCTTGTACAACTATCTTCAAGATGTCCAAAATTACCACATCTAAAATACTTGAGAATTATTGGTGATCTTTTCTTAATTTATTCTTTTTCTTCTATAAAAAATAGGAGTTCATATTTATCATTATATGAGAAACTATTATCACTATCACTTGATTACTTACTTGCATTGTATGCATAGTATCTCCTCTTTTTTCTTTGAAAGAACTTATTTCCTTGTCTGCTTTGTCCATCCTTGCCTTTCTTTTGGTACCTGTATTTTTCTGATTCCTTGTTCTTATGATCCTATTTTTCTTCATCATTGCCATTTCTATCTTCTTGATAATCAGTTGCATAGTGAATATACTTTCCACAATTGAAACATCTAACAAATTTTACATCTTTAAATCTTCTTGAATCCTTATTATTTTTTCCATAATTTGCTTCTTCATCACTAGATGACTCATTGCTTGAATCTGACTTCTTGCTCTTTGTATTATTAGTAGCTTTGAAGGTTGCTTCCTTTCGAATATTAGGTTCCTCTTTTGTTCTTATCTCAAAAGCTATAAGAATACCAAGTAACATATATCTTGTCAAAGAATCACCATCTTTTGATTCTTCTATAGCATAAATATTTTCACTAAATATTTTTGGAAGAGATCTTAAGACCTTATCACAAACATCTGATTCTTCAATCTTAAGTCCAAGTTCTTGCATGACATTAACAATCTCATCCACATGAAGTAGATAAGCACTAATATTTTCCTTATTCTTCATTCTTAATTCTTCAAATTGTCCTCTAATATTTTGTATATTTACATTTTTGACACTTTTATCTCCTTCATATATGCTTTACAACTTATCCAAAATTCCTTTTGCACCTTTATAATGCATAAATTTTATGAATAATGTTCTATGCAAACCTCTCAAAATTGCATTCATTGCTTTTGAATTGTAATGTTGTAGAAGCTTACCTTCCTTATATGTAGGTGGATCAACTAGTGGTATGTATCCATTTTCAACTACTTCCCAAATTTCATTGTCAAGTGCCATCAAGTGAACCTTCATTCTCATACTACAAAACACATAATCACTTCCATAAAATACTGGTGATGAATTATCTGAGGACCCATTATTAGAATCCATTGTGTTCTTGTAAGCTTTTTATTCAAGCTGTTAAACTCTTCCAAATGAACTCACTCTGATACCAATTGAAGAACACAAACTTATACTGAGAGGGGGGTGAACAGTATAAGACCACTTTTTACTTTTCTTTCCCAATAAATATTATGCAATGTATAGATAGAAATATCAACAACAATAATCAAATAAATGCACAAATTACCACACACAATAGAGACACCAATTTAATGTGGTTCACCCAATGTGGGCTACTCCACAAAGAAAATATTTTAGTAAAATTTTCTCAATCAATCTCTTGGGAATCCTTTCTTTATTACAATGCTTATGGACCTCTATCCAAAGGAGACCAATATTCTAATCAAGTTCATGGATCTATATCCATAGGAGAACTTCTTTCTCCTTAGCTCTAGATGGTGATCTTCTATAAGAACTGCTACCTCCACTACACTGGCTAATGGATCTCTATCCAGTGAAAGACACCTATCCTCACTACCCTAGCTAATGGATATATATCCACTAGATACTGTCATCCTCTATACTATGTCACCTCCAAAGATCGCTCTCATCTTTCTCTCAAATCTGCACTAAACATAGTCATTCGATCTAGCACAAATTTTATCAATATCTATCTTTGGTCTAGCACAAACCTGACCTCAAATTTGCACCAAACTCTGTCCTCAAATCTGTACTAAACACAGTCCTTCAGTATAGCACAAATCTATCCTCAATATCTATCCTCTATTTTTTACTAAACACACTCTTTCAGTCTAGCACAAATGTATCCTCAATATATATCCTCAAAACACAAATATTGACTCAATCACAAATATACTCTATTGGATCTTCCCCAAACCTTAACTCAAGGTTTGAACAAATCAATCAATCAAATATGCTCACAAGCCTTCTCAAAGACTTATCTAAAATCTGCCTTGTAAGCTTCCACAAAAGCTCACACTTACCTATCCACAAGTCCTCTCTAGAACTTGTCCAATCTACTTAATAATCTTTGTCCTCAAATTTGTATTTTAAGCTTCCACAAAAGCTCACACAAATCTGTTCATAAGTCTTCTCTAAGACTTACCTCAAATCTGCTCAAAAAGTCCTCACTAGAACTTATCCAAACTCATTAAAACATAAAGAGAATTATTAGAGACTCAATATGCTTCACATTCACCACAATTCTCAATCACTTTCAATTTATTTTTTATCACATAAACATATAGAGAATTTTTAGAGACTCAACATGTTTCACATTCATCAACACTCAACCTCTTTCTAAAATCAATTCAGAATATAGAACAATTTGTTTCATAGAACTTGAAATATCACACCAACACATCCAATTGACTAGGCTCAACCAACTCTACTCAACCAATCACTCAATGAAATAATCCTTGCTCAAAAAACCTAGTCCAAACTTATGATCATTCACTCAAATGTCTTTAATAATGATTATCAACCAATATCACATAACTATGATACTCATGATCTTTGCAAACCCTAGTTCAAGTTCTTCACTTAACTAATTGCTAAAACAATAATGCTAGTCTCACATAACAATGATACTCATGATCTTTGATAACTTCACATAACAATGATACTCATGATCTTTGAAAACTTCACATAACAATGATACTCATGATCTTTGCACAAAATCTAGTTCAAGTTCCTCACTCAACTAATCACTTCAACAACAATGCTTATCAAACAAGGTTTTATCAATAACTATTTATTCTAGAAAAACCCTTTTCACTCCAACTTAGCATTCACAACATTCAACAATCACTCACTAGGAATATGTGCCCATACCTTTTGTTTGATGTAGAAGTGCCCTTAGAAAACCTGTCTCAATCACAATTTTCTTCTTTGCCAATTTCAATGGTTAGATGACCAAAATATCACTCTAACACTTTCTCAAAATATTCCTTAGTCACAAAAATAATCAAAGCTCAAATACACCTTATTGCTCCATATTAAAATAATATCCAACACCACAAATATTTAATCAAAACACTTCTTCCAAAACTCTAACTCATCAAAAGAACATTTTAACAATTTAGTTTCATCATAACCCTTTTCAGAAAGATATCTAAAAAATAATCCAAACTCTACTTATGACTCCCTACTTAATATTACATTAATTAAATAAATCACTTTATAAAATAATGCAATAAGTCAATCTCTCACTTTTCTAAGGTAAAACAAAATTACCCTAGCTTTTACTTTAGCAAAAATAACCCTTCATATATCAAAAAATATTTCCTCAACACTTAGGTTAATTTCACAACTTAACTTCCACCTTATCCCTCCTAAACCTTAGCAAAACAAATTAAAATAATTTCCAAAAAATTATTACCACTTTTCACAATCTGCAAGGCTCTAAACTTGGCACAATACTCCCACAACGCCTTGGCCATGACTTCCATGTCGTGTGATCCACGTGCTCCACTCAGAGTCTCAAAGCACAACACGCTCTTTTACTCCTTCAAACCCTTAGGAGCCCTTGGCTCTTCCTTCGATGCCGATAGAACCACACACTGTGCTATTCAAGAGGTACACATTTCAAAATTCGTACAAGCTTATTTTTTCTTAAGGTATATGAAATAAAATTGATGCCAAAACTTAGGAATGGCTATGGCATTTATACCATATGCCTTCCCTTGTCACACACATCGACGGAGAGGAAAATACGTTGGGAAAACAATGCTGTCGTCGGTGCTACCAACTTTACCTTTGAAATATATTTATTTATAATTATTTAAATTCAATGGAATTTAAATATTATAAATTAAATATATAAATCTCCTTTGGGATTTTAAAATAAAAGCCTCCTTAGGTTTTAGAAAACCTTTTTGATTTGCCCAACCATGGTTTTAATAAAAACATTTTATTTTCCCAACCATAGTTTTAATAAAAACCTTTTATTTTGTGCTTCATATAATATTTAAAAATAAATATTATGAAGCTCTTTTACAACCAGCCTTTTGCATTACTCCTTTTGACCTTTTGACATCAATGAAAATTCATCCTTGACATGAATGATAACTTCTTCTACTCAAAATTTCCAACACCTATGTTTTCCTCTCTGTCCTCTGCACAATTAAAATAGAGTGCCCTACATTTTACTTCTGCCCTCTTCATAAATTGAGATGGAATGCACTAAATTTTCTCTCCACACACTTCTTAACAATCGCTGGATTTCTCACTTGCCGTTCTCATCATTTATCACAAAGGATTTCAATTAAAAATCTACTAGATATCTCTCTACCGTAGACATCAATATATCAATCAAAATTCATTGGATATATCTCTACCGTTCACATAAGCACACACGTATATTTCAGTATCAACGCTTATACCCTTAATGAAGGAGAAGTGACTAATATTTATATTTCATAATATAAGAACCTTTGAAACTTTAATAACGTCGACGCATCCTTGAAATCAAAAAACGTTGGCCCTTCAAACCTTTGGAACTTTATAATATTAAAAATATCATACCATAGTCTTATATGTTGGAGCCTAGATCCTTTATAAAGATGAGTTATAATATTATAACATGATCCTTTTAGGCCCATTAAAATATCTTAAACCTTTTGGATAAAATAATACAAACTTGTGGCCCATGTAAACTTGGTTCTTCATTTTGTAGAGTCCTTTTATCTCATGCCTTTAAACCTCTTTGTTCCAAGCCTCTTAAACCTTTTTTTTATAATATTTAAATATTATAGTCCTTAAGAATATTTGCCTTGCTTTGTAATAAACCTTGCTATATGTATCTTGAATACCATGCTCTCTTTATCATCCAATTATAATTGCCTCATGTAACTTTTGACATCAATGACAACTCAACTACTTAATATTTCCAACAGGAGGACTAGTGATGGATTTCGACAAAGATTCTTGGACAAATACAATTCGATAATTGGGTGTTTGGGTATTGGACTTGTTAGAGGTAAGATTTTATGGGTAATATCTACCCCCTCAAGTGATGAGTTGGTGGATGATAAAATGGGAGATAGCAATGAAGCACTTGACTAGAAATTAATGGATATTTGGAATATGCGAAGGGATGTGGTATATGATGATTGTTTTTAATTTTATGGTCATTCGAGGGTTGATGGTCACTAGTGACCATATCAAATGATTATGTGACTGTTTGGGGTGGTCACGAGCACCTAGGTTTAAAGAGTTCTCCAATGGGTATGACTCCTCATTTTTATCATGCATGATGGGTGAAAACAGGGAGAGAGTGGTGTGAGAGGGGATTTGACATGGACTACTATCAAATTTATGATTTGAGAGAATAAAATGATGACAAATTGTGTGGCTGTAGGATTTGGAGGGAGTGAAGGGCAATTAAGGGTACTTTGTACCCCTTTCATTTCATTTGGATGATAAAATGAACTTTAGGTTGATGGTTTATGTGTTATTTTTTGGTAGAAAAATAAAACCATAGACTAAATTAAGCTAGTCTAGGAAATTGTATGGTGGTTATGTGTGCATGATGGACTTTTTCCTGATGTGTATATATATATATATATAGTTTGAGGTGATTATTAATTTTTGTAATGATTTTAGTCTAATTTTTTGGGTTCATATGGTTATTAGTTTGACTGTCTAGGGTCATACAGTTGGACTATATGATCTGTATGATTTTTTTTGGTTTGTGGAATATTTATGGTGGTTTGAATGATTGCAACTTAAGTTGTTGAGGCCACAACATAGATCCAAGAATGTGTTCTTCTAGGTTAAGGAGTTTTTGATAGAGGATGACTAGACATGGTTGAGAAACATAGGTTTGAAAGGGGTAGCACGACTAGAGATAGTGTATGCGGATCATGCCTACATATTGACTTTGGTAGAGAGGTGGTATCTAGATATAGAGAATTTATATTTATAGAATGGGGATATGATAATAACATTAGAGGATATTTACCACATATTTCAACTTCCAATGGAGGGCATTAGCATTCATGCTACAAACACGTCGTAGAAGGATGAGATGATGAGCAGGATGCATGGATGAATATGGAAGAATATTAGCCTTAAGAGTGGAGGTGTGCTATTTAAGCTTCATTATGATATGGAAATTTTGGCTCAAAGGCATGTGATTGTGATGTCATTGATCTCTAATGTGATCCTACCCGACTTATCAAGTGTATGGTTCACATGGAACCTTCCCGGGTTGGTGATGGATCTATTGGAGACACTGATAGTCTATGCTTTGGCCCTAGCTTTATTGGCCTAGGCCTATAGAGAGCTCTATGAAGTGTGGCAACAAGATCAACAAGGACTAGGCATATTGCTATTACAAGTGTGGGCATGGGAGCACTTTCACTTGGGGAGACTATGAAGGTTACCATTTGATTATTATAGGGATGTGGGACCAGATGTTTCTTATGCATTGAGGTGGCACAAGGATAAGGTGGATAGAGCTAGTAGATTGTACTTAAGTGATGGGAAGCACTATCGAGAGTTATGGGTATGATTAAGGACAAAGGATGTGTGTTGGAGGCCATGGAGAGGAGGACCAACATGGAATGAATATGGCATACACTTAGCTTATGTATGGTGAGTGAGGTGGATGGTGGGGAGACAGATAAGCCAGGTTGAGTAATTTTAGTACACCTAAGTGTTGATGTATTTTGGGCTAATACAGGGTGCACCAAACCTCCTGATAGTGTATAAGAGGAGATAATATGGGCCTACTCCATCATCATAGGTTGAGCTAGTGGGAGATGAGGTATAAAATGTGATTACAGTGTCAGACATGGAGGATGTGGGCACAACACCTAATTATGGTAAATGGTGGGGCACATAGTAATGGTAACCAAGGACTGGGAGAGAAGCATTAAGGGGAGGAGATAGGGATTAGGAGGAGCATCAGAAGGATGAGCCTATAGGAAGACATGTACGATGTTTATTGGATAGTGGAGTTACGTCATCATAGGTAGCGACCAGGGGAGCCCCATATGGTGGAGGGTGGTGATGAGGTAGAAGGTGATGAGGTTTTTTATGGTGAGGGTGTTGTTGACATAATGAATTAGATGATAATTTTGGAGGAGTGATTTTACATATTAGAGGCATATAGGGTAGAGTAGGATACCATGTTTACAATGGAGCAAAATGGGTGGGAGTCAAAGAGGTAAAAATGGTAGAGGTGGGAGGAGGATCAATACACACTGTAGGTATGGATAGACAAATTACAAGAGGATAGATATAGGATGGTGGTAGAGTAGAAAAAAATGGGCAAATGTATGGTGGGTTTGACTCCCAAGAAAGTGCAGTCATCCACAACAGGTTGTGATGCAGAGATAGTGACACTATGAGTGAAGGATGTTAGGGTACAAGAGAGTTGGGATGTTGTGGTGGTGAGGTGGTGTCAATAGAGGGATAGGGTAAGGATTCTAGAGGAGGCTTTGATGAGGGATAATATACCACTAACCTCCTAGTCATCCTCATAGTCATGGTGGAGCCATAAGAGTACACCGTCGACTATGCTAGTAGTGCCCTATTTTACAGAGCTAGTTGTATCACAGGCATTAGGTGCAGGGACCATGTGATGGGGCAAGGGGTAGCATGGGAGTGGGGTGGATAGTATGGATAGGATTGTATTGGAGGAGCTAGATGATAGGATGATGCACATGGGAGTGGAGATATGAGAGGTGGATAGTAGTGAGGATATTTTGGTTGTGGCTTGAGAAACCATAATTTTTATATTTTTGATTATGATGTAGTATTATTGTATGCTTGAGGGCAATTTTGATGTAGCCTACGGGCATAGCATGAGGATGTGTGATCATTTATTGGATATATATATACATGTAATTTATTTTTATATGATTGATGTGTTGTGGTGTGATTTAAGATATGGTGAGTGATAGATGATACAAATAGATGTAGTACATGATGTGATGATTATAAGGTGATGGTATAGATGTATAGATGCTTATTTGATCATTTTTTGGAAATGTGTCTATGCATGTTATGAATATTAATTAGGTTAATTAGTCAAAGGATATATGCACAATCATAATAATATAGTTACATGACATGAAATAGGATAATCAAAATGGACATGTAGCACAAGTTAGAAATAAAGACAATGTGTGAATGGAAGGGAGTATAAAAAATGATGAATGGAATAGGATACACATCAAAATAGTAATACATGTATACAATAAGATATGGAGAACAATGATACCTTTTGCCTCAAATTTCTTAGGAAGTTTGGATCTAAGAAGTCTTTCAAGAAATTCAAATACCCTAGTGGTACTAGTCAAGTTCACGTAGTAGCCAATAAATATCCTATAGAGACGAAGACCATCATGGAAAATTCAAGCCACTCATGGACCAATGCATGTGCAATGAGGTTCATTTATGAATTTTGAGTGAGGTTGGACTAACCAATTGTAGTACAATCCAATGTAAACTAGCTCATCCACGAGTGGTTAGAGGTCTATACAAAAGAAGGTTTCTAATATGATAGACATGTCACCACATGGAGGGCATAATCCACTACCAGTAAAGTGTCGATAGCCCTAGTGGATATTAGCTCCATAATACTTTGATGTTGCTCCACTATTAGCCAAGCATCTATAGCCCTGGTGGAAGAGTATAAAATACCTAAAGGACCAGTATTATGACTTTTTATTTCTCTTCTCTTTTTTTTTTGAACATGTAGTGTGGTTCTTCAAGCTCAGATTATGTGCATGATAGGATGAGTATGGGAAACCATTCATTTTGTGTTACTACGCATGGCATCTACTTCCCTAGACTCAAAAATTAATTAATATGTATGTGATATGTGTGGGGTCCAAGAGAGAACTCTAGTTAACCAAGGGAGGTATTTATTTCTTGAGATCATGATGACGTTAGACAAATATTGAGTGGAACACTAGAAATGAATAAATAACCAAAATAACCTTGTAAATCCAATCAACCTAAAAAAATGAATGGACAAGGCATCATGAAAATGAGTAGTATTAATGGATGCTATAGACAAATAATACCTAATGGGATCATCACATGATGAGCACAAGGACATAATATAAGGTTGGATATGAGTGAAAGTGCTACAAACATGATGATAGATACATATATTAATACCATATGCACAATTGTTTAGATCCCCTTGATTAATTATGGTAATAAATATTGGAAAAAACATATGAACTAATCCAAAAGCTGAGCAAAGTAGAATTTGGTAATTCATATGTATTGAAGCAAGAGATGAATGCGAGGGGAACACATGGTGTGAATGTGAGGTAATAAAAATGAAGAGAGGGCAAAATAAGGAGAAAATGGAAGAGAGTAAAAGAGGAGAAGAAGAAAATAAAAGAATGAGGTAAGGGGAAAAGGAAATAGAAAGAAGAAGAAGAACTAGTCAAGTGTACATAGCCGCTCAAAGCATGATTATACAACCATGATTGGTGGGGGAAGGAAGAGAAGCAATGGAGAAATGATGGGTGGGGGAAGAAAAGAAGGACGATGAAGGAATGTAAGAGGTAGGTGAAGGGATGGAGTAATGATATTTTTATTGTTACAGCTAGTTTCTTTGCATTTGTTTTCTTTAATTGATGTTGTATTTTATTTTAACAATGGGGATATACATGAAGGAAGAGCACGTGAGAATGTTTTTAGACATAAAAAACATGCAAGTGAAGGATTTTGATGGGGTTAGGTTCTTCAATCCCTTCAATTTTGGAAATATTGTAGGCATAAAAACCAACCTTTTGCTTGATGATGTAAGGTACAAGCCAATTGGCAACAAATGTGTCATGTAGATGGCTAGGGAGTTGGAATTTTATTGGGTTTATTTGAGCATGAGGTCACTGACTTGGAATTCTTGTGGATGGAATTTTTATCATAGATGCACTTTATCCTATATTGATAAATACAAATATGTTTGAAACCATTGATTCAATGATTTTCAAGAAGGGTGAGTTAATCAAGTCACACTTGTCATGCATTATTGTCATCCATGAATTCCTACAATGATATTCATGGTGATGGTATTTCAAACTCAAGGGACATGATGGCATCAAGACCATAAACCAATGAAAATAGCATTTTCTAAGTGGGAGTGCAAATGATCATAAGATAAGCCCAAAGTACCAAAGGGATTTCTTGTAATTTTCTTACACGGTCTTTCTTAAGATCGCATAAATGGTCTTATTTATGGCTTCGGCTTGGCTGTCACCTTAAGGATAGTAAGGCATCGAGAAGCTATGATAAATACAATATTTTTTACAAATCTCATAGACATCCTTGTTATTGAATAGAGGACCATTGTTTGATACGATCTTAGAAGAAATACCAAAATGAAAAATGATGTTATGGAGAATAAACTCCATAATTCAAGGTCCAGTCATTTTGGTAAGAGGAATAGCCTTGACCCACTTGGTGAAATACTCTATGGCTATGATTATGAAGGTATGCTATCTAGATGAGGGGGTGAATTTTACCCATAAGATTAAGACCCCATTATGAAAAGGGCCACAAGGACTGAATTGGTTGTAAAGCCTATGAGGGCACATGGGATAAATTGGTGTGGTGTTGGCATTTAGGACATTTCTTGACATATGCATAATAGTCATATTCCATGATGGGCCAATAATAACCCATGTACAAAATGCACTTTGTATGTCTATCCCACTAGAATTACCACCACATGCCATCATGATCTTGAGAAATAATCCAATGTACTTCTTATGATTCAAGACAACAAAGGAAAATACCATCATAATAGTGGTGATAAAGCATGTACCCCAAGATAGTGTACCTTACAACTTTTTGTTTGAACATTTATTTTCTTGCTAGAGGTAAATATATACGAAACACACTAATCTTGAGAAAGTCCTTCACTTGGAAAAACCATATATTGTTAGAGTATATTACATCATTTAGGTCATGTAAATATACCACCTTTGGTACATATCTAGAGTAGGAGTTTACTTCAAAGTAAAGTTAGTTACTTCAAGTATTATAATAAATGCACAAGTGTCAATGTGCAAGTTTTAAATGTGCATGTAGTCCACATGTACATGAGTCCTAGATAGATTAAAGGCCAAGAAATCTATATTTCTATATAAAGGCCTCATAGGTAGTGTGAGATATATGTGTGTGAAGTAGGATAGAGTGATAGAGTAACTACACAGTGTGTAGTACACAATATATATGTGTAGTAAGGTACAATGTAGTTCTTTCATATAATTTCATGGAGTGTTCATGTCCTCCATTATATAGCATTGTACTATTTTTTTCACTCTCATTAATGACATATTTTTGAGTTATTTACAAATGTTTATTTACTTATTTTTTTGCATATTATTGTGCCATTAGATTTATAGTTATATTAGATTAGTTATCCTACATCTTGTGGTTGTACTACCTCCCATAAAAATATAACAATGGTATCAAAGCACATGGTAGATTAATAGGAATAGGGAGAGCCACAAAGAAATCTACTACATATTTGCAAACCAGATCCACCAGTGGACGCCGCTACATGTAAATGCCACCATAAGTGAGACTGAGAGAAATCAAAAAATTTCATCTATAAAATTTTTGAGATTACATTTGGCTAGAGTCTTCCCACAGGGTTATAGGAAAACTCATGAAGACTAGAACTCAGCATAAATTCCACTAGATTGACAAATCAACTAGTGAAGATTATTATCTCTAGAATTATATTTCCTTCCATTCCATCTTGTTATAGGAAAAGAAGATTTAGATAAATTTAAGAAGCTTCATACAATAAGTTAGGAAGAAGGTATTCATTAGAATCATTCCAACACTTGTAGCAACTGTAGACACCAAAACAGCACCAATCTGATTACGTGACAACAAGCATTGATTACACTAACACACACAGCCCCTAGGGCAGCCCCCAGAGGTCAAACAGTGGTTCTAACCACTCACACAACAGTTTTATAAGTCAGAAATCAATTTGGCACCTTTTAGACACTCTGCTTCTTATTCGCTCCACCCAAGGACGAGTGCGGACTGGTACTCGTTTCACCCAGGGACGAGTACAGATTTGTACTTGTTTCACCCAGGGACAATTACTAGCACTCGCTTCTGGGTGGGACGAACGCCAGGTTTGACCAACAAAAAGTCAGACCTCAGCGCATGACAACTCAGAACTACCACTTAGCTTTTCTTACATGGCATAGGAGTGCGAGTGAGTTCTTTTGACAACTCATATATACCAATTGACTTTCCCTTCACTGCATGGGAATGAGAGTGAGCTTTTCTAAAACATACAAAGACATGCATAGAGGCAGTTAAGAAGCCCTTGATCAAGAAGAAGTCTTCTCTTCACACAAAAAGCATTCATGCAAAGAAACAATTTTGCATGTTAATTCAAAGAGACCCCTTGGGTTTATAAAATGGTGAGTTTCCTCACCCAAAAGATATACAGAGAAGGAGCATTTTGAGTGACGAAGTGCTGCTAATTCATTTACTTGCGATTTGTGCTTTCAACATACATAATCTCTTAATCGAAAGAGAGGTTATTGGGTGACTTTTGAAGGCACGAATCAAGGATCAACCCTAATTTTTTTGACCACAATATCCTACCAATTTGTCGACAACACATCACATCAGGTTTCGGACCCATCCCAAACAGATTGGTGTCGAAGCAAAGTTTCACCCGTGGGTGGTTTGCCTTCGGGCACCCCCCGCTTTATTGCTTTTGGTGACTATTTCTTTTGTAGTATTTAGCTAGTTTCATGTTTGTGCTTTTGTCAAGTTTTTAGTTTATTTAGACTCATTTTAACCATCGTTAGATTCATATTTTATTTTTCATACATAGGTACTACTGATTCTTTGTTTGTTTCTTTGAACATAGATTTGTAGCATTAGAGGAGCAGCGAGGAATCTACCTTTATCAACGCAAGCGACGACAATGTTTTGGTTCGCCCATATTACATGTGGGCACACGAAAGAAGGAATTCTGAAACAAGTTGTAAAAGACCAACATTTAATGCTCTTATCCCCTAAAAAGGAAGGAGACGCATTGTAACACAAATTTGAAAAGCATATCAATAAAAGGGCTGTTTCTTATATATTGCTTTGATATCTTGTGTTCATGTTCTTTCTTTTTACGCATTTTTCAATAACATAGGGTTTAAGTGTTATTTTAGTTTTGTTTACATTGCATTTTTAGTTTATCCTTTTTGTTTTCGAAATCTCGTGCTTTCAATGGCGATCACGGTGGGACCTCTATCCTCTATTTTTTTTAGGTTAGATTACTGATCTGAAATTGCTTGTTTTGATTATAGGTACCTATTTTTCAATCATCAGACTGTTATTCGTTTCACCCAGAGACGAGTGTGGATTGGTAATCGTTTCACCCAGGGACGAATATACTATTTGTCTCACCCTGGAACGACTACTGTTTTGATATTCGTCTTACCCTGGGACGAATATCTTTCTGTGCATTTTTCAGAATAGCAAATCAGAAACATCCTGTTAGGCAGAGAAGAGGTAGGGGTTTTTAAAGCTTCTGTCACATTTTTTGTTTTATGTTTTTTGTTTTTCAAGTTTTGTATGGCTTAGGGAAAGTTTCCTTTTCGCTTGCCTGTTTCAAATTTTTGCAAATTAAAATGAACCCCACACATCACGTGGTTACTTAAACCAAGGAGCTGGTCGTAAAACCCTAGCCCTTGAGCAAGACCAATAGTGGATTCCATTATCACTTTGGCTTGAGATATTGCATCCATTACCCCGATCGCGACTGTTGCTAGACGTACATACTGACGAAAGCTGACCAAGTGTTGCTAGGGTGATTCCTAGCGCATGAGGATAAGTCTTCTATGGTAGGTGTCATAAACAAAGTGATTCCCCTTCCGTACCTCCTATGTTCCACATATCATCTACTCTCACGTACCTATAGTCTCCCTCATGTAAGGGCGGGTATATAGAGAGGTTGGTATATCGGTCCAAAAATGGTATATTGAAGGGACGACCATTTATGGGAGTCATATGAGCCAACATGCTGCATTTAAACGTTCTTCAAAACTTTCAAAAACAAAACAAAATCATCAAAACACACTAAACCAGTCTAGGACACACCATTAATATTTAAAAGAGATAATCACTGTTTGTGTATGTGTATGTTCATTTCTGCACAGTGTAACAAAAAAAATCAGAAAAATCATAAACAAAAGATAAAAATCTACGCATTTTGTCACTCGCTCCAAAAGCTCCAAGGATTCCCGCAATCGCTTGGTCACTCCAAAATGCCCCAAATGTGTCCATGAACCCTTTGGCCAACCCAAAAGCACCCCAAAGGTGCCCATAAGTGATACAGGAGCATCCAACAAAATATGGGAAATTTTATATTTTTCCCTAAATTTTAGTGCATCTTGCCGGGGCCATAACTTCTCAACCATAGCTCCGATTGATGCAAAATTTTACAGGGAGTTAGTTGGGATAATTTTAAACAAATATGACTCCTTAGAGTCCTATTTGCCTAGAAAAGTCAGTTTTCGGGGCCAAATTCCATCATCTAGTGCCCCGAAATTAGGTTTTAAAATTGATAACCTAATTTTTTATGCTTTTTGAGCTGTTCGGAGGTCAATATCTCCTAATGTATTTAGAGTTAGGACTTGAAACTCTATTTATGGCTTATCTATGGTAAGAGGGATGTGCACCCCAATTTTGGGCCCCATCTGACTCATTTCAATTTTTAGGGTTTTTAGAGAGACATCGTCATGGTGCTCACCCGCAGTCAAGCCCACTCATGGGAAGACATTGTGGAGAATGTCCAAGGAGGCATGATTCACATCCGTTATAGTCCCCAGGATTTGGTCATACCACCTTGGCAACCTAACACACAAGGCAGTCCCCTACACACCTTAATGAAAAGGGACTATAGGGGTACCTCTTCTAGGGGCACTCCTGTTCAGCATAGCACCCAACACGCACCCTCCCATGAGGGGTACATCCATAGGAGAGCTCCCTTAGATGATCGCTATGAGTGGTCACCGCGCTAGGTCAACATAGGGTTCGACAGGAGGAACCACATGATTACACTATCCCTCCTTCACCCCCTCTAGTTGTCAGGACTACAAGGACAAATCCAGAGCACAAGGCTCCTCAGGCAGGGCGAGCCAACTCTGCCTGTTCCTTTTTCACTTATAAAAGAAAACACGAGGAAAACCCTTACCTTCCTCAAGAACAATATACATCACGAGAGCAATACGCCTCCGCAACTGCTAGCTATCAGGATCACCTACTGAGGCCAAAGCCTCGATGGAATGCTACTACCCCCAACAGAGGGAGGCGGCCTATAGAGATCTCAGATCACCATGACTAGGATAGATACCTAGGAGAGGCATCTAGGCCTTCTAGACATGAGACGATAGGACCAACTATCTTAGAATCTGCCAAGCATATTGCACGTCGGATGCAACTCACGCTACTTGAGCTAGAACAACAACAGTTAGAGCAACAATATCTTTTAAATCAAGAGTGCCTTTAGCACTAGGAGGATGAGTTGTTACAACACACTATGCAGGTGAAGACTCCAACCCCTCACACACATAAGACAGAACATTATGAGAGACACAACTGGGTGCAAGATAGGTCTCTACGACCTTATCAAACGTTGCCCTCGACGCCTCCTAGACTTGAGCGGGAGGCCAATCCTAAGACCAATGACGGGTGCCTTCTTCAGGTGCCCACCCAGGTTCCTGGGCCACCCTCAAAAATTATTCCAAAAGCCTCTAAGGAACCTGAGTGTGAAGAAGAGCGGGATGAAATGCCCTACCAAGGCATGGGGGGTGCTATTCGACCACCCCTCCCAAGGCCCCAAGTTCCCCACAACCTGCAACGGGAACAAATCAAAGCAGAGGAGCCCAAATCCTCTGATACATGCAAAGCATTCGAGCACTTAGAGTCAATAGAGACCGAGATTTTGGGGTCCCAAACGCCCAACTCATGCGAAACTCCTCTCAAAGAGGATCAACCCCTGGTTGTAGAGCTACCTGATGACGAGGTCTTCCATATCTCAAAATCACCAGATTCTAATGAGCCTGACTCTTTCGCCAAAGACGAGTCAACATATGCAATAGCGCCATGGGACCCGTTCGAGTTCGATAGCATTAATTCACAGGTGGTACCCATGGATGAGCATCACAAAATTCTCCTAACATTAGTCCTTTTGGAGGCTCCCATCGAGCCCGTGCCATTGCCAAAAAATTAGGTCCCCCCGCAAAGTGCGGAACAACTCCATGAGGACCACATCAATCTACTCAAACAAGAAGAGCCTAGCATGTCGCAGATAGTTTTCGGGGCCAATGAGGGTCTTTGGATCATCAAAAATGATTACGAAGATGAAACTGAGATGGAATATCTCAATCATGCGCGACGACACAATCACCCTGTCACCCATGACGAACTGATGGCATAATTAGGCATAAGACTAGGGCATGAGTGGTGCATAGACCCGACCCACTAGCATCACATGTTGATTCCACTCCTTTGGGAAGATCACGAGCCACTTCCACCTAGAGATATCATAGCACCATTAGTGCCGAAGGCAGACCCTATCCTCCTATCCGTGCATAAGGCTGATCCATTCATGCCAATTCCTACAGAGCCAGATTCGATGCACACAGATCATCAAGCTGGGGGTACCTCTATTCCCTAAAGAGCCAGTGGGTTACACCAAACGCTCCAAAGGTGTCCATAAACCCTTTGGTCAAACCAAAAGCTCCAAGGATTATCGCAATCGCTTGGTCATCCCAAAAGCTCCAAGGATTATCGCAATCTCTTGGTCAACCCCAAAAGCTCCAAGGATTATCGCAATCGCTTGGTCATCCCAAAATCTCCAAGGATTATCGCAATCGCTTGGTCATCCCAAAAGCTCCAAGGATTATTGCAATCGCTTGGTCATCCCAAAAAGCTCCAAGGATTATCGCAATCTCTTGGTCAATCCCAAAATCTCCAAGGATTATCACAATCGCTTGGTCATCCCAAAAAGCTCCAAGGATTATCGTAATCTCTTGGTCAACCCCAAAAGCTCCAAGGATTATCGCAATCTCTTGGTCATCCCAAAAAGCTCCAAGGATTATCGTAATCGCTTGGTCATCCCAAAAAGCTCCAAGGATTATCGCAATCGCTTGGTCATACCAAAAAGCTCCAAGGATTATCGCAATCTCTTGGTCAACCCCAAAAGCTCCAAGGATTATCGCAATCTCTTGGTCATCCCAAAAGCTCCAAGGATTATCACAATCGCTTGGTCATCCCAAAAAGCTCCAAGGATTATCGTAATCTCTTGGTCAACCCCAACAGCTCCAAGGATTCTCATAATCGCTTGGTCAGCCCTAAATTCCCCAAAGGTATTTATAAACCCTTTGGTCAACACCAAATGCTCCAAGCGTTACCATAACTGCTTGGTCAAAATACATATTCAAAAATTAACAAAAACAACACAAAAATCAAAATCACCAAAACATTTGCATTTCCATTCCATGCATACTCATAAAAAAATCAAAATCACAACAACATTTGCATTTCCATTCCATGCATACTCATATAAAAATCAAAAATCCCAAAACCAATTGCATTTCAATTCCATGCATTCTCATAAAAAAAACTCAAAATACAAAAATATAGGTTGCATTCGGCATCGCATCCATACATTGCATAGTTGCTGGTCATACAAGTCAAAAGCACCATAGACTGTCGTTACTTGACAAGTTCATCATTTTCCACATCAAATCCATTTTCATAAATGCATACATCCATCATAACACCACCGTCATTTTTAGCATAGTCAGTTGTCTCCTAATGTATATAGGGTTTTCGTCATTCAGCTGTCTTTAAATTTCTAGCCAAAAACCGTACAAAGTTAAACAGATTTTACAAAGGTAGAGTCATCTTGAAATACGCTTTGTTATGTAACATCCCATCACAAGCTAAAACACATTAAAAAAAAAAATTCCCAAGTTGTGTGAACGAAAGATGAAACCTGCACAGTAATCCAGGTCACCATAAGAGAAACAGTTATCTTGCTCATCCCCCTGTGTGAATGACCCCAAGAATGCTGAGAGTTGGCAAAAGGACAAGCATCCTCCCTACCCAATTCCCCACAAATCCCAAGTTCTCAAAAGTTGCAAAACATCAAAAATTTGCAAAACGTCAAAACATTAAAATTTGACATCCTACAGTGCATACATCAAAAGGCACATACAATAGTGATTCTCATCACTCGAAATCCAAATCCCTTGCTCAAAAAAAAAAAAAAAAAACATAATATCACAAAAATAAACAGTGATTATTATCACTACAAAAGAGCAAGTATCCCAATACAATTGAAGAAAAGAAGGGAGTCGAACTTGAATCCCTGGAACTCTCAGCATTCAATAGGTCATGAGACAAGCTTCAGTACCGGTTTGGTTGATAGCCTATCGGTCACTAGCGGTAAACCTCTCGCATGAAGATATATCTGTCACATTAACTTGTGTACAGATCAATGTTTGCATGTGGATGAGCTAGCTTATGTTATCCTAGATAGCATCGCAGATTAATCTGACTAAATACAATAAAGGAGTTAGTGGCGCTAATTAGGTGATCCTCAGTATAGGTTCGGTTGAAAGCCCATCTGGCACTGGCGGTATCCTGACAAATACCACATAAACGAACTCAATTGCACACACAGAGATGTGAAATAACTTGGTTAAATTCAAGTCGGATTTACACCTTATTCAAAAGTCTTGCGAGATAAATGTACAGTCTTGGCTAGTTAGTTAAAATATCTAAATCTCAAAAAAGATTAACTACATTTTAACAACAACTGTCACATTTTATTCCGTACATCACCATAAAAATATATGAAAAATACAAAAACAAAGTTTTCACATGCAAAGTCATCCCATTAGTATCGCAAGTCAGTCAAATCTTGTATAGTCTATGGTGCATCGACACATCATCAACAACTCATCTCATTCATTTCATATGCATACATCATACAAATTAGAAACATCACATTAATAATCGCCTCTGCATACATCAAACACATACATAAAAACACACCACAACAAACACAATAAAAACAAACACAACAAAACAACCAAACTATAAAAATGACAAATGCCAACAAAACCACTAAAAATTGTCGGACAAAAGTGCTCTTGCACTTAACCTCTTGGCATAAGAAAATTTATGTCGGGGTTTACCTTGTCGTTATCCTACTCCCCAAGAAGGCTACCATAGCCGGACCGCTCCACGAGAAGACGGATTTTTGCCAATGTTACCCCCAAATGGCATCCCAAAATGGGTTCACACCCACCAAAAATAGGTCAAAAAAATCAAGAAACTGCTCGAGCATGCACTGGATAACATCTAAAGGCACCCTCACTTAAGTCATCTTGGGTCAAGCGACTCGTCGCTTTTCTCATGGCAGTTATTCCTTCATCGATTTGTCGCTTGAGGGGGTAGTCACACTTAAGTCACCAATCAACAAACACACACCCAATCAAGGCAATGGCATGCATTCAAAGAATCATTGACAAAGACAATCACGCTCCTGCTTGGGGCAGCAAACAAGCAATAATCACTAATTGATCAAACACTTGGCATTCGTGAATCATGAACACAAGGTTCCCCCGTGGATAAAAGGTTGCACCCTTTGCCTATTCATGACTGATCAATGACCAAGCTCAAGTCACACCTCACCAAAATAGGTTAATACTTGAAATCAAGTTCCTTAGCTCGTCAGAAGTAAGGATTCGAGAATGCATGCCCTTTCCATACTTGAGGCATCAAGAGTTGGTTAGGTTACTGAGAAACCCTAATCATTAGTGCTTTGGTTATCTATTTTTTCTTAGCACTGCACCATGTGCAGCGCTTCCCAAAAAGGGGCATCTGTAGACACCAAAACAACACCAATCCGATTACGTGACGTCAAGCACTGATCGCACTAACACATAGCCCCCAGGGCAGCCCCCAGAGGTCAAACAGTGGTTCTAACCACTCACACAATAGTTTTATAAGTCAAAAATCAATTTGGCACCTTTTAGACACTCTGCTTCTTATTCGCTCCACCCAGGGACGAGTGCGGACTGGTACTCGTTTCACCCAGGGACGAGTACGAATTTGTACTCGTTTCACCCAGGGACGATTACTAGCGCTCGCTTTTGGGTGGGACGAACGCCAGGTTTGACCAGCAAAAAGTCAGACCTCGGCGCATGACAACTCAGAACTACCACTTAGCTTTTCTTGCATGGCATAGGAGTGTGAGTGAGTTCTTTTGACAACTCATATCTGCCAATTGACTTTCCCTTCACTGCATGGGAATGAGAGTGAGCTTTTCTAAAACATACAAAGACATGCACAGAGGTAGTTAAGAAGCCCTTGATCAAGAAGAAGTCTTCTCTTCACACAAAAAGCATTCATGCAAAGAAACACTTTTGCATGTTAATTCAAAGAGACCCCTTGGGTCTATAAAATGGTGAGTTTCCTCACCCAAAAGATATACAGAGAAGGAGCATTTTGAGTGACGAAGTGCTGCTAATTCATTTACTTGCGATTTGTGCTTTCAACATACATAATCTCTTAATCGAAAGAGAGGTTATTGGGTGACTTTTGAAGGCACGAATCAAGGATCAACCTCAATTTTTCTGACCACAATATCCTACCAATTTGTCGACAACACATCACATCAGGTTTCGGACCCATCCCAAACGGATTGGTGTCGAAGCAAAGTTTCACCCGTGGGTGGTTTGCCTTCGGGCACCCCCCGCTTTATTGCTTTTGGTGACTATTTCTTTTGTAGTATTTAGCTAGTTTCATGTTTGTGCTTTTGTCAAGTTTTCAGTTTATTTAGACTCATTTTAACCATCGTTAGATTCATATTTTATTTTTCATACACAGGTGCTACTGATTCTTTGTTTGTTTCTTTGAACACAGATTTGCAGCATTAGAGGAGCAGCGAGGAATCTACCTTTATCAACGCAAGCGAAGACAACATTTTGGTTCGCCCATCTTACATGTGGGCACGTGGAAGAAGGAATTCTGAAACAAGTTGTAAAAGACCAACATTTAATGCTCCTATCCCCTAAAAAGGAAGGAGACGCATTGTAACACAAATTTGAAAAGCATATCAATAAAAGGGTTGTTTCTTATATATTGCTTTGATATCTTGTGTTCATGTTCTTTCTTTTTATGCATTTTTCAATAACATAGGGTTTAAGCGTTATTTTAGTTTTGTTTACATTGCATTTTTAGTTTATCCTTTTTGTTTTCGGAATCTCGTGCTTTCAAGCAACAAGTAGAAGATGAAATATTTTATTGACCTAAAAAAAGATCCCATTACAAGAGCTACGAACCTACAGATTACCGAAGATAAGAAAAAGGCCATAGTAGCCTTAATGCAAACTCAAGGAAGAATAAGAATCTAGATATGAGCCAAGGAAGATATAGGAGATTGGTGATATCTATTCAAGATTAAAAACCTGTAGAGTGCAAAATAAAAAAAGGCCATAGGAGCCTTTCTACAAATTCAAGGGAGAGAAGAAGACTCCAATGAAGAGTCCCAATGAAGAGAGAAGATTGGTGATCTCTAGTGCATATTGAAGACTTCACCCTAAAGAAGTTGAAGAGACCCTTATAAGGTCCAATTACAAAACTTCCAATTCTAGAATATTAGAGGTTGGTGATCTCCATTAAATATTATAGTTTACAGAAGTAAAGAAGGACCAACAAAATTCTATTAAAGATTCTAGTAGCTATAGATTATATATATTTGAGAAGAAGATATCATTCTTGTTCTAGATTCTAGTAGCAGCAGATTATAGAGATTCAATAAGAAGATGTAATTACCAACACTTCCTTAGAATAACGTTGAAGGAAATATCTCATTTGGAATACCAGAGAAGCTATGAGATTAAAGACCTTGATGAGGTCTCAAGGAGAAACAAGGAGAAGGCTTGGAAAGCCTCAATTCAAAATTTAGAGAAGGCCATTAAAGGAGTTCCTAGGAGAACTCATTGGATAAATCTACTAGCAAGGAGAAGCTACTAATAAAGCAGAATTTGGGATAATTGTTGCCATTCAACAACAAGCCCAAAGGAGAAGAATTTGGCAAGGAGTGCCAAATTCTAGAGGAGATTGCTAAAGACCTGTTGTGGCCCTCTCCACAACTATCTCCAAATTTTGGGAACCCACCTTAATTTATCTTTTGTGCTAAGAATATTTGTCCTCTTTGAACAAGGATTTTGATAAATGTCCTTTTTCGGTTGCTTTGGAATGTTTAATATTTTGCTTAGTATAATTTGTTTGTAGGTTTTCTTGAGTTCAGTGTGTAGTAGATGGTATATAAAATTTTGGGTGAAGTTTACATTTTGAAAAAAAATATATGAATACATATTTATATTTATGTATTATATATCCATATATATATATGAAATTAAAGTAGCCTTATTTAATTAGATAATATAGATTCAATATTTTGTTTTAAGTTTCAATTTTGGTTAAAAGTAGATAGATTTGATATTTTATTTTAATTTTCAGTTTTGGTTCATTAATATAGATTTTAATTATAGGTTCATTTTAGTTATCCAAGGAGACTACGTAATTGTAGGTTGTTATATGTGCAGGAAAGGAGCAGCAAGACCAATCTGGACTTTGAACCCTATGCGAACATGGATGTATGGACATGGCTCCCATGATGCTCGAGACAGATGCATGGATGAAAGTGCAGATAACATGGAAATGGGTAATGTCATGTATGCGGGTGAGGCAACTCGAGGGACCTTGATGGGTTTACATGGCACCACTCAAAAGTGACATGGTAATATGATTTGGATGCCAATGCAGACTGGCGATTGACGACATATCCTATGAATGGTATGAATTGATGGATAATGTCTAAGAAAGCAAGGCCTTGATGGACTATGTACTTTGGAGGCAATAATTTATGGGATGACTTGGACAAAACCAGAGGACAAGTGGATACATAGCGGAAAACTAGTAATGTGGTAGCGTCCTGCATGGATAGTGTTGATATTGACTGGATAACATATCAATCACCGAGGAGAAGTGTCACCAAAATTTGCTAATGTTGTCATGGGACTGGAGACACAAGGGTGATTTCATGGAAGACAACATGGCTAATACGATGAGGGAAATTTCAATTCTATCTAAAATAACGAAGGCAACGTTAGTGTTCTGGACGACAACACATCAACATGATGACGTGTACTAGATGGCAACAACAATCCAAATATAGAAATAACAATTCGATGGACGTCTATGGGGATGTTGGATCTCAGGAAAGAAAACATGGGAAAATAGAAAGGGTAAGCTCCAAGGAAGGCAACGAGTTCAGGAAGATAGAGATGAAAGTGAGGTGGTGATAGCAAATTGCCCTTATGGTCATTGGATAAATTATAGGGAAATTTCTAAAAGTGTATAGTAGAACTGCTGAATTGGAGTGAAAGCTAGCACATATCGACACAATCGAAGGCCAAGGATAAGTATAACAACATCAAGTAACAAATAACAAGGACTAGGAAGATAGCCCGGTCTACGATAAACGTCATTGACGATGGTTGATATCCACGATGCAATGGTGATGACCAAGAATTATGAAGGAAAATCCAGACAAGCATCATCAGATACCGATTGAACAAATCCTTTGAGAATAAAATTTGTTAACGAAAGGTAGGGTGGCATATTTTAGATGGGGAGATTTGTTAGATTTGTCAAGGAATTATAGCGTTTTAGGTGGAGCACAGTGAAAATGCATGAGTGTCTGATTAAAGGTTCAATGGCAAAGATAGGGTGAATGCCCAATGATTTGATCATGACTCAAATAGTAGCAATGAAATAAAATGGTATGTCATGCAGTGAATAATCAAAAGTAAAATGCGACTTTTACCACATATGTGGTAGGCATACATTGTGATTTTGATATACCAAGAATGGGTATCAACAGTAATGCAAAATGGCCTACGTGAAGAGGTAGTGCTTCGATAGATACTGGGGCATCATCATCATCGAAGCCAATAGTACATGCTAGTTTGAAAATGGCTTTGGAGGTTTCAGTTTATGTTAGATGATACCCTACGCAGAATCAACATCGACAAACAACATCCCCTTAGAACGTGAGATGTATGTTACAGCTGAAGTTTATAAAATATTTTAGCATAGTGTTATAGACGAAGATGATAAAGAAATGCATGGACACAATGGGAGGAGTGGAATGAATCTAACAAAGCAGTCATGATGCAGGCTTAAAATAGAGTTGGTAGATGGTTATCATCACCTACAAGGAAAAGGAATAGCTTTTGTGTTGTTTTATAATACAAGAAATCTCAAAAGTTATGAAACACAAGTCTTAGCAAGAAGCATTTTTATTTTATTTGAAGAGGCCTTTTGTTTTATTGAAAAGTGTTATGAAATATTATCCATAGGGTGGAAATAAGCATTTTAGAAGCCTATAATAAAAAGGACAGAGAAAGAAAGAATTTTAGGAGAAAGAACAAAGAGGAGATGGTGAATTTTAAATACGCCTGGGAGGGAATGGAAAAGGGGTTGGAAACCTTTGAAACATAACTGTAGTGAGAAATTATGTTGGCACTGGGTCTGTTTTGGAGCTTTTCTTCCATACACTGGATTGAAGTTTCCCTGTGTAATGCCATTTGAAAAGTCTGTATACTGCATTTCAATTGATCATATTGAATATCTTTTGTGTCAATGTATTTAATGTTTGAATAATTTTATGCATGCAAATGGTTTACTCTTTCATTGTTTTAAATATATTGCACCTCATTTCCCTTAGAATATAGCACCTATTTAAACTTTGGATTGCATAGATACGGATCCCTTTAATTGCAGGTTTATGCGAAATACTGACTTTGCAGGGTCTGGGTAGAAGCTTCACATTGCAACATTTAAGTTTCATTATATTTCATTTTATTTTATTTTATTTGTTAACCTTATATTTTCTCTTTTTTTATGCATTTTTAAAATAAAATAAAAAACCGGAAAAATATAAAAAAAATCCAAAAATAGAAGCTCATATTTAACGAATAAGCTTTAAAATTCAATTTAAAGCAAATTTTGAATTGGTTTTAAGGAAGTAAAAATTCTGAAATTATTTGAGGCTCTGCACTTTAGTTGGAATTTGCAATTTCCAGCTTTACTAGATTCCGCATTTTGAAAGAGTTTCAAATTTCCAGATTTGCAAGAGGGTTTTGCAAGAAATAAATGGACTTCCTTTCATGAAAACTACAATTTTATGAAAGGGGGTAATTCATCTAGCATTTCATAGGCCATTACATCAAATTTAATAAATTGATTTCTCTTCATGAAAATCACAATTTCACTGAAGAGGGGGATTTACAGGACATTTCAAGCAATAAATTAATTCTCTTTATGGAAATCATTTCTATTAAATATGATTATTAAAAATGTAAATCAAAAGATTTTATAGTCACATAAGAGAAGTCCCTTATTCATTTTCAGATTCACATTTTAAGGGTAGATTTTTATCTTTCATTTCATGTTTAAAGCAAGGGTTAACAAAGGATAAAATTGGTTAAACTTGCTTAATTCAGAAAGATAAAATCCATATAAAACCTTTCAAGATAAAAGGAATTTCATTCCCACATCGTGGTCATATGAGGGCCAATCACATTTATTTTACTTTTATTTTTCATGAACAATAATAGCATAATAAAACAACCCCAACATAGGCCCCTTGTTAACAATTATTTTGTAGAGCACTAAGGTATTCCAAGCACTTTTGATACATTTATACAAACATACATGCACACATTAAAGTAAAAGGAACCTTGGAGAAGTTTATACTTCTTTGCAAGAGAAGATTTTTTAATCAAAATCCTAATTGTGAGTGTGGTTTTGCACTTGGGCAAAATTACCACTCAACATTTTGGCGCTAGAAGGAGGGCTTGATTTGGTTGTTTTGTTATAAATGCTAACTTATTCATGTTATTTGAAAGAGTGATTTGAAGGCATTTATCTTGACTAATGAGGTTTTATTGATCATATCTATTGATTTGAAAGTTCTCCAATTAATGATACATTTATGCTAACCTTTTGCAAATTGGAGAATGGTCTTTAATGTCATGTTTTAATTGATGCATATATTTTGAGAGTTGTTAGTCATTTCATGCTTATTGCAAGACATTTCTTTGACTAAAAAAATTGGTTTTAAAGTAATATTCTTTGAGGTCATATAATGACATTCTTTACTTATTTAAGGGTAGCTTGTCCTTTAAATAGACCTGGGCCTTCACATCATATGCCTATGGATATTATGTGTAATCTACCTCATTTTAGGCATGATGTGATGGAATCAGCTAAAGAGCATATTCGATGATATAAGAGCATGCTAATTCATTTGCAAATCATACATGAAGATGTTATTTGTAACATGTTTCCATTCACATTAGATGAATTTGCTTATGATTGGTATCTTGGTTTACCTGCAGGTTCTATCACCTCTTGGGATCAATTAGAAGTAGAATTTCTCAAACAGTTTGGAAAATTGATTGATCCGGATAGGATATTAAATCAGTTTTTTTTCTATTTGTAAAGAACCTAATGAGTCCACAAGCCAATTTAATGATAAGTTCCATAGGTTGTACATCGAGATGGAGAGTAATTACATCATTTTGGAAGAAGAAGCTATCCAAGTGTACCTAGAATATTTAGACCCTTTTACCTCTATATTTCTAGGGAAAATTCTTAAAGAGTCATCCTTACCTAAAGCTTTCAGTGAGGTAATTATTGAACCCGAATGCAGTCAAAACACGAAAAAATGCAGGACCAATAAAAATTAACAACTTTATTAAAAATTGAAGCATTCAACCTTACAACATATTCAAATTGCATAATATATAGAAAGGGAATAGGAGGAAAGTCGGCAAAGGAGAGATAAGGGGAAATAGGAGATAAGGAGGGAGAAGATAGGGGAAAGAAAGGCGCGGAGGGATAAGGAAGTTGGAGGGATAAGGGGAAAGAAGAATTCACGGAGAGATAAGGAGGAGGGAAAATAGGAAGATGTTAGGAGGGATATTAGGAGAGAAGGTACGAGAATTTGCCGACAAAAAATTGCCGACAAATGTAGGGTGTGTTCACACTTAGGCTTAGGAAAGGGATCTTTCTAAGCCTAGTTATGTGAATCCCTGTTCACATTTACAACATTCTCCCCCTTAAAGTTGAGAGAACTGACTACACAGTCTCTCAGCTTTACAAATTGAGCTTTTGTCATCGCTTTGGTGAAGATGTCAGCGATGTTCTCCAAAGTGTGACAGTATTGAAGCTCAACAATTTCTTGTTCCACCATATCTCTGATGAAGTGATACTTCATATCAAAATGCTTGGTTCTGCTATGGTGGACCGGATTATATGCCAACTGGATGGCACTGATGTTGTCGCAGTAGATTCTGGTTGGACCACTTTGCTGTTCTCCAATCTCTTCCAGTACTTTCCTTAACCACAAGGCTTGAGTACTAGCATAAGTAACCGCTATATATTCTGCTTCTGTTGAAGATAGCGCTACTACTGTCTACTTTTTTGAACTCCAAGTTATTAGTCCTGATCCAAGACTAAAACAATTTCCTGATGTTGACTTTCTGTCATCAATATTGCTACCCCAATCACTATCACCTGAAGCCTACAAGCTTGATAGTGTTACATTGACGGATCCTGGATTCCAAAATCCAATGTACCCTTCACATATCTCAAAATTCTTTTAGCTGCCTTCAAATGCAGCTCCGAGGGGTTAGACATAAATCTAGAAACAAGAGATACAACATATCGAATATCTGGCCTGGTGTTGGCGAGAAACATCAAACTCCCAACCATGCTTCTGAAAGTGGTCACATCAACTTTTCGTGCTCCATCATCTTTGCTTAATTGGATCCCATGTCCAACTGGAGTTGCAACTGGTTTGCAATGCTCCATAGCAAACTTCTTGATCATGTCCTGAGCATACTTATGTTGACAGATGAAGATCCCTGTATCTGACTGATGAACTTCCATTCCCAGATAGTAGTGCATTAGTCCAAGATCCTTCATCTCAAACTGCGTCATCATGGAGTGTTTGAACTCCCTATTCATTTTTCCATTACTACCCATAAAAATGAGATCATCCACATACAAACAAACTATGAGAATGTCTTTACCTTGCTTGAGGTAGTAAAGTGTGGGTTCATTTTTGCTTCTTGTGAACCCATATTCTTTGAAGTACCCATCAATGCGTGAGTACCAAGCTCTAGGTGCCTGTTTCAGACCATAGAGTGCCTTCTTCAATCTGTAAACAAGGTGTTCCTTACCTTGCACTTCAAATCCCTGTGGCTGCTCAACATACACTTCTTCTGTCAAGTAACCGTTGAGAAATGCACTCTTCACATCCATGTGTTGGACTTTCCATCCTTTATGTGCAGCTAAGGCAAGAACTGTTCTGATTGTCTCCTGTCTGGCTACAGGAGCAAATGTCTCTTCATAATCTATTCCATACTTCTGAGTAAAACCCTTTGCCACTAACCTTGCCTTATGCTTCTCAATGCTTCCATCAGCATTAAACTTGGTCTTAAAGATCCATTTACAGCCAACACATTTCTTTCCTTTAGGAAGCTTCACGAGCTCCCAAGTGTCGTTGTTTTTTATAGAGGTTATCTCCTCTTCCATGGCATCTTGCCAAATCTTCTGAGTACATGCCTTCTCAAAACTAGAAGGTTCAAGCTGTGCACTAGTTAACAATGCATAGTTAACTTGATCTCCTCTGGGTTCTTGTTGTGATTCATCATCACCATACAAGTGCATACTTTCTAATCTATGTAAAACAGATTCCATTTCACTAGCTTGACTTCTAGTATATCTTCTTGAAAAATTCTTATCCAACATTTGAGAGGATGGATGATATTGTAAAGTTCTCTTACCTTTGGATGGAGCATCAATATCCATTGGTGAGGAACTAACTGATCGCTGAGGAGAAGGACTTGGAGAAGCAGTTGAATCCGAAGATGGACTTGGTGGATGTGAGGGCGGAGACTGCTTTCCTTTCTGTGGTAGCTGTGGCTGCACTTGTTGAGCTACTACATCAGTGGCTTCAACATCATTGAATATTTGGGGCTTACCCCACTCTCCCCCTTCATCAAAAATCACATCCCTTGACACCACAATCTTTCGAGTTGTAGGATTGTAGAGTCTATAACCCTTTGTGTTTTCACAGTATCCTACAAAAATACAAGCCTGACTCTTTGGATCCAACTTCTTTCTTAGCTCATCAGGAATGTGAGCATATGCCAATGAACCAAATACTCTGAAATACTTCACATTTGGTTTCTTACCATACCAGGCTTGATAAGGTGTCTTCCCTTTCAAACTCGAAGTAGGACTTCTGTTCAAGATGTGAACACTAGTCCTTGTTGCATCTCCCCAATATGCATTACTCAAATGCTTTGTCACGAAGCATTGATCTCGCCATCTCCACAATGGTGCGATTCTTTCTTTCTCGCTACACCATTCTGTTGTGGAGTGTAGGCGATTGTGAACTGCCTCTTGATGCCATGATGTTTACAAAAATTCAAAAACTGATTAGAGGAGTATTCTCCTCCTCTATCTGATCTAAGACATTTTATTGAATATTCACTCTCACTTTCAACTTTTGCTTTAAAATCAACAAAGCATGCAAATGCTTCATCCTTATGCTTCAAAAAGTATATCCAACACATTCTTGTGCAATCATCAATGAAAAGTAGGAAGTAAGAGTGATTACCTAGACTCTTGGTCTGCATCGGACCACAGATGTCTGAATGTACTAACTGAAGAGGATAGTTGGCCCTCCATGCTTGTCCACGAGGAAATTTAGATCTGGCATGCTTGCCCAAGGCACACCCTTCACAGGACTTCCTTACTATCTTGAACTTTGGGAAGTCCAAGTCACCATTGCTTGTGAAGTTAGCAATTTCAAACTTGCAGAATTCAAGTGACCATATCTCAAGTGCCACAGGACACTTGGATTGGTAATAGCTACATTTGCTAATTTATTTCCTCCTGGCTGGCCAAACTTCAAAGGAAATAATCTATTTTTTGACATTGGCACTTGTGTAATGATTCTATTACTATTGTTTTTGTCAAATATGGTGCATTTACCCTCATCAAAAATCAACTTATAATTCTTTTCAAGCATTTGACCAACACTTAACAGATTGTGTTGAAGATGAGGAGTGTAATAGATATCACTTACATGTTTTATGCCTTCTTTTGTTGGAACCGCCATAGCTCCAATGCCTTCAACTCCCAATGACTTGTCATCTCCCAACTGGATGTTGGATTTGTATGAGGAGTCTATCTTAGCAAAGAGTTCTTCTTTGCCACTCATGTGATTTGAACACCCTGTGTCCAAAATCCATGTATCATTCAAATTTTGCTCTGTCTGGCCATAAGAGAGAAAGAGATTTGAAGACTCTTCCTCTTCTCCAAAATTCCCAAACTGACTACTGCTCTGGTTGCTGCTGCTTCCTTGTGAAGTCTTTGACCAACAATCACGAGCATAATGGCCAGGTTTGCCACAATTGTAGCACACTTGTTTTGATTTGTCTCCTCCTTTTCCTTTTCCAGATTGTTTCCCTCTGTATTGCTGTTGTCCTCCTCTATTCTGGTTTCCACCTCTATTGGATGAACCTCCTCTGTTAGGAGTTCCCCCTCTTTGATTGTTCCTGCCTCTGCCTCTCTGTTGACCTCTGCCTCGGCCTCTACCTCTGCCTTCATGTGTGGCAAAAGCTTTGTCATCTCCTCCATAACTGGTGGAAGGAGTTTCCTGCAACCTCTCTTCATGTGAGAGAAGTGATCCAGTTAATGCATCAAAAGACAATGTGGATAAGTCTTTTGATTCTTCAATAATTATTGCTACAGAATTCCATTTTGGAAGAAGTGTTCTCAACACTTTCTTCACCATCATCTCTGGTTTGATATCCTCTCCTAGTGTGACCATTTTGTCGACTACTGCTTTCACTCTCACACAGTAATCACCGACTCTTTCATTCTCCTGCATCTTGAGATTCTCAAAATCTCGTTTCAAGGTTTGCAGTTTTACCTGCTTTACCTGGTCACTGCCTCTATAGCTCTCTTTTAAGGCATTCCATGCATCTTGTGCAATGACATATGATGCAACCCTAGGAAAGATAGTTTTGTCTAAAGCAGCATGAATGTGATATAAAGCAAAAGCATTATTCTTTTGTGCTTCTTTTCTTGTCTTTTTATCAAGCATTCGAAAATGCTGCCCATTCAACAGTAGTTGGTTATGTATAACCTTCCTCAACTACATCCCAAAGACCTTTTCCTATCAACAAAGTCTTCATTTTTATTGACCAGTATTCATAGTCACTACCATTAAATTCTGGGATAGGTAGACTTGTGTTTGCAGCCATTGCTAATAAAAAAACTTTTATTCAAAGCACACAAGTACTTTTATTGAGGCAAATTGGAAATACAAAGCAGTACAATATGATTTAATAATTTAAATCAAATCTCGCCTTCTTAGTGCATCTATGTTCTCCTTCAGAACTGCTGCTAATGATGACAATCTCAGATTTCACTTCCACTGGATCTGCTGCTGCTGCTGCTTCTTCTTCTTCTTCTTCTTCTTCTTCCTCTTCTTCTTCTGCTTCCGCTGGGTCAGGATCAGGCTCAGGAGAGCGTGGTGTATATCCCACACTCACTTCATCTGTTGGTACACCCGGTGTACAACTGGCACCAGTTTGAACATCCGAAACAAATTGCACAGTATCGGATTCTTCGATTCTCTGTCCGAAGATATTGTCTTCGGAATCGGCCTCGTATCCTGAATCTGGCTTTCTCAGGTGAGAAATTACCTGATTCTCCAACTGACTCAACACAATGTGCAGACTAGTTCGGCGAACCCTTTCATCAAAGGATTCCGGCGATTCTCTCTTCAAAAGAGAGATAAGAGCATGATAACTTCCTTCAGATCGGAACATCTACCATTTTCACAAGCACATTATTCCTCCTTTCACAAATTCTCTTTAATGTTTTCTAAAAGTTTTTTAAATAAATTTAATAATCCTTTTTTTTATTTTTTAAATTATCCTTTTTTAAAAAACAAATTTATTTAAAAAAGATAAATTTAAAAAATAAATAATATAAAAATTATTAAATAAATTTAAAAAACTTTAAAAAACAAAAAATTAAAAAAAATTTACCTTTCCGTCAAGCTCGAACCCGCGACCTCCTTGCTACGCGAGCACCTTAGCCGCACGATCACGCGGCTGCCACGAGAACAAATAAGAGGCCGCTTTCTATTAATCCTCGAACGGCGCAAAATTTAAAAAAAAAATTTTCTCCGCGGGATTTGACCCGTGACCTCCCTCAGCAACAACCACCCGCCAAGCGGCGCGAACAAAGAACGTCATTCTAAAATTTTTCGTGGAGCGGGAATCGACCCGTGTCCACCCACAAGCGTCCACCCGGACCGCCACGCTAGACACCGCGGACGGAAAACGATGGGAGAGCGTTGGTTTTATATCGGCGGGAGATATTGTTTTTTTAAAAAAAAATTCCGTGGGATAATAATCCCACATGCGCGACGTGATCGCGCAATGAGGGTTTTTAACCCTCGCGTCGCGTTCAATATTTCGATAGCCTTCGGGCGGTCGATTCGCGACCAAAACTTTGCCGCCGCCGCCGACCAAACAAATCACCGTTCACTGCCATGTGGACCTAGTTGCCGTCTGCCACGTGGCAGAATTTTGCCAATCAAATACTGCTGCCACGTTACCTTACAGCCAATCAGACGCTGCCAAATGTCTTCGCCAGCTCCTCTGCCAGCTCAGCCGCCTCGACCTGCGTGTCGCACCTCGTGCCGCCACGTGTCGCGACCTCAACGATCCGCCTCGGGATCCGTGCCCGAACTACCTCGGGATGCGTGCCCGAGCCTGCTCGCGATCCGCCTCGGGATCCGAGCCCTACTGCGAACTGCTTCGGGATGCGTGCCTGGTCGTGCCTCGGGAACCGTGCCCGTGCTGACCTCACTTCGCCTCGGGAACCGTGCCCGTCAGACGACGAAGTCTGGCTCTGATACCAGATATTGAACCCGAATGCAGTCAAAACACAGAAAAATGCAGGACCAATTAAAATTATCAACTTTATTAAAAATTGAAGCATTCAACCTTACAATATATTCAAATTGCATAATATATAGAAAGGGAATAGGAGGAAAGTCGGCAAAGGAGAGATAAGGGGAAATAGGAGATAAGGAGGGAGAAGATAGGGGAAAGAAAGGCGCGGAGGGATAAGGAAGTTGGAGGGATAAGGGGAAAGAAGAATTCACGGAGGGATAAGGAGGAGGGAAAATAGGAAGACGTTAGGAGGGATATTAGGAGAGAAGGTACGAGAATTTGCCGACAGAAAATTGCCGACAAATGTAGGGTGTGTTCACACTTAGGCTTAGGAAAGGGATCTTTCTAAGCCTAGTTATGTGAATCCCTGTTCACATTTACAACAGTAATAACGGTAGAACAACGATGCATTTCTAAAGGTATGGATGTTGATCAATTATCATTGCTCAACCCTAAAGCTTCTAATCAAATGCTACCAAATAATATAGTTGAGGAACCACCTTATCCTATGATGGATTATTTTTCAGGAGTCATAGATTCCAACCAATACCAACCATCAAACCTAGAAGTCATGAATCAAACCATGCCTAATGTGAGCAATCAAGGAGATAAAGTTGAATGTCCACATATTAAAACCACTTTAGATATCATAAATGAGGATGGTGATGATCAAGTTGATCAAAGTCTAGAGGATGGCTCAGGGTCACTTTTTACAAAGGAGGATTGGGATAACTTTAGGAGTTTGAATACAACGAGAGATCCCACAAAAGAAATCCTTGAACAACCAATGCATGAATTTGAGGAAGATGAAATTTTTGAAGTTGAGGAGAATGAATCCGAAGAAGATGAATTATTTTAAGTTGAAGAGGGTGAATCAATAGTTGAATCTTAAGATTATAAAAAAGTCTTGATAGAATCTGATTATTTGATCTTAAAAGATAATTATCATAATTATGATAATTATGATGTTTGGGAAGAACATGAGGAATGTGTTCCTTTTGCGCATTTTGATAAAAAAATTTCTTCATCTCATATGCATGACTCTAAAGATGCTATCTTGCATGAAGAGCCTACAATTTCTAAACCTTTAGAGAATCATATGCCATTTGAAAACATGATAGAGTTTTATCCCATGGGTTTAGAAGATGATTATTATAATGGATGGGGAAGATATGAAGACTTGTTTGTCTCTCACTTTCCTACTAATGAAGATTTTGTGTCATTTGATATGCAGGATGCTGAAATTGTTATGTTACAAGAAGTGTTACAAAATGATGATGACGAAAACCATGAAGAAGAAGAGATCACAATAGCTCATCAAGGGTTGGTAAATGAAAATGTACAAAAAGTAGACTCTAATATTTTGTGTCCAAACATCCAAACTTCAGGTGAAAATTTGTATAATCATTTATTTGATTCAAATGCTATTTATGATGAAATACCCCTAGAAGTGAATGAAGAACTAGAATGGAATTTTGCTCATACCTCTAATGAGATTGTTTTGTTGAATGAGAATGAAGTAGACATGCTTAAATTGTTAAATCATGTTCATCAAAAACTAACAATTGAATCTAGGATACAATATTATAATGATTCTCATTTAGTAAATATCCTAGATAATTATAAATTATTACATGAGTATGATTGTTAAGACATGGATGATGATGTTGCTTTAAATTTTTTAGAGATAGCCTCTTATTTGAAGGAAATCATACATGCTTGCAAAAATAAATCTAATATTGAAATTTGCATCTCATTGAATAAGCAAAATATTGTTGAAAATCATGTACTCACTTGCAAGTTTAATGAATCAAATGTCTAACACGAAATTGCTAACAAACTTGAATCAAAGGGGTTATGTGAGAGAGGCAATATGAGAGGTGTGGCATGGCTTGATACAATCTTGTTTTGCTAGGATATTTGTAAATCTTGGTATGCATTTCATGTTAGATATCTTTCAAATTGTGCTAACCGTGTTTGGGATCCAGGGAAATGATGGTCCAAATTTTTTGCATCATCTTGTATATTATTGTATATAAGTTTTGGTTTTCATGTTTTTCCTTTGGTTTTCAGTTTTGGGTTTTGTCTCTAATTTTGGGTTTGGTGAGTTTTGTGATGTTTTCCTTGGCAAGTTTGTGTTAGATTAGGTTTTGGGTTGTTTCCAAGTTTTGGTTTGCAAGTTTTGAGTTTTGAGGTGGTTCCTCTATTGGTGGTTGTGTTCTATGATAACTACTAATTTGTGGACTCTTGGAGGATGGAATGCTTATCATGTATATTTAAAAAAAAAGGATAGAATTATTTAGTAATCATTCCTATATTGTGGGGACTAAGATAGTGAATTTTAGAAACCATGAATCTTTCTCGCTAAAGCTACACATGAACACATCATATTAAGGTGCATTTTTGGAATCTTGAAAGAGGAATTTACTTGTTTTGCATATTAAAGTGAAATTTTTTATATACTCAATATTTAACCTTACTTGCACTCTAACCCAAGTGGCAGGGGAAGTTCACCAAGCAACATGTTTGAAAAAAGAGCCAAATAAACCAGAAGGCTTAGTGTATCTCCACCGGGGCTATAGACGTCTGGCTGGTTGTGGAGCAATGCCAATAAATAGTCAAGTGCAAATGTGATCCAACACCTGGGTGAGTGAAGCACCTCCACCAAGGCTATAAACACATGTTTTGCTATGGAGCAATGCAAAGGCACATCCTTAACGAGTAATTTTTATAGCGTAATGCAAAACAAGCAATAAACTTTGAATAGCTTTCAGGGATGCTAAAAATGAAAACACTTTCACACACTTGGCTAAAGCAATGATTCATGCGTTTTCAATTGATATTTTCTATCCCCATTTTATCCATAGATATTGCTAAATAGTTATATTTCTAATATTCAGTTGGTTGGGTTTTAGAACCGAAGATTCTGGATTTTCATTCGAAATGTTCAGGAACATTACCCAGTAGAGTCACCATTTGTTGTGGCCCTCTCCACAACTATCCCCAAATTTTGGGGACCCACCTCCATTTATCTTTTGTGCTAAATTTTTTTGTCCTCTTTGAGCAAGTATTTTAATAAATCTCCTTTTTGGGTTGCTTTGGAGTGTTTAGTATTTTGCTTAGTATAATTTTTTTGTAGGTTTTCTTGAGTTCAGTGTGTAGTAGATGGTATATAAAATTTTGAGTTAAGTTTACATTTTGAAAATAATATATATATATATATAAAGAGAAAAACCCTTTGCGGGGCTACCTTGGTCTGAGAGACCACGAACAGGGGGTTCTACACTGTCAAAGTCACCCGGGAGTCGCACCCGACCCTGCCCGCACTAACATTATCAATTGGATTTTGGATACCCAATTAAGATTTTTGGTAGGGTGGAGATTTGAACTTGGGACCTTCCTTGGAGGATTGCCCTCTCCTCTCCAACTCACCTACAACAACTGGGTAATCTTTTCAAACTTTAGACCAAGGTATTTTATTTGTATTTCTCCTTACTCTAGAATACCTTAGGGTTTTGAATATATTTATATTTATGTATTAAATATCCATATATATATATATGTGAAAGTAAAGTAGACTTATTTAATTAGACAATATAGATTAGATATTTTATTTTAAGTTTCAATTTTGGTTAAAAGTATATAGATTTGATATTTTATTTTAATTTTCAGTTTTGGTTCATTAATCTAGATTTTAATTATAGGTTGATTTTAGTCATCCAAGGAGACTACTTAATCGTAGGTTGTTATATGTGCAAGCAAGGAGCAGTGAGACCAACCTAGAATTTGACCCCTACGTAAACATGGATGTATGAATATGGCTCCTATGATTCTCGAGATGAACACATGGATGAAAGTGTAGATAACATGGACATGGACGATGTCATGTATGCAAATGAGGCAACTTGAGGGACCTCGATGGGTTTACATGGCACCAATCAGAAATGACATGGCAATATTATTTGGATGCGAATGTGGACTAGAAATTGGTGGTGTGTCCTATGAATGGCACGACTCGATCGATGACGTCTAAGAAATAAAGGCCTCGATGGACTACGTACTTTAGAGGTAATGATTTATGGGATGACTTGGACAAAACTAGAGGATGAGTGGATACATAGCGAAAAACTAGCAATGTGGTAGTGTCCTACGTGGATAGTGTTGATATTAAGCAAATAATGCATCAGTTATCAAGGAGAAGTGTCACCAGAATTTACTGATGCTGGCATGGGATAGGAAACACAAGGGTGATTGCATGGCAAACAATGTGGATGATACAAGAAGGGAAATTTTATTTTGTCTAAAATAGCAAAGGCAATGATAGTATTCTGGACAATGACACATCAGCATGATGAGGTGTACTAGATGATAGTGATAATCCAAAGACAAAAATTGCAATTCGGTGGACGTCTATGGGGATGTCGGATCTTAGGCAAGAAAATGTAGCAACATGAAAGGGTGAGCTCCAAGGAAGGTAGTGAGTGCAGGAAGATAGAGATGAAAGTGAGGTGGTGATAGCAAATTACCCTTATGGTCATTGGATAAATTATAGGGAAATGTATAAATGTGTAGAGTAACGCTACCGAATTGGAGTGAAAGCTAGTACATATTGGCACAATCGAAGGCTAAGGATAAGTATCACAACGTCGAGTGGCAATGAATGAGGAGCAGGAAGATAGCCTGAGCTATGGTAAGCATCATCAATGGTGGTCGATATCCACAGTGCAATGGTGATGACCAGGCATTATGAAAGAAAATCCAGACAAGCATCATCAGATACCGATTGAACAAATACTTCAAGAATAATTTTTTTTAAGGAAAGGAGGGTGATAGATTTTAGATGGGGAGAGTTGTTGGATTTGTCAAGGAATTATAGCATTTTAGGTGGATCACAATGAAAATGCATAGGCGTCTGATTAAATGTTCAATGACAAAGATAGGGTGAATGCCCAACGATTTGATTGTGACTCAAATAGTAGCAATGAAATAAAATGGTATGGCTGTCACACATCGAATCATCAAAAGTGAAACGTGGTTTTTATCACACAGGTGGCAGGCATACATTGCAATTTTGACATACCAAGAATGGATATCAATAGTAATGCAAAATGGCTTGTGTGAAGAGGCAGTGCTTCGGTAGGTATTGGGGTAGTGTCATCATTGGAGGCAATAGTATATGCTAGTTTGAAAACAACTTTAGAGGTTTCAGTTTATGTTAGATGATACCCTACCCAGAATCAACATCGATAAACAATAGCCCCTTAGCACATGAGACGTTTGTTACTGTTAACAATTTTGTCACATTCCTCAAGGGGTAGAAAAGGAAATAAAAATTTTGTACAGTTTTTGTAAAGTTTTTCTTTGTTATTTCTTTATTTGAAAAGTTGCAGCAATTTTGGTTTTCAATGCCATCCCTTTATATACAAAAGAAAATGAGAAGAAATTTGCACCCGAGGCATTTTCACCACTACTTAGGGTAAATTTTTTTGCGAAGTAGTATTGCCGAAGAAGAATGTAAGGGGAACGATAACAGAACTTCGGGCCCGAAGCGCTTCAAACCCCTACTTCGAGCGGAAGTTGAGCAAAGCGACCTTCAAAAGAACAACTTCATCGAAGAAGGAAGGTCTAGACCACAGTCCAAACTGGCTAAGGCAAGGAAACTACTTCACACCCGAAGCATTTCTAGCAGCTACTTCGGGCGAGTTTTTTGTGAAGCAGTGTTACCGAAGTAAAATACAAAGGAGGAAGAATGAAACTACTTCACACCCGAAGCATTTCCAGCAGCTACTTCGGGTGAGTTTTTTGCGAAGCAGTGTTACCGAAGTAAAATACAAAGGAGGAAGAATGAAACTACTTCGCACCCAAAGCATTTCTAGTAGCTACTTCGGGCAGGATTTTTGCAAAGCATAATTTGAAGGAGTACAGTACTGAAAACACTTCGCAAAAAGGTCGTTGAAGCATCCACTTCGGGCCCCTATGTCAGCGAACCAATTCTACTTTGTCGAAAATCATTACAAAGCATCTACTTCGACAAAATTTTGTGTGAAGTACTTTCATCTGAAGTGGAAGGTGCATTTTGAAGACAAAGGTGCACTTCAGCAAAAATACTCCCGAACCATAGTTTTGAAGAAGGATTGCGGTGAAGCATCCCAAAGACTCGTTAGCGAAGTATCTACTTCGACTAAAGGACCACACCGAAGCAGTTTTTCCATAGCGAAGCAACAAAAAGTAAAGACCCCATTTAGCGAAAGAGATATGCTTCGGCCTCTATCACCCCTGAAGCTGTCTTGCGAAGCTTCGCCATGCGAAGTGCAAATCAAGGAGAATCTTCTTCGGCACAAGTCCGTCCTAAAGCAAAGTTTAAAGGCTAGGGAAGCACCACAAAGGCACATGCTCCAAGCTAGGTATTTTCCTGAGGTGATCAAGTGCCTCATAAATACATTTTTTCATGCTCGGTAAGCTCGCTGCTCATTTTTGGAAATTGGAAACAAAGTATCGGGCCATGATGAAGAGCCCGGCGAGCATGGCGGCCACTCGAGCACCACACCCAAAGACCAAGGACGTCCAGACAGTTCATCAATGCATCTTTCCATGGTTGACCCGGTCACAGTTGCCAGTTTTGGTAACATATTTGAGAGCTCGATCACAAGAGCCTTGGGGAGCTGAATTCTCAGGGCTCGAGGGCGTACTTCTCCTTGCTGTATAATTATGACTCAGAGGGTCGGGTCCTCTATAAAAACCCAAGCATTGTAATGAAGAAGGGGGAGAACTATCTTCTATAAAGCTACTGTAACTTGATGTCCTATGATTAATACTAAAGATCTTTGTGCTTCATTTCTCTCTTTTATGCTGCCTTCTGTATTTGATTCTTTTGTCTTTCTTCAATTGCATACTGAGACTCTGAATCCTGAATATGGCGTGCAATTGGGGATAGTACCCTAAAACTCACCTAAAGGATACATAGGGGAGGAAAACGCTATATTAATTTTATTTTATGCTACCTGGTGGGTTGTGGTTTTTGTTACATTCCCTTGTCCTAATCGTCTTTACTTTGAATCCTGAATTTCGATGAAAAGGAGAAGGAGAATCCTTGTGAGCTCACCCAGAGGATACATAGGAAGGTTAATGTTGCATTTCTTTAGTTTATTCTTGGTGTTCCTTGTTGTTATTCAAGTTGTCAGTTAGTGATCATGCTTCCTGTTCTTTCCCACCTTAAATCACCAATCTCTCTTTCATTACCACCTTTTTATTTATTTCTCTAACCCTAACTTTGTTTATCTATTTCCTGCACCCTTATCTCAAAACATTGAAGTAGTTTAGCCTAGGAGTCGGCCTTTCTCTAGAGATTGGCATGAGGGGCATCTCTTCCCTTTGGCCTTTCAATGTTGGTCTAGGTCTAGGGCGCATACATTTACCCAAAATCCTTTCCAGGAGGAGCCGGTTGCAGTGCTTACTAGAGGAGGAAAGAAGGCAATAAAAGTGGATGCTACTCAGATGGCTCCCTTAAAAGTGTACACTCGACCCGAAAAGGGACAATCATATTCTTCAGCCCCGAATGAAGCCCCTCCGCCAACACCAATCAAAGAAAAAGTTCAAAAGGCCTCTATCGAATCACCTCAGGAAAAAATTAAGGAGTAGGCTAAGGAAAAGCTCAAGTTCCATTCATTGACTAAGCGACAAAGAGTTGAAGCTACGAAGTAGTATCGCACCAGATATGAGCCAAGAAAGGAACCCGAGGTGCTCGGTTCCTTGGCGTACAACATCGTAGAGTAGTTAAAGAGGATTCCAGCCAAGATCAGCTTGTACGATGCACTGCAACTACTTGGACAAGTGGACCTACTACAAGAATCATTGAAGATGATTAAAGCAAAAAAGGCAGTACCACTTACTCTTGTGCAGACTCTATCCACATCCATTACGGGTAAGAATAGACCACCTCTGTTCTACCTGTCTCTACAGATGGAAGGGTATATTGTACATAATTGTATGATCGACTCTGGGGCCGCAACAACAGTCATGCCAAGGGTAGTATGCAAAAAAATAGGGATGGAATATACACAAAGTAGCCAAGGTGTACTCCAGTTGGATGGAACCATAGTGAAGACCGTAGGAGTGATCAAGGACATTCCTATCTGACTACATAATATGCCTTAGATCACGGTCATACAAGAGGTAGTGGTAGTCGACTTGGAACCATACTTCAGTATGTGCTTGTCAAGGGAATTCATAGCAAAGCTGGGCGGATATCTGTCTATGGACTACTCTCATCTCGAGATTCCATTCAAAGGAAAGAAGGTGAAGGTCTACAATGAAAAGCCCTCTTCCTTTCTTGTGCAGAAGATGTTCGAGGAAGAAAACAACGATCCAGTGAATGCAATAGTGGAGGAAATAGAGCAGGTGGACCTGGTAAAAGAGTCTCTTACACAATTAAGTTATGAAGATGAGTTCTCATTGATGGACTTTAATGCCATGGTGGAAACCGTGATAGGATGTTATGCGATCACCAAGCCTGGGAAACACACCCAATCAGAGAATAGAACAAGTGCCCAAGAAATACTATGGAAGTTGTTCTTCAATGGTGCCTGACGTAAAAATGGCATTGGGGCAGGGATTCTTCTAGTTTCATCGTCCAGAGAGAAAAAGGAGTATTGCTACCGATTGACATGGAGCTGCACCAACAATGCAGCAGAATATGAAGCATTGTGCCTAGGACTCAAGAAATTTGACAAGCTAGGTATAAAGCACCTCCAAATATTTGGATATTCTAAACTAATATGCAACCAAGTCACAAATAGGTGCATTTCAAAGAAGCATTATCTAAAGTCATATCGCAACAGGGTATCGGACCTGTTTGATCAGTTCGAGTCTCTCAATCTGAATTCTATCCCATGAGAAAAGAATTGACATGCCAATGTTTTGGCATCCATCGCAGCCAAGTACTCTCTAGCAGAAGACATGGTGCACAAGCCCAAAGTAGTGAGGTTAATCTACAGACCCTCCATCCCCGACAGAGACCTACACTGGCAAGTCTTTGACAATGACGAGCAGATTGTAAATTTTATGATTCAAGAAGTCGCCACTATTGAAGACAGAAGCTCCAAAGAAGAAGAAGATGAAGGGCTAGTTCAATTAAAGAATAACCACATTCCCAAGGGACTAATAACCCTTGAAAGCCTCTTTGATTAGAATGATCGAGCAATCTCCCACATGATCAAAGTCAATGAAAAGCAGTATCAATATTTAGAGCTTGAACCCAAAAAAGCAATAAAGGTTGGAACGGACTGTACTTCGACAGAGATAGAACAGATCCAGACTCTATGCAAAAAGTTTCTCGACATAATTGCTTGGTCTTACCAAGACCTTAGAGGATATGATCGATGGCTCATTCAACACACAATCGAATTACAGGAGGGGGTCGAACCTTTCTGACAAAAGCAAAGGCTAGTCAACCCAAAAATTGAGGTCTTGATGAAGGCCAAACTTCTAAAAATGCTCGAGGCAAATATAATATATCCCATCAAGCATTCTTCATGGGTAGCGAATCTAGTCCCCGTTAGAAAAAAGAATGGAGATATACGGTTATGCATGGACTTTCACAACCTGAACTAGGCTTCCCTCAAGGACCACTATCCTCTTCCACAAATCGATCAAATTTTGCACTCGATGGCTGGAGCTCAATGCTTCTCCCTACTCGATGGTTTCTTTGGATACAATCATATCTGGGTCAGGGATGAAGACCAACACAAAACAGTGTTCACCACCAAGTGGGGAACATTTGCTTACCAAAGCAAATGCCATTTGGCCTTTCGAATGCTGGTGCAACTTTCCAGAGGGTAATGGATCTTGCTTTTGGTGAGCTACTGAATAAGGTTATCATCATCTATCTAGATGACATGACCATCTTCTCTCGAAGAAGGGAGGATCACTCCATACATCTACAACAAATTTTTGAAAAATGTCGAGTTTGGCATCTCAATCAATCCAAAGAAGTCCATATTCGTAGTCAACAAAGGAAATTTGCTGGGACACGCGATATCAAAAAAAGGCCTCACTGTAGATCCTGATAGAGTCGAGGCTCTAACGAAGCTCCCACTCCCAGCAGACAAGAAAGGACTTCAATATTTCTTTGGCTAGATTAACTTCATAAGGAAGTTCATCCCTGATTTCGCCCAAGTCATTAAGCCAATGTATGAGCTCTTGAAGAAGGGTGCCAAATTCACCTAGAAAAAATAGAGAAAGGAGGCATTCAAAGAGATTAAGGCCCAAATCGCTTAGACGCTGGTCCTGATCAACCCTGACTACAGTTAGGATTTTATCCTGTATGCCATAGGAGAGCCCGAGAGCTATGCTACTGTCCTGACACAAAAGGGGAAAGATGGTGAAGAGCGTCCCATCACATTTCTGAGCTAGGTAATAAATCCCCATGAAGAGAAATATAATTTCATATAACGTCAGGTGCATGCGATAATAAAATCTCTGAGGAAGTTCAAGCATTTCATCTCCCAAAGTAGAGTCACAATTTTTGTCATTCACCTTGATGTGCACAATTTCATCATCCAAGGAGAATTGAGAAGCAAGAGAGCTGGTTGGGTAAACAAGATACAGGAATTTGACATCAAGATCAAGCCTACCAAACTGGTTCACTGTCATGCATTATGTCAAGAATTGGCAAAGAGCGCAGCGACTGAAGCTACAAAATCTCAAGGGGATGACGCATTGGCAGAAGGATGCTTCACTAACCAGGAAGGGGATGAGAAAAATTGGGTCAGTGAAATAGTCGACTATTTCAACACCGAAAAATGTCCTTCACATTTAAAAGCATCACAATGAAGGCATTTCAGGATGCGGTCCTCCCGATACACTCTACGCTCTGAAGGACTATTTTTCAAAAACATTGATGGTGTCCTTCTCAAGAGCATCAAAGTATTGATGATAAAAGGAGAGTTCTGGGAGAATTTCATTCAGGACTATCTGGAGGTCACTTCTTTGGGAGAACAACGATGCTAAAGATCATCAAGGTAGGTTATTATTGGCCCACACTCTTTGCCGATGCCTTCGCAGTTTGTTGCAGGTGCGAGCAGTGTCAGAAGTTTGTCGATCAAAGTAGAAATGCTTCAATACCCCTTCAATCGATACAAGTAGAGACGCCCTTTCAACAATGGGGGGCTGGATTTCATAGGGGTCATATCGCCAAACTCCTCCATTGGACATAAATTTGTATTGACTACGACTGACTACTTCACCAGGTGGGCCGAAGTAATTCCTATGAAACATGCAGATCAAGAGACTGTAATCACCTTCCTAGAAGGGTTGATCACCAGGTTTGGCATCCCTGAAGCAATCATCATGGATAATGGCCCCCGCTTCACAGGTGCCAAAATCAATGAATTCCTCTATAGATATGGGATATACCATAAAATATCCTCCAACTACTATCCACAAGGTAATGGCTTGGCAGAATCCACCAATAAGACTCTATTGAGGGTGCTAAGAAAGCTCATAGAGATAAATAAAAGGACTTGGCATCTCCTTCTAGATTGGGCCTTGTGGGCTGATCAAATTTCTATCAAGAAGTCAATCAAGACTTCACCTTATGCCCTGGTCTACGACAAGGAGGCCATCTTACCTATCCATATGGAGATCCCTGCACTACAGCTGTTAGAAGCAGAAGATGGAGTTAGTCCAATGGAAAATAGATTAGCTCAGCTACTGCAACTAGAGGAAGATCATAAATGAGCCTACCAAAACTTCACTAAGCATGCTCAGGTCACTCAATACTGGTTCAAGAAAAGGTCATCCGATCGCACATTCAATGTGGGAGATCTGGTATGGAAGTGGGACTCTTGGAAGGCCAAGCCTGGGAATCATGACAAGCTGTACGCCTTCTGGAATGGGCCGTTGGAAATTGTGAAGGTGAACTCGGCTAACTCTTTCATCCTCAAAGATGTAGATGGCCAGGTTTTGCTAATCTCTGTCAATGGTCTTCATCTGAAGACTTTTCACCGCTAAGGTAAAGCACAATTTTGCTTCAAAAATAAAAAAAAAATAAAAAAAAATGTATATATACTTTTGTATATAATTTGCATTTGTATATACATCCTGTTCCAAGATCGCAAAAGCCAAGTACTACACTTCAAAATTCCCTTCGAGGACTTTTATGCGAAGTAGCGATTGCAAGAAGGTTCACTGCAAAGCATGTTACTCTCAGAAGGGCCGAACCAAAATTCACACAAAGGCACGAAAGAATTTTCGCACCTGAAGTATTTTCAATAGCCACTTCGGGCAAAATTTTTGTGAAGTAGATTTTAAAAGAGCTCTTACGAAGCAATTTTCGATGCAAAGCAGTAGCGTGACAAAAGAAAGTACTTCAAGCTCGAAGCATCGAAAGGCAGTCCAAACCAAAAGTTCACTGCGAAGAATTTTCGACATTGAGTTCAACTTCATGCGAGGTGGAGAATTTAAAATGTGCCTCGAAGAACGTGCCAACAGCAACCTTGAAAGGATTTCAAAGTGGGTGAATTTAAGACAAAAGCAGCAGGGTGCATCCTGAGGCAATTTAGTTAGGAAAAGGGAAAAGAAAAGTTCGTGCCAAGGTACGAGGTGACAACGGGTTGCATCTCCAATACAAAGTGTAATCATCGAAGCATGTGGCCCTGTGTACCACATCGCTACAGAATCAATTTAAGAATACGACAGCCTCTTCTGTTCGAGGTGTAAATTTAATTTTAGTAGGTGCCATAAATTCAGGTGGTTGCATTTTTAGGTTATAAAACGCGAAGTCCTAGCAAGAGGGAAGTTATTTGTCCATCAGTTCAAGCTAGACTAAGAACCTTTAGATACCTTGCAATCCTCCTGCCCTTTGCATCTGGCCGTTCGCATTGAAGCTCTCTGTATCAAGGACTCAACCACCATCATGGGAAAGAAGAATTCCAAGGAAAAGGGGAAAGAGCCCGAAGTTGTCGGCCCTAAAAAAACAAAGAAGGACAAGGAGGAGAAAAGGCATACTCTAAAAAAGATAAATCCCACCCCTCGCCTCGAAAAACAACCAATGGAAGGAGGAGATGACTCTGAGGAGGAGCAGCTTGTAGACCCACCAATTAATGGGTGGGAGAAAATTAAAGATATAGAGCTCTCTAAATATGTGCTCAACCTTCGATGCACCATTGAGTTTATGGTGAGTCGAATCACTCCAGAGAATAAAAGGCCTGCTGCCTATTATTATCAGATTTACTGGTTTTTGGCCCCTCCTGCTCACCATTGCCCGAAGCTAATTTATACTATCATGCAGAATTACCAGCCTGCATCTAGGCAAGTGTTGGATTCTTCGGGCCATAAATTATTTTCCATTCTGAAGGAAGATGTGCAAGTGACATTTGCACCACAACAAGGGCCACCCAAGGGTTATTCAGTTCGTAATGTTATTCTAAGCAAACAAATGGAGAGGTTCACTTCCAACAAATTCATATTGAAATTTTTGCGTGAAAACCTCAAATGCGGGCTCCCTTCAGGAAAACTACCCCAAATGCCTCTACCCTTGGTAGCTTTCAAGAATACCGACATTTTCTCCATCATTGCATGGGTGGCAAGCTTGTCGACAGATGCCTCGGTACAACCCTGGAAGGTGTCTTTGGCTGAATGTATTTCAAGAGGGGAATTCTATGCCCCTGATATTGCAAGACCAAGCACCAACCCAATTTTCTTTGATTGGGCAGAATGGGTGGCCCGAACCTTGCATACACGACTCACCAGTATGAAGAATTTGGCGATGGGCTAGTACTTCACACCCTGCTCCCTCCTAGTCTAGTTTTTCTTCTACCAGGTTCATCAGTGATTCCCCCATATCGCCATATCTTCGAGCGACAAGGATGGAAATCCTCTGCCTGTATACCAGTGGACTCCTCTCCTGTTGAGGACAGAGTCCTATTATTCTTTTAATCAACAATTCTTGGGGCCCGCCATGCATTTGTTGAAGGGTTCTTCCCCTTGGGTCCCCCTCAGTCTGAGAGATAAAATAGTGCAAGAAAATAAGGGGGATGTTTTTCAGCTAACGCAGGGATTGGTGATTCGTATGTTTGACTTTACAAGAAAACCCTTCCTGCTCCCTGTTTTCCCTTTTGAGTACCAATTTGCATTGGAAGTCACTCGACAGAGTGACGCAACCAACGTCGTGTATGGCCATGGTTAGAAATGGGCACATACCTGCGACTTCCCATTTAGGATGGGAGTAATTGAGGTATCTGCCTTGAAATAGAACGTTTTCCTGGAGGAGAATCTCGCCAATTTTGGTTTACTCCAGATACCTCAGCAATGGCTCTATGATCCCTTGGGAGTAATGAGGGATCACTTAAAATTTAAGAATTTCCACATCTGCCCCCACCTCGAAATTGTGGAACAAAAGAATAATCCTAATGGAGAAGACTTGGAGTGGCATATGGAGAGGATGAGAACATTACCTCCCTGGCATGAGTTCTACCCCATGGAGGTCGAGTTTGACCCTGATCAGTACCCCCTCCCAAATCCAAGCTCCACATTTTGGAAAAGGGTGAAAGACAATTTAAAGGAGGAACTAAAGTATTGGAGCGAGGAAAAGCTTCGGGAGTGATGGATAATGAGAGTCCATTGCCAGAAGATGAATTCTTATGGACTCTTGGCAATAGATAAAGACTTCATGATTCTTTATGATTCCAATGTGAAAACTTGAAAGTCTATATCCTTCGTTGATTTTGTCCCTCTAGCTCCCCTGGGGTTGGGTGAAAGTCCAAAACAAGCTGAATATGCCTCGATAGAGGAAGAAGCCAAAGCTACTCCAAAGGCACTGCCACAAGGACCATCAGAAAGCCACGACACAAGTGCCGAAGAGGCAGAGTAGCCATTGGAGAGAAAGAAAAGAAAGGGGCAAGAGCAAATTCAAATGCCTCCGAGCCACCCAAAGCGACCTCGCACAAAGCCCTCAAGCGCCCATGCTGAGAAACCTACATCAGATCCAGTCAAAGCAGGTGTTGAAAGTGTGATGCCACCAAGTGCTAAGACAGTTCCAAACATAGACGTCATCGATGTAGAGGAACTCCTCCAAGAAGGAGATCCTGAAGTAGAAGTCACGAAGTTTGGAAGCACCGAAGCCCAAAAGGAGTAGGAGTCGATTACATAGGAAGTTACCATGACCGCTTTGCCAGGACGGCATGCAGGTATGCACTCTCCCCCCTTCGCCTTGATCTCTAACATGTCCACTATGGTCCCAGTTGAAATTCCCCATCAACCTCTGCCTTCCCTACAAAGTCAATCACCCCTTCAAACATTATCTGTTTCCATTCCAACTCTTCCTAGCACCACCCCACCTGAGTCGTCCGACCAGGACCAGCCTGTCTAAATCACTTCACCCTCCCACGTCATTGTTTCTTTGGACCTCAGAAAAGGCAAATATAGTAGCCCAACGTCGAACCTCACATCCCATCTCCCCATCATACACAATGTTGTCCCACTGGTCGAAGCCCCTGCTACACCTGTAGTCGAACCTTTCGATGAGGTATTCCCTGTCAACTCCTTATATTTGTTCACCCCTGCAGTTGGAGATCTGGACTTATTTGAATCCTATTTGTCCATAATAAATGAACATCCTCTAGATGAAAAGCTAATTCAAGCACGAAAAAACACATAGAATATGCTGAAGGAGGCTAGGAAGAAAAGTGGGCGCTCTCTGGCCCAAGTTGAGAAGTGTGTGGTCTTTGATTTAAAATCTAGGAAATTACACAAGGTGAAGAAGGTCCCCAGGATCCAAAATCCTCTGGATGAAATGACTCCAGTGGATTATGATTATCAAGAGAAAACCAAGGACCTAGAACACCTGAACCTAGACAATGAGTCTGTGTCTATGCATGTAGGGATCGAGACCTTTCGAGTGCATGCAAAAATTGCAAATCAGCACAGATTCGAGGCAGAAGGTGCCAATATCAAACTGGAGGAGGAGCTAGAAAGAGTCTGGTCCAAGCTAGCAGATGCCGAAGAGCAGTGCAAGCTGATGAAAAAGGAAGCACATGCCCTAAAACTGCAGATACAACAATTGGAGTGTACAGCTGAAAATAGAGCACAAAGGTAGGCCAAGAATTATCTAAAGTCCAAAGAGCTCGAAACAAAAATCTTGCAGATGCAGAAACAACTGTACAAAAATGAGGGCCTAGGGCTGTGTGATAGGAGCAGAATCAAGGAGATTTGCTCACATTTGCTTAAAAACTTCAGATCTCGGGCCTCCAGTGCCCTTTCAATTTTGGCTTATATCATGGAAGCCCAGAATACCGCTGCCGAAGGAGGGCTAATCATTGATGAAATCACTCAAAAAGCTAGAGGCTGACTCAAACTAGCTTTCGATGTCCAAAGTGCCAAATATCAAGACTTGCAGGTCCCTGCTATGAGTCGGATAGCCAGAGACTGGTCTACAGCCCAGGCCATAGTTCGTGATTTCTTCTCTAAGGTGTAAAAAACACAGAAGGCAAAGGACCTCATGGACATGTTTGAGAAGGAGCAACACACATCAATGGGATATTTCAAGATCTCTCTTCCATGGGCTTCCCAAGCTTCACAGATGATGATGGGAATCTCCTGTCCAAGGAAGAGATTAAGCTGACATGGCTTCAATTTGAAAGTGACATCTTAGAAATAGACGAATGGGTGGAGCCAGTACTAGAAAGGCAGGTCACAGATTACCTTTTGAAATATTGTAAGATCGCGGCCTGTCTAAATGATCTATATACTAGAGCCCAACATGCAGATATCGGGTAAATCGATCGGTTCCATGGTTTGATCAAGGCTTTACAATACCTAGAGCCTTTCTCAAAGAGTGCCTAGTCTCAGGTCCACCGAACTATGAGGAAATTCCGTGATCATCTTGCCCCATCGTCACCGCAGGAAGCTACTCCCGAGGAGGCCACACCAGAAGAAGGAGGAGAAGAAGCAGAAGAAGGAGAACAAGAACCAGCTATAGAAGCACTCCCAAAAGAAGAAGGAGGAGAAGGATCTGGAGAAGACTCTGGCCCAATGTATTAAAATTAAGGGTTCTCCCACTGAGATGAACTCATTGCCCCGCGAGCCGCCAAGAATGTTAACAATTTTGTCACATTCCTCAAGGGGTAGAAAAGGAAATCAAAATTTTGTACAGTTTTTTGTAAAGTTTTTCTTTGTTATTTCTTTATTTGAAAAGTTGCAGCAATTTTGGTTTTCAATGCCATCCCTTTGTATACAAAAGAAAATGAGAAGAACTTCGCACCCAAGGCATTTTCACAACTACTTCGGGTAAATTTTTTTGCAAAGTAGTATTGCCGAAGAAGAATGTAAGGGGAATGATAAAAGAACTTCGGGCCCGAAGCGCTTCAAACCCCTACTTCGGGCAGAAGTTGAGCGAAGCGGCCTTCAAAATAACAACTTCATCAAAGAAGGAAGGTCTAGAACACAGTCCAAACTAGCTAAGGCAAGGAAACTACTTCACACCCAAAGCATTTCCAGCAGCTACTTTGGGCGAGTTTTTTGCGAAGCGGTGTTATCGAAGTAAAATACAAAGGAGGAAGAATGAAACTACTTCGCACTCGAAGCATTTCTAGCAGCTACTTCAGGTGATTTTTTTGCGAAGCAGTGTTACCAAAGTAAAATACAAAGGAGGAAGAATGAAACTACTTCACACCTGAAGCATTTCCAGCAGCTACTTTGGGCGGGATTTTTGTGAAGCGGAATTTGAAGGAGTACAGTACTGAAAACACTTCACCAAAAGGTCACTGAAGCATCCACTTTGGGCCCCTGTGTCAGTGAACCAATTCTACTTCACTGAAAATCATTGCGAAACATCTGCTTTGACAAACTTTCATGCGAAGTACTTTCATCCGAAGTGGAAGGTGCATTTTGAAGACAAAGGTGCACTTTGGCCAAAATACTCCTGAACCACAGTTCTGAAGAAGGATCATGATGAAGCATCCCAAAGACTCGTTAGCGAAGTATCTACTTCGGCCGAAGGACCACACTGAAGTAGTTTTGCCATAGCGAAGCAATGAAAAGTAAAGACCCCATTTAGCAAAAGAGATATGCCTCGGCCTCCATCACCCCCGAAGCTGTCTTACGAAGCTTCACCATGTGAAGTGCAAATCATGGAGAATCTGTTTCGACACAAGTCCGTCCCAAAGTGAAGTTTAAAGGCTAGAAAAGCATCGCAAAGGCACGTGCTCCAAGTCAAGTATTTTCCTGAGGTGATCAAGGGCCTCATAAATACATTTTTTCATGCTCGATAAGCTCACTACTCATTTTTGGCAATTGGAAACAAAGTATCAGGCCATGATGAAGAGCTCGACGAGCATGGCGGCCACTCGAGCACCACACCCGAAGACCAAGGACGTCCAGACGGCTCATCAATGCATCTTTCCATGGTTGACCCGGTCACAGTTGCTAGTTTTGGTAACGGATTTGAGAGCTCGATCACAAGAGCCTTGAGGAGCCAAATTCTCAGGGCTCGAGGGGATACTTCTCCTTGTTGTGTAATTATGACTCAGAGGGTCGGGTCCTCTATAAAAACCCAAGCATTGTAATGAAGAAGGGGGGGAACTATCTGCTAGAAAGCTACTGTAACTTGATGTCTTGCGATTAATACTAAAGATATTTGTGCTTCATTTCTCTCTTTTATGTTGCCTTCTATGTTTGATTCTTTTGTCTTTCTTCAATTGCATACTGAGACTCTGAATCCTGAATCTGGCGTGCGATTGGGGATAGTACCCTGAAACTCGCCTGAAGGATACATAGGGGAGGAAAACATTGTATTAATTTTATTTTATGCTGCCTGGTGGGTTGTGGTTTCTATTACATTCCCTTGTCCTAATCGTCTTTACTCTGAATCCTAAATTTTGACGAAAAGGAGAAGGAGAATCCCTGTGAGCTCACCCAGAGGATACATAGGAAGGTTAATGTTGCATTTCTTTCATTTATTCTTGGTGTTCCTTGATGTTATTCAATTTGTCAGTTAGTGATCATGCTTCTTGTTCTTTCCCACCTTAAATCACCAATCACTCTTCCCTTACCACATTTTTATTTATTTCTCTAACCCTAAATCTGTTTATCTCTTTCCTGCATCCTTATCTCAAAACATCGAAGTAGTTTAGCATAGGAGCCGACCTTTATCTAGAGATTGGCACGAGGGGCATCTCTTCCCTTCAGCCTTTCAATGTTGGTCCGAGTCTAGGGCACATACATTTACCCAAAATCCTTTCCTAGGCAGATTTAATGACCAACAGTTACACCTGGAGTTTGTGAAATTTTTTATCATAGGGTTATATATGGAGATGATAAAGAAATGCATGGATGCAGCGGGAAGAGTGGGATGAATCTGACAAAGCAGTCATGATGCAGGCTGAAAATAGAGTTGGTAGATGGTTATCATCACCTACGAGGAAAAGGAATAGATTTTGTGTTGTTTTATCATACAAGAAATCTCAAAAGTTATGAAACACAAGTCTTAGCAAGAAGTATTTTTATTTGATTTGAAGAGGTCTTATTTTGTTTTATTGAAAAGTGTTACGAAAGATTATCCGTAAGGTGGAAAGAAACATTTTAGAAACCCAAATAAAAAAAGAAATAGAAAGAAAGTGTTTTAGGAGAAAGAACAAAGAGGATATGGTGAAGTTTAAATACGCCTGGGAGGGAAAGGAAAAGGGGTTGCAAACCTTTGAAAAAAGACTGCAATGAGAAATTATGCTGACACTAGGTTTGTTTTGGGAGCTTTTCTTCCACACGCTGGATTGAAGTTTCCCTGTGTAATGCCATTTGAGAAGTCTGTATACTGCATTTCAATTGATCATATTGAATATCTTTTGTGTCAATGTATTTAATATTTGAAGAGTTTTATGCATGCAAATGGTTTACTCTTTTATTGTTTTAAATATTGCACCTCTATGCCCTTAGAAGATATCACATGTTTAAAAACTAGATTGCATAGATATAGATCCCTTTTATTGTAGGTTTTGTGCGGAATACTGACTTTGCAGGGTTTGGGTAGAAGCTTCACATTGCAACATTTAAGTTTCATTATATTTTATTTTATTTCTTAACCTTATATTTTCTCATTTTTTTTATGTGTTTTTAAAATAAAATAAAAAAATCAAAAAAATATTTAAAAAATCCAAAAATAGAAGCTCAGATTTAACGAATAATCTTTAAAATTCAATTTAAAGAAAATTTCAAATTGGTTTTAAGGAATTTGTAAAATTTTTGAAATTATTTGAAGTTCTGCCCTTTAGGAGGAATTTGCGATTTTTAGCTTTACTAGTTTCTGGATTTTGAAAGAGTTTCAAATTTCCAGATTTAGGGTTTTGCAAGAAATAAATGGAATTACTTTCATGAAAATTACAATTTTATGAAATGGGGCAATTCATCTGGTATTTCATAGGCCATTAAATCAAATGTAATAAATTTATTTCTCTTCATGAAAATCACAATTTCACTGAAGAGGGGGATTTACAGGACATTTCAAGCAATAAATTAATTCTCTTTATGGAAATAATTTTCATTAAAGATGATTATTATTATTATTATTTTTTGAATTTACATGGTGGAATCGGTAGCCGCCACGAATTCGGGCAGGCTGTCCAGCTTTTTATGGCTGCCACAGTATTCTGCGTTGTCCGCCCCAGAAGCCGCCACACAAATCTTCGCGCAGTCCGCCCTTATAACCACCATGCCACAATCATTTTAAACCTTTTACACCGCTGAAAGCACCAGGAAAGGGATAAGCGTTTAGTCCAGCAAGGCCCGAGATTTGAACCTTGGACCTCCATCCCCCTTATGGTGTTTGGATGAACCAATTGGTCTACACCTCGGACCTCATTAAAGATGATTATTAAAAATGAAAATCAAAGGATTTTATAGTCACATAAGAGGAGTCCCTTATTCATTTTCAGATTCACATTTTTTGGGTATATTTTAATCTTTCATTTTATGTTTAAAGCAAGGGTTAAAAAAGGACAAAATTGGTTAAACTTGCTTGATTCAGAAAGATAAAATCTATATAAAATCTTTCAAGATAAAAGGAATTTCATTCTCACATCGTGGTCATATGAGGGACAATCACATTTATTTTCCTTTCAAGTTTCATGAACAATAATAGCATAATAAAACAACCCCAGTATAAGCCCCTTGTTAACAGTTATTTTGCAAAGCATTAAGGTATTCCAAGAACTTTTGATACATTTATACAAACATACATGCACACATTAAAGTAAAATAAACCTTAGAGAAGTTTATACTTCTTTGCAAGAGGGGTTTCTAATAAAAATCCTAACTGTGAGTGTGGTTTTGCACTTGGGAAAAATTACCACTCAACAAGACCTCAGGACATTTAGATTCTTGAGAAGAGGGCCGAGATCGAACTCAAAATTTGATAAGGGGAAAGGAGACTAACATTACTACCAAACTTGAAAGGTTTGAAGATTGCCATTGAAGTATAAAAGGCTCATTCGGAGATAGGGTTTTGTTTAATATTTAGAAAAATACTAAAGGGTTATTGAAGGAAAAATCAAGTGTGATTTGGAGGAAGTCCCTACAAAATTTATGAGTTTCGAGAACAACATTTTAGTACAAAAATTGACTACAAGATAGCAACAGTCAGGATAACATCACTAGTTATAGAACTTCAGAACAACATAGAGCATTCTAAAGGAGAATCATAACCATCATACTATAGTTTCAAAGCAACAAGATAGAGTAGTTACTAAGTTGTGAATTGGTGATTTAATGAGTTGTTGCGAACAACCAAAAATAGCTGCAAATCCAACTAGTTAAAGGTAGCAATTGTTGGCAATTTTGGGTACATTGGGTACATTGCCTTTGCTCAAGTATTGATGTTGTCATTGATGTCAAGAAGCGGAAGGGTTTTTGTGAAAACCAATGTAGACAAAATAAAAGGTTTTATTTAAAACCATGGACAACAGATTTGAAATGGGTTTTTCTTAAAACCCAAGTTGGCTTTTCGTTTCATTGAAAAAGGTGCCCGGTGATGAAGATATTTAATTTTAAATATTTAGTTTAAATTTTATTTATTTAAACTTTAAATTAAAATTTTAAATTAAATTAAAAGTGTCGACATGTTAATCAATGCATCATAGTGCATATAAAATGTGCCAATGGATTTCATTAAAGTGAGGAACATAATTTGATATCAATTTCCGTGCATTTCGTTTTCAACATCGTCTGCACCAGCGAAGGAGGAAGACAGGCGGAAGACAGGCGATTGCGTGGTCAAAAGTGTGAGGATGATTAAAAAGGATGTATAGCGGATGAAAAGGAAATATCCTTTGAGCACTCAACACGAGGCAGCAGTGAAACCGAGGGAATGGCATAATATGATTCGCGCTCTTCGAAACCCCTTTGTGAAATCAGAGTAGAAGAAAATAACATGCGCATATTTTGAGAATTTGGATTTGGCACTGATGTATATTGAGGTCAAAACACGTATCCATGTGGCGCTCATCCTCCGGTTGAGAATGCATGGTCAGCAAAGTAATGCAGAGTCAAAACAAGCGATTGAATGGATAGCATGATTGGTGTTTGGGTCGTGCGTAATAGAGGTGTTGCATTTTCCAAGGACAGAGGACATCAAATCAGAATTATTGCTCTTGTGATATCGTTCGACGCCTAGCGCGAATGGTGGATTACCTTAGTGCGGAGATCATCGTAGAGGCAAGGTGCTAAGTTTGAATCCCAGCACATGCAGTGATAAAGCTTTTTGACAAAAGGTATGTGGTCTACGTCTTGTCGTATGAGGGAGTCATAAGGTTTTAATTAAAATAATTTTTGATGTGTGGTATGCACTCGTGTAGGGAGTCATAAGGTGTTTCAATTAATTAAATTATGTTATGACGTGCACATTCAATTAGGGAGTCATAAGGTTATTTACGTTGCCTATGCCAAAGTTTCTATAGGCGATAAAAATTAATTTGTGCATGTGGTGGTGTCTTCCGAAAAAGGGATATGTCCTTTAATTTTTGTTGAATATCTTTTATTAGAGGAGTCAAAAGGTGGTTATGGTTATGACAAATTTGTGAGATCTTCTTCACTTCAAAAAGGTATGGACACATTCTTCTTATGAGTATGATTGGTGTATGTTTTTTTGAAATAAGATTGGAGTGAAAAGGTATTCAACAAGGTTTCCTTTGGTTGGGTGTAAATCCTATTTTCTGGTTTGTTGAAGACTACTTATGCATTGTTATCATTGATGAGAGTTTTGGTGAATGCATAATTCTGGTTTGAGGTAGTGGAAGCATTGTGCACTAGGGTTCATGTTTGTGAGTCTTGCTACTTGCTTTGAGTTGGTGAAACCCTTGGTTGGCTGTTTTGAGGTTGATGGTTGAGTTGCTTCCATAGAGGTTGTTTGATCAAGTTATTGCCTTTACTTGATTCATGATGTTGGGCTTACTCCATTGAGTTGATTTGAACAAGTTATTCTTTGCATTTGGTGATATTGTGTGGGTGGCTGTTTTGTTCAAATATCTTTAGAGGGAAAAGTATTTCTACTTGTTTCCTCTTCTTGTGATGATTGGTTGAATGCTTCAAGGTTAATGTTGAGTTGAATTATGTTGGTTAAACCTTGTCTTTGAGCATTGTTGTTGAAGACCTAATTGGTTGAGAAAAGATATTGGCTGTTGGAAAGAACATGAGTATCATTGTTATATGAGATATTGCTTGGTTGGCAATTGTTGGGTTGTGTTTCATGTTCTTGAGTAAAGCATATTACATCTATCTTATTCTTATGAGATTTGAGATTGAGTTGAGATTGAGATTGGGAGTTAAGTATAGAACATATTGAGTCTCTAACAATTCTCTTTATGCTTCTATGAGGTTGTGAATCACATTGGGTCTCTAACCATTCTCTTTGTGGGTTCATGCCAAGCAAGTTTTTCTTGATGAACTTGTGAGCAAGTTTTCGACAGGTTCCATTGGAGACTTGTGAGCAGGTTTTGGACAGGTTCAATTAGGGACTTGTGAACAGATTTGGACAGGTCCTAGCAGAGGACTTGTGAAACTGAGTTTGATAGTTCTATCAGAGAACTTGAGGACAAAGGTGCATTGGTTCTATGAGAAGAACCCGAGGACATTTGTACTAGACCGAAGGACTGTGTTTAGTGCAAATTCGAGGACCAATTTTGAGGTGATAGAGTTGAGGATAGAGGTTTCTAGCCAGAGCAGGGAAGACATGTGTCTTCTGTGGATAGAGTTCCATTTGCTAAGGGCAGCGGAGGTAGAGGTCTTCTAGAGGATCACTAGCCAGAGCAGAGGTAGGGGAAGGTATATCCTTTGAGCAGAGGCTCATAAATTCAGATTGGGGGAAGGTATCTCCTTTGAGCCGAGGCTCATAAACATTGTAATTGGGAAGGTTTCCCAAAGAACTTTGAGATAACTTTTAGAGAAAAGTTTTGTGGATGAACCACGTTGAAATTGTTGTGTCACTTTGTGGATGATCTTGTGCATTGTTTTGATATTGCTTTTGGATATGTTGGTTTACTGTTTTGAAGTATAAAGGAAAAGTAAAAAGTGGTCTTATACTGTTCACCCCCCCTCTTAGTATAAGCTTGTGTTCTTCAGCAATAATGTGAGTCTAATCACCTAGCAATACTTCATCTATAGATATTATTAATGTAAGCAACTTGGATGCAAATAGGTTCATTAGTTGAACTTTCATTTAGGTTGTTATCTAGTTCCATTAAGCACCATTTTAAGTTCTTTAAAAGTTGCAAAATAAGGTTGCATATTATAGTATTCAAAGAGAGTACAGAAGGAAAGTTATTTTAAGGTTTATACTTGCACTTTAAAATAGGAGTTAGACATATATCTTCCTATTATTCAATTATAGTTACAACAAAGAAGACTACATTAAGTTATAGTGCAATTACTAGTGCATGATTTGAGGTTCATTTACAAGAGTAATAAGGAGAAACTATTACTACACTATATTAGTTATTCAAATTTCACTGTGGATTCTTAGTTAAGGTGAACATTAGTGCAAAGTTAAACCTCTATATGTTAGCTGCATGGTTAAGTGATTGGATTCATTGGTGTTAAAATTATCCAAGTTAGAGGTTAGTGTTGTTTGAAAAGAAAGGCAACAATACATTGCTCTTAGGGATTAGAGAAAGCAATTGACATATCTTAGAAGCTAAATAATAGCTTCAAAAATATGTCTTTATTTGTCCTCAAGCTATACAACAAGGAGCTACCAAATCAAAGGAGAAGAATAACATAAAAGGGAGACAAAGAACTCTCAAAATTTTGGTGCAAAAATAAGGTATCTTATTTATGTTATAGAGATGCACCATATTCCTCCTAAAGAGGACATAATATAAAGTGTCCCAAGACACTAAAGGCAATAAGTATCCTACGTCCATAGAAGATAGATAAGGTGAGAAAACCTAGGGCACATATATCATTTTGAGGTATCAAAAAGATACAATCTTCACCGGCTTATCCAACGCCCATGATTGCATCAACATGCAACACAAATACCCACATCAAAGGTAACAAATAATAGTGGTAGATCAAGGAGGAAAATACCTAGTAAGGAGACCATCATCGTGTGAGATCTACGTGGAAGAAGGATAACATTAAGGCCTATGTAAGAGGTTGCCTATCTCTTGGACCTCTACATAAAATATAGCATACATAAAATAGCTATCTATCATCTACCAATGTGGACAGAACAATACTAAGGATGAGCACGAATAAGTGAAGAGCTATACCCAAGGAAGAACTTGGAAGAACCACTAGCTGAATCAAAGCCACCATTGGAGTGCCCTTATCCACATTAGCTGGAGATACCTACATAGCAGCTAATCTCATCTAAAAATAAGATGTTGAAGACAAGCAATGAAGGGCATTTGCTGGTGAACAACATACAAGAAGGAGATGTTAGATGAATGTTTACATGCATGAAACCTAAGTGCCACTTGGCACAAAGGGTATATTTACCCTCTCATTCCTAATGCTTAAGAGAAAGGTATCCACTAGAGTAACACCTTTCATCATAATTCTAATACCTGATAATCTTCAACGCCTTCCAAGAATACCTCCTACCTGCACCACAATGTCTAATGCCTTCAAGAGACAACATGAAAAAAAGAATAAATATAAGAGTCTGGTAATGCATTGTGCCACTTGGAACATGAATCAAGAATACAAAAGCATGATTAAAACAACCATAAATAGGAGCACTCATAGAGGAAAATACAATCCAAATTTGGCACTAAGTAGAGAACATATTGAAGGCATGAAGTCAGGAGTCAAAGGCACATTTAATACTATAATAAGAGATATCTACCAGGCCTGTCATAATCTAGAGAGGAGGTACAACAAATTTCAAGGTGATTGAAGTCAAACGTAGCACCCATCTACCATACGAAGTTATTATATTATTATGTAGAGGGGTAAAAATGCCCTATCATGTATGATTCTTGAATGGATCCACAGGGAAGCCAAGATGACTATAGGGGTATGTCGTTCTTTACACCTCAATGTAAAAGAGGGGGGAAGGGTTCACCAAGAATGATTTTAGGACTCACTCCAAGTCCAGGGGTTTAAGAATGTTTGATGTATTTAGTTTAATATAATCACCTATGTTTGGTCTTTCTAAATATAAGCTATGAAAGATAAAGGACAATGCAAAAATAAATAATGCAAGAAGATAAGAGCTAACCCTAGAATTATTTTTTGATTTGAATGCTTTTCTAACATAGGGTTGCAAAAATCCTTTTGAGCAAGGGTTCAAGAAAAAATGTACAAACAATATTAAACCCTAAGTACACACTATATGCTTTTATCTTTTAAATGCCTAAACATATTAAATAAATCCCTTTCCTTTTATTTTTATTATCTAGGGTTTTAAAATAAATATAAATCACACAACAAAAAGCCTATAGATCTATCAGAACACTTATCTTGTCCAATGGGTAATGCTAGCTTTTATCTTTTATCCAACGATATCCAATGATATCTATTCCTTCAAAATGACTTGGCAAACACTTGAAAAATATGATTATCATTAGGGAGCCTACTTATACCTTTTTATAGCAATGATTGGAGGTGTAGCATTCAATCCCCCTAGGTCCTTTTAGATGAAATTTGAAAATAGAAGTGAAATTTGACCTTTGGAAGATGAACATGCACAATGAAATGCAACAGAATAGATTGATAAAATAGAGCACAAAATACACTAATATGGCCTAAATGCAGTATACAACATAGATCTAGGGTTTGAGGGTAGAAGGTTACCCCCAAAAATGGTATGTGTGAAATCATGCCATGCACATAGCAATCACAATTTTGTAGACCAATGAAATCGTGCTCCAAAATGATCAAGCATGATTTTGCAAAATTGAGGAGAAAAACTCTTGAAAGATGTGAAGGTACATAATAAAGAATATTAAAATAAAATGCATATAAACAAAAGCACATGGTAGATATTACAAAATAAAATAGAAGGATTAAGACCTATGAATAGTTTATATCTCCTCAGGGCTTCAACACTTGCCCACCAAGGCATGCAACACACAATCCTAAGTAGCAGAAAATAAAGTTTCAACAAACTATATTTTACACTTGCGATGTTAGCTTGCTTGTGGAAGAAGAAAAGAAATAGAGATTAGATCTTAATAATTTGGGTACAATAAAGAAAAATTTATCTCCAAATAAGACTTTAAAACTTCCTTTTATAGTATATTTAAAAGAGGAAAGGGTGGGAAAAATGAGGAGGGTTGATGCCAATAACACGACAACCCTAAAAATTAGGGTTCTTCAAGGAAAATCACTAACCAAGAAAAATTGCACCCCATTAGGACTGACCATGATTTTTACAAAGGAAGAAAATAAAACAAACCTAAGCTAGACAAAATTGTACCTCATCAGAGGTGATCACAATTTCATCGAAAGAGGGAAAAAACAACAAAAAAGGGAGGAAATGGGAACCTAAACCTACCTTAGGTAAGCTTAGAGGATATCCTTGAGGAACCAAGGAAAATGACTCATTTGAGTGGGTCAATTTTTTGTGTCTACATTTTTCCTTCTCTTTGATGCATTTATGGCCTAATAAATGTATCAAAGAAAAGTGTAAATACCTGTAGGTGGAAAACAACAAGAAAAAATGGGGTGGCTAGTTTAGAAGAAAGGGATGGTAAAAAAATGGTGTCAATCTAGACACTTTCATGTTTTACATGTAAATCAAGGAATTAGGGATGTTAATACCTCTTAAGCCAGGGTGCCCCCTCGAGTTTCATAAGGAATTTCAAATTCCTAATGAAACTTGAAACGACAAACGTAGAAGAAGAAAAATGCAAAAAAGAAAAATAAAATAGGCTAAAGAGAAAAAGCAAGCAGGCATAAAAAGAAAAAATATGGGAAAACCCTAATTTATTTTTATTGTGTGAAGAGGATAAAAAGAGCTCTAGAGAAAATTTGGATATGGTGTTACCAATGCATTGTTCAATGATCACGAGAGGCAAGGCCAACACGGCAATAGAGTGAGCAAAAGATAAAAAAAAAAACCATTTTAATTGAACATTTTTTTTCAAATTTTGTTGAATTTTGAGGTTTTTTTTTTGCCAAATCTAGTGGATTTACCGTGTATGAACTGGGTATAATTTTATGGCCTGATTGTGATTTTTTCCTAGTTCACAACGGTGGGTGAAATCATGTCCAAGAAAAATCAGGTATGATTTCATGAAATTGTGCCTCATGGAGATGGGGTGTGATTTCTTAGAAGGAGAGCAAAAGGTGAAATCATGACTGCAAAAAACTAGGTGTGATTACACTAAAAAATAAAAAAAGAGAGAAAAAGAAGAGAGAGGAGAATAAAAAAGAGGAAGGAGAGAGAGAGAGACCAGGCAAGCGAACACAATTTTTTATGCAAGTATACTAATGAAATTTTTTGTTGTTTTTAAGGATGTAGCTTTGTGTACTCGAGAATTTGGTTAGGTAGGGAGAGACACTCTAGGGGTGGTGGGGCTAGACCATTTAGCGAAGATGCCTCAAGTGGAGGAGGATAGAGCATTGTTGACAATGCTAGCAGAGAGGTGGTATCCAAAGTCATCGACCTTTTTATTATCGACATGAGAGATGAACATCACATTGGAGGATGTGTGGTTCATCCTACACATCCCAATTAGGGAGAGGTCTATTTATAGAGCATGAGGGTGGCCAAAAATATTACAATGACTATTAGGAGGTTGGATCCACCAAGTGTGATGGGGAACCTTATTAGTTGATGAGTTGGTGGATCAATATGGAGTTGATAACTTGATGATCATGCTCTGCAAGATGGTGGTGGGTTTGCTGATGTGCCACACTAGTAGGCAAAATCTACCATGGATGATAGTGGGTGTATTGGTAAACATGTAATATCGAAGAGTTCGGTTTGCATGGGGCTCATATGTACTAGCCCGCTTATATAGGATGTTGTACAACATCATGTACAAGCGATATACAAGGATGGTTTGTACGATATTGCTCTAGGTGTGAAGTTGGGAGCACAGAATGATGCAAATATTGGATGCACTACTAGGACCACTACCCAAGCCATAACGGTCAATAGCATATAGGTGGTCCATATCATGAGCAGGCGTAGAAGACCTATGCTAGGAACATGCCATTGGTAAGGTGGGTAATAGACTAGATGAGGGAGGCCAATATTGTTTGGTGACCTTGGTATCTACACCTAAGATGGGCTGAGGATGGAGAGGAGTTGGCCAGGGTGAGGATGATCAGGTGGCTAACTATGAATAGAGGGGAGCCATAGGTATTCTGATTTGATAGAGTCATATGATATTTTGGGATCTTGCAGGGGATATCAAACTTAGGAGATTATTGGTATATGAGGGTATATCAAGATCCAATAAGAGTCATAGGAGAGTTTAACTTGGTTAGGTGGGTATAGGAGGACCTGGATAATCCACCTTACATGGATCCTAGGGTCGATGACACAAGAGTGGTCTTTACATACTATAGGTGGTATAGAGGATTTATGTCCAAGAGGGTCCCTCCTCTAGTACCGATATAGAGGTACCAAGTGATGAGCCTGGAAATGCAACAAGCTTTTTATGAGGTTGCTCATAGATCCACATAGAGAGCAACAAGTCTAGGAAACCTCAATATAGCGATAGGTATAGGTTCAAGTGAAGATAGTGATGGATACCACTATCATTATAGGGGCCAGGGATGTAGGGATAGTTGGAGTTTCCCCCATAGTGGATGGGGTACCACTGATCATAGGAGTGGGAGAGACCTATACATAAATAGAAGCCAACCTAGATGAGGTCTCAAGTTAGGGAGACCTAAGGAGGGAGATAGAGATGCTATGAGAACATGTAGCAACCATTCAGAGGGATATGGAACTACTCCAAGAGGATAGGTTCAAGAGGATCGAGGGACTATGAAGTGCCTTGGGCATGATAGATATAGAGAGAGATACAACCTGAGTAGAGGTTGATCATCTCTGAGGGAAGATGAATCATCTAGATGTAGAGTGTTAGAGGGTTCAGATAGAGGATATGGCTACGATTAGGAGAAGCCATGCTAGCGATGAGATCTGATTATTACAGGTGGAGCTGTAAAGAGTAGCAAAGAGGTTGGAGGTTGCCATTCAGAGGGCTATCTTCTATGAGACCATGTGCTACCAGGAAATACGAGAAAGAAAACTGGTGGGACTCCCTCCATTGTTATAGTCGGTGAGTAGGATACAATATCAATCATGGATGGTATCTTGGTCCATGAGTATACCTCTATCGGGGCCACCGCCAATGGGTGGGACTGAGGAGATAGGCTACTAGAGCTAGGGCTAGGAATCAGGATGACTTGCCAATTTTTATTATGACATGCATCCCTAGGGATTGTTCAAGTGTATCAGGGTTGGATTATGGTACACTAATCGAACATCTATGTATCTATATTTTTGAGTAATACTAAGCTACTTTTATTATGATTCATTGAGTTGTGTGTGCTTTATGTGTTTTATATAATTTTTATTATTTTTATGATTGTGAAATCTTATGCATGAACTATACGAGTGAAAATGAGGTGGATGTAAGACAAAAGAAGAAATACAAGGAAGAAGAGAAGAGAAGAAGAATTAGAAGAAGAAAAGTTTAACAATCAAGAATGAAAAGAGGTGCTTGAAGCATGATTTTTGAATCAGTGTAGGTCATGGCAGACTAGTGTGACCAAACATCATGAATCAAACACAAAGATGGAGTTGAACCCGCTATGGGTGTAGCGCTTGTTGAAGATGACCAAATTATGGAGTGTGACCCACTATGAGTGGTTTCTCGCTAGTGACTGCTATGGGGTGATTGCACACTAGGATGTATGCTGTGACCTACTAAAATAACTATGGAGCTTATCCTATAATGGGGTATTGAGTCCATTGAGTCAAAAGGAGTATAACCTAATAATGGAACATGTCCAATGAATGAAATATACCCACTAGGATGTATGCTATTCTATGTGGGGTGTAATATGTGTAGATTAAAATAATAAATGAGAACTACCCCTAATAGGGGTGTGATGTGTGCAATATGTGAGAGTAAAAGCTAGAAAATACCATTTGAGAGTGTGTGTAAATGTTTAGAATAAGCAAAGAACAACTATAAGAAGGTAAGAAAATGTATATCCTTGTCTAGGCAAAAAGACAAAAGAAAAGATCATGAAAAGGCAAAAAGGACATATTCACAATAAGTTGTTATCCTTGACCTAAGGGAAACTAATGGGCATGAATAATACTTTCAAGGTCAAGGAGGATGAGAAAAAACAAAGAAGAAAAAGGAGAAGGAGAATAAAATAACCCCTAGGGTGAGGATTCTTATAGGTATCAAAACCTTAGTGAAAGTGCAATGCATGTGAGCTATGACCTAACTAGGTATCATCACATGCCATTATTGAAAATCCTCAAAAATATATATGATCAAGCAGTCATGAACAATCAGCCATGCAAAAGATGCCAACAAAGAGTGCAAGTTGAATTAAATGTCAGGCAAACCATGCAAAATATGACAAGCAATAGTGTAATTATGAGCAAGCACATGGATGCAATGGAATAAAAATACATACCTATTTTATGATTAGTTTTGAGTTGATTAATTTGAGCAAACAAAGCGATAGTCAACACACACTATAAATATACCTCCTATCTTGACAAAGAGAATGTGTACCATGAATTGTTTCATCAAAGAAACATCTAGAAGGCAAGCCATATTGATGATTAGAATCATGAAGGGGATCCTTCATAGCTTTTTCTTTTACAACCATAGCACGATAATCAATGCATTCTCAAACAAAACCATCATTCTTAACATAAGGAGGAGCAATCCCTAATTTTGCAAGATCCCTATTGAAGAACACAAGCTTATACTGAGAGGGGGGGTGAACAGTTTAAGACCACTTTTTGGTTTTCTTTCTTAATAAATATTATGTAATGTATAAATAGCAATATCAATAGCAATAATCAAAGCAATGCATAAATCACCACATATAATAGAGACACCACAATTTGCATGGTTCACCCAATGTGGGCTACGTCCATGGAGAAAATATTTCACTAAAAGTTTCTCAATTAATCTCTTAGGAGTCCTTTGCTTATTACAATGTTTATGGACCTCTATTCAAAGGATATACCAATCCCCTAAATCAAGTTCATGGATATATATCCATAGGAGAACTCCTTTCTCCTCTTGCTATGGCTGGTGATATTCTAGAAGAACTATTGCCCCCACTGCTCTGGCTAATGGATATCTATCTACTGAAGACACTTGTATTCACTACCCTAGCTAATGGATATTTATCCACTAGAGACTTTTGTACTTTGTACTCTATCACCTCCAAATCTCTATCTCAAATTTGCACTAAACATAGTCCTTCGGTATAGCACAAATATGCTCAATCTATGTCTCTGGTCTGGCACAAACTTGTCCTCAAATCTACATCAAAATATGTTCTCAATATCTATCCTCTAATTTGCACTAAATACAGTCATTCGGTCTAGCACAAATCTGTCCTCAATATCTATCCTCAAGCCTTAAATCAAAGCTTGACTGAATCTCAAATCAACTCTGTTGGATCTGCCCCAAACCTTAACTCAAGGTTTGAACAAATCAATCAATAAACTCTACTCTCAATTCTTCTCAAAGACTTGTCTCAAATCTACCTTGTAAGATTCCACAAAATATCACACTAATTTGTCCTCAAGTCCTCTCTATAACTTGTCCAATATGCTCAATAATTTTTCTCAAGAACTTATCCAAATCTGCTCAATAAGTTCTCTCAAGAACTTATCCAAATTTGCTCTCAATCTGTATTGTAAGCTTCCATAAAAGCTCACACTAAATATGTCTATATTTCCTCTCTAGAACTTGTCCAATATGTTCAATAATTTATCTCAAGAACTTATCCAAATCTGCTCTCAATCTATATTGTAATCTTCCACAAAAGCTCACACCAAATCTTTCCACAAGTCTTCTCAAAGACTTACCTCAAATCTGCTCAACAAGTCCACACAATAACTTGTCCAATTTTATAGAAACATAAAGAGAATTGTTAGACTCAATATATTCTACACTTATCACAATGCTCAATTAATTTCAGTCACTCTCTTAGAAACATAAAGAGAATTTTTAGAGACTCAATATGCTTAAAATTCAACTCAATTCTCAATCACTTTCAATCACTCTTTCAAAAACATATGGAGAATTGGTAGAGACTCAATATGATGTTGATTATGGAGCCTGATTAAATCAGAGGCCTTTGTTTTAGCCACACTTGGACCCACTACATGAAAGAGGGAGGGTGTAGGGGGGGCATTAGCTCCCCCTACTATTGTCACTAGGCAGGTCCAGGGGGGTTTCGGGGGCAGCGCCCCCGAAGATAAAAATAGATGTTTTTTACTCCATGTAAATTTGGACCATTTGATATTAGGTCACAGATCAGACAGTAGATTTTAGGTGGGTTTTTTTCCCTAAAATTTTAATGCATTATTATAAGAGGGGGTTGTACGATGATTAAAATGTAATGAGGTGCGCGGCTGTGTACAGAGGGGTTTTTTGGATGGAATAAAAAGGACCTGGTTATTTTCTCTGTGGAGTAGCCTGAATTGGGTGAACCACGTTATATCTGTGTCTATTGTGTATTGCATAATTTATTCTGTGTTTATTTCCTCATTATATTATTGCTCATATTTTTTAACTAATCCTAACATATGCTTCTTATTCACCTCAATGATCAATCACTTTTTCAAATCAATTCAAAATATAGAATATTTTGTTTTATGGAACTTGAACAATCACTTCACACATCCACTTGACTAGGCTCAACCAACTCTACTCAACTAATCACTTAATGAAACAATCCTTCCTTGCAAACCCTAGTCCAAGCATATAAACACCAACTCAAAATATTTCCAAAAATGCTCAACAACCAATCTCACATAACAATGATACTCATGTTATTTTAAAACCCTAGTTCAAGTTCTTGACTCAACAACTCACTTCAACAACAATGCTTATAAGACACTATTTATATAGCAATGATACTCAAAACCTAGTTCAAGTTCTTCACACAACCAATGGCTTCAACAACAATGCTTATAAAATAAGGTTTTAACAACAACTCTTTATTCCAAAAAACCTTGAAGCATTAAATCAACACACTCAATAAGGAAACCCTAATCAATTCCTTTTCACTCCAAACTTATTTTTAGAAAACCAATCAATCAACTCAATTATGGAAGAATGTGCTCATACCTTTTTCTTGATGATGAAGGAACCTTAAATATCTGTCACAACCATAAACACTTATTTGCCAAGCTTAAAGGAGTTAGAAGATACTAAGCTCTCTCAATGATACAATGCAGAATATCAAAATACACATACACCTTATCACTTCGTCTTAAAGAAAGCATCCATAAACATTTACAAAAATTATTTAACCAAATACACCTTATGATCTCCCAATTAAAACAATCTTCTATATAAAAAATATTGTCAATGCAATCTCCTTTTCAAACTAACCCAATGGCAAGAAGTCCTCTTAAATTTAATCACACTTCAATTCACTTTTTGATAAATCAAAATATCGTAATAACTTTATTAAAAATAAAGTTCAACACCTTATTCCTTCATTTAATCAAAAACTAACATTTAAGATAAACATCTTTCCAAAACCCCTTATAACTCCCTAAACCTTATGTTTACACCTTAGGCAATTAGAAATAATTCAAAAATTTATTACCTCTGCCTAGGTGAGAATCGAACCCTTGACGCAACTTCTCCCAATGCCCTAGCCGTAGCTCCAACCGTCACACGAGATAGACGCTCATTTGGGAAACAAAAGCACAACATGCTTTATGTCTTTCCCTAAATGCATCGAAACTGAAAAGTTAATGCATCGCTTCCTTTGACGCAAAAGCACAACACGCCAAAATGACCTCATCAAGAATTGAACGTGAACCACTCTACACCCGCATGACTTAACTCGTGATCGCTTGCCACTAGGCCATGTGCCTTGGTGGATATGAGGGTTTTGCCTTCAAACGTATTTAAAACTTTCACTGGTGCCTTAATACAAAGGTTTATCTTCTTCTCTGCATGAGTATTCACCACAACACATGCCACAATTATTTCTTTCGAGCGAAGGGTAAGTTCTATGCCTTTTAGGCATATGGTTTTTATACACATTGCCTCCAATAATTTTGAACGTCGGTGCCTTAATTAATTTAGAAAATATTTAAATTCTTTAGAATTTAAATTTTATAAATTAATTCTTAAACCCATTTTGGATTTATTAAAGCCCTTTTTTATTTTACCTCTTTGCATAGATAATATTTACTTATAAAATTTAAATTCAAATTGAATTTAAATAATTTATAAAATAAATATTAAAACCTCCTTTAACTTTTCAAAATGCTTCCTTGGGTTTTTATGGAAAACCTTTTATTTTGCTTATCTATGGTTTTAATAAAAAGCTGCCTTCATATGCTTCCAAATAATATTAAAAATATTATGAAGGTATTTTTTGCTATTAACCTTTGCATTGTTCCTTGACATCAATGATGACTTTGTTCCTTGACATCAATGACAACTTTGACTCAAAATGTCCAACACCTATAAGATAGTGAAGCATGCTCTTTCTCTAGAAATAGAAAGCTTATCTCTTGTACACATAGAACCAATCATATTACAAAACAATGTCTTAGAAGAATAAGGGGGACCATTATCCTCATCACCCATTTATGACTTCTAATGATCCAAATATTTATCATAAGTTATAACATGATCATCATCATAATAAAGGTTGGTTTTTACTAGGTATGAAACCTATGCCACATCTCCCAGGCCATATTTTGACATCCAAGGGATCTTGAATACCTCTATGTTGTGGCCCCAAACATTTACCTACATATCCCATACTATATAGGATCTATTTAGGAAGTGAGTAATCACTAGAAAGGTAACAATGAGTGAAAGAATGCTCGATAGGATATGGGTTGCTGCCATGTGTTTTTTCTTTGAAGGTAGTTCATGCAAAGATAAAGGTACACGTGCCAATGTGTACAACATCACTTTTATTATAGGGTAAACCCATAGTTCTTGGTGATGGTGGTAGCTTGGCTAAATCCAGAAGAGGCTCTTGAAGAAACTGATTATCTTGATCCCTTGATGAAACTTTGATTCGAGGTTCCTCACTCAGTTTTAAATTTTCCAATTATTCTGATATTTGAGATGAGGATCATGGAGAAACAGTTGATGAAACATAAGGACAAATATCAAAATTATATTGAGCTCACTCAACCACTGAGCAATATTCAAATGGTTAAGGGTCACCCAGAACGATGATAACTTGATCCTTAAACTTGAATTTCAAACATTGATGAAGAGTAGAAGGGATGACCTTTATTGCATGAATATGAGGACATTCAAGGAGAATATTAAAACATGCAAGACAATGTACCACATAAAACAAAGTATCCAGGATCTTAGATCCAACTTTAAGGGGTAGCGATATAACACTGCAATATTCTTCGGACTCATTGTTGAAATATTTGATGATGATATTAGATTTAGTCAAGTCTTCCTCTTTTAACCCAAATTTTTGAAAAAAATGATAAGTGCATAAATTAAGGGAAGAACCATTATCAATCAAGAAACTTGATAAAAGTATCCCCAATAAATTTTGTAATATAAGAGAAGAATATTCTTGTAATTTCAAGGAGGGCTTATCATCATTTGAGAATGAGATATGATGTATCCCAAGAGATCCTAAGGTATTAACTATAGCACTAGGAAAAATATTTGGAGGAATGGATTATTGTTTCATAAATTTCAACAAAGCTTCTTGATGGGTAGGAGAGGTTTGTAAAAGCTCTAAGATATTAGATGGAGTACCAGTTAGCTACTATTGGATATTGAAAAAAATTTAGATTGGGGTCACAATATTAAAGGTGGGGTTCCTGTTTCGGTACCCTTTTCTAATTATTTCTCAAAACTAAAGTAGGTTGCAATGTAGAACTCTTTCTTGCTAAAAATATTGATTCGGTTGAACCTGAGCTTGTCTCCTTGTAGTTAGCCCAACCATGCCAACCATATTTCTATAGGGAGAAGAGTCATTCTGATAAGATGCTTTATTAGTTGTATGTTAACCATGCTTCAGTAATGGATCTTTGAATATTACCATATCCTGATTTGTCGTCGATGTCTACTGAGTAGAAGCTTGATTATTTGATGATTGAGAATTCTCTATATTAATACGTCCTACATCAATCAAATCCTGTACCACATGTTTCAATTTATTACAAGAAATTGTTCAATGTCCTTCCACTCTGTGATATGCATAATGTAAACTTACATTGTACCAATTAGTTGTGGTATCTGGTTGCCTTATGGGGGCCAACTCAATCATATTAGCTTCTAGAAGTTGTTTCAAAATTTCTTTCATAGACATGTTAAAATTTGTAAAATTCCTTTGGAAAGGTCTTTGAAGTATTATCTTTTGTATGTTGTTAATAACATTATTAAGAGGCCTATTGTCTACTGCACCATCACCTCATGCATGTTATTCTTGTGTTGTGACTTAGTAGGTTTTTCTTATTTTATTTTGAGTTGACCTATTCTAAGGAGAGCCTATTCCACTTTTCTTGTTAATTCTATGACTTGCTTAAAATATGTAATAGTTGTCATTTCTAATGCATAGGATAACTATTCTTGCAAATTTTCAATAAAGTTTTCAAAGGAAAAATAAGTGTTCACGTCGGGTTCACCAAAAATGTGTAGAGAGGGAAAACTACCCTATCATGTATGATTCTAAGTTGGATTCATAGGGAAGCCAAGGTGACCGTGGGGGTATGTTGTTCTATACACCTCAATGTAAAAGAGGGGGGAAGAGTTCACCAAGAACAGTTTTAGAACTCGCTCCAAGTTTGGGGGTTTAAGAATATTTGATGTATTCAATTCAGGACAATCACCTATGTTTGGTCTTTTTAAATCTAAGCTATGAAATATAAAGGACAATGTAAAAATATAGAATACAAAAATACAAGAGCTAACCATAGAATTATTCATTTCTTTGAATTATTTTCTAACCTAGGGTTGCAAAAATCCTTTTGAGAAAGGGTTCAAGAAAAAATTCACAAACAATTATAAACCCTAAGTACACACTATATGCTTTTATCTTTTAAATGCCTAAAAAATTTAAATAAATTTCTTTCCTTTTATTTTTATGATCTAGGGTTTTAAAAAAAATAGAAATCACACAACAAACAACCTATAGATCTATCAGAACACTTATCTCATCCGATGGTTGATCTTAGCTTTTATATTTTATCCAATGATATCCAATGATCTCTATTCCTCCACAATTGCTTGGCAAAAAATTGAAAAATGTGATTAGTGTTAGGGGGTATACTTAGGCCATTGTATAGCAATGCTTGGAGGCACAACAATCAAGCCCCCTAGGTCCTTTTAGCTGACCTTTGAAAATATAAGCAAAAGTTGACCTTTGGAAGATGAACATGCACAATGAAATGCAACAAAATAGAGTGATAAAATAGAGAAAAAAATACACTAATATAGCCTAAATGTAGTATACAACATAGATCTAGGGTTTGGGGATAGCAGGTTTCCCCCAAATATGGTTTCTATGAAATGCTACCCTGTATAGAGCAACCATGATTTCATAGATCAATGAAATCGTACCACAAAATAATTGGGCATGATTTCGTAGAAGCAAGGAGAAAATATACAAAAAGATGCAAAATTACATAATAAAGAAAATTAAAATCAAATGTATATAAATAAAATAACTTGGTAGATAGCACGAAAGCAAAAAAAATGTTAAGACCTTCAAATAGTTGATCTCTCCGTAGGGTTTCAACACTTGTCCACCAAGACCAGCAACATAATCCAATGTAGTAGAAAACAGAGTTTCAATAGATTATATTTTGCACTTGCGATGTTAGCTTGTTTGTGGAAGAAGAAAAGAAACAAAGCTTAGAACTTAATTGTTTGGGTGCAATCAAAAATCACTTATCCCCAAATAATACTTCAAACCCTCCTTTTATAATGGATTTGAAAGAGGAAAGGACAAAAAAACAATGAGGACTGATGCCAATAACACGCCAACCCTAAAAATTAGGGTTCTTCAAGGAAAAATCCTAACCAGGTGAAATCATACCCCATGGGGACCAACCATGATTTTTTCAAAGGAATAAAATAAAACAAACCTAAGCTAGGTGAAATTATTCCACATAAGAGGCGATCGCGATTTTGCTGAAAGAGGAAAAAAAACAACAAAAAAGAGGGGGAAAGAGGACCTAAACCTACCTTGGGAAAGCTTAGAGGGTCTCTCTAAGGAACCAAGGAAAATTTCACTTGAGTGGGTGAATTTTCTGTTTCTACACTTATATGGCTTAATTATTTGCTTTCATAAGGAGTTATAAGGGATAGTAAAAGGTTGAAATTATTAACATAATTTGCATTCAGAGTTATATGTAAAATCAACCATACATTTGAAAGCAAAGGAAGCCCATATAATTAATAGTTCAATATTTACAATTAAAACCATAGGAGTTATAAGGGTTTCTACTTGGAAAAATTAAATTTTATTATTGCAAATATTATTGTTTTCTAATATTCCAAACTAGGGAGTTATAAGGTATACTACTCCAAAATTTACATTATTGGAATTTAGAAATACTAAACTATTAATTTTAAGGGGTGTTAAAAGAAGTTCTTCATTTAATTAAAGGAGTTGGAATTATATACTCTATTACATGTTGCATACTCATAATAAAGAGACAAATGAAATCCAACCATAGATAACTTTAAATTAAGTCCATAGTTCATTAGAAGAGATAAGAAAAAATAAAATTTGGTTATTGTTATTTACAAAACATTACAAAATCAAATCAAAAGTGAACTATTAACTACTAAGCACTGTATTAATATTATATCTTGCTTTAATCACTAGGGAGACAAGGAATTCTACAAAACCTAAGTCTGGAAAGGTTTTGACAAATTGGATCATATAGTCAACTTACTTAAGAAAGATATAGTATTCTACAAATATTCAGGAAGCAAAAGCATACTACATATAAAAAATCTCTAGCTTGATCATAAAATTTAACCACTAGGAAGACATAATGTAGATCTAAAGTATTAAAAGAACCCTTTCATACTCTACAATGAATAAAGTAGAGAGAGACGTCTCATCACAATACATACTACAAAAGAACTCAAGATCATAATCTATCCAATATACCATATAAAATATGTAAAATTACGTCAAGCTCACAGTGTTTCATAAGTCAAAGTAAAAAAGACATTTGGTATATTGATTCAGGAGTAAGCCACCACATGATAGGAAATCTACATTGGTTTGATTATCTTGAGATCACTAACAACTATAAGTTAAAAATTATAGATGGCAATAACTATCATATACATGGATATGGGTGTGTGTCACCTAGTAAATTATTTCTAAAATTTCTACTACATGATGTGATGTATGTTCTTGGACTAACATCTAATCTCATCTCAGTATCCAAGTTAGTAGAAAGTAAAAGGATGATTGACTTCAGATACATGAATGGAGCTAACATGTGTCTTATTATACATCAAAATGAGGTTGAGGCTATCAAATCAATCCATAGAAATATATATGCTCTACATTCTATAAAAAATTCATATGATATTGTTGTGTTTCAAAATAATACTATCACAATTTTTGAAGAGCATATCAAAGAGAATGAAGAATCTATATATCATAACAGTAGAAGAAGAAATAAAAGGTTCAAAATTAAAAGGATGAGAGGTCAGCTACACTATGCCTTACTTGGCCATCTACAATCTATACAAGAAAGATCTAATCAAGATGAAGAAGAACATAACCAAGTTGAATATTGTTCCAAAGTCAAAGATCCATATTAGTGACTAAAGTATTCAATACCCAAATAATGTAATATAGGAGGGTGTTAGAGTATATTACATTATTTGGATCATGTAAATGTACCACCTTTGGTACATATCTAGAGTAGGATTTTACTTCAATGTAAAGTTAGTTACTTCAAGTATTATAATAAATGCACAAGTGTCAATGTGCAAGTTTTAAATGTGCATGTAGTCCACATGTAATGAGTCCTATATAGAGTAAAGACCAAGCAATATACCTTTATATATAAATGTGTCAGAGGTAGTGTGAGATATATGTGTGTGAAGTAGGATAGAGTGATAGAGTACCTACACAGTGTGTAGTACATAATATATATGTATAGTAAGATACAATGTAGTTCTTCATATAATTTCATGAAGTGTTCATGTTCTCCATTATATAGAATTATAATATTTTAATCACTCTCATTAATGGCATATTTTTGAGTTATTTGCAGATGTTTATTTCCTTATTTTCCTAATTATTATTGTGCCATTATATTTATAGTTATCTTAGATTAGTTATCCTACATATTGTGGTTGTACTACCTCCCATCAAAAGCTAACAAGCATTATAAGGCTCTGATTGGAGAAAATGGGCATCTCGTTCATCCTTGGAAGATTCATAGGAAATAATAGATTGGGAAAGGGTAGTAACATGGACATGTGTGACTTTATCATGGGGATTATGAGGGATTAAGGAACTGAGAGAAGGCATTGTATTAGTGAAATAAGTGGTTGATCTTGGAGAAGCTTCAGTATCATACCACTTGAAGTGTGTCAACAACTCATATACAATTTGTTTGTATATATTTAGGATTAGGAATTTGCATGGTATCTTCCCTTGACTTGGTTTATGATAAGGAGTGATTCACCAATGATTATGATATGCTTGATGCACATAGTGATTACAGTTTTTAGGCCAAGGATAAGAGCTTCATATTCAACATTGTTGTTGGTGCAAGGGAAGTTAACTTTGAATAAAAAAGGGTTGGGGGACCCTTGTAACATGAAGAATACAACTCCAATACCTCCCCCATACTCGCACTTGGATCCATAAAAGAAAAGGATGATATAAAAGTGATCCTTAGGTTTGAAATATTTCTCTTGCTCAGTAACGTTGAAGATTGAGTCATTGGGAATATTTGTAATGAGAGGCTTATCATAAATGAGAGGAGCTTTGGCCAATTTATCATTGATGAATTGAACCTTGATGGATTTTTGGTTGATGAACTCAAGATAAAATTTCATTAAAAGCATAATCTATTTGGTGGTTTGAGTGTTATTTTAGGTATGATCCATCATATAGCATAATGGGTTTTCCCTTGAAATAACATAAGTGGTATGATTAAGCATGTAGTGGTGTATATTATTGGTAGAAAAAATGACTACCAATCATAGCTTCTCCACATAAGCATATTTAGTCTTGTAACTCACCAAGGTGTGGCTAATGTAGTATATGGCTTGCTCTCGATTGGCTTCATTTTTCTAGGCTAACATGGTCTCTAAGGTAAATTATATGGCATATATGTACATGTGAAATGGGATGCTTGGCCTAGGTGGGGATAAAACTGATGAGGATATGAGATAATTATTGATGGCATTTAAAGTCTCTTGATAGTCCTTGGTCTATTTGAATGTGACCCTCTTTGGAAAAAGGTGGTCAAAGGGATTGCATTTATCTTATAATTAGGCTATGAAGTGATGAATCACCTAGATCTTGCCTTGCAATTTGCACAACTCCTTAAGGTTCATTGGGGGATGCATTTACAAAATGGCCTTAACTTTATTTGGGTCCACTTCAACCCATTTTAGAGACAATAAAACCAAGAATGTTTTTGGATGTTACACCAAAGACGCATTTAGGATTAAGTCTCACATTGTGTTCTAAAATCTGGTCAAAGAATTTTTGTAGGACATTGATATGCGTGTGGTGCTTTTTATATTTGGCCAATAAATCCTCCATATAATATATGATATTTTTTTTCATATTGTTGTGGAATATAAAGGTTATAGAATGTTGTATGTGGCACCTACGTTCTTGAGATAGAACATGACTTTGCAATAAAATGTCTTGCATGGTGTTGTGAAGGAAGTCTTAAGTTGATCATTGGGATTAACACAAATTTTATTGTATTCCAAGAAACCATCCATGAGGGAATGCATTTCATGGCCTATGATAAATTCCATGAGAATTTGAAAGTGGGAAATAATCTTTGGGACATGCTTTTTTAAGGTCACAAAAATCTATGCATACAGATATCCCTCCATTAGGATTTTTTATGGGGATTGTATTGGACACCCATTTTGGATAGTTAATGGGTTGAATGAATCCCACATCTAAGATTTTATGTAGTTATTCCTTGATCATGAGAGCAATTATGGGATGAATATTTCACAACTTTTGTTCGATCGACTTGGAATTTGGATTGAGGGTAAGGTTATGGACCACGAGATTAGGATTAAGACCAAGAATATCCTTATAAGACCATGCAAAAATAGCTTTATACATAGTCAAAAGGGTTGTAAAGCACTCTTTTTATTTGGGCAAAAGACATTTTACAAGCTTAAGGATGTGGGGATTGATAGGATTAGGACTGATGTTGATGTCAATGATCTCCTCCATAAGCATGCAGGAGCCATCCTCTAGCTTATAAGGGGTGGGTATGAGATGAAGATTATTTGTAGCATTCTTAGGATAGACAGGGTCATAATTATTGAATTTGGTTTGGAAGACAGAGGAAGAAGAAGAAGAAGAGGATTGAGGAGGAAGACATGTGTTTGAGTGTTGGATTAAGTTATTGGTGGGAAGGAAGTCTAAAGGAGAGGAAGGAGACGAAATGCACTCAAAGTCGATAGCACTTGGATATATCTTGAAGAGATGAGGAGGATCAAAAGTGTAATGAAGTCGGTAAAATAGGTCAAAAAATATCATGTTGACCTGATGGGATGAAGAAAGAGGATTTCTAGAGGATGGGATTTTAGATTCATTCTCTTGAGGAAAAAGTTGGATAAGTATGGATGGATTCAGATCAGGTTGAGGTGATCGAGGTGGGGGATGGAGGATGGCTAGAGGATCGAGTTGCTTAGGTGGAAGGAGCATGGACAAGACAAGTGGTAGAAGAGAGAAAAGGTGAAGGTAAAATTTACCATAATCTAGGTCATTGGGCATGGGCACAATAGGGTATCACATCTCATCATAATTTTTAGATGTAATTAAAAGGGTATAAAATTGCTCTTCGAGCTCATCATCTGAGGTATCAAGCGAAAGGACATGGATAATGACAACTTGAATTTTTTTTGTAGGGATCAAATGAGCATATTTAAGATATATATACTCATTGAAAATATATTATTTGAGATCAAGATTGAGGCATTATAGATCATTCTCAAGGAGGGCTATCGAAGAGCCTTTTTCATACCCCAATCTAGATTTGTTTTTGGGCAGTTGGTAGGGAGGTTCAATGATGTAGCGTAGGCCCTACTCATATCTACCTAGGTTAAATTAATGCCATTTGAAACATTGAAAATATTGCATGGAAAAATATGGATTGGACATATAGTTAAAAAAATGATGCTTTAGGATTTTGAGAAGTGAGCTTCTCAGAAGAAGAGTCAAGTCCCCCATAGATAAAATTAGTATGATTGGTGGAAGATCCAATGGAGATGACAACACCAATAGTTAAGGGGATGTTGTACGTGTGACCAAAGTCCTCATCTAACTCTATAATAGAGGGATATAAGGTGATATTATGTACAAGATACTCCCCTAGAATAGGACTAGATATTTGTACAAAAATATGGGGAGACCCTTGGTTGGGTGATTGGGGGGAAGGCTCCAAGCTAGACGAATTTAAAGTGTAAGGCTCAGTGGAAGAGGGTGGAGGCATTGATGAAAGAAAGGAAGAGGAGGTGGAATAGGGGTTACTAGGTGGGAATCAAACTTTTGGGGCCACTAGCTATCCCATTTTTATTGCCAAAATGTGGGATAAAAGAACACCATTCTCATTTATCAAGAAAAATATTACAATAATATTTTACAAATACTCTCTTGGGGCTTACAATAGGGACTTAACAAGATGGGAGTTATCCTTTTTTAATATCTCACAAAATAGTGTCCAAATAGTCTTCTATGCCACCTTGAGGGATGGGTTGGTTTTGAAGCCTTGGTTTCTTGACCACCATAGGCTACTTGCATCTCCATGGTACCTACACATAGCCAACCACAAAAACTTAATAGTATCAAGTGGGCATACCTTGGTTAGGACTAAATTAAAAAATATATACAAGCAATAAAATGTTACAAATATTAATTAAATTAATAGCATAACATTAAATTGTTATAAAACCTCAAAAAACATACCTTCCATACCTTGATTTTCTATTTATTGTTGATTTTATGTCTAGTGTAGGATTTGGAATGCAATTTCCAAGGGTCAAATGACCTCTACTATGAACCACTAAGGGTTTGGTGATCTTGACTACTAAACGTCAAGGGGATGATGATTGAGACCTTTGTTGCTTAGATCTAATTGAAACTTGTTGTAGACCTCTGATAGGGTTTTAATGGCTTCTGGTTTTAGGTTGGAGCAAATTTAAACCTCTGTCTATGAGCAACTTCAAAAACAAGATACATGCATCTTCAAGCACACATTGCTTTCCATGATTGATTTGCACATTAGAAGGAGGATATTTGCAAAAGGGGATTATCACACAAAGTGGTTTACTAAAAATTTTGGTAGAATTTTGGCTTATGTTTTCAATTCTTCTTGTGAATGAAGGAAAAGAGGGGGGTATTTATAGACTTTTTTCAAGGGGGAGGGGTGGTGACTTGGAAGCAACATGGAATGGCATGGAAGCTAGGTGGTATGGGTAGATAGATATTGAAAATACAGAGAATTCTACTGAGGATGGTCAAAGGGATTATTTAGATTTTTATAAAATTATTAAATTTAGCTTTAGGTAAACACAAAATTGACACTTTTGGGTGTCTACACAAGGAATTCCAAGCGTTAACATTATGAGCATTGGAGGAATAAGGAGTTAATTTTAGAACCCGTATTTTAACAATGATTAAGAGGGATCTAATTCAACTAGCCTCCATAGGTAATGTTAATACGTTACACTTAGATTTGGTGAATTAGTTACATTTTGGAGGGAAAATAAATTTGATTTTAAAAAAAAATATTAGGTGGAGTTATAAGGTTTTCCACTTTAAAGTTTATTGAAATTTATTTATGCACCTTGATTAAGTTTTCAAAAGTTACTTTTTGAAAATTTGAATTTATATTTTAGTTATGGAGTGATAAGGATTACTACTAGGATTTAAAATTTTAAAATATTTGAAAGTATAATAGTTCTTTTAAGCTTTGAAGGTTAGAATATTTAAGATTTGAGTGTTTTTAGTTTTTGAAGGTTTGAAGATTTAGTTTTTAAGATTTGAGGAGTTAAAAGGATTTAAGATTTGAGTTTTTAGTTTTTAAATATTTTTAAAATTTGAAGAAATTTGAATTTTTTTGAAGATTTGAAAAATTTAGAATTTTTGAATTTTTGAAATTTGAAATTTTGTAAATTTAATTCAGTAGGGAGTTAAAAGGATTACTACATCAAAGGTTTAAAAAATTTAGAAATTTTAAATTTCTTATTTGAGTAATTTTTAACTTGGTAGATATAAGGTTTACTACTTCAAAGGATAAGCTTTGCAAGTTTCTAGTTTGATGTTTTTTGAATTTTAGAGATATAAGGAATTCAAATTCAAAAGACACAAGATGGATAAATGACAAAGAGGAACATCACAATATAGGAGAAATTATCAAAGTACAAGACCATACTATATGAGAGGAAGATTTCAAAATAAAAATTGTATCAAAAACAATATTTTGAGTTCAAAAAGAAAAATCATAAAAGAGTTTTTCAAAATTCTTATCAAAGATGTGAAATAATATCACTTGAATCTCATAAAAAATGTAAAGAGAAAAAGAAGTTTGGTATATAGATTCAAGTGCTAGTCATCATATGACTAGAAACTTACATTGGTTTGAATCCTTAGAAGTCAAAGATAATATTTCACTAAAAATTATAGATGATAAGATGTATCAAGTTCAAGGAACTAGAAGAGTAATACCTAGCATGCCATTTTCATATTTTGTGCTAGAAAATATTGTTGGACATTTTGAGTTCATTTAGTTGTCATTGATGTCAAGTGAACACATGAAGCTGTCATTAACACCATGAAGTACACCATCATTGAAGCTAAGAGAAATGCAAAGAGTTGAAGAAAAGTTGTCAAAATATTGTTTTATAAGGGTTTTTATTAAAAACCATGGTGGTAGAATAATTTTCATCAAATCAATGAAGAACAAATGAAGGTTTAAATTTTACCTAAAGGAGGCTTTAATTTTTATTAAATTTAAAGGTTTATAAATATAATTTATAAAATTTAAATTCTTTTAGAATTTAAATAATTTATAAATTATAAAGGTTGTAAGAAGCTTCGACATCATTGAATATTATGGAGCACCGACGTATAATCCATATGGTGAATTCGTGTATAAATAATATGCCAAAAGGGGAATTCAAACTTACCCCTCTTCAATTTAATTTTCATGCGATCGAGCTAAAAGTAATTCGTGCAATAGTTTATCGATGAGGAAGAATAAAAAGAGTTCATTTGTCTTTTAGCGCCAGGAAGAAGACAAAAAGGGAGAGCGTAAGGTCTAACCCACATTGGAAAAAGTGGTCCATTGGTAACGTGCATTTTGCGAGAGCATTGGGAGTGGAAGAGTCCACGATCAATTTGTGTGGAGTTGGTGTGTTTGTCTTGAGCGCCAAGGGGAAAATTTTTTGGCACACACTCATTTTGAGCACCAAACTTAGGAGAAAGAGCATGAAGTTCTCTTAATATTTCAAACATGAATCTAGCGCATGCGATGGTCAAGCCCATAGCTAGAGCGCTTGTAGAGGCAGAGATTGTGGGTTAGAATCCCACTAGTGGAAAAGGTATTTTTAATTAAATTATATTTGCCTAAGGTTTTCTATAAAGTGTTATTTGGAGTTATAAGGGTTTATGAAAGGTTGTTTTATTGATAAGTGATTTATGTTATTGGAGTTATAAGGAAAGTAGATTTGATTTTTGCCAAAGTTATTTTTGTCATTAAATTTGAGTAAAGAGGTTTTTGAGTTAATTTTGGTGGATGTTGAATTTATTTTTAATTGGGAAATTATAAGGTGTTATTGTAAAATATATTTATGTATGTTGATGGTAGTTTTTATATATGGAGTGATAAGATGTAATTGAGCTTTTGCATTATATTGTGAGAAAGATTTATCTTCTAACCTCTTTGAGCTTGGCATAGAAGTGTTTGTGGTTGTGACAGATTTATGATATCCCTTCATCATCAATAAAAAGGTATGAGCACATTTTTCCATATTTGAGTTGATTGATTGGTTTTCTGGAAAATAATTTTGGAATGAAAAGGACTTGATTAGGGTTTCCTATTGAGTGTGTTGAGTTAATGCTTCAAGGTTTTTAGGTATAAATAATTGTTGTTAAACCTTGTTTGATAAGCATTATTGTTGAAACCATTTATGTGAGAAGAAATTGAATTAGGGTGTGAGTATCATTGCTATGGGAAGATTATTTTATAAGCATTATTGTTGAAGTGAGTTGTTGAGCAAAGAACTTGAACTAGGGTTTGAAAAGAACATGAGTATCATTGTTATGTGAGAGTTTTTTTATAAGCATTATTGTTGAAGTGAGTTATTGAGTGAAGAACTTGAACTAGGGTTTGCAAAGATCATGAGTATCATTGTTATGTGAGATTTGTGGTTGAGCATTGTTGGAAACATTTTGAGTTGATGTTTATATGCTTGGACTAGGGTTTGTGAGCAAGGATTATTTCATTGAGTGATTGGTTGAGTAGATTTGGTTGAGCCTAGTCAAGTGGATGTGTGAAGTGATTATTCAAGTTTCATAAAACAACTATTCTATATTTTGAATTGAGTTGAGAAAGTGTTTGAGCATTGAGTTGTATTTGAAGCATATTGAGTCTCTAACAATTCTCCTTATGTTTCTAAGAGAGTGATTGAAAGTAATAGAGCATTGTGATTGTTAGAATAAGTTGTTATTCCATTCTTGGCATAATAAAAATAGCACTCATAGGCACTCTCCAATTTTGTTATCTAACCACCGAGTTGGTTTAACCAATTTGTAACCACATGTAACCTTTATATTTGGAGTTAATGAGAAGAATCAATTGCTTTGTGAAATTCCTTATGGCATTAGAGCTACAGATAGACAAGACTGGCGGACCGAACCAAGGACGTAGATCAAAGACAGACCCTAACATGGACAATAGAAATATTGGCAGACAGAGAACGTAGACCGAGGACAGACCCTGACACAGACAACAGACACGACTTGCGGGACATGGAAGCGTAGATCGAGGTGATTCATGGCTCGGGGGAGGTTCGACGGTAAGGAGGCAAAAGGACGGGGACGGGGTGGTTGCCCGAAGGCAACCAAAAGCAATAGACGCTTTCGACATTTTTTAAACCCCCCCACAATGGCCGCACAGGCCATGTGGGATTAATTTTTTTCCCAGTTCTATGGCCCTAGTGTTTCCAATACCTATCGCATGCAACATCTTTCTCATTGGGCCCTCTGGCTTAGGTGGTACGTAAGGTCATTATTTGGTAGAAGGTTCCTGGTTCCAATCCCTTCAAGGATTTTTTTTGATGGCGGCACCTACAGTTTGATGCCCTACGTGCCCTTGTGATAGCGAAAAGCGTTGTTGATGCCCTACGTGTCCTAGTGACGGTGGGCATGGTGTTTTTGATGCCCAGCATGATCCAGTGATGATGAAAAGGCCTGTTGATGCCTCTAGATGTTTTTTTTTATGACGGAGTATAGTTGACGCCCGCACATGGTGTTTTGACACTTGCATACCTTATTTTTAGGTATTTTTTCCCCCAAATTCTTGTCTCATTTGCAACTTGAAGGGGGGGAGAGTTTCTTCACATATTCATTTGCAAAATTGTCAGATAAATGGGGAAATCAAACTATTTGGCAAAATTTTGTTTTGCTAGAATAAAAATAGGCGCTAAAATTTGTGGGCATTTATGATTGTTATTTTATTGCATTTAAATATTCTATTTTCTTGCATTATCAATCATAAATTACAAATATAAGACCCCAAATTTATACCCTATTTATGCAATTTATTACACAGTAGTGTTCGGTATTTGAGATACCTCTGGTCCACACTTACAGGTAATGTTGTCGTGCTTTGGACTACTGTATTTGCTACCTAATATAGCTGCAACAATGACGTCTGATATTGTTCTCTATAAATCGTCAGGGAGAAATAAGGCAAACTAGTTTTTTTATTTCTCATTTCATACCCACATCGTGATTGTTGTTAGGCATAAATCCTGATGAAAGCTCTTTTTTCCAAAGTGTTTAGGGGAAGTTACGCCCCACGCATGCGGAATAAAACTTTCTATGGTAGGTGTCATTAACAACACGATGCCATTTTAGTATCGCCTATGTTCAATATATTGTGCTTCTCATATGTACTTATAGTCTCCCTCTTGTAAGGGCGATTACATATTGAGTAGTATACTGTTCATATATACCTATAGTTTCCCTCACGTAAGGGCGGGTGTATATTGAATGGTTACAATATAATGATCTGGCAGGTATAAATAAAGGGAGACCAATTGGTGATATAAGGAACCTTCATAATGGCCACAATTCATAAGTATCTCTCAGATTCACAATTGTTGAAAGGTCCTAACTTTGTTCCATGGAAGACAAAGATGAAAGCCATACTTCAGTTGGAAGATTTATGGGATGTAGTGACTGGCACTGAAAAATGTCCTCAAACAACAGGAACAGATCAAGATGATTGGGATAAGAAAGACCAGAAGAGTCTTGTATTATCTTACTTGTTACCACAGATGAGGTGCAGCTTCATATTTGTGATGCAAAAACTAGTAAGATAGCCTGGGATGCTTTGCTCACAGTATATGAAGGGAAGAATCAATCCACTATTCTCCATATTCAAACTCAACTACATAATCTTAGTATGAGTTCTGGAGAAACAGTTGACATATTCCTATGCAGAGTGGCAGATTTGAAAGCAAAATTGAATGCTATGGGAAAACCTGTGGATGATGATGTATTGAATTTTGTTATCTTGAGAGCATTACCAAGTTCCTACAAGATGTTGATCACTTCTCTCAATGTTTCTGGTAGACAAGTCTCATTTGTGGAACTGGTAAACTTGCTTCAGACTGAGGAGGCAACTCAGGTACAAAAAGTGAAGAACACAAGCTTATACTGAGAGGGGGGGTGAACAGTATAAGACCTCTTTTAACCTTATCTATCAATACAGCTTTCAAACCATTAACATGCAAAATAAGATAGCAGTAATAACAACAGTAAAATAGTGTATAAGAAGCAATCCACAATGAGACACAACAATTTACGTGGTTCACCCAAGGTGGGCTACTCCACGGATAAAACTTTTCCTCTAAAAGTTATATCAAAACCTCTGGGAATCCTTCCCGATTACAATGTTTATGAGCCTCAGCCCAAAGGAGACACCTTCCCCTAAATCTGCTTTGCTAGTGATCCTCTAGAAGACCTCTATCTCTTTTGCTCTTAGCAAGTGGAACTCTTTCCACAGAAGACACCTGTCTTCCCCGCTCTGGTCGGAGATCTTTGTCCTCAACTCCGTCACGGCAAGTCTGGTCCTCTTTTCTGCACCACAACACAGTCCTTCGGTCTGGCACAATTCTATCCTCTTCCTCTGTTCTTTTCTGTACTTGGTTGGAGAACAACTTTTCACTGTCTGCACAACTACAGCAGCACAGTCTTCTTAACTTACAGCCGCACTATCTTCTTAACTTCTGCGCAAACACAGTAGTGCAATTTTTGCAAAGATTGCAGTAGCAATATCACCGTTCGTCCTTCACAACTATTCGTAATTACAACAACATCTACTTCGTGCACTTTGGTTTCTTTTACACAGACTGCGTGAACATAGTTGCAATCACAACTTTCCTTAGATCAGATTCCACTCTTGCATAATCTTCGCAATCACTACAGCATTCGAACGCACAGCAACTTATGCGCCTGTGTGTAACTGCAATAGCTCATTCTCTTCGCACAGTCTTCTCATGAATAACAGCACATTCTTCATGCACAAACAGCACAAGAGTCTTTGACACATAGAAGATTCAACGAAATGCACTTCTAATGCAGTAGTCGAACTTCACTCACTCTATTTTTCGATGATCGAACCTTACTTGTCGCACTCACTCTGTGAACGCCACACTTCGAATGCACACTTCGATCGACACCCAAAAATGCTCAAGCAGTCCTCCTTTAATACTCACAATCTCAAGATGAAATCTTGTTCTCTAGTCGGCTGATCAATCTTCTAACACGTCGGCTGTAACACCTTATACTTCATCGGCCAAGGTTAACTTCGTCGGCTTCAACCGCCTCTGCTGTTCTGTAGCTTTTCTCATGCGAAACTCAAACATGTCACGATATCGCTACGCCTTGGTCTGTCGTACACCTTCTTTGGTTTGTTGTCGCGAAATCGCTACACTACAGCCTTTACTGACGTCATCGTAAATCTTGTCACGAAATCGCGACGCTCTAGACTTTAAAGACTTCTTCTTCACTGCTGTCACGAAATCGCTACACTACAGCCTTTGCTGATGTCATCGTAGATCTTGTCGCGAAATCGTGATGCTCTAGACTTCAAAGCCTTCTTCTCCGCTACTGTCGTGAAATCGTGACACCTTTGCCTCTTGCTGACGTCATCATGATTTTGGTCGTGAAATCGCGACGCTCTGGACTTCAAAGCCTTCTTCTCCGCAACTGTCATGAAATCGTGACACCTTTGCCTTTTGCTGACGTCATCAGCAACTCTGTCGTGAAATCGTGACACCTCTTGCTTCTTCATCCTTTTCTTGGTTCGCACTAGCAAAAATGAAACATGTCACGAAATCGCGACGCTTTCGCTGCCTTAGGCTCTTTCTTGCCAACTACTCGTGAAACTGGAACATGTCACGAAATCGTGACACTTTCTGCATCCGTACAACTTCTTCAAAACTTGTCACGAAATCGTGACACTTCCTGCAACTCAACACTGCCAACTCAACTTGTCGCAAAATCGCGACACTTTCTGCATCCGTACAACTTCTTCGAAACTTGTCACGAAATCGCGACACTTTTTTCCCGCTGTGCTTCTGCCTTCCTGCATGTCGCGAAATCGTGACACTTTTGCCCGCTTTGCCTCTGCCTTCCTGCATGTCGCGAAATCACGACAGTTTTGGCCAAACTTTCTCTCTCCTCAAACATGTCGCGAAATCGTGACACTTTTGCCCGCTTTGCCTCTGCCTTCCTGCATGTCGCGAAATCATGACTTTCTCTCTCCTCAAACATGTCACGAAATCGTGACAGTTTTTCCAAGCCTGCAAACTTTTTCTACTTTATCTTTTCTGGATTTTTGGCAACTGGGCTACTCTGATTTTCTTGGAGACTTACTGGACCAGCTGAAACCTTCATCAAAACACATCCTTGGACATAAAAACAAATTGCTCCAATAGTTCCTCGACATCAAAAAACAACATCTACCAATAGCTCCTTGACATCAATGACAACAACTAGACTTAGGCAAAGGCAATGTACTCAAGGTGCCCAAAATTGCCAACAATCTCCCCCTTTGTCATTGATGGCAACCCTTAACTAAAACACATCTTTCAAGAGCCAAAACTGAAATCAATCTCTTCAAGTCGTGCTCCCCCTGACTTGAAGCTTTCCTCTTCTCTTGAAAACTCTCCCCCTTACTTAAATCTCTCCCCCTTTGTCATCAATGGCAAAGGGTCACCTTTGGGGCTTGGGACTAAGAATGAGCCTCTTAGCTTAGTCCCTCCCCCATCTCCTGATGAGGTGATTAAAATAGGGTTGGGAGTGACACTCCCATTAAACACTCATCATCATTAGTGTCCAAGATTTCTTTGTCGGGCCTTCTCTTGAATTCTTTTCCTGTATTTTTGTTCCTGTCACTGTTTTGATCCTCGGACCTGTTAATACTACTGTTCCTGTTTCTTTTATCTTTTATGTTCTTATCCATACCTTGATCTTTGGACCTGTTCATGTCATTTTTCCTATTTTTGTTATCATTCCTATTTTTATCCATGCCTTGATCCTTGAACTTGTTCATGCTTCTGTTCCTGTATCTCAAAAGATCAGCTCTACACTGTCTAGCTAGGTGTCCTTCATTGTTGCATTTATAGCAGGTAACAATATCAGTCATGGTTGTTCTTTGAATTTGCCTGTTCTGACTAACCCGATTCGTGTTATTTGTCTTGCAAAAAATTGCCTTGTGCCCGAATTGTTGACACGAGTAGCAATACCCTTGAAAGAAATTACGTCTCCTAAAACTGTCATTTACTCTCTTCATTTGAGTCATGCACTGTACAACCATGTGACCAAATCTGTGACACACATAACATCTATCGTGAAATTTTCTTTTGTTCGACTTCATGGGTCCCGAAAACTTCTTCTTCTCAGTCTGAATATCATTTTCTATTTCTGCGTATTCATCACTTACGGACTCATGATCTGAAGTACTTTCTTCAATAGGACTCTCTTTCTTTTGAAATCTTTTGCTAGATTCCCCAACCTGTTCCTTGTGCGGCTTAACAAAACCGAGACCTGTTTTATCTGTTGATTTTCTTTGTCCTTCGATGAGAAATTTAACCTTTTTGGAGCTATCCTGAAATCTGTAGAGCTTATCTTTGTACTCTTTATTTTCTTCTTTCAAAGAAGCCATTTCCTGTTCTAACTCACTATGCTCCAGAATTTTAGAATCTAACTCATTCTTGAGTTCTTGTGACTTAGCCATAGATATTTCAAGATTTTCTACAAGTTCATCTATTTCCATACAACATTCATCTAACTTAATCTTGAGTCTATCATTCTTCTTTCTTTCCTTTTTCAAAACACTAAGAGCATTGTTGAGTTCGCATTCAAGATCCTCTATTTGATGGCACTTTGAATCATCACAACCTTTTTCAGATTTCTTATCACTAGAGGTGCTACCTTTTTCAAAAACCATACATGCATCTTCATTGGGGTTTTCTGAAACATCCTCATACATACTAGCAACCAAATCATTATTTTTGCAATCATCCTCAAGGTGCCCAAAATTTCCACATCTAAAACATTTCATGATAATGAATTTATGTTTCGGTTCTTCCCCTTTTTTTGAAATGAACAACATCTCATTTTCATCATCACTAGAAGAACTGTCACTTTCACTGTTAGAACACTTACTTGTTTTGTCTAAGTAGAAGCTCTTCTTATTTTTGTGAGAATGCCTCTTTCCATGATTGTTGTACTCATCTTTGCTTTTCTGGTGATTGTTGTACTCATTTTTGCTATTTTTGTAATACCTGTGCTTTTCAGAATCCTTGCTTTTAACATCTTGTATATCTTCATCGCTTTCATATTTAGAAACAGTACGATCAAGTAGCATAATGACCAAATTTCCCGCAGCTTGAAACATCTTATATTTTTCTTGCTTTTGTGCTTTCTGGAAAACTTGCCTTTCCTGCTGTAATATGCCTCTTCCTCACTAGAAGACTCATCACTTTCTTGAATCTGTTTGCCCTTCGATTTCTTGATAGCTTTGAAAGCTGCCTCTTTCTTTACATCAACTTTCACTTGTGTCCTCAATTCAAATGCTGCAAGAATACTATGGAGCTCATCCTTTTTCAATTTATCTAAATCTTTGGCTTCCTCAATAGCAGAAATCTTTTCACTAAATCTATTTGGAAGAGATCTTAAAATCTTATCACACACATCATTTTCAGCAAGTTCAAGACCTAAGTCTTTCATGGAGTTCACAATTTCATCCATCCGAAGCATGTAGTCACTAATATTTTCATCATCATTCATCTTGAGTTGTTCAAACATACCTTTAAAATGTCTCAACTTGGCCTTTCGAACATTTGCATCTCCTGTATGAACAACCTGCAATTGTTTCCACATTTCACTAGTTGTCTTGTAGTGAATAACTTTAGTGAGATCTGCCTTTTGTAAACCCTTCAAGATTGCATTCATGGCTTTTGAATTGCTATGATGTAGAAGCCTATCTTCTTTAGTATAAGGACCATTTGCAGGAATGGTATACCCATCTTCAACAACTTCCCATACCTCATTACCGAGTGCCATAAGATAGACTTTCATTCTTGCACTCCACAGACCAAAATCTGATCCGTCAAGAATAGGTGTTGCATTGCTACTCGAGTAGTCCATTGTGTTCTTTGTAAACCTTTTCCTTCAAGCTGTTAAGCTTTTTGAAGGCACATGCTCTGATACCAATTGAAGAACACAAGCTTATACTGAGAGGGGGGGTGAACAGTATAAGACCTCTTTTAACCTTATCTATCAATACAACTTTCAAACCATTAACATGTAGAATAAGATAGCAGTAATAACAGTAGTAAAACAGTGTATAAGAAGCAATCCACAATGAGACACAACAATTTACGTGGTTCACCCAAGGTGGGCTACTCCACGGATAAAACTTTTCCTCTAAAAGTTATATCAAAACCTCTAGGAATCCTTCCCGATTACAATGTTTATGAGCCTCAGCCCAAAGGAGACACCTTCCCCTAAATCTGCTTTGCTAGTGATCCTCTAGAAGACCTCTATCTCTTTTTCCCTTAGCAAGTGGAACTCTTTCCACATAAGACACCTGTCTTCCCTGCTCTGGCTGGAGATCTCTGTCCTCAACTCTGTCACAGCAAGCTGGTCCTCTTTTTTGCACCACAACACAGTCCTTCGGTCTGGCACAATTCTGTCCTCTTCCTCTGTTCTTTTTTGTACTTGGTTGGAGAACAACTTTTCACTGTCTGCACAACTACAGTAGCACAGTATTCTTAACTTATAGCCGCACTATCTTCTTAACTTCTGCGCAAACATAGTAGTGCTATTTTTGCAAAGATTGCAGTAGCAATATCACCGTTCATCCTTCACAACTGTTTGTAATTACAGCAGCATCTACTCCGTGCACTTTGGTTTCTTTTACATAGACTGCGTGAACACAGTTGCAATCACAGCTTTCCTTAGATCAGATTCCACTCTTGCATAATCTTCGCAATCACTGTAGCATTCGAACGCACAACAAATTATGCGCCTGTGTGTAACTGCAACAACTCATTCTCTTCGCACAGTCTTCTCATGAACAACAACACATTCTTCATGCAAACAGCACCAGAGTCTTTGACACATAGAAGATTCAACGAAATGCACTTCTAATGCTGCAGTCGAACTTCACTCACTCTATTTATCGATGATCGAACCTTACTTGTCGCACTCACTCTACGAACGCCACCCTTCGAATGCACACTTCGATCGACACCCAAAAATGCTCAAACAGTCCTCCTTTAATACTCACAATCTCAAGATGAAATCTTGTTCTCTAGTCGACTGATCAATCTTCTAACACGTCGGCTGTAACACCTTATACTTCGTCGGCCAAGGTTAACTTTGTCGGCTTCAACCGCCTCTGTTGTTCTGTAGCTTTTCTCGTGCGAAACTCAAACATGTCACGATATCGCTACGCCTTGGTCTGTCGTACACCTTCTTTGGTTTGTTGTCACAAAATCGCTACACTACAGCCTTTGCTGACGTCATCGTAAATCTTGTCGCGAAATCGTGACGCTCTAGACTTTAAAGACTTCTTCTCCGCTATCGTCATGAAATCGCTACACTACAGCCTTTGCTGACGTCATCGTAGATCTTGTCGCGAAATCATGATGCTCTAGACTTCAAAGCCTTCTTCTCCGCTACTATCGTGAAATCGTGACACCTTTGCCTCTTGCTGACGTCATCATGATTTTGGTCATGAAATCATGATGCTCTGGACTTCAAAGCCTTCTTCTCCGCAACTGTCACGAAATCGCGACACCTTTGCCTTTTGCTGATGTCATCAACAACTCTGTCACGAAATCGTGACACCTCTTGCTTCTTCATCCTTTTCTTGGTTCGCACTAGCGAAAATGAAACATGTCACGAAATCGCGACGCTTTCACTGCCTTAGGCTCTTTCTTGCCAACTTCTCGTGAAACTGGAACATGTCACGAAATCACGACACTTTCTGCATCCGTACAACTTCGTCGAAACTTGTCACGAAATCGCGACACTTCCTGCAACTCAACACTGCCAACTCAACTTGTCGCGAAATCGTGACACTTTCTGCATCCGTACAACTTCTTCGAAACTTGTCGCAAAATCATGACACTTTTTTCCCGCTGTGCTTCTGCCTTCCTGCATGTCGCAAAATCGTGACACTTTTGCCCGCTTTGCCTTTGCCTTCCTGCATGTCACGAAATCGTGACAGTTTTGGCCAAACTTTCTCTCTCCTCAAACATGTCACGAAATCATGACACTTTTGCCCGCTTTGCCTCTGCCTTCCTGCATGTCACAAAATCGTGACTTTCTCTCTCCTCAAACATGTCGTGAAATCACGATAGTTTTTCCAGTAGCCTGCAAACTTTTTCTACTTTATCTTTTCTGGATTTTTGGCAACTGGGCTACTCTGATTTTCTTGGAGACTTATTGACCAGCTGAAACCTTCATCAAAACACATCCTTGGACATAAAAACAAATTGCTCCAATAGTTCCTCGACATCAAAAAACAACATCTACCAATAGCTCCTTGACATCAATGACAACAACTAGACTTAGGCAAAGGCAATGTACTCAAGGTGCCCAAAATTGCCAACAGAAAGATGACATGCCAGATAATGCTCTCTCCACGCAACAAAGTGGTAAACAACAAGGCCAGTTTCAAAAAGGAGGTGATTCTTCCAAAGGAAAAGGGAAGCAATCTCAGCAAAAAGATACAAAATATTGCAAAATTTGTGACATGAATAACCATGACACCAACAGATGTTGGTTCAAAAACAAGCAACCAATTTCCAGTTGATTGGGAGTCTCCTATATCTGACAAATACCAGACCAAATCTTAGTTTTGCTGTGGGATATCTTTCAAGGTTCATGCAAGAGCCTAAAATGAGTCACTGGAAAGTAGCAAAAAGAGTTCTTCATTATGTTCATGGTACTACAAATTATGGTCTGGAATATAGATAGAATAATATTTTTTTCTTACTGGGATACACAGACTCAGATTTTGTTGGATCCCTTGATGATCGTAAATCCACCTTCGAATATGTTTTTCATCTAGGATCTGGACCTATCTCATGGCACAGTAAGAAACAACATGTGGTTGCTTTATCTTCTACAAAAGCAAAATATCGTGCAGCCAGTGAAGCAGTCTATGAGATAATGTGGTTAAGTCACATTCTTACAAACATGGGCCTTCCAAAGAATCTTCCTCTTCATTTGTTTTGTGACAACCAAGGTGTTTTGAATCTTGTCAAAAATCCAATTTTTCATGAACATACCAAACATGTTGATACCAAATGTCATTTTATTCGAGATGAAGTTCCAAAGCACCATATACAACTTCAATACATTCCTACTGATGCGCAAGTTGCAGATATCTTTACCAAAGCACTTGGAAGTATCAAATATGAAAAGTTTCAGGATACAATTGGGATTTTCCAATAATGTAATAAGGGGGGATGTTAGAATAAGTTGTTATTCCATTCTTGGCATAATAAAAATAGCGCTCATAGGCGCTCTCCAATTTGGTTATCTAACCACCGAGTTGGTTTAACCAATTTGTAACCGCATGTAACCTTTATATTTGGAGTTAATGAGAAGAATCAATTGCTTCGTGAAATTCTTTAGTGATAAGTGTAGAACATATTGAGTCTCTAACAATTCTCTTTATGTTTCTATGAGATTGGACAAGTTCTGTGTGGACTTGTTGAGCATATTTGAGGCAAGTCTTTGAGGAGACTTGTGGACTGATTTTGTGTGAGCTTTTGTGAAATATTACAATACAGATTTGGACAAGTTCTAGAGAGGAATTGTAGAGCATATTGAGCAAGTTCTAGAGAGGACTTGTAGAGCATATTGAGCAAGTTCTAGAGAGGACTTGTAGAGCATATTGAGCAAGTTCTAGAGAGGACTTGTGGAGAATATTGAGCAAGTTCTAGAGAGGATTTGTAGAGTAGATTGAGCAAGTTCTAGATAGGACTTGTGGATAGATTAGTGTGAGCTTTTGTGGAAGCTTACAAGGCATATTTGAGATAAGTCTTTGAGAAGACTTGAGAGAAAAGTTGATTGATTTGTTCAAACCTTGAGTTAAGGTTTAGGGCAGATCTAGAAGAGTTGAGTCAAACATTGAGTTAAGGCTTGAGGATAGAAATTGAGGATAAATTTGTTCTAGACCGAGGACTATGTTTAGTGCAGATTTGAGAATAGAGTTGGTGCAGATTTGAGAGCAGATTTGTACCAAACCAGATACAGAGATTGAGCAAATTTGTGCTAGATCGAAGGACTATGTTTAGTGCATATTTGAGGATAGAGTTTGAGCAGAGTTGTCCTAGACCAAAGGACTATGTTTAGTGTAATTTTGAGATAGATATTTGGAGGTGATAAAGCAAAGAGCATAGTAGTCTCTAGTAGATAGAGATCCATCAGATAGGGCAGTGAGGATAGGTGTTCTAAGTGGGGATAAGAGTATTTAGTGGAAAGAGATCCACAAGCTAGTGTAGTGGATGTAGTAGTCTTCTAGAGAATCACCAGATAGAGTAGAGGAGATATCCTATGGATAGATATCCATAAAATTGATTTAGGAGATTGGTGTCTCCTTTGGATAGAGTTCCATAAACATTGTAATAGGGAAATGATTCCCAAGAGATTGATTGAGAAAATTTTAGTGAAATATTTTCTCCCTGGAGTAGCCCACATTGGGTGAACCACATAAATTTTAGTGTCTCTATTGTGTTGGTGATTTTTGCATTGATTTGATTATTTATGGTGTTATTGCTATCTATACATTGCATAATATTGATTTGGAAAGAAAAGTAAAAAAGTGGTCTTATACTGCTCACCTCCCCTATCAGGATAATCTTGTGTTCTTCAATTGGTATCAAAGCGGGTTCCTTCAGAAGAGTTTAACAGTTTGAAGGAAAAGCTAACAAGAACACAATGGATTCTAAGAATGTGTCCTCGGATAATTTAGCACCAGTATTTTATGGAAGTGACTATATGTATTGGAGTATGAGAATGAAGATCTACCTGATGGCACTTGGAAATGAAATTTGGGAAGCAATTGAATTTGGATATGATCCCTTAATTAATCCTCCTACAGATAAGGAAGGTAACCTCCTACAACATTACAATTCAAAAGCAATGAATGCACTTTTGAGAGGTTTGCATAGAACAGATTCTATGAAAGTTATGCATTGTCAAAATGCAAAAGAAATGTGGGATAAATTGCAAAATATATATGAAGGGGATAAATGTGACAAGAAAGCAAAGATGCAAAATCTCAAAGGAAAAATTGAAGAATTAAGAATGAAGTATGAGGAATACATTAGTACTTGTATACTTCAAATTGATGAGGTTGTTAATGCTATGTAAGGACTTGGAATGAATATTGATGAATCAGATGTTTGTGATAAAGTCTTAAGAACTCTTCCAAAAATATTTACTGAAAAGGTTTCTGCTATAGAAGTATTAATGTATGGTGATACTTTGACAAGAGATATGTTGCTTGGTATTATTACAACACATGAGATAAGAATAAAATATCCTATTCCCCAAAAATAAACAACATTCAAAGCAATAAAAAAACAAATGGTAAGAATTCAAAATCAAGCAATGAGTCATCCAGTGATGAAGAAGAAAATTATAGTAGAAGGAATAAGGATTCAATAAGATATAGAGATACAAGATCTATTAAATGTTTCAATTATGGAAAGTATGGTCATTATGCAACTGACTATCAAGAAGCTAAGAATAACAATGATGAAGAAAAATAGGATCACAAGAACAGGGAATCAGAAAGATACAGGCACCAAAAGAAGAGCAAGGATGGACAAAGCATACAAGGAAATAATTTCTTTCAAAGACATAAGAGAAGCTACTATGTGGATAATTCAATTAAGTACTCAAGTGATAGTGATGCTAGTTTTTTAGAAAATGATAGAGATGAAGTCCTATTTATTATTGAAGAAAAAGAACAAGTTAAGAAAAGGACTCAAATAATTCTCAAGTGTTTTAGATGTGGTAACTTTGGACCTCTTGAAGATAATTGTACAAGGGATGGATATAGTTTCAGTGATGATGAATATGAGGATGCACTTGAAGGACCAGATGAAAACCTTATAATGGTATTAGAAGAAGAAGTAGGTGATTTTATAGAAGACAAGCCAATAGAAAATAAAGATATGGACAAAGGTAAACAAATAGAGGAATATTCAGAGAAAGATGGATATGATCTCAAGGGAGAACTTATTTATGCTCTTGAAATAGTAAATAAGGTAAGAAAGCAAAACTCTAAACTTGAAATTCAGTTTCAAGAATGTGATGAAGAGAGAAGACTACTTATAGAGGATTTAGAAAAATCAAAGGCTAAGATAAAAAGGTTCAAGGATAAGTTAGAAGCAAAAATATTAGAATGTGAAAAGTTAGCACAAGAAGTGGCACTACTAAGATAAGATTTATAAGACTCTAAAGTCAAGCTAAAAGGGTTCAAAAATAGCTCAAAGAACTTGGATAAGTCCATCAAGATACAAAAGCCTACATCAAGCAAAATAGGTCTTGTATTTGAATAGGTTCAAAAGAAATGGGAAGGAAAGTCAACCTCAAGTTTTGGAGGAGAAGAAACTTTAGAAGAAGATAGTGTAAAAGAGAGTGAGACATATGAGGATGAGTTGGACAATAGAGAGTTCAACAAGAACAAGAAAAATGCACAAAGAAGATACAGTTGGAACAACAATTAGAATAGGTCAAGAGAGACTAGGAGACCAATAAGGTCAAGACAAGGAAACTTCAATGGTAGATGTTTTTCATGTCATAGGTTTGGGCACATAAATTCATAGTGCAGGACACATGAAAGATAGGAATATGGAAACATAACTTTTCTATGGGTATTGTTACTCATGTAATCAGTTTGGTCACAAGGCAATGAATTGCATGGTTCATGACAGAAGAAGGTATGGTTTCACTAGGATAAATCCTAAGACATTTGCACCTCCAAGGAATAATAACATTAAGTGTTATAAGTGCAATAATGATGGTCACACAACAAAGTGGTGTAGAGTAGACATTCTAGAATCAAGTAAGAATAGGAACAGAAACAGGAACAGGAACAAGAAAATGGATAGGAATGTAGACATGGGCAGGAACATTAAAAGAAATAGTCAGAGGAATAAGAAGGATCAGATAAGAAGAAAATAGGATAAAGGTAAATAATAGTGCTTTCTAGGAGTAGAAATACTCCCACCCCAAAATTAACCACCTCAAAATGAGGTGGGGGAGGGGCTAAGCTAAGAGGCTCAATTTTAGCCCCCAGCCCCAAAGGTAACCCTTTGCCATTGATGTCAAATGGGAGAAATTTGAGTAAGGAGGAGAGATTTGGTATTTGAGAAAATAGGAAAGAGTATTGAGCCAGGGGGAGCAATGTCCTAGGGGGAGCAGAACAAAGGAAAGGTCAGGTTTTCGATAAAAATAAGTTGGGTTGCCATCAATGACAAAGGGGACGATTGTTGGAAATTTTGAGCTCATTTAGTTGTCATAGATGTCAAGGTGAGAAGTTGTCATTGATGTCAAGTGAACACATGAATCTATAATTAACACCATAAAGTACACCATCATTAAAGCCAGGATAAATGCAAAGAGTTGAAGAAAAGTTGTCAAAATATTGTTTTATAAGGGTTTTAGTTAAAACAATGGTGGTAGAATAATTTTAATCAAATCATTGAAGAACAAATGAAGGTTTAAATTTTACCTAAAGGAGGATTTAATTTTTATTAAAGTCAGTTTTATAAATATAATTTATAAAATTTAATTTCTTTTAGAATTTAAATAATTTATAAATTATAAAGGTTGTAAGAAGCGTCGACGTCATCGAATATTATGGAGCACTGACATCTAAGCCATATGGTGAATTTGTGTATAAATAATATGCCAAAGGGGCATTCAAACTTACCCCTCTTCAATTTAATTTTCATTTGATCGAGCTAAAAGTAATTCATGCAATCGTTGATCATTGAGGAAGAAGACAAAGAGTTTGTTTGTCTTTTAGCACTAGGAAGAAGACAAAAAGGGAGAGTGTAAGGTCTAACCCACATTGGACAGAGTGGTCCATTGGTAGCACATGTTTTGCGAGAGCGTTGGGAGTCGAAGAGTCCACGATCAATTCACGTGGAGTTGGTGTGTTTGTCTTGAGCACCAAGGGGAAAGGTTATTGGCACACACTCATTTTGAGCACCAGACTTAGAAGAAAGAGCATGAAGTGCTCTTAAGATTTCAAACATGCATCTAGCACATGCGGTGGTCAAGCTCACGGCTAGAGCACTCGCAGAGGTAGAGATTGTGAGTTCGAATCCCACTAGTGGCAAAGGTATTTTTAATTAAATTTTATTTGCCTAAGGTTTTCTATAAAGTGTTATTTGGAGTTATAAGGGTTTATGAAAGGTTGTTTTATTGATAAGTGATTTATGTTATTGGAGTTATAAGGAAAGTAGATTTGATTTTTGCCAAAGTTCTTTTTGTCATTAAATTTTAGTAAAGAGGTTTTTGAGTTAATTTTGGTGGATGTTGAATTTATTTTTAATTGGGAAATTATAAGGTGTTATTGGAAAATATCTTTATGTATGTTGATGGTTGTTTTTATAGATGGAGTGATAAGGTGTAATTTAGCTTTTGTATTATATTGTGAGAAATATTTATCTTCTAACCTCTTTGAGCTTGGCATAGAAGTGTTTGTGGTTGTGACAGATTTATGATATCCCTTCATCATCAAGAAAAAGGTATGAGAACATTCTTCCATAGTTGAGTTGATTGATTGGTTTTTTGGAAAATAATTTTGGAATGAAAATGACTTGATTAGGGTTTCCTATTGAGTGTTTTGAGTTAATGCTTCAAGGTTTTCTGGTATAAAGAATTATTGTTAAACCTTGTTTGATAAGCATTTTTGTTGAAACCATTTATGTGAGAAGAACTTGAATTAGGGTGTGAGTATCATTGCTATGGGGAGATTGTTTTATAAGCATTATTGTTGAAGTGATTTGTTGAGAAAATAACTTGAACTAGGGTTTGAAAATAACATGAGTATCATTGTTATGTGAGAGTTTTCTTATAAGCATTGTTGTTGAAGTGAGTTATTGTGTGAAGAAATTGAACTAGGGTTTGCAAATATCATGAAGATCATTGTTATGTGAGATTTGTGGTTGAGAATTTTTTGAAACATTTTGAGTTGATGTTTATATGCTTGGACTAGGATTTGTAAGCAAGGATATTTTCATTGAGTGATTGGTTGAGTAGAGTTGGTTGAGCCTAGTCAAGAGGATGTGTGAAGTTATTGTTCAAGTTTCATAAAACAACTATTCTATATTCTAAATTGAGTTGAGAAAGTGTTTGAGCATTGAGTTGTATTTGAAGCATATTGAGTCTCTAACAATTCTCCTTATGTTTCTAAGAGAGTGATTGAAAGTAATTGATAATTGTGATAAGTGTAGAACATATTGAGTCTCTAACAATTCTCTTTATGTTTCTATGAGATTGGACAAGTTCTATGTGGACTTGTTGAGCAGATTTGAGGTAAGTCTTTGAGGAGACTTGTGGACTGATTTTGTGTGAGCTTTTATGAAAGCTTACAATACATATTTGAATAATTTCTAGAGAGGACTTGTAGAGCAGATTGAGCAAGTTCTAGAGAGGACTTGTGGAGCAGATTTAGCAAGTTCTAAAGAGGACTTGTAGAGCATATTGAGAAATTTCTAGAGAGGACTTGTGGAGTAGATTGAGCAAGTTCTAAAGAGGATTTATAGAGCAAATTGAGCAAGTTCTATAAAGGACTTTTGGACAGATTAGTGTGAGCTTTTATGTAATATTACAAGGTATATTTAAGACAAGTCTTTGAGAAGACTTGAGATCAGAGTTGATTTATTTGTTCAAACCTTAAGTTAAGGTTTAGGTCAGATCCAGCAGAGTTGATTCAAGCCTTGAGTTAAGGCTTGAGGACAGAGATCGAGAACATATTTTTGCTAGACCAAAGGACTGTGTTTAGTGCAGATTTGAGAACAGATTTGGTGTAGATTTGAGATTAGATTTGTACCAAACCAGATACAAATATTGATCATATTTGTGCTAGATTTAAGGACTATGTTTAATGCATATTTGAGGATAGATTTTTATTAGAGTTGTACTAGACCGAAGGACTATGTTTAGTGGAGTTTTGAGATAGATCTTTGGAGGTGATAGATTAGAGAGGATAAAATTCTCTAGTGGATAAATATCCATCAACCAGGGTAGTGAGGATAGGTCTTATGAGTGGGGACAAGAGTCTTCAGTGGAAAGAGATACACAAGCTAATGCAGTGGAGGTAGTAGTCTTCTAGAGGATCACCATCTAGAGCAAAGGAGAAGGAGTTCTCCTATGGATATAGATCCATGAACTTGATTTAGGGTATTGGTGTCTCCTTTGGACAGAGGTCCATAAACATTGTAATAGGGAAAGGATTCCCAAGAAATTGATTAAGAAAATTTTAGTGAAATATTTTCTCCGTGGAGTAGCCCACATTGGGTGAACCACATAAATTGTGGTATCTCTATTGTGTGTGGTGATTTATGCATTGCTTTGATTATTGTTGTTGATATTGCTATCTATACATTGCATAATATTTATTTGGAAAAAAAGTAAAAAAGTGGTCTTATATAGTTCACCCCCCTCTCAGTATAAGCTTGTGTTCTTCAAATATTTTATATGTTCCTAGATTATCAGCTAATATTATCTTAGTTGCATAATTAGTCTAAAAAGGAAGAACAATGGAATTCAGATATACAAATGAACAAGAAAAACGCATTATCAAAAATCAAAGTAAAATTGAAGCTATAGGTTCAATAAAGAATGAAATATTTGCCTTGTATACATTCTCTTAATAAATCATTGAACATTTACCTTATAATCAAATTAATGATAAGCTACTTAATTTTTTAGAAATATAGGAAACAAGAAATAGGATCAGACATAGTCTAAGATTGTCTTACAAACATGAGCAATGGATGAACCCAAGATTCAAGATGATGAAGAAGATTCCAGAGAAGCAGAGGTTCATGAACAATGTAAGGTCACATGAATATTTAAGATCAAATACAAATATTGAATACTAAAGTCTTCAATAACCAAATAATGTAATATAGTGGGTTTTGGATAATATTACATTATTTGGTACATGCTAATGTACTCCCATGGTACCTTCATGATACAAATGTAAATATGTAATAAATTAGGGTTTGTGTCTATAGTTTAGATGAGTGATTTATATTTTCCCTTTATGTAAGTGTCTATGTGCAGGATATGCATAAGTATCATGTAAGTTAGAGTGCAAGTGTATATTGAGATAATATGCACAAGTGTCATGTATGTAAGTGTGCAAATATGTAATGTGAGGATGTGCACAAGTATATTATATTAGGAGTGCATATAGGAGAGTAAGATTCAAATAGAAGTGTGCAAGTGTCATAGAGTTAAAGTATGCATGTAAGAAGAGAGTGAAGAATCTAGTATACAAGTAGCAAGATGAGAAGCCAAAGGTCAAGAATATAAAAGGTTGCATCTCTCGGATATGTGAGGAGTGCAATAGAAAAGAATTGAAGAGTCACTTAGTATGGCTATACTATGGAAACAAATATCCATACAATGTAAGGGAAAACAGTCTATAATGATCACCACATAGCAAGCATTGATAATAAAGCTTGCATACATATTTTGAGCAATTTTATTGTAAGTATTCTTCATGCATGTACATGAATGATTTTGGCCATTTTACATTCATATTTGATATTATAAGTGAATGTTATTTCATTATTATATTGGTTTGGATATATATTTGATTTCTCATATATATAATTCTACTCTTGATTATTGATATTTTGACCTATAATATTGTGGCTTATTTATATTGGGACCTATGATATTTTGAGATAATAGCATTAAAAGCTAATATTTATTTCATTTTTGGTGTTAATATCCTTAACATATTTTTGATAATATATTCCTGTATTGATTCTTCACCATAGATACTCATTTTGTACACAATTTCATGCACCCTTACATAATAGTCTCTCATGTTTTGATTGTTCTTAATTCTTAAATTTTTATATTCTCTCTTTAACATTTATAACTTCACTAATTTCACTTGAGCACACCCTTGATAGATTATCTTCAAATGTTCCAGGTTCCTTTGATAGTATTGACACCTTTAAATCTTGAAAAAATGCTCCAATATATTAGTTTCTTTTATATTATATTCCACAATAATCCACACTTCCTTAGCAATTGAAAAAGTCCTCATCTTTATGCACCAATAATTATAGTTTTTACCTTTAAATTTTAGGATGGATAATGTAGCATTACCATGAACCATGATGTATACAACACTAATGTAGGAAGTTTTCCTACACAAAATTGAATTCTAAATTCTCTAGTTAAATATAATCACATCCTCAAGGTATCCACTTCTCCAATATTCAATATTTGATACTAGTATGTGATATATGATGCTCTAAAGCAAATATTAGTACATAGAAAGGAGAAAATGAATAGAAAATAAAACTGCACAAAAAAAACCTAAAAACCATTCCATCAGTATTAAACCTATACAAACCATTTCAATATAATCCACTATACTTATATACACAATAGGATATCTCTTGGTTATCTTAAGATACTCTCAATGATTTACATCTTTGCAAATCTAGGTGATAATATTTATTTATTTTTTTTTTAATTTCACTATCATATATAATTATGTCCTATTTTGATCTTTATCCTATTATTTCTCTCTTGTGATATTTATTTTATTATTATCTTGTTTTGATCCCTTGTTTTATTTATTATCACAATTTCCAATACTTATTTCATAAAAGACTTGTGAATATTTGGATGATAATTTTCTCACTTAATCAAAATGAGTAGAAAATTTGAGATAGTTATATATGTGAGCAAGTAATCATGCTCCATACCTATTCTAGTACCATGCCATATCTTACAATACTTTGTCAAAATAAAATAAAGTAGAAAATCAACTTAAGTCTAATGCAAGGGAAATGAAAGAAATGAAATATACAAGTATTAGATAAAAGAGTAGAAGAGTTCCCTTGAGCACCCACACAAATTATCATTATACTATCACAATGATGCAATGGATAAGGTGGCTAAGAATATTTATACCAAATACCAATCATCAACAATAATAATTACAAACCACTTAATTTATATCAACATAATACTAAGGCATAAAGGTTTTACTAAAGGTTAACTAATGACGTTAAACCATGGGCCCATAGAGCTGGCTAATTATATCAAATAAGAATAAAGTATATTGCATAATTTTCACTTGTAGGATTTCTAAATAAACCTTTATATTACTACAATACTGTTGATATCTTAATTTTCCTACCTCAATATTTTCCTTTCAACATATATTTCTATTTTTTTGGCATTTATTCTAGTTTAGTGAGCATATTCCTCTTCTTTCTATTGCACATCAAGGTGATCATCCCTTTAGAAAGCATCTTGGATATATAACCTTGTATATATTCAAATATTTTTCATTCTCTCTACCTAATTTACCCTCAAAAGTATTTGTGCCACCTGACTACAAGTAGGGAGCACAAATGTCATAGGCCCATTTTCCATGTTTTTATGTGGTTTCATAAATTTTTTTAAGTGAACAGGGATATGACCTACTGATCCAAGAAGCCCACTATTGTTTCTTAGGTTAGGAAGGCCCCTATTCTCTCTTTTCTTCTTTTGTTTTATTTTTTGTAGGGTTTGCATTTGCACTATCTAAGAGACATTTCTGCTAACAGAGCTTTAGGCGACACATTTGTGACTAGGTGGTACATTTGTCTATGAGACCATACTAGATACCATAATTCTAGCACCTCCTCTATTTCATTCTTATATTTTATTTATTATTTGCTATGTTTGTGATTTGGTTCTATTTTTTTAATTTACCATTAATTTAGCAAAGGAAAAAATTGCTCTTAGTATAATCATGATTGAAATAATCTTCATTATTTTGAATTAGGAAAGAAATAAACTCACATATAGTTGCATTGTATGCTAGTCTTGTATGATTGCATTGATTCATTGTTTACCCTTAAAAGAAAAAAAAATCTCTTACTTTCCTTGTGATCACTTGAATAAAGAAGAGCACATAGTTTAGGATTGCTTTTTTGCATCACTTGTATGCTTGCATCTCTTTTAGTTTTCTTTTAATTTAGGCACTAAAGGGTTTTGGTAAAGGAATATTAGTTTGAAATGCTAGGTGTTTGTAAATTTACTCACAAAACATAATTTGAAATTTTAGGTCATATACCTTGTAATATAAACTTGTTGAGGTAATACAAAAGGGGATTAAAAACTCCTCACATAGGTTGAGAAGACCTCTTGCCCCTTTTGACAATATTACAAGTGGCCATACATGAGAGACCTTAAGGTACATGAAAGAGAATGATATGAGGTACCAAGATAGTACAAAAAGCAATTTTCCATATCAATAACACCTGCTTAAAGAGAAATCCTTGTATATAGGTATAACTTCCCTATATACTTATAATTTCTTAGTTTTAGGATTTATGTCTAGTGATAGTGACAAATAGGGTAGAAAATGGATTAAATAATCACAAAAAAATTTTGTCCTTATATCTTCCTGATGATTTATAGGATCGATGCCGAGACATTGGTATGTCAACTTTATTAGGGTATAGACATAGTAGCATAACCTGATAGTTTTACCTATAAACGCAAGCCAAATGTGTTGTTGATACCAAATGTTGCAAGTGTGCTTAAGCACATGTTAAATTCATAAAGTATAATTTTTGAAGCAAATTGCTTAACAAATTTAGATGTCAATCATTGTCAAAAATGCACTTTTTACAAATAATTTTACTACTCCCTTAATTTTGTAAAATATTCACTATAGTCTATGTTCAATTCTTTGATCTTAAAAAACTATAGAAAATTATAATAATAATAATTTTTTTTAAGAGTGGTAAAAAAATATTTATCTTTGATGAGTTTTAATTCCTTACCTTTTCATATGTTTTCTTTCTTTAAAAAAAAACTACTGTACTAATTATGCATTGAAGAAAAACATAAAAAAGGATCTTTTGTGTACCTTTTTAAAAATGTGAATTTATCTCCAATGATCCACAAAGTTCCCATTATTCTTATGTGCAAGGAAAACCTTTTTAGGAAAAACATGATAGAGTATACCCACCACATGGAAATTTTCCTTACCAACTTTGCCTTATCTTCTGACCATGGATTTAAAAATAATTTATGCTTTTTATAGTGAAAAAATCCCATGGTATAACTGCTCTACTTACTGCATTGAATCCAGCCTCATCATCTCTTAGAACCTCCATGTATAAGATGTCAATACCAGGTGTTTATGCATTGAGGCCATGCACTTGAAGACTGCCACTATGGTTGAATTCAACCACGTTTGGTCACTAATCATTTAATATTTGCATTATGATTCATACAAGGTTTAATATGCCACAACTATATATCATGAGTTGACGAAGGTTCTAGAGAGGGTGATATCCTAGAGGCTTTGGAGGGCACTAGAGGAATTTGTAAAGGAAATAGTTTCTCATAAAGTATTCAAGTTTATTGCTCCTAATTATGGTAGTGAATATCTAACTACCCACTACATGTCCATTCACTTGGAAAGGTTTCAATCCCTAATGAAAAAAATGAGCACATCAAGCTCTTGCTAGAGTATGAGTGTGAAGTGATAGAGTATGATGTCCCTAAATAAATGATTCCAAACAAGAAAAAACAAAATATGGTTATTCAATTCAATAGGTTAACTAAAGGGAAATTAAAGGTAAGGCCAATATCAAAATTCTTATAGGGAAGAATGGTTAGTGGGATTGAGTTCATATCCAAGAAATAACATGCTCTAATACCAATGATGGTATGAGCAATAGTATAAAATTGATCAAATATTATCAAAGGATGTACATGGATTTATACAATGTGATATCTCTTAGAATCCAAGAGACTCTTGGTGTTCCTTCTTCTAACAAAGATCAAAAGTGACGTTCCAAATCTTGTCTATTCTATTTTATCCAAACAACATAATAATACTTATCTATCAAATCTTGGCCTATTAGTCATGCCAGTTTGAGGGGCTGCTCCTACAAACTCAGATCCTTAGGAAGGCAAAGTGGGTTTACTTGCCTCTAATATAAGTTGCCTTATTTAGGATCATGGGTATGTAGAAGTGGAAGGTAGAGCAAGTGGAGAAAATTTCATGGTGATAGTAAGAAACAAAGTGGAAATAGTGGGAGTGGGTCATGATGCTAACTATACTAGAGTGTTTATGAGAGATAATATGGATTGTGACAACATGGATGGTGGAGAAAATGGATGATTAGGCTCTAAAATGCCTCATTTAATGTAGTATTTAACTCTTCCTTTGTGCCACTTAACTATGGATAATATTGTAGTTTGAATATATATTATAGTTAAGCATAAAAAAAAGGAGGAATATAGTACTAAATTGAACATAATATATTTATGTATTTTTGGAGATAAAAATACAAGATTTGACATGTAATTAATGAATATTATGGTATAGAAAGGAAGATCCACATTTTACAGGCTTGAAGATAGTATTTCAAAACTCTGAAACAAAATAGAACAACCAAATCTAAAACAATACAAAAAAAAATTGAGCAACATTGGACCCATCACAAAATAGTACACAATAACACCAGATAGCATTGGATGTAGCTTCACACAATTAATACAAGACCTAATCAGTTCTAAAAATGATAACATCAACACCAAACATGATGATATCAACACCAAACATAATGACAAACATGATTACATCAACACTAAACATGGTGACATAATAGCAAAAAATAGAATTTGGGGGCTAAATATAAACTAGTTAGATTGGTTTCCAACTATCTTGATTGAATCTAAATTAGTTGGATTTGTTGAGATTGTAGACACCTCAAACATGTAATGTTTAGGGGAGCTACTCACATAGGCACATTCATAATATCATATGACATAATATTGGACTTTCCAAGCATCAAAAGTGGTTCTCACCACTCATCTGGGGCACTTTAAGCCCATCCAAGCCTAGCTACTCAAGACTAGAGCGTCCAAACCTTAGCCGCTCAAGCTTAGAGTGGTAAAACCTTAGCTGCTACAGATGACAACAACTAAATCTTAGCCACTGTAGACAACAATGTCTAAGCAATAAAAATCATTTTATCGACAGATATGCCCAATCACGGGCAAAAATAGTAGTCTGCATGCAATAAAGGTGAGCGGGAGTAACTTTGCATTCCCTTTCATAGCTAGTTCACATAGGAGACTTGAGTTTGCATTTAGGCTTTAGTTAACTAGTCTTTAAACATAGAAAAGACAATGTTTTTCATGCTAACCTTCACTATGCATGAGGGATTCAGTCCTAGGGCTTGGGCATAGACCTAGGGTTTCACACACTTTAAAAGGTGCAATCCTGAGAGAATCAAAGGGGAAATACACTTGATCAAGAGACACACTTGATCAAGGATGGAACTTTTATCAATAATGAGAGAGATGATTATTCTAGAGCATCGGGAGGACTTTTTGAGATATTGAGGAGAGCTTTTCAAGACTTGAAGAGTTCCCCTTGGGGATCAACTCTATGGCAAAGCCTTTCCAGATTGGAGAGTCCACTTGAGGGTTTTCCACATATAGGATATTCAACGTATCGAGCAAAGCAACCATCATTTCAACATCAGATAGAAGCTTCAATCCATAGCCTTGAAACAAAAAGGACAAGATTTGCTCTAGTGGCCGTTGTCTTGGACAGTGGCCCGTAGGCCTAGCTTAGGGTTTTAGAAAATTAGTTTCATTATTTTGTTTAGCATATTATTAGTATAGCATCATTTCATTCATTCGCATTAATATCATAGGTTTAATTTGCACTTGCTTTCATTTGATATATTCATTACTAAAAACCTCATTCGAGAAGGCATTCTCAGACATCTAAGTGTGTGTTGTTGTTTCATTACTTACAGGGCCACAGGTTCATCGAACGGAATCTGCAACATACAAGAGCAAAAGGGATCCCTCTAGGAAATAAACCTGGAGAAGGAGGCATCTATAAGCCCTCATACATTTTTGTGTGTGGAATCGGGAAGCTTGTGATAGTGCACCACCCCTTTGCGAGGGGACATTTTACCCACTTGTAACCATATTGTATCGAAATGGGTATCCCTAAGAGGTACCGACATGTAATCAGGTTTTAATACAAATAAAGAGATATATCTTTGTTACTTCCATGTTATATGATTTTTCATGGTCTTTCATTTTATATGGGTTTCACACATTGCAAGTAGAGTAAGAGCGGTGCATGCACCCCGAGGTCACTATAGATGGCAATCATGGTGGGACATCCACTACTTTTTCATTTTTTTGCCTGTATATTGACTTAGTTTTGTGTGCAGGCTTAGCCGCTCTGGTCTACAATGGCCAAAAAATAGCCGCTCTAAGCCACAACGGCCAACAGAGCCTTAGCACCTCCTATTAATAGTGGCCAAAAACTAGCTGCTCTGGTCGATAGCGACCAACACTGGAGAGAAGCAAAGGATATAAAATTGGTTCTATGGGCTAGATTAGAGGTTGGTGTAGCTTCTCTGATATTTTATAGCTTTCTATATGCTTATGTGTTTCTAAAATAGTGAACTTAAAACACATTTATGTTTGGAAATTGAAAGAATAAAAGAAGAAAGAATTAGGCATTTTGCATATCTTAGATCTTCTTTTAGATTTCCACTAGGCATTGCTAGGAACAGTGGCTTATGCTTGAAAAGGTCACCCTAGGATCCAACATGCTAGACATTGTATGTTGTTTGCTTGCTTTGAGGCCTTGCAAGAGGCCATATTTGCACGAAATAAAGTGCACCCATACAAATCATAGTAGTTCATGCATATTTCTTAATATTGAAATGTATTTTACACTTAGGAATATAGGAAAGAGTCATTTCAACTATATTATGCACTTTACTTCATGCAAGATTAAAATGAACACCACACACGCACGTATCATTTAAACATTGGGGAGTTGGATTTCATCACCAACCCTCAATTCAGTTTGATGACATTGGAATTCATCTCCTTCCACCGGTTTACCCCCTAGATTCTCCTATAAATGGATTGAATAACTTATTCATAATGGTACTAAGTTACTTGTGTTCAAATTGTCTCCCACTGTTGGAACATTCATTGGTTCAGAGTGGAAGAGCTAGGAGAACCCCCCAATGGGATTTTAGCGATGTACCCTAGTCTATTTTGGGAAATCATGTTTGGCATGAGTACTCTTGATTATCACTATGGATGAGTCTCCTCATTCCAAATCCAAATCAAGAAAAAGAAATAAGAAACAACAAAACATCAAAATATAGCAAACAGTTTAGGGCACACTTAAAATTGTAAGCAAGATAAACATTTGCTTGATATTTTTTGTGCAACACAAAAGCTAAAGCTTCCAAAAAATGGTTAAAACAAGAAGTAAACACCCTCAGTCTGACATCGAATGGCAATCTGAGGTAAATAATACCCTTAGGAGAAGCCACAGTAACATTGAAAGACCTACTCGAAATACCATGAGACACAGTTTTGTGATTCTAAGTGGTGATAATTCAACCCTTGGGGGATCTCTTCGAGAAACTCCAAAAAGGGAACCACAAAATGAAACTACATATCATAAACACAAAGAGGCCTCATGACCATCATCATCAAGGATACATGAGGAAACCTCAAGGGCTTCCTCTAAACGCATAGAAACTTCTCAGAGACATGAGGAAGCTTCAAGAGCTTCCTCCCCACATAAACATAAAGAGGGTTCTATACCTCATTCTTCACACAGAGATTATGAGGTTTCCCCATATCCATCCTCATGGGGGTTAGAGAGAGCTACAAAATCCTCATCACCACAAAGACACACAAGAGTTGAAACATCTCAACATTCACATGCAACACTTAGAATAGATCAACCCACTAAGGGGTAGGAAACTAGAAACACATCTAGTCATAGATATCAAGCATAATATATCCTTCAAACAATAGGAAGGATTCCATTAGACTATGATATTATTGGAGTGAATGGCACCCCATGGGATCAGCCATGGAAAACAAGACATTTGGATGAGTTGGATCAGTTGCACTCGAGGCCACCACCCAAAACTGTAGCCATAGAGAACTCTACATCTGGAATTTCACGAACTGTGACTTCTAAGCCCACTTCTCAAACTGGCAGTGCCTCAGGGTGACCTCATAGTAAACATGTAGAGTCTGACCATAGAGACACCCAAAAATATATTGAACAAGTCACACTAGCTAGCCAAAGCAAAGAGATAGCAGAAACCTCTTTGAGGAATCTGTGAATCAAAACTACAAGAACAAAGTTAGATAAGCATGAATCATCTATGACCATGCAATTCAAATGCGTGTGATGGTTATAATATGCCTTACATAAGGAGTGAGAGCTGGTAGAAGATATTGAACATGATAAACAAAGAGAACAGTTGTTACGCAAACATGAGCAACACTTGAGAGAGCAATCTGAGCAGTTAGCTCATAGCAACCAACAAGCAAATAAAGATGATCATCAAAGGGATCAATGCACATACTCATAATAGAATGAGTGCACTAGACAAGAAAGTAACCCACAATGAAACCATCAACCAAATCATGAACAAAATCAAATTGGTGGGGAAAGGTTAAACTTAATAGAGCCAGATCAGGCACATCTGGAATCCCCTCATAGAAGGGAAGAAAATAGATCAAATCAAATGGATAGAGTGCTACCTCCACCATCACCATGGGGGATTTTGCAAGAGAAATAACTCCTTCCTTCAAAGGCATTTTGAGAGCTTGCTAAAAATATGAAAGCCTTTGAGAAACAAGAGGTTTTTGGGAGCCAACCAACATTGAGCAAAATACACAACCAACCATTGTGTCCATCAGTTCCTAGCCCTCCCTATCCTAAGCACTTTGAGATGCCTAGGCTAGAGAATTTTAAAGGTGAATAAGATGCACAAGAGCATATCACCAATTTCATAAATGCATGTTTTCATCTCAAAGACAATGACGCTCTTATGCTAAGGATATTCATCATGATATTTTCAGGCGCAGCCACCCAATGGTTTAACCAATTGCCCAAGCATAGCATATTTAACTTTGAACAACTAGTGCTTTTCTAAAGCATTTCTCATTTGGTTCTAAGAGGAAATTAAATATCTCAGGCTTGGCCAGTTTAATATGTTATGATGATGAGCCAATAATGGATTATAGGAATAGATGGAGAAAAGTCATGGCAAAATTATCATTCTCCGTTCCCACAGAAGAAATCATTCGGATGTTCACCAAGAGTTGTTCCAAAAACATTTCCCTCTTGCTACAACTACAATAATACCCCTCATTTGAGGAAGCTTTGGCACAAGCCAAACTCATTGAGGACATCAAAGTAGATGAGGGAACCATAAAACTTTGAACCAAGAAGGAGTGGAGAAAAAATGACAAGAATGGCAAATATAAGCAGAAGTAGGCAAACCCTACCCCGGTTAATCAAGTGGCATTGGCTACGCCTAAGGATGGGGCTATGTAGCAGCCCCAAAATTATCAATCATAGACCCCACCAGCCAACTATGATCAAAATAACAATTAGGGCAAAAACAAAGAATGCAAACCCCCTCGTTATTTTACACCATTGACAAAATCAATGCAATCAATCTTCAATCAATTGAGCAAGGCAATAAATATTAGATTACTTGATATACCTATTATAGATCCCAACCATCCTAATCCAAAAGGATATAGGGAAGATCAATTTTTACCGTATCACAAGATATCAGGGCATAATATCGAAGTTTGTGTTGGCTTCAAACATCAGGTGCAAAACATGATTGAGGTGAGAGAACCAAAAGTGGAAAATGCACTGGCCCCTAACAATAGAGATATGGGCATCTACAAAACCCTGCTACCAAAACATGAGGTCCCTAGAGGAAAAGGTGCACAAGTCAATCAGGTCCAAATTGATACGCCTACCCACGAGTGTGTTGGGATGGTTGAAATTGTCAATATAGCAACTAGTAGTAGATGGTATGTTCTACCGCAACCTCTTGTAGCTCCCATAAATGTCCTCGCTACACCTAGGTAGAGGCAGGGACAAAACAACCTTCCAGGTCCACCAACTTGACCTATGGTAAATATCTAGAGTAGACTTGAGCAAAAATTACAAATGACTCCGGCTGTAGCACCCTAAAATTGGCGCAGTGAAATTGTAATAATTACATTCACCCTAGTAAATAATTTAAATTCAAATTTTAACCTCCCAAACCGCCCGTTAACCGTCGGGTAATCCGTTTCCCCCTTTTCTATGCCATTTTTAGAGGTTGTTTTGACCGTTTGACGATATCATCGTCGATCAGACGATATCGCCCCAGATCTGACGATTTCGTCTGGGCTAGGACGTCCAGACGATCTTGTCCCAAAACTAATTTTGCACAATTAGCTTCTGTTCCAACGGGCCTCTAATCCGGGCAGAAGCGTGTCTGCGCCGTTAGAGACCCTCCCCCATTGGAGATCTCCCAAATAGGGATGATCTCCAACCTCCTAACCTCCCTCCTAAGCCTATTTAATCCTAAGCCCTCCCCTTAGCACCCCCCTGGCTGATAATTCCCTGTAACTCGACTTCATACACGTTAAAACATCCCAAATTCTATTTTGCATTAGTTCTATATCAATTTTGTTGTAGGTACCTTACTGTTTTTCAGCCGGAGCAAGCTTACATCGTCGCCGACGAACCTGTTCAGATCGGAGGCGAACCTGTCGAATCAGAGACGATTTCGTACCAATGCGAGACGATTTCGACTGCAGTCAACATTGAGGCAATCAGTGCCTGAAGTTTGCATTTCTCTATCTTTTCTCTGTTATTTTATTCTGTAATTAGCTTATTTTATTCAGTATTTTATACTATTTTGCATTTTGGAGTTCACCCATCTAGATCAAATGCATGATTAAATCATAATTATTATTTAATTAGCATAATTCATTCCTATTTCTGTGTTTAAGTTTTAGTTTGATAGTGCTACTATCATTTTATACTATTTCCCTCTGTTATCATTGTTGTATTTTCTGTATTTTGCACCTATTTCTCTTTTTGTAGGTCTCTGACGAATTCGTCTGATGAATTCGTCAGATCTCAGATGATCTTGTCTGATCTCAGATGATCCTGTCAAATCAGAGGCGATCCTGACTGCTTCAAGATCAGAATCTTCATCAGACATCCGGATCAGGTATTCTTCTTTTAATATTCTGTAATTTCTCTATTTTTTGTCTTCTATTTTGCTTTTTTGTATTCATTTAATTTGCATCTTCATATAGAATAGCTTAGACGCATTTTGGCCAAACCTAGGATTTGAATGCTTAAGGCTAAAAATGAACACATAAAACACATTCCCAACCTAGGCGTGGAAACTGCCATTAAATGTTTCCTGGTGAACCCACCATCCATCGAAAAATCACCAAAATACACCTCCCTTGAGAGGCGGGACCTTCGCAAGTCCTCTCAGTCCGAGGTACCGCGACATCCTTTTCACATCCCCCTTCCGGGCACGGATCCTATAGCCTGAAGGTAAGGGTGTGAAAAATTTGGAGCGATACATTTTGGTGAACCCGACGTGAATGCATTTTAAACCTTTTGAAAACAAAAACAAAAAATATATATATGTATACAAGAAAAACAAAAACAAAATCATCATTTCAAGTTTGTATGTTTTAGATTCAATTCTAAATAGTAGATGCTAAATATTACTTTTAGAAGTACTAAAGAAACCATGAGTTTTTACTCAAATCAATATGAGCCCATCAGTAATGTTGGAAGAATTCAGCCAAATACATTTGTTGATTATGACCAACCTCATCCCTATTCAACACCACCTCCATCACACTTTTCTCATTTTTCATCCATAACCCAACAAGACAATCCCTTTGCCAATCCTCTTCATAACGATATTATCTATTCTCCCATATATCCATATTATGTCTATCAATCCACATATAATCCTCCACCACCTTTTCAATATTCTTCTTTCAATACAACACATCCATTTCAACAAGAAAATACTTATTCTTCCAATTCTACCATGCACTCACCTCATACTTCACAATCTTCCTGTCATCATTCTACCCATAATAAAGAAAGTAGAGGTGAGAAACCATTAGGTCCTTTTATGACTGAATTCCTAAGGCACGTATCAAAAACCTCTCAAAAACCTTCATCACGTAAATTTACTAAGCTCAATCAACCAATGGATATAATTCTCAAGTATTTACTTGACACAAATAAGATTGAACTCCCTTCCATAAGACAACTTGATACCACAAGAGATTGGTTTAAACCTGAGCTACATTGTGAATATCATAGAGTAGATGGACATATGACACAAAATTGTAAAGATTTAAGATGTGCAATTCAAGATTTGATTGATAAGGGTCTTTTTAATATAAAGGAATTACAATCTACAACTGATTATAAATCTTCAGTAAACAATCAAACTCCTACACAACAAATACCAATAATCAATCAAGACATGGGGATCTCCCAAGAACCCCTATTCAATTATCAACAACAAGAAACCAATCAAATATTGCATGTTAATGTGTCCCATCATGATGATATTACTAATATTGTAACAAAAACTACAAATGAGCAACCTCAAGTTCAATCAACTCAATCTGATATTCAAGATATGGATTCCTCATTTGACCAACCTTCAAAACTATCTTTGGCTCTAGAGAATGATACAAAATGGAATGTAAGCATAGAAAGCTCATCTTTAGAATCAAAATTTCAATCTGAAATCCCCTTTGATAGCCAACAACAAGTGATTAATCCTCAAGCAAAGATATCCCTTTTAGAAGTATTACAAATTTATCACAAGGAAATTTTGTTCAAAATACCTAGCCAACAATTTGTTCCTCATCATATTTTCTCTAAGAACATAATTAATGGTGTAAACCCTCTTGAGGTTAACCATATTTCATTCTATGATGAGGAGATTCCTTCCTCTACTCCACAAGAAGACTACTATCTTTACATTACAGGATCTAGTAAAGAAACACCTGTTAAAACTATCATGGTAGATAATGGCTCCTCTCTTAATTTATGCACTTATCAATTATTCCAAAAACTCAAATTAAAGGAAGAAGATCTTAATGAATCAAATGTTATTATAAAATATTTTAACAATGAAATTCAAGAAGCTCAAGGTACTATAATTCTTCCCTTTAATATTGGATCCAAGATCCTGGATACTTTATTTTATGTAGCATATTGCCCTTCACCTTACAACCTACTTCTCAAAAGTCCTTGGATTCATACGATGAGGGTTGTCCCTTCCACTCTTCACCAATGTTTGAAGTTTGAACTTGCAAATAAAATTGTTACCATACATGGTGACCCAACACCATTTGAAGAATATTTAACGGTTGAAACATCAAGTTCTATACATTCTCTATTATCACAATTATCTTCTATCCATCACTTTTCTTCATCCATATATGATCATCCTTGTTTACCAAATAACATCCATGCATATCTTTCACATATGCTCCCTCCATCTTATCAAGACTTGGAATATAGTGATAAGAATGAAGAACCTTCTTATCCTTCTTACATTTTATTTTGTAACATGATCAATTTTACACATATAAAAGTCAAATCTTTTGCTACATTATTCTACATTATAACAAAGCTTTTGTTATCACTACCTTTTATTCATCACCTTCTATTCTTACCTTCACCTCAACCAGATTATCCTTCAAAACCTCCTTTGATTTTGAAGCAACCTTAGACATGCTATACTCAAATAACCTTGTATAGTGTATATAGATCATCTTGTATATACCACCAATTTCAATTCATAAATTAAAATCAAAATACAAAAAAATCAAAATCCTCAAAATCTTCAAAAAAAATACTAATGCAACTAAGGACCTTAAAGGTAAATTTGAGCCCAACTGGCTTGGACCATACATTATCACCGCTAAATTTGAATCAGGAGCATACAAATTATCTACCTTAGATGGTAAAGAACTTAAAGAACCCATGAATATTTTGCATCTTAAACGTTACTATGTATAAATTTGGTCATTTCATCCATGTATATATTTGTTTAAAATCACTATCTTGTATTTCTTTCAATTTATAAATTCAAAAACACCAAAAACATTCATAATCATCAAAATCTTCAAAACTATTTGTTGTATTTATTTATGGCACTTGTTAATTTTTTCAAAAACAAACAAAAATGATAAAAATAAAAACAACAATATTCTTGACTCTTTCGAAACCAAAACAAAATAAAGAAGAAAGAGAGAGTCAACATTCTCAAAACTTCTCAAAAAGTATTTATATATATTTTCTTACAATTATTGCAGTTATATGTTTCAAATTATTTTTGGATAAATTAGCATTTATTTGGAATCCCTCACTTTCACAAACACAAAAATAAATATCTTGATTTTATCTGGCATGATTACTAATCTCTCTTATATCAAAGTCCACAAAATTCAATTAAATAAAGTTTGAGCACAGAGAATTGATCTTGTTATTTACTTAAACCAAGCACATCTTTTCACAATAAAATGATTATATTTGTAATTTCCATGTTTTGCTACATAGTAGAAGTGATTTCTTGAGCGAAAAGTTTCCCTTGCTATCCTATCATGCACATGGTCTAGAATCTTTGAGAATTGGCAAAAGGACAAGCTCACCCCTACCCAGAATAAAAATCCCTTGCTCTACAGCTAATCCGAGCAAGTATCCCTAGCATAGAAAAAAAAAAGCAAAGTTCAAGAAAAAAGAGAAAAGAAAAATGTTATTTTATATCATTACAACAATATTTCAAGCATTATCTCAAAAATCAAGCAAAAAAAACAAAAAAGAAAAAGAAAAGAAAGCAAAAGAAAAAAAAAGCAAAAGCAAAAAGCAATAAAATCCCTTTCCCTACCCTTTGAAAAGAAAAGAAGGGTTGATGAGCTTGAATCCCTGGAATTCTCAATTATTCGAAAACTGTGAGGTAAGCCCCATAACAGGTGGTTTGTGCCCAACCTGCTTGGCCTTGGGTAACTCCTAGCGTGGCGATATGTCCGTCACATTAGCGACCTTCTTTTGTACAGACCTATGTCTGCTTATGGATTAGCTAGCTCTTGATAATCCGACCTACATAGTAGTCTAGTATGGTTATATGCATCTACATCATGGTTAATGAACACTTATTTGGTTTCTTCAAATCACTTGTATCATATTATCTTGCTCAAAACTAGTAAATGAACAATGCAATTGCACACACATTTATATTTGAGAGATTTTGTGTATCATTATGATAAATCAAGATTGGAAATGAATTCACATATGCACATGGGATTCCTTATAAATCTAACTTTTGTCTTCAAAATACTTTGAAATATTTTTTGCAAACTTGTTTGGAATAATTCATTTTCTTATTTCAAGTACAGTTGTTTAGCATAAAGACAACTATATAATAGAAAAATCAAAATTTCTTTCAAAACTATACAATCAAAACATATATATCTAGTTGACTTTCGCGACGATGGTATAGTTCCAAAACCAAAAGTGGAATTTTATGCCTAGCGCAAGTCCTCATCTTCATATTTTCTATTTATTAAAAATCAACCATGCAATAAAACTATCTTTTCTTTGGATTTTCGCGATGATGGTATAAGTCTATACCTACATATTCTATGCCTAGCGCAAACCATTGTAACAATTTTTATTCCCCATTTATTTAAAAATCATGAAAACCATATGACTTAAATCATTATATTACACAAATTATGCTTTTAAGCATGCACATTATCATTATTTCATGTCATTATGTCAACCTTCAATTTTGCAATGATGGTATAATTCCTAAGGAATTATCCAAAAATTTTATCACACTTAGGAATTTATGCCTAGCAAAAATCATTTTAACATTATTTCATGCATACTATTTTTATGAAAATCTGAAAAACAAACCATCATCATCATCATTTGCACCATTGCACCAAAGTCTTAAGACAGTCTCTTAAGCACTCTTTTACTTTTAACAATATTTCTATACTGGGATTAGCTTGACGACCGAGTGAGCAGCGACTCCATGAAATGGTCTATAATAGCGACAATGTCCTTTGAAATTATTGTTAGAAGTCTCTTTTTATTTTTTATCACATTACATCACAAACAACCAATTTGTTACATCAGATTATTTCATTTAAAATATTACAAGCATGACATCAAAATTATAATTTTTCCAACGACATAATTTCATAAATCCTCACATCAAATCAATCAATCAAACATAAAAGCATCATAAAAATCCACAAGTCATATGATCAAAAATATCTCATCTCATATATATATCAAAAATATATACATCATATCAAAACTGGATTGGTATGCCACAATATATATCTTGGCATACTCAATCCCCTCAATCAAATGTCCTCCGAGCAGTGTCTCGAGAGCCCCTCGAGCTCTCAGCCTCATCTCCTCCCCTGCCCTGCGGAGGACGAGGTGGCCCCATCGTAGTATGTGTGGTACTACGAGTCCTAGTCATCGATCGAGATGAGCTCCTCGATGACCCAGTCCTGATCGGATCTACAATGGTAGCCAATAGCTATACCCTCTGGCCCTCTGGCACCATCTAGAAATAGATACCCTGGTAGAATGTAATCTGAGCAACCGACCGCATCAGCTCCTGAGTGCTCGCCCCTTCGCCCCGTGCTCTGAGGCGTGCAATCTCATCTCCGAGCTATGTAGCCTCAGCTCGATGTCGTGCAGCCTCATCCTGTAGAGTCTGCACCTGTGCCTGGAGATGGATATTCTTCGCCCGAAGAGTAGCCATCTCGCTACTCTCTCCTATGTCGACACCCTTGCCCTTATCGGGCGATGGTGGCCTCTCTCTCTATGGAGAAGGGGGTCTCTCCTCCCTCCTCTCCCTCTGCCGTGGCCTCTCCTACGCCTGTGGCCTCCTCTGCTCTCTCCCGTTGTGACCCTGGGCCACCTCCATAGCCGCCTGGCATCGCCTCCCTATCCGATGCACAACTGCATGTATCGGACCCTGAGCCCTCGTCATCCGAGGAGGGCGGATGCCTACGTACCAGGCATCATAGCCATCGGCTACCCCTACGTCGTCCCCATCCACTGGCTGAATGGGGGCATCATCCGAGTCCTGACTCTAGAAGCGCTGCATGTCTGGAGCCCCGCTCACTATGGTGTTATCTCGGATAGTCCGAGAAAACTCATAATCCCTGAGAGATGGGATCCCCTGCTGTAGACCGAACTATCACAAAACTCGGTCATAGCGATGGAGCTCCACCTCTCCCCTCTCCATCCATAGCTAGCAAACTCGCCTGACGTGAGCTAACTCCTGTCCATCCTCGGCCCACCCTGGGTGCTCTCGCCATGGCCTCCAGGTGATCTGGTCCGGGACTAGGTCATCTAGCAGTCTCCGGGACATCGGTAGGTCGATCCACCACTGTGACCCTCTTCGAAGCCACCAGTAGAAGACTCGGGGCCTCTCCCCATCAATCCCTATAGAGGAAGCCCTACCGGCCTTCGCACTACAATGTGCTCCCAACACCAAACCTGTAGGAGCGATGTCATCACCAGACATCGGCCGCCCTTGTACACGACCCCATGCAGGATCCTGTACAACCGACATAGCACAAAGCTGCCCCAAGAAAACCTGTAGCCATGGTCTCGCATATCATAGATCACATCTGCTAGCATCCATGGCACCCTGCACCCACTCTGGTGGCACAACAGAAGTCCACCAACCACTCCAGCTAAAACTTGTGTGAGTCTAGATGCCCCAGGCATCTGACGTAGTGCCTCGATGTTCACTTCGCCCTTCTCCAGGGCGAAGCTCGGGTCACCACACAACCGCCCCATAGCATGGCCCTGATTGGCCGTAGGAGTGATCAACCGTCCTTGTATGGGGATTCTTAGAATCCTCCATACATCCTCCAAAGTGGGAGTCATCTCCCCTATAGGTAGCCAAAAATAGGAAGAACCCGGATACCATCTCTCTGCTAGGGTTGTCAGTAGCCCCATATCTGTAGACACTTGTGGCATCTCTGCCACATGTTGTAAGCCGGCCTGTGCCAGCTGATCCCGCTCTGCCTGTGTAAGAGTGGCCAAGTCATCTCTCAAACCTCCATATTTCCATTCCTTGCTCTTTAGCAATCCTCTCTACAACATAAACAACAAAAAAAAACAATCATTAATAACAAACTCAAGTAATTAAAAATGCAAGTAAAATAAGTTCAATTTTATCAATGATGATATCGTCCACTATTGGACGATATCGTCCCAAATTTGAGCATAATCGTCTTCAATTTTGCAAGCCGAAATCGTCCCTAATTTGATGAAATCGTCCCCCTTTCGTCGATTTCGCCCTTAGACGAAATCGGCGAAATTGAGACGATTTCATCGAAATCGAGACGATTTCGTCCCGACGACGTCGACGGCCCAAAAATGGCCGTGATGCTCAAAATTTAATCAAAATTCATCTAAAAAGCATGTAAATTCAAATTAAAGCATTCTAAACTAAGTTTAGACTCTTACCCGTAGCCCGCGTCGGACCTCTGTTGATCTGTGCGTCGTCTCCACCATTTTTGCTTCCAGAGCTCTAAAACCAAAAAAAATGAACAGTAAAATGAATTAGGGTTTTACCCTATTTTTCTTAATTTTATTCAAAAATAATTAAAAAATTTAATTTTTCTTTTTCGCATTTTTACCTCAAACGTTCGATTTGGGTAAAAACACGGAGGGGGCACCATAGTAAGCTGTCGTACGATTCGACCAAGAATCGTCGCCTAAAAATGGGAATAATTTTTGCTTTCTCGTAGATCGAGAAGAACTCATCTTTAACGCATTTTCTTTAGAAAATTTGCTAAAGAGGGGGCAAAATGTAGCACCCTAAAATTGGCGCAGTGAAATTGTAATAATTACATTCATCCTAGTAAATAATTTAAATTCAAATTTTAACCTCCCAAACCGCCCGTTAACCGCCGGGTAATCCGTTTCCCCATTTTTTGCACCATTTTTAGAGGTTGTTTTGACCGTTTGACGATATCGTCATCGATCAGACGATATCGCCCCAGATCTGACGATTTCGTCTGGGCTAGGACGTCCAGACGATCTTGTCGCAAAACTGATTTTGCACAATTAGCTTCTGTTCCAACGGGCCTCTAATCCGAGCAGAAGCGTGTCTACGCCGTTAGAGACCCTCCCCATTGGAGATCTCCCAAATAGGGATGATCTCCAACCTCCTAACCTCCCTCCTAAGCCTATTTAATCCTAAGCCCTCCCCTTAGCACCCCCTTGGCTGAAAATTCCCTATAACTCGACTTCATACACGTTAAAACATCCCAAATTCTATTTTGCATTAGTTCTATATCAATTTTGTTGCAGGTACCTTAGTGTTTTTCAGCTGGAGCAAGCTTACATCGTCGTCGACGAACCTGTTCAGATCGGAGGCGAACCTGTCGAATCAGAGACGATTTCGTACCAATGCGAGACGATTTTGACTGTAGTCAACATTGAGGCAATCAGTGCTTGAAGTTTGCATTTCTCTATCTTTTCTCTGTTATTTTATTCTGCAATTAGCTTATTTTATTCAATATTTTATACTATTTTGCATTTTGGAGTTCACCCATCTAGATCAAATGCATGATTAAATCATAATTATTATTTAATTAGCATAATTCATTCCTGTTTCATGTTTAAGTTTCAGTTTAATAGTACTACTGTCATTTTATACTATTTCCCTCTGCTAGAATTGTTGTATTTTCTTGTATTTTGCACCTATTTCTCTGTTTGTAGGTCTCTGATGAATTCGTCTGATGAATTCGTCAGATCTCAGACGATCTTGTCTGATCTCAGACGATCCTGTCAAATCAGAGGCGATCCTGACTGCTTCAAGAATCAGAATCATCATCAGACATCCGGATCAGGTATTCTTCTTTTAATATTCTGTAATTTCTCTATTTTTCAGTTCTATTCTGCTTTTCTGTATTCATTTAATTTGCATCTGCATATAGAATAGCTTAGACGCATTTTGGCCAAACCTAGGATTTGAATGCTTAAGGCTAAAAACGAACACATAAAACACATTCCCAACCTAGGCGTGGAAACTGCCATTAAATGTTTCCTGGTGAACCCACCATCCATCAAAAAATCACCAAAATACACCTCCCTTGAGAGGCGGGACCTTCGCAAGTCCTCTCAGTCCGAGGTACCGCGACATCCTTTTCACATCCCCCTTCCGGGCACGGATCCTATAGCCTGAAGGTAAGGGTGTGAAAAATTTGGAGCGATACATTTTGGTGAACCCGACGTGAATGCATTATAAACCTTTTGAAAACAAAAACAAAAAATATATATATGTATACAAGAAAAACAAAAACAAAATCATCATTTCAAGTTTGTATGTTTTAGATTCAATTCTAAATAGTAGATATTAAATATTACTTTTAGAAGTACTAAAGAAACCATGAGTTTTTACTCAAATCAATATGAGCCCATCAGTAATGTTGGAAGAATTCAGCCAAATACATTTGTTGATTATGACCAACCTCATCCCTATTCAACACCACCTCCATCACACTTTTCTCATTTTTCATCCATACCCCAACAAGACAATCCCTTTTCCAATCCTCTTCATAACGATATTATCTATTCTCCCATATATCCATATTATGTCTATCAATCCACATATAATCCTCCTCCACCTTTTCAATATTCTTCTTTCAATACAACACATCCATTTCAACAAGAAAATACTTATTCTTCCAATTCTACCATGCACTCACCTCATACTTCGCAATCTTCCTGTCATCATTCTACCCATAATAAAGAAAGTAGAGGTGAGAAACCATTAGGCCCTTTTATGACTGAAATTCCTAAGGCACGTATCAAAAACCTCTCAAAAACCTTCATCACGTAAATTTACTAAGCTCAATCAACCAATGGATATAATTCTCAAGTATTTACTTGATACAAATAAGATTGAACTCCCTTCCATAAGACAACCTGATACCACAGCAGATTGGTTTAAACCTGAGCTACATTGTGAATATCATAGAGTAGATGGACATATGACACAAAATTGTAAAGATTTAAGATGTGCAATTCAAGATTTGATTGATAAGGGTCTTTTTAATATAAAGGAATTACAATCTACAACTCGATTATAAATCTTCAATTAAACAATCAAACTCCTACACAACAAATACCAATAATCAATCAAGACATGGGGATCTCCCAAGAACCCCTATTCAATTATCAACAACAAGAAACCAATCAAATATTGCATGTTAATGTGTCCCATCATGATGATATTATTAATATTGTAACAAAAACTACAAATGAGCAACCTCAAGTTCAATCAACTCAATCCGATATTCAAGATATGGATTCCTCATTTGACCAACCTTCAAAACTATCTTTGGCTCTAGAGAATGATCCAAAATGGAATGTAAGCATAGAAAGCTCATCTTTAGAATCAAAATCTCAATCTGAAATCCACTTTGATAGCCAACAACAAGTGATTAATCCTCAAGCAAAGATATCCCTTTTAGAAGTATTACAAATTTATCACAAGGAAATTTTGTTCAAAATACCTAGCCAACAATTTGTTCCTCATCATATTTTCTCTAAGAACATAATTAATGGTGTAAACCCTCTTGAGGTTAACCATATTTCATTCTATGATGAGGAGATTCCTTCCTCTACTCCACAAGAAGACTCCTATCTTTACATTACAGGATCTAGTAAAGAAACACCTGTTAAAACTATCATGGTAGATAATGGCTCCTCTCTTAATTTATGCACTTATCAATTATTCCAAAAACTCAAATTAAAGGAAGAAGATCTTAATGAATCAAATGTTATTATAAAATCTTTTAACAATGAAATTCAAGAAGCTCAAGGTACTATAATTCTTCCCTTTAATATTGGATCCAAGATCCTGGATACTTTATTTTATGTAGGATATTGCCCTTCACCTTACAACCTACTTCTCAGAAGTCCTTGGATTCATACGATGAGGGTTGTCCCTTCCACTCTTCACCAATGTTTGAAGTTTGAACTTGCAAATAAAATTGTTACCATACATGGTGACCCAACACCATTTGAAGAATATTTAACGGTTGAAACATCAAGTTCTATACATTCTCTATTATCACAATTATCTTCTATCCATCACTTTTCTTCATCCATATATGATCATCCTTGTTTACCAAATAACACCCATGCATATCTTTCACATATGCTCCCTCCATCTTATCAAGACTTGGAATATAGTGATAAGAATGAAGAACTTTCTTATCCTTCTTACATTTTATTTTGTAACATGATCAATTTTCCACATATAAAAGTCAAATCTTTTGCTACATTATTCTACATTATAACAAAGCTTTTGTTATCACTACCTTTTATTCATCACCTTCTATTCTTACCTTCACCTCAACCAGATTATCCTTCAAAACCTCCTTTGATTTTGAAGCAACCTTAGACATGCTATACTCAAATAACCTTGTATAGTGTATATAGATCATCTTGTATATACCACCAATTTCAATTCATAAATTAAAATCAAAATACAAAAAAAATCAAAATCCTCAAAATCTTCAAAAAAAATACTAATGCAACTAAGGACCTTAAAGGTAAATTTGAGCCCAACTGGCTTGGACCATACATTATCATTGCTAAATTTGAATCAGGAGCATACAAATTATCTACCTTAGATGGTAAAGAACTTAAAGAACCCATGAATATTTTGCATCTTAAACGTTACTATGTATAAATTTGGTCATTTCATCCTTGTATATATTTGTTTAAAATTTTTCAAAATCACTATCTTGTATTTCTTTCAATTTATAAATTCAAAAACACCAAAAACATTCATAATCATCAAAATCTTCAAAACTATTTGTTGTATTTATTTATGGCACTTGTTAATTTTTTCAAAAACAAACAAAAATGATAAAAATAAAAACAGCAATATTCTTGACTCTTTCGAAACCAAAACAAAATAAAGAAGAAAGAGAGAGTCAACATTCTCAAAACTTCTCAAAAAGTATTTATATATATTTTCTTACAATTATTGCAGTTATATGTTTCAAATTATTTTTGGATAAATTAGCATTTATTTGGAATCCCTCACTTTCACAAACACAAAAATAAATATCTTGATTTTATCTAGCATGATTACTAATCTCTCTTATATCAAAGTCCACAAAATTCAATTAAATAAAGTTTGAGCATAGAGAATTGATCTTGTTATTTACTTAAACCAAGCACATCTTTTCACAATAAAATGATTATATTTGTAATTTCCATGTTTTGCTACATAGTAGAAGTGGTTTCTTGAGCGAAAAGTTTCCCCTGCTATCCTATCATGCACATGGTCTAGAATCTTTGAGAATTGGCAAAAGGACAAGCTCACCCCTACCCGGAATAAAAATCCCTTGCTCTACAGCTAATCCGAGCAAGTATCCCTAGCAAAGAAAAAGAAAAGCAAAGTTCAAGAAAAAGAGAAAAAGAAAAAATGTTATTTTATATCATTACAGCAATATTTCAAGCATTATCTCAATTATCAAGCAAAAATACAAAAAGAAAAAGAAGAAAGCAAAAGAAAAAAAAAGAAAGCAAAAAGCAAAAAAGCAATAAAATCCCTTTCCCTACCCTTTGAAAAGAAAAGAAGGGTTGATGAGCTTGAATCCTTGGAATTCTCAATTATTCGAAAACTGTGAGGTAAGCCCCATAACAAGGTGGTTTGTGCCCAACCTGCTTGGCCTTGGGTAACTCCTAGCGTGGCGATATGTCTATCACATTAGCGACCTTCTTTTGTACAGACCTATGTCTGCTTATGGATTAGCTAGCTCTTGATAATCCGACCTACATAGTAGTCTAGTATGGTTATATGCATCTACATCATGGTTAATGAACACTTATTTGGTTTATTCAAATCACTTGTATCATATTATCTTGCTCAAAACTGGTAAATGAACAATGCAATTGCACACACATTTATATTTGAGAGATTTTGTGTATCATTATGATAAATCAAGATTGGAAATGAATTCACATATGCACATGGGATTCCTTATAAATCTAACTTTTGTCTTCAAAATACTTTGAAATATTTTTTTGCAAACTTGTTTGGAATAATTCATTTTCTTCTTTCAAGTACATTTGTTTAGCATAAAGACAACTATATGCATAATAGAAAAATCAAAATTTCTTTCAAAACTATACAATCAAAACATATATATCTAGTTGACTTTCGTGACGATGGTATAGTTCCAAAACCAAAAGTGGAATTTTATGCCTAGCGCAAGTCCTCATCTTCATATTTTTTGTTTATTAAAAATCAACCATGCAATAAAACTATCTTTTCTTTGGATTTTCGCGATGATGGTATAAGTCTATACCTACATATTCTATGCCTAGCGCAAACCATTGTAACAATTTTTATTCCCCATTTATTTAAAAATCATGAAAACCCATATGACTTAAATCATTATGTTACACAAATTATGCTTTCAAACAACATGCACATTATCATTATTTCATGTCATTATGTCAACCTTCAATTTTGCAATGATGGTATAATTCCTAAGGAATTATCCAAAAATTTTATCACACTTAGGAATTTATGCCTAGCAAAAATCATTTTAACATTATTTCATGCATACTATTTTTATGAAAATCTGAAAAACAAACCATCATCATCATCATTTGCACCATTGCACCAAAGTCTTAAGACAGTCTCTTAAGCACTCTTTTACTTTTAACAATATTTCTATACTGGGATTAGCTTGACGACCGAGTGAGCAAGCGACTCCATGAAATGGTCTATAATAGCGACAATGTCCTTTGAAATTATTGTTAGAAGTCTCTTTTTATTTTTTATCACATTACATCACAAACAACCAATTTGTTACATCAGATTATTTCATTTAAATTTTACAAGCATGACATCAAAATTATAATATTTCCAACGACATAATTTCATGAATCCTCAATCCATCAAATCAATCAATCAAACATAAAAGCATCATAAAAATACATAACACAAGTCATATGATCAAAAATATCTCATCTCATATATATATCACAAATATATGTACATCATATCAAAACCTGGATTGGTATGCCACAATATATATCTTGGCATACTCAATCCCCTCAATCAAATGTCCTCTGTGCAGTGTCTCGAGAACCCCTCGAGCTCTCAGCCTCATCTCCTCCCCGCCCTGAGGTGGACGAGGTGGCCCCATCGCAGTATGTGTGGTACTACGAGTCCTAGTCGTCGATCGAGATGAACTCCTGGACGACCCAGTCCCGATCGGATCTACAATGGCAGCTGGTAGTTGTACCCTCTGACCCTCTGGCACCATCTAGAAATAGATACCCTGGTAGAATGTGATCTGAGCAATAGACCGCATCAGCTCCCGAGTGCTCGCCCCTCCGCCCCGTGCTCTGAGGCGTGCAATCTCATCTCTGAGCTATGTAACCTCAGCTCGATGTCATGTAGCCTCATCCTGTAGAGTCTACACCTATGCCTGGAGACGAATATTCTTCACTCGGAGAGTAGCCATCTCGCTACTCTCTCCTGTGTCAACACCCTTGCCCTTATCGAGCGATGGTGGCCTCTCTCTCTATGGAGAAGGGGGTCTCTCCTCCCTCCTCTCTCGCTACCATGGCCTCTCCTGCGCCTGTGGCCTCCTCAGCTCTCTCCTGCTATGACCCTGGGCCGCCTCCATAGCCGCTTGGCGCCGCCTCCCTATCCGACGCACAACTGCATGTATCGGACCCTGAGCCCTCGTCATCCGAGGAGGGCGGATGCCTACGTACCAGGCATCGTAGCCATCTGCTACCCCTGCGTCGTCCCCATCCACTGGCTGAATGGGGGCATCGTCCGAGTCCTGACTCCAAAAGCGCTGCATGTCTGGAGCCCCGCTCACTATGGTGTTATCCCGGATAGTCCAGGAAAACTCATAATCCCTGAGAGATGGGATCCCCTGCTGTAGACCGAACTATCACAAAACTCGGTCATAGCGATGGAGCTCCACCTCTCCCCTCTCCATCCGTAGCCAGCAAACTCGCCTGATGCGAGCTAACTCCTGTCCATCCTCGGCCCACCCTGGGTGCTCTCGCCATGGCCTCCAGGTGATCTGGTCTGAGACTAGGTCATCTAGCAGTCTTCGGGACATCGAAAGGTCGATCCGCCGTTGTGACCCTCTTCGGAGCCACCAGTAGAAAACTCGGGGCCTCTCCCCATCAATCCCTATTAGAGGAAGCCCTATCGGCCTTCGCACTGCAATGTGCTCCCAAGCACCAAACCTGTAGGAGCGATGTCATCACCAGACATCGGTCGCCCTTGTACACGACCCCATGCAGGATCCTCGTACAGTCGACATAGCACAAAGCTGCCCCAAGAAAACCTGTAGCCATGGTCTCGCATGTCGTAGATCACATCTGCTAGCATCCATGGCACCCTGCACCCACTCTGGTGGCATAGCAGAAGTCCACCAACCACTCCAGCTAGAACCCGTGTGAGTCTAGATGCCCAGGCATCTGACGTAGTGCCTCGATGTTAACTCCGCCCTTCTCCAGGGTGAAGCTCGGGTCACCACACAATCGCCCCATAGCATGGCCCTGATTGGCCATAGGAGTGATCAACCATCCTTGTATGGGGATTCTTAGAATCCTCCATACATCCTCCAAAGTGGGAGTCATCTCCCCTGTAGGTAGCCAAAAATAGGAAGAACCTCGGATAGCCCCATGTCTATAGACACTTGTGGCATCTCTGCCACATGTTGTAAGCCACTCGTGCCACTCGATCCTCGCTTCGCCTGTGTAAGAGCGGCCAAGTCATCTCTCAAACCTCCATATTTCCATTCCTTGCTCTTTAGCAAACCTCTCTGCAACATAAACAACAAAAAAAAACAATCATTAATAACAAACTCAAGTAATTAAAAATGCAAGTTAAAAATAAGTTCAATTTTATCAAATGATGATATCGTCCACTATTGGATGATATCGTCCCAAATTTGAGCATAATCGTCTCCGATTTCGCAAGCCGAAATCGTCCCTAATTTGACGAAATCGTCCCCCTTTCGTCGATTTCGCCCTTGGACGAAATTGGCGAAATTGAGACGATTTCGTCGAAATCGGGACGATTTCGTCTCGACGACGTCGACGGCCCAAAAATGGCCGCGATGCTCAAAATTTAATCAAAATTCACCTAAAAAGCATGTAAAATCAAATTAAAGCATTCTAAGTTAAGTCTAGACTCTTACCCGTAGCCCGCGTCGGACCTCTGTTGATCTGTGCGTCGTCTCCACCATTTTTGCTTCCAGAGCTCTAAAACCAGAAAAAGAGTAAAAATGAATTAGGGTTTTACCCTATTTTTCTTAATTTTATTCAAAAAATTAATTTTGCTTTTCCGCATTTTTACCTCAAACGTTCGATTTGGGTAAAAACACGGAGGGGGCACCATAGTAAGTCGTCGTACGATTCGACCAAGAATCGTCGCCTAAAAATGGGAATAATTTTTGCTTTCTCGTAGATCGAGAAGAACTCATCTTTAACGCATTTTCTTCGAAAAATTCGCTAAAGAGGGGGCAAAATGTAGCACCCTAAAATTGGCGCAGTGAAATTTTAATAATTACATTCATCCTAGTAAATAATTTAAATTCAAATTTTAACCTCCCAAACCGCCCGTTAACCGTCGGGTAATCCGTTTCCCCCTTTTCCATGCCATTTTTAGAGGTTGTTTTGACCGTTTGACGATATCGTCGCCGATCAGACGATATCGCCCCATATCTGACGATTTCGTCTGGGCTAGGACGTCCAGACGATCTTGTCTCAAAACTGATTTTGCACAATTAGCTTCTGTTCCAACGGGCCTCTAATCCGGGCAGAAGCGTGTCTGTGCCGTTAGAGACCCTCCCCCGTTGGAGATCTCCCAAATAGGGATGATCTCCAACCTCCTAACCTCCCTCCTAAGCCTATTTAATCCTAAGCCCTCCCCTTAGCACCCCCCTGGCTGATAATTCCTGTAACTCGACTTCATACACGTTAAAACATCCCAAATTTCTATTTGCATTAGTTCTATATCAATTTTGTTGTAGGTACCTTACTGTTTTTTAGCCGGAGCAAGCTTACATCGTCGTCGACGAACCTGTTCAGATCGGAGGCGAACCTATCGAATCAGAGACGATTTCGTACCAATGCGAGACGATTTCGACTGTAGTCAACATTGAGGCAATCAGTGCCTGAAGTTTGCATTTCTCTATCTTTTCTCTATTATTTTATTCTGCAATTAGCTTATTTTATTTAGTATTTTATACTATTTTGCATTTTGGAGTTCACCCATCTAGATCAAATGCATGATTAAATCATAATTATTATTTAATTAGCATAATTCATTCATGTTTCTATGTTTAAGTTTCATTTTGATAGTGCTACTATCATTTTATACTATTTCCCTCTGTTATCATTGTTGTATTTTCCGTATTTTGCACCTATTTCTCTCTTTGCAGGTCTCTGACGAATTCGTCAGATCTCAGACGATCTTGTCTGATCTCAGATGATCCTGTCAAATTAGAGGCGATCCTGACTGCTTCAACATCAGAATCTTCATCAGACATCCGGATCAGGTATTCTTCTTTTAATATTCTGTAATTTCTCTATTTTTCAGTTCTATTCTACTTTTTTGTATTCATTTAATTTGCATCTTCATATAGAATAGCTTAGATGCATTTTGGCCAAACCTAGGATATGAATGCTTAAGGCTAAAATGAACACATAAAACACATTCCCAACCTAGGCGTGGAAACTGCCATTAAATGTTTCCTGGTGAACCCACCATCCATCAAAAAATCACCAAAATACACCTCCCTTGAGAGGCGGGACCTTCGCAAGTCCTCTCAGTCCGAGGTACCGTGACATCCTTTTCACATCCCCCTTTCGGGCACGGATCCTATAGCCTGAAGGTAAGGGTGTGAAAAATTTGGAGCGATACACCGGTTAAGCTATCCATTTATGAGCTCATACAACAGTCCCCAAAGCACAGGGAGACCTTGATGGATATTTTAAGGTCAATTGAGATCCAACCATAAGATCCAAATGCATTCACCCATTTTTTGGGACAAGTACAAGAATACCAGGAACCTGTAATTTGATTCTACGATTATGAGATTAATATAGTACCTACCGCCTTACCAGATCCTCTATTGCACATTGTAGCATCAATCAACGATTTAAATTTTAAGTGGGTCTTGATCAATATAGTTTCGTCAATCAAAATCATCACAACAACGTAAATAGAACACCTTAAGATCCCCAAGTCCAATATCATTTTGAGAACCTATACATTAAGAGCTTTCAATGATGATTTATGCAATACTATGGGAACAATAGTCCTACATATCAAGTTGGGGCATAAGACCATCCCCGTGATGTGTCATGTCTTGGAAGGGGCCATGCAATACAACATCCTCCTAGGGAGACCTTGGATAAGGGAGATGAAATGTGTTCCTTCAATTTTACACTAATGCGTCAAGTATGTCCATGATAACAAAGTCTACATGGTGTTGGATGATGAGGAGCCATTCAAGTATGTTCATCAAGTGGATTATCTAGGATAATTTATGATTCCTTCTACCCACTTGTATGTAGAACCTTCATACCTAGCCACGTAACTGAGTAATAAAGACAAAAGGGTATGAAAAGACCCATCTGCATCAACACCTCATCTTGCACGCAAAGTGGCCAATGCTTCTAATCAACCATCAATGCCTGAATAAAAAAATGATCAGAAGCTAAAGACACCTATGGTTGAGGAAAACAAACTCAAGGAAATGTTAACCATAGCTATTTAAGAGGGTCCAAATCCCATGGAGGAAGAAGATCACCAAGACCTAGTCAAAGATGATGACTACCACCCCGCTTCACTAGTGTCATCTGTGGGGTCATCCACCTCACATACGACTATACACTTGGCAAGAAAAAATATAGGAGAGTATCTTGTGTAGAACATAACCTTTACACCTATCATAGAGTCCACATAAGACATGGGATGATAAAAACAGTTAATACCATTGGTGGGAATAGTGGTTCTACTTGGAATCCCTCCCAACCCGTCAAACTTTGTCTACACCAGACTAGACTACACCCATAAGTCTACTAAAGAAGAAGATGATAATTGTGACTTGTTCACTGTTAATGTTTATAACATCTATAATCTTGAGTTTTCTTTAAGCTACTTTGAATGCTGCCATTGGTATGGTTACGGTCTTGGTATATATGAGCAGGGGTGAAGGTGACCACTCGAGCCACAATACTAGCTTCCTACTGATAGATTTGGGTTAGGCTATCATATCAGAGGTTGAGATGAATCTCTAGCAATAGTCTTAGATAGATTGAGCTTGGGATTAGGAGAAGGCATCGATTTTATTTATTATCACCTACTAAGTTTGAGACTTATGAGCAGTAGGTAAGTGGTCGCGATAAGCATACCGCCACCCAAGACTTATCATCCAAGACTCACAATTGAGGCCATCCTAGTAGGGTTTAACTCATGGGATGAAGAGCAAGAAAAAAATGGATGTGGCAAGTGATGATGAAGCACAAGAGGGCTTGGCCTATCATGGGCCTCGCTACTTATGAAGACTTACTTGGTCCATCCACAATGAGAGTGGATACATATCGGATGAAAGTGACTATGAGTCAGAGGACTCAATAGAGATAGCCTACCTAGGGGTAAGGCAATGACCCCATGACTTGGGGCAACATACTAATACAGATGGATTCTTCATAAATGACAAAGAATATGAGGATGAAACAAATATGGCTTACTTAGATCCAAGACGTGAGCCCCTCATATTAGGGCCACACACTAATGCTAATGGCTTATAGATAAGTGATGATGATTTTGAGATGGCCTATCTTGGGCCTCGCCATTTAATATAAGTCAATATGTTGGTGTAAAGAGAAGTGACACTTCGTGCCATAGACCCTGGCTTGCAATTTTTAAGGAGACTTATTGAATTGAATGTCATTCATCACATGGTCAACCCCCCTCCATCGACATTTAGGTAACTCTTAGAACCCAATGATCCTATTGTCATCCTGGCTCATGGGCTAGATCTGTTAGAATATTATGTTATATTACATTATTTTTAGCAAAAGTAGCGCTCATAGGTGCTCTCCAATTTGGTTGAATAACCACTAATTGGTTAGAACCAACTTGTAACCAATTGTAACCTTTATATTTGAAATTAATGAGAATGGTCAATTGCTTCATCAAATTCATCATAGTACCAGATCCAGGGACGATAGACCTACGAACGGAGGACCTGACAAATAGTCGATAAACCCTAATGCAAATAGCAGACAGACTGACATAGACAGAGGACCCTGACAGACAACAGATAGACCAGACGCAGATAGAGGACCCTGACACACAACGGATAGACTGATGCAGACAAAGGACCATGACACACAATGGATAGACTGGATACAGATCGAGGACTGATGCAGATAGAGGACCCTGACACACAGTGGATAGACCAGACATAGATCGACGATGGAGGAGGCAAATGGAGGCAAAAGGATGGGGTTGGTTTCCCGTAGGCAACCAAAAGCTGTAGCACTTTCGGTATTTTTTCAACCCTCCCACAGTGGCCGCACAGGCCATGTGGGATAAATATTTGTTTTCCCCTCTTTGACCTCGACACGGATAATACCTTCGTGGTTACCAATTTGTTTCATTAGGCCCTTCGGCTTTCGTGGTCGGTATGGTGGCTGTTTGGTGGTAGGTTGTGGTTTCGAATCCCGTCGGGGATTTTTTGACGACTGGTTCCATTGCCTTTGATGCCTGTGCACTGTTGACGCCCGCAGGACCTGTTTACGATCGTAAAGCACATATTGACACCTAGCAGGTGTCATTTACACCAAAGGAAGCATTATTGATGCCTTGAGGCTCCAATTTTTTTTCATTTGAGGATCTTTAACGGTATTTTTTACCCATTCTTGTCTATTTTGCAATTTGAAGGGGGGAGTTCACAAATTTTACTTGCAAAATTGTCAGATAAAGGGGGGAATTGGTAATAAGAGCTATAATTTGTGGGCATTTATGATTGTTTTATTTGCATTTAAATACTCTATTTTCTTGCATTATCAATCATAAATTACAAAAACATATAAGACCCAAAATTTATACCCTATTTGTGCAATTTATTGCACAACAATGTTCGGTATTTGAGATACCTCTGGTCCACACTTACAGGTAATGCTGTCGTGCTTTGGACTACTATATTCACTACCTAATATAGCTACAACAATGACATCTGAGATTTTTCTCTATAAATCATCAGGGAGAAATAAGGAAAACCAATTTTTTTTTTTTTTCCCATTTCATACCCACATCGTGATTGTTGTTAGGCATAAATCCTGACGAAAGTTTTTTTTCCAAAGTGTTTAGGGGAAGTTACGCCCCACGCATGCGGAATAAAACTTTCTATGGTAGGTGTCATTAACAACACGATGCCCTTTTAGTATCGCCTATGTTCAATATATTGTGCTTCTCATATGTACTTATAGTCTCCCTCACGTAAGGGCGAGTACATATTGAGTAGTATACTGTTCATATATACCTATAGTTTCCCTAGGCGGGTGTATATTGAATGGTTACAATATAAAGATCTAGTAGGTATAAAGAAAGGGAGACCAATTTGTGGTATAAGGAACCTTCATAATGGCCACAATTCATAAGTATCTCTCAGATTCACAATTGTTGAAAGGTCCTAACTTTGTTCCATGGAAGACAAATATGAAAGCCATACTTCAGTTGGAAGATTTATGGGATGTAGTGACTGGCACTGCCAAACGTCCTCAAACAGCAGGAATAGATCAAGATGCTTGGGATAAGAAAGACAAGAAGAGTCTTGTGTTTATCTTGCTTGCTACTACAGATGAGGTGCAACCTCATATTTGTGATGTGAAAACTAGTAAGATATCCTGGGATGCTTTGATCATAGTATATGAAGGGAAGAATCAATCCACTATTATCCATCTTCAAACTCAACTACATAATCTCGAGATGAGTTCTGGAGAAACAGTTGACATATTCCTTTGCAGAGTGGCAGACTTGAAAGAAAAATTGAATGCTATGGGAAAACCTGTGGATGATGATGTCTTGAATTCTATTATCTTGAGAGCATTACCAAGTTCCTAAAAGATGTTGATCACTTCTCTCAATGTTTTTGGTAGACAAGTATCTTTTGTGGAACTGGTAAACTTACTTCAGACTGAGGAGGCAACTCAGGTCCAGAAAGATGATGTGCCAGATAATGCTCTTTCCACACAACAAAGTGGTAAAAAGCAAGGCCAATTTCAAAAAGGGGGTGCTTCTTCCAAAGGAAAAGGGAAGCAAAATAAGCAAAAGGATACCAAATATTGCAAAATTTGTGATATGAATAACCATGACGCCAACAGGTGTTGGTTCAAAAACAAGCAATCCAACGAAAGAGGATCTCAGAATAAGGGCAAGAACAAGCAAAAATACAATAAGCATAAGAACTCTAAAGGCCATGTTGCTTATGCTGACTCCAACTCAGACTTAGATCCTCCTGAGTTCGATTCAGATTTTGACTCTGAAAGAGCACATAAGGTGCTCATGACTCATACTTCGTCTTCCCAGATAGATGTTGTATGGTATATTGATTCAAGAGCTAGCAAACACATGACTGGGGACAAATCATGGTTTGATACTTTTGTGGAGAAAGAGGGTAAGCCATTCACAATTGCTGACAATCAAGTATATCAGGTAAAGGGAGAAGGGGATATTTTTGTGTCCCTTCCTGATGGTATTTGTCAAATTGAGAAGGTTCTCTATGTTCCAGGCTTAGCCAATAATCTGCTTTCAGTCACACAAATGTTGGATAGAAACATGGATGTCGTGTTTCGAGTTGTCAAAGGCAAGAAGAGATGTTTTATCACACACAATGGTAAACATGTTGCAATCGGATCCTACAAACATGGCTTGTTCATTCTCGATGCACTTTCAACTCCACATGTTGCTTTGGATGCAACTACAAAGGAGGCCACCTCTCTCTGGCATCGACGTTATGGGCACCTAAGTTCTAGATATTTGCTTGAATTATACAAATATGGGATGGTGAAAGGTCTTCCACCACTTTCATCTATCTTACAAGTTTTCTCATATTGCTTAGTCGGGAAGCAACATCAAGTGCCTTTTGAAGCAAGCTCCTCTCGAGCTGCAAAACCTTTAGAGCTGGTACATACCAATCTGTGTGGTCCTATGCCAACCAGCTATGGTGGGAAAAAGTATTTTCAACTATTCGTTGATGATTAATCATGGAAGATGTGGGTTTTATTTCTTCAGTTGAAATTAGAAGCGTTTCTCTACTTCCAACAATTCAAGAAACTTGTTGAGAAGGAGTCGGGATGTTTGATAAAAACCCTCCACTCATATCAAGGGGGGGAATACACCTCTAAAGAATTTTTAGAGTTTCTTAAGAAACATGGGATCAAAAGACAACTGAATACAGCCTATACACCTCAGCAGAATGGAGTTGCAGAGAGAAGAAATCATTCCATTATGGAAATGGTTCGATGTATGCTAAAAGGAGCACATCTTGAGGATCAATATTGGGTAGAAGTAGTAAACACAACATCATACCTCCTAAATAGAGCACCCACTAGAGATCTACAAGGGAAGACTCCACAAGGAGCATGGAGTGGTAAGAAACCTTCCATTTCTCATCTGAAGGTGTTTGGATGTAAAGCATTCATGCACATTCCAAAATAGAAAAGGAGGAAGTCGGATGAGAAAACCCTGCAATGTATCTTTCTTGGCTATGATGAGTACTCAAAAGGTTATCGATTGATTGATCCTAAGACCAAGAAGACACATGTAAGTAGAGATGTTGTATTTGATGAAGCTCTCACATCAAAAGACACATCCACAACTGTATACATAGATGAAGAAGAGCCTAAGAAGGAGGTTCAACTTCCACAGCAAAAACAAAAAGTTCCAAAATGGTATACTAGCACTTTGAGAGATGCTAAGTTGAAATCCCTTCTAGATCTATCTCTTGATAGGCCATGTACTCGTAGTATGACTCAACAAATGAAAGCAGAAGAATCTACTTCAGAGGTTGACAAACTTTGTCAACACTTTGATGATTTGTCAGTGGGTACCGAATATAACAAGGAAGAAGATGAGGATGGAGAAAAAATTTATTTGTCTACATTGAATACAAATGAACCCACAACGGTTCAATCTGCACTTGATCAACCATAGTGGAAAGAGGCTATGGATGTAGAACATAAATCTCTTCTTTAAAATAATACGTGGAAGTTAGTCGATATGCCAACAAGAAAGAAACCCATAGGCTGCAAATGGGTATTCAAAGTGAAGTATAAGGTAGATGGATCTATTGATAAGCATAAAGCCCGGCTTGTTGCAAATGGATATGCTCAGAAAGAAGGCATAGATTATGAAGAGACTTTTGCCCCTACTACAAAAATGACTACCATTCGAGTACTTTGTGCCATGGGAGCTCAGTTTGGGTGGAAATTACATCAGATGGATGTTAAAAGTGCCTTCTTGAATGGTGAATTACAAGAAGAAGTATACATGACTCAACCAGAAGGATTTGTGGTTAAGGGGCAAGAACAAAAAGTATACAAGTTGATCAAATCCTTGTATGGGCTAAAACAAGCTCCTCGAGCTTGGTATATCAAGATAGACAGTCACCTTATGCAACATGGTTTCATAAGAAGTCCTTCAAATGCAAATCTCTATATTAAGAAAAATGGTTCTGATATAGTGATTCTTGTACTTTATGTTGACGATCTGATCATCACAGGAAGCTCAGAAAGAATGATTGACTTAGTGAAAAATGACTTGAAGCAATCATTTGATATGACATATCTAGGACTTCTACACTATTGTCTTGGTTTAGAAGTTACTTAGCAAAAATTTCATATTAGAGTAACACAAAAGAAGTATGCCAAGACTTTAGTAGAAAAATATCGAATGACTAACTCTAAGTCAAAGGCAACTCCCATGGAGCAAGGACTTAAGTTATCTCAATATGATGAGTCACCTCAGGTAGATGGTACTCTCTATTGCCAGTTGATTGGGAGTCTCCTATATCTGACAAATACCAGAACAGATCTCAGTTTTGCTGTGGGATATCTTTCAAGGTTCATGCAAGAGCCTAAGATGACGCACTAGAAAGTAGCAAAAAGAGTGCTTCATTATGTTCATGGTAGTACAAATTATGGTCTGGAATATAGAAAGAATAATATTTTTTTCTTACTAGGATACACAGACTCAGATTATGCCGGATCTATTGATGATCGTAAATCCACTTTTGGATATGTTTTTCATCTAGGATCTAGACCTATCTCATGGCACAATAAGAAGCAACATGTGGTTGCTTTATCTTCTACAGAAGCAGAATATCGTTCAGCCAGTGAAGCAGTCTGTGAGATAATGTGGTTAAGTCACATTCTTACAAACATGGGCCTTCCAAAGAATCTTCCTCTTCATTTGTTTTGCGACAATCAAGGTGTTTTGAATCTTCTCAAAAATCCAATCTTTCATGAACATACCAAACATATTGATACCAGATGTCATTTTATTCGAGATGAAGTTCCAAAGCACCATATACAACTTCAATACATTTCTACTGATGATCAAGTTGCAGATATCTTTACCAAAGCACTTGGGCATATCAAATATGAAAAATTTTGAGATACAATTGGGATTTTCCAATAATGTAGTAAGGGGGGATGTTAGAATATTATGTTATATTACATTATTTTTAGCAAAAGTAGCTCTCATAGGCGCTCTCCAATTTGGTTGAATAACCACTAATTGGTTAGAACCAAATTGTAACCAATTGTAACCTTTATATTTGAAATTAATGAGAATGGTCAATTGCTTCGTCAAATTCATCAAGATCCAAATATTCCCATTCCTCCAGAGCCTCATCATGAGCATGTAAGGGAAAACTCAAAGATAAGATTTCACCCATGTGGTCCTGGATATTTCATCACATCCATTAATATAATCTCCATTGATTTGACCACTCCAATTCATAATCCAACCAACCTGAATAAACCTTTGTGTCTTGATACATACATAATTTATTGGGATCGCGCTAATTCACCAATAGAGCTTGAATATATTTTCTCTAATGAAGATATGTTACAACCATTTCATTTCGCACCAGGCTGTGCCCATGATGTATTCCATGCTAGTTTGGATCTTGAGTCAGTAGGACCTATAAATATTGTCGATGACATTCACTTGATACCCACGCCTCACCAGTTGGAGGATGGATCACATATGGCTATAGAAGCAACTTTCAAAGTGGATATTAGTGATTATCCTACTCAACCAAAGAAAGTCAAGTTTAGAGAAAGTCTATCTCTAGAATAACAAGCCATCATAATTCCTATCTTGAAAGAGAGGCCAAATTTGTTTGCCTAGACTTACAAGGATATGCCTGGGATAGATCCAAAGTTATTCATTCACAACCTTTCATTGGAACCCGTGAAGAAATCAGTCAAATAGAAGTTGAGAAAAATGCATCCCATCGTCACTTTGATGGTAAATAATGAATTGCAAAAACTATTGGATCCAATTTTCATAGTTCCTATCGACTACCCTGAGTGGGTATCAAACATGGTGCTCGTGGGGAAACCTGACAAAAGAGTTCGTATCTGTACAGACTTAAAAGACTTAAAAAAGGCAACTCCAAAGGATTTGTTTCCATTGCCAAACATAGATGATCTTGTGGATGCAACCACAGGTCACGAAATGCTCTCCCTAATGGATGGTTTTTCTAGATACAACTAGATCTAGATTAAACCCAAGGATCAACATAAAACTACTTTCATTAATCCATGGGGAAAATTTTGTTACAAAGTGATGCCATTCGGTCTCAAGAATACTGGTGCCACATATCAATGGGCCATGACATACATATTCCATGACTATATGCATAAGATCTTAGAATATTACATGGATGACTTACTTGCCAAGTCCCTGGTGCGGCAAGAGCATGTTGAAGTCCTTAGAAAAGCCTTTAATTGCCTCACTGAGCATAATGTCAGATTGAATCCTAAGAAATGTGTTTTCGATGTAACTTATGGAAAGCTTTTGGGATTCATAGTTTCTAAGAGAGGCATTGAAGTTGATCCTGTAAAGGTAAAAGCTATACTGGAAATGACTGCCCCTACCAACATTAGGGAATTAAGAAGCCTACAAGGCAAAATAACATCCATAAAAAGGTTCATTGCATAATTATCGGATAAGTGTCGGCCCATGAACCAGTTGTTATGCAAGGATATCTTGTTTCATTGAGATGGAGAGTGTCAACAAGCCTTTGCAGATATAAAAACTTATCTAGCGATGCCACTAGTGTTGGCTCCGCCAAGGCCAGACATACCATTCTTATTATATATCAGCTACTAATTTTGCTTTGGGCACCATGTTGGCCCAAAAGAACATGCAAAACAAAGAGCAAGCCATATATTACATTAGTCGCACATTGGTGAGTTATGAGCTAGGGTATGCATATGTCAAAAATTTGTGTTTAGCAGTGGTCTTTGCAACTCAAAAGTTGTGACACTACATGTTGAGCCATATGACCTATGTTATATCAAAACAAAATCCTTTGCAATACATGATGAGCAAGGCATATCACAATACGTGTACCACGAAGTAGATCATGCTATTGATAGAATTTGATCTAGAGTTCATAAGACAAAATTACATCAAGGGAAAAGTCATAGCAGATCAATTGGCAGAGGTGCCTCTTTAGGATAGAAAAACTCTCACCATATATTTGCCTGATGATGTGGTCTTTGCACTATCTGATCTGCCAGAACTTGAAGAACCTAAGAAGGAAAGAGACATGTCATTGTTCTTCGATGGTTCGAAGTGTGAACAAGGGGGTAGAGTAGGGATTGTCTTTATCACACCGTAGGGTGCTCCATTACCCTTATCATTCAAACTAGACTTTCCTTGCACAAAAAACAACATGGAATACGAGGCATTGATATTGGGACTTGTTGAGTGGTATTTTCACCCGATTGTGAAAACACACTCTTCGATAGGATTTGGGTTCCAAATCCTCTCTTGCAAAGAAATTAAATAAATAATTTCTCCAAGGTCTCTGCTATATTAGCATTTTACATTTGTGTATTAATAATCTCAAATAAAGACATTCAATTTAAATGCTTGGAACACCTTAGTGGTTGCAAGTAACTAAAAAAAAGGGGCAATGTTGGTTTATTTTATTGTGAAACTTTAATGATTGTTTATTGAACCCAAATAAAGCAAATGTGATCTGGCCCTTATATGACCATGACATAACTTCAAAATGAAATTGATAAAATGCCATAAAACATAAATCCTTCAATGAAATTGGCATTTTCATGAAGGGAATGTCATCATTGGTTCATGAATGAAAAACAAAACTGAAAAATAAAATTCTGGCCCTGAAATGGAAATTTTCTATTTTCGTATTTTAAAGTCTGCAAACAAAATAGCAGCTTCGGTGAAATTTAAACAACTCCAAAAATGAAATTTTAAAATGCGTGTTTGAAATCTACAGTATTACATACGCAATGGTGGAACTATTTTGGATTTTGAAGTTTTTTAATTTTTTATTCTAATACCTGAGAATTAAAATAAAGTTGGAACTTCTAAAAAATAAAGTGTAGAAAAATGAAAATAAAATGCAAAAAGAAAAATGAAAATGAAAATGCATTCAGTTTGATGCTATCCTGTTTCGACAAAACCGAAGATATGAGGTTTTCTGCACACAACCTAACCTATTGAACCTGCAAAACATGCACAATCCATATAAGTTAAGTGCTGATCCCTAGGGTTTTAATTACAATTTTTAGATTTAGACATTCGCTTGAAGCAACCAAGATAACTTGCATTAAACTTCACCTATAAGCCTAAAATCTGAAAAGGGGAAAAATAAACATTTAATCACGCATGCAGAAAATGACTCCTCCTTTCTTGTCCATAAGATGCAACTCTCTGAATTTTCTGTATTAAGAATTTATCAATTTACAATGACAGAAATCTCTAGTTTTCTCAAAACTAGAAAAAGGGGAAGAAAAACACTCCAAAGTAGGCCTAGAATGGCTTCTCGCCTTTGGCACTGCAACTCTGCTCATAGTGGTTTTTGACCCTTGTACCTATCTGTGCTTCTGCTTTTAAAATTTTTGGCCATGCTCTTTGTTTCGCTCTACAACGCTTCGTTTCATTTCCCAGATCTTGTCATTTCATCTTCCCTGCCTCTTCATCATTTTTGACTTTCTGCTCGATGTCGAAACATTTGATCTTCTCTATGAACTATAACTGTCGATCCTGAAGTGTTATCATGGCCCTGACATCTTCTTGCCATGTGTTCTGTGCTTTTTTGCATGTTCTGTAATGGCCCACTATGAATCGCGACAAAAAATAGTATGTCGTGATATCATGACATTTTCTATCTGTAGCTTTGTTCTTCCACCTATATCGCGAAAATAAGACATGTCGCGATATCGCGACATTTTTATACCCATAGCTTTGTTTGTCTTCAAGCATCATGAAAATGAGACATGTCATGATTTCACGACATTTTTCTGTTTTGGGCCGCGTAGATGCAACCTGTCGCGAAATCGCAACGTTTTTCTCTTTTGGGCTATCTTGCTGCGCTTAACAGCGAAAACGTGACATGTCACGAAATCGTGACACTTTTCATTCTGCACCATCTCGCTGCTTTCTGTCATGAAATCGCGACATGTTTCCCTTGCTTAGCTTATCAGTCATTGTGAATTGCAAAAATGAGACATGTCACGATTTTACGACATCTTTCTATCTCTACCTCCTTTACCGCTGATATATCATGAAAATGCAACCTGTCGCGATTTCACAACACTTTCTTTCATTTTTTCCTTCCTCACTTTCCTACCGCGAAAACGTGACATGTCGTGATAGTGTGACATTTTTCACTGTCTTTCTCTCTCCTCTATCAACCACGATTTCATGACAGTCGCAATATCGCGACAATTTTCCATTCTACTCTACCTCGTGATCTGAGCCACAAAAATGTGACATGTCAGGATATCGTGAAAATTTTGTGTTGACTGTTTCTCTTGCTGTCGTTGATCGTGATTTCATGACATGTCACAAAAACATGACATGTCGCGATATCATGATAGTTTCTGCACTTAGCCTTTTCACCCGTCAGACATCGCGAAAACATGACATGTCATGATATCGTGACATTTTTGAGTCTTCAACTTGGTTCTTTGTCTTGCACCGCGATTTCATGACATGTCACGATATCGCGACACTTTTGGCGTCCGATTTTGTTTGACCACTTTGACCGTGATTTCACGACATGTCGCGATATCGCGACACTTTTTATTTTTGTTGTCTTTTGCCGATCTAAGCCACGAAAATGCGACATGTTGTGATATCGTGACATTTTTCATTCCCAGCCATGATAGAGCAACATGTCACGATATCATGACACTTTTCATTTTTTTTTATTTTAGCATCTAGGCCACTGCAGTCTTCTTGGAACACGTGCAAAAAGGGTGGGTCCCCAATTTTGGGGTGTGTTGTGGATCAACCACAACAGGAATCCAAGAAGCCATAGCAATGGGCATTAAAATATTGAATATCATTGGTGACTCCTTGATAAACCAAGTCAAATGTCTATTCCAATGTAGATTCCCACTCTTGAAAACTTACAAGGAATTTGTTTATACTTACCTAGCCTGGTTGGAATGGTATGACATCGAGGAAATCCCTCGTACATCAAATAGATTTATGGACACCATGGATTCTTTGGGATCCTTAATCCCTTAGAATACATCTGCTAATTTTACAACCATTCATGTGAAAGTTCTTGTGCACTCAACAATACAGTGTGAGGCTTTAGACAATCAAGAATCAGTCAACATGATCAACATCGAACTAAATCAGGATTGGTCCTTCATGGCTAGAGACTTCTTACAAATGACACCTTGGGAATATTTGATCTCCCAAGGACCTATGGAGTGTGGTACAACCATACACCATAGAGTCATTCCTCAATATGTATTCACCAGCTTGGGAATTCAGGAGGAGCGAGTCATCTTTTCCATAGAGGCCATGGCTTATCAGGATTGGCTTTCCCAGCTGCAAGACTTCCTAAAGCTCAGAATAGTACCTCAAGGTTTGTCGCATACCGAAAGGTGAACATTCAAATAGAAAGCAACAAGATACATCTTGCTAGGAGAAATCCTCTATAAATGAGGATATGATGGAGTACTACTCCATTGTCTTGAACCCTAGGAAGCATCCTGGGCAATTTCACAAGCTCATGACGGTACATGTAGAGGACATTTTAGTGGCATGGCCATCATTAAGCACATCTTGAGAATGGGTTACTATTGGCCCACCATGGAAAATAACTGCTGCAAATATATCAAGAAATGCATTAAGTGCCAGTATCATGCAAATATCATGCACTTGACATCACAAGCCTTGCAACCCATCCAGGAAACATGGCCATTATCATAGTGGGGACTATAATTGATTGGGAAGATCTCACCCCCGTCCTCAGGCCAACACACATTCATCATAACGGCCACTGAGTACTTCACTAAATGGATTGAAGTAATCCCCCTAACATTGACAACTGGACCAAGGATTGTAGAGTTTATACTCCATAATATCATAAGTCATTTTGGGGTCCCTTCGAAGATAATATTAGATAATGGGCCATATTTCAAGAACAAAAATGTGTGTGCTTTAATGAACAAATACCATATTTAGCATAGTTTTTCAATGCCTTATTATCCGCAAGAAAATGGGTAAGTAGAAGCCTCAAACAAAACAATAGTCTCCATATTGAGGAACACGATGCAATAAAATCATAAGGATTGGCACATACAGTTGCATCTGGCACTATGGATATACAGGACTAGTGTATAGACGTCCATTGGGGCAATACCATTTTCACTTGTATATGGTGCTAAGGCCATCATGCCACTAGAGTTATAAATTCCAACTCTACGCATAGCATTGAATGACTTCATAGATTATGATACCGTACGGCAAGTCCGCATTGATCAGTTGATGCTTCTTGATGAACAATGAGTCAATGCTTTAGAGCATCTTCACGTTTACCAAGATCACATTGCACAAGCTTAAAATAGTAAAGTCCACTTAAGAGATTTTAAAATTGGGGATCTGTTGGTCATGAATCCACCTAGTCATATAAAATATGCCCTAGACCTGGCCAACATTGAAAGGTCAAGAGAAATAGAAGTCTCTCGAGCCAATCTCCAGAGAGGGCTGGCTCCCAAACTAATCTAAAAATGATTTCAAGGTAAGGGTTAGAAATAATAGAAAGAGATGGAATTATGGGTGAAGCTGATAGTTGATAGGGAGAATAACCTCAGATAGCAAATAACCTTAAACTAAATCCTGAAGATAAGCAGCACCTGATTCTTAGAATGCATAAACAAAAATTGGATCAGACATTGACCATAAGTTTGCCTTCAATTATACTTCAAATGTTCAAATGAAAACATAGCCAAATTCAAAACAACAAAATTCAACTTATATTTTAACACTGGACTAAGTAGAAGTGAATCACACAAAAAGCATCACATGAACAATAGTTTGGATCACCAACTCAAAAGACTCTAAGAACAGAGCAAAATGCACTTAGGATTTCTGCTTCAATTTTTGCAAAAAGGTCCTCCCTTTCCTTGAGATGTACATTAGTATTTATAGAGGCCTTTCCTCTCCCTTTTGCATCACAGCATTTAAAACATAAAATAGATTTTGAAGAGGAGATCCACAAAATATGCACTTGAAAAGAGAAAAAATCCCCCTAAATCTATCTTAGAGAAATCACATTCCATGCTTTTATGGATCAAGTTTGAAAATCAAACGGAAACAAGGGACAAGATTTCTCCATTAAATAACCATTCTCGGGGCATGCTTGAAGCGTTAGGAGATCACAAACAAGAGCTTTTAATATCGGAGGCATATTTAATTTTGGTGGTGTCAAAAACTGCATGATTGAACACGTTCTCCCATCTTGCGCACATAGGTAAACATCAAAACATTTAATCTTGGAGCCTCTCTGACCTCAATCTCAAAATTAGTTGGAGATATTTTAAAATATTACTTCGTTTGATCCTCATTTTCTCCTTACGATCTCCTATGCAATCTGAAGAAAAATGCGGACAGAACTTTATTGGACCTTTGTTGTCGCTTCTATCACGAAAATGCGACATGTCGCGATATCGCGACATTTTTCCCTCGCTACTTTCTCCTGTTGCTACCAGTCACGAAAAATGTGACATGTCACGAAATCATGACATTTTCCTCTCACTTGGCTCCTTGGCTGCTCCTTGTCGCAAAAATGTGACAAGTCGTGATATCGTGACATGTCATGAAATCGTGACATCTTCCTCTATTTGGCTGTTGTCCTATTTCACTTTCATGAAAACGAGATGTGTTGCAAAATCGTGACATTCTCCTCTCGCTTGGCTCCTTTGCTGCTCCAAGTCACAAAAATGTGACATGTCATGAAATCGTGACAATTTTATCCTACCTTGTACTTTTTTGCTTTCGCTCCGCGAGAATGCGACATGTCACAAAATCATGACATGTTTCTCTCGCTTTGCCCTCCCGTCGCCTTTAGTCACGAAAATGTGACATGTCGCGAACTCGCGACAATTTCCTCTCGCTTGGCTTTCATCGTATTTACTTCTATGAAAATATGACATGTCATGAAATCGTGACATCCTGCCTTTGTTTTGTTCCTTCGCTGCTCCAAGTCATGAAAATGTGACAAGTCACGAAACCGCGACATTCTGTACTTGGTGCTGTCCTTTCCGCTTTCTCCCCATGAAAACGCGACATGTCGCGATATCATGACAATTTTCTCTTTGTATTTTTTAGCTTTCTCCCCACGAAAATGTGACATGTCATGATATCGCGATAATTTTCTGTCTTCTCCTTCGTTGTCGCTTCCTATTGCAAAAATTCGACATGTCACGAAATCATGGCATTTCGTACCATCTTTCTCCTTCCTCGCTTTCCTGCCATGAAAATGTGATAGGTTGCGATATCGCGACATGTCACGAAATTGTGATATTTTTCCTTGGCACTCCCCTTTGTTGTTGTATGTCGTGATATCATGATATTTTCCTATCACTTTGCTTTCTTGCCACTATCTTCCATGAAAATGTGACATGTCGCGATATCACGACGTTTTATCCTTGGCGCTCCCCTCTCGCTTTCCTGTCGCAAAAACGTGACGTGTCGCGATGTCGCGAAAACTTCGTCGTTACTGCTCCCTTTGCTATTTTTTAGCATGAAAACATGACAGGTCATGAAAATGCGACATGTCGTGATATCGTGACATTTTTTGTGCTTTGCTTTTTTCTGCATTAGACACCACGAAAATGCAACAGGTCACGAAAATGCGACATGTCATGATTTCGCGATATTTTTCACTTACTTTGCTTTAGCACAAAACTTGTAGAGATTTTTGTTTTTTACTTATTATCCCTTTTGAGGTGCTTGGAGGGACAAACAGAGGAGTGAGTATCTCTACAATTTGTGCATTATTTTGCATGAACAACAACAAAAAAATGTGGCAAAAATGCCAACATTCTTGGCAGCTCTCGGGGTATACAGTTCTACTGTATGCATGAACCCCGAGCCTTTAGTCATTGGGAAACAGAGTCAAGAAGTTGGAGGAGTAGAATAAGTGAGTGCTAGTTGATGTTGAACGTTTTTACGGGCTACTGCAACAAGCTCTTGCTGGTGCTCGACACTTAAAATAGTACTTTCAATAGAAATTTGAGGAATAGTAGAACTTCCCTTATTCCTTTAACTACTGCATTTTGCCTAGCTCGATTGAGTTGGGTAATCACTAGGTGCTGTGAAAGGGTCTCCATGGCAGTGGTGAGAAGCACTTGGGTTGCAAAAATGGGAATGAATGGGGTGATGACCGGTAGATGTGCAGGTCGTGGAACGGGAATGGTGAATGATGGAATGGTGGAAGATGGAGGAGTAGAAGCGGTAGATACAACAACTGAATAGGGCGCTACTGTGCTACCAGCTATTGGGATTCCATAAAATAGATAATGAAATGGAAGTATATGGGATGGAGAAAGTGGTGGTAACTGTGGAGAAGTGCTCAAAAGACAAAGGATTGGAAGAAAGGGGGAGTGAAAAAATAGGAATATCAGAGAGGGGAGTAGAAACAACAGTAGTTGCTTGATTATGTACAGTGGAAGGAGTGGGAGAAGAAGGGGATGAAAATAAGGAAATGGAAGAAAGAAGTAGATGGAAGCCACTACCTGTTGGGAAGGAAAAATAAAAAGAGATAGAAATAGACATACCTGCGGGCTCGTGTGCAGAAGGAGCCGAAGTTGAATTTTTTTTTTTTGTGTCTGTACAAGGTAACACTGTGTTTTCACATCATGAAATGTAGGCTTTCAAATGAAAGTCATTAACTGAGATAGGAAGTGAATTACCTTCCAAGTCCTCAAGATAAAATGAATTTGTTGCACCTGTACTGGCAATATGGAATGGACCTTCCCAAAGAGCATCAAATTTCTTGTGCATCCCTGTCTTGGCCTTCTTTTCATGCCACTTTAAGACTCAGTCACCCACTTTGAATGTGCGGTCAGTAGAACCTTTGTGAAACCATTTTGAAATTGCCTGTGAATGCTTAGCAAACTTATCATAGGCCAAAGAACGTTTCTCTTCCAACTGCAACAACTAAGCCAATCGTATGTTCATAGGATCCATGTTTTCTTCATCGTTTGGGAATTCCTTCAATTGCTGCAAGGTAGGAAATTCTAAATGAATAGGTAATCTTGCATCTTTCCCGTATACCAGGGCATATGGTGAAGTCTTGATATACTTCTTGATCGAAATTATATCTGCCCATAAGGCCTAATTCAATAAAAGGTGCCAAGATCTCTTATTATCCCTTAAGGATCTCTTTAAAATTTGTAGCAAGTTCTTGTTTGTAGACTCTGCCAAGCCATTCCCCTAAGGGTAATAATTAGAGGATATCTTCAAAAAGATATCGTAATTGTTTGCAAATTATCCTAGCTTGGATCCAATGAATGGAGTTTCGTTGTCTATGATAATGGCATCAGGAATGCTAAAATGCATGATCAGTCCTTCAATGAAAGTGATTACCACATCCTGATTTGTAGCCTTGGTTGGAATGACCTTAGACCATCTTGTAAAATAATCAGTAGCCATCAAGATGTACTTGTGTTCGACTGAAGAGTTTGGATCAATGATCCCAATAAAGTCCAGCCCCCACTGCTGAAAAGGTGCTTCTACTTGAATTGGATGTAGGGGCAATGGTGCATTTCTGATCTGTCTCGTATACCTTTGGCATTTGTCGCAAGCTTGAGCAATCTTGAAAGTATTCGTGAACAAAGTTGGCCAATAGTAACCATCCTGAATAATATTTAAGGCCATAGACCTACCAACGTAATGTCCTCCTAACATGCCAGAAAGAAACTCCTCTAGGAGTCTAGCTTTCTTGGGTTCCTTAACGCACCTTAGGAGAAATCCATCAATGTTTTTGAAGAACAATCCCTCGAGCAATAATACATACCTAAGATCTTGTAAGCGAAACCTTCTCCGTTGTGAAGAATTTAATTTTTGGGGACATCGACCCATTGAAAAATACTCAACAAGGTCGTTTGCCCAATCTTGGCCTTGTGCAAAGATGTTCGCTAAATTCCTTTCTTCAGCAGGGTCATTCACTTGATAATCAACTATCTCAGAGGCTGCAATTTTTGCTAATTGCTAGCATATGGCTTTACCCCGCACCAACTTGTTTGGATGGATCTCAACATCGAACTCTTGAATTTTGGTGATCCAACCGACATGCTTATCATCCATCTCGCCCTGAATGATGAAGCTCCTTACATCGGGGTGGATGACGTAGACGATCATCTTGCTCTGAGATACGAAGTGCCTAAAATTTTTAAGAGACTTCATGATAGCATAGACCTACTTCTCAATGAAATTGTATCTCTCCTCATGGGGTAAGATAACCTGGCTAAGGAAAGCAATGGGTCTTTCATCCCCATCATCTCCTTTCTGTGTAAGAACTGAAGCATAGCTTTCATCCTCTCCAACTGCATACATAATGAAGTCCTTAGAATAATCCGGATTGATCAACACAGGGACTTGTGCAATTCTATCTTTAATCTCCTGAAATGCGTCTTTCCTCTGAGTTGTCCACTTGAACTCCACATATTTCTTTAATAGCTCAGTCATGGGCTTGACTACTCGGGAAAAGTCAAAAATAAATTTTTTGACAAAATTGATTTGCTCGAAGAAATATTGCAACTCTTTCTTATTGGCAGGGAGTGATAGTCTCTTCAAAGCTTCAGCTCTTGATGGATCAATTGCCAAACTTTTCTTTGAGATAACATGTCCTAAGAGCTTACCTTCATTTACTATGAAAATGGACTTCTTTGGGTTGATGGAAATGCCAAACTCCCAACATTTCTCAAATATCTGCATCAAATGAGAACGGTGTTCTTCTCGTTTGTACGAAAAGACAGTCATATCATTGAGATAGATGACAATGATATTATTTAAAAGCTCCCCAAATGTGATGTCCATGGCCCTTTGAAATGTAGCCCCAGCATTGGACAATCTAAAGGGCATGCGTTGATAGGCAAAGGTACCCCACTTGGTTGTGAATGCGGTTTTGTGCTGATCCTCATCCCTGACCCAAATTTGATTATATCTAGAGAATCCATCTAGCAATGAAAAGCGCTGAGCCCCAGCAACAACATGAAGGATATGATCAATGCGAGGCAATGGGTAGTGATCTTTCAAGGATGCTCGGTTCAAATTTTGAAAATCCACACACAGTCGTATATCTCCATTTTTCTTACGGATAGGAACCAAATTAGCAACCCAAGTCGAGTGCTTAATCGGATATATAATCTTAGCCTGCAACATCTTCGCAAGTTCAGCCTTCATGAGGGCTTCAATATTTGGGTTCACCGATCTCTACTTCTTCCTGAAGGGTTTGACTCCTAGCTCGATAGTGTGCTGAATGATTTCTTTATCATATCCCCTTAGATCCTCGTAGCTCTAGGCCACGATGTCAGAAAACTCTTGACATAATTTTTTGATTTCTTGCAATTCAACGAGAGTAGAATCAGTACCAATTTTGATGACCTTATCAGCCTCCAACTGAAGCTCCATGTATTCTTTCTCATCACCTTGATCTGATGCTTCTTGGACCGATCATTCTGATCAAACAAGCTTTCTAGAGTAATGAGGCCTTTAGGAATGTGGTTATTCCACAACTGAATCAGACCTATTTATTCACACTCCAAGATCCTTCCCTTGACGGTGGCAGCTTCTTAAACCAAAAAGTTAACAATTTTCTCATTGCTATCGAAGACTTGCCAAAAGGTGTCCTTGTATGGGATAGAGGGCCTATACACCATTCTCACTATTTTTGGCCTTCGCACCACCTGCTCGATTGGTGAAAAATTTACTCCCAAGGAAGCCAACAGGTCAGCATGTCTATTTTGTTCTCATGGAACGAAATGCATGCTGAGAGTAGAGAACGATTCGAATAGGTCCCAGACCTTGTTGCGATAGTTCTTGAGATAGTGGTGCTTGGACACACACTTATTGGTCACCTGATTGATAATCAGCTCGGAGTCACCAAAGATTTGTAATTATCGCTCTCCAAGTTTCTCAGCCTTCTTGAGGCCTAGGCATAAAGCCTCATATTCTGCTGCATTATTTGTGCAGCTCTAGGTCAAATGATATGAATAGGATCATTGAATCCCAGAAGGTAATACTAGAACAATCCCAGCTCCAGCGCCATTTCTACATCGTGCTCCATCAAAATAGAGCTTCCAGAGCTAGTCTTGAATTTCATCATTCTTTTCTTGAGCCTTTTTAGGCTTAAAAATGGAGTAACACCCCAAGTCAGTTTCCATCATGGAGTTGAAATTTGCCATGGAAAATTCATTTTTTGGGTGGAGCTCTTCCAAAGATTCTTCCATTAAGTCAAGCTCACCAAATTCTTCAGACATCATGTGCACCAAATTTGCTAACTTGTCCATTTCATCTATTCTCTCCACATGAAATGTGGAAGGCTTCTCATTGAAAATTTTCACCTTTTTACCTTTATGGATCACCTCCAAATGAGTAAAATCCAAAGAAAGGTAACCCCCGAGTTTAGCCGTGAACTCTTGAGAGAGAAACATGCCAAAACATGGCTCTAGGTCTACTACTATGATCTCCTGGATCACAGTAATCTGAGGTATGGCATGCAAGGAGATAGGAACATCCTTAATTATGCCCACCGTCTTTACTGAGGTACCATCTAGCTGCAAAACTCCCATGCTAGTCCTTGTATATTCCATGCCTATGACATCACATACTGCTTTAGGCATGACAGTAGTAGCTGCTCCTAAGTCAATGAGGCAATTATGCACCACATGTCCCTCCATTCTCAATGAAATATAAAAAGGTGGTGGTCTATTTTTTTTTATGACTAAAGAGGTCAAAGTTTGGGCCATAACTACCTGGGCTGGAGCCTTCCCCTTACTTTGTGTGGTCTTCAAAGATTCTTGTAAGAGATTCACCTGTCCAGGCAGCTGCAAGGTGTCATACAGACTTACCTTGGCTGGTATCCTTTTGAGTTCTTCGATGATGTTGTACTCCATTGAAATCGGCTCTCCCTCTCCACTAGCAGATTCAAATCTGCTTCTATATTGCTGGGTGGCCTCCACTTGTTGTCGTTTAGTCAATAATGGATATCGCAACGTCTCTCTAGCTTGTTCCTTCATTTTCGCTTACGGTTGGGAGGTATAAGCCTTAGCTTGCAACCTCTCTTTTGCTTGTGGTGGAAGCAAATCCTTTGACAAAATAGGTGGGTCTTGTTGCGGGGCTAGAGGATCATGAGTCTTTGCAGGTATTTGTTGCTTTTTTGCTTGTGTAGGAGGCACTTTCAATGGCTCCATCTTAGCCGGATCTACCACCATTGGTTTCTTGCCGCTGCATGTCAAGGACTGCAATGTATTCCTCAAGAGACATCACGGAATTATGATCTACCTCTCGAATCATGTTTATATGGCTCCCCGTAAGAACTTGTAAATAATTTTGGTGGACCATGCAAGTGGACTCATCATGTGGGTCATTGCATGAAGAACACCAGTAAGATGGCTCATGTGAAACTTCAGAGGGACCAACCTCTTCACTTACCAGGATCACTGAATTCCTCTTAGGTACTTTCTCTATAACCTTGCTAGGAGAAACTTGCTCTCTAGTTACCGCTAGAATAAATCTTTATGGCTGAAAGTTCCTTTACACCTCTCTCTAGTCCATAGATGTCATCTTGTTATTGAGGGCTCTCATGGCCAACTAAATTTCTTGCAAAATAGCTAATTGAGGATCTGGGCTTGAGGACACAAGCAGTGCCGGTAGAGGTAATGGAACTGGTGGAGAAGGTAATGTAGGAGTTGGAACTAGAGAGGTTAACTATGGAATGGGAATCATAGGTACCAAATTTGTGGGAGGATTCCATGAAGATGAAGGGAACATGGATGGAGCAGTGTAAGATGTGGTGGCTGCACCTGTAGGCTGGTGTTGCGAAAGCTCGAGGAAAATGGGCATAGTCATTTTCGAAGGCAATTTCCCAATGGCAATTGAATCGGCCTCAGCCTTCTGTGCCTAGGAATATAGTGCAGGAAAGGTTTGAACATTGGACATCCTAATGTTCATACTAATATCTGAGTGGAAATCCCTAAGATAGTAAAATGTTGCTTGGTCATTAGTAGGGCGAAGACCATCAGGAACTCTCTGTCAAGTTCAGGCAAACCTAACATTGAAATCCACTATCTCCTCTTGAGGATGCCTTTTGATATTAGTAAATTTATGCAACAAAGAAAATGGGTCTGCTTGCTCATTGAACCCTAGGATTAGCATCTCTGCTAATTGATCCCATGAATTTATGGAGTTGGGAGACAAGGATCTATACCAACATAATAACTTACCTCGGAGTGACAGCACGAGCAATTTTATCATGACATCTTCGTCTGTGATATTATGAATTATAGCCAAGGATGCCACATATGACACATGCTCATACATGGTCTTTCCAGTCCCATCGTATGTAGGAAAAGCCTTCAATGCTACAGTAGGAACTAGATTTTGAAAAGGCAGGTCCAACGCTCCCGAATGGTTCCAAGAAGGAAATTGACATGGAGGAGGTTGTTGACCAGCCATTTGCACTACAATATTTGGATGTACTAGCAAGTTCGTAGAAGTACTGGTAGGAGTCGAAGATGGCACAAACTGACCCACCGCTTGTGAAGAGAAAGAAAATTACAGGTTCACAGGACTTACCAATCTTGAGCGCTCCCTCCAGTTTTGAACATCGATCTCGAAGAATTCGACTGGGTCTTTTGATTCTTTGGAACTTGATCTCATGATCATGAAGCAAATATTTTCACTAGCTTCATGATTGGAGATTTCTAGGTACTATACAGTCACCCTCAGCAAAGTCACCAGATGAACTTACAATCTCTGCTTTGAGGTCAAGACATTTCATCAAAATCTTGATTCCTTCGGGTGTCAAAATATGGGACTTGTGGGTCCCACTGGACGTGCCAAAAACTGTTGGTTACAAATCTGCCTAGTCACATAAAATGCACCCTAGACCCAGCCAACATTGAAAGGCCGAGAGAAATAAAAGTCTCCTGGGCCAATCTACAGAGAGGGTTGGCTCCCAAACTAATCTAAAATTGATTTCAAGGTAAGGGTTAGAAATAACAGAAAGAGATGGAAATATGGCTAAATCTGATAGTTGATAGGGAGAATAGCCTCAGATAGCAAATAACCTTAAACTAAATCCTGAAGATAAGTAGAAACTGATTCTTAGAATGCACATACAAAAATTAGATCAGACATTGACCATAAGTTTACCTTCAATTATACTTCAAATGTTAAAATGAAAACATAGCCAAATTCAGAACAACAGAATTCAACTTATATTTTAAAACTGGACTAAGCAGAAGTGAATCACAAAGAAAGCATCACATGAACAACAGTTTGGATCACCAACTCAAAAGACTCTAAGAATAGAGCAAAATGCACTTAGGATTTCTGCTTCAATTTTTGCAAAAAGGTCCTCCCTTTCCTTGAGATGTACATTAGTATTTATAGAGTCCTTCCCTCTCCATTTCGCATCACAGCATTTAAAACATAAAACAAATTTTGAAGAGGAGATCCATAAAATATGCACTTGAAAAGAGAAACAATCCCCCTAAATCTGCCTCGAAGAAATCACATTCCCTGCTTTTATGGATCAAGTTTGAAAATCGAACGAAAACAAGGGACCAAATTTCTCCATTAGGACCAAATTTCTCCATTAAATGACCATTCTCAGGGCATGCTTGAAGCATTAGGAGATCATGAACAAGAGCTTTTAATATCGGAGGCATCTTTAATTTTGGTGGCATTAAAAACTGCATGATTGAACACGTTCTCCCATCTTGCGCAAATAGGTAAACATCAAAAAATTTAATATTGGAGCCTCTCTGACCTCAATCTCAAAATAAATTAGAGAGCTTTTAAAACATTACTTCATTTGATCCTTATTTTCTCCTTACGATCTCCTATGCAATCTAAAGAAAAATGCGGACATAACTTTATTGGACCTTTGTTGTCGCTTCTGTCGTGAAAATGCGACATGTCACGATATCATGAAATTTTTCCCTCGTTGCTTTCTCCTGTTGCTACCAGTCACAAAAATGTGACATGTCACGAAATCGTGACATTTTCCTCTCACTTGGCTCCTTGGCTGCTCCTTATCGTGAAAATGTGGCAAGTCGCGATATCGTGACATGTCGCGAAATCATGACATCTTCCTCTGTTTTGTTGTCGTCCTCTTTCACTTCCGCAAAAATGTGACGTGTCACAAAATCATGACATTCTCCTCTCACTTGGCTCCTTCGCTGCTCCAGGTCGCAAAAATGTGACATGTTGCGAAATCGTGACAATTTTCTCCTGCCTTGTACTTTTTTTCTTTCACTTTGTGAGAACGCGACATGTCACGAAATCGCGACATGTTTCTCTCGCTTTGCCCTCCCATCGCCTTTAGTCACGAAAATGTGACATGTCATGAAATCGAGACAATTTCCTCTCGCTTGGATTTCATCGTCTTTACTTTCGTGAAAATGCGACATGTTGCGAAATCATGACATCCTACCTTCGTTTTGTTCCTTTGCTGCTCCAAGTCGTGAAAATGTGATAAGTCACGAAATCGTGACATTCCATACTTGGCATTGTCCTTTCCGCTTTCTCCCCGCAAAAATGTGACATGTCGCGATATTGCGACAATTTTCCCTCGCCTTGTACTTTTCAGCTTTCTCCCCGTGAAAACGTGACATGTCGCGATATCACAATTTTATGTCTTCTCCTTCGTTGTCGCTTCCTATCGTGAAAATTTGACATGTCACAAAATTGTGACATTTTGTACCATCTTGCTCCTTCCTCGCTTTCCTGCTGTGAAAATGTGATAGGTCGCGATATCGTGACATGTCGCGATATCGCAACATTTTTCCTTGACACTCCCCTTTGCTATTGTATGTCACGATATCACGACATTTTCCTATCACTTTGCTTTCTTGCCACTGTCTGCCATAAAAATGTGACATGTCATGATATCACGACGTTTTATCCTTGGCGCTCCCCTCTCGCTTTCCTGCCGCAAAAACGTGACGTGTCGTGATGTCATGACAACTTCGTCGTTACTGCTCCCTTTGTTTTTTTCTAGCGCAAAAACGTGACAGGTCGCGAAAATGCGACATGTCGCGATATCATGACATTTTTTATGCTTTGCTTTTTTTTGCATTGGACGTCGCAAAAACGCAACAGGTCACGAAAATGTGACATGTCACGATTTTACGACATTTTTTACTTACTTTGCTTTAGCACAAAACTTGTAGAGATTTTTGTTTTTTACTTATTATCCCTTTTGAGGTGCTTGGAGGGACAAACAGAGGAGTGAGTATCTCTACAATTTGTGCATTATTTTGCATGAACAGCAACAAAAAAATGTGGCAAATATGCCAACAGGATCTTGTGCTCAAAGCAAACCAACAGAATTAGAATTTACCTCCACACCTACGAAACAAATTCATAGCAAATTGGATAGGCCCTTATATGGTTTCAAAAAGAGTTGGACCTGGAGCATAACGCCTTATATCATTAGATGGTGTTGAAGAGCCTGAATCTCTCAATATCATTCACTTGAAGGCGTTCTACACATAAAACAAAAAATACAAAAGATTCAAATATGTCATAAAATAAAAACCATTCAAATATGTCATAAATATAAAAAGTATTCAAATATGTCATAAAATAAAAAAACATTCAAATATGTCATAAAATAAAAAACGTTCAAATATGTCATAAAATGAAAAATATTTAAATATGTCATAAAATAAAAAACATTCAAATATGTCATGAAAATAAAAAACATGGTCACCTCAAAAGCTCGAAAGGTATCTTAAATCCCTTTGGTCAAATAAAATCACAAAAAGCTCCAAAGGCATTTTAAAGCCCTTTAGTCAAATCAAATCACAAAAATGCTCCAAGGGTATCCAATCCGCTTGGTCAAAATTCCAATAAAAATGCTCCAAGGGTATCTAAGCCACTTGGTCAAATTCCAATAAAAAATGATCCAAGGGTATCCAAGCCACTTGGTCAAAATTCCAAAAAAATGCTCCAAGGGTATACAAGCCGCTTGGTCAAAATTCCAATAAAAATGCTCCAAGGGTATCCAAGCCGTTTGGTCAAATTCCAATAAAAAATGCTCCAAAGGTATCCAAGCCCCTTGGTCAAAATTCCAATTAAAATTCTCCAATGGTATCCAAGCCGCTTGGTCAAAATTCCAAACAAAATGCTCCAAGGGTATCCAAGCCACTCGGTCAAAATTCCAATCAAAATGCTCCAAGGGTATCCAAGCCGCTTGGTCAAATTCCAATAAAAATGCTCCAAGGGTATCCAAGCCGTTTGGTCAAATTCAAAATGCTCCAAGGGTATTTCATGCTACTTGGTCAAAAATCAAAAACCCAAAGGCACAAAGCCCTTTGGTGACATTAATCAAAAATACAAAAACAACATAAAATCAAAAACGTGAAAACAATTACATCTCACATCTTGCATCCACATAGTTGCATTACATTGTCATTTCCATTACATTCGTATATGGTATGATCACATTATTACAAGTAATGCCACGGTTTGTATCATAAATCATTCACAAATACACCATCATCATTCATTCATGTGTGTAATTGTGTTTCTCAACACAACCATATCAAGTTGCTATAAGGGACAGGCTAATATTTTCCGGTTATTCAACCATATCTAGTGGTATTATCAATTTTTGTGAAAATCCATTTTGATTAGTAGATAATAAGGATAGTCATGAAAACCTTAGATATTCAGAATCCCATCACTAATTATAGAAACTTAAATCCGAGCTGGACAAGGGAAGATGAAAGTTGCATATAGGGTTCTAAGTTACCTTAAGAAATAAGGGTCATCCTTGCTTATCCCCCTGTGCAACCGGTTCAAAGGTGTTGAGAATTGGCAAAAGAACAAGTTATGACCTAACCAGAAATGAGTGATTATCATCACTGCATACATCCCTTGCTTTCATAAAAATTAGCAAAACCTCGAAACAAAGCCAAATTCAAATCTCAAAATTGAAAGTTCAAAATCTTCAAAAGTCGAACATCAATGCCCAAATTCATAGTTTAAAATATCAAAAGAACAAAAGTAAAATAAACAGTGATTATCATCACTACAAGAATCCCTTGCTCAAAAGAAAACAAAAAAATTAGTTAAAATAAACAGTGATTTTCATCACTAGACATGAGCAAGTATCCCACATCAAAATGAAGAAAATAAGGGAATGGAACTTGAATCCCTAGAATTCTCAGCACAACCAAACCAAAAGCACGATGATATGTCTAATACAAAGGTATTATGCATTTGTGTAGACCAATGTTTGAATGTGGATGAACTAGCTTTAGGTAACCCAAGGTCACCTAGTGATATAGTCCAACACAGTCCAACATAGGATAAGATGAACAATTGAGGATCCCTGATCTTAGCAATGGGCTAAAAGAATCCCGCCTGACATCGAAGGAAAATATTGAGTTCTATATAAATATATTCATTTGCACACATAGGGACAACGAATCCATAGGTCCATGATGAAATCCTCGCTTATTCAAAAGTTTAGTATGGTCAGTATGCAGCTATTGATAGGGTAACTAGAAAGTTTGAATCTCAAGCAAAGCCCCAAAAATTATTATATAGCAAAAAATCATATCATCAATCATACCAACATTTTCTTTATAATATTCTATAAATTAGGGGGTATCAACATAGTAGGATAGATACCACATATATATTAGAAATAATATATAGACGACCATTGACTACTTTATATATTTTAATTTATAGAAACTTATCAATAAATACATACATTTCACACCATTACATCTCACATATGAATACTTAATCAATTCTTATGATAGGAGTGATTATTTAAATTCATGATTATTTTTTTACTTTCTGTAGTATCACCCATTAAGATTGTTAATATCTTATGCATTCCTTATGTTTTAAGTGATTAAAGCATATAGGTTCATTCATACCATACCATCACATAAGCTAGATGCATACAATTAAAGCAAAATTAAACATACATTTAACAATAAAATTGCATCCATAAATACAAAAGTCATCAATCATCCATCATTACATCATAAAGCACATCATAAAACATATAAGCAATATCCATTTGCATATAACCATAAATCCATCATTAGATCAACTCATAATACATCACATCATATCATATGAACATCTATAAATATACACACATTAGCATCTATTTCAAATCCACATCACCATAAATATCATCTATCACCTAACACATACATATATCAATTCGTAATAATACCATCATCCATCGCATCATAAAACAAAATAAAACAAAAATATAAGTAATAAACGATACACGTAATGAGTCATAAAATAAAGATATCATATAAATATGTGTATCAGGTCCATAAAGGTACAAAAATGCCCATGGGCTATAGTCAGGTAGGTCAAGACAACCTCAAAAATGAATCAAAAGAACACCATTAATCAAATACAGGGGTTGAGCCCCTGACATCACCTCCCCAAGTTCCACCTCCCCCTGTGGTGGTGTCACGGGTTGAATGGTGTGAACCTGTTGGTCTCTCTGTCTGAGTATGGATCCTCTAGCTAGGACGGGTGGAATACTGCCTTGAGATAGAGCGCCCACTGACTTATGAACCACCTGCACTGGGTTCCTCCCTAGGAACAAGCCCATGCCTCCTGAGCTATATTTGGAGAGCAGTAATGTGACCAACATGGTCCTAAATCTGCCCCTCATACTCATCCAATAGTAACTACATGTGTAGAACCTCTACCCCTAAATATGCTTCGATAACACCCTGTGGTGTAGGAGGAGGAACCAAAAACTACATCCTAGTAGTACTGCCCCCAAAAATAGCCTAAAAAGTCTGGATCTATAGCGTGAGCTACTCTATGATGGCATCCCGATGTGCTATGGTAGCATCTCGCTGCTATAGCTGGATCTAGGTCACCTAGAGCTCGACCTCGACCTCATGCAACTGTGCTCTCAGAGGATAATCTCTCTCTATGGGATCTAGCTCCTCCTCATCCTCCTTAGGAGCCTCCTGCTCCTCCACTACCACCTGCTCTGCTGGTTGGCCCCATACCTTGGTCTTGGCTCGGACTCTATGCCCTGTTAGATCTACGCCATCACCCCCGCCATCATCCTCATGACCTAGGCTGTCGGTACCATGCCACATCCAATCCCCCCACCATTGAGTGTATGCCTCTGTAATACCCCCAATGACTCTTGGGTCAACTTCTAGGGCATCTTCCTCATCTGAGAGCTCTGTAATCTACCGCAGGGATAGGCCCTTCTCTATTGTGAGGTGCCTATACAAAAATGGAACAAGAGGCATGTCCTGCTATAGCCCATACTGACAGAGAACCTGAGAGTATAAGAAATGCTCCTAGATGCCAACCTTGTGGTTAAGGAGCCACCACTCACATCGTGTCTTAGCAGTAAGACTATCCAATTCATCCCACACCAGACACTCATGATATAGGCACCACATAACATCCTCGACCTACAACCTAGTGAAAGTAGCAGTATAATGGGGAAGCTCCCCCACATGAGGATGACTCTTATGTAGCTCGTGCTCTCAAGCCCATCTAGTGGCATAGCACTGCATCTGCTCCTCCATAGCTATGATGATAAGATAAATCCCTCTGGGATGATCTACCTTGATGTGCTCCCACCCCTAAACTTGTAGAAGCAAGCTTCAAGCAATGTTGATGAGACCTCTCTGGTGGATGTGGTACAACTCATCATAGCACTGAGCCAACAAAGACCTACCCCTTACATAGATGATAGGCTCATCACTATCCAATAAGTCCTGAACCATCACCAAAAGGTTCCACAAGAACCTCAAACCTAAGTAATCTAGAATCAAGATATTGCTAATGACCATCAACAACACTGCATGCCTCGCAGAGAAGACATCCTCATACCATTACGAGATGGACACTCCCCAAAATTTGGTGTCCTTGAGATCCTCTACAGAGTGCCCTCTAAACACTCGAGTGAAAATAACAACCTGATCATTAGTGGTCAAAGATACAATGGCAACTCCATCAAAGGGGATCCAGAAGATCCTATACACATATTCTAGCATGATGGTCATCTCGTCGATACAAAAGTGGAAGATATTGGTCCAAGGATCCCATTGATGGACCAAAGCCATAAGGTAGGCATGATTTTCCATAATGGTAGGTAGTCTGGTAACATATTGTAGCCCACGGGCTTTGATATAAGCCGAATCATCACCATCCAAGAGGAGCAAAAGTGTATTCATGAGCTTCGGGTCCCGAGCCTGAGCAGTAAGAATCTAAGAAAAATAAAAGAAAAAGAAACATAACTACAATGCATCTAAGGCATAACTCACAATAAACATGAAAACGATGCAAATAATGATGGGCTATCCTAATTCTAGGTAAAGGAATAGAGTTGCACCTAATAAAACAAATCAAAATTTCAAATTAATCTATAAATCAACCCAAAAAAATTAAAAAAAATCAAAAAATTCACTAAGTGTTCTTTGTCGCTGTCACCTACAGCGGCCAAAAATTGGTCATTGAAGCTAACAGTGACCAGGCCCCAATGATCAATTTTCCAACCGTTGGGATTCAAATAGGCCGCTAGCAATGACAGTTGCCAAGTTGCAGGTCTTCATAGTCACTCTGATTGATAGCGGCCAATGGGTGGTGAGGTAGACACGTCGACCCTAGGCCAGAAAATACCAAAAAAATATAATAAAAACAACAAGATAATGGGGATAATCCCACCACATAAAATCCTAAACTAAGCCTAGCTACGAGTTTTGATTTGTTTCCAACAAGCTTAATGAGGTTCAATTACCGATTACTTAATGTGGTTTAGTTTTACCCAAAACAAAAATAAACAAGCAGGGTTAAGGTTTGAGGGAGTACTCGAGAAGCTCCGGCTCCTCCACCCGAAGATGCTTCGCCCCGTGCAGCCATGATATTCCAAGTCATAAAAATGCTCCAAATCACAAAAGTCACTTTCACCTCAAAGCTCAAGAAAGAAAATTAACAACTGGCAAAGTGAAAAGGCAAAACCCTAGGTTGACTTTTATATTACCTTTGCCACTGTTGATGTCAGTAGCCCGCATCACTTGGCCGCTCAGGACAGGACGAGAGAGGCCAGGGCCAGGCCTTTGGTGGTCGTTGGACCTGACAGCGATCGAGATCCTAGAAAAAAACAACCATAGCCCCTCCATGAGAAGGAACAAAAACATTCAAATAAGCATATTTTGAAGACTTCTAGTCATCATAATGACCAAAATAACATAAAAATCACATAAAAATAAATTCTTGAGTAAGCCTCGTATCTAGTCACTTACTCTATCAACTTGGTGATTGTAGCGACTTGCACTCCATGTAATTCGGTAAGATGAGTAAGTCACCATAAGGCTACTTGGGACAAAAACATTCATTTTGGAATCAAGATGTATAATTTCAAACCCAAAAAATACCAATATGGCTAGAATGCTCCATAGGTGTGATAGGATCCTCCTCATTCCCTTGTGACATCAAAAACACTAAGCCATAGTGATGCAATATAAGCATAAATAGAATCACTGATCCTAACTCCCTAAGAAGGCTTTTGATGGTTGGATCGCTCCTCAGGATATGGATGGATGGTTATCATAAACAATTGGAATCACACTGGGATGTGGGTTTGCCCATTGAAGGAAAAAATACTAGAAAAGAACCAGATTAGTCATATTGGTCAAGCAACTTGTCGCTTCATTCATTATCATTTCTTCACCAATTCATTGAGTGAAGAGGTAGTTCAAATATTCAAAATAATCATAATTAAAATCAATAAAATATCATTCGATCATAACAAAATCATGTTCATCCTACGAATCACTACACACAACAATCACATGATTTCCCTTGTTTGCTAGGAATGTAAGCAGATATAAAATTTTCAATTGTAGCTTTCCTACCAGTTGAAACTGTTATAGCTGCTGAAGCTACCCAATTGAGTTTGAGGAATGAGTGCAATTTAACATGTCCAAGACACTGAGCTAAGTCCTCCGAACATTGAGGCAATGATTCAAAGGGTGCACACTATCTTGCATAATTGGGCCATCTAACGTTGATCAGACCACTTATCATCATACACCCTAAAACTAAATCAATCTACATTTTTGCTCAGTGTTGTGTTTTCCACACAATGCATCACAAAAAGGGGCATCTGTAGATACCTAAAACATGTCATGTTTAGGGGAGCTACTCACATAGACACATTCATAAGATCATATGACATAATATTGGACTTTCCAAGAATCAAAAGTGGTTCTCACAACTCATCTGGGGCACTTTAAGCCCATCCAAGTCTAGCCGCTCAAGACTAGAGTGGCCAGACCTTAATCGCTCAAGCTTAGAGTGGCCAGACCTTAGCCGCTACAGACGATAACGACTAGATCTTAGCCACTACATATGATAGTGGCTAAGACATAAAAATCATTTTATTTATAGATATGCCCAATCATGGGTGGAAGTGGCAGTCTACATGCAATAAAGGTGAGCGAGAGTAACTTTGCATTTCCTTTCACAGCCAGTTCACATAGGAGACTTGAGTTTGCATTTAGATTCAGTTAACTGGTCTTTAAACATAGAAAAGATAAAAAGCTTCTCATGCTAACCTTCACTACACATGAGGGATTCAGTCCTAGGGCTTGGGCATAGAACTAGGGTTTCACACACTTTAAAAGGTGCAAGACTAGGAGCACCAAAGGGGAGATACACTTGATCAAGAGACACACTTGATCAAGGATGAAACTTTGATCAATAATGAGAGAGACGATTATTCTAGAGCACTGGGAGGACTTTTTGAGATATTGAGGAGAGCTTTTCAAGACTTGAAGAGTTCCCCTTGGGGATCAACTCTACGACAAAGCCTTGTCAGATTGGAGAGTCCACTTGAGGGTTTTCCACATACAGGATATTCAATGTATCAAGAAAAGCAACCATCATTTCAACATCGAATACAAGCTTCAATCGATAGCCTTGAAGCAAAGAGGACAAGATTCGCTTTAGCGGCCACTATCTTGGACAGTGACCCGCAGGCCTAGCTTAGCATTTTAGACATTAGTTTCATTATTCTATTTAGCATATCATTATCATAGCATCATTTCATTCATTTGTATTCATAGCATCGGTTTAATTTGCACTTGATTTCATTTGATATATTCATTACTAACAACCTCATCCAGGGAGGCATTCTCAAACATCTAAGCATGTGTTGTTTCATTGCTTACAGGGCCATAGGTTCATCGGATAGAATCTACAACATACAAGAGCAAAAGGGATACCTATAGGAAATAGACCTGGAGAAGGAGGCATTTGTAAGCCCTCATACATTTCCGTGTGCGAAACCGGTAAGCTTGTGATAGCGCACCACCCCTTTGTGAGGGGACACTTTACCCACTTGTAACCATATTGTATCGAAATGGGTATCCCTAAGAGGGATCAACATGTAACCGGGTTTTAATACAAATAAAGAGATATATCTTTGTTACTTTTGTGTTATATGCTTTTTCATGGTATTTCATTTCATTTTGGGTTTAACACATTGCAAGTAGAGTAAGAGCGGTGCGTGCACCCGGGGTCAGTACAAAGATTAGTTTCCAACTACTTTGATTGGATCTAAGGTAGTTAAATAAAAGTTGATTTGTTGATATTGGTTTCCAACTAGTTTGGATAGATCCAAATTAGTTAGAATATTTATCAACTTATTTTAGGTTGTCATCTTCTTTGTATAGATTTGGTTGGATTTGTTTCCAACTAACTTAGTTGTCATCTTCTTTGTATAGAGTTGGTTGGATTTATTTCCAACCAACTTAGTTGTCATCTTCTTTGTATAGATTTGGTTGGATTTATTTCCAACTAACTTGGTTGTTATGTTCTCTAGATAGAATTGGTTGGATTTATTTCCAACCAATTTAGATTGAGAATATTTTATATTAGTAAGTTAGTAGTTTGTTTCATAAGACCTCTCTATAAAAGAGGAGGAATAATGTATTGTAAAGGTTAGAACAAGATGGAAGATGAAGATGAAGAAGAGGATAGAAAATGAAAATGAGAGAGAATGGGATGCATTGAAGATTTTTGTAAGAGATAATTTTCCTCCTTAATAAATAATGATTATGTTCTTTTTCTTATTTGTGTGTGTTTCTAATTTTATTTTAAAGTAAGATTTGCTTTCCATTGGGTTGAGGAGTAAGGACCCACTCCATTAGCATAGTGGAAAGTATAACCTTTATATATGTATATTATTTTAATTTTTTTAGAGTGTTATCATTATGGATGTGTCTATGGAATAATTAATGAAATGTTATTTTATTTGTTTCAATATTTTTTGTATATTATTTAGATTTGTATATTAATTTAATTATTTATTTTAGTTTTCTAAGATAGTTTCATGTAACTGTTGCATTAGATTTCATTTTTGCATGTGTTATTTATTTCCTACAACATATAAATTTACTTTTCAACAAATGTGATTTTATTTTTCACAAGCATTATTCCGTTTTTAGTAAGATTTATTTTTTCAAAGAGTAATTTAATTTTCTTGTAAGAGTGATTTAGGAGCCCCACGATTGAAACCTACCTAATTTGTTCCTAGCACATATAACCTTCAAACTTTACCTCATATTTGAAAAAATTAAAGTGAGATTTAACAACACCCATCACTTTTTGGTGCCATTATCGGGGAAAATGGCATTGCTAGGAAATTGTTCAAACATACAATATCATTATTTTTTTACTAGGTTTTTAACCATTTATTTGTGCAGACTTGTGCTAAACCACATATTTTCAATTGAATATCTTGTCCTATAGTTGATCCACATAGTCATAAACAAATTGTGATCCTAAAATTATGATTACATGATTAAAGGTCTTGGAAGTTAAAGCGCTCAACCACATTTCCATTATTCTTAGTCCAAATCAATTTTAGTTGATCTATTGTTACCTCTATTTCTATTTTTTTATTGAAAAGTAGAATCGATAGACTATGAATAATAGTCATTATGAGGTGGTCATAATTTAGGTTATGACCGATCTATTGACCTATGATACTAAGTGATCTTATGCTTGTTCCAAACCAATAGGATAATAATTGGTTAAAACCTAACAAAATATAGTGTATTGAGAGGTAGTAGGAATTGGAGGAATTAAATTTTTACATTTAGTTTTGAAAGTAGGGGTTAGTTAAACTTAAATCCATGAGAACTAAAGAGAAATATTCATTAGTAAAAAACCCTCATGAACCATAGGAAATAAACCTCAATTCCCTGAGGCTTACCTCATAGTAAAATAACCATGATAAGCCACATAGCCTCTACTTCCAATATCACCCATGACTTATCCAAATAAATGTAGACAAGTAATAATTGCCTATATCATTGAAACAAATGATACAATTGACTATGATAATATTTGAATGTGCCAAAGAAAAATATTCGATCCATTCCATATAGTTATTCCTTTAAATTAGTTAAATGATATATTATTTTATGGATCTTTTTTCATGTAGGTAATATGAAATAACAAGTCTTTGCAAGTTACTGGGTAGCATTAAAATTTTTTGGTGCTCTTTTATATAAATATTAGTTAGCACTGAAATTCTTTGGTGTTGCTTTCTATGAAGGCTATATAGCACTGGAAGACATCCATTTTCACCAAAAAAAAATCAACTATGAATTCATTTTTTAGTGATCCTAGAATCATTGCATAAGTATGAAAAAAAAAAAAAAAAAAAGTGAAAAAAGGGGAAAAAATATGAGTTTTGGACCACCTAGACCATGAGAGTGTTAGATGACTAAATCATGGAGAGCACTAGATGACCTGTGCTATGTTGATGATAAGTGTTAACACATGAATCCTATTCAAAATTTGAGCAAGTTTTGTTTTCATTGATGTCAAGAAGTTTGATGACCAGTTTTGTTATCATTAAGGTCAAAAGGTTGATTTATCCAAAAGGCAAAAAAGTTGTTAAAAGGAAAAGGGTATAATAGTTATTTTAAATATTATATGCCTAAAGAGGCTAAAAATGTAGAAGACCCAATAAAATAGAAGCCAGTTTGAAAAGAAATAATAATATTATAATATTTAATATTATAATAATTGGGCATACGGAAGAGGTGAACAATAACAAGGTCCAAGGAATCATTAAAAAATATATCCTCGACAAAGTCCATTGAGTAAGGTTGGCAAAGGTTTTAATTTAATTTATTTAAATTAAAATATTTTAACATAAGGTTAAAATTTTAAATTAAATAATTAAAGGCACAAAGTTGAAAGTTTTATTTCGAATTTGAAATTTGAAAGGGCTGACATGTTTCAAATGCAAAGGAAGAGTATTAATAGGAATTTTTTTTCATTTCCTAAGTCTAACACCAATGCGATATTCGAATGCCAAGTCATGTGATAAATCATGTACTCCATATGCGAAAGGAAGAAGCTTATGAGTTGTTTTAAATAAGGAGGTAGACTTATTGATATTTGTGTGACGCGACAAGATAATCTCATAGCGTTGGGTAGTGCAGATGGTGGTCGAAGGTTTGGCTAAGATGTTCACAAAGGGAAGGTCATGGTTCAAATCTCAGGTGATTCATTTTGGAAAAGGAGGAGAGGAGTTTTATTTTCACTAAAATTTGTGCGGGAGCTTTAATAAGGAAGCATGGAATTTTGGTTCATGTGTGGGCATGTAGCCCAGGTGACAACTTAGCCTTGGGCTAAGGCACTGCGGCAGCATAGGTCGCGGGTTCAATTTTGTTCATTGGTCATTGGGCATTGGTCATCGAAGACATGCGCAATATTTTTGGTGATGTGGACCAACATAATCTATGCATTTTTAATTTAGTTATTGCCAAAGTTTGGAATGCAAGAAAGTGTTTGAGGCTACATGAAAATTAAAGGACATGTATTAAATGTCTAGGGAGTCACAAGGATTGTTGAAATAAATATTTTATTTTTGATGCTTAGAAAATAAAGAAAAATATTGGAGATTATAAGGTGTTAACAAAGGAACTTCATTTTTATGTATTGAATATTATTTTGAGAAGATTTGAGATTAAAAGGTGTTAACAAAGGAACTTCATTTTTATGTATTGAATATTATTTTGAGAAGATTGGAGATTATAAGATGTTAACAAAGGAACTTCATTGTTATGTATTGAATATTATTTTGAGAAGATTGAAGATTATAAGGTGTTAACAAAGGAACTTCATTTTTATGAATTGAATATTATTTTGAGAATATTGAAGATTATAAAGTGTTAACAAAGGAACTTTATTTTTATGTGTTGAATATTATTTTGAAAGCATTGGAGAGAAACTTTATTTTGATATATGTTGAATATATTTTTAAATAAGGTGTATTCGTGACTTGACATTTTATTGTATTACTTGTATGGTGAAATATTTGTTGAGAAAAATATTCTTGTGGAGATTTTGAGATAGACTGAACGTAGAATTTGCAAAAGGATCTGGTTGTGAGTAAAATAGATTTTGAAAACATATCTCCATCAAAGCAAAGAGATATGGGCACATCATCTTTTGTCTGAAATATTGGAATGAATGATGTGAAATATAAGGTGGGGTGAAAAGGATTGGTTGATAAGCATTGTTGGAAATATTTGAGTGAATTATTATATGCTTCATTGGTGAATGTTTAGAGAACATTTGAGATAGATAATGAAGACTTTTTGAGTTAGGGTTTGAGACCCACATTGTTCTCTTTGTTTGAATAAGTTTGAATACATTTGTTTAGGGTTAGTGAGCAAGTTGTATTTCATTGATTGAATAGTTGAGTGAAATTCTTGAGCATTGGATTTGAGTGATATTGAAAGTGAATGTGCAAACATTAGAAACTAGATTTGTGAAAGCAACGGACTTAATGATTGAGTAGAATATATAGAGTTTTTGATAGAGTACATCATTATCTATATGTTCTAGAGGTTAAATTTTTTTTGAATAGAATATGTCTAAATTGTTTCAAGTTTAAGGAATTACTTTTAAGATTATATAAAGTATTTGATAGCATTATGTACAATATTTGAGATTGATTGAGTATGTTTTGTGAGTTATTTTGATTTTTTATTAAGGCATATTTGAGGTAAGTCTCTGTGAAGACTTGAGAGCATATTGAGCAAGTTCTTGAGAGGAATTGAAGGTAGATTTGAGACAAGTCTTAGTGAAGACTTGAGAGAATATTTGAGGCAAGTCTTAGTGAAGACTTGAGAGCAAATTTGAGGTAAGTCTTAGTGAAGACTTGAGAGCAGATTTGAGTCAAGTCTTGGTGAAGACTTGAGAGCAAATTTGAGGTAAGTCTTGGTGAAGACTTGAGAGTAGATTTTTTTGGACATTTTGAGTCAAAGTTGTCATTGATGTCAAGGAATAAGCTACCGTTGATGTAAAAAGGTCAAAAGGAACAATGCAAAGGTTAATGGCAAAAGAGCTTCATAATATTTTTAATATTATGTGGAAGCATAAGTAGGAGGGTTTTTATTAAAACCATGGGTGAGCAAAAATAAAAGGTTTTTCATAAAAGCCCAAGGAAGTTTTAATATTTATTTTTATAAAATATTTAAATTCAAATTGAATTTAAATTTTATAAATAAATATTATTTATACAAAGTGGTAAAATCAAAGAAGGCTTTAATAAAGCCAAAAGGATTTAAAAGTTAATTTATAATATTTAAATTCTAAAGAATTTAAATAATTTATAAATTAATTATTCAAATTTCGAAGGTGTCGACATTCAAGTTTAAAGGAGGTAATTGGTATATAAACTATATGCCTTAGTGGCATTTAAATCATCCTTCATTCGAACAAATAAAAGAGGCAAGTGTTGTGTTGTGAGAATTCATGTGAAGAAGAAGACAAGTTTCTTGTCTTAAGTACTAGCAAAAAAGGGATAAAGTTGTCGAGGGCCAAAATTCAATAACCAACTAGGCAGCGTGGCCTAGTGGCAAGTGGTCGTGAGTTAAGGTGCTTGGGTGCAGAGTGGTCCATGTTCGATTCATGACAAGAGCATTTTGGTAGTGTTAAGGTTGAAGCATCGAGGAAGGATGCATGTTTTTATTTTTGATTGGGTGCCAGTGAAGAGGATATAGAGCACGTGGTGCTCTTTGGTTTTCAAATGAGCGCCTAGCACTCATGGTAATCGAGGTTGTGGCTAGGATGCACGAGGAGGCGGCATCGAGGGTTCGAGTCTCACCTAGGCGAAGGTAATAAATTTTGCATTAATTTTAATTGCCTAAGGTGTAAACATAAGGTTTAGGGAGCTATAAGGGGTTATGAAAAGGTGCTTATTTTAATTATTAATTTTTGACTAAATGAAGGTATAAGGTGTTAAAATTTATTTTAAATAAAGTTATTGTGACATTTTTTATTTATCAAAAGGTGAATTGAAGAGTGATTAAATTTGAGAGGACTTCTTATTTGAAGGTGACATTGTTGACATTATTTTTAGTGGTAAATATTATTTTTAATTGGGAGATCATAAGGTGTAAATGGTCAATTGATTTTTGTATATGTTGATGGATGCCTTCTTCAAGATGGAGTAATAAGGTGTATGTATGTTTTGATATTTGCATTGTAATCTTGAGAGAGAGTTTTATCATCTTCTAACCTTCCTTTGAGCTTGGAAAAGAAGTGTTTGTGGTTGTGGCAGATGTTTGAGGTTCCTTCATCATCAAGAAAAAGGTATGAGCACATTCTTCCATAGTTGAGTTGATTGGTTGGTTTTCTGGAAAATAAGTTTGGAGTGAAAAGGACTTGATTAGGGTTTCCTTATTGAGTGTGTTGAGTTAATGCTTCAAGGTTTTCTAGAATAAAGAGTTGTTGTTAAAACCTTGTTTTATAAGCATTGTTGTTGAAGCCATTGGTTGAGTGAAGAACTTGAACTAGGGTTTGAAAAGAACATGAGTATCATTGTTATGTGAAGATTGTCTTATAAGCATTGTTGTTGAAGTGAGTTGTTGAGTGAAGAACTTGAACTAGGGTTTGAAAAGAACATGAGTATCATTGTTATGTGAAATTGGTTGATAAGCATTGTTGGAAATATTTTGAGTGAAGGATCATATGCTTGGACTAGGGTTTGTAAGCAAGGATTGTTTCATTGAGTGATTGGTTGAGTAGAGTTGGTTGAAGCCTAGTCAAGTGGATGTGTGAAGTGATTGTTCAAGTTCCATAAAATAAACTATTCTATATTCTGAATTGATTTGAGAAAGTGATTGAGTATTGAGTTGAATTTGAAGCATATTGAGTCTCTAACAATTATCTGTATGTTTCTAAAAGAGTGATTGGAAGTGATTGAGTATTGAGGTGAATGTGAAGCATATTGAGTCTCTAACAATTCTATGTATGTTTCTAAAAGAGTGATTAAGCATTGTGATGAGTATAGAGCATATTGAGTCTCTAACAATTCTCTTTATGTTTCTATGAGATTGGACAAGTTCTAGTGTGGACTTGTTGAGCAGATTTGAGGTAAGTCTTTGAGAAGACTTGTGGATAGATTTGGGTAAGCTTTTGTGGAAGCTTACAATACAGATTGAGAGTAGATTTGGATAAGTTCTTGTGAGAACTTATTGAGCAGATTGGACAAGTTCTAGAGAGGACTTGAGGATAGATTGGTGTGAGATTTTGTGGAAGCTTACAAAGTAGATTTGAGATAAGTCTTTGAGAAGACTTGAGAGCAGAGTTGATTGATTGATTTGTTCAAACCTTGAGTTAAGGTTTGGGGTAGATCCTAGCAGAGTTGATTTGAGATTGAGTCAAGCTTTGAGTTAAGGCTTGAGGATAGATATTGAGGATAGATTTGTGCTAGACCGAAGGACTATGTTTAGTACAGATTCGAGGATAGAGTTTGGTGCAGATTTGAGGATAGGTTTGTGCCAGACTAGAGATAGATATTGAGGATAGATTTATGCTAGACCGAAGGACTATGTTTAGTATAGATTTGAGATAGATCTTTGGAGGTGATAGAGTTGAGGATAGAGATCTCCAACTAGAGCAGGGAGGATAGGTGTCTTCTATGGATAGAGTTCCATTTGCTAAGGGCAGTGGAGGTAGAGGTCTTCTAGAGGATCACCAGCTAGAGCAGAGTTAGGATATTGGTGTCTCCTATGGATAGAGATCCATGAACTTGATTTAGGGGATTGGTGTCTCCTTTGGATAGAGGTCCATAAACATTGTAATAGGGAAAGGATTCCCAAGAGATTGATTGAGAAAGTTTTAGTAAAATATTTTCTCTGTGGAGTAGCCCACATTGGGTGAACCATATAAATTTGGTGTCTCTATTATGTGTGGTGATTTATGCATTGCTTTGATTACTTCTATTGATATTGCTATCTTTACATTGCATAATATTGATTGGGAAAGAAAAGTAAAAAGTGGTCTTATACTATTCACCCCCCTCTCAATATAAGCTTGTGTTCTTCAATTGGTATCAGAGTGGGTTCCTTCGGAAGAGTTTAACAACTTGAAGGAAAATCTTACAAGAACACAATGGATTCTAAGAATGGATCATCAGATAATTCAGCACTAGTATTTTATGGAAGTGATTATATATATTGGAGTATGAGAATGAAGATTTACCTGATGGCACTTGGCAATGAGATTTGGGAAGCAGTTGAAAATGGATACGATCCCTTAGTTGATCCACCTATAGATAAGGAAGGTAAGCTTCTACAACATTACAATTCAAAAGCAATGAATGCAATTTTGAGAGGTTTGCATAGAACAGAGTCCATAAAAGTTATGCATTATCAAGATGCAAAAGGAATGTGGGATAAGTTGCAAAATATATATGAAGGAGATAAAGGTGTCAAGAAAGCAAAGATACGAAACCTCAAAGGACAATTTGAAGAGTTAAGAATGAAGGATGAGGAAAACATTAGTACTTATCTACTTCGAATCGATGAGGTTGTTAATGCTATGCAAGGACTTGGACTTAAGGTTGAAGAATCAGATGTTTGTGATAAGGTCTTAAGATCTCTTCCAAAAATATTTAGTGAAAATATTTTTGCTATAGAAGAATCAAAGGATGGTGATTCTTTGACAAGAGATATGTTGCTTGGTATTCTTACAACTTTTGAGTTGAGAACAAAAGAACCTAATCCCCAGAAGGAAGCAACCTTCAAAGCAATCAAGAAGACAAAGGGTAAGAAGTCAGAATCAAGCAATGAGTCATCCAGTGATGAAGAAGCTAATTATGGCAAAAGGAATAAGGATTCAAGAAGATCTAGAGATGCAAAATCTGTTAGATGTTTCAATTATGGAAAGTATGGTCATTATGCAACTGATTGTCAAGAAGCTAAGAATAACAATGATGAAGAAAAATAGGATCACAGAAATAGGGAATCAGAAAGATACAGGCATCAAAATAAAAGCAAGGATGGACAAAGCAGACAAGGAAAGAAGTTCTTTCAAAGGCAAAAGAGGAGCTACTATGCAGACAAGGCAAGTAAGTACTCAAGTGATAGTGATAATAGTTTTTTAGATAATGATAAAGATGAAGTCCTATTTATGATTGAAGAAAAAGAAGTCAAGAAAAGGTCACCAATAATTCTCAAGTGTTTTAGATGTGGTAACTTTGGACATCTTGAAGATAGTTGTACAAGAAATGGTTTCAGTTTTAGTGATGATGAATATGAAGATACACTTGAAGGACCGGAAGAGAATATTCTAATGGCTCTAGAGAAAGAAGGAGAAAGTGATCCTATAGAAGACAAGTCAAAATAAAATGAAGATGTGGACAAAGGCAAACAAATAGAGGAAGAATCAGATAAAGAAGGATATGATCTCAAGGGAGAACTTATTTATGCTCTTGAAATAGTAAAGAAGGTAAGAAAGCAAAACTCTAAACTTGAGTTTCAGTTTCAAGAATGTGATGAAGAGAGAAAAATGCTTATAGAGGATCTAGACAAATCAAAGGCTAAGACAAAGAAGTTCAAGGATAAGTTAGAAGAAAAGGTCTTAGAATGTGAAAGGCTAGAACAAGAGGTAGCTTCATTAAATATGGAAGTCAAAAACTCCAAAGTCAAGCTACAAGGGTTCAAAAATAGCTCAAAGAACTTAGATAAGTTCATCAAGATACAAAAGCCTACATCAAGCAAGATAGGTCTTGGATTTGAACAAGAACAAAAGAAATGGGAAGAGAAGTCAACCTCAAGCTCTGAAGGAGAAGAAACTTTAGAAGAAGATAATGTAAGAGAAAGTGAGACATCTGAGGATGAGTTGGACAATAGAAAGTTCAACAAGGACAGGAATAATGCACAAAGAAGAAATAGATGGAACAACAATCAGAATAGGTCAAGAGAGACTAAGAGACCAATGAGGTCAAGACAAGGAAACTTCAATGGAAGATGTTTCTCATGTCATAGGTTTGGGCACATGGCTTCACAGTGCAGGACACATGAAAGATAGGAATATGGGAACAAAAATACAACTTTTCCATGGGTATTGCTACTCATGTAATCAGTTTGGTCACAAGGCAATGAATTGCAGGGTTCATGATAGAAAAGGATATGGCTTCACTAGGAGAAATCCTAAGACATTTGCACCTCCAAGGAATAATAACATTAAGTGTTATAAGTGCAATAATGATGGTCACACAACAAAGTGGTGTAGAGCAGACATTCCAGAATCAAGTATGAACAGGAACAAGAACAGGAAAAGGGATATGGATATGAATAGGAACATGAACAGGAACATGGATATGAACAGGAACAGGAAAAGAAAATGGACATGAACAAGAAAATGGACATGGAAAGGAACAGTTAGAGGAATCAGAAGGATCAGATAAGAAGAAAAGAGGATAAAGGTAAAGACTAGTGCTTGTTGGGAGTAGAAATACTCCCACCCCAGAATTAACCACCTCAAGAAGAGGTGGGGGAGGGGCTAAGCTAAGAGAATCATTCTTAGCCTCGAGCCCCAAAGGTGACCCTTTGCCATTGATGTCAAAGGGGGAGAGATTTGAGTAAGGGGAGAGATTTGGTATTTGAGTAAAGAGGAGAGATTTGAAAAGAGCATTGAGCCAGGGAGAGCAATGTCCTAGGGGAGCAGAACAAAGAAAAGGTTAAGTTTTTAGTAAAAAGAATTTGGGTTACCATCAATGACAAAGGGGGAGATTGTTGGACATTTTGAGTCAAAGTTGTCATTGATGTCAAGGAACAAAGTTGTCATTGATGTCAAGGAATAAGCTACCATTGATGTAAAAAGGTCAAAAGGAACAATGCAAAGGTTAATGGCAAAAGAGCTTCATAATATTTTTAATATTATGTGGAAGCATAAGTAGGAGGGTTTTTATTAAAACCATGGGTGAGCAAAAATAAAAGGTTTTTCATAAAAGCCCAAGGAAGTTTTAATATTTATTTTATAAAATATTTAAATTCAAATTGAATTTAAATTTTATAAATAAATATTATTTATACAAAGTGGTAAAATCAAAGAAGGCTTTAATAAAGCCAAAAGGGTTTAAAAGTTAATTTATAATATTTAAATTCTAAAGAATTTAAATAATTTATAAATTAATTATTCAAATTTTGAAGGTGTCGACGTTCAAGTTTAAAGGAGATAATTGGTATATAAACTATATGCCTTAGTGGCATTTAAATCATCCTTCATTCGAACAAATAAAAGAGGCAAGTGTTGTGTTGTGAGAATTCGTGCGAAGAAGAAGACAAGTTTCTTGTCTTAAGCGCCAGCGAAAAAGGGATAAAGTTGTCGAGGGCCAAAATTCAATAACCAACTAGGCAGCGTGGCCTAGTGGCAAGTGGTCATGAGTTAAGGTGCTTGGGTGCAGAGTGGTCCATGTTCGATTCGTGGCAAGAGCATTTTGGTAGTGTTAAGGTTGAAGCATCGAGGAAGGATGCATGTTTTTATTTTTGATTGGGTGCCAATGAAGAGGATATAGAGCACGTGGTGCTCTTTGGTTTTCAAATGAGCACCTAGCGCTCATGGCAGTCGAGGCCACGACTAGGATGCACGAGGAGGCGGCATCGAGGGTTCGAGTCTCACCTAGGCGAAGGTAATAAATTTTGCATTAATTTTAATTGCCTAAGGTGTAAACATAAGGTTTAGGGAGCTATAAGGGGTTATGAAAAGGTGCTTATTTTAATTATTAATTTTTGACTAAATGAAGGTATAAGGTGTTAAAATTTATTTTAAATAAAGTTATTGTGACATTTTTTATTTATCAAAAGGTGAATTGAAGAGTGATTAAATTTGAGAGGACTTCTTATTTGAAGGTGACATTGTTGACATTATTTTTAGTGGTAAATATTATTTTTAATTGGGAGATCATAAGGTGTAAATGGTCAATTGATTTTTGTATATGTTGATGGATGCCTTCTTCAAGATGGAGTAATAAGGTGTATGTATGTTTTGATATTTGCATTGTAATCTTGAGAGAGAGTTTTATCATCTTCTAACCTTCCTTTGAGCTTGGCAAAGAAGTGTTTGTGGTTGTGGCAGATGTTTGAGGTTCCTTCATCAACAAGAAAAAGGTATGAGCACATTCTTCCATAGTTGAGTTGATTGGTTGGTTTTCTAGAAAATAAGTTTGGAGTGAAAAGGACTTGATTAGGGTTTCCTTATTGAGTGTGTTGAGTTAATGCTTCAAGGTTTTCTGGAATAAAGAGTTGTTAAAACCTTGTTTTATAAGCATTGTTGTTGAAGCCATTGGTTGAGTGAAGAACTTGAACTAGGGTTTGAAAAGAACATGAGTATCATTGTTATGTGAATATTATCTTATAAGCATTGTTGTTGAAGTGAGTTGTTGAGTGAAGAACTTGAACTAGGGTTTGAAAAGAACATGAGTATCATTGTTATGTGAAATTGGTTGATAAGCATTGTTGGAAACATTTTGAGTGAAGGATCATATGCTTGGACTAGGGTTTGTAAGCAAGGATTGTTTCATTGAGTGATTGGTTGAGTAGAGTTGGTTGAAGCCTAGTCAAGTGGATGTGTGAAGTGATTGTTCAAGTTCCATAAAACAAACTATTCTATATTCTATGAATTGATTTGAGAAAGTGATTGAGTATTGAGTTGAATTTGAAGCATATTGAGTCTCTAACAATTCTCTGTATGTTTCTAAAAGAGTGATTGAAAGTGATTGAGTATTGAGGTGAATGTGAAGCATATTGAGTCTCTAAAAATTCTCTGTATGTTTCTAAAAGAGTATAAAATGATTAAGCATTGTGATGAGTATAGAGCATATTGAGTCTCTAACAATTCTCTTTATGTTTCTATGAGATTGGACAAGTTCTAGTGTGGACTTGTTGAGCAGATTTGAGGTAAGTCTTTGAGAAGACTTGTGGACAGATTTGGGTAAGCTTTTGTGGAAGCTTACAATACATATTGAGAGCAGATTTGGATAAGTTCTTGTGAGAACTTATTGAGAATATTGGACAAGTTCTAGAGAGGACTTGAGGATAGATTGGTGTGAGATTTTGTGGAAGCTTACAAAGCAGATTTGAGATAAGTCTTTGAGAAGACTTGAGAGTAGAGTTGATTGATTGATTTGTTCAAACCTTGAGTTAAGGTTTGGGGCAGATCCAATAGAGTTGATTTGAGATTGAGTCAAGCTTTGAGTTAAGGCTTGAGGATAGATATTGAGGATATATTTATGCTAGAATAAAGGACTATGTTTAGTATAGATTCAAGGATAGATTTTGGTGCAGATTTGAGGATAGGTTTGTGCTAGACCAGAGACAGATATTGAGGATAGATTTGTGCTAGACCGAAGGACTATGTTTAGTACATATTTGAGATAGATCTTTGGAGGTGACAGAGTTGAGGATAGAGATCTCCAGCTAGAGCAGGGAGGATAGGTGTCTTCTATGGATAGAGTTCCATTTGCTAAGGGTAGTGGAGGCAGAGGTCTTCTAGAGGATCACCAGCCAGAGCAGAGTTAGGAGATTGGTGTCTCCTGTGGATAGAGATCCATGAACTTGATTAGGGGATTGGTGTCTCCTTTGGACAGAGGTCCATAAACATTGTAATAGGGAAAGGATTCCCAAGAGATTGATTGAGAAAGTTTTAGTAAAATATTTTCTCCGTGGAGTAGCCCACATTGGGTGAACCACGTAAATTTGGTGTCTCTATTGTGTGTGGTGATTTGTGCATTGCTTTGATTACTACTATTGATATTGCTATCTTTACATTGCATAATATTGATTGGGAAAGAAAAGTAAAAAGTGGTCTTATATTGTTCACCCCCCTCTCAGTATAAGCTTGTGTTCTTCAAATTTGAGGTAAGTCTTTATGAAGACTTGAGAGAAAAGTTGATTGATTGATTTTTTTAAGCTTTGTGTTAAGGCTTGGGGAAAATTTGAGCAGAGTTTATTTGTGATTTGTTCAAGCTTTGTGTTAAAGCTTGGGGTAAATCTGAGTAGAGTTAATTTGTGATTGGAAAAATATTTGTGTTAAACCTTGAGGATAGTGTTTGGTGTAGATTTGAGAGCATATTTATGCTAGACCTGAGACAAAGTTAGAGTAGATTTGTACTAGACCAAGGATAGTTTTTAGTACAAATTTGATAAAGATATTAAGTATATTTGAGAGTAAGCTTTGGAGGTGATAAAGTAGAAGATAGTAGTCTCTAGTGGATAGAGATCCATTATCTAGGATAGTGAGGATAGAGGTCTTCTGAGTGAGGACAAAGGTCTTATGTGGAAAGAGATCCATAAGCCATAGAAGTGGAGGTAGTAGTATTCTATAAGATCACCAACCAGAGTAGAGGAGAAATATTTCACTTGTGGATAGAGTTCCATGAACCAGAATAGAGGATAAAGAGTTCTCTTATGGATAGAGATCTATGAACCAGAGTAAGGGGAAAGAGTTCTCCTATGGAGTGTGATCCATAAACCAGCTAGGAAGATAGAGTTCTTCTGTGGAGATACATCCATGAACCAGTTGAGAAGATAGAGGTCTCCTAGATCAAGTTTCATGAACCAGATAAAATGGGAAAGAGTTATCCTATGGATAAAGATCCACAAGTTGGAGCATAAGGTATTGGTGTCTCCTTTGGATAGAGGTCCATAAACATTGTAATAGGGAAGTGATTACCAAGAGATTTGTTGAGAAAATTTTAGTGAAATATTTTCTTTGTGGAGTATCCCACATTGGGTGAACCATGTCTCTATTGTGTGTGATGATTTGTGCATTGCTTTGATTATTGTTGTTGATATTGCCATTGATTATATTGGATATTATTGCTTGGGAAAGAAAAGTAAAAGTTGGTCTTATATTGTTCACCCCCCTTCTCAGTATAATCTTGTGTTCTTCTATTGGTATCAGAGCGGGTTCATTCAAAATATTTTAATAGCTTGAAGGAAAAGTATACAACAACACAAATGGCATATTAGAGTGGATCTTCATCAAATAAAGCACCATTTTTTGATGTGAAAAATTATGTTTTCTATAACATAAGAACAAATACTTACTTGATGGCACAAGGATATGAGACATGGCAGGTAGTTGAGGATGGATACACATCTCCAGCTAGTCCTCCTATGGATAAATATGGTAATCTCCTATATCTATATAATGCAAAGGCAATGAATGTAATCTTAAGTGGTTTACATGAAGTAGAGTTTGTAAAATTTATGCATTGCACATAAATAAAAGATATTTGGGAAAAGTTGAAGAAAACATATGAGGGAGACAAAAAATTCAAGATGGTAAAATTATAAAATCACAAGAAAACATTTAAATATTTGAAGATGAAGGATGAGGAAGACATTGCTACATACTTAATTATTGTGGATGAGGTTGTTAACTCCATGTGAGGACTTGGGTGTAAAGTTGAAGAATCAAATAATGTGTCAAAAGTGACCTAACCACGGAGCGTGCACCTAGCTACTGTATTGATCTATACCATCATAAAAGCATAAAGATTCACACAAGTACATAAATTGAACAAAAACAACGTATGTAAGGTTTCTCGTATTAATCTTTGAATGAGCTTTGATTACAAAAATGCCCTCTTAGGGTCACTTGAAAGATGATACTGATATTACAATTGCCAATGCCCTCAATAGGGTAGGCGCACTTATAGTGCTCTATTGATTAGTCACAAACTGCCTTGGGGTGGAGCTAACCCCCTTCTTCGTGATGTGGAAGGATTATGACATAAGCTCCTCTTGCACCTGTCTCCCTACGAACAAGAAACAACAACACACGATTAAAAATATTGATAGCCTCTCGTGATGAGGCCCTTTAAGGGAATATGCATGTAAGTGCCATTAAACTAGTAAAACAAGAAAGCATAAAGAAAGACTTTAAACTATTCTAATTAAATCAAGAATTATACTACAACATGAAGGACATGAATAAGCAAATGATGCATGGATCAAATATCAAATTAGGAACAATAAAGTGCATAAAAGATCCAATGTAATCCTACTTAATACAATGCATGAAATGTCTAATTTCTACGGTCAGAGTTTCTCTAAAATGCAATTAAACCTATGAAAAGACTAATATAACTAATCTATGTGGTCAAAAGCAAAGCAAGTAAGGTGATCATTAACCTATTGCAAACCGTAGCTATGATGGGCGGTCTACACTATGAACCATGGCTGACAACCATGGTTTGACCTCTGATAGGTTTACCCTCAGAATTAGGGGTAGTGGGCTTGATCTCCTTGTCCAAATTGATGTTCAAGGGTCGCCTTTGTTGTCCTCTGATAGATTTGGTGGTCAAATCACTGTGAAGGGCCTTCATTTGCCCGAATTTGTGTTTCTTGATCCTCCTAGGCACCTAGGGCATCCATGGCTAATTGGTCTTTAGATGGATAGCAAAGGGGCTCTCAAATGCACAAAGTTAGTATGCAATTTGATAGGGCTTCACTGCTCTCTTGATCAATTAACTCTCTCTCGATAATTCACTAACACTTCACTATACAAATCATCTATATTCTCCTCCCCATTTGGAGGGGGGTATTTATAGCATGCCCCTAGGGCTAGGGGTGGCTTCATGGAGAAGCCAAGACCAAGAAGGGTGGTTAGGACAGTTGGGATGGAAGCCTCTAGAATCTTTCATCCTTCAACTGCCTCCTTCTAGATCTCTTGGCCGTTCCAACCGATTTGGCTCGGATGGAAGGCCTAACTAAACTTCAGTTAAGACCGCAGGTCACAGTTGTGGTCCAGACTATAGACCGTAGGTGTCAACCATGGTTTAGACTGGAGACCGTAGGTCTGGGCTGCGGTTTAGACTACTTAGGCCAAAATGCCTAAATTGAGTGGTTAGAACCATTGCTCTATCTTGGAGTCTATCCAAGATCCTCCATATGGTTTTGTAGCATGTCCATATGAGTAGTCACCCTCGACATGACATATTTTAGGTGTCTACAGATGCCCCTTTTGAGATGCATTGTGAGATCGAACAATGTTGAGCAAAAATAGACCTCCTAAAATGATGTCGAAGGTTCTATGATGATCATTAGTCTGATCAACATTAGATGCCCCAAGTCCAACAAAAGGATGTGCATCCTAGAATCATTGCTTCCAACTTGGGAAGGCTTACATTTGAAAAGTTTGCACTCACCATCAGACGTTCGGGTAGCTTTGGTGCTACAATAGGAGTTAGGCCTATATAACCGAAGGATGAGAGCTACAAACAAAATTTCATATTTGCTATTTACCCCAAGCAAAGGGGGAAGCTTATGATAGTTGTTAGCAATGATTCACAAGAACGAACACAATTTTGACAAGATCAAGGGATCTACGATCTCCGGGATCTTCTATTGATTTTGATTATGACATGAAATTATGACTACCCCCTCAAGCGACGAGTCGATGAGGGTAATGACAATGTATGAAGCGACGAAATCGCTTGACCATAATGAATGATCCTGAACAACTTTAGATTCGAGCCTTTTAATACCTTGGCTAGGCCTAGTTCAGCTTATGATTGCAACGCTTAGTAGTATTTGCACATCTCTATCCCATGGAGCAGTCAGGCTATGATAGCCATCTTAGGGAGTCAAAATAATACAAATGCAAGAAGACTTGTGTTGAATCATATTGTCGATGATTTGCTGAAAGATGTCATAAAAGAAATGACAAGTTTACCCCAAATGTCCTTATGGTGATTTACTCATCTTGTCGGATTGCATGGATCGCAAGTCGCTGCAACCACCAATTTTATAGGATAAATCACTGAATACGAGGCGCATTTGGTTTTTCATTATTTTATTTTTTTTGTTTAATTTTGCATTTATTTGATTGATCCTGGTGCTTTTAACATCACCAAATTTGCAATTTTGATCATTGATTTTGAATTTTTATCCGATGGAAGTCAGTAATTTATCTTTTTAGACCTTCCCACGATGGGTTTTGAGTGCATTTATTGCTAGCTACGGACCATGGGTACGGTCTATGATTTACATTTCCAAATTTTGGGGACCGTAGGTCAGACCTATGGGTAGAAAACCCTAGTTCTAGAACCGTAGGTGTCAGCTACGGTCCGCAGAGACTAGGAGGACCTATAAATTGAATTCCCATTTGAAATTTTTCATTATTTTCTTGCAACCACTAGCAATTTGAGAGCTCTGAGAGAGATAGAACATTCTTTGATACGGAACGCTACCAAACTCTACCACATTTACACTCATCTACCCTGATGGTGGATCCTGATCAGCCATCGACTAGCCAGGGGTAGGGTGCGGGCAAGGTAACTCAAAACTGAGACCACACACTCAATACCAGTAAAATGAACCACACTAAGAAATGCAGAAAATTAACCTCATTAAACTGCTGGTAATGAACCCCACTAGTCTAGGTTAGCTTAGGATTTAATTTTTATGCTTTAGTGGTCTAGGAGGGTACCCAAAATGGGTGCCACTCCTAAACCACAGATGGTAGCTACGATTCCCAATTTGCAAATTGGGGACCGCAAGTTTTAGTTGCGGTTTGCGATTGCTTTTTTTTTTTTACTCTAGGTTGTCTAATTAAGAAATTTTTAATTTTCTTTAGCTCTGCTTAGCTAGATTTAGCTTACATTATGCTTTTTGCTTTTTAAAAGTTAACTTCTAGAGCACGGGAGCCTGACCTTATGAAGACTCTCTATGAGGCTTTATCGGATGATGACCGAGCATGGTTTCGAGCCATCGAGTTTAGTTACATCATGGATCTACCCACCATTAGGGTAGATCAAGCCTATCTGACTACATTGGCCTGATGCTAGAATGCATGGACCAACACATTCCACCTTCCTCCTAATGAGATGACCATCACTCTAGAGGATGTCTATAGGATCTTTAGGATCCCCATCGATGGTGAGGCTATCATTTCCTCTACCTACATGACAAAGGATGTTATCTTTGATGCCATATTCGATGACCAGAGCATCGATGCATAGGATGATGCGGACCATGGAGGGGTGCACATCGATGACTGGTACCGTGATGATGTCTTCTCTATTCGAGAGGCCCTCTTCATGCATCTCATCATGCAGATTGTCCTTCTAGACTCCTCGAGCATGAGGATTCCTTAGAACATGTTAGCCACTACTTGGAGGGTGCTTTAGAGCTCGATAGAGGAGCCACTACTATTAGCTTGGGGGAGCACCCTATTATGCTAGCTCTATAGGGAGCTATACCAGATCATAGAGCATAGCCATAAGGGCATCAACTATAGTCTATTGTTATAGATCTAGGGGTGGCAACACATCTAGATCGAGCATCCTATAGAGCTACCACTATGCATCACCACCATAGATATCGACCATCAGTGTTACACCGCATGCTGGCCTCATGCTGAGGAGGGTATCCATAGTAGAGCTCATGCTAGGAACACTGAGCACTACATTATTTAGTTTGCATCACTTGGGCTAGGGGACATTGTCTAGCACCCCTACATGGATTGCCCTGCATGGCCAGAGGTGGACGAGTGGCTACGATGGGCCCACCAAGATAGATGGCTTATCTAGCATAAGCTAGAGGTCCGAGAGTATCAGTTCTTCTCTCATGTCCTACGATAGTTTGACATGGTGTAGGACATACCAGAGATGCCACTGAGGTACAGACACCTGGCTCTAGAGAGGGATCTCCCATTGATAGTTCCTTTACCATTAGGAGATGCACCCGATGACTTCCAAGAGTCAAGGGTTGAGATAGCTGGGACCATGCCTGACTATGATGGGTGGTGGTCTCTATTCAGATGGCATGGGATAGGGCCTCTAGGCTGAGAGCCAGCTGAGGTAGAGGTAGAGGTAGATCCTGATGGGCGTAGGGTGTGCCAGTATACTAAGGGTGGTTGGGGCATAGAGGCCACCATTGAGGATATTCCAGAGATCGACCCTAAGGAGGATGCTCCAGAGGAGGGTGAGGTCCCTCCTGACAGTGCAGAGGGATGACTATTAGCTTAGGTTGCTGACTTGTAGAGTCAGATTGGGTGATTTCACACCCAGTAGCTCGAGAGAGATACTACCATCACCACTCTAGAGGTGAAGGTGGCTGATAGGGAGCGTGCTTGACTAAGGTAGGGCCAGGTACAAGAGCTCATGACTCGAGCTACAGATGTAGAGGCCCAGGTGTAGAGACTACAGACTACCCTAGAGTTAGCATAGGTGCATAGACTATAGTAGAGGTAGAGCGAGATCTTGCATGAGCAACGAGGGGGGCTATGCCACCTCCTCAGGCTACTATGGGGCCTCCTACAACACCAATAGTAGGTACAATAGCTGCACAAGATCCGACTACTGAGGTAGAGTGACTACATGGTATGGTCATGAGGACCAATGAGATGCACGTAACCTAGCTTGCTCATATTGATCAGCTAGTCGAATACATAGAGATGCATGGGCTATAGGTTCCTAAGGATCCTTTTGCATTAGAGTCTTAGTATACCAGGTCTAGGACCTCAGGGTAGTCGACAATGAGCTCGAGTCATAGGACTCATAGGACTGAGAGGATGCATAGGTCCTCTAGTACACACACAATGAGGTCATAGGCCAGGACTAGAGATCCAGGGTAGACATCAAGGGCCTCCAGTCAGAGGACTAGCCTATTGTAGTTACTAGTTTCCCATGTGTTGGGTGCTTTAGGCTTTGGAGGTAGGCAGGATCCATAGTAGGATCCACCATAGGTGCCAGGTCAGCCAGGAGAGCAGGCTCCAGAGCACAGTGCAGAGGGAGGCGATGAGAGCTCCAGTACAGGGGGAGCAGCCTAGATCTAAGTTATAGCAACTATCGACTATAGTTTTGATATACTATTTTGTGTGTAAGGTCGAGGACCTACATAGTTGTAGCCTATAAGCATTTTGTACTCCCTATGTACTCTTTTGGACACACATATATATATGATATGATATTTTATGGCTCATTATGTGTACATGTTTATTTATTATTTTGATTTTATGTTTATTTGATGCACATGGATGCAAGGCTTATGTAAATGCTATGTTTATATGATGTGATGTATGGATGACATGCACTAGATAGCTATTCTACTTTATGATGATGATATGCAGTGATCTAGATGATTAGATGTGCGATATATGATGTATGTATATGGATGCGATGTTTATTTTTAAACGCATATTTATTTTTGCTTTGTGGGCATGCATTTATTTTATGCAGTTTATGGTATGCTATGCAATGTATGGTAATGCATTATGTACATAATCATAATCTAATGGAAATGAACCTGTATGCTTTAATCACTTAAAACATAAGGAATGAATGTAAACTGTGTATATCAATTTTTAAAATATGACACCACATAGAATGTATAACAATCATGCAAAATAATTGATAATTCTCATTACAAGAACTTAATCAATTAATCACCCATATATGAAATGCAGTGAAATGGATTGGTATAATGCTAATGAATGATTATGTCATTTTGTATATTTCTTCTTTGTTGCACTATATAGTCAGTGGTCGTCTAAACATCATTTCTGATATTCATGCGGTATCTATCCTATATGTTTGATTGTGCTTTGTAAAATGCATTCTGATGAATGAATGACTCATATTTCTGAAGTCTAATGATATTTGGTATCTTGTTGCTATTGGAGCACTTTTTGGGGTTTTCCTTGAGACTCAAACACCCTAGTAGATTTCTCCAAAAATCACATACTAACTGTACAAGGCTTATATTGGACAAGGCTTTTGCCATGATAGACCCAACTATTCATTATCCCTGTGTGTGCATGTGAGTATTTTTAGATAGATCATAAGCATACCCCGTATGTCAATCGAGACTCTTTCAACCCATATGTGAGATAGGGTTCCTCATACGATCGTACCATCCTTGTTTTAGCTTTGATTAGACTTATACAACTAGACAATCCTAGGTACCTAGAGCTAGCTCATATTGCAAATTGATCAGGGCTACCCCTCCAAATGTAGGTGGGACTCTTTCAACCCATTGCTACGTTTGGGGATCACCCAATAGAACTACCCCTCCGATTGCAGGTGGGACTCTTCCAACCCATTGCTACGATCGAGGATCACTCTATGGCTTTCAAAAGGTGGACAATCTAGGGATTCAAGTTCTCACCCTTCTTACTTGCTCATATGTAGTGATAAAAATCACTTTTAGTCCACGTGTTACCATTTTCTTTGAGCAAGGGATTTTTATAGTGCTTTTGATTCACTATGTCACTTTACATTTTGAACTTGAAATTTGTACTTTTGCACTTTGTAATCTTGGGATTTAAACTTTGTGACTTTGGGATTTATAGGGGAAATTCTTGTCCTTTTGCCAAAGTACACCTTTCTAGACCGACTATTTGCAAGATAAGCAGGTCGTGAAACCCATCTCTCTAGATACCTAAGACTGCTTTCATAGCTTTCATCCTCTCTCGTCTTAGCAGGATTTTATATTGTTTTGCTTAGTGATGGGATTATGATATGTTGAAGCACTATCCCAACTAATGACCTTGTCTATAACAGCAAAGCAAGCTTTCTACAATATCTGAAGAACCCACTAGGTATGGTTGAGTGACTGGAAAACTTAATATACATACATATTTCTCCACAACAAGTATCATGTATGAATGCAATGAATTATGATAAATGCAAGGGTGCATGATTGAAATACAAACGTGTGATCATTTGTAAGATTTTGATAGACGCATTACACTCTACTATGGAATGCAATGGATGAAAAATGCCTAAATGCAATATGATGATGTGAATGCATATATGAAAATGCAAAATGCAAAAGCAAATGTTTTTGGATTTTAAGCTTTACCAATTTTTTTGGACTTTTATATATTTTTCTTGATTTTTATAGATTTTTGAGCTTTCATATTTGACCAAATGATGAGTACATGTCCTTGGAGCTTTTAAGGATGACCAAATGGTGAGGAACTACCTTTGGAGCTTTTACTTGACCAAGCTACTCAATAGAGAGCTTGGGGCATTTTGGGATGACCGAGCGGTTGAGACAAAACCCTCAGAGCTTTTGGGTTGACCAAAGGGCTTACAGATGCCTTTGGTGCCTTTACTTGACCAAGCTTCTTAATCAGAGAGCTTGGGGCATTTTGGGATGACCGAGCGATTGAGACAAAACCCTCAGAGCTTTTGGGTTGACCAAAGGGCTTACAGATGCCTTTGGTGCCTTTACTACACTCTCAAGCATAGAACGCCTTAATATGGATGATATTGAGAGGCTCAAGCTCTTCCACACCCTCTAGCGATGTTAGGCGATAGGTACCTAGACCAATATTTTTAGATATGATGTAAGGCCCTAGCCAATTAGCCATGAATTTGTCTCGCATATCAGGTGGCAAATTTGAGTTCTGTTGGTTCTCTTTCAGCACAAGATCCCCAACTTCAAAGTCTCTCTAGTGGACTTTGATATTGTAAGCTCATTTTAATCGCTCCTAATAAACATGAAGATGCTCGAGGGCATTCACGTGATGTTCATCGAGCAACGTCAATTGATCGAGGTGAGCTTGGCATGCGGTGTCATCATCGATGAACTCTTTCAATGCGATGCGCAACATTGGAATTTCCAACTCTAAGGGCATAATGGCCTCAGTGCCATATACTAGTGAAAATGGCATTGCCCCAATGGGCATCCGAATGCTAGTCCTGTAAGCCCATAATGCAAGGGGCAGCTGTATATGCCAATCCTTGTGGTGTTCTTGCACTATCTTTTTCAAGATGGCTACCATAGTCTTGTTTGAGGCCTCAACTTGCCCATTTGCTTGTGGATAGTATGGAGTTGCAAAACTATGTTTAATGTGGTATTTAGATGTTAAAGCCCACACAGTTTTGTTCTTAAAAGAAGTTCCATTATCCAAAATTATTTTGGATGGTATCCCAAAATGACATATGATATGCTCGAGAATAAATTCTATGATGCGAGCTCCAGTGGTCATTGTAAGGGGAATGGCTTCCACCCACTTTGTAAAATACTCAGTAGCCATGATAATGAATGTATGTCAGGCTTGACGATGGAGGAGAAATCTTGCCAATAAGATCTAGTCCCCACTGAGCAAATGGCCAAGCCGCTTGAATGGGTTGTAAGGCCTATGATGGCAAGTGCGTAAGATTAGCATGATGCTGACATTTAACGCATTTCTTGACATACACATTGCAATCCTTCTCCATAGTGGGCCAATAATAACCCATGCGAAGGATGCATTTGATGATAGCCATGCCGCTGAAATGGCCATCGCACGTACCATCGTGAGCTTCTAAAATTGCCCAAGATGACTCTTGGGGCTCAAGACATCGAAGGAGAACTCCTTCATAGCTACGTCGGTACAAAATGTCTCCTATCAAGACATACTTAGTCACTTTCTATTTGAATGTGCATCTTGCAGCATGCGACAATCCCTCTAGGATCATACCAAGTTTTAGGAAGTCTTGGATTTGCAACATCCAACTTTGACAAGCCTCAGCTTCGACTGCTAAGATGACTTGCTCCCCCTACGTATTTAACTTTGCAAATGCAGACTGGGAAACAACCTTATGGTGAATGGTAGTACCACTCCCCGTAGGACTCTGAGAAGTCAATGACTCCTAGGGTGCCTGCTTAAGAAAGTCTTCCACTCTACGGAACCAATCAGCTGTTGGTTCCATGACAATCATGTTGACTGACTCTTTGTTATCAAAGGTTGCACATGCTCCTTGCTAGGTGTGAGAGCATTCTAACATGGATGGTAGTAAAATTGATAGATGGATTCTGAGGGATCAAGGACCCCAAATATGCCATGGTGTCTACGAACCTATTTGATGAACGAGGGATTGCCTCGATGTCATACCATTCAAATTTAGCCAGATAAGTGGCAACAAGATCTTTGTAGGCTTTCAGTATGGGACATCGACACTGAAAGAGCCCCTTAACTTGGTTAACTATGAGCAGAGAATCACCAAAAATGTTCAATATTTTAATACCCATGGCGATGGCTGCATGGAGGCCCAAAAGTAGGGCTTCATACTCAGCATTATTGTTGGTGCACAAAAAGTCTAACTTGAATGACAAGGGCATTGGAGCTCCTTGTGGCATGAAAAACACTATTCCTGCACCACCCCCTTGCTCACACTTTGAACCATCGAAGAACAATGTCATATCAACATTATTCTCTGGTTCCTCGGGTTCGGGAGCTTCAGATATTATGAAGACCGCATCATCTAGAAGCTCAATGGTTAGAGGCCTACTGTTGGACAGTGGTGCCTCAGCCAGTTGATCAGCTATGACTTGTCCCTTGATGGAATTTTGGCTGATGAATTGCAAATCGAATTCTATCAATAGCATGATCCACTTTGCAATACGTGTGTTATGATATGTCTTGCTCATCATATACTGCAAAGGATTCTATTTTGATATAACATATGTCGTATGACTTAGCATGTAATGCCATAATTTCTTGGTAGCGAACACCACTGCTAAACAAAGCTTCTCAACATATGCATATCCTGACTCATAACTCACCAAGGTGTGACTGATGTAATATACGACTTGCTCTTTGCCTTGCACATTCTTTTGGGCTAACATGGTCCCTAATGCAAAGTTGGTTGTCGATATATATAGCAGAAAAGGCTCATCTAGCCTTGGTGGAGCTAGTACTGGTGGCATTGCTAGGTATTGCTTAATCTCAGCAAAGGCTACTTGGTAGTCCTCATCCCAATCAAATGGGACCCCCTTGTGTAGCAATCGATTCATGGGTCGACATTTATCCGATAATTGAGTGATGAATCACTTTATGGATGCTACTTTGCCCTGAAGGCTTCTTAGTTCTTTGATATTAGTGGGAGGATGCATCTCTAGAATAGCCTTGACCTTTGTTGGGTCTACTTTGATGCCTCATTTAGAAATGATGAATCCCAAGAGTTTACCTGAAGTTATGCCAAATACGCACTTCTTAGGATTCAACTTGACATTATGCTCTATCAAGCGATCGAAGACCTTCCTTAAGACCTCCGCATGCTCTGCTCGTAGCAACGACTTAGCTAGTAAGTCATCGATATAATCTTCTAAGATTTTATGCATGTAGTCATGAAAGATATATGTCATAGCCCATTGATATGTGGCACCAACATTTTTAAGACCGAATGGCATAACTTTGTAGCAAAATGTCCCCCATGGCATTATAAACATGGTTTTATGTTGATCTTCGGGTTTAATCCGAATCTGATTGTATCCAAAAAAACCATCCATAAGGGAGAGCATTTTGTGACCTACAGTAGCATCTACCAGAGCATCGATATTTGGCAATGGAAATGAATCTTTGGGTGTTGCCTTATTGAGATCTCTAAAATCCGTACAAATACGGACCCTTCCATCTGGCTTTCCTACGGGCACCATATTGGACACCCATTCTGGATAGTCGATGGAGATGACGAACTCTACGTCCAACAACTTTTGCAACTCATCTTTCACCATTAAGGCTACTGTTGGATGCATTTTTTTGAGTTTTTGCTTGACTGGCTTCTTCGACAGATCTAGCGAAAGGTTATGAGTAACCAATTTTGGATCTAGACCCGACATGTCTTTGTAAGTCCAAGCAAAGAGATCAGGTCTCTCTTTCAGTAGAGGGATGATGCTATCACGCTCATCCGGAGTGAGACTCTCTCCAAATCTAACCTTCTTTGGATTGGTGGGATCTTTACTGATATCCACATCGAAGGTTTTCTCTACTGACATATGTGATCCCTCCTCAAGCTGGTGAGGCATAGGAATCAGATGGATGTCATCAGTCGGGTTCACATGTTCCTCATGGGAAGCACCCTCAGCATGATAAACATCATAAGCACAGCCTAGCACAAAATGAAATGGTTGCAACATTTCTTCATTAGGGAAGAAATCTTCAAGCTAGACCGATGAGTCAGCATGATCCCAATCGATAGCATCCATGTTCAGATGCAATGGTTTGGATGGATCTACTGGATTGTGGAGTGGAGTGGTCAAATCAATGGAGACCATATTGATGGAATGGAATTGATCTTCGGAACCACATGGACAAAACTCTATATCTGAAGCGTAGCTTCTGTACCCAAGATCTGGTTTGGATGGTATGGGCACAAATGGATCCTCTCTATGGGATGCCCATATAACTGGATCCTCCCAGTGCACTAGCTACAAAATGGGATCTCTCAGCTCAAGGAGCTCCACGTACGTAGGTGGATGGGGAAAGAGTTCCTGATACCTCTCTTTGAGCTCTCTTCTTTCCCTCAGGCTACGATGGAGATTAATCTCTCGATGCAAACCTGCAGCTATAATAGGTGGGGGACCTCGAGGTGGAGGCCTATTACGTAAGTGATGAGGTCCCAAATAGGCCATCTCCAATGAATCCTCATCATCACTATACAAATACAATCCGTCACTTCCCCCCTCTTCTAAGTGGTGATCTGCCAGATGTGGCCCCATGTATCTGATTCTACGATCACTATCATCACTATCCAGATAAATCTGATAGAATGATCGTATATATGATACTACCACATAAACTAGCACTACTTCTTCCTCAGAGCACTCAATGTTGGGAGGGACTTCCTCCATAACATGCTTTGATTCCCTAGGCAATAGATATTGTGGATACACGAGCCTAGAATCGGTCCTCTCATCTTCATCACTATGGTCACTACCATGGATGGGCCACTCTATTGTGTCTATGCATAGTGGGAGATTAGCTAGATGAGGCTTTAAGTAAGCCTCCTCTATTTCATCTTTATAATCACTATCGACTATGAAGCGCTCATTCATCTCTTCCACTTGTTCCATAGGTAGCAGATGGCGTATAAACATCGGACCTAGAAAGGTCGGCTCGATTCTCCTCATATTGATCATCATTTGAGGACTCATCATCTGCATCATAACTAGGTCCACTCATTTCGGAGGTGGACTCCTCTCCATCATCATCACAAAGATCTCCTAACTTGAGATCGCCTATAGTAGTGGGGTTATGCCCCTGCATACCAATGTCATCGGTAGCACTATGGATTTGGTTACCCAGGTTGTCTCTAGGGTTGTCCTCTAAGGGCCCATCATGATATGAATCGGGTGGCCCTATGGTAACAAATGATACCATCTGGCGAGTCCTCCAACAGCTAGAAGGATTAGGGTGATATGGATTAAAATCCACATCATCCCCTAGACTTAGGTACATGTGATCTAAGGATGCAGTAAGCAAATCGTCATGATCCTATACCTATAACCCTAACCCGAACCTATCAGTAGCTAACTGATAATGAGGTTCGAGTGGAGTCCTACGTCCTTGTTCAAAAAGACCAAGGTCATGTCCATGCCAATGATACGACTCAAAAATGTGCATGGCGTATTCTGGGTTGGATAGATAGTGCACATTCATAGTGAATGGCTCATCATCATCCTCATATATGGACATTCTGGTGGGTGCTTGATCTAGCCCTACGTAGACGAAGTTTGTTTGGTTGGGTGGCTCACCCAACGACACTACAGATCCAATCAAAAATTGATGGGCATGCGGTCGGCCCATATCTTGTGCAGTTTTTAGGATAGGTCCAAAAGTAACATTTTGCACAAGATACTCACCCAACCCTATGCTAGCCAGATGAATGGTCACCTATGGTGTAGATGACCCTACTGAAGATGCAGGTGAAGCAGGTTGAGGTGCCTCCTCGGCTTTGTCTTGAGGTTCTTCCACATCCATGGGAGTGGGAGTCTCATTGGCGACTGGTCTAGGCATATGATTTTCTACTTTCTCACCCAATTTCACCTTTAGCTTCTTGACTTGTCGATGCATTGACGATGCAATCAATTTTAGAGAAGTTGCAGTCGTATGCTCAGATCTATGTGACACAGATGTCGATGGTTGAGCATGGGCTATTGGTTTACCTATTGGAATCTTAACCGATGAAATAGGTTGGATATCCAAGTGCATCGATAGGAGTACAAAACCCCCAGGCAAATCTGCTAGGTTCATGAACTTGAATGGTTCTTCATCCGAGGACACTACGTGAACCTGTCCCTCATGAATGTACTTCATGCATTGATGCAAGATAGAGGGGATGCAATGCATTTCATGAATCCAAGGCCTTTCGAGCAGAATGTTGTACTGCATGGCACCCTCTATCATGTGACACATCACAGAGATGGTCTTGAGTCCCACCTGAATAGGTAGAACAATTGTACCAACCATCGAGCATAGTGCATCGTTAAATGCTCTCAACGTAAAGGTGGTAGGCACAATGTGTGATTTGGGTAACTTGAGATGGCTCAATGCCTTGGTCATAATTATATTGATCGAGGACCCAGTGTCGATCAAGACCCTTTTGAAAGGCATGTGGTTAACACACGTGATAATATGCAATGGTGGGTCAGCCATAATAGTAGGAACCATCTTCACTTCATGATCATAAAATTGTATCATGGGTTCCTGACACTGTTGTACATGTCCCACAAAATTTGTAAATGCATGCGCATCTTGGGACTGTACCTCAATGGACCTCAGAATGTCCATAAGAGTCTCCCTGTGTCTAGGGGACTACTGAATAAGCTCATATATTGACAACTTCATAGGAGTTGTCTACAGGTTCTAAACTAACCTGCTCCTTATGGTCACCACCGGTCTAGTTGGTGGGCCTAGAATGTTCTGAGTTGGTCGTTGATCCGGTGTAGCTTGTATTCTAATGGGAGCATGAGGTTGATTCGGTTGATCATACCTCCCATGTCTAGTAACAACATTGACCATGCCTACGAACCCCTGGGTAGGTGGTTCGATTCTCACTTGATTGACCTGGTCGGCATTGTTACGAGGCACCTCATGATTAGGTAGTGGATTCTTGAAAATCCCCATGTTTCTATTGTCGGGCGCCTATGGATTTCCTGGTACGACAAGCTCTCCTTTTTCTATCATGTTCTGCACAATGTGTTTGAAGGACCAACATGTCTCGATGTCATGGCCTTTCACTCTATGGAATATGCAGAATAGATCATCTTGATGCCACTTCGACTTTGGCACATTCGGATCTACTAATTTGACCTCGAGCAATCGTATGGCCTTGGCCTCGCACAGTTGATGGAAAATCAAAGTCATCGATTCCGTCAGAGGTGTGAACTGGCGAGGTGGGTGCTCTTCTCTATTTTTGCCCTTATAGTTGTTCTTGCATGTCTCATAATGCACAGGAGGAGGTTGAGCCTGATAATTAGGCTTTTGTTGTCCCTTGTCCTCTCCTCCAAGATTTAGTACTACTTGATTCATGTGGGCCTGCTTGCCCTGTTGCTTTGTAGTACTCTTTTTAAACCCCTCTTTCCTGGTCTTGAGCTTCAAGTTGCCTTCTTGCAACTTGATGTCCTCGATCACCTTGGCTTGCGCCATAGCTTCCTCGAATGTAGGGTACTACTGCAGCTACAATAGTAGCGAGATGTGCTTGGCACAACTCTTTGTAAACATTCGGGTCAATTCAGCTATAGGAATAGGGAATGGTAGCTTTGCCATTATTCTATGCCATCTCTTTCTATATTGCTCGATGGGCTCATCGTCGCGCTGAGCTAGCACAGCCAAATCGGAAAGGTTGGCCTATTTCTTGATGCCAAATGAATAGCATTCAAGAAATGCATCAGCTAACTGCTCAAAACTAGTAATACTATGTTTCTTCAGTTGGTTGAACCACTCTCGGGTCAGGCCGAAGAGTGTCGTAATGAAAGTGCGCAACAACAAGGCATCATGACTCTCTATCTAGAAACAAGCATCCAAAAAACTTGTAACATGCTCTTGGGCATCCTCATCACCCTTGAATTTTTCTAACCTGGGCATATCAAAATGCTCGGGATATGGAGGCGTAGGCACCGAGGGGTCTAGAGGTTCATTGTGTATCTTCCTCAGTGTCGGCTTTTGCATAGCCATGCCTTGCCTCTCTATTGCTTTGACCTTATCGGCCAAAACCTTGTACGCCTTAGAAGACAAAAAGTCCTCCTCCCTAAGCTGATGTGGAGGTGGTCTAGGAGGTAATGTCTTCTTCGGGGGAGGTGGAGGACGTGGCTCTTCCTCCTCCTCAACTCGGTAACTCTCAGGATACCCCTGATCGTATCCATCTACATCTACATGTTCATGCTGCCTCTGTCTAAGATCATTGAGTGATGGTAGTCGCTCCCTCTATTGGGCACTGACATGAGTACGAGCGTCTCTGTGCTCCTCATGCATATCGGCTAGGGACACAACCCTCCTATGCACATGCTCTCTATGCTCCTCGAGAGGGTATAGGCCAGCCCTGGCTAGCCGATCCTCCTACTCTATGCGCTCCTTCTGAGCTAGAATATGCTCCTCATGCATGCGTTGCTCATATAATCTCTATCGTAGGAGCCTTTGTGCTTGAATATTTTCATCTTCAATATGTTGCCTCTCTAGGTGAGCATCATCCAATTGATCTTGGAGGAGTTGACATCTTTGCTCAGACACCAGTCTATGTGATCTATCGATCTGGTCGACCATGGGAGGCCTCCAGTGTGTGTGCTCTATGTGAGCTACCTTATGGGTTCTGTACCCATCAAAAAAATGTGTGGATGGTGTACATGTGACATGAGGGTGCTTAGAAGCCTCTCCATGCTCTCTAGTGATCTTGATACAACTATCGCTATGCTCACTCGGAGCACGAGTGGGCGGAGTTGTAGGCTTGTAGCCTAGCTGCTCAAGAACACTACCTAGACCATCTAACTATCTAGACCTCCACCGCTCATGCGGTGGTGTTCCATTAGCTCCCACCTTTGATATATCAATGGTGATCTTGCATGGTGAGCCATGCATGGGAGTATGGGTGGACCTATGCTCGAAAGTGAGCCTATCCTCTTGCCCCTGAATGGGTGGATCTTTGGTCCATCTATACTCTGACTATGGAGGGTTAGAACCTCCTATGGACCTAGTACGTATGGGAACCAACTTGGTCCCCTGCACAACATATTCCTCGGTCGATCCCATGGATGCGCGTGTAGTGCGGTCTCGATAATGGCTTTGGAGTAGAGCATCCTCATGCTGAGAAGCTCCATGCTCAGTCCTATGCCTAGAGGAGTGTAATGAAGCTCCTCTATCGAGGGTCCACTCAATGGGATCTCCCCATGTCGAGTTGTCACCTCTAATGCTCGTCGAACGTCGTTCGGTTCGCTCATGTGTATGAGGACTCGACACATGTTGTTGTGAACCAGTTGGGGGTTGATCATGGGCATCGGTCCTAGACCTTTGTCGATCACCCCGTGTGTTCACCATTTGTGTACCTAACGTCTAGATGTGTTTTATTATGCAAACAAAGTATACAAATGATGATTATCTCCTTTTAAATTTTTATTGTGAGCCCTAAACTATTTGATGTTGTTTTCAGATGTGTTGTATCAGTGTTAGAAACTCTCGCATGTTTTGAAATATTGTTGGATTTTATACTCAGTTAAATTGGCTTTCACCTATATACTCAACTTGAAAAACCATCACATCAAACCAACCTATAATGTGTGGAAGTGAAGCCCACACGTCAATGAAGTAACATAGGTCCTCCAGTCCTCACCCATTCCATCTCCATCAGTCATATACCCTTCGAAGAGGAGTATATGCAATTTTTTAGGGTATAAGGATCTTGGACCTTCACGGTATGGTCTAGTAACACATGGTATGTTGGGGATTTGGGCCAACGGATGGAAGTCACACCCACTGTCATTGAACCCTACTAGTGGTTGGAGATGAAGCCCAACTCACTAGCATTTAAGTGCCAGGTGGTGTGTGTAGTTCCTTTTACTTTGCAAAAATGACAAATGCATCAAAGAGCATAATGATCATTCCTACATGATATGCATGAAAAGAAAGGAACATTTCAAATTCAGAAAGAATGCATGCTAATGTCCTATATGATATTTTGACGATGCAATTACAATGACATGGCCACTAATTGGGCCTCAAGCATGCAAACGACACGTAATCTCTATCAAGGTCATTGTATTTAGGGGCGGACTGCACTCAGAGGTCCGCTATTCCCAACAATGCCTCTCTAATGAAAGGAAAATGGAAACAAACTAAGACTTGTTCATTGACCCTTTTTATTTGAGTTCCTAGTTTGCAATGGTTCGATGCTTTCTGGAAAGATACAGAGTAGAATATTCAGAATAGATAGTGAAATTGGGGCCTACCTCAGCTCCTGCTCTACTGCCCACTGAGTTTCCTATTGTCTACCTTTTCCTCTGTAAACCGTAGGTCCGATCTACGGGCTGTAGTGGTGACCGTAGGTTACAACCGTGGGCCAAAAAATAACCATAGCTGAAAGCTACGGTTAGCACCTGAGATAAGAAAAAACAAAGATGTCAATACTCAAGGGCTAAAATTATGGGGTTCCATCGTGATCACCATCTGACCTAACCACGGAGCGTGCACCTAGCTACCGTATTGATCTATACCATCATAAAAGCATAAATATTCACACAAGTACATAAATTGAACAAAAACAAAGTATGTAAGGTTTCTCGTATTAATATTTGAATGAGCTTTGATTACAAAAATGCCCTCTTAGGGTCACTTGAAAGATGATACCGATATTACAATTGCCAATGCCCTCAATAGGGTAGGCGCACTTATAGTGCTCTATTGATTAGTCACAAACTGCCTTGGGGTGGAGCTAACCCCCTTCTTCGTGATGTGGAAGGATTATGACATAAGCTCCTCTTGCACCTGTCTCCCTATGAACAAGAAACAACAGCACATGATTAAAAATATTGATAGCCTCTCGTGATGAGGCCCTTTAAGGGAATATGTATGCAAATGCCATTAAACTAGTAAAACAAGAAAGCATAAAGAAAGACTTTAAACTATTCTAATTAAATCAAGAATTATACTACAACATGAAGGACATGAATAAGCAAATGATGCATGGATCAAATATCAAATTAGGAACAATAAAGTGCATAAAAGATCCAATGTACTCCTACTTAATACAATGCATGAAATGACTAATTCCTACGGTCAGAGTTTCTCTAAAATGCAATTAAACCTATGAAAAGACTAATATAACTAATCTATGCGGTCAAAAGCAAAGCAAGTAAGGTGATCATTAACCTATTGCAAACCATAGCTATGATGGGTGGTCTGCACTGTGAACCATGGCTGATAGCCATGGTTTGACCTCTGATAGGTTTACCCTCAGAATTAGGGGCAGTGGGCTTGATCTCCTTGTCCAAATTGATGTTCAAGGGTCGCCTTTGTTGTCCTCTGATAGATTTGGTGGTCAAATCACTGTGAAGGGCCTTCGTTTTCCCGAATTTGTGTTTCTTGATCCTCCTAGGCACCTAGGGCATCCATGGCTAATTGGTCTTTAGGTGGATAGCAAAGGGGCTCTCAAATGCACAAAGTCAGTATGCAATTTGATAGGGCTTCGCTGCTCTCTTGATCAATTAACTCTCTCTCGATAATTCGCCAACACTTCGCTATACAAATCATCTATATTCTCCTCCCCATTTGGAGGGGGGTATTTATAGCATGCCCCCTAGGGCTAGGGGTGGCTTCATGGAGAAGCCAAGACCAAGAAGGGTGGTTAGGACAGTTGGGATGGAAGCCTCTGGAATATTTCATCCTTCAACTGCCTCCTTCTAGATCTTTCGGCCGTTCCAACCGATTTGGCTCGGATGGAAGGCCTAACTGAACTTCAGTTAAGACCGTAGGTCACAGTTGTGGTCCAGACTACAGACCGTAGGTGTCAACCATGGTTTAGACTGGAGACCGTAGGTCTGGGCTACGGTTCAGACTGCTTAGGCCAAAATGCCTAAATTGAGTGGTTAGAACCACTGCTCTATCTTGGAGTCTATCCAAGATCCTCCATATGGTTTTGTAGCATGTCCATATGAGTAGTCGCCCTCGACATGACGCATTTTAGGTGTCTACAAAATATTTTAAGGTCACTACCTATGAGATATAGTGAAAACGTCTCAACCATAGAAGAAACAAATGATATTGAAACTTTGACTATGGATGAGTTTCATGGAACTCTCACATCTTTTGATATGAGAATAGAAAATGATTCTATCCCAAAAAAGGAGGCAGCCTTCAAAGTAGCAAATAAGAACCTAAGACTTACGCCGATGTGTTGATAAGTGACAACATCAATGAGGAAGGAAACAATACACAAACAAGGTACAAGTATCATCACAAAGAAGGAAGGACTAAGAGACCAATGGGTCTAAGGCAATATTTCTTCAAAGCACGTTGCTTCTTATGTAACAGGTTTGGTCACAAGGCTATGCAATGCAGGACACATGAAAATAAGAAATATGGTTTCACCAAGAGAAATTTTAGAAATGGGCATCGCTTTCAAGGGTAGTATTACTCTTGTAATTAGTTTGGTCATAAAGCAATTCATTGTAGGGTTCATGATAGGAATGGATATGGCTTCACCAAGAGAAAATTCAAGATATTTGCACCTTCTAGGAACCACAACATTAAGTGTTATAAGTGCAATAATATTGGGCATATGGCTAAGTGGTGTAGAACATAATTTCAAGAGATAACCAAGAACATGAATCCTCAAACTAATCAGAAGGATTAGTTGAGGAAGAAGGTGGGCAAAGAAAAAGAGCATTGTATGCTAGGAATAGAGATACTCCCACCCCAAAATTAATCACCTCATGGGGAGGAGGTGGGGAGGGGTCTGAGCTAAAAGTCTTATATTTAGCCCCAAAGGAGTCCCTTTGCATTTGATGTCAAAGGGGGAGAGATTTGAGTAAAGGGAGAGCATTTAGTCATGGGGATCAGTTTCTCAAGGGGAGTAGAATTGAAAAAGGTAAAAGGAATGGTTAAAGAAAAAAAGGTTGCCATTAATGATAAAAGGGGAGATTCTTGGAAATTTAAGCAAGTTTTGTTGTCATTGATGTCAAGAAGTTTGATGACTAGTTTTGTTATCATTAAGGTCAAAAGGTTGATTTCTCCAAAAGGCAAGGAAGTTGTTAAAAGGAAAAGGATATAATATTTATTTTAAATATTATATGCCTAAAGAGGATAAAAAGGTGGAAGACCCAAGAAAAGAGAAGTCAGTTTGAAAAGAAATAATAATATTGTAATATTTAATATTAAAATATCTGGGCATAAGGAAGAGGTGAACAATAGCAGGGTCCAAGGAATCATTAAAAAATATATCCCTGACAAAGTCCATTGAGCAAGGTTGGCAAAGGTTTTAATTTAATTTATTTAAATTAAAATATTTTAATTTAAATAATTAAATATGCCAAGTTGAAAGTTATATTTTGAATTCAAAACTCGAAAGGTCCGACGTGTTTCAAATGCAAAGGAAGAGTATTAATAGGAAATGTTTTTTTCATTTCCTAAGTCTACCACCAATGCGATATTCGAATGCCCAAGTCGTGTGATAAATCATGCACTCCATATGTGAAAGGAAGAAGCTTGTGAGTTGTTTTAAATAATGATGCAAACTTGTATTGATATTCGTGTGACACGATAGGATAATCTCATAGCATTGGTTAGTGTAGATGATGGTCAAAGGTCTAGCTAAGGAATTCACAAAGGGAAGGTCATGATTTCAAATCCCACACTATTCATTTTGACAAAGGAGGAGAGGAGTTTCATTTTTGCCAAAATTCATGCAGTAAATTTAATAAGGAAGCATGGACCTTTGGTTCACATGTGGGAATGTAGCCCAGGCGGTAGCTTAGCCTTGGGCTAAGGCACTACGGTGGCATAGGTCAAGGGTTCAAGTTTGGTCGTTGGTCATTGGGCGCTAGTAGTCGAAGACATCCATAATCATTTTGGTGACGTGGGCCAACATTAAGGTATGCATTTTTAATTTAATTATTGCCAAAGTTTGGAATGTGAGAAAGTGTTTGAGGTCACATAAAAATTAAATGACATGTGTTAAATGTCTAGGGAGTCATAAGGATTGTTGAAATAAATATTTTATTTTTAATGCTTAGAAAATAAAGAAAATATTGGATATTACAAGGTGTTAACAAAGGAACTTCATTTTTATGAATTGAATATTATTTTGAGAATATTGGAGATTATAAGGTGTTAACAAAGGAACTTCATTTTTATGTATTGAATATTATTTTGAGAAGATTTGAGATTATAAGGTGTTAACAAAGGAACTTACTTTTTAATTATTGAATATTATTTTGAGAAGATTGGAGATTATAAGGTGTTAACAAAGGAAATTCATTTTTATGTGTTGAATATTATTTTGAGAAGATTGGATATTATAAGGTGTTAACAAAGGAAATTCATTTTTATGTATTGAATATTATTTTGAGAAGATTGGATATTATAAGGTGTTAACAAAGGAACTTAATTTTTATGTATTGAATATTATTTTGAGAAGATTGGAGATTATAATATGTTAACAAAGGAACTTTATTTTTATGTGTCGAATATTATTTTGAGAGTATTGGATAGAAAATTTATTTTGATATATGTTGAATATATTTTTAAAGGAGTAATAAGGTGTATTTGTGACTTGATATTTTATTGTATTACTTGTATGGTGAAATATTTGTTGAGAAAAATATTCTTGTGGAGATTTTGAGAGAAACTGTTGCTATCTAACCTAGAATTTGCAAAAGGATTTGGTTGTGAGTAAAATAGGTTTTGAAGATATATCTCCATCAAAGAAAAGAGGTATGGGCACATCATATTTTGATTGAAATGTTGGAATGAATGTTGTGAAATATAAGATGGAGTGAAAAGGATTGGTTGATAAGCATTGTTGGAAATATTTGAGTGAATTCTTATATGCTTCATTGGTGAATGTTTAGAGAACATTTGAGGTAGAGAATTAAGACTATTTGTGTTAGGGTTTGAGACCCACATTATGCTCTTTTTTTGAAGAAGTTTGAAAACACTTGTTTAGGGTTAGTGAGAAAGTTGTGTTTCATTGATTGAATGATTGAGTAAAATTCTTGAGCATTGGATTTGAGTGATATTGAAAGTGAATGTGCAAATATTAGAAACCATATTTGTGAAAGTGACAGACTTAATGATTGAGTAGAACATATTGAGTTTTGATAGAGTACATCATTCTCTATATGTTCTAGAGGTTAAACAAATTCTGAATAGAATATATCTAAATTGCTTCAAGTTAAAGGAATTACTTTGAATATTAGACAAAGCATTTGATAGTATTGTGTACAAGATTTAAGATTTATTGAGTATGTTTTGTGAGTTGTTTTGAGTTTGTATTAAGGCAGATTTGGGATAAGTATTTGTGAAGACTTGAGAGCAGATTGAGCAAGTTCTTGAGAGGACTTGAAGGTAGATTTGAGGTAAGTCTTAGTGAAGACTTGAGAGTATATTTGAGGTAAGTCTTGGTGAATACTTGAGAGTAGATTTGAGGTAAGTCTTGGTGAATACTTGAGAGTAGATTTGAGGTAAGTCTTAGTGAAGAATTGAGAGCATATTTGAGGTAAGTCTTGGTGAAGACTTGAGAGTATATTTGAGGTAAGTATTGGTGAAGACTTAAGAGCAGATTTGAGGTAAGTCTTTGTGAAGACTTGAGAGCATATTTGATTGATTTATTTTTTCAATGTTTGTGTTAAGGCTTGGGGTAAGTCTAAGCATATTTGATTTATGATTTGTTCAAAATTTGTGTTAAGGCTTGGGGTAAATATGAGCAGAGTTGATTTGTGATTGGAACAAGCTTTGTGTTAAGGCTTGAGGAAATATTTGAGGACAATATTTAGTGTAAATTTATGCTAGAATTGAGATAGAGTTAGAGCAGATTTGTACTAGACTGAGGACAATGTTTAGTGTAGATTTGAGATAGATATTGAGTAGAGTTGAGAGTAAGCTTTGGATGTGATAGAGAAAAATACAACAGTCTCCAGTGGATAGATATACATTAGCCAGGGTAGTGAGGATAGAGGTATTTTGAGTGAGGACAAAGGTCTTTTGTGGAGAGAGATCCACAATCTAGAGTAGTGGGGGTAGTAGTCTTCTAGAAGATCACCAACCAGAGTAGAGGAGAAAGAGTTCTCTTGTGGATAGATTTCCATGAACCAAAGCATAGGAGAAAGAGTTCTCCTGTAGATAGAGTTCTCCTGATGAGATTCTAATCTTTATGACTTTATGTCCTTTTAGGTTTTTATCTCATTCAAAGTATCATATAAAATCTATTTCACTAAGGTATATATTTTTTCTTTCTTACTATGGTTTAATCTTAATATTTTGCATAATTAAAGTTAGTCCATTGGTTATAGTGCACAAAAAGAGAATTCTTATATCATGGGTGTAAGTTGTTTTTATAATCTAGTACATTTTTCATAAAAATTATATAGCACTAGATCCCTCTAATGCCTCTTTTCATATTTAAAGAGATTCATGTGGTATAAAATAAATTTATGTAGTACTAGAGGATAATTTGTATTAAGTACTAGAACTATATGGTATCCAACAATGAGATTATGTGGTTGTGACCCAGGAAAAAACATTGTGATAGGCTGGGGGAGATAACAAGCCTTATTTGGTGGTATTCAAGCCACCTTTTATGCCCTACAAAAAAAATTATGAAAAAAAGGAGAAAGAGAGAATGGATTAACACTCAAGGCTATGGACAACAAAATTCTAAAAGTACCTTGAAGGAGAATTTTATATCAATGCAAATCTAGAGAAAAATAATGCATGAGGACATGCATTACATTAGGTTGGGGTAAGTTATGAGGCTCTAAAAATCCTCATTTAATGTAGTATTTAAATCTTCTTTTGTACCATTTAATGATGGAGATAAATTAATCAAATCAAAAGTCCTTTAAGTATCTGTTTAGAGGTAAATATGAATATTTCTATAGGCAAGGCTAAATCAAAAGACCTATGGGAAAGGCATAAGTTATTTAAATGTTTATTTAAATATAAATAATTTGTTTTCATGTTTGTACATATCTTTGTATCATAAGCTAACAAAATTTCCCCTAGGTATGTCAAAATCTAACAAAAGTCTCCCTGGGCAAGTTAAAATATAAAAAATTCCCCCTAGAAAAATCTCAAAGCTAAAAAATGTCTCCCTAGGAAATTCAAAAGCTAATAAAAGACCCCTTGGACAAATGTGTATGTCTATAAATGTATATATAGTATATATTTGTATATTGTGTATATAATTGTACTATAGGAGCATTCTCTTGGGTACATCTTGCATCTTTAATCATACATCTCTCGTCATGCATCTTAATTCACTTAATCATTTCATCTTTCATCTTTTAAAGAAATATCTAGTCAAAAAACATTTAATCATAATCAGTTAAGTTTTCTTGGTCCAACTTGATTTTCCATTTGAAACTCAAGGGGATACACCAAGGCATGATAGCATTTAATGCTATCCAAAATTCAATTTTTAACATATTCTAAGTAAAAAATCATAGCATTAGTCATCTATCATCATCGACCATAAGAAAAAAAATTCTTTCTATCTCAAAATTGGGGCATCTATATTGGTTTTTACACATTTTATTAAGCAATAAATACATTAAAAAGGGGCAAATGTAGGCACCCAATTTCTCACATACAACTAATCTTATAGTTTGTTAATCGCTTCATCAATTAGCATTTCAATCAATCAGATTGAATCAACCTTACCTATGCCTAAATTTATAGCATATGTTGATCTAAAATCAATTGCATCATGACATGAGTGATAGCATTGATGATGCTTTTGTAAAATCTTAAAATTTTAATCTTTCCTACTCACTTTTATTCTCCAATAGTCATGAGGCAAAAGTGCCACCACAAAAACATTGTTGATGCTATCACCTCCTAGTGCTTTTGACTATCATGCACCAAATTCAATAATTTTGACTTCTTATCTCTCTCAAGCCACCCATAATTAATGAACAAAATCCCCAAAATTTAATCCCTAGCTCCTACAAAATCCCCAATCCAAGAATTTCCATTATCATGTTCTTCCATTAGTGACTTCTTGTTTTCTTTTCAAATTCTTAATTTCTTCAAACTTGTCATCTTCAAATTAATTCTTCCCCCAAGGAGCCATGGATTCCTATAAAACCAAAACTTAGGAGAGCCTAATCCATGACCATTTTTTGGGTAGAAAATATTTATCAAAATTTCACCCATGGTCTTTTGAAAGCAACAACATTTTTTCAAAATCTCACTAGTCATAAGAATCAAGCATTCTGTATGGTAATATTATGCCAAAATCTTACCACAATATTGTGAAGGTCATCCTTACAATAATTTAAGCTCTTGTTCTTGCAAGCATTCAAGCCTTCAATCAAGTCTCAAAGGCGTTTCCAAGTAATCAAGCTCTCAAGTAATCATCAAGCATCAAACCCACAAGCTCAAGCATTCAAGTATCATCAATAATATTCCAACAAAGAGACCTTGTGTCTTGGGTTGTACTCTTTTCCTTTATTTGCTTTTGGCTCTTCCTTATGCTTATAGCTTTAGGCTTCACTTAGAACTAATCTTGTATTTGTATTTGCATATAACTAGTCTTCTATTTTTGTTATTTAGTCTTAGTTTCAAGCAAATAAATATTTGTTTTCCAATTGTTTAACATGGCCTCTATATTTCTAAGTTAGGGTCCTTAACCATAAATATCATGATATTATCTCATATTGAATTTAATATTGCTAGTATGCTCTCAAAAGTGAAAGTGTCTATTAGGAACCTACTATTAAAAATAAACACATACACAAATATTGTAAATAAACATAAATACTCACAACACAACTTGGAAATATAAATGCAGAAAAGAACAATCTCACAAATAACACAGAATCATAGGCCACTTCAAGGGTGCAACCTCCTTCAATACTTTTACTCAATTATGCAAAAAATATATATGCATTCCTACTCCTCGTAGTTTTAAATATTTCCTCTACCACCTAACTCTCAAGGTTAGCTTATATGCAAAATGCCACTCAAGCTAGAATATCCTACCTAAAAAATAGTTACATTCTTCATAACAGTTACATAAAATGGTGCCACTTGTCTAGGCACTTCTAACACCAAAACTATTACAAAATATTATCATGGGTGTCCCCCAAGTTTACAAAATATTACAATGGGTGTCCCCCATGTTCAAAAAGGAACATTACATCATAGTGTTAGGATGGGGTCCTAAAATACCCTTCCCATTAAAAACACTTTATCCTCAAAGCTGGAGATGAGGAAACAATTATTGGAGTTGTGGAAGAGGTTCCCATGCAGTGTTTTCAAGTTGTAAGCCATGCCATTAGACAAGCACATCGGTTATGACACATCAATGAAGGGTACACGATATATGGTCGATAACGCATTCACGTTCAAGAATGATGAAACCTTCCTCATCCAACTATGGAAGTGTAGATTGCACCTAGTAATGAGTGCTAAATCATGTACATTTTATGCAAAGTTTAATCTATTTTTATCTACAAATATATGAAAATGAATGTATTTAAATGATTGTTATATCTTATTTGCATGACTTATGCATGAATTTGATTTATAAACTATTAAATAATATATACCTATATTTTAAACAATTCATGTGAGTTTTGTATATTTTCGATAGATAAATTTTGCAGGTATCTTACAGGAAATGTTGTAGTAGAACATAGGTTATATGTCAAGTAAGGATGAATCGATCACATGGAAATGCACTAAGAAAGCACCTACTGAAATGGTATATGGAAATAACGTTGACTGATTAAACTATCTGATGCACTAGAGTACCATGTCTAATGATAGCATAGTAGTCTCACATGGGTCTTATAGTCAGCATGATCATTTGGAACATTGACATTGTATACGTAACTTGATATTTGTTAATTTTTTAAATGATCTATTATTAAAATTGTAAAGTTGTTAAATTATTAAGTTGCTTAGATATGGACGTAAAATTAGTTTATCTCTTTTCGTAAGAAGAGGACAAACAGTTGTATTATCATGTCATCAAATTATTTAAGATTAGTCAAGTTTAGGTCTTTTGATTATGTTAGTTTGGAATTTTGCCACTTGGACAATTTCTATTGTAATAAGTTTGAGGGTAGTTGTTAGTGTATCTTAATTTTAGAATATCTTTGTTATGAAAGATTAGAATTCAAATCTTCGAGCATTTGAAACGTAACAAATGGTAGAATATAATTTTATTGTAAATTTCTAAATGCCATTATAAAATACAATGAAGAGACCTTTGAAAAGGTCTACATTCTGCTATTTTTTGTCAAATATCTACATTTTACATGTTTGAAGGAGTGTATCTACATAATATGTACGCATGAGGAATTGAAGTTCATAAATAAAGCAACATTTTTCTTCCATGATTCCAGCAATGGTATTCTGTATTTTTGTGTTAGGATCCTATTATAAAATAAACTCAAATAAACACACTCTCACACAATTTCTTGGAAATAAACTCACATAAACATCATATTAATATTCAGAACAAAATACACATTATAACAGAAATTTGCATAAAGGAACAATCTCACAATAAGATAGAATCGCAGGCCTCTTCGAGGGGGCAACCTCCTTCAACACTTCATTAATTTACAAAAATATGAATACATTGGTGCCTTCTCGGGTATTTAAAGAGTTCCCTTCCATGGTTGGCTTACATGCAAAATGCCACCTAGATTACATGCATAATGCCACCCGAATTACATGCATAGTGCCACTCGAATTACATGCACAATGCCACTCAAATTACATGCACAAGGCCACCTTACATACCTATCTACCATGTGTTACATAAAAAGGGTGTCATTTTTCATAGGCACTATATAAGCTAAAACTTAGAACATTATAAAATATTAATCATGGGTACTACCCATGTTAATTATGAATTATTACATCATGGAAGTTATTACATTAAGGGTTAGGATGGTATCCTAACATGTACTTACCCTTAAAGAAGCTTTGTCCTCAAATCCGAAATGAGGAAACTGTTGCTGGAGTTGGTGTAGAGATTCCCATGTAGCATCTTTAGGTTGAAGCCCACGCCACTGAACCAGGATCTTTGTAATTGTATGGTTGCTAAGAGTGCAAGTCTGATGATCCAACAACTGCTCAAGTTCAAGTAATATGGAGCCTTCTTCATCCAATTCAGGAAGTGTGGATTGAACCTATACCTGTGTGCCCACAACTTTCTTGAGAGTAAAAACATGAAAAACAAGATGAATCTTGGAAGTAGGTGGGAGCGTCAATTTGTAAGCTATGGGGCCAATTCTTTGTAGAACTTGGTAAGGACCATAGAATTTTACAGCAAGCTTCTGACACCTGCAAATTTTTAGGGATGATTATTTGTACGACTGCAAGCGAAGGAAGACCATATCACCTACATCAAAACTACGCTCAGAATGATGTTGATCAGCTTGTTGGCATCGATGTTCAAATTTTTCTTAAGTTGGCGAAGGACCTTGGTGTGTTGACTCAGAGTGTTGTCGACGGCATGGACCTTGGAGCTACCAAGAATGTAAGAGGAAGGCATAGGTGGAAGGTGCCCGTAGACTACTTCAAATGGTGTGAGTTTGGTTGCGGTATGATAGGAAGTGTTGTACCACCATTTGGCCAAGGATAGCCATTTGGCCCATTGAGTGGGATGATCTAAGACAAAGAAATGAAGGTAGGTTTCCAAGCATTTATTAACAACTTTTGTTTGACCATCCATTTGCGGATGGTAGGCTGAACTCATTTTGAGCTGAGTCCCCTGCAACTTAAACAACTCTTGCTAGAAATTACTAGTGAAGGTGGGATCACTATCAGATACAATGGAGGTGGGCATGCCATGAAGGCAAAATATGAAGTCAAGAAAAATTTGTGCAACAATGGATGCGGTATAAGGATGAGCAAGAGCACAAAAGTGAGCATACTTTTAAAGGCGGTCCACTACCACAAAAATAATTGACTTGCCTCCAGATTTAGGGAGCCCTTCTATAAAGTCCATGGAAATGTCATTCCAAACCTGATCTAGGATAGGCAATGGATGAAGAGTGCCCAAAGAGTGCACTATTTCATCTTTCATACTTTGACATGTGTCACAGGCAGCAACAAAAGAGCGGATGTCACATTTCATACCTTTCCAAAAGAAGGTGCGCTTGATTCGCTCATATGTTTTAAGGAACCTTGAATGGCCTGTAGAGGGAGTGGCATGCAATTCCTTCATGAGGAGCTCTCGAAGTGGAGACTTATGAGGTAGAACCAAGCATTGATGGTAGTGCAGATCATGGCCATTCCAATTATACCCTGGTGCAAAATCTGGATTAGTGAGGCTACCAAAGCTTGCAAATTTGCATCCTAATGTGCTTCTTGATGCAAGGAATCAATCCATTGGGGAAGTGGTGCTGAGATGGCACACAACATACTTACGGTCTCCATTTGGCAAGAAATAGCATCGACCACAATATTCTCCTTTCCCTTTTTGTAGGTGATATCATAATTATAGCCCATGAGTTTAGACACCCACTTTTGTTGGTCAGGCATGGCAACTCTTTGTTCCAAAAAATATTTGAGACTTTGATGGTCAATTTTAATGGAGAAGTGACGTCCAATGAGGTAATATCGCCAATGTGTGATTGCATGCAATATGGCTAACATTTACTTAGCATATGTGGATTTCCCCAGATTATGATAAGAGAGTGCCTTGCTAGTAAAAGCCATAGGTTGTCCTTATTGCATCAATACTGCACCAATAACATGACCAAAAGCATCACTTTCAATGACAAATGGTTTAGAGAAATTTGGCATGGCTAAGACGGGAGTGGTGGTCATAGCATGCTTGAGTTCAATGAAGGCTTTATCAGCAGGGCCTGTCCAAGTTAAGGAATATTTTTTCAACATGGAGGTGAGGGGGGCAGCTATCTTCCCATAATTGTAGACAAATTTTCTATAATAGCCTGTAAGCCCTAAAAATCCTTGAAGTCCCTTGAGGGTATGAGGTTTTGGGGTCAACCTTGATTCCATCCTGTTAGACAATGTGTCCCAGATACTCTACTTCAATTAGACCAAAGGAACACTTGGACCTTTTGGCTAAAAGGTGATGGGTGACCAATAGCTGTAAAGTTTGATCCACATGATTGAGGTGCTCTTCCCATGTGCGACTGTAAATCAAGATGTCATCAAAGAACACAAGGATGAACTTCTGCAGAAAGGGCCAAAAGATGTTGTTCATAAGACTTTGGAATGTAGAAGGGGCATTTATGAGACCAAATGGCATTACCAAGAATTCATAATGACCTTCATGAGTGCGAAAGGTATTTTTTGGGATGACCTCATCCTTGAGCCAGATCTGATGGTACCCAGAGCAGAGATCAAGCTTGGTGAAATACATGGTCCCGTGTAGTTCATTGAGTAATTCATCAACCACTGGAATAGGAAATTTATCCTTGACCATAGTCTTGTTGAGTTCCCGATAGTCAATACATAGGCACCATGAGCCATATTTCTTGGGAACAAGTAGGACAAGCAAGGAGTAGGGGCTAGTACTAGGCCGGATGACACCAGCCTTGAGTAATTCCTATAAGAATTTTTCTAGTTCTAATTTCATGGCATGAGGGTACCTGTATGGTTTGATATTTGGTGGTGCACTACCCAGGAGCAATGGGATAGCATTTTCGTGAGAGCAACACAGTGGTAGGGTAGTTGGTTCTGCAAAGACAACATTATGTTTGTGTAGAACTAGTTGTAGGTCTGATGGAATTTTAGCCATTAGTGAAGTGGTTGGTTGGATGGAGAAGAGTTGTGCAATGACCCCACATTTTTATTTCTTTAGAACTTTCTCCATATGATTGGAACTAATGAGGTGAGGTGTTCCTATAGGGGAGCCCTTGAGTAAGTGTGTTTGTCCATTTTGGGAGAATTACATCCAGAGTTTTGTAAAGTTCCAACTGATAGTGCCCAATGTACTCAACCATTGAGATCCCAAAACCATATCACATCCTCCCAACTGGAGGGCAAACATGTCTTGCTTGAGTTCATAGTCCCCTATCCTAAGCTTGACATTGCAGCATTTTACTTTACAAGGTAATGTTCCCCCATTGGCTACCATGACCTTGAATGAATTACAAGTGTGGATATAGCAATTTTATCGCTTAGCAACTCGAGGATCAATGAAGTTGTGTGTGCTGCCTGAATCAATAAGGATGGTAAGACGTTGGCCCTTGAAAAATCCCACAACTTTCATGGTTTGTGGAGTGGTAATTCTCGCAAGAGCATGGGCTGAAATCTCTGCCTCGGACCCTTGTGTATCTTCTTCCTATGGAGAAGGTGTTTCAAGGGGTCCTCATCCTCATCACTCTGGTCAGTGTTAGCAGGTTCCTCAACATCTATCAAGAATAGTCTTTTGTTTGCACACTTATGTCCTTTAAAAAAAATTCATCACAATTATAACATAATCCTTGGGCACGACGTGCATCCATATCCTCTATAGTCAGTCACTTGGGTGTAGTAGGTTTACTATCCATTGAATTTTGGGTTCGAAAAGGAAATGAAGGTCGGTTTGGAGGAAACCATGGGGGGCACCTTTGGTTTGAGAGTTTAGAATTGGCCAGACGGGCCAAAATAATAGCTTCCATCATGGAATGTGGTTTCAACATCTTTACTTCATCTTAGAGATCCCATTTTAACCCACTGATAAAACAACTCATGAAGAACCCTTTCATCAATCCTCTTATCTTATTGGCCAATTTTTCAAATTAATTTTGGTAGTCACGGATTGAGGTTTTTTGTTGCAGTTTGGTCAAGGCCCCTGTGAAGTCCTCATACTCACTAGGCCCAAATCATGTCAGTATTTGGGACTCAAAATCCTCCCAAGAGAGATTTGGGTTGGAATTATGTAACCACTGGAACTAGTGTAGAGCCTCAGATTCCAAATTGAAGGAAGCCATCTGAACTTGATGATATATGGGAACATTATGAAGTTTAAGGAATTGATCAACCCTACATAACCACCCATCAACATCATTCCCATTAAATCAAGGGAAGTCTAATTTTGGCATTTTAAAGGATGGGTCATGGTCATTCCTTGTAGATTTTTTAGCCTGGTGTTCTATTTTGAGTGGTTCATTATGTAACTTGCTACCCACATCTATCAGTGTTTCTTCTAAGCGAGCGCTAGTGGCCTCATGATCTAGACGAAGACCTTGGACCTCTTCCCTTATGGAGAAAATTGCCAAGTTCAAATTATCAATGGATTTTGTTAAGGGGTCCATCTGCTCCAGCTCTTTTTGATGTCCACGTGTACCCTAGGCCATTTTGGAATCTTTTGTGACTAGTTACTAAAATTAGAATTGGGTTTCAGGACTTACTATTTTTAGTAAGTGTCCAAAAAAGTGCTTGGGTGCTATATATCAAAACGATCAGATCGAAGAGGTGGTCACAATGAGCTATATCCCACAACACTACTTTTGGGCACCCTAGACTTTTTTTCTCCTATTTTGTTGAGTCTAACGGTGTTTACAATTTTTGATTTTTAGCTACAGTGCAAAAGTTGGGTACTGGAGCACTATCTATAATTGGTCTCTGGTCACTCGCTCAATGTTTTGCTCAGCCTAGACAGTCTCTCTGAAATTTCTTACCCCACTGGTCTGAAGATTCTCTGTATTGTGTAGGTTACTATTATGACAATTTTGTACTAACACTAAAAACTGCAATTTCTGACCTGACTGTGCTGACCTGACTGACCTGACTGTTACTACCACTATAAATTTGACTGTTATTCTATATACTATCAACTTAACTATCACCCTCATATTATATCCTACATTCATGCGATGTATGCTATTTTTTGGGTAGAGGATTCCTTTCTCATATGCTCACTTTTGAGAATTTGGAATGCAGATTTACAAACAGGGAGTTTTGGTTTGTGATTTTGTTGCAGATTGAAGTTTTAACAGAACCAGGGTATGCTAAGTAAAGGGGTATGTAACACCCATAGGCCCTATGTTATACCCCAGTGATGAACAATAGTGCTCGGACCAATATTTTAGGCCACTACCTAAGGAGGATTCCACACATACCCTTGAGCACACTATCTGCCTCTCTGACAGTACGAGAGGGTAATCGTCCGGGATGTTGTGTCCTGTGGACTATAGATGATACAAGTCCGATAAGCTTCCTACTAGATAAAATTTTGTTAACCCTAGAATGGTCTCCCGATACACCCGAAGATGCATGGGAGCTCAAGTCCGTGCGCGAGTTATGTCTGAGGCCTGGGTATTAAAGCCTGATCACCCCTCACTTCACTAGACGTTGTATGGGCTATCTGGATTAGCCAATAACGATAGATCCTTCACAATATTTTTAATCCCCTGGCATAGGGTTTCTACCTACTCAACTAAAAAATACTATATTTTTTTTTGTTATTTTTTTTACTGGTATTTGTCTTTTTTTTTTATAATAGTAAAAAAAAATTACACGAAAATAATAGAGGATTATACCTAACAGGCAAAAATTTTTACTGTTGTAGCAGAACTTGGCCCTGGAAAGCACTCTGATACCACTTGTTAGGATCCTACTATAAAATAAACTCAAATAAACACACTCTCACACAATTGCTTGGAAATAAACTCACATAAACATCATATTAATATTCAAAACAAAATACACATTATAACAGAAATTTGCATAAAGGAACAATCTCACAATAATATAGAATTACAGGCCTCTTCGAGGGGGCAACCTCCTTCAACACTTCATTAATTTGCAAAAATATGAATACATTGGTGCCTTCTCGGGTATTTAAAGAGTTCCCTTCCATGGTTGGATTACATGCATAATGCCACCCAAATTACATGCATAGTGCCACTCGAATTACATGCACAATGCCACTCAAATTACATGCACAAGGCCACCTTACATACCTATCTACCATGTGTTACATAAAAAGGGTGTCATTTGTCATAGAAACTATATAAGCTAAAACTTAGAACATTACAAAATGTTAATCATGGGTACTACCCACGTTATTTAGGAATTATTACATCATGGAAGTTATTACATTAAGGGTTAGTATGGGATCCTAACATTTTGCATGATTTACTTATCTTTGTAAACTTTATTTTTTTTCTTGCATCCATGAATTAAATAGCAAATAGTCAATGTTAATAAATATTATTTACTAAAATAAATTAGAATAGAGGAGAAGAGAAATTTGTCTTCTAGGAGGTAGGGCCCACTCCGAGAAGTCAGTCCCTTGATCTCTATCTCCTAAAATAGAGTAGAATTAGTTAGTGAGTAGAATTAGTCTTAGACTATAAGATAAATTAAATTGTATCATTTTAAATTATAAAATAAATCAACTAGTTAAAATCATAAATGCATTATTAGATTGCATGTGGATCCACAACACATAGAATTAGTCTACATCATAATTGCACTTTTAATACTTCATTTTATTTATTTTATTTCCTGTAATTTTTATTTCTTGCAACCGAACTAAGAAAATAGAATCAAGTCAAATATTAATGATTATGGAATAATCTATACTGGATTTATTGTTCTTTAAAAAATTTAACCTGGATTGAAAAATTTAATGTAAGCAATTATAGCTTGATATTTTGGCATCCTTTCTAGGGAGAAATGTGCCATGATTTTTTATTAGAGACTGTTGGGGTGAGAAGGAGACTTACCTACATGACTGGAAAGAAGTCTTCATGCAATTCAAGGTTGGGACAATAGGGTTCCAACAAGTGTCTTCATCTCAATACTTCTAGGTTCCATTTTCTTAGGATTGATTTTTATTGCTTTCCTAGTTAGCATTTGATTTTAGCAAGAAATTTTAATTTATGGTTGTCACAGACTTAGGTTTGGGTTCTCTAACCTTGTGAAAACAAGGAAGTAGGTGTGACAAAATCACATTGAAATGTTCCTTAAAATCAATTTGTGACAACTACTTAGCTTTTATTTCAATATTTATGTTTTTAGTAAATTTTCAAATCATTGGGTGATTGTTGTTACTTAGGTTTTTTTTGATGAAAAGCTAAATTATATTAATAATAAAGTTTAACATGAAAAAAGTGGCGGGTGGCAATGATCACACCCCTGGAAGAAACAAGCCAACCCTAACCACGGGTTGGGAAACCACAAACCGGAGCTCACTACAAACTAGGCAACATCAATCAAACAGGCAGTGAAACTTGCCTGCAATCAAAAAGTTTGTGGCGGCACGTCTATGTTGGAGTCCCATGGAATGGCCAAGGTATGCGGTAATCCATTTGTGTGTCCCTAATCCTCATGAACATTTGAATCTCCCTAGCCCTGTCCTCGAGATCTATCAAGCTGGCGATTATGTGCACTTATATCCCCTGCATTCCAGGCACGATCCTGTGTGCCACCATTAACTTCCACCAGCTCATCCCCGGCACCTCTGGGTGGAGAACATGATGGTGATTGAATTGGTTGTGCATTCCATCCATCATTGTAGGTAAAAATGTCATGTCCCCAACCTCCCTGTGCATGCACCAGACGTGGCAGTTGATGAGACCTCGAGCGGGAACAGGATGTCTGCTGTGCGTTGTTTGGAAAAACCCTGCTAATTGAGCAAGGTGCATTTTTCCAGTCATCCAAAAGTGCCTTCATGTGCACCTGCTCAATGTCAAGTTTAGCCTCGTTGATTGCAAATCTGGAACCATGTATCTTGAAACACCTCTATTTTGTCAGCTAGAGAAAATTCATCAGAAGGAGTTTGATGCTGAAAAACTATCTTGTTTCTAGATTTCCACATGTGAAAAAGAAGACTAATTCGAAATATGTGCCACACTTTGGACAAGGGAAGAACAAATTTAATCTTATCCCCTAACAGAGCTTGCTGCCATGTAAGGGATTCATCCTAGAATTGGGAAAAAAAAGACCATCCCCATTCCCAAGCACTCCTTGCTCTTGTGCAAAACCAGAAAATATGAGGAGAAGATTCATCCTCATTACATAATGCACATTTAGGGTTTGCAACTCCCAAGTGCCTGAGTCTGTCTCCTAAGGGTAAACTTTGAAAGAGAAGGCTCCAAGCAAAAAAATATTGTTTTGGCTCAAGAAAAGAAGACCAAACTATCTGAAATTGAGCCTTCCAACCGGAAACCGCCACCGGATCTCCCCATTTATCATTAAGTCTAGGGACCATTGGCAACATTGGGGAGAGCCACTTGTAACCCAATTTAGCCGAGTAATTCAACAAGGGTATATCCGAACACCAGGACCAATCTTTCCACCATGGCCTCTGAGAGTGCTGCCCACACTTGTGCCACATGGAAAAGGGGATAATGTCAATTACTGAGTCATAAGTGAGCTTGTCACCAGTGCTCAACTGAAATTGTTGTTTAAAAAGTGGCCAAGGGATCCAATCCCTCGAGGTTTGAGAATAAAAATCAGAAACTGTAGATATACCTTTTTTAAAAAACTTTTGGGCATGAATCCACGGGACCTGAGCAAGAGGAGTTCCCTGAATGTTAATCACCGAAGACCACCAGATGTTTAAAGAATTGATGGACAGTCCTTTATGGCCTCTATTCCCTTTCCACTTAAGCCAAGGAGTGAATTGCTGCCATGATTTCCAAATACTTTTAATCACAAAAGAACCAGATATTTTCACAAAGACTGGCATTACAATTAGGGAAGGGAGGTCAATTCCTCTCCAGGCTTGTTTGTTCAAAGGCAGCCCCGAAGAAATACAATGTCTGATGAGGATTTTCCAGTCCTCCGAGCCTTTAAGGGCTCGTATGATCCATTTGGCACAGAGAGCCGTGCCTTGTCTTTTACAATCAACCATGCCCATTCCTCCCGAAGCTTTAGGTAAACAACACATATCCCAAGCAACCCGGTGAAAACCTTTCTTCTCAGCCAAGTTTGCCCACAAAAAATTCCTCAATAGTCTTTTAAGCTTAAGGTAGCATGCTTGTGAAGGGACCCAACAAGAAGAGTAATACACATGAGTAGAGGCAAGGACCTTAGAACAAATCTAGAATTTTCCCCGCCGGAGACATCTTCTTAGTAATCCAATACTCAAGCTTTTTCTCAACTTTCTGCGGAACATAGTTCCATAACTGAACAGGGGAACCATAAAAGGCAAAAGGGATCCCTAGAAATTTGAACACTTCTCCCGGAAAAATCCAATGCCATTGAAACTGCTCTAGCCAAGGAGGGAGCGGGGTAGGGGACTCGTCGATAACAAGAAGTTTTTCTCCACCGAATACTAGAACCGGAGGCCCGACAAAAAACTTCCAAACATCCGAGTGCTTCCTTCACCGAGTGTTCCTCCTCTAAAAGAGTGAGAAAAGAGTCATCAAGCAAAGTGACCATTAATGAGCTGACCTTGGTTATCAGGGAGAGAAATACCCTTAATTTGGCCCAAAGAAGCATGCCTAGCAAGCAAATATCCAAAGGCTTCAGCAGCAAGGATATACAGAGAAGGAGCCAAGGGACAACCTTGTCGAACAGATCTGAACAAACCGATTGGCCTAGTTTGATGATTATTCAAAGATAAAACAACCGAAGCATCCTAAAAAAGAATATTGATAGATTGAACAAACACAGGCCCAAACCCTAAAGACTGTAACATGGAAAGAATGAAGTTCAATTCAATTCTATCATAGGCCTTTTCAAAATCAATTTTCAAGAAGAGGGCTTGCTGAATAGATCGCCTAGCCCATTCCATACCTTCCCAAACTGCAATGACATTATCCAATATATATCTGCCTTTAATAAATCTTGTTTGCTCCAGCCTAACAATAAGAGGCAACAGGGGCCGGAGTTTCAGAGCCAAGGCTTTGGCAATAATCTTATAGCTAACATTGAGCAAGGTAATTGGCCTCCAATTTGTTATACATTCAGGATCCCCTTGTTTTGGAATGAACTTGATATTACCTCGGTTCAAAATTGCTCCAAGAGAGCCACTGTGCATGGCTTCAAGGTAGACTTTGTGTAAATCAGAACCAACAAAGTCCCAACATGCCTTGTAGAATTCACAAGGAAATCCATCCAAGCCTGGGGCCTTCTCATTGGCCATTTGAGTTAATGTTGAGGCAAGGTCATCAATAGACAAATACTTTTCACACTCCTCTCTTTGAGCTACAGAGAGTTTGTTAGGGACAACATCCATGCAAAGCTTGAGAGCTTCATCCCTCTCTAGAGAAGAAGACTGAGCAGCAAAAACTTGAGTGTAATGCTTAACAAAAATGTCAGCAATACTGGGTAGAGAGGTATGGCGAATACCATTGTCCACAATAGCTTTGAATTTAGTGGCATTGCGAGGAGGACGTAACTTTTGGAAGAATTCCTTAGAAACTCTGTCCCCAATTTTAAGCCAATGTAAGCGGGCCTTGATCTGAGCACCTTTAGCTTCATAGAGCTCTGCCACCTTGAGCTCATGACGAACCTGAGCAACATGCCCCTGCAAAACAGGATAGAGAGGGTTGGCTTCAAGCCGACAAGAGGCTTTTGTCAGTTCAGTGCGTAAAGCAAGCAAAGAATATTTTCTAAACTGAGCAACTTTCTTGCCCAAACTGTGAAGAAGGGCTGTGGTTTGGGATATAGCATCATTCCACCACTCAATCCATCCTTCTTCACCAACAGGTCTATCCCCAAAATTCCAGACTCTTCGAATATGACACATCATGGAAGAATGCTGAAGAAAGGATGTGTTAAGAAAAAATTGAGACTTAATACCCTGATCAAGTACCATAGAAGATAAAATAGTGAACATAATTGGGGAATGATCAGACCCAATAGTACCAGCAATAACCTCCACAACTGGAGCATCACCATGCTTTCGATGAAAATAAAACTGGGTATGGTCTGACAACATAGCTCTATCTAAACATTTGAGAATCCTTGCCCACCCAACTTGAAAGTTATTCCAGGTAAACCAAAGGTGCTCATCAAAAGAATCAGGAGAAAGACAGGAATTAGGGTCAGCCAAACATAATTTTTTTTTCATAAAAAACTAGGCTTCACGCTCACCAAGGGCCCACCTGTGGTTTAGACCCCCAATTTTATCAAAAGCACGCTCAACCATATTAAAATCTCCATAGACGATCCAAACTACAGGAGGCAAAGAAAAGGCACACCATTTCCAAAGCAAACAGTGCTCCGGAGCACTATTGGAGGCATATACATTTAAAATTCCAAAGGACATTCCATCAACTTCAAGCAAAATCCAAACAACTTGGTTAGAAGGGTCAACCCCCCAATCAACAAAATTCCCATGCCATCTATTTGCCAGGAGAATAACAGCACCACCACGACCGGGAGGGTTCTTGGTGGAAAAAAGTTGACTATTAGGGTAAATGAGCGCACAGGCACACTGCAATTGGAACTCAGTAATTTTAACTTCTTGCAAGCAAACAATATTTGGGCCCCCATACTTGGTTGCACAGAAAGTAATATCATCGCGGACCATGTATCTTCGAACTGGGTTCGTTAGTCCTCTAACATGGGTTCTTTAACCTATGAAAACAAGCAATAGGTGCGACAAGTTCATACCAAAGTGTTCCTTAAAATCAAGTAGTAACAACAATTTAACCTTTTATTTCAACACTTTTATTTTTAGCAAATTTACTTTTCAACACAGTGTGGTTGTTATCTACTTAGGTATGGGTTCTTTAACTTGTGAAAACAAGCAATAGGTGCGACAATTTCATACCAAAGTATTCATTAAAATCAAGTAGTAACAACACTTTACTTTCCCTTACTGTGCTAAAATTGGTTGTGGATTTCAGACCTGGTTTTAGTGGCAGTAAGAACTGTTTTAGAATAGTAATTTTACTTTCCCTTGTTGTGTTAAGATTGGTTATGGATTTTAGACTTGGTCTTAATAATAGTAAGACTGCTCTATTTAAAAATATTTATTTTCTGAAAATTGAACTTTGAAAATAGAAACAAAACAGAAACAAAACAAAAATTGAAAAAAAAAGAGAAGAGAAGTAAAAGTTGCTAATGGTAAAGAGTTATTTTCAATATTTAGTAATAGACCTTAGAAAACTATTCCTAGAACAAGAAATCAACCTACTTTTTGAACAAAGACACAGGTCATCTGGAAAATAGTGGGACTATATGTGAGAGCACCTTGATCTCATTAGGGAAGAAATACAAGAACTAAGCAACATTGAGAGGATTGATATAATTAGAGATCTAGGGCCAGATTATCATTCCCCTTATCTTGATCTTGTGAGGAGTTGTGAACATTGGCTAGGATATAGGAGAATGAATGTAAATTCTACATATCCTTGGGGGCAATACTTTGAAGACTCCCTTGTTGTACATAAATGATGCAGGAGCATCCAAGGGAAGAACAAAATGTCGCAAGGAGAAAAGATGTCGCGATATCGCGACATGTCGACAAAGAAGAAAAAGTGTCGCGATATCGCGACATGTCGCAGTTTCGCGACTAGAGGATGATGAAAGGTACAGAAGAGGAAAAGTGTCATGATATCATGACATGTCACATTATCATGACCAAAGGATGAGAGGAAGCACAAAGGAGGAAAAATGTCACAATATCGCGACATGTCGCATTATCGCGACCCAGGAAGGAGAGAGAAGGCAGAGAGCAAAAAGTGTCACTATATCGCGATAGAGAAAAGTGTCGTGATATCGCGACATTTCGCGTTATCACAACCAAATCAGGAGAGAGAAGACACGGAGCAAAAATATCACAATTTCATGACGTCACAAAATTGCGACCAAAAGACAAAAGAAGGCGCAAGGGAGGAAAAGTGTCACGATATCGCGACATGTCGCATTATCGCGACAAAATGACGAAGCAAGGCGCAGGAGTGAAAATGTCACGATATCGCGACATGTCGCATTTTCATGACCAGAAGACAAGAAGAGGCACAGAGGAGAAAAATGTTGCAATATCGCGACATGTCGCATTTTCGCGACTCAGAAAGGAGGAAGAAGGCATTCAAGAAAAATGTCGCGATTTCGCAACATGTCGCGAAATCACGACCGAAGAAGACAAGAGACAGCCAAAGGAGAAAATGTCACGATTTCATGACATGTCGTGAAATCATGACCAAAAATAGATAGGGAAGGCCAGAGGAGAAAATTTCATGATTTCACGACATGTCGCGAAATCACGATCGAAGGCGCAGAAAGGGGAGCAAGGAAGAAAGCTGTCGTGATATCGCGACATGTCGCAATTTTGCGACATGTCGTGAAATCATGACAAAAAATAGACAGGGAAGGCTAGCGAAGAAAATGTCACAATTTCACGACATGTCGTGAAATCGCGATCAAAGGTGTAGAAAGGGGAGCAAGGAAGAAAGTTGTCACGATATCGTGACATATCACGATTTTGCAACCCAAGAAGCAAAGAGAGGCAGAAGGCAAAGCTGTCGCGATATCACAACATGTCACGATTTCGTGACCCGAAGCGGAGAGAGGAAGCAGAAGGGAAGAATGTCGTGATATCGCGACATGTCACGTTATCACAACCCAAAGGAGAAGAAGACAGTGAGGAGAAAAATGTCACGATATCGTGACCCGAAGGAAAGGAAAGGCAGTGAGAAGGGAAATGTCGTGATATCGCGACATGTCATGAAATCATGACCCGAAGGAAAAGGAGAGGCAACGAGAAGGAAAATGTCACGATATCGCGACATGTCGCGATATCATGACCTGACTAAGAGGAAAGGCAATAGGAAGGAAACTGTCGCGATATCATGACATGTCACGATTTCATGACCCGAAGGAGAGAAAAGGTAGCGAGGAAGAAAAATGTCGCGATATCACGACATGTCGCGATATCGTGACATACTGTTGGTTCATTATTTGAGAAGGCACGTGTTACTAGGTGGTGTTTCCTGAGGTGGTCAAAGGCCTCATTAATGCATGATTGCTTTCCTGAAAAGTTTGTTGAGCATGGTGGCCACTCGACTGTTGTGCCCAGAGGTCAGAGATGTGCAGATGGCTCTTGAATGCATGTTTTCATGACTGACCTAATGACAGTTGCTAGTGAAGATAAAATATGAAAGGTTCAGTCAGAAAAAGGGGTGGAGGATCCAAGTTTTGAGATTGGGAGATTGTATTCTTCCTGGGAGCACAGGTAGATCACCAAACGTGAGGCATATTGCATCAGAAAAAGGAAACTACGCCTGCGGGCTAGTGTTGTAAAATTTTCTTTTGAAATTTTAATGAAATGAAAGCTTGATTTGTGAAGAAAATAGAAGTTTGAAATTTTTGAAATTTGGCCCCCTCCATCAAGTGGTATCAGAGCGGGAGTTCCTGAGTGTGTAAACATATCACCAAAAGTGATGCAATTTACACCAAGATCTATGGAAGGTTTGTGAGAAGAGAGTGAAGCAGAATGCCTCCACGAAGAAACCATGGTTGTGGGAGAAACATGGTGCCAACAAAAGATTTCAAGGCGCTACAGAGATAAGTTCAAGCCCTACAAGAGGAGTTGCACAAAGGACTTGAACCCCAAGGAGAAGAAGGAAGTGAAGATGAGGTTGATGAAGAAGAGGACCAGTTTGAGGAAGAGGAAGAGGTTGTAGATCCTGCACAAGCCAGGTTATACAGAGCCATCTCTTAGATTGGGAAGAAACCAAAGATGGAGGTTTCTACGTATTTTGGAAATCTTGATCCAGAGGAATTGATTGACTGGATCAATGATTTGGAAGAATACTTTGAGTATGAAGAGGTTGAAGATCCTAATAGGGTCAAGTTTGCTAAGACCAAGCTGAAGGGTCATGCCAACATATGGTGGAAGGGAGTACAGCTGAAAAGAAATAGAAGAGAAAAGGAGAGAATAACTAGGTGAGATAGAATGCTAGAAAAGTTAAAGAGGTAGTTCATCCCAGCTGACTATGAGATGGACCTGCTAAAGAAAATGCAAGGTTTGAAGCAGGCTAGCAAGTCTGTTAAAGAATACACGAAGGAGTTTTACAATATTGTAATCAGAACAGGCCATTTAGAGGCCAACAAGGAGAAGGTAGCCCGTTATATTAATGGGTTACGAGCAATTATTCAAGAGGAGTTAAGCCTGGTCAGGATGACCACCATAGAGGATGCTTACCAGTTTGCTCTGAAGGTTGAAGAGAAACTGAACAGGAGGTTTGAGAGCAAGCAAAGAGGAAGAGGTCATGGAGGAAGGACTGGTGGAAGAAAATATGAAGGAAAAGAGGAGAAGAAAGAAGAAGCTAGCAGCAGTCAGGCCCAGAAGGAAGATAATGATTACAGACCCCATGTTCAAAACAATGGCTACCCAAGAGGAAGAGGTAGATCTGGACGGGGGCATGGAAGAGGAGGATTTCGTGGAACCTGCTTCCACTGTGGTGAAGAAGGACATCGAGCATTTGAGTGTCCACAACACCAAGAAAGGACGAATAAGAGACCTAAGGGTCCTGCCAGGGCTGCTGTAGCAGATGAAGATGCTGAATCAGAGCATTCTGAGGAGGCAGAGAGAGGAGAAGTGATGTTCACAAGGAGAACCTTGTTGAATGAGGGGAAAGGATCAGACCAAAGGAGGAACCTATTCTACACAAGGTGCAAGATTTTGGGTAAGGTCTGTAATGTGATTATAGATAATGGTAGTACTGATAACTTGGTTTCTGAAGAAATGGTTATTAAGTTACAGCTAGAGAGGAGGAGACACCCGCATCCATACCAGATTTTGTGGTTGTGGAAGGACCATAGGACATTGGTCAGTGAACAGTCCTTGGTCAAATTAAATATTGGAAATTACTGTGATGAGGTCCTGTGTGACATCCTGACTATGGATGCTTGCCATTTTTTGTTGGGAAGGCCATGGTAGTTTGATCGATGTGCAGTGCATGATGGTCGTGCCGACACTGACTCAGTGAAGAAGAATGGAGTGTGTCATAATTTAAATCCCTTGAAGGAGGCGGGTGAAGGAGTATGTAGCAGCACTAGAATCTGTTTACTAAAGGGGATGGATGATAGGAGGTTGCTGACAACAATGAGGGTGGAGGTTGAAGAGGTTGAAGATTTTGCAAGTTGTAAGAAGGTGGCAGAATAGCACAAAAGTGAAGATCACTTCTCAATCCACCCCGGTTGTCTGATGCAGGAGCATCCAAGGGAAGAACAAAATGCCGCAAGGAGAGAAGATGTCGCAATATCACGACATGTCGGCAAAGAAGAAAAAGTGTAACAATATCATGACATGTCGCAGTTTCATTACCAGAGGACGATGAAAGGCACAAAAGAGGAAAAGTGTCACGATATCATGACATGTCTCATTATCATGACCAAAGGATGAGAGGAAGCGCAAAGGAGGAAAAGTGTCGTGATATCATGACATGTCGCATTATCGTGAACCAAGAAGGAGAGAGAAGGCAAAGAGAAAAAAGTGTCATGATATCGCAACAGAGAAAAGTGTCGCGATATCATGACATGTGGCGTTAACACGACCCAGGAAGGAGAGAGAAGGTGGAGAGAAAAAAGTTTCACGATATTGCGACAGAGAAAAGTGTTGTGATATCATGACATGTCGCGTTATCACAACCAAATTAGGAGAGAGAAGACGTGGAGCAAAAATGTCACGATTTTGCGACATGTCATGAAATCGTGACCAGAAGACAAAAGAAGGCGCAAGGGAGGAAAAGTGTCATGATATCATGACATGTCGCATTATCACGACAAAATGACGAAGCAATGCATAGGAGTGAAAATGTCGCGATATCGCAACATGTCGCATTTTTTACGACCAGAAGACAAGAAGAGGCACAGAGGAGAAAAATGTCATGATATCGTGACATGTCACATTTTTGCGACTCAAGAAGGAGGAAGAAGGCATCTGAGAAAAATGTCATGATTTCGTGACATGTCACGAAATCATGACCGAAGAAGACAGGAGATGGCCAGAGGAGAAAATGTCACGATTTTGTGACATGTCATGAAATTGTGACCGAAAACAGACAGGAAAGGCCAGTGAAGAAAATGTCGCGATTTCAAGACAAGTCATGAAATCACGATCGAAGGCGCAGAAAGGGGAGCAAGGAAGAAAGTTTTCACGATATCGCAACATGTCACGATTTCGTGACATGTCACGAAATCGTGACAAAAAACAGATAGGGAAGGCCAACGAAGAAAATGTCATAATTTCGTGACATGTCGTAAAATCACGATCGAAGGTGCAGAAAGGGGAGCAAGGAAGAAAGCTGTCGCGATATCGTGACATGACGTGATTTCACGACCCAAGAAGTAAATAGAGAGGCAGAGGGCAAAGCTATCATGATATCGTGACATGTTGCGATTTCACGACCCAAAGCAGAGAGAGGAAGCAGAAGGGAAGAATGTCACGATATCGCGACATGTCACGATATCGTGACCCAAAGGAGAAGAAGATAGCGAGGAGAAAAATGTCATGATATCGTGACATGTCACGATATCACGACCAAAAGGAAAGGAAAGGCAGTGAGAAGGGAAATGTCACGATATTGTGACATGTCATGAAATCGTGACCCGAAGGAAAAGGAGAGGCAACGAAAAGGAAAATGTCGTGATATCACGACATATCGCAATATCGCGACCCGACTAAGAGGAAAGGCAACAAGAAGGAAATTTTCATGATTTCATGACCCGAAGGAGATAAAAGGTAGCGAGGAAGAAAAATGTCATGATATCGTGACATGTCATGATATCGCAACATACTGCTGGTTCATGATTCGAGAAGGCACGCGTTACCAGGCAGTGTTTCTCGAGGTGATCAAAGGCCTCATTAATGCATGATTGCTTGCTCAAAAAGTTTGTTGAGCATGGTGGCCACTCGACTGCTGTGCCCAGAGGTCAGAGATGTGCAGATGGCTCTTGAATGCATGTTTTCGTGGCTGACTCGATGACAGTTTCCAGTGAAGATAAAATATGAAAGGTTCAGTCAGAAAAAGGGGTGGAGGAGCAAAGTTTTGAGATTGGGAGATTGTATTCTTCTTGGAAGCATAGGAATATCGACGAACGTGAGGCAGCTTGCATCATAAAAATGAAAATACGCATGCGGGCTAGTGCAAAAAGAAAACTCTAGTGAAAAGTTTTATAATTCTAGATAAAAAGAGACTAAGATTCCAGTAATTAGAGATTCTTTAGAATAGCAACTTGAACTTCCATTGACTCTACTAGATCAAAATATTGAAACATTTCTATTGCTCAAACCTGAATTTGATAATCACATCGATTCATCAACTATATTTTCTAAACCTATACCAAGTCTAATCTTAGAATTCATCCAATTAGTCATGGTTGACCAAGCTAGTGAACATGGGGAAGTAGATGGAAATCAAATGGGGAATAGGCAAAGGAATAATTATCATGGAGAAGTAGAAGAAAATCAAAGAAGCAAAGAAAAACTTTTGCCTTCCCAATTTCTTCTCCAATAGATAGGCTATCAAGAAAATCAAAATTGGTCACTATTGCTATTTTGCCTACCTTCCATGGGAAACCACATGAATATTTTGATGCTTTTATCTTTGATTTTGAAGTAGTGTGTCAAGCCTATTTTTATACCATGGATGAACAAAAATTAATATTTTTTCCTTCTACCCTTAAGGATGCAACTTTAAGATGGTTTATGGGTTTAGGAGAAAGTTTTTGCAACCGATGGGATGGAGATCATGGATTAAAAGATATATTCCTTTAAAGATATCAGGATTAATGTAGAGTTAGGGATAATAAATTTGAGTTCCTTCATATGAACCAATGAGAATAAGAATCCTTTGAGGATTATATTAAAATATTTCAGTTCATAGGATCTAGAGTGAATATTTATTTGGATGAGAAAATATTAAAAGAACTTTTTCTAAAAGGATTAAAATATGTCCTTGATGCTTTAAAATTTATGGAGAAGGGGGATATTCATCTAATGGAATTTTAAGATATTATGAATTTTTGAAAAAATTATTCAAGGAATAAACCTCTTAGGAACAACAAATACTCATCCACAGGAGGAGGAGTAACAAGAGCAAAAATTGGTAATATGCTGGAAATCCTAAAGGTTGATTTGTTAAGCACATTAACTACATCTCTCGACCTCATGGATAATAAACCTAAAGAACAAGATATTGAGGAGATATATTGTCATAGATGTAGTAAAAGGCACAACTTGAGGGAATTCCCTCTTAATTAGGGTTATGCATAGCGGTGAAACTTCGTCATTGGGGCAAAAAAACCCATTTTCAAAATTCAAATTTGCAAAATTTTTGGGACCCGGACGTCGGCCATGTAGCCAAAATTTTTGGGAAAAAATAAAATTTTGATGTCGGTTAGACGTCCTTTGATGAGAGTATCACGAATATTTTAAAAAATTTGCAAGTAATCTTGCCTAAATAAAGTACCCTTTTCGCCCTAAAATTTTAGAATTTCTAAATTATCCTGCCAAACTCGCCAAGTATACCTCTATATATAATTAACACCCTAGGGAAAATACCGACACAATTCTTCACAACATCGAAACCTTTTCTATGACCGGCCATAGCAAATTCAGTAACCGAAAGGAACTGTCCTGTTCTACAATCGGACAAAACTAATTCTGCAGCCGGATAGTGTTCTACAACCGAACCTATTGTGTAACCGATCATACGAAACCAATACTAAAGCCAAAACCTATCGTGCAATCAGTCAGAATCATCCTCACATTCGAAACCTACCATGCATCCAGGTGGAATCATTCCTACATCCAAAACCTATCATGCAACTAGTCAGAATATTTTTTACATTCAAAACCTGTCATGCATTTGAATGAAATCATTCCTGCATCCGTAGCCTATCGTGCAACCGATTAGAATATTTTTTGCATCTGGAGCCTACCGTGAACATGTATGAAAACTTTCCTGCTTTTGGATCCTACCGTGCAACCGTATGGAACCTTTTCTACTTTAGGTTACTATCGTGCAACTAAACAGAACCTTTCCTACTTTCAGATCCTATCATGCAACCAAATGGAACCTTTCCTACTTTCGGATCCTACCGTGCAACCAGATGAAACATTCTTGTACCCAGACCTATCGTGCAATCGAATGGATCCATTCCTGCATTCAAAGACTACAGTGCAATCAGACAGGACTACATTGACCAAGATCTTATCTTGCATACGGCCAGAACCAATGAAGAAAATGTCGCGATTTCATGACAAGTCATGAAATCACGATCGAAAGCGCAAAAAGGGGAGCAAGGAAGAAAGCTGTCACGATATCGCAACATGTCACAATTTTGCGACATGTCACAAAATCGTGACAAAAAATAGATAGGGAAGGCCAACGAAGAAAATGTCACAATTTCGCGACATGTCGCAAAATCACGATCGAAGGTGCAGAAAGGGGAGCAAGGAAGAAAGATGTCGTGATATTGCGACATGACGTGATTTCACGACCCAAGAAGTAAAGAGAGAGGCAGAGGGCAAAGCTATCACGATATCGTGACATGTCGCGATTTCGCGACCCAAAGCAGAGAGAGGAAGCAGAAGGGAAGAATGTCACGATATCGCGACATGTCGCGATATCGTGACCCAAAGGAGAAGAAGATAGCGAGGAGAAAAATGTCATGATATCGTGACATGTCACGATATCACGACCAAAAGGAAAGGAAAGGCAGTGAGAAGGGAAATGTCACGATATCATGACATGTCACGAAATCGTGACCCGAAGGAAAAGGAGAGGCAACGAGAAGGAAAATGTCGTGATATCACGACATATCGCAATATCGCGACCCGACTAAGAGGAAAGGCAACAAGAAGGAAATTGTCATGATTTCATGACCCGAAGGAGAGAAAAGGTAGCGAGGAAGAAAAATGTCATGATATCGTGACATGTCATGATATCGCAACAATCTGCTGGTTCATGATTCGAGAAGGCACGCGTTACTAGGCTGTGTTTCCCGAGGCAATCAAAGGCCTCATTAATGCATGATTGCTTGCTCAAAAAGTTTGTTGAGCATGGCGGCCACTCGACTGCTGTGCCCAGAGGTCAGAGATGTGCAGATGGCTCTTGAATGCATGTTTTCATGGCTGACTCGATGACAGTTGCCAGTGAAGATAAAATATGAAAGGTTCAGTCAGAAAAAGGGGTGGAGGAGCCAAGTTTTGAGATTGGGAGATTGTATTCTTCTTGGAAGCATAGGAAGATCGACGAACGTGAGGCAGCTTGCATCATAAAAAGGAAACTACGCCTGCGGGCTAGTGTTGTAAAATTTTCTTTTGAAAGTTTAATGAAATGAAAGCTTGATTTGTGAAGAAAATAGAAGTTTGAAATTTTTGAAATTCGGCCCCCTCCATCAACAAATTCCTAGTAGACAGAAAATAGAGAAGTGAATCTAGAATACAACAAAATATATAACAAAGCTCCTAGAATCACATACTTCAGAGAATTATATCATGATTTACTATACAAGATATAGTTTGAAAGTCCTATCTCAAATAAAAAATAAGCTTTTATTGTTCAACTGATTTGTCTTGTGAAACAAGATTTTGATTTTGAAGAGGAACATTACATGACTCCTGAATAACAGACCCAATTAATGATATTCACAAACTGTTTAAGGAGGAATAAATGATTTTTTTTGCAAAAAAATTTAGATCTTTACAAATTTATGAGTAGACCTAGATATTCAATGGGAAGATTCATCAAATTTTGTAAAGAAAACTCTAGTGAAAAGTTTTATAATTCTAGATAAAAAGAGACTAAGATTCCAGTAATTAGAGATTCTTTAGAATAGCAACTTGAACTTCCATTGACTCTACTAGATCAAAATATTGAAACATTTCTATTGCTAAAACCTGAATTTGATAATCACATCGATTCATCAACTATATTTTCTAAACCTATACCAAGTCTAATCTTAGAATTCATCCAATTAGTCATGGTTGACCAAGCTAGTGAACATGGGGAAGTAGATGGAAATCAAATGGGGAATAGGCAAAGGAATAATTATCATGGAGAAGTAGAAGAAAATCAAAGAAGCAAAGAAAAACTTTTGCCTTCCCAATTTCTTCTCCAATAGATAGGCTATCAAGAAAATCAAAATTGGTCACTATTGCTATTTTGCCTACCTTACATGGGAAACCACATGAATATTTTGATGCTTTTATCTTTGATTTTGAAGTAGTGTGTCAAGCCTATTTTTATACCATGGATGAACAAAAATTAATATTTTTTCCTTCTACCCTTAAGGATGCAACTTTAAGATGGTTTATGGGTTTAGGAGAAAGTGTTTGCAACTATCGGATGGAGACCATGGATTAAAATATATATTCCTTTAAAGATATCAGGATTATCGGAGAGTTAGGGATAATAAATTTGAGTTCCTTCATATGAACCAATGAGAAGAAGAATCCTTTGAGGATTATATTAAAATATTTCAGTTCATAGGATCTAGAGTGAATATTTATTTGGATGAGAAAATATTAAAAGAACTTTTTCTAAAAGGATTAAAATATGTCCTTGATGCTTTAAAATTTATGGAGAAGGGGGATATTCATCTAATGGCATTTTAAGAGATTATGAATTTTTGAAAAAATTATTCAAGGAATAAACCTCTTAGGAACAACAAATACTCATCCACAGGAGGAGGAGTAACAAGAGCAAAAATTGGTAATATGCTGGAAATCCTAAAGGTTGATTTGTTAAGCACATTAACTACATCTCTCGACCTCATGGATAATAAACCTAAAGAACAAGATATTGAGGAGATATATTGTCATAGATGTAGTAAAAGGCACAACTTGAGGGAATTCCCTCTTAATTAGGGTTATGCATAGCGGTGAAACTTCGTCATTGGGGCAAAAAAACCCATTTTCAAAATTCAAATTTGCAAAATTTTTGGGACCCGGACGTCGGCCATGTAGCCAAAATTTTTGGGAAAAAATAAAATTTTGATGTCGGTTAGACGTCCTTTGATGAGAGTATCACGAATATTTTAAAAAATTTGCAAGTAATCTTGCCTAAATAAAGTACCCTTTCCGCCCTAAAATTTTAGAATTTCTAAATTATCCCGCCAAACTCGCCAAGTATACCTCTATATATAATTAACACCCTAGGGAAAATACCGACACAATTCTTCACAACATCGAAACCTTTTCTATGACCGGCCATAACAAATTCAGTAACCGAAAGGAACTGTCCTGTTCTACAATCGGACAAAACTAATTCTGCAGCCGGATAGTGTTCTACAACCGAACCTATTGTGTAACCGATCATACGAAACCAATACTAAAACCAAAACCTATCGTGCAATCAGTCAGAATCATCCTCACATTCGAAACCTACCATGCATCCAGGTGGAATCATTCCTACATCCAAAACCTATCATGCAACTAGTCAGAATATTTTTTACATTCAAAACCTGTCATGCATTTGAATGAAATCATTCCTGCATTCGTAGCCTATCGTGCAACCGATTAGAATATTTTTTGCATCTGGAGCCTACCGTGAACATGTATGAAACCTTTCCTCCTTTTTTATTCTACCGTGCAACCGTATGGAACCTTTTCTACTTTAGGATACTACCGTGCAACTAGACAGAACCTTTCCTACTTTCGGATCCTACCATGCAACCAGATGGAACCTTTCCTACTTTCGGATCCTACCGTGCAACTGAATGAAACATTCCTGTACCCAGAACCTACCGTGCAACCAGGTGGATCCATTCCTGCATTCAAAGACTACAGTGCAATCAGACAGGACTACATTGACCAAGATCTTTTCTTGCATACGGCCAGAACCAATGAAGAAAATGTCGCGATTTCATGACAAGTCATGAAATCACGATCGAAGGCGCAGAAAGGGGAGCAAGGAAGAAAGTTGTCACGATATCGCAACATGTCACGATTTAGCGACATGTCACGAAATCGTGACAAAAAATAGATAGGGAAGGCCAACGAAGAAAATGTCACAATTTTGCGACATGTCGCAAAATCACGATCGAAGGTGCAGAAAGGGGAGCAAGGAAGAAAGCTGTCGCGATATCGCGACATGACGTGATTTCACGACCCAAGAAGTAAAGAGAGAGGCAGAGGGCAAAGCTATCACGATATTGTGACATGTCACGATTTCATGACCCAAAGCAGAGAGAGGAAGCAGAAGGGAAGAATGTCACGATATCGCGACATGTCGCGATATCGTGACCCAAAGGAGAAGAAGATAGCGAGGAGAAAAATGTCATGATATCGTGACATGTCACGATATCACGACCAAAAGGAAAGGAAAGGCAGTGAGAAGGGAAATGTCACGATATTGTGACATGTCATGAAATCGTGACCCGAAGGAAAAGGAGAGGCAACGAAAATGAAAATGTCATGATATCACGACATATCGCAATATCGCGACCTGACTAAGAGGAAAGGCAACAAGAAGGAAATTGTCATGATTTCATGACCTGAAGGAGATAAAAGGTAGCGAGGAAGAAAAATGTCATGATATCGTGACATGTCATGATATCGCAACATACTGCTGGTTCATGATTCGAGAAGGCACGCGTTACCAGGCAGTGTTTCTCGAGGCGATCAAAGGCCTCATTAATGCATGATTGCTTGCTCAAAAAGTTTGTTGAGCATGGCGGCCACTCGACTGCTGTTCCCAGAGGTCAGAGATGTGCAGATGGCTCTTGAATGCATGTTTTCGTGGCTGACTCGATGACAGTTTCCAGTGAAGATAAAATATGAAAGGTTCAGTCAGAAAAAGGGGTGGAGGAGCAAAGTTTTGAGATTGGGAGATTGTATTCTTCTTGGAAGCATAGGAATATCGACGAACGTGAGGCAGCTTGCATCATAAAAATGAAAATACGCATGCGGGCTAGTGTTGTAAAATTTTCTTTTGAAAGTTTAATGAAATGAAAGCTTGATTTGTGAAGAAAATAAAAGTTTAAAATTTTTGAAATTCGGCCCCCTCCATCAACAAATTCCTAGTAGACAGAAAATAGAGAAGTGAATCTAGAATACAACAAAATATATAACAAAGCTCCTAGAATCACATAATTCAGAGAATTATATCACGATTTACTATACAAGATATAGTTTGAAAGTCCTATCTCAAATAAAAAATAAGCTTTTATTGTTCAACTGATTTGTCTTGTGAAACAAGATTTTGATTTTGAAGAGGAACATTACATGACTCCTGAATAACTAGATCCAATTAACGATATTCACAAACCTGTTTAAGGAGGAATGAATGATTTTTTTTGCAAAAAAATTAAGATCTTTACAAATTTATGAGTAGACCTAGATATTCAAGGGGAAGATTCATCAAATTTTGTAAAGAAAACTCTAGTGAAAAGTTTGATAATTCTAGATAAAAAGAGACTAAGATTCCAAAATAGCAACTTGAACTTCCATTGACTCTACTAGATCAAAATATTGAAACATTTCTATTGCTAAAACCTGAATTTGATAATCACATCGATTCATCAACTATATTTTCTAAACCTATACCAAGTCTAATCTTAGAATTCATCCAATTAGTCATGGTTGACCAAGCTAGTGAACATGGGGAAGTATATGGAAATCAAATGGGGAATAGGCAAAGGAATAATTATCATGGAGAAGTAGAAGAAAATCAAAGAAGCAAAGAAAAACTTTTGCCTTCCCAATTTCTTCTCCAATAGATAGGCTATCAAGAAAATCAAAATTGGTCACTATTGCTATTTTGCCTACCTTCCATGGGAAACCACATGAATATTTTGATGCTTTTATCTTTGATTTTGAAGTAGTGTGTCAAGCCTATTTTTATACCATGGATGAACAAAAATTAATATTTTTTCCTTCTACCCTTAAGGATGCAACTTTAAGATGGTTTATGGGTTTAGGAGAAAGTGTTTGCAACCGATGGGATGGAGATCATGGATTAAAAGATATATTCCTTTAAAGATATCAGGATTACTGTAGAGTTAGGGATAATAAATTTGAGTTCCTTCATATGAACCAATGAGAATAATAATCCTTTGAGGATTATATTAAAATATTTCAGTTCATAGGATCTAGAGTGAATATTTATTTGGATGAGAAAATATTAAAAGAACTTTTTCTAAAAGGATTAAAATATGTCCTTGATGCTTTAAAATTTATGGAGAAAGGGGATATTCATCTAATGGCATTTTAAGAGATTATGAATTTTTGAAAAAATTATTCAAGGAATAAACCTCTTAGGAACAACAAATACTCATCCACAGGAGGAGGAGTAACAAGAGCAAAAATTGGTAATATGCTGGAAATCCTAAAGGTTGATTTGTTAAGCACATTAACTACATCTCTCGACCTCATGGATAATAAACCTAAAGAACAAGATATTGAGGAGATATATTGTCATAGATGTAGTAAAAGGCACAACTTGAGGGAATTCCCTCTTAATTAGGGTTATGCATAGCGGTGAAACTTCGTCATTGGGGCAAAAAAACCCATTTTCAAAATTCAAATTTGCAAAATTTTTGGGACCCGGACGTCGGCCATGTAGCCAAAATTTTTGGGAAAAAATAAAATTTTGATGTCGGTTAGACGTCCTTTGATGAGAGTATCATGAATATTTTAAAAAATTTGCAAGTAATCTTGCCTAAATAAAGTACCCTTTTCGCCCTAAAATTTTAGAATTTCTAAATTATCCCGCCAAACTCGCCAAGTATACCTCTATATATAATTAACACCCTAGGGAAAATACCGACACAATTCTTCACAACATCGAAACCTTTTCTATGACCGGCCATAACAAATTCAGTAACCGAAAGGAACTGTCCTGTTCTACAATCGGACAAAACTAATTCTGCAGCCGGATAGTGTTCTACAACCGAACCTATTGTGTAACCGATCATACGAAACAAATACTAAAACCAAAACCTATCGTGCAATCGGTCAGAATCATCCTCACATTCGAAACCTACCATGCATCCAGGTGGAATCATTCCTACATCCAAAACCTATCATGCAACTAGTCAGAATATTTTTTACATTCAAAACCTATCATGCATTTGAATGAAATCATTCCTGCATCCGTAGCCTATCGTGCAACCGATTAGAATATTTTTTGCATCTAGAGCCTACCATGAACATGTATGAAACATTTCCTGCTTTTGGATCCTATCGTGCAACCGTATGGAACCTTTTCTACTTTAGGATACTATCGTGCAACTAGATAGAACCTTTCCTACTTTCAGATCCTATCATGCAACCAAATGGAACCTTTCCTACTTTCGGATCCTACCGTGCAACCAGACGAAACATTCTTGTACCCGGACCTACCGTGCAATCGGATGGATCCATTCCTGCATTCAAAGACTACAGTGCAATCAGATAGGACTACATTGACCAAGATATTTTCTTGCATACGGCCAGAACCAGTGAAGAAAATGTCACGATTTCATGACAAGTCATGAAATCACGATCGAAGGTGCAGAAAGGGGAGCAAGGAAGAAAGCTGTCACGATATCGTAACATGTCACGATTTTGCGACATGTCACGAAATCGTGACAAAAAATAGATAGGGAAGGCCAACGAAGAAAATGTCACAATTTCGCGACATGTCGCAAAATCACGATCGAAGGCGCAAAAAGGGGAGCAAGGAAGAAAGTTGTCGCGATATCGTGACATGCCATGATTTCATGACCCAAGAAGCAAAGAGAGAGGCAGAAGGCAAAGCTATCACGATATCGTGACATGTCACGATTTCGCGACCCAAAGCAGAGAGAGGAAGCAGAAGCGAAGAATGTCACGATATCGCGACATGTCGCGATATCGTGACCCAAAGGAGAAGAAGATAGCGAGGAGAAAAATGTCATGATATCGTGACATGTCACGATATCACGACCAAAAGGAAAGGAAAGGCAGTGAGAAGGGAAATGTCACGATATTGTGACATGTCATGAAATCGTGACCCGAAGGAAAAGGAGAGGCAACGAAAAGGAAAATGTCGTGATATCACGACATATCGCAATATCGCGACCCGACTAAGAGGAAAGGCAACAAGAAGGAAATTGTCATGATTTCATGACCCGAAGGAGAGAAAAGGTAGCGAGGAAGAAAAATGTCATGATATCGTGACATGTCATGATATCGCAACATACTGCTGGTTCATGATTCGAGAAGGCATGCGTTACCAGGCAGTGTTTCCCGACGCGATCAAAGGCCTCATTAATGCATAATTGCTTGCTCAAAAAGTTTGTTGAGCATGGCGGCCACTCGACTGTTGTTCCCAGAGGTCAGAGATGTGCAGATGGCTCTTGAATGCATGTTTTCGTGGCTGACTCGATGACAGTTGCCAGTGAAGATAAAATATGAAAGGTTCAGTCAGAAAAAGGGGTGGAGGAGCCAAGTTTTGAGATTGGGAGATTGTATTCTTCTTGGGAGCATAGGCAGATCGTCGAACGTGAGGCAGCTTGCATCAAAAAAAGGAAACTACGCCTGCGGGCTAGTGTTGTAAAATTTTCTTTTGAAAGTTTAATGAAATGAAAGCTTGATTTGTGAAGAAAATAGAAGTTTGAAATTTTTGAAATTCGGCCCCCTCCATCAACAAATTCCTAGTAGACAGAAAATAGAGAAGTGAATCTAGAATACAACAAAATATATAACAAAGATCCTAGAATCACATACTTCAGAGAATTATATCACGATTTACTATACAAGATATAGTTTGAAAGTCCTATCTCAAATAAAAAATAAGCTTTTATTGTTCAACTGATTTGTCTTGTGAAACAAGATTTTGATTTTGAAGAGGAACATTACATGACTCCTGAATAACAGACCCAATTAATGATATTCACAAACTTTTTAAGGAGGAATAAATGATTTTTTTTGCAAAAAAATTTAGATCTTTACAAATTTATGAGTAGACCTAGATATTCAATGGGAAGATTCATCAAATTTTGTAAAGAAAACTCTAGTGAAAAGTTTTATAATTCTAGATAAAAAGAGACTAAGATTCCAGTAATTAGAGATTCTTTAGAATAGCAACTTGAACTTCCATTGACTCTACTAGATCAAAATATTAAAACATTTCTATTGCTAAAACCTGAATTTGATAATCACATCGATTCATCAACTATATTTTCTAAACCTATACCAAGTCTAATCTTAGAATTCATCCAATTAGTCATGGTTGACCAAGCTAGTGAACATGGGGAAGTAGATGGAAATCAAATGGGGAATAGGCAAAGGAATAATTATCATGGAGAAGTAGAAGAAAATCAAAGAAGCAAAGAAAAACTTTTGCCTTCCCAATTTCTTCTCCAATAGATAGGCTATCAAGAAAATCAAAATTGGTCACTATTGCTATTTTGCCTACCTTCCATGGGAAACCACATGAATATTTTGATGCTTTTATCTTTGATTTTGAAGTAGTGTGTCAAGCCTATTTTTATACCATGGATGAACAAAAATTAATATTATTTCCTTCTACCCTTAAGGATGTAGCTTTAAGATGGTTTATGGGTTTAGGAGAAAGTGTTTGCAACCGATGGGATGGAGATCATGGATTAAAAGATATATTCCTTGAAAGATATCAAGATTACTCGTAGATTTAGGGATAATAAATTTGAGTTCCTTCATATGAACCAATGAGAATAAGAATCCTTTGAGGATTATATTAAAATATTTCAGTTCATAGGATCTAGAGTGAATATTTATTTGGATGAGAAAATATTAAAAGAACTTTTTCTAAAAGGATTAAAATATGTCCTTGATGCTTTAAAATTTATGGAGAAAGGGGATATTCATCTAATGGCATTTTAAGAGATTATGAATTTTTGAAAAAATTATTCAAGGAATAAACCTCTTAGGAACAACAAATACTCATCCACAGGAGGAGGAGTAACAAGAGCAAAAATTGGTAATATGCTGGAAATCCTAAAGGTTGATTTGTTAAGCACATTAACTACATCTCTCGACCTCATGGATAATAAACCTAAAGAACAAGATATTGAGGAGATATATTGTCATAGATGTAGTAAAAGGCACAACTTGAGCGAATTCCCTCTTAATTAGGGTTATGCATAGCGGTGAAACTTCGTCATTAGGGCGAAAAAACCCATTTTCAAAATTCAAATTTGCAAAATTTTTGGGACCCGGACATCGGCCATGTAGCCAAAATTTTTGGGAAAAAATAAAATTTTGATGTCGGTTAGACGTCCTTTGATGAGATTATCACGAATATTTTAAAAAATTTGCAAGTAATCTTGCCTAAATAAAGTACCCTTTTCGCCCTAAAATTTTAGAATTTCTAAATTATCCCCCCAAACTCGCCAAGTATACCTCTATATATAATTAACACCCTAGGGAAAATATAGACACAATTCTTCACAACATCGAAACCTTTTCTATGACCGGCCATAACAAATTCAGTAACCGAAAGGAACTGTCCTGTTCTACAATCGGACAAAACTAATTCTGCAGTCGGATAGTGTTCTACAATCGAACCTATTGTGTAACCGATCATACGAAACCAATACTAAAACCAAAACCTATCGTGCAATCGGTCAGAATCATCCTCACATTCAAAACCTACCATGCATCCAGGTGGAATCATTCCTACATCCAAAACCTATCATGCAACTAGTCAGAATATTTTTTACATTCAAAACTTGTCATGCATTTGAATGAAATCATTCCTGCATCCGTAGCCTATCGTGCAACCGATTAGAATATTTTTTGCATCTGGAGCCTACCGTGAACATGTATGAAACCTTTCCTACTTTTGGATCCTATCGTGCAACCGTATGGAACCTTTTCTACTTTAGGATACTACCGTGCAACTAGACAGAACCTTTCCTACTTTCAGATCCTATCATGCAACCAAATGGAACCTTTCCTACTTTCGGATCCTACCGTGCAACCAGACGAAACATTCTTGTACCCGGACCTACCGTGCAATCGGATGGATCCATTCCTGCATTCAAATACTACAGTGCAATCAGACAAGAGTACATTGACCAAGATCTTTTCTTGCATACGGCCAGAACCAGTGAAGAAAATATCATGATTTCATGACAAGTCATGAAATCACGATCGAAGGCGCAGAAAGGGGAGCAAGGAAGAAAGCTGTCATGATATCACAACATGTCACGATTTCATGACATGTCACGAAATCGTGAAAAAAAACAGATAGGGAAGGCCAATGAAGAAAATGTCACAATTTGGCGACATGTCGCAAAATCACGATCGAAGGTGCAGAAAGGGGAGCAAGGAAGAAAGCTGTCGCGATATCGCGACATGACGTGATTTCACGACCCAAGAAGTAAAGAGAGAGGCATAGGGCAAAGCTATCATGATATCGTGACATGTCACGATTTTGCGACCCAAAGCAGAGAGAGGAAGCAGAAGGGAAGAATGTCACGATATCGCGACATGTCGCGATATCGTGACCCAAAGGAGAAGAAGATAGCGAGGAGAAAAATGTCATGATATCGTGACATGTCACGATATCACGACCAAAAGGAAAGGAAAGGCAGTGAGAAAGGAAATGTCGCGATATCGTGACATGTCACAAAATCGTGACCCGAAGGAAAAGGAGAGGCAACGAAAAGGAAAATGTCGTGATATCACGACATATCGCAATATCGCGACCCGACTAAGAGGAAAGGCAACAAGAAGGAAATTTTCATGATTTCATGACCCGAAGGAGATAAAAGGTAGCGAGGAAGAAAAATGTCATGATATCGTGACATGTCATGATATCGCAACATACTGCTGGTTCATGATTCGAGAAGGCACGCGTTACCAGGCAGTGTTTCCCGAGGCGATCAAAGGCCTCATTAATGCATGATTGCTTGCTCAAAAAGTTTGTTGAGCATGGCGGCCACTCGACTGCTGTGCCCAGAGGTCAGAGATGTGCAAATGGCTCTTGAATGCATGTTTTCGTGGCTGACTCGATGACAGTTGCTAGTGAAGATAAAATATGAAAGGTTCAGTCAGAAAAAGGGGTGGAGGAGCCAAGTTTTGAGATTGGGAGATTGTATTCTTCTTGGAAGCATAGGCAAATCGACGAACGTGAGGCAGCTTGCATCATAAAAAGGAAACTACGCATGCGGGCTACTGTTGTAAAATTTTCTTTTGAAAGTTTAATGAAATGAAAGCTTGATTTGTGAAGAAAATAGAAGTTTGAAATTTTTGAAATTCGGCCCCCTCCATCAACAAATTCCTAGTAGACAGAAAATAGAGAAGTGAATCTAGAATACAACAAAATATATAACAAATCTCCTAGAATCACATACTTCAGAGAATTATATCACGATTTACTATACAAGATATAGTTTGAAAGTCCTATCTCAAATAAAAAATAAGCTTTTATTGTTCAACTGATTTGTCTTGTGAAAAAAGATTTTGATTTTGAAGAGGAACATTACATGACTCCTAAATAACAGACCCAATTAATGATATTCACAAACTGTTTAAGGAGGAATAAATGATTTTTTTTGCAAAAAAAATTAGATCTTTACAAATTTATGAGTAGACCTAGATATTCAAGGGGAAGATTCATCAAATTTTGTAAAGAAAACTCTAGTAAAAAGTTTTATAATTCTAGATAAAAAGAGACTAATATTCCAGTAATTAGAGATTCTTTAGAATAGCAACTTGAACTTCCATTGACTCTACTAGATCAAAATATTGAAACATTTCTATTGCTAAAACCTGAATTTGATAATCACATCGATTCATCAACTATATTTTCTAAACCTATACCAAGTCTAATCTTAGAATTCATCCAATTAGTCATGGTTGACCAAGCTAGTGAACATGGGGAAGTAGATGGAAATCAAATGGGGAATAGGCAAAGGAATAATTATCATGGAGAAGTAGAAGAAAATCAAAGAAGCAAAGAAAAACTTTTGCCTTCCCAATTTCTTCTCCAATAGATAGGCTATCAAGAAAATCAAAATTGGTCACTATTGCTATTTTGCCTACCTTCCATGGGAAACCACATGAATATTTTGATGCTTTTATCTTTGATTTTGAAGTAGTGTGTCAAGCCTATTTTTATACCATGGATGAACAAAAATTAATATTTTTTCCTTCTACCCTTAAGGATGCAACTTTAAGATGGTTTATGGGTTTAGGAGAAAGTGTTTGCAACCGATGGGATGGAGATCATGGATTAAAAGATATATTCCTTTAAAGATATCAGGATTACTGTAGAGTTAGGGATAATAAATTTGAGTTCCTTCATATGAACCAATGAGAATAAGAATCTTTTGAGGATTATATTAAAATATTTCAGTTCATAGGATCTAGAGTGAATATTTATTTGGATGAGAAAATATTAAAAGAACATTTTCTAAAAGGATTAAAATATGTCCTTGATGCTTTAAAATTTATGGAGAAGGAGGATATTCATCTAATGGAATTTTAAGAGATTATGAATTTTTGAAAAAATTATTCAAGGAATAAACCTCTTAGGAACAACAAATACTCATCCACAGGAGGAGGAGTAACAAGAGCAAAAATTGGTAATATGCTGGAAATCCTAAAGGTTGATTTGTTAAGCACATTAACTACATCTCTCGACCTCATGGATAATAAACCTAAAGAACAAGATATTGAGGAGATATATTGTCATAGATGTAGTAAAAGGCACAACTTGAGGGAATTCCCTCTTAATTAGGGTTATGCATAGCGGTGAAACTTCGTCATTGGGGCGAAAAAACCCATTTTCAAAATTCAAATTTGCAAAATTTTTGGGACCCGGACGTCGGCCATGTAGCCAAAATTTTTGGGAAAAAATAAAATTTTGATGTCGGTTAGACGTCCTTTGATGAGAGTATCACGAATATTTTAAAAAATTTGCAAGTAATCTTGCCTAAATAAAGTACCCTTTTCGCCCTAAAATTTTAGAATTTCTAAATTATCCTGCCAAACTCGCCAAGTATACCTCTTTATATAATTAACACCCTAGGGAAAATACCGACACAATTCTTCACAACATCGAAACCTTTTCTATGACCGGCCATAACAAATTCAATAACCGAAAGGAACTGTCCTGTTCTACAATTAGAAAAAACTAATTCTGCAGCCAGATAGTGTTCTACAACTGAACCTATTGTGTAACCGATCATACGAAAGCAATACTAAAACCAAAACCTATCGTGCAATCGGTCAGAATCATCCTCACATTCGAAACCTACCATGCATCTAGGTGGAATCATTCCTACATCCAAAACCTATCATGCAACTAGTCAGAATATTTTTTACATTCAAAACCTGTCATGCATTTGAATGAAATCATTCCTGCATCCGTAGCCTATCGTGCAACCGATTAGAATATTTTTTGCATCTGGAGCCTACCGTGAACATGAATGAAACCTTTCCTACTTTTGGATCCTACCGTGCAACTGTATGGAACATTTTCTACTTTAGGATACTACCGTGCAACTAGACAGAACCTTTCCTACTTTCAGATCCTATCATGCAACCAAATGGAACCTTTCCTACTTTCGGATCCTACCGTGCAACCAGACAAAACATTCTTGTACTCGGACCTATCGTGTAATCGGATGGATCCATTCCTGCATTCAAAGACTACAGTGCAATCAGACAGGACTGCATTGACCAAGATCTTTTCTTGCATACGGCCAAAACCAGTTTCTCTACATATAGTCGAAACATTTTTTTGCACCAGGTTCTCTATCACTTCTCTGCTTGCCATATTTTTCTTTATTTTGCCATGTTCTACATGTTATTTTTCCTGGTTCTGCATTTTCTTCTTTATTTAATGATTTTTTGCACCACACCAATATCGGAGCCCTCTTTAACATCTGGAATCTCATTGCTCTGTTCCCTTGTTTTTCTCTATTTTGCCATGTTCTGAATGTTTTAAAACTCTTTGATTCTTAGTTTTAATTCAGATATTTTTTTCCTTGCTAAGATTATACATGAATAAATTCTTTGGTTCTCTATTGACATATTGATGCTCTTTTTCTCTATTAGAGTTCTTTCACCAGAAAACAACTAGTGGCATAAACTGATAAAATCATGATGATTACACAATGACACTGAGAGGGGGGGGTGAATCAGTGTAGCTATTAATTTTTATATCTATAGCATTTAATATGAAATAAATAGAACTTGACAACTGAAAAACAACTTGAACAAGAGAGCACACCACAACACTCAATATACCGAGGTTCACCAATTTGGCTACTCCTCAAAAATGACCGCTTGGACTCCAATCCAAATCCAGCCTTTGCAAAATCAATTTTACAAATACTTTACCAAGACCAACCGGAAGGAGCACCAACCCCCGTAATTTTCTCGCATGCAAGTATGGAGCACCAACTCCTAGTACCAAGCACCAACTTGGACCTGCAATTCTGATCAATTTAGGATGACATAAAATGTCTTCACTTCAAGCACGACCCTGACTGGTCTGCAATTAACCCAACTCTACACACTCTCACGGCTCTGCTTATTTTTCTCTTGATTCTTCTCTAACCCTCCTTTTACAACAATTTCTCTCTAACAGCAGCAACAACATCTTCTCTGTACGATTATTCTTTTATAACCTTTCAATCCTCGCATGCAATCGAATCACATACTCTGACTGTTCGAATCCATGCAATACGGCTGTTTGGTTCCATGCACTTCGACTGTTCGAAACCCTGCAATACGTCTTTTGAAACCATGCAGTACGGCAATTTTGTTTCATGCACTTTGACTGTTCAATTTCTTCGAATACGGCTTTTCGAATGCTTTTTCGAAATTCCATATGTGATTCTTCGAAAGCTTTTCGATTCTTCATGTTCGGCTTTTCTGTATGCTTCAAATACGTCTGTTAGAATGCCTCGCAAATACGACCTTTCGAATGCTTTTATTATCCTTCATATTCGGCTTTTCGAATGCGTTTCAATTATGCATGTTTGGTTGTTGCATTGCATGTCCAACACCTGTCAACGTTTAACTGTCTCGTCCGACTTTCAGCTACTTCTTATGTGACAGATCGCATGATGCTTTTCTGCCATGTGTCACCTTTCATGTTGCTTCGGCATTTTCCAGTCTAAATGTTTCCTATCGCGATATCGCGACACTTTTAACTTATGCTGACGTCACCCTGAAGGTTGTCACGAAATCGCGACCATTTTGGCTCTTGGAAGCTTTCCCTGCATCTTGTCACGATATCGCGACACTTTCAACATTTGCTGACGTCATCCTTAAGCATGTCGCGAAATCGCGACGCTTCCGCTTCCAAGAAGCTTTCCTTTCATCCCGTCGCGATATCGCGACACTTTTGGCCTTTGTCGACGTCATCATCCTTCTTGTCGCAAAATCGTGACGCTTTCAGCTTTTGCTGATGTCATCATCCTTCTTGTCGCGAAATCGTGACACTTTCAGCTTCCGTACACTCTTCTTTGCCAGCAAGAACTAAAAGGAACATGTCGCTAAATCGCGACACTATGCTTCATGCAATGGCGAAATTTTTACATCTTTGTGCCTTGTGTTTTCACCTTGCCTCTTTTCATGAAATTTTGACTTGTAATATCATTGCGGCATCTTTCGCTTCTACACTTTTGACTAGTAGCGAAATCGCTACACCTTAGTTTCCCTTTGTTTCAACATGTAGCGCCATCGCTACACCTTAGTTTCTCTTCGTTTCAACATGTAGCGAAATCGCTACACCTTAGTTTCTCTTTTTTCTATACATGTAGTTAAATCGCTACCTTTTTTTTTTTTTTTTTTTTGTTGAATCTACACCTTCTTGTGAATTTTTACTTGTGTCGAAATCGTTGCATCTCAGTTTTCTTAACTTCCGAATTGTAGCGAAATCGCTACACCTTTGTGCCATGTATTTTCATCATGCAACGATATCGCTACACCTTTGTTGCTGAGCATTCTCTCTCCTCTTTGGGTCGCGAAAACCCGACGTGTCGCGATATCGCGACACTTTTCGTTGCTAGCTCCTTTTCTCCATTTATGTCACGAAATCGTGACATCTTTTCACCTTGCTTCCTCTCTCGCAAGATGTCGCGAAATCGCGATAGTTTACCTTTCACTTTCTCTCTCCTCGCCATGTCGCGATATCCGGCTTGCTCCTTTCCTCTTCTCTCTTCTCTCTCCTGACATGTCGCGAAATCGCGACGTTTTGCTCGCATCTTCTCTCTCCTCGACATGTCGCGAAATCGCGACAATTTGGCGTGCATTTTCTCTCTCCTACTTTTTGTCGCGAAATCGCGACACATTTTCTCTCTCCTCAACGAAAACTCGACATGTCACGAAATCGTGACATTTTCGGCTGCGCCTTCTCTCTCCTCGACCATGTCGCGAAATCGCGACAAAAAACATGTCGCGATATCGCGACAGTTTTCTTCCTTGTCTCTTTCTCGCAAGTTTCGAATCTGGGTCACCTCTCGTTTTCCTTGAAACTTTCTCGCACTTGATCCGACCGACCTCTGAACCGCATCAATCGCATCAATCCGACCGTGTTGACAACAATGACAATACTTTTGCAATTCTTTTTCTGCACCTTGCTCAACAATCTCCCCTTTGGAATTGTTGGCAACACACTCGCAACCTTGCTTAATTTCTTCTCCCCCTTTGCCAATAATACCAAAGGGCCGTCGTAGACTCCCCCGAGTCTATGCACAACATTCTCAGACTTAAAAAGTTTGAATGCTCCCCCTGAGAATGTGTTTCCCATAGCTAGTCAGTGCTTGGGTGGGGTGACTACTCCCAACTTCTTCCGAAGGTATTCAAATACTTCCTTTGGCAAAGGTTTTGTGAATATATCAGCTACTTGCTCTGTAGTTGGAACAAAATCCAATTTAACCTCTCCTTCTGCAACTTTATCCTTCAAGAAATGATATCGGATTGCAATATGTTTGGTTCTTGAATGCATTACTGGATTCTTGGATATGTTGATAGCACTAGTGTTATCACATTTTATTGAAATTGGCTCTTTGAAGTGGATACCAAGATCTTTTAAAGTTTGTCTCATCCATAATATCTCGTGTACAAGCAAGTTGTGGCCGCAATGTATTCTCGCCTCTGCAATGGATAGAGAGACCGATTCTTGTTTCTTGTCGTGCCATGCTACCAGCCCTGTCTCCAAGATAAAATGCTCCTCCACTTGTACTCTTCCGGTCATCAATGCACCCTGCCCAATCTGCATCAGAATATGCAATCAAAGTGAAGTCTTTGCCTTTTGGGTACCACAACCCATAATCCATAGTGCCCTTGAGATATCTGAAGATCCTCTTTACAGCTGTTACATGAGTTTCTTTGGGACTGGCCTGAAATCTTGCAACCATACATACTGCTTGTAATATATCTCGGTCTAGTGGTCGTTAAATACAAGCAGCTTCCAATCATAGACCCGTACATTGTTTGATCTACATCTCGGGATTTATCATCCTTGCTCAACTTGCAGCCCGTTGTCATAGGAGTGCCGACCGGTTTCATCGCCTTCCATTGTGAACTTTTTCAGCATTTCTTTTACATATTTAACTTGAGAAATAAAAATGCCTTTTTCATTTTGATTGACCTCGCAATCCTAAGAAATAAGAAAGTTCACCAATCATTGACATCTCAAATTCTTTTTTCATTTTAATTGATATGTCTTTGCAAGATTCATCCATGTCGCCGCCAAATATTATGTCATCTACATAAACAACAAGAACAATAAGATGACCCTTCTCTGCTTTGACATATAAGTTGCTATCCACCAAACCTTTCTTAAACCCTTGTTTAATTAGATAATTATCCAACCTTGCATACCATGCTCGGGTGCCTGTTTTAATCCATATAAAGCTTTCTTTAACCCCGCAAACAAAATCTGGATTATCACCCAGCTTGGAAGCCATCCGGTTGTTCAATGTAAACCTCTTCTTCCAGCTTTTCCATTCAAAAATGCTGATTTTACATCCATTTGATATACTTTGAAGTTTTTATGAACCGCTAATGCCGTAAACATTCTCGATTGCCTCTAGTCCTGCTACCGGTGCAAAAGTTTCTTCAAAATCAATGCCTTCAACCCGAGCATAGCCTTTACATACCAATCTTGCCTTATTTCCGACAACCTCGCCCATCTTCATTCAATTTATTTCTAAAAACCCATTTAGTGCCAATTATGTTTTTATTTGTTGGTCTAGGTACTAATTCCGTGTATTGTTTTTCTCTATCTCGATCTAGTTCTTCATTGATTGCCTTCATCCAACTTTCATCGCTGCTTGCTTCAAAGAACATTTTTAGGTTCAATACTAGATAACAGAGAATAGTTCCTCACCGCTGTTCTTCTTGTTTGAATACCATCCCGTGGGATCCCCAATAACTGCTCACTTGGATGAATTTTCTCGCCAGTTGTCCTGCTTTAAATTTCCTGTTTTCTTCTTCTTCATATTCAGCTTTTACACCATCCGGATCAATTTTCTTGATTCTTCTCTGCTTCTTTTTCATCATCACCTTCAATGACTTCTTCATACATAGGATAGTTTTCTTGATAAGTAGTTTCTTGTTCTCTACCTTCATCAACTTTCACATCAGCACTTTCAACAATTTTCTTCAACCTCTTGTTGTAGCATGTGTATGCCTTGCTTTTTGTTGAGTAACCGAGAAAGATACCTTCATCAGCTCTATCTTCAAATTTACCGAGGTTATCTTCAGTCCGTTTTATGTAGCACTTGCTGCCAAATACTTTGAAATGTCTTGTTGTTGCCTTTCTCGCCAAACCACAACTCATAAGTCTGTTTTGCTTTCATGTGGTCTCAAAGATGCACTGCTTTTGAATGTAAACCGCAGTATGAACCGCCTCTTTCCAAAATCCGTCACCTATTTTGTTTTCTCGCAAGGATTGTCCTTGCCATTTCCTCGCACCGTTCTATTCTTCCTTTCTACAACACCATTCTCGCCGAGGTGTCCTAGCCGCTGAAAACCGTCTTCTTATCCCATGTTTTTGACAAGATTCTCGCAAATTCTTCGGAGATAAACTCTCCTCCCCTGTCCGATCTTAGGCATTTAATTCTTTTTCCCGATTGATTCTCAACAAGATTTTTGAAGGTTTTAAACATTTCAAAGGCTTCCGACTTGAGTTTCATAAATAGTACCCATGTCATTCTTGAGTAGTCATCTATACACAAGATAAAATATTTGTGTCCATTTATACTTTCAGCTCTCATGGGTCCACATAGATCGGTGTGAATTAGTTCTAATGGCTTGCTAGTGAAGTATTCTTTTGCTTTGAAAGTGGCTCTCGGTTTGTTTTCCCTTTTGGCATGACTCACAGATGCTATTTACAGTTTTGCCAATGTTTGGTATATCTCTAATCGCTCTTTTTGAACCGATTTTTGCCGATTGTCAAAACTAATATGCCCAAGCCTCTTGTGCCATAGCCGCTTTTCATCTTCCCGTCCAATCAAGCATGTTCCTTCTATAGTTTTTGAAAGTGTATACAGATTTCCAGAAGTTCTCAGTCCAATGGCTATTAAATTTCCATTTTTTGTCTTTCTTACCTCACAGCCCTCCTTCTTGAAGATTACATCATGACCTTTGTCACATATTTGACTTACACTTAGCAAGTTATGCTTTAGGCCAATTACAAACAAGACTTCTTTTGATTTTATATTGCCATCACTGATCTTGACTGATCCCTTTCCAACAATCTTTGCTCCATCATTATTTCCAAATTTCACGTAACCACCTTCATAATTCTCTAAATTCTCAAACTTTTGCTTGTCACCCGTCATGTGACCGGAACAACCACTGTCAAGTATCCAAGGTGCTGATTTGTTCTGAGCTTTAAAAGCAGTCTGGACAATCAAAGATTCCTTTTCTTTCCATTCTGGTTTGATAGCAGATTTTGCTACTTGTTTTGCCTTTGTCCTTTCATTAGCATGTGCCTGTTTTTCAAGAAATTTCTGGTTTTGTTTCAACCCACTTGGCCGAGATTTTCTACCCTGATAATTATTTGATGCAAAAGTGCTTCCTAGCTTTCTAGCAATATGTCCAAAATTATGACAATTATAACATTCAACCGCATAATTCATTAAAGGAGAAAAAACATTTCTCGCCGGTAAAATTCCTTTGAGATACATTATGCCTCGCAATCTGAAATCTTATGGCCATAAGCATTGCATTTAAAACAATAACCAAAAAATGCATGATTAAACCTCGGGTGCCGGTCTTTGCCAGCTTGAAGTAGGAGCCATGACTCTTCTCCTCCTCGGATGTGTGACTTTTGTGAATCCATCTTTGTCAAGTATTCTTCTTGAATCTGGCATTATTGTTTTCTTTTGCATGATTTTTTTTTTCCGGGTTCAACCCCCGATCTTTTCTTCTTTCTTTATGGGTTCTATATTCAAGTTCTTTGAATCCTTTGAAGATTCTCCTTCATCAAAGCCTAAACCAAATTTGATGCCAGAAGGCCTTTGGTTATTTAACATTTTATCCATCTTTACAATACTTTCTTCAAACTTATGAAAACAGCTTAATTTTCTATTCATCTCCTCTAACCGCATCCTTAACATAACAATGTCTTCCTCTAGCTTGCCGCATTCAACCTGTCTTTACAGCTTAATTGTTCATCAAGAACTTCGTACATTTTCTTGAATTCCTCTCGTCTCGTATTTTCAGATTGTTTATTATGTCTCTGGCATTCTCTAATTTCTTTGAAAAATTTTATTCTTCTTCCTTTCTCGCACTCAACTCTTCAAGTGCAAAGAACCAATTCTCCTTCCAAATACACTTCACCTTCATCCTTGGAATTTTCATCACCTTCCCCGATTTTCCTCTCGTTCTTTCTTCTTCAAGTGCCATGAACAGAGCTTCACCTCCTTCTTCTTCGGACTCCTCATCCGTGCTTTCTTCGTAACCGCCGACATTCTTGGTTATGAAGCTTTTCTTCTTGAAGTTGTTCTTTCTGAAATTTTGTTTCTTCTTCCAAGTCACCTTTTTCTTGGTGTGAACCTTCACCATTTTTGGTTCTCTCCCGCATTGGACATTTGGCCGCAAAATGACCGACTCCTCCACAATTGAAGCATTTAAAAGGTAGCTTCCCTCTATATTTTCCTTTTCCTTTTGTGAGTTTTCGAACAAAATTGGCTTCTGTTTCATCCAGTTGTTCCTTCATCCTCGTATTCATGTTCAACCTTTTACATTCTTGTGTGCTTTAAAAGTCGCTTCTCCGTCTCGTAGACTTGGTTTGTCCTATTCTCATTTCATATGTCTGTCAGGGAACCATGCAACTCATCCATGCTGAAGTTGTTTAGATCTTTTGCCTCTTCTATTGCAGAGACTTTGGAGTTAAATCTTTTGTGAAGTGTTCTGAGAACCTTTTTCACAACAACCGCATCATCAATTTCTTCACCGAGTCCTCTGATTGCATTAATAATTTCGTTGACTCTCAACATATAAGTCTCTATGTTTTCATCTTCATTCATTTGCAGTGCTTCGAACTGTGCTCGATGAGTTTGCAGTTTTGCTTCCTTAATCTTACTGTCTCCTTCATGGATGCTCTTCAGTTTATCCCACATGTCTTTTGCTGATTTACAACTCATGACTCTTATCAGTTCACCGTCAACAAGCCCACACATTATGGCATTCTTAGCTTTGGAGTTGTTTTCAAATTTCTTTTTCTCAGCAGATTCTGTTGGAGGGGTAGTGGGTGCCGTGTATCCACTATCTACGTAATCCCAAATATCGTATCCCAATGCACTCGGATATGTTTGCATTCTCGAGTTTCCGTAAGGTGTAATTTGTTCCATCAAATAAGGGAGCTTTGTTGGATGAAAATCCTTCACCACCCGCCATTGTTTCTTCCAAGATCTCCTTAGCCGATTAAGCTTGTACAAGGAACCTTGCTCGATACCAATTGATGATTACACAATGACACTGAGAGGGGGGGTGAATCAATGTAGCTATTAATTTTTATATCTACAGGATTTAATATGAAATAAAGAGAACTTGACAACTGAAAAACAACTTGAACAAGAGAGCACACCACAACACTCAATATACCGAGGTTCACCAATTTGGCTACTCCTCAAAAATGACCGCTTGGACTCCAATCCAAATCCAGCCTTTGCAAAATCAATTTTACAAATACTTTACCAAGACCAACCTGGAAGGAGCACCAACCCCTCGTAATTTTCTCATGCAACAGATGGAGCACCAACTCCTAGTACCAAGCACCAACTTGGACTGCAATTCTGATCAATTTAGAATGACATAAAAATGTCTTCACTTCATGCACGACCCTGACTAGTCTGCAATTAACCCAACTCTACACACTCTCATGGCTCGCTTTATTTTTCTCTTGATTCTTCTCTAACCCTCCTTTTACAGCAATTTCTCTCTAACAACAACAACATCTTCTCTGTACGATTATTCTTTTATAACCTTTCAATCCTGCATGCAATCGAATCACATACTCTGACTGTTCAAATCCATGCAATACGACTGTTCGGTTCCATGCACTTCGACTGTTCGAAACCCTGCAATACGTCTTTTGAAACCATGCAGTACGACAATTTTGTTTCATGCACTTCGACTGTTCAATTTCTTCGAATACGGCTTTTCGAATGCTTTTTTGAAATTCCATATGTGATTCTTCGAAAGCTTTTCGATTCTTCATGTTCGGATTTTCTGTATGCTTCAAATACGTCTGTTAGAATGCCTACAAATACGACCTTTCGAATGCTTTTATTATCCTTCATATTCGGCTTTTTGAATGCGTTTCAATTATGCATGTTTGGCTGTTGCATTGCATGTCCAACACTTGTCAACGTTTAACTGTCTGTCTGACTTCAGTTACTTCTTATGTGACAGACTGCATGATGCTTTTCTGCCATGTGTCACCTTTCATGTTGCTTTGGCATTTTCCAGTCTAATTTATTTCCTATCGCGATATCGCGACACTTTTAACTTATGCTGACGTCACCCTGAAGGTTGTCGCGAAATCGTGACCATTTTGGCTCTTGGAAGCTTTCCCTGCATCTTGTCGCGATATCGCGACACTTTCAACATTTGCTGACGTCATCCTTAAGCATGTCACGAAATCGCGACGCTTTCGGCTTCCAATAGCTTTCCTTTCATCCTGTCGTGAAATCGCGACACTTTTCAACTTTGTTGACGTCATCATCCTTCTTGTCGCGAAATCGCGACGTTTTCGACTCTTGCTGATGTCATCATCCTCGCTTTGTCATGAAATCGCGACACTTTCGGCTTCCATACACTCTTCTTTGCCAGCAGCAACGAAAAAGGAACATGTCGCAAAATCGCGACACTATGCTTCATGCAATGGCAAAATTTTTACATCTTTGTGCCTTGTGTTTTCACCTTGCCTCTTTTCATGAAATTTTGACTTGTAATATCATTGCTGCATCTTTCAGTTCTACACTTTTGACTAGTAGCGAAATCGCTACACCTTAGTTTCCCTTTGTTTCAACATGTAGCGCCATCGCTACACCTTAGTTTCTCTTTGTTTCAACATGTAGCTAAATCGCTACACCTTAGTTTTTTAAAAAACTACACCTTAGTTTCTCTTTGTTTCAACATGTAGCGAAATCGCTACACCTTCTTCTTGTGAATTTTTACTTGTGTCGAAATCGCTGCATCTCAGTTTTCTTAACTTTTGAATTGTAGCGAAATCGCTACACCTTTGTGCCATGTATTTTCATCATGCAACGATATCGCTACACCTTTGTTGCTGAGCATTCTCTCTCCTCTTCGGGTCGCGAAACCCCGACGTGTCGCGATATCGCGACACTTTTCGTTGCTAGCTCCTTTTCTCCATTTATGTCACGAAATCGTGACATCTTTTCACCTTGCTTCCTCTCTCGCAAGATGTCACGAAATCGTGACAGTTTACCTTTCACTTTCTCTCTCCTCTGCCATGTCGCGATATTGTGACAGTTTTGCTCGCATCTTCTCTCTCCTGACATGTCCAATTTTTGATCGCTATTTTTTATGGCTTTGCTCGCATCTTCTCTCTCCCTGGACATGTCGCGAAATCGCGACAATTTGGCGTGCATTTTCTCTCTCCTACTTTTTGTCGCGAAATCGCGACACATTTTCTCTCTCCTCAACGAAAACTCGACATGTCACGAAATCGTGACATTTTCGGCTGCGCCTTCTCTCTCCTCGACCATGTCGCGAAATCGCGACAAAAAACATGTCGCGATATCGCGACAGTTTTCTTCCTTGTCTCTTTCTCGCAAGTTTCGAACTGGGTCACCTCTCGTTTTCCTTGAAACTTTCTGCACTTGATCTGACTGACCTCTGAACTGCATCATCTGCATCAATCTGACTGTGTTGACAACAATGACAATACTTTTGCAATTCTTTTTCTGCACCTTGCTCAACAAATCACAATAAAGAATGGCTGGAAAAAAGTATGTATAATTTACCACCCAAACATTGTTTATTCTATTTACAATATTATCTCAAGGCCTCCAGAAAATACACCCTCTTTAACTTTTTTTTTTGTCACTAGTAAAATGTCACCCAATGATGGAAAGAAGGGCACCAAATCTTTTGTTGAAAAGAGTATCCTCAAATATTTTAGCCAAACTTCGAAATGCGACGAGCCAATGACATCTGTGCAAATTCAAGGTACAAATGATTTTTGACTTCCTAGTATGTGCTTGATTGACGATTTGAATATTTTTTTGTAAATTTTTTCATCCAATAGTGATAAAAAATATTATGGTATGCTACTATGCAGAATACCCTGTCGATCCTGATATGCCTCCACTTGAAGATATTCCCCAAGAAGAGATGCCTTTCATTGAAAATCCCCTTAGAAATGACATCCAACAAACACCTGAAGACAACACGCAAAATGACATCACAATTGAAAATGAAAGTGATAAATCAAAATCATTACAAGCTTCAATTGAATCTTCAACCAAAAATTCCAAAAAAAGAAAAGCATCTCTCTCGGATACTTGGAAGGGGATTTAGGAAAGAATGGGTAGAAATATTTCCCTGGCTTGAGCCTGTCATGACTGAGGATAACCAAATTGATGAAAAAGAATGTAGATGCAAAATTTGCAGTTGGAGACTTGGTAAGGATCATAGGCTTCAAAACAAGATTGATACAATTGAAAAACATGTTGGCAAATCTTATGTAAAAGTTATAAAAAGTAATGGTGAAGTTAGTAAAGAAGTTAAGTGGAAGGATGCATCGGAATGTATGCATTTAAGATATGCTATAGAATATGACAATCACTTAAAGCAACAACAATCTCTTGTTGAGAAAGGTGGAACAATTGGAGCCCAATTTCACAAATTACGGAAGACTATTTTTGCTTCAAAAAGTAAGCAGTTTGCCATTGTTTACAATATTCTCAAGAAAGGTAGACCAATGTCCGATTTTATTGATTATAAGCAGCTATTATGCCTTTTTAATGTGCAAAACCTTCCTAGTTCTCATTGGTCAGACCAAAGTGGTTGGGAAATGGTAAAATGTTTATCTTTGGTTGAGAAAGAAGACCTAAGGGAGCAAGTAAAACTTGCCAAATTCATTTCACTTTCTATTGATGAGGTAACAGTTGTGGATAACACTTCTTGGATTTGCATGCATGTGTACACATTTCAAAATCATGTTAGAAGGCCTATTTTTTTGGGAATACATAAGATGTTGGAAAGTTCAAATGCAAAAAATATTTATAATGTTGTTAAAAGTTTAAAGAATATTGCGGGAATGAATGATATAGACATAGCAACAAAGTTAATTTGCGTTGGAGCTGATGGAGCTGCTATTATGCAAGGTCACAGGTCCGGTCTGTGTGTTCGACTCCAAACCACAGTTGCCCCATATATGATCCCCATTCACTGTATGGCTCATAGAGTAAATCTTGCATATAAAATTGTGAGCACATTTTCAAATGTTGCTAAAGTAGAAAACCTTGTTCGTGATATTCATTCTTATTTCTCATTAAGTCCAAAAATATTTGCAGAGTTTCAACAATTTGCACTAGGAGTTACAGAAGGAAAAAATTGTTAAAATATGTGGATACAAGATGGATTTCACTGTATCAACCTGCTCAGAGAGTTTTGGCAGAATATCAATCATTGACAGGGTTTATGCATGCAAATCGTAGAATAGTTGATAAGGCAAAAGATATGTTGTTCCATTTGACTGACTTGGAAACACTTTTGACATTATGTGGTATTCTTCCAATGTTAAAAGAAATGAATAGATTAATTAATTTTGCACAAGAGAGATCCATCTATATCATTGATTTTATGAGGATGAGAAAACAAATATGCGTGCTTCTTGATACATTATATGTGTCTAATGCAGATTTTACAGAACCTGTATTTGATAGTTGGAATACATTGATAAACGTGAACAATCCAAAAAGCTTCTTGAAGTTTGACATCAATGATCATCTTTGTATTAATGTTCATGAAAAGATGATACCTGTTTATTGTTTTGAAAGGCAATCAAGTATTGTTGTGGAAGATTTTGAAGAAGTTCCTGTAACACATAATAGATTTCATGTTGTAATACAGAAAACAAAGAGTAATTTGTCAAATATAGCAAAAACTTTGACAGGTGAGATAAGAGAACGGTTTCAGAGAGATGAGTTGCTTGAGTCCATGGGTGTTGTTAACCCCATGTTTTGGGGACCTTGTACTGAATACAGTTCTACAAATGAGTTGTTTATTAAATATATGGGTAATCTCATTGACCATTTCAGTAAGAGTGTGGAAGTCAATGGTGTTGAAATTAATGGTATACTCAACAGTGATCTTTTGAAAGAACAATCATCGCATTTTGGAAGAACAATGGTTTTGCAAACATCACTTATGACAAGTGTCCATGAGATTGGTTCCACTACACGTTTGTGGCAAAAATTATATCCAAGCACAGTCTTAAAAGATACTATAAGTGAATACTTTCGTTTATATGAATTATGTGAAACAATGATTTTGGGGTCAATCGAAGATGAAAGAGTTTTCAGTGCACTTGCTTTTGTTAAATCTAAAATCCGCAATAGACTCGACAAGAATTTAGAAAATTGTTTAAGAATTTATGTGTCTTCATATCAGTTGGATACATTTTCGTATGACAGAGCGTTGGAATACTGGAGTTCCTTGGTAGACAGAAGAGGAACGTTGAATACGATCGATAACGATGATGATGATGCTTTCAGTGATCAGATGGTGGAGACACAGATTTCTGCTATGCTTCATAATGATTCTGGACAAGCTGATATGTTTCAGCTTCCATAGTGATAATTTTCCATGATTTCATTGACAATAATAAACACGAACTGATTTGATAGCAGATTTCTCAATATTGTTCCAGATTTATATGATTTCAATGAATTGTTGTTTTAAATCACATTATTGTTTTAAAATTACATGGCATATATCATTTTTGTAGATTGTAAAATTGTATGTTTGTGTCTTAGTGTCTCAACTCTCATTTCATTGACAATGATAAACACGAATTGATTTGATAGCAGATTTCTCAATATGGTTCCAGATTTATATGATTTCAATGAATTGTTTTAAATCAATTATTGTTTTAAAATTACATGGCATATATCATTTTTGTAGATTGTAAAATTGTATGTTTGTGTCTTAGTGTCTCAACTCTCATTTCATTGACAATGATAAACACGAATTGATTTGATAGCAGATTCCTCAATATGGTTCCAGATTTATATGATTTCAATGAATTGTTGTTTTAAATGACATTATTGTTTTAAAATTACATGGCTTATATCATTTTTGTAGATTGTAAAATTGTATGTTTGTGTCTTGGTGTCTCAACCCTCATTTCATTGACAATGATAAACCCAAATATTACATAACATTTTCAAACTCAAATTTTACATAACATTTTCAAACCCAAATTATGTGCATCATAACTACAAATTAGCTAGTTCAAAAAGAAATATATTACATCGTTCAAACATTTTTGAATCCAAATACTCAACCTCTTTCTCAAATCAATTTAGAATATGGAACAATTTGTTTCACAGAACTTGAACTATCACTTCAACACATCCACTCAACTAAGCTCAATCACTTCCACTCAATCAATCACTTCAACAACAATGCTTATCAAGTAATCCTCACATAACAATGATACTCATGACCTTTTCAAACCCTAGTTCAAGTTCTTCACTCAACCAATCACTTCAACAACAATGCCAATCAAACAATCCTCACATAACAATGATACTCTTGATCTTTGCAAACCCTAGTTTAAGATAGCTCACCACTTCACATAACAATGGTACTCATGTTCTTTCACAACTTCACATAACAATGACACTCATGTTCTTTGCACAAACTCTAGTTCAAGCATATGAAAGCTTTACTCAATATTTCCAACAATGCTTATAAAAGAAGATTTTTATTACATTACATTTTCAAACTCAAATATTACATAACATTTTCAAACCGAAATTACATATTGCAGTCTGTTTAAAGCATTTTCAAACAAAAAATTTCATATTAAGTAGTTCAAAAAGAAATATATTACATCATTCAAACATTTGTAAACCCAAATATTACATAACATTTTCAAACTCAAATATTACATAACATTTTCAAACCCAAATTATGTGCATCATAACTACAAATTAACTATTTTAAAAAGAAATATATTAACTAGTTCAAAAACCCACACCCTCATATTACATCGTTCAAACATTTTTGAACCCAAATACTCAACCTCTTTCTCAAATCAATTTAGAATATGGAACAATTTGTTTCACAGAACTTGAACTATCACTTCAACACATCCACTCAACTAAGCTCAATCACTTCCACTCAATCAATCACTTCAACAACAATGCTTATCAAGTAATCCTCACATAACAATCATACTCATGATCTTTTCAAACCCTAGTTCAAGTTCTTCACTCAACCAATCACTTCAACAACAATGTCAATCAAACAATCCTCACATAACAATGATACTCTTGATCTTTGCAAACCCTAGTTTAAGATAGCTCACCACTTCACATAACAATGGTACTCATGTTCTTTCACAACTTCACATAACAATGACACTCATGTTCTTTGCACAAACCCTAGTTCAAGCATATGAAAGCTTTACTCAATATTTCAAACAGAAATTACATGACATTTTCAAACAAAAAATGTTCATATTAACTAGTTCAAAAAGAAACATAATACATCGTTCAAACATTTGTAAACCCAAATATAACATAACATTTTCAAACAGAAATAAATATATTGCAGTTTTTTAAAACATTTTCCAACTCAAGTCTCAAATATTACATACCAATTTCAAAGAGAAATTACATATTGCAGTCTTTTAAAAATATTTTCAACATTTTCAATCATTTGATTGGTGCATGGATGCTTCACTAGTGGTTGGAGTTGTCGTTTCTTTTCCTTTACTAGCTTCTGTGACACTCTCTTCTTGCAGTGCTCCAACTCTAACAAGGTTGTCACGTACTTTAACAATACTTGCCACACATGCTGCTTCTTCTTTGTTTGAATCTTCAAGTATTGTTGGAAGTGATTCTTTCATTTTGTCAAGCACCTTATCCGGATCTTCTTGCAGCTTCTCTCTGATGTATTTTTTCAAACGATTGTTTTCTGAAACCTTTGCCTGCATTTTTTTTCATTTCCATTGATTTCATCAAACATGACTTTGTTGTAAGAATATTGACATCCATGCTCTTAACCTGTGTTTTCAGATTTTCAAAGTTTGACTGCAAAACCAAATTGAAAACTTAATTTAAAAGGGATATATTGAAATTATTACAAATTTTCAAGAAAAATAAAAATTTAACTGCAATAGAAAATTGAAATACATATAACTTTTTTACCTCAGCCAATTCTCTTGCAGTCTCAGCAACTGCAACCTTGTCCTTATCAGAAGCCCATTGGTTGTAAAATGCTTGGGCTTCAACATTAACATTCTCCAATCTACTAACAACAACATTTAACACATCATCATCATATATAAAATCAGATTTAACAATTCCTGATGTAGCCTGTTCTAGCAGGCCATCAAGCTTTTCAGGTTCAAATTTGACCAAAGAATAAATAGATTCCCTTTTTTCAAAAATTTTATATCGGGCATTAATTTCCCTAATAAGGACCTTTGCCCGATATTCCCATTCTTTCAACTCGTGCAAATATTTCAACACAAACTCCTTAATTGTTGACTCAGTACTTTCAGCCAATGAAATATTTTCATTAAAATTAACATCATCCTCAGTTTGAGGACCCCGAGCGGGTGGTACTGATGTCTGTTCAGATGTAGGGGCTTCTTCTTGTGCTATAACTTTAAGCACTTATGTTGCCCTGAAGCCTACAATGTTGCCCTGAAGCATGAAATCATCATCAAGTGGAATATTATCCAATCCCTGCCCAGAGCATTCTGGTGCCTGTGAATTTGTAGAAAATGTAAATTGAGACCATCCATGCCCAGAACTTGTTGCTGGCATTTGTGATCTCTGTGGGTGTGAAAACCCACGCCCAGAACCTCGTGTAGTGCCCTGTGATCTCTGTGAAAACAATCATTTTCCAACACTGACTTGCCCTCGCATAGGCATTGTCGAAGGTTGTGCCAGTGCCTGTTGCTGATTTGGTGGAACTTGTTGTTGTCGTGAAACCGATGACTATGATGCATGTGGATGCGATGGTGGCATATGCCCTCTAACTTGTGATGTTACTTGTTGAACTTGTGAATCAACTAAAAATAGTCAAAAACATTTTGTTGGAATTCTTCATAAAATAAAAAATATTTTAATTTAAATTAACTACACATAGATTTACCTGAAGATGAAGAAATGTGTTGACATTGTCCTACAATGGGGCCAAGGGAGGGGTTGGCCACACTAGATTCGGCTTGCACATTTTGTGCATACCTAGGTGTACGAGAAACCCCAAGAGTAGCTGCTTGCCTAGAATGTTTGTGTGACCTCTGCATAGCAACAAGTGTTGCTTCAGAGCCCGTGTCTTCAGAATCACCTATTTGTTCCGGCCTGTGACCCCTATTGGCAGCCATCTATTTACTCCTTGAAATTTTTGCCTTCGCCTGCATATAGATGAAAAGAAAAATTAAAAAAGGGAATGTGGTAAGCTATAAAATAGTATGTCAAGGACAATGATGTAGTTATTACCTGCAATTCCTCTGGTGTCATGGCAATAGACTGTAGTGTTGCATGCACTACAGTTGGTACAGGAGTAGCTAACAAATTATGAAAACACTCAAAATATAAAGCTAAAAGATAATTTACAGTGCCCACAATGGGCTGAGTCTTGGCGGTTTTCACTTGGACCGTGTGCAACTCGGTCCTGATTCGATCTGAAATATAAGTACACCAATCGAACTTGTGACTTTTCTCAGACTGAACAATATAAGCAAGTGCCCAAAATGGAATTTTTGGTCTTCCCATCAGAATAAGTTTGGCCTAGAAAAATTCGATGATGGCCTTCAGAGTTTGATGGTTAACATCGCTTATCGATAAACCTCTTTTTGATTTGGCGGAAGAAGCTGCATAAAAAAATTAGATGTCAATTTACAAATTTGAAACATTGAAAATTAATAAAATATAACTCACAAGATTTATACCTACCAAATATTCCGATGAAATACCGTACTTGTTTTCGAGGTGTGCTTTGTCATCTGGAGAAAGTTGCATCCTCGTCGACACTTGATTAAAACCAATGAATGGAAGAGTTGTCAATCTGTGAATATCTCCAGGGGTGATGCTGAAAACCAGATTTCTAGTTCGTAGTTTAATGTTCACTGTACCCCTGTCATGGTCATAACCAGAGATAATATGTTGTAGGAGAACTTTATCTATTCTAAAATGTGGCATGGAAATGAGGGTTGATAAACCTACGTTATTGAGCCACTGAAAATCCATCCTTGGAGTTGTTATCAGATCTGATATCAAAGTGCATGAAAAATTCTTGAATTTTGGTGTGGTTGTGGAAGGGGTATCCATTGCAAGTAGTTGGAAGTGGAAGAAAAAGGATTGGAATCGAAAGGTCGATCGAAAAGGTTAGGTCTGGTTGTAGTAGTCATAGAACGAAATGAGAAAATGATAGTTGATGCCCTTATATAGATGGAGAAAGATAATGGACACATGGCAGCATCGTACTGACATGCAATATTGGACATGCAGTATTGGACACATGGTAGCATCGTACTGGACATGCTAGATTCCAGTATGCTTTCAGGTAGCTATCGGACCAAACTATGCATTCGTTCTGTGATTGGATCATAATATGCATCCGAGCCACCATCGGATCATAATATGCATCCGGGTCACCATCGGATCATATTATGCATTCGGTCACCACTAGACCATATTATGCTTTCAGATCGCCCCCGGATCATATTATGCATCCGAGCCGCTTCCAGATCATATTATGCATTCGGGTCACTTCGGATCATATTATGCATCCGGTCATCGTCCGAATCATATTATGCATCCGATCATCGTTCAGATCATAATATGCATTCGAGCCACCTTCAGATCATATTATGCATCCGGTCATCATCGGATCATATTATGCATATGATCATCATCCGGATCATATTATGCATCCGATCATCATTCGAACCATAATATGCATCCGATCCATCTGAATCATATTATGCATTCCAGTTTTTCGGATCATATTATGCATCCAGGCTACCTCGAATCATATTATGCATCCAGTCATCGATCTTATTATGCATCAGTCACCACCAACCATAATATGCATCCGATCTTATCATGATATGCATCCGTCATGACCCATAATATGTATCCGGTTCGTGATAGACCAAAAAATTTTTGCAACCGAAGCACTTTTAACCGGGTTCTCGTTTGCACCAGACCTCATTTAATTGAAAAATATGGCAAGAAAGGAGGAGGAGATATCATTGTAGTTATCCTGGGGTTTATGTCCAAATATTTCATAACATTTTAGTTAGATTGTTAGGTAAAAAGGCGAAGATCCAGGATAAGACGAGTAGGTATTTTCCCTGACGAGTATAGTTGAATTCTTGCCTACTACAACGTTCAGAAAGAGGCCACCCTTCTTATCCTAAATCTTGGCCCACTTTACTAAAGAAGAAAGTTTCTTATTAAAGCCTTTGAAAGAAGTGTGCACTTAATCATGTGGGATAAATAGTTATGTGGGATAGATAGTAATGTGGGATCAACTGTGCCAATATTGCATGGGTTTTCCCCAAACAACGCTAATAGCGATAACGTGCTACAATCCTTATCTTTACTAGATGCCATATCAAATCTCTTACTCGAATACCCAAATTTCGAACGTTGTCGATCATAATTATGCATCCGGTTCGAGACCGGTACTTATTATGCACCCGGTCCGAGACCATTACATATTATGCACCCGGTCCGAGACCGGATCATATTATGCATCCGGTTCGAGGTCGGACCATATTATGCATCCGGTTTGAGGTCGGACCATATTATGCATCCGGTCCGAGGCCGGACCATATTATGCATCCGGTCCATGATCGGGCCAAATTTTGCGTCCAAGCCTTTGCCACGATTTTAAACGTCGTCGACCTCTTTTTGACCTGGTCCGAAAAACTTTGAAATTCACCATTTTTTGCCAATTTTTTGGGAAAAATTAAGGTCATTCGCCATGCCATCATACATGCAGTTCGATAGGTTTCGTCGTCATTTCGAAATAGTTTCACCATTTTTTTATAAGTACCTTTCGGGTCCTACCTCTTATGCATAACCCTACTCTTAATATTACAAATATTTCCAACATTTATGCTAATTGTAAAATCTGTGACAAGAATCATAGCCCTAAAAACTGCAAGTATATTTTAGCTATGAAATCAACTATAAAAGAACTTGAAGTTGAGGAGGTAGAGGATGTTTATTTTGTAGCTCAAATAAGAAATGGCCCATTCAATGGTCCATCTAATTGGTCCAACTCTAGTTATTCCAACCAGCCTAGACCTAACCAGTGGTCAAATGTATCAAATTTGATAAATTAGAACCCATACCCAAACAACCAATAATAGAATATACCTCCATGGGCCAAATTTATGGCCAATGCATATGGAAATCCACCCCCATATAATCAAGGAATTTTGGGTTAGAATATGTCTAGTTGGAATACAAATGGCCAATATAATTAAGGAGGACCTGGCTGGTCTCAAAATCCACCCCAAAAATAAAATTTTCAAAACTAGTTTAGGGGACAAGCCCCTCAAAATGAACCTCAAAATAAATTTCTTGCACCTCCAAATAATATGAACAACCCTCATAAGAAACCACCTTTACCATCTCAACCAGTTCCTAATCCTAATAATAACAAGATTGTACAACATGTCTATGAAACAAATGAGACATGTTCAATATATGTAGTACCTTACCAACAGATCCATTTAAGGTTTGGAAAAGTGTTGGAAAATAATGTAACTCTCATAGAAGTTGAAGAACCTATCCAAGACTTGTTTGAAAAAGTAGAAAAAAATGAAAAATAAATAGAAACTTCACCAAAAAATATTCCATCCAAACAAAAAGATATCTAAAACCCTCAAAGGAAAGAAATAGAAATTCTATTTCCTGAAAAACTGGCAATACCTAAAAAACATTCCAATCCAGCTTTCAATTTCCTTCAAGAATTAGAGAATGTTACCATTAAAATTCCCCTATTACAAGATATCAAGGATATTCCTATTTATTCTAAATTAATAAAGAGAATGTGCACATCCAATTTAGGAAGAAATAAGAAGAATGAATCTCAAACCATCCAAGTTATTGGACAATTATCTAAGATAATAACTGAAGGAAGGTTACTACCAAAATATAAAAATCTTGGAATACCTATACTCACATTTCATATTGGTAATACAACCTTGCATAATGTCATAGTATATTTGGGGGCTGCCATCAATGTTATGACCAAAGAAACAACAGATTCTTTAGTGGTACATAAACTACAACTAACCTCTATAGTGCTTCAACTTGCCGATAGATCTACCATCAAACCATAATGAAATTCGAAGAAATCATAGTTTTTTAAGTTCATGGGAGTATACTATAGACTTTGTGATCTTAAAACCTAAGAAGAAGCTAGGGGGACACCCTTTAATTCCATAATTGCCATGTCTTACAATAGTTGATGCTTACATTAGTTGCAGATCTGGTAATATGACTATTTCCAATGGAAAGCATACTAAATATTTGAGTTTGTTTCCTAAGTCAAAATTAGATAAAGGATTCTCAAAACAACTTTGGTATAATTTTTCTAATGATTTGGATGTTATTCAAACTTTATCAATTAATGTGTTAAGTGAATATTTACAGCAAGAAATTGAAGGACCATTAGGGTCACTTTTTGATGAACAAAGTACTAATTGTTCAGGTGAATTTACTATATTTAATGATGAAGCAAGTACAAGTCAATCTTATTAATTAGTGCCCTATAACTATCAGTTGAATTTTCTTGAACATTAAGTAATGGGAATAGATGCAAATACTAAAAATTACAAGCAGATAGACATCACACCTAGAAAGACTCTAAATATTAATAATGAGCTTCAAATATTCAGGAATCACAATTAATAGAAGTACTTAGAAAACATTAAACAAAATTTGCATGGAAATATGAGGACATGAAAGGGATTCATACAAATATTCGTACCCAGTGAATATTCATTCAATAATGTTGCCACCCAGTGAGACAACCTCAAAGAAGACTACATCTAACTATGAAAGACATAGTTCAATAAGAGATCATTAAGCTTTTAAATGCAATATTTATATACCCAATTTCTAATAGCCAATGGGTGTCACCATTAGTAATAGTTCCTAAGAAGAATGGAAAATGGAGTATTTGTGTAGATCATAGGGAATTGAATAAAGTAACAATGAAATGTTACTTTTGAAGTAGCGAGAAAAATGGCTACACCTAACAGATTGAACTGAAATGCATCTAATGTAATTATTAAATTAAAGTATGCAAAAGAAAGATGATAAAGTAAGCAACTAAAATGACAAATATGTTAAGTAAAATGGGGGGTTATCCTTGTATTTATTAATTTATCAAATCAATGGTTACAATACATCCCCTTGAGGGCTTTTTCAATGTGATACATTTCAAGTTACAAAGCTTGAGGGATCAAATCCCTCCATGAACTTAATGGTGCGCTTCCAGTGTTCTTCTTGCACTCACAATATAGAGCTATTTTTGGGATATGTTTATGTAGGTCCTTAGCTCCTCCCTCATGCATGGAATAATTTTACCTACACACAAGAGATTGAAATATATTAATAGCATATGCGTTTTGTAATGAAAACCATGAAAAGTATGCAGTATTGAATATAAAAATTATTTGCGACTAATCTAAACTACTCCAAATGACTTGAAAATTTAGTATGATGTCTATTATATGATTTAGTAAGTATTTGAGTAGAAATCAAAGTGAAATTATGAGCATAACCTGTGGTTGTTCCTAGGAGGTACAACTAGTACTATAATCATAAAAACATTAATTGATATATCAAAACTACTCAAAACCTCATCAAATTTGGATATGATGTTAATCTAATGCTATAAAATTGAACTACACAAAAATTAGATCAAAATTGTGGGCCAATTCATGGCCATACCTGGGAGTTCCAACTAGGCCTACTAACCATCCTAGGGGGGATGACCACAAAATAGGGTGGTTTTTGCCACCAATTCCACTTGGATATGGTCAATAATCCTCCTATGGGTATTTTTGTTGAATTTGATAAACCAACTCTTTGAATTGATGGGTTTTGGAACAAATGAACATGTCCTAGAACACCATAAAAATACCTTCGATTAAAGAGGTTTCCAAGGCAAATAGGTGGACAAAGGTTGAGGGAAAATATTGGTAGCACTTCATGGTCAATAATTGTAGAGATCTCTTTTTTGAATTGGGTGAAAATACCTCAATTTATAGCCCAATATGGCATAGGGCTCAAAGGGGCAATTTTATGCATGCAAGGCAAGTTCTGCCACTTGGCAATACCTTTGCCATGCATAGGGTGGAAGAGGCTTCCCATTTGGGCCTCTAATTTGTAGGTCCTAATGGTTATTACAACCTCCCAATCTATCATGAGTGATTGGGTGGGCTAAATGGTAGGAATTTATTGCTATTTATCCCACCCTTTGACTTTTGAGGGGTCTAGAACATGGCCATTCCACCCAGGGATGATTTTTTGCGATCGTCCTTGGATGGGATGGTCATGAACTGTGATCGTCTTGGGGTGGGACAGTCATGGCTACATGTCCCAAAACCTTCCAAAAGTGGGGTAAAACTTCCCGAAAGTGTTTGGGAGCCCTAATTAACCCCTGAGGTTTTCCCAATGGGGCCATATGATGTCGATAAGAGTGATGCATTAGAAATATTATCCAATTTACACGATTTTAGTGTTTACAGATGCCCCTTTTTTAGATGTGTAACGTGCAACAGAGTGTTGAGAAAAAATAGATAACTAAATAATTAAATTATTGAGGTTATTCAATAACATAACAAACTATAGATACCTCCATTTTGGAAAGAGCATACATTCTTGGAATCCTTGCTTTTGACATAGTTGAAGGATTGCTTTTGGTATACCTTTCAACCACACTGTAATGACAGTTGTATGGGCTTAGGGTATACTTGGTCTTGGTTCCTTATTTCCTTGTAAGCCTTTGCATGGGTAAATTATTGAGGCTTCAAGGAGGCCAAGACTTTTTTTTTTTGCATTTGCTGATTATTTGCACCAAAATAGGCTTGAAAGTTTCTTTGGCAATGATTCTTTTGAATGTATGAAAATTGCACTTTTGAGTGTTTAAGTGTTGATTTTGATTTGTGAATTCATTATTATGACTACCCCCTCAAGCGATGAGTATATGAGGGCATGAAAAGTTATAAATCAACAAGTCACTTGACCCATATGACTTGATTGGGATAATTGCCAATTTTACCCATTGTAATATTTATCAATTTTGTGAAGGATTTTGATCATTTTGATGATACTTCATGGAAGCAAAAGACTAAATAACTTATTCTTATGGAGTTATCCAGCCATAATGGCCTTATTCAGAATTTAAGTAGAGAATTTTCAGAATCCATGAACCCTTTGAGATCAATCTTGATCCTTTGTTAATTTTTCAAATTTGACTTGTTTTTGGTGGGTTTTAGGCCCTTTTGTGATATTTTTTAGCTATTTTTGTAAGATTTTTTTGTGGCCATCCCTGGGTGGGATGGCTGCATATTTTATGGCCATACTAGGGTGGTATGGTCAGCCAATTGGCCTACCATCCCACCTAGGGCTGGCCATTCTTATTTTAGTTCTCTATAACCCCAAAATGGGGCAAATGAGCTCAATTTTTCAATTTTCTAACTTAGCAACTTGAGAGGTGAAGCGGAGGAGGTTGTTTTTCTGAAGTGAAGTGGTACTAATATTACCCCACAATAATTATGAGACATCCATATGACTCGATGAGCGACGGAGCCGGTGCAAGACGAGTAAGGGCTGCATTTCCTCATATTCTTTATTGAATTTGAAATTGTAATTAAATGCACATTTCCCAATAAAACACACTAAATATTGGTTAATGAAACATAATAGTAATGAAATTTTGGAATGTAGGTTTTATTTGTATTTTATATGCATTGTTTTTCTATGTTTTTTTTGTTTTCTTGCTTTTTAGAGCTATTTTAGGGGTCAAAATGACCCATTTTTTAGCAATTTTAGGGGTCATCCCTGGGTGGGACGACCACTGGTGGTCATCCTTGGGTGGGAAGGTTTCTAAATTGGGGATTGTCCTTGGTTGGGACGGTCACAAAACTAGGGAAAAGGGTCATTTTTTTAGTCTTTTTTGGTATTTTTTAATATTTTTGATGCATTTTTAGTGCATTGTGGTTAACTTGCTTAACTCTATCAGGTGGTTAAGAGTTGATTTCGATGTTCAAATATTTTTTAGACCAATAGGGATATAATTATATAGGAGGACTAGCAATAGCTTGATGCCATCAGTCTTAAGCACGTGACATGGTTGGAGCCCATGGTGGGCTACCGAGCTTATTTGACTGCCTTGATAGACTTATGGGATCCTCGCACCAACACCTCCCATTTACCTACAAGAGAGATGACGGTGACTCTATAGGATGTCTATCATATATTGCACATTCTGATAGATGGGTAACCTATTGTATCCACTCACCAAGATCAGAGAGATGGTTATGCAAAGATACTTTTATCGGGACTAGGAGGAGTTAGTATGCAACCTTCTTAGCGGAGGTATGCTAGTGGAGTTATGGTACAATTCTGATGTATTGACCGCTAGGCATAATTTATTGATGACTTTGATATCTAAAATTCTGCTACCAAACTTTCCAGGTACTAGGTTCCCTTAGAACCTTTTGGAGTTCGTGTTTACATTTATGGAGTGCACCATAGAGTAGTCGCTAGTGATGGCTTAGGATCCTACATTACTAGCATAGTTATATGATGAGTTGTATGAGATCTGATCCCATGGGTGAAAGGGCTTAGAATGTAGTTTTCTACCATAGGTTTGGGTATGGTAGTATATTACTATGGATCAATCATAGGGACTGCCTTGGATGACATGAGTGTAGCTTGCAAATAGAGATATAGGATATAGGATTTTATGGCAGTGGTCTAGGAGATAGGTCAGAGCCATAACTTTGCAAGAAATTTTGAGTACTACACAGAGTCCTTTGCATGACTCAAGACAGAGGAGGTGACTTGGAGACCCTACAGGGATTATCTAGTGTGGCCTGATGTTAAGGCACAACTTTGTCGGGTGAGGCAAGGGAGATGGTTAGTTGGGCGACATGGGATTGAGCAGGAGTACTTTCTATATTCTTGTCTTGTGATATTTTAGGCTATTCCAGGGTTTTTATAGTGAGCCAATGGTATACTGATACCATGGGTATGAGAGAGCACTTATTTGGCCTACAGTTGAGGTATTGGAAGAGGATTCAAATCTTGTAGTGGAAATTTTTGATCTAGATGATTCCAATACTACAATAGAGTATGACTCTTGGTGGGTGATGCATCAGTGGCAAGGAGAGGGACCACTAGGAGATGATGTAGCTATGGTGGTAGGGGAGGCTGATAGAGATGCTACAGATGAGGAGGATCATGATGAGGCTCCAAAGGATGAGGAGCCAAATGCAGGTGAGCGACATGTACATCACCAAGTAGTAGATGAGTGGATAGACCTCCTTGATTTAGGGGATATACGGGATGACTTTGGTGAGGGTGACTTTTATGATAAAGAAGTGTAGGCACAACTAGCAGCACGAGATGCTACTATTATTGAGATATGGGGTGATATTATCAGAGTTATATAAGATCATGCAGAGGAGATATCTCTCCTATAGACATAGGTGTAGAGTGCATAGGCTAAGATTGATAAGCATGCAGTAGAGATAGCTACTCTTTAGGCACATGTTGGAGTATGAAGCCCTAGACATGGGGATCTAGCAGTGGTAATATGGCCAGACTATGAGAGGAGGTGATAAAACTCTAGGCCTTAGTGGGGGATCTTTAGGCTCATTATCACGAGGAGTGAGCATTCACCCAAGTTTTTGAGGATGAGATAGTGCACCTTAAGGGGCACATACCAACACGTCCTTCTACTAGTGGGTCACACCAGAGTCGAAGTAGTGGTACATGATAGTCTTCTTCAAGGATGGGGGCTCCCAACACCATATGAAGGGGCATACAAGTCAGGGAGTAGCATATTTGGGAGTTCTCATCAAACATTGACTGAGGATGGGGATGAAAGTCAAAGTGTCGATCCTGTGTGACCATGGATTTTGAGACTTTATGGCTTATTGTGGATGATCCACAACACACCCCAAAATTGGGGACCCCCCTTTTTTGCATGCTTTCAAAGAAGACCACAGTTGCCCAGATGCTAAAAATACAAAGAAAAGCAAGAAATGAAAAGTTGTCGCGATATCGCAAAATGTTGCTCCGTCACAATCGAAAATGAAAAGTTGTCGCGATATCGTGACATGTTGCTTCGTCACGGAAAGAAATGAAAATTGTCGCGATATCGCGACATGTCGCGTTTTCGCGGCTCAGACAAGTGAAGTACAGTGGAACGAAAAAATGTCACAATTTCGTGACATGTCGCGTTTTCATATCCAGGAGCAACAGAATGTAGCATGATGGGAAAATGTCATGATTTTGTGACATGTCATGTTTTTGCGTCCAGGAGCAATAGAATGCAGCATGATGGGAAAATGTCACGATTTCGCTACGTGTTGTGAAATCGTAGTCAAAGCAGTCAAACAGAACAAGATGCCAGAAATGTCATGATATCGTGACATGTCTCATTTTCGTGATGCAGGACAAAGAATTAAGTTGAAGACTCAAAGTTGTCACGATATCATGACATGTTGTGTTTTCACGATGTTTGATGGGTAAAACAGCCAAGTACAAAAATTGTCGCGATTTCACGACATGTCATGTTTTCACGACTTGTCATGAAATTGCGGTTAAAGCAGGCAGGAAGAAGTGTTGACCGAAAACGTCGTGATATCGTGACATGTCATGAAATCACGGTTCATAGAGGAGAGAGAAATACAAAGTGAAAAACATCGCGATATCACGACATGTCATGAAATCGTTGTCAAAGCAGTCAAAACAGGGCAAGGAGAAAAAATGTCGTGATATCGTGACATGTCAGGTTTTCATGGCATAAAAGTGAGGAAGGAACAAATGAAAGAAAACATCATGAAATCGTGACATGTTTCAGTTTTGCGAGTCACGGTGACTGACAAGCTAAGCAAGGGAAATGTGTCACGAAATCGCGACATGTCACGTTTTTGCGACCTGGAGCAGCCAAAGTGAACATAGAGAAAAGGTGTTGCGATTTCATGAAAGAAAGCAATGAGACAACCCGAAAGAGAAAAGCGTCACGATTTCACAACAAAAAGCAGTGAGACAGCCCAAAATAGAAAAGCATCGCGATTTCATGACAGAAAGCAGCAAGATGGTACAGAATGAAAAAGTGCCACGATTTCACGACATGTCGTGTTTTCGCGGCTAAGTGCAACAAAACACAGCGAAGGAGAAAAATGTCATGATTTCGTGATAGGTTGCATCCACGCAGCCTGAAGTAGAAAAATGTCACGATATCGCGACATGTCTCATTTTTGTGATGCTTGAGGACGAATAAAGTTGCGGGTATAAAAACTCGGGATATCGCGACATGTCTTGTTTTTGCGATACAGGTAGAGGAGCAAAGCTACAGATATAAAAACGTCACAATATCACGACATGATGTTTTATTGGTTTTCATGATGGGCCGTTATATATTATATAGGGAAGGCACAGAACATGTGGCATGAAGATGTCAGGACTATGGTGTAACGCTTCAGGACTAGCAGTTACATTTCACAGAGAAGATCAAACGTTCGACATCCGAGTAGAAAGTTTGAAGACAAAATGATGCAATATGGGAAATGAAACGAAGCATCATAGAGCAAAATAGAGAACCATACCAGAAATTTTAAAAGCAGAAGCACAGGACAGGTATAGGGGTCGAAAACCGCTACGAGCAGAGTTGTAGTGTCGAAGGCGAGAAGCCATTCTGGGCCTGCTTTGGAGTGTTTTTCTTCCCCTTTTTTTGGTTTTGAGAAAACTAGAGCTTCTATTGTTGTAAACTGACATATTTTTAATACAAAAATTATAGAGAGTTGCATCTCATTGGCAAGAAAGAAGGAGTTATTCTCTGCATGCAAGATTGAATGTTTATCTTTCCCCTTTCAGATTTTTAGGCTTATAGGTGAAGTTTAATGCAAGTTTTCTTGGTTGCTTCATGCGAATGTCTAAATCTGAAAACCATAGTTAAAACCCTAGAAACCAGCACCTAGCTTATCTGGATTGTGCATGTTTGCAGGTTCAATAGGTTAGGTTGTATGTAGAAAACCTCATTATCTTCGGTTTTGTCAGAATAGGATCGTAGCACTCTGAATGCATTTTAGTTTCAGTTCTCTTTTCATTTTTATTCTCATGCTTTTTATATTTTTTCCATACTTTAACTTTCAAGGCATTCAAATAAACATCTAAAAAATATCAAAATCTAAAAAATACATATTAAGTTCAATTCACTAAAGTTTCATGAGTGAAATAAATCAACATTGCCCCTTGTTTACAAGTTACTTGCAATCACTAAGGTGTTCCAAGCATTCAAATTGAATATCTTTATTTGAGATTACTAATACATATATGCAAATGCTAATATAGCGGAAACCTTGGAGAAGTTACTTGTTTAATTTCTTTGCAAGAGAGGATTTGGAACCCAAATCCTATCGGAGAGTGTGTTTTCACAACCGGGTGAAAATACCACTCAATAGATTGGCGCTAGAAGGAGGGCATGAAAAGGTTTATTTTATCATGATTTTAGATGCTACAGGTTTATAATTGTTTAAGAGTGTTATATTGCTAAATATTTCAAGTCCATTTGATTAGCATCTTTGGCCTCCTCTAACACCACTCAACAGATTGGCGCTAGAAGGAGGGCCTGAACCGGTTTATTTCAGTGTGATTTAAATGCTATAGGGATTTAAATTTTGAATATTTCATGCCCTATTGATCATTATCTTTAGCCCTCTTTTAACAATACAACCTTGTAGTGTTAAAAGGAGGACATGAATTGCCATGTATTGTTCTAACGCTTTTTGATTGTTCATACAGGAATAATGAAGTTTTTCAAAATTTAAAAAAAAAAAAAAAAAAAATTGACTAACGAAGTGTTGTGTCCATACAGTTGCTTTCATTTGATTTTAATGAATACATCTCTTGGTTGATGCTAACTTGATTTTTCATACGTTGCAGGTTGGATATTTGCTAGTCATTTCACGCGGATGTGTCGGGATTCCTTCCTTTTTGACTAACAGATTTGGTTCTAAAGTTACATTCTGAGTTCACTAATGGCAACATTTGAGGAACAAATTGTATCCCTAAGAGCTGAAATAGCATCTCTAAGAGAAATAATGGTATCTACAATGGAGGATCATTATAAGGGTTTGTCTATACATGTGATACCCTATCATATTCCTAAAATGTTATTGGATTTTTTACGGTGTTTTAATCAAGAGGTGCCACTAGGATACTTGCAAAAACTACATGTCTACAAGGATACATTATGTCAATTCCAAATTTTCTATGAGGAGGTGGCTTGTAAGTTATTTGCATACATTTTGGATGATAAACCATTCTTTTGGTATAGCCAACTACCCATGGAGGTTAGGACTTCTTGGACACGGCTAGAAGCAGCCTATCTTTATCATTTTGATAATCAGGTTGACTTAGAAATGTTGAAAAATCAGTTTACCTCCATATGTAAGAAGCCTAATGAATCCTTGAGTCAATTCAATGGAAGATTTCGTGAGTTGCACTCCCAAATGTGGGAAAATTTTAACACATTAGAAGAGGAAGCCATGGAAGTATACCTGGGAGCCATACACCCCACACTTGCTTCATTCATTGAGAAAAAAATGGGTGGCTTGTCTCTAGAGAAAATCTATGAGATCCTAGAAGAGGTAGAACGACAAGGTCTTGAAGAAGAAAAGGCACAACATGTTCACATGAGAGATTGTCCTTCTAAAGATATTGATGCCAACCTACACCAACCATCAAATATAGCACCCTCCACTCCAATGATATCTAAGGTAAATGATCAAGGGGATGAATTTGAATATCCAAATCTTACAACCACCTTAGATGTAGTCCACGAGGAGGTGCAAATTGCTAAGCCAACATCCGCTAGTGAGGATTATGCAGAAATGATCTCATTCATAGAGATACACGATTATTCGGATGAAGGGGTTCTAAATTCAACAATGTTTGATATATGTGATAGGACGGAACCCACCATAGAATTGAATGAAGTGGTTGAAAGTGAAATTGAAATAAAATCAATAAATAAATTTGAAGATATGATAGAATTTCACCACTTGTTCTTGGAAGATACTATTGATGAGATGTGTAAAATTAACGATCAAGAAATTCTTCACCCTCCAAATTGTGATAAAATTGAATCATGGGTTACTAATTTGGACGATGATAGCCTTACAAATTTGAATTCAAGAAATAACCCACTTTTGGAAATAATTGAACCATCTAAGGAAGGTGAAGGTGAATTTGATGAGAAACACATTGATGAATTGGAAGATGTTGAAGAAGTAGTTGAACGTCACCACTTGATTTTGGAAGATGATTATTATGATGCTTGGAAGAAGTGGGAAGACTACACTCACTCCAAAACTACTAATGAAACTTGTGTGCCAATTGATATACAGGACGACATAATTGCCTACTCAAAGGAAGATATTACAACTCCTATACAATTTGAGGATGTTTTGGAAGAGGGTTTCAAGTCTCATAAAATTTTGGAAGATTATAATGATTCCATTACCAAGGACAAAGAAGAAAAATATTTGATGAATGAATCAAAAGATCATGCCACAAACATCATGGAATTTCATTCCATGGATCTGGATGACGATTTTTACAATGGTTGGGGGAGATATGATGATGCATTCTTTTCTCACACCCCTATAGATGAAACCCATATTGCACTTGATATGCAAGATATTGAAATTTCTACCTCACATGAAGAGATACCATGGATAGTGAACAAAGAATTAGAACCGAATAACAAAGAGATTGATCAAGTGGGAACAACTCAAATGAAGGATCATCAAGATGAGTCATTGGACATACACTTTGACCAAGAATATTTGAAGGTTGAAAAGGATGGCCATGTTTTCAACTGGGTGCATGACCATATTTTGAATTTGAATTATGTTTATGATGAAATGTCATTAAAGGTGAATGAAAAACAAGGTATAATTTCTAATCACACCTTTAATAACATTGTTTTAATGAATGAAAAAGAAGTTGATGCACTTGAACTGTTAAATCAAATTCATCAACAATTACTAATTGAATCTAGGGTAAAAACTTTTAATGATCCTAATTTAGTAAATATCCTAGATGCTTGTAAATTGTTGCACAAATTTGATTGGCCTACAAATTTGGAAAATGATTTGGCTTTAAAATTTTTAGAAATAGGCTCTTGCTTACAAAATTTCATTTTGGATAAAGAGAGCCTAGTTCTAAATCATGAATGGAATGATGAAACTTGCACTTTCAAGAATAGACAAGATAAAATTGAATATCATTTATTGTCTAATCATTTTAGTATTTTAACGCTCACCTATGAGAGTACTAATGGAATTAAATCTAATTGGTGGGGTGAGAGAGGGAAGTTAAAAGTTGTTGCATGGTGTGGTCTAATATTGTTTTTGTTGGATTCCTACAACATTTGGCATGCATATCACATTATATTTTTGTTGAAATGTTCTAATCATGTTTGGGATCCGAGAAAGTGATAGTCCAAGCTTTGCATCATCTTGTATTATATTGTACATTTGTATATAGATTTTGGTTTTTGGTTTTGGTTTGTGTTTTCAAGTTTCATTTTTGGATTGCTAGTCAGGTTTGGATTCAAGTTGTGTGTTTTTTTGACATGTTTGGTTTGTCTAAAAAAAAAGTTAAAATAAAAAAAAAAAAAATTGAGATGTCAACTTATGCCTAAGATCAGGAAAATATGAAACATTGGAATTGTGTTGTAGAAAGCTCCACAAGTAACACAAACAGTTTAATAATATCGTTTGAAACTTGTGATGCATGAAGTAGTCAGTTTTATATTTTTTATGGCAATACTCCATCTGCAATTCAAAGGACAATGCATTCATATTACATCTCACTTTGCATATACATGCCATCTTAGTTGCATATGCATTTTAGATACAAATCATTAAAGTGTGTCAAATCCTCTTAGGGTTATGCTATAACATAAATAAGAAAAATCCTAAGGTTGGGAACTGATGCCCGAACTCTCTTGAACTAAGCACGTTCTATGCACATTAAAGAGGATCTTGAGCAAAATGATCAAAACCTTGCTTGGAAGAAAAGGTCAGGCGAAAGAAGTATTTCATGTCTATCCTATTATGCAACATGATCCTTAAAACAGTGGTTTTTACCACTTCCATAAAGCTTAAAGCCTAAAATCGGAGTAGTAAGGATAGGGTTAAATCCTCATCGAACTTAGGTTGAGGATCCAACTCCCCAAAGCTCTGATTTGACCTACATGGAGTAGTAAGGATAGGGCATAATTCTCATCTCGCCTAGGTTGAGAATCTGATTCCCCAAAGCTCCTATGTCTCATTTTCATCATAAATCTTGGATTGGAAGGATCGTACTACATGTCCTCTACAAAGGATGGGTAGTCATCCCCAAGGTCCAAGAAATAAAAACTTAATATTTCTCATTTCATATAAATCTTGGATTGGAAGGATCATACTACATGTCCCTAGTAAGGATGGGTAGTCATCCCCAAGGTCCAAGAAATAAAAAATAATATTTTCCATCTCATCGTAATATTGGATTGAAAGGATCGTACTACATGTCCTCTGCAAAGGATGGGTAGTCATCCCCAAGGTCCAAGAAATAAAGAAATGAAGCTAAATCATGGATTTTGGGGTTAAGTATGCCCATGCGTGGCAGCATGTCTTGTCTAAAAACAAGACCACTGACTGTTCAAATGGATAGACTAGCATGACCATTTCATCCATAATTGGTTAAATTATTTTGCTCAAAGTGAGGTAATGAATTCCAAATCGGAGTAGTAAGGATAGGGTTAAACTCCCATCTCGCTTAGGTTGGGAGTCCGATTCCCCAAAGCTCTGATTTCACTTTCACTTGCACATGGGTTCAAGATAGTAGTGACTCATAACCAACTTTGGGATCTAATAAAGCAATTCATTATACATATAGTTGATCCTAAGAGGGTTTGATAATCTTAAATGTTTGTGTATGATACTAGAAGGTCTAAGCCTTTATAAAAGCAATTGGCTATATCTCTAAGCATATTTATCAAAGTCTACACAAATCATTCACAACCTCACATATGCATTCATGTAAAACTGACAATGGAATGTGGATCAATTTCAAATGATGGAAAATAAAACACATTGCACACATCGAGCTGATACTTAATTATTCTAATGTTTCATGTATTTTTGATCTATCAACATTTGTTTATGTTTTTATGTGCTAACGCCTGTGTTTAAGTTTGAATATTTCTAGGTTAGGTTCTCACCGAAATGCTCAGGAGCATTTCCCAGCAGAGTCGCCATTTGTTGTGGCTGATCCACAACACACCCCAAAATTGGGGACCCACCATTTTTTGCATGCTTTCAAAGAAGACCACAATGGCCCAGATGCTAAAAAGACAAAGAAAAGCAAGAAATGAAAAGTTGTCGCGATATCGTGACATGTTGCTCCGTCGCGACTAGAAATGAAAAGTTGTCGCGATATCGCGACATGTTGCTCCATCGCGGCAAGAAATGAAAAGTTGTCGCGATATCGCGACATGTCACGTTTTTGTGGCTCAGACAAGCGAAGTATAGTGGAACAAAAAAATGTCACGATTTCGCGACATGTCACGTTTTCGCGGCCAGGAGCAACAGAATGCAGCATGATGGGAAAATGTCACGATTTCGTGACATGTCGCATTTTTGAGGCCAAGAGCAACAGAATGCAGCATGATGGTAAAATGTCACGATTTTGGGACGTGTTGTGAAATCGCGGTCAAAGCGGTCAAACAGAACAAGATGCCAAAAATGTCGCGATATCCCAACATGTCTCATTTTTACGATGCAGGACAAAGAATTAAGTTGAAGACTCAAAGTTGTCGCGATATCGTGACATGTGTTTTCATGATGTTTGATGGGTAAAACAACCAAGTACAGAAATTGTCATGATTTCGTGACATGTCATGTTTTCGCGACTTGTCATGAAATCACGGTTAAAGCAGGCAGGAAGAAGTGTTGACCGAAAATGTCGCGATATCGCGACATGTCATGAAATCACGGTCAAAGCAGTCAAAATAAGGCAAGGAGAAAAAATGTCGCGATATCGCGACATATCAGGTTTTTGCGACATAAAAGTGAGGAAGGAACAAATGAAATAAAATGTTGCAAAATCGTGACATGTTTTAGTTTCACGATTCATGGCGACTGACAAGCTAAGCGAGGGAAATATGTCGTGAAATCGTGACATGTCGCATTTTCACGACCTGGAACAGCCAAAGTGAACATAGAGAAATGTTGAGCAAGGTGTTGCAAGAAGGTTGTCATTGTTGTCAACACAGGCAGTTAGATCCAAGGATGCAGTGGGTAGACAGATCAGAAGTCATTCAGATGTAGAAGATAGAAAAAATTCGAAGAAAAAGACAAGTTAGAAAACTGTCGCGATATCACGACAAGTCGGAGGAGAGAGAAAGCGCAACAAGAAATGTCACGATATCACGAAAAGTCGGAGGAGAGAGAAGGCGTAATCGAAAATGTCACGATATCGCGACAAGTCGGAGGAGAGAGAAGGTGCAATAAAAAATGTCGTGATTTCGTGACAAGTCGAAGGAGAGAGAAGGCATAGTTGAAAATGTCACGATTTCACGACATGTCGGAGGCCAAGAAGCTAAGTTGAGAAACTGTAGCGATTTCACTACATGTTGAATTTTCGCGGGCAGAAGCAGGGAGAAAGTGTTAAGTAAAAAGGATGTAGCAATTTCGCTATGAGTTACAAAAGCGCAAAGTAAAGGTGTAGCAATTTCGCTACGAGTTGCAAAGGCACAAATTAAAGGTGTAGCGATTTTGCTATGGGTAAAAGTTGCGCAAAACAAAGGTGTAGCGATTTTGCTACAAGGTGAAAATACTCAACACGAAGGTGTAGCGATTTCGCTACAGGTCTGAAGGGCAAAACTCAAAGGTGCAGCGATTATGCTTCAAGTCAAAAGTGTAAGGCACAAAAGTGTAGCGATTTCGCTACGAGTCAATATTTCACGGGTAAAAGCAGTTGAAAGCACAAGGCACTAAGTTGTAGCGATTTCGCTACTGAATGAAGCACAAAATGTATGGAAGCCGAAAGCGTCATGATTTTGCAACAAAGATGAAGATGACGTCAGCGAAAGCTAAAAGTGTCACGATTTCGTGACAAGGTGCGAGAAAAGCCGCCAAAAACTAGAAGTGTCGTGATTTCATGACAAGAATGCGGATGACGTCAACGAAAGCTGAAAGTGTCACGATTTCGCGATAGGTTGTGAGAAAAGCCGCCAGAAGCCGAAAGCGTCATGATTTCACGACAAGAATGATGATGACATCAGCAACTGATCAAAGTGTCATGATTTCATGACAAGAACGGAGGCAAAGCTGTCAACGGCCAAAAGGGTCACGATTTCGCGACGACAAAGTCAAGGAGGTGTACGGACACAAAAAGTGTCACGATTTTGTGACGTGTTGCCATTTCATGGCAATAAGCTACAGGAAGGTGGTGAAGGTGGTAGAAGAGTTTGAGGCCGACAAGTTTGAATCGAGGCCGACAATTTTTAGGGTTTATAGCCGACAATCACAAAGGTTAAGCAGCCAAAAAAATTCTAGGGTTTCATGTTGACTTCATTAGGGTTTGCAGCCGACGTCTTTGAGTTACAGCCGAAGATGTTTGATATGGTACTCTCTTCTATAAAAAGGGGGTCTGTTGCGAGGTTAAGGGGTGGAATAGATGTGAAAGGTGCGAAACAAGTTCGCGTGAAGCCGAGAGCAAGTCGTTTTGATCTAGAGAGTGAGAAAAGTGTTAGTTCTTTGGAATGGCAGTATAGAGAATATAGCGATGAGATAATGTGTAAGTGCGAGAAGGGTGATTGCATCAAGTTCGGTTGAGGAAAGTGCAGAGTCGTAATTCGCATCTGCAGATCGTGAGTGCATGGATGATAAGAGCGCGATATGCAGAAGTCATGTTCTAAGTCCGAAGTGACAGTGCGCAGTTTACAGAAGTAATCGATAAACTGAATACGACAGAGAGTGCAAAGAAATATAGAGAAGCTGTCGGATAGTGCGAATCATTTTGCGTAGAAGCAGCAGAATGCAGACATACAACAGAATGCAAAAAAATGGTAGATCATGAAAATTAAGGTGAAAGTTTTATTCTGCAATTTTTATTATTGTCTTCCAAGTTGTAGCTTGGCATAAGGGGTTGGTGCCTCTTTCTAGTTGGTGCTAGTAAAATAGGAGTTGGTGCTCCATTCTGTTGTAGCAGATAAAGTTAAGGGGTTGGTGCTCCTTCCAGTTGGTGCTGGTAAAGGATTATGTAAAGTTGTAGCTTTGCATTGACTAGATTTGGATGGTAGTCCAAGCAGTCTTTTTGAGGAGTAGCCACATTGGTGAACCTCGTTAAAATGTCGTGTTATGTGTGATGCTTTCTTGATGCATTTAGTATCTCTTTTATCTGCTTTAAACTGCTGCTGGTTTTAAAATCATATGTTTTAGAAATTTTAAAGAACACACTGATTCACCCCCCCTCTTAGTGTCATTGTGATTACAACAATTGGTATCAGAGCCAAGTACCTGAACAGGCTTAAACAGATAAGGTGATCTTGGAAGTTACGCAATGGCAAGTGGTGAAGGATTCTCTTCGAACAAAGCACCACTATTTGATGGGACAAATTATGCATTCTGAAAAATTAGAATGCAGACATATCTCAGTGCTTTGGGCTTTGACATCTGGGGTGTGGTAGTTAATGGTTACAAAGCTCCTGCCACCGCTCCAATGGACACTGCAGGTAAAAAGGCATTTGAATATGATTCAAAAGCAAGAAATGCTATTATGTGTGGACTAGTTGATAGTGAGCTAGTCAAAGTCATAAATTGTGAATCAGCAAAAGATATCTGGGATAAACTAGAGAAAATTCATGAAGGAGATGATAGGATCAAGGAGGCCAAACTTCAAGCACATCGAGCTCAATACGAATCTTTAAAGATGGACAATGATGAGAACATAGAGACTTTCATGCAAAGATTCAATGGGATCACGAATTCAATCAGAGGTCTTGGTGAAGAACTAACCGATGCTGCTATCATGAAAAAGGTATTGAGATCACTTCCTCCTAGATTTGATTCAAAAGTCTCTGCCATAGAAGAAGCCAAAGATTTAAATTTTAGTATGGATGAGATGCATGGTTCTTTGACTACTTTTGAAATGAGAATAGGAAGATCTAATCCCACTGATAGAGAAGTAGCCTTCAAAGCTCTAAAATGCAAAAGCACAAAACAAGAATCTGAAGAAGAGAATGATTCGGATGAAATGGAAGCAAATTTTGTAAGAAAACTAAAGAAAGGAAAAGGAAAATACAAAGGGAAGCTACCTCTTAAATGTTTCGATTGTGGAGGCATTGGACACTTTGCTACCAAATGTCCTCTCAATAACAAGAACAAAGGTGAAGAAACTCAGCATCAAGAAAGATGTGAATGGAGGAAGAAAAAAACTTTAGAAAAGGCAATTTCAAAAAGAAAAGCTTTATCTCTCGAAATGCGGGAATCTTCGAGAGGACAGTTCTAGTGAAAACTCCGAGGAAGGAACGGTGAGGCTCTATTTATGGCGTTTGAAATAGACGAATCGAAGAGGCAAAAAACACATAAAACAGAGAGGGAATGAACTCGAAGTATCTATTGAAGAATATGAGGTCTGAAGTTGATTTAGAGGGTGAGTTGGTGTCTGCTCTCATGGAATGGAAATCCGAGAAAAAGAAGAATGAAAAACTCGTCAAGGAAACTTAAGGATGCAAATGACATTATAGCCAGTCTAAAAACACATACGTAAGAATACAAGAAAATGTCTCGAAGATCTTGAAATACAGGTAACCATGAAGATAGATTACTACTGCAAATTGGAAGAAGAAAATGTTAGTCTCCGAATACAGATACAAGAGCTGGATCGAAAAATCAACTATCATTTAAAACGTGAAGAAAGTTCGATGAAGCTGGACAAAATTCTAAGCGATCAAATATCCACAGGTATCAAATTCGGTCTGGGCTTTACTGAAGGAGAATCATCAAGTGGACCAAATGCAAGCAATTTTGAAAGTGAAAAGAGTAAAGACAAGAAACAGGCTATGGAAAGAAAAACCAATCAGGCAAAAGAAAGTTGTAATACCAATCCTGAAATAGTAGCTGACAATGATGGCTTTACCAATGTCATACATCAAAAGAAAATAAGATCTAAGGCTCCTGCAACAACTTGGCCAAGACCATCTTTCAGGTTCAATCATTATTTCTATGGTTTTTGTTTTAAATGTAATGGTTATGGGCATAAAATTGTTGACTCGCAAATACAATATAGGTCCAAGAAGTTTCACTAGTAAAAATGCTTTTGCTCCTCTAATGAGTTATGCAAGAGAATGTTTTAAGTGTCACAACTTCGGGCATATTGCCAGAAACCGTCGTAGTATTTCTGTTCCATATCAATCTCAGAAAATAAGAACTCAACCATATAAGGCAAAACATAATAGAATTTCTTCTGAAGGATATGTGCAAAATTTTGAAAAGGGGAAATCCCAGCTAGAACCCAACACCACATTTAAGACAAAATGGAAACAAAAGGAACAGCTCAGGAAAGAACAAGAATCTTTAATAGTGCAGACAACTTTTAGAGCTCAGAATAAATATGTACCGTGGATTCTTGACAGTGGTTGCTCAAGTCATATGATAGGTGATAAACAAAAATTTGAAAATCTACAGAAATATGAGGGTGGTTCTGTGAAGTTCGACAATAATGATGGAGCCAAAATAATAGGTAAAGGATCGGTCAAAATTAGTGAAGGGAAAATCAAGTCAGAAGAAGTTTTATATGTGGATGGTTTGAAACATAATCTATTAAGTGTGAGTCAAATCGTGATAAAGGACATGAAGTGGTTTTCAAGAAGCAGGGTTGTGAAGTCAAAAAAATAAACAACGGGAAATTGATAGCAACCGGCTCAAGGACGTCTGGCAACCTATACACACTCTCAGAATTTTCAGAAGGTATGTGCTTCATGGGACAAGAAGAAGAGAATTGGTTGTGGCATAAGAGGCTTGGACACATAAGTTTTGATAATCTGGTAAGAATCAGCTCTAAACAAGCAGTGAGAGATATTCCAACCATTAAGAAACCTGCAAACAGTGTGTGTGCTTCATGTCAGAAGGGAAAGCAGACCAGAGTTTCATTTAAAACAAAAGAATACCATACTAGCAGGCCTTTGGAACTCATTCATATAGACTTATGCGGACCCATGAGGACTCAAAGCATAAACGACGACAAATACTTTATGCTGTGTATTGATGATTTTTCCAGAATGACATGGATATTCTTCCTAAAAGATAAAACAGAAGCTTTTGAAATGTTCAGAACCTTCAAATAGCTAGTCGATAATGAAACAGGGAAAAGGATTAAATGCTTGCAATCAGACAGAGGAGGAGAATTCATTTCGAATGAATTTTTAGAATACTATGAAAAATATGGTATTAGGAGACAATATTCAGCGCCAGAACTCCTCAACAGAATGGTGTAGTAGAAAGGAAGAACAGAACAATTCAAGAAATGGCACGCACCATGCTAGCAGAAAGCAAAATAGCAGATAGATTCTGGAAAGAAGTAGTTCACACAGCAGTATACATTCAAAATAGGTATATGTTAAGAACTCATGAATGCAAAATACCGTATGAGTTGTGGTTTGGTAGAAAAGCAACAACAAAACATCTCAAAGTATTTGGTCAGTAAATGCTACATCGAAAAACTGATGACAACCTTGGAAAGTTTGAAGATAGAGCAGATGAAGGTGTGTTTGTTGGTTATTCTCCACATAGCAAAGCTTACAAATGCTACAACAAGAGACTCAAGAAAATTGTGGATAGTGCAGATGTTAAATTCGATGAAGGGAGGAAACAAATAGTTAATTTTCAAGAAAACTACCCAATCTACGAAGAAGTAATTGAAGGTGATGAAGTACATGGCACAGAAAATACATCTACGGCTGATACAGATGACTTATCAGATGACTCAGAGATGCAAGAAAACAAAAAATTCAAAACGGGCAGCTGGCAGAAAAATCATCCTAGAGACCAAATAATTGGAGATCCCACAGCTGGCATTCAGACAAGAAAGAAAGTAATAAGTAATTACTCTCTTTTATCCAGCATTGAGCCCAAAAACATAGATGAAGCAAGCAAAGATGACAGCTAGATGAAGGCAATAAATGAAGAGTTAGATCAGATAGAAAAGAACAGAACTTGGGAGTTAGTACCTAGACCTGCAAACAAGAATGTAATCGGCACCAAGTGGATATTTCGAAACAAATTAAATGAAGACGGATAGGTCATTAGGAACAAAGCAAGACCGGTTTGTAAAGGATATGCATAGGTCGAAGGCATTGATTTTGAAGAGACATTTGCTCCAGTGGCCAGATTAGAAGCAATTAGAATGTTTTTGGCCTTAGCAGTTCACAAAAACTTTAGGGTATATCATATGGACGTAAAATCTACCTTCTTAAATGGGAAACTTGAAGAGGAGGTATATATTGAACAACCAGATGGTTTTCAAATCAGTGAAGATCCCAACCTTGTCTGCAAATTAAAGAAAGCACTGTATGGATTAAAACAAGCACCACGGGCATGGTATGCTAGGCTAGATAATTATCTCTCTCAACAAGGATTCAAGAAAGGATTAGTGGACGGTAATCTGTATGTGAAAACAGAATATGGGCATCTCATTGTTCTTGTTGTCTATGTGGATGATATCATATTTGGCAACAACAAAGATGAATCATGTAAAGACTTAGCAAACAAGATGCAAAATGAATTTGAAATGTCAATGATTGGTGAACTGTCTTACTTTCTGGGGTTACAAGTTAATCAGAATGAGAAAGGTATATTCATTTCTCAAATCAAATATGTGAAAGAAATGCTAAAGAGGTTCACTATGGAGGACAGTAAGCTGACCAAGACACCCATGACAATAGGCCACAAGTTGAGTAAAGAAGACAAATCTCCACCGGTAGATCAAACCATGTATAGATCAATGATAGGAAGCTTACTATATTTAACCGCAACTGCACTCGATATTCTCGAGGCGCTTGCATGGTAGCCAGATTTCAGGCCAGTCCCAAAGAGACTCATGTAACAGCAGTTAAAAGGATTTTTTCGGTATCTCAAAGGCACCATGGAGTATGGGTTGTGGTATCCAAAAGGCAAATATTTCACTCTTATATCATATTCAGATGCAGATTGGGCTGGATGTGTTGATGACGAAAGAGTACCGATGGAGGAGCATTCTATTTGGGGGACAGATTGGTTGCATGGCATAGTAAGAAGCAAGAGTTAGTGTCTTTATCTACCATTGAGGCAGAATATATTGCAGTAGCAACATGTTGCACACAAGTTTTGTGGATGAAACAAACCTTGAAAGATCTAGGTATTAATTTTAGTGAACCAATATCAGTAAAGTGTGACAACACCAAGTGCAATCAATATTTCTAAGAATCCAAAGAATGCACTCACTGGACAAAGCACATTGCTATAAGGTATCATTTCTTGAAAGAAAAAGTTGCAGAAGGAGAAGTTAAATTGGACTATGTCCCAACTACGTAACAGGTAGCAGATATTTTTACAAAACCTTTGCCCAAGGAAGTATTTGAGTATCTTTGGAGCAAATTAGGAGTAGTCACACTTCCTAAGAAGTGACTAGCTACAGGGATCACTTTCTTAGGGGGAGCACTTGAGTGCGTGAGGATGAACTCAGGGGGAGTCAAATTGTGCCTGAGAAGTGTGAGGATGGACACAGGGAGAGTCTGCAACAACCCTTTGGTATTATTGACAAAGGGGGAGAAGAGTTACAGGAATGTATACAGGTGTTGCCAACAATTCCAAAGGGGGATATTGTTGAGCAAGGTGTTGCAAGAAGGTTGTCATTGTTGTCAACATAGGCAGTTAGATCCAAGGATGCAGTGGGTAGACAGATCAGAAGTCATTCAGATGCAGAAGATAGAAAAAATTCGAAGAAAAAGACAAGTTAGAAAACATGTCACAATATCGCGACATGTTTTCTGTCATGATATCGTGACAAGTCAAAGGAGAGAGAAAGCGCAACCGAAAATGTCGCGATATTGCGACAAGTCGGAGGAGAGAGAAGGCACAATCGAAAATGTCATGATATCGTGACAAGTCGGAGGAGAGAGAAGGCGCAATCAAAAATGTCATGATTTCACGACAAGTCGAAGGAGAGAGAAGGCATAGTTGAAAATGTCACGATTTCACGACATGTCGGAGGCCAAGAAGCTAAGTTGAGAAACTGTAGCGATTTCGCTACATGTTGAATTTTCGTGGGCAGAAGCAGGGAGAAAGTGTTAAGTAAAAAGGATGTAGCGATTTCGCTACGAGTTGCAAAGGCGCAAAGTAAAGGTGTAGTGATTTCGCTACGAGTTGCAAAGGCACAAAGTAAAGGTGTAGCGATTTCGCTATGGGTAAAAGTTGCGCAAAACAAAGGTGTAGCGATTTCGCTACAAGGTGAAAATACTCAACATGAAGGTGTAGCGATTTCGCTACAGGTCTGAAGGGTAGAACTCAAAGGTGCAACGATTATGCTTCAAGTCGAAAGTGTAAGGCACAAAAGTGTAGCGATTTCGCTACGAGTCAATATTTCACGAGTAAAAGCAGTTGAAAGCACAAGGCACTAAGTTGTAGCAATTTCGCTACTAAATGAAGCACAAAATGTACAAAAGCCGAAAGCGTCATGATTTCACGACAAAGATGAAGATGACGTCAGCAAAAGCTGAAAGTGTCACGATTTCACGATAAGGTGCGAGAAAAGCCGCCAGAAGCCGGAAGCGTCACAATTTCGTGACAAGAATGTGGATGACGTCAGCGAAAGCTAAAAGTGTCACGATTTCGTGACAGGTTGCGAGAAAAGCCGCCAGAAGTTGAAAGCGTCGCGATTTCACGACAAGAATTATGATGATGTCAGCAACTGATCAAAGTGTCACGATTTCATGACAAGAACAGAGGCAAAGCTGTCAACGGCCAAAAGGGTCACAATTTCACGATGACAAAGTCAAGGAGGTGTACGAACACAAAAAGTGTCACGATTTCGTGACGTGTTGCCATTTCACGACAATAAGCTACAGGAAGGTGGTGAAGGTGGCAGAAGAGTTTGAGGCCGACAAGTTTGAATCGAGGCCGATGATTTTTAGGGTTTGCAGCCGACAATCACAAAGGTTAAGCAGCCAAAAAAATTCTAGGGTTTCATGTTGACTTCATTAGGGTTTGCAGTCGACGTCTTTGAGTTACAGCCGAAGATGTTTGATATGGTACTCTCTTCTATAAAAAGGGGGTCTGTTGCGAGGTTAAGGGGTGGAATAGATGTGAAAGGTGCGAAACAAGTTCGTGTGAAGCCGAGAGCAAGTCGTTTCGATCCAGAGAGTGAGAAAAGTGTTAGTTCTTTGGAATGGCAGTATAGAGAATATAGCGATGAGATAATGTGTAAGTGCGAGAAGGGTGATTGCATCAAGTTCGATTGAGGAAAGTGCAAAGTCATAATTCACATCTGCAAATCGTGAGTGCATGGATGATAAGAGCACGATATGTAGAAGTTGTGTTCTAAGTCCGAAGTGACAGTGCATAGTTTACAGAAGTAATCGATAAACTGAATATGACAGAGAGTGCAAAGAAATATAGAGAAGCTGTCGGATAGTGCGAATAATTTTGTGCAAAAGCAGCAGAATGCAGACATATAGCAGAATGCAGAAAAATGGCAGATCATGAAAATTAAGGTGAAAGTTTTATTCTGCAATTTTTATTATTGTCTTCCAAGTTGTAGCTTGGCATAAGGGGTTGGTGCCTCTTTCCAGTTGGTGCTGGTAAAATAGGAGTTTGTGCTCCATTCTGTTGTAGCAGATAAAGTTAATGGGTTGGTGCTCCTTCCAGTTGGTGCCGGTAAAGGATTATGTAAAGTTGTAGCTTTGCATTGACTGGATTTGGATGGTAGTCCAAGCAGTCTTTTTGAGGAGTAGCCACATTGGTGAACCTCGTTAAAATGTTGTGTTATGTATGATGCTTTCTTGATGCATTTAGTATCTCTTTTATCTGCTTTAAACTGCTGCTGGTTTTAAAATCATATGTTTTAGAAATTTTAAAGAACACACTAATTCACCCCCCCTCTCAGTGTCATTGTGATTACAACAAGAAAAGGTGTCACGATTTCGTGACAGAAAGCAGTGAGATAGCCCGAAAGAGAAAAGCATCACGATTTCATGACAGAAAGCAACGAGATAGCCCGAAAGAGAAAAGTGTCACAATTTCACGATAGAAAGCAGCAATATGGTATGGAATGAAAAAGTGTCACGATTTTGTGACATGTCGCATTTTCGTGGGTAAGTGCAACAAAACACAGCGAAGGAGAAAAACATCACGATTTCATGACAGGTTGCATCCACATGGCTCGAAGCAAAAAAATGTCATGATATCATGACATGTCTCATTTTTTCAGTGCTTGAGGACGAATAAAGTTGCGGCTATAAAAACATCGTGATATCGTGACATGTCTTGTTTTCGCGATACAGGTAGATGAGAAAAGCTGCAGATATAAAAATGTCATGATATCGCGACATGATGTTTTGTTGGTTTTCATGATGGGCTGTTACAAATTATATAGGGAAGGCACAAAACACGTGGCACGAAGATGTCAAGACTATGGTGTAACGCTTCAAGACTAGCAGTTACATTTCATAGAGAAGATCAAACATTCGACATCCAAGCAGAAAGTCTGAAGACGAAATGATGCAATCTGGGAAATGAAATGAAGCATCACAGAGCGAAACAGAAAACCGCACCAGAAATTTTAAAAGCAGAAGCACAGGACAGGCATAGGGGTCAGAAACCGCTGTGAGCAGAGTTGCAGTGCCGAAGGTGAGAAGCCATTTTGGGCCTGCTTTGGAGTGTTTTTCTTCCCCTTTTTTCTGGTTTTGAGAAAACTAGAGCTTCTATTGTTGTAAACTGACATATTTTTAATACAAAAATTATAGAGAGTTGCATCTCATTGGCAAGAAAGAAGGAGTTATTCTCTGCATGCAAGATTGAATGTTTATATTTCCCCTTTCAGATTTTTAGGCTTATAGGTGAAGTTTAATGCAAGTTTTCTTGGTTGCTTCATGTGAATGTCTAAATCTGAAAACCATAGTTAAAACCCCAGAAACCAGCACCTAGCTTATCTGGATTGTGCATGTTTGTAGGTTCAATAGGTTAGGTTGTATGCAGAAAACCTCATATCTTCGATTTTGTCGAATAGGATCGTAGCACTCTGAATGCATTTTAGTTTCAGTTTCTGCATTTCATTTTTTATTTTCTGCTTTTTATATTTTTTTCAGAAGCTTTAACTTTCAAGGCATTAAAATAAACATCTAAAAAATATCAAACAGTCACTAAAGTTTCATGGTGAAATAAATCAACATTGCCCCTTGTTTACAGTTACTTGCAATCACTAAGGTGTTCCAAGCATTTAAATTGAATATCTTTATTTGAGATTACTAATACATATATGCAAATGCTAATATAGCGGAGACCTTGGAGAAGTTACTTGTTTAATTTCTTTGCAAGAGAGGATTTGGAACCCAAATCCTATCGGAGAGTGTGTTTTCACAATCGGGTGAAAATACCACTCAACATGGCTATTTTTTTTATATTTTGGGATTATGAGGTTTGAGGACCCACTTTATTGTAGCCTATGGGCAGTATATGAATGATGTTATAACTTTGATTCCATACATACATACATACATATATATATATGATTTTTTTATTATCATCATGTGTTTCCTTATTGCTTTATGAGATGTATGCAATGCTTATATTTGCTTTACTGATGCTTTGATGAATGTTATGCATGTATTTTTAATATGATGTGATTTGATGATATGTATATATGTATATGCATAATGAAATGGTTTATTAATTTTTTATGATGGATTATGATTACTAGTTGACACATTAAATGCTAGCACCATAAACTATACAAAATTTATCTTATCATTTTAACATTTATCATGAAACTATGTAATGGCTTGTGTGAATGTAAACTAACATGTGATAGTATGATATGAAATGGAATGAATAATATAATGTTATTAGATGTTTTGGGATTTTTAGGAGACTCAAACACTCTAGTTACCTAATCAAAAGTTGTATAGTAACCATGCAATATTTTTTTGGCAAAGTATAAATCTACTAAGATGACCAAGATATTCAATATCCCTGTGTGCATGTGAGTTTATTACTATGATAACACATAAAGTTACCCTAGTGCAAAACAGGATTGATTCAGCCCATGTGTACTAAAGATCACCCTGCGAGTATCATTATCCTAAGTTTTGTATGTAGTTGGATTAAACCACTAGGCAATATAGGCTACCAAAAACTAGCTCATTCGCATGAAAAAAATGGTCTGTATAAAAGCAAGTTGCTAATGTGGTAGAAATATCACCATGTGTAAGGATACTGCCATTGCCAAGTGGGCTTGATGCCACTCAACCTGTAATGAGGATCACCTAATGTTTCTCTAATGTTGATAATTATAGGGATTCAAGTTTAGTACTCCCTTATTTTCTTTTGTCTTTGAATTAGGGAGTTGCTCATTTTTGTTATGGTGAGCAATAGATCTTGGTAGTGGTGAGAACCACTATTTATTTTGCTTTTTGTTTTTGCTAATGGTGATAACCAATTTTTCTTTTGAATATTGCCAAGTGATAACAATCACTATTTATTTTTTATTTTGAATACTTATCTCAATTTGGTGCAAGGCAAGGGATTTTTATTGTTTTGGGTAAGGAGGAACTTGTCCTTTTGTTAATTCTTGGTATATTTGAACCATTCACACAGGGGGTTGAGCAAGATAAAAAAAATTCTTAAGGTAACCTGGACCACTTTGTAGGTTTCATATTTCTTTATGCTAAACTTGGATTTGTTAATGTGAAAATGTGTTGGGATTTTTATGTATACAAGGTACAATCTAAGAAATATTCTACCTTCTAAAAATCATGATAGCTTCCTACAAAATCTAAAAAGAAAACTAGAGATGGTTGAATGACTGAAAACCTTAAATATACCTTATGAATAATGGCTAAGTGAAGGGAAATAGACACATAGTATGGAATGTGGATGGAAATGATAAATATAATGTAAATTGGTGGTAAAACTGACTTTTGACAACCTTAATTATGATAGATGCCTAGTGTACAAACTTGGTGCTAGACATGTATGATCAACTTCTAACAATGCACAATGCAATGATGAGGATACCTAATGCAAGTGATGTTGTAATGCAATGATATGAGATTTAATGTAATGTAATATTTTTGTGTTTTTGATGTTTTAATTATGTTTTTGGATTTTTGATATATATGTATATACAATTTGACCAATAGGCTTTGTGAATGCCATTGGAGCTTTTGGGTGACCAAAGGGTTTATAGATACCTTTGGGGCATTTTGGGGTGACCTAGATGGTTGTAGACCACTTAGGAGTATTTTAGGATGACCTAGATGATTGTATACCATATAGGAATGTTTTAGGATGACCTAGATAGTCGTAGATCACCTATGAGTGTTTTAAGGTGACCTATACGGTCATAGACCACTTAGGAGAATTTTAGGGTGACCTAGACAGTTGTAGACCACCTAGGAGATTTTTAGGGTGACCTAGATGGTTGTAGACCACCTAAAAGAATTTTAGGGCGACCTAGATGGTTGTGGACCACCTAGGAGCATTTTAGGATGACCTATATGGTCATAGACCACCTAGGAGCATTTTAGGATGACCTAGACAATCGTGGACCACCTAGGAGCATTTTAGGGTGACCTAGACGATCATAGACTACCTAGGAGTATTTTAGGGTGACCTAGACGGTTGTAGACTATCTAGGAGCATTTTAGGTAGGGCATGGTGCTCTAAGCATGGAAATGTTGCAAGTGACTAACATTCAAGGGTTCAAGCTCTTCAATTCCTTCTATAGATACTAAATGATAAGTTCTAGGTCCAATATAACTAGTAATGATATATGGACCTAACTAGTTTGCCATGAATTTATCCCGCATATGGGGTGGAAAATTTGAGTTTTGTTGGTTCTTTTTTATAATTAAATCACCAACCTAAAAATCTCTAGGGTGGAATTTCATGTTGTAAGCTCTCTTAAGGCACCCTGATAAACACGTAGATGCTCAAGAGCATTCACTCATCATTCATCAAGAAAAGTTAGTTGGTCTAAATGAGATTTCCAAGCAGTATCATCATCAATGAACTCTTGTAAAAAGATGTGCAGTGACAGGATTTCTAGCTCTAAAGGTATGAGAGCCTCAGCACCATACACTAGTGAAAATAGAGTTGCCCCTGTGGGAGTTTGAATACTAGTGTGATAGGTCCAAAGGGTAAGAGATAACTGATTATGCCAATCCTTATGATTTTTCTTAATGATTTTCTTTAAGATTGTAGTTACTATTTTATTAGATGTCTTTGCTTGCCCATTCGCTTGTGGATAATAGGATGTAGAAAAACTATGTTGTATGTTATATTTTGATGTTAAAGCACACATGTATTTATTCTTAAAGGGTGTCCCATTATCTAAAATTATATTGGATGGAATACCATAACGACAAATGATATTATGTAGAATGAAATTTGAAATGTGAGGTCCAATTGTAGTGGTAATGGAAATTGCTTCCACCCATTTTGTGAAGTACTTAGTAGCCATAATGATAAACATGTGACAACTTAAGGAGGTAGGTGAGATTTTCCCAATTAAATCAAACCCCCATTGTGAAAATGGCCAAATTGATTAAATCAGTTGTATTACTTATGAAGGTACATGTGTCAAATTTGCATGATATTAACACTTTACACACTTTTTGATATAAGCACATCAATCTTACTCTGAATTTGGCCAATAATAGCCCATGCTAATAATACGCTTTGCGATGGCCATGCCACTAAAATGGCCACCACATGTACTATCATGTGCTTAGAAAATGGCCCAAGCTGACTCTTGAGAGTCTAAGCAATGAAGGAGGATACCCTCATAGCTTCAACGATACATTATGTCTCCAAGTAAGACATACTTTGTCGTATTTTGCTTAAATGCTCATTTTGCAGCATGTGATAATCCAGAAGGAATACTTCCAAATTTTAAATAATATTTTACTTGGGTGGCACAATATTGTTTTAAAGAAGACTCAATTGTATGAATTGCATGATCCTTTTGACGTTCATCTCTCACAAATGTTGATTGAGAGAGAACTTGTAGATATAGCATTGTGCTAGTATCAAAAGAATTTTGAGGGAACAAATTCCCCCAAGTGGCATTATTCAAATAATTGTGAATTTGAGAGAACCGTTCATATGAAGGCTCAATCTAAATCATGTGGACTTCTAGAATGGAGTTAAGCTCATCACGCTTAGTCATGGATTGTGATAGCATTTTGACTTGAATGGTTGTGATATCATCATATGGGTTTTACGGGATTAAAGACCCTAAGGAGACCATTGTGTCTGCAAAATGGTTAGATGAACGAGGGAGTACCTCAATATCATACCATTCAAACTTTGCCAAAATTTTATCTACTATGGCTTTATAGGCCTACAATATTGGGCACCTACACTAGAATATTCCTTTGACCTGATTAACTATGAGCAAGGAATCACCAAAAATGTTAAGCTTTGTTATTTTCATGGTGATTGTTGTTTGAAGACCTATGAGAAGGGCTTCATACTCAGAATTGTTATTGGTGCATGGAAAATCAAGTTTAAAAAAAAGGGGTATTAAATCCCCTTGTAGTGTAAAAAACACAATTCTCATTCCATCCCCTTGCTCACACTTAGAGCCATTGAAAAATAGAGTTATGTTAGCCTGCGACTCAGGATCCTCGAAATCAGGTGATTTTGAGACGTGAAAAACTCCATCATCGAGAAGCTCTATAGTGAGATGTTGGTCATCTTGGAGGGAAGCCTCTGCTATTTTATTGGCTATGACCTAACCCTTAATTGATTTCTATCTAATGAATGTTAGGGTAAAATGAGGTAGTATATTGCATTATACTACATTAGTTAGATTATTACATCTACTTTGACTATTTACCATGTAGATATTTATTGTTTAAAATATCTAATGGTTAACCTAGGTTAATTCCTAAATATCCTAGGTTAGTTAGTTGTTGGCGCTTATTCATCCAAGCGCGTAGGTTAGCGATATTTAGGTTAGATATTAATTTAATATCTTTTCTAAAGCTCTGTAACCTATATAAACCTAAGGCATTTCTATGCTAAGGTTAATGTGATTAAGGTTTGATATTTTGTTAATAATTATTTGTTAGCACTTACCTTTCTTGCATCATTGGCATCAGAGCCATTCCCGAGGAGGCGGCCCGCAGGCTGACCGACACGGTTCCCAAGGTGGCCCGTAGTCTGGATCCGACACGTTTCTCGAGGCGGCCCGTAGGCTGATCGACACGGTTCCCGAGGCGGCCCGTAGGAGATGATCGGCCCGGTTCCCGAGGTGACCTGCACGTGGCCCGAGGCGATCTGCTGACTGGGCGACGCGCGGCCCGAGGCGGTCCGATCTGGCGAGGTGGCCCGATCTGGTGACGTGGCGCGGCTCGAGGCCCGAGGTGGCCCGATCTGCTGACGAGGCTCTCCTGCTGACGTGGAGGCACGCGGCCCGAGGTGGCACGTGGCCCGAGGTGACCTGCGCGTGGCTGGAGCGGACAGCAAAAGAGATTCCTGCGCGTGGCTGATTGCCCGCAGGCAATCAAATTCAAAGGTGTTAGTTTGTTGTTTTAAAGAAGGGAATTGCGCCCGCAGGGCGCATGTGGGACTAATCCCGCGATTTAAAAAAAAAAACAAACGAGGAAGGCTTAACAAGCCTTCCTCACACCAGGCTGTCGAATCAGCCACGGGAGGCGGACTGGCAATTGCTGCCAGCCTCGAACACTCCCCAACGCGGACGATCCGCGTTCGAATCCCTGTTTCAAATTTTTTTTTGTCTTTTACTGCCGCGCGACGGATTCAAGGGAAGGCATTTACCTTCCCTTGTCGTCGGGCAGTGTAGACCGACTGGCAGGAGCGCCAGTCGGCCGAAATCCTGCCGCGGGGTCGCAGGATCGATCCCCGGCCGCGGACAGGTAATAATAATTTTTTTTTTTTTTGCATTTTTCTTTAATTTTTTTACTTAGGTTTTTAATTAATACATTATTTTTTATTTAAATCATTTTCTAAGTGATTTGTTTATAAAATAATTTGTTTATTAATTAAATTCTATTAAGTTCAAGATTAAAATGATGCATTGAAATAAAAAAAAAAAAAAAATTTAAAAAGAAAGGCAAATTTTTTTTTGTATTGTTTTCTCCTAATCAAACTGAGGGAGACAAGAGACAATCCTTAAAACAAATTTCTTTTGCAGCTTTTGAGACTTCTAAATAAATTTTTAAATTCTCCAAAATTTTCTAATCAATTGTTTTGGGAGAACAAATTTTTTGTCTCATGAAGAAAAAGTTGTGGATCACAAAAGCCCTTCGTCGTCTAAGAGTTATTCGAAAGAGGAACGAACTTAGACGTCAGACGACAAGATCTCATTTTCGTCGTATGCTTAGAGAGCATAGAAGGAGCTTACCCCGTTTCAATACTTACACTGATCCTTGGAAGGGTTTGGATCGTAGTTATGGTCCCATGAGGATTAGAGAACCCTTTAATCCTGATGCACCTCCTATTTTTGAGTATTGAATAATTACGGGAGATAGAAAACCAAGTTGTGTGTCAACTGGTTTTGGAAAGTCTTTCAAAAGCTTGTCGTGTGTCGACTTGTCTTGAAAGATATGCTCTAAATTCTACATTTTGTAAACATTAAGGGGGGATAGAATTTTTATAGAATTCTATAGTTTTCAAATTGTAAAGATAAAGGGGGGGCTATTTCAGTTTTTAAAGAAAGGTGCATTCTCGATTTTACTCGACACCTACTTTTCAAAATTGCTTGTACTAGGTGCATTTTCGGTGGAATCCGACACCTAGAGTGATATAAATTTGGGTGCTCTTATGTTTTTTTTATTATTGCACTAAAAACATTTTTTTTGCAATTACAAAGTCACAAATAAAACATTACAAGGAGCTTTTTCACAAACACCCAAACTTCACTCAAAAACCATGCTAAACTTTGCATAGGTTCAAACAAGTAATTTCTCCCCATCAAAAGGTCAAAAATTTCAATCACCTTGATAAGACTCTCTTTTGTTTGGCTTAATTAAACCTCAAATTTTTTCATCTTTTTTCAAAGGTGTTAAAAGCAGGTGCCATTAAATATCTTAGAGAGCAAATATCAAAAGTTTGACAAAATACACCCTTGTTTCATTTGCTCTATTTTGTTTGGCTCAATATTCCTCAAACTTTTCATCTCTTGCTAAGAGTGTTAAGGCAGGTGCCATTAAATATCTTATAGAAAGCAAATTGAAACAACTTCTCTATACTTTTTTAGGGTATAGTGCAAGATAGCATCATATTAGTCTTCTCCACAAATTTGAAACCTAAACAATGGCCATGATACACAAGTATCTCACTGAGAGCCAACTGCTCAAAGGTTCAAATTACTCAGCATGGAAGACTAAGATGAAGGCTATCTTAACTGTAGAGGACTTGTGGTCAATAGTAGATGGAACTATCACTAGACCTCAATCTTCTGGACAAGATCAAATAGACTTTGATAAAAAGGATAAGAAACTTTCCTTAATGATCTTGCTTGCTATTACTGATGATATCCAACCTCATATCAGTGAAGCTACAACTGGTAAGGCAGCTTGGGATGCCTTAAGTACCATTTTTGAGGGCAAGAATCAATCAACGATTCTTAACCTTCAAACACAGCTTCATACATTACATATGAAATCAGGAGAAACAGTAGAGCTATTCCTCTGCAGAGTCGCAGAATTAAAAACAAAGCTGCAATCCTTAGGAGAAAAGTTGGAAGACCAAGTCTTAAATTCAATCATTTTGAGAGCTCTTCCTGACTCCTACAGAATGTTGATCACCTCCTTACAAGTTTTTGGTAGGACAGTAACTTTTGTCGAGTTGGTAAATATGCTTCAAACAGAAGAGGCTACCCAACTCCAGAGAGATGAGGCATCAAACAATGCCCTTTTTTCACAACGACAAGGGGGTAAGAAAAAGTGGAATCAACAAAAGGGTTCTTCTTCTAGACAAGACAAGGGTAAAGCCAAAGAGGTTCCGAAGAAGAAACAACATTGTAAAATTTGTGACACAGACACTCATGAAACCAAACGATGTTGGTTTAAGAACAAACCGCCCAATGAACAAAGAAATAAGAAGGGCAACGACAAATCTAAGAACCAGAACAAACAGCAACAAGGTCACATAGCAGCTGAAGATTCTAGTTTCGATTCTGAACGAGCACACAAGGTGCTCATGACCCATATAGATTCCTCCCACAAGGATTCTTTGTGGTACATAGATTCAGGCGCTAGTAAACATATGACTGGCGATAAATCATGGTTTGCTACTTTTGAAGCTCGAGTAGGTAGACCGGTCACCATTGCTGATGATCAGACCTATAGAGTTCAGGGCGAAGGCAGTGTTTCAGTCTCCCTTCCAGATGGAGAATGTAATATTGAAAAAGTTCTTTATGTTCCAGGATTAAAAAATAATCTCTTGTCAGTTCCACAAATCCTGGACAATAACATGAATGTCAATTTTACTGTGGACAAAGACAAGAAACGTTGCTTCATCACCAAAAAGGGAAAACCGATAGCAACAGGCTCATACAAACATGGTTTGTTTGTCTTAGATGCACTTACCTCCACTCATACTGCACTTGCAGTGACCACAAAGGAGGCCACTTCTCTTTGGCATAAGAGATTTGGGCATTTGAGTTCAGGATATTTACTAGAGCTGAGTAAATATCAAATGGTGAAAGGACTTCCTCCCCTTTCGTCTATTTTGCCAGTGTGCTCTGATTGCTTGTCAGGCAAGCAACATAGAGTACCTTTTGAACCTAGCTCTTTTCGAGCTAAGGAACCTTTGGAGTTAGTACACACAGATTTGTGTGGTCCTATGTCTACAAGTTGTGGAGGAAAACGGTATTTTCAATTGTTTGTTGACGATCATTCACGCAAAATGTGGGTCTTCTTCTTGCAATTGAAGTCAGAAGCATTTTCCTATTTTTAGCAGTTTAAAACTCTTGTTGAGAAGGAATCAGGATGCTTTATTAAGACCCTCCGTTCGGATCGAGGGGGGAATACACATCAAAAGAATTTTCCTCATTCTTACAGACACATGGGATAAAAAGACAGTTAACAACAGCCTACACTCCTCAATCCAATGGGGTTGCTGAGAGAAGAAATCGGTCCATAATGGAAATGGTTCGATGTATGCTTAAGGGGGCCAACCTTGAGCAAACTTACTGGGCTGAAGCTGTTCAAACTGCGGTATATCTTCTGAATAGGGCTCCCACAAGGGCACTAAAAGGTATGACTCCTCAGGAATCATGGAGTGGTAGGAAACCCTCCATAACTCATCTAAGGGTATTCGGGTGTAAAGCATTTATGCATATACCTAAGGAGAAAAGAAAGAAATTAGATGAGAAATCTCTACCTTGTATATTTCTTGGTTATGATGAAATTTCAAAAGGCTATCGTTTGATAGACCCATATACCAAGAAGATATATATAAGTAGAGATGTAGTGTTTGATGAAGCTTTCACATCCAACACTACATCAGTATACCTAGATGATGAGGAGGAACAACAACCTCCTCCTCCTCCTTCTTCTTCTTCTTCACAACAGAAGAAACCACCCAAATGGTATACAAGCACATTGAAGGACTCTAAACTCACTTCCCCTCCAGATCTTACTCTCAATCGTCCAAAGACAAGAAGCATGTCACAGAAAGAAAAGGGTAAAGCATCCACTTCAGTTGATGATCTTTGTGCAGATTTTCAAGACCTTTCTGTAGATAGAGAGTTACCAAGGGAAGATGAGATGGAGATAGATGAGGAGAGGGTTTACTTATCAGCATGTGATGAGAATGAACCTTCTACAGTTGATGAAGCACTTAGTCTGCCTCAGTGGAAGACAACTATGGATGCAGAATATAACTCCCTCATTAAAAATAAAACATGGAAGCTAGTGAATTTGCCTAAAGGTAAGAAACCCATTGGTTGCAAATGGGTCTACAAAATAAAATATAAGGCAGATGGCACTATAGATAAGCATAAAGCCCGACTTGTGGCAAAGGGCTATGCTCAAAAGGAAGGACTGGACTATGAGGAAACCTTTGCTCCTACAGCAAGGATGACCACCATTCGAGTACTTTGTGCTATGGCAGCACAATTCGGATGGAAGTTACATCAGATGGATGTAAAAAGTGCCTTTCTTAATGGTGACTTAAAAGAGGAAGTATTCATGACTCAACCTCCTGGATTTGCAGAGGAAGGCCATGAGCAACAAGTTTGCAAATTGGTAAAATCATTATACGGGCTAAAACAAGCCCCAAGAGCATGGTACATAAAGATGGATAGTCACCTATTGCAACACGGATTTAAGAGAAGTCCATCAGACGCAAATCTCTATATCAAGAACACAGGTTCTGAGATAGTGATTCTTGTGTTATATGTAGATGATTTGATCATCACTGGAAATTCAGAGAATTTGATTAAAGCCGTGAAGGATGACTTGAAAAAGTCATTTGATATGACAGACCTAGGACTTCTCCACTACTGTCTTGGCCTTGAAATAGAACAGAAAAAGAATCATCTAAGGGTGACTCAGAAAAAGTATGCTAAGACTTTAGTAGAAAAATATCGTATGACTGATTGTAAACCCAAAGCAACACCGATGGAATCAGGGTTACAGTTATCACGATATGAAGACTCACCACAAGTAGATGGAACACTTTACAGACAAATGATTGGAAGCCTTATCTATCTGACTAATACTAGACCAGATATTACTTTTGTTGTAAACTATATTTCTCGGTTCATGCAAGAACCAAAGGTCTCCCATTGGAAAGCAGCTAAAAGAGTCATACACTACATTCAGGGTAGTACAGATTATGGTCTAGAGTATAAGAAGAATAACTCATTCTTCTTACAGAGTTACACTGACTCTGACTATGCTGGCTCCATAGATGACAGAAAATCAACTTCAGGCTATGTTTTTCATCTTGGATCCGGTCCTGTCTCATGGCATAGTAAAAAGCAACAGGTTGTTGCCTTATCTTCAACTGAGGCAGAATATCGCGCTGCACGTGGAGCTGTGTGTGAAGCGATATGGTTAAGTCGCATTTTGGCTACCATGGGCCTACCAAAGAATCTTCCTATTCACATGTTTTGCGACAACTCAGGTGTTTTGAACTTGGTTAAGAATCCAGTACATCATGAACGAACTAAACATATTGATACAGATTGTCATTTCATTCGTGATGAAGTTCCTAAACACAGAATTCAGCTCCAACACATTCCCACCGACGAACAGGTTGCAGACATTTTTACAAAGGCACTTGGACGTGTCAAATTTCAACTGTTTCGGAGTAAACTTTGTATATCAAAGTAATGTAATAAAGGGGGGATGTTAGGGTAAAATGAGGTAGTATATTGCATTATACTACATTAGTTAGATTATTACATCTACTTTGACTATTTACCATGTAGATATTTATTGTTTAAAATATCTAATGGTTAACCTAGGTTAATTCCTAAATATCCTAGGTTAGTTAGTTGTTGGCGCTTATTCATCCAAGCGCGTAGGTTAGCGATATTTAGGTTAGATATTAATTTAATATCTTTTCTAAAGCTCTGTAACCTATATAAACCTAAGGCATTTCTATGCTAAGGTTAATGTGATTAAGGTTTGATATTTTGTTAATAATTATTTGTTAGCACTTACCTTTCTTGCATCAATGAAATCTAGGTTAAATTCCAACAACAACATGATCCATTCCGTTGTGCGACTACTATGGTAAGTTCAACTCATCATGTAGCGCAATGGATTCTCTTTTGATACTACATACATGGTATGATTGAGCATGTTATGGTGTAACTTCTTAGAGGTAAATATAACTACTAAGCATAGCTTCTCAATGTATGCATATTTTATTTCATAGTTGACCAGGGTGCGGCTAATATAATATGTAGCTTGTTCTTTATGCAATTCATTCTTTTGGGCCAGCATGTTGGAAATTTGAGTTAATTTGAGATATTTTATGTTGTCATTGATGTCACATGGATCACATTTGGTTTTGGTGGCCAAAATATTTCATAAATAAGCATTTATGATATTTTGGAAAGCATGGCTATTTACAGGGTTTTTATGAAAACCAAGGCAGGCAAAATAAAAGGTTTTATTTAAAACCATGGTGGGCTTATGTGGAAAGGGCTTTTCTTAAAAGCCAAGGTGGAATTTTGTTTCATCGAAAAAGGACCTCCGGTGATGAAGATATTAAAGTTTAAAGTTTAAGTTTAAATTAATGGAGGGCCGACCTATGTGCAATTAATGGAGGTTGGCATATATATATGTAAAGGTTTCAATTTATTTCGGAAAGGGGGCATATTATATATCGTTGGAAAGCTTATTTCGAGGGCTATTTGACTAACTTATTTAGAAGGAGAAATAAGGTGTGTGTAAAGAGATATTTCTGATTTTGCAAAGGGGTTCCAAAAGTGAAGTTTGCCTTGTTCTTTTTCAAGAGGATTAATTCTTTCATGAGGTGACAAGGTATGCAATATTGTGATTTATTTTATTTTATGGTATAAGTGGTTTTGGGAGTGAAAAGGTTATGCAATGTTTTGATTTATTTTATTTTATGGTACAAGTGGTTTTAGGAGAGATAAGGAAGTTGTGCAATTAAAGGCCTTGGTGATGATTATTGAAAAGTGGAGTAATGTTGATTATTTTGTGATCTACTAACCCTTGTGAAGATTGGCAAAAGAATTTTGTGATTGTGGCAGATTTACAAAGAGGTTTTTTCATCTTCATAAAAGGTATGGGCACATTCTCCTATTGATTGTTTATGGTGGTTGATTTCTGAAATATCATTGGAGGGAAAAGGATTGTTTGTGGTTTCCTTTTTGAAAGTGGTTGGTTGAATGCTTCAAGGTTTTCTGAATTGAGAGTTGTGTCTAAACCTTGTTTTATAAGCATAGTTGTTGAAGCCCATTGGTTGTGAAAGAACTTGAGTTAGAAAAGAACATGAGTATCATTGTTATGTGAGATTTGTGGTTGAGCATTGTTGGAAACATTTGAGTTGGTTGATACATACTTGGACTAGGGTTGTGTGAGAGAGAGTTGTCCCTTGTGATGATTGGTTGAGTTGAGTTGATTGAGCCTAGTCAAGTGATGTGTGAAGTGATTGTTCAAGTCCTATGAAACAAACTATTCCATTATTCTATGTTGATTTGAGATTAAGGTTAGAACATATTGAGTCTCTAACAATTCTCTTTATGGTTCTATAAGGTTGATTTGAGTTGAGAGTGAGATTAGAACATATTGAGTCTCTAACAATTCTCTTTATGCTTCTATGAGTTGATTTGAGTTGAGTTGAGTTGAGATTGAGATTAGAACATATTGAGTCTCTAACAATTCTCTTTATGCTTCTATGAGTTGAGTTGAGTTGAGTTGAGATTGAGATTAGAACATATTGAGTCTCTAACAATTCTCTTTATGCTTCTATGAGTTGAGTTGAGTTGAGATCATTATGGATCATTGTTGTCATCCATTGAAGAGTACATTGCCATTCATTGTTGAGTTCATCTTTGAGCTTTGCCTTGATAGATTTGTGGATGAGATTTGAGTGCTACTTGAGCATGATTGATTGAGCCTTTGAGAAGGCATTTGGGACAGATTTGAGGATAGTTTTGGGATAGATTTGTGGAAAGTTTTGGGATAGTTTTGTGGATAGATTTGTGGATAGATTTTAGAGCAGATTTGGGCAAGTTCTTGGTGAGCTTGCTAGAGCAAATTTGGGCAAGTTCTTGGTGAGCTTGCTAGAGCAAATTTGGGCAAGTTCTTGGTGAGCTTGCTTGAGAAGATTTGGACAAGTTCTATGTGAGCTTGTTATTCAGCAAGTTCTATGTGAGCTTGTTAAGCAGGTTCTATGTGAGCCTATTGAGTAGGTTCTTAGTGAGCCTATTGATAGAGCTTTGGAGGTGACAGAGTATAGAGGATAGAGTCTCAATGGATAGAGATCCAGCAACAGCATAGTTGAAGACAGATCTGAGTGAGGAGTCTTCAAGTGGAGAGAGGTCCACCAGTTAGTGCAGCAGAGAGATAGAGTCTTCTAGAAGATCACATAGCCAGAGCAGAAGGGGAAAGAGTTCTCCTATGGAAGAGATCCACGAACTTGAGATTAGGGGATCAGCATCTCCTTTGGATAGAGATCCATAAACATTGTAATTGGGAGTGATTCCCAAAGATATTGATTGAGAAAGTTTTAGTAAAATATTTTCTCCGTGGAGTAGCCCACATTGGGTGAACCACGTAAATTGTGGTGTCTCTATTGTGTATGGTTTTTGTGCATTGCTTTGATTATTGCTATTGATACTGTTATCTTTACACAACATAATATTGAATTGGAAGAAAAAGTAAAAAGTGGTCTTATATTGTTCACCCCCCTCTCAGTATAAGCTTGTGTTCTTCAATTGGTATCAGAGCGGGTTCCTTCGAAAAGGCTAACAACTTGAGGGAAGATTCTACAAGAACACACATGGCAAAGAAAGGCAAAATAAGAACCATGAGATCTAAGAAGAAAAATGAATCCGATCTTGAAGCTCTAAGAAGGGAAGAAGAAAAATCAGTAAGATGTCTTGAGTGTGGTAAGCTTGGTCACATGGCATTTTATTGTCCACAAAATGGGTATAGCAGCAATAGAGAGGAAATGGAACTTGACTGGATTTTCAAAGATATTGTTTCTCAAAAGGCAGCATTCAAGGTTTCAAAAGAAGAATATTTTGCTTGTGGTCAACTCGATCATGTCTCAAGTTACTGCAATGGCTTCAATGATAGTGAAGATGAAATGGAACTCAAGGAAGACAGGCACAATCAAAATAGTGAAGATGAATGCAAGAATAAAAAAGAAAAGGAAAACATGTATGAACAAGGCAGGCATGACAAGAAGAGCTTGTATATGGAAGAAGCAATCAGTGCTTCTAGCAGCAATAATGAAAGTCTCTCAGTCAGTGAAAAAGAAGAAGCTCCTACTGAAGATCAAAAGCAGGAATCTCAAGTAAGAATTTATCATGAAGAGAAAAACAGGCACAGTTATGATCATGAAGAAAAGAAAGTGTCAGAACAAGCTTTTGAAGAAATGAAAAGAGAAAACTCAAGACTAAAGGCTCAAGCACAAGAGGATGAGAAGATAAAGGTAAAGCTCCTACAAGATCTCATTGATCTAAAAATCATGGTTGAAGAGGCAAAGAAAATTGAAGAAGATATGCTTGAACAATTAAAGGTAAGGAAGCAAGAATGTGAAAGATTAGAACATGAAGTTGTTTCCTTAAGGTTGGAAGTGAAAGACTCCAAGGATAAGTTGCACAAGTTTTGGAAAGGTTTCAAAGCACCAAAGGTCCCATATTTCAGGTTTGGGGAATCACACTCAAAAGGAAAGGAAGTTCTAAAATATGAAAGCAAGGAAGCACCTAAGATTTGTGAGGAAAGTTCCAAAGTTCCTATGGCTCCAAATATTCAGTTTGGTTCTTTTTTTGAGATAGGTGAATCAAGTTCAAAGGGAAAATAAATTATTGAAGAGAAAGGCAAGGAAGAAACTAAGGAAGAGGTTTTAGATGCTACAAAGAAGGTTCAAGAATGCAATGCACAAGTTGAAGATGATCATAAGGATAATGGTCAAGAAAGGTATGAGGAACCAAGGCATGAACAAAGGGCTTTTCAAGGATATTGTTTTTCTTGTAATGGATTTGGACACAGGGCTATACATTGCAGGATCCATGGATCAAAGAAGTTTGATTTTGCTAGAAGAAACTTCAAAGGAAGAAGGTATGATTTTTAGGGACATTGCTTCTCATGTAACAAGATTGGTCATAAAGCTTTTCAGTGCAAAGGAAATGAGCAACATGGTTTTGGTTTTAGAGCTACACAATTCAGAAGTCATGGTCATAATGGTCATGAAAATAGAGCTTCACAATACAGGGTTCAGGAAAGGAATGGATATGGAAATTATTTCAAGAATAATTTCAGGACATGGGCACCAACCAAAGGCTACAATATCAAGTGTTTTAATTGCAATAACTTTGGGCATATTGCAAGGTGGTGTAGGACTCAATTCCAAACAAGTTCAAGGCAAGAAATTCAAACAGGTTCTAGACAAGAAGATCAAGTAATTCATCAAGAGAAGGATATCAGAAAAACATGGAAGGAAGTTGATAGAGGAAAGAAACAAAGTGATATGGGAGTAAAAGTACTCCCACCCCAAAATTAATCACCTCAAAAGAAAAAGGGGGTGAGGGGGGCTAAGCTTAAGAGTTATATCTTTTAGCCCCATAAGTGTCCCTTTTGCCATTGATGTCAAAGGGGGAGAGATTTGAGTAAGGGGGAGAGTATTGAGTTAGGGGGAGCAGCCTCCAAAGAGAGTATTGAGTTAGGGGGAGCAGCCTCCATAGAGAGTATTGAGTCAGGGGGAGCAGCTTTGATTCTCAGAGATGGTTTTTGCAGTGATTGTGGTGTTTGCATTAGAGGTGTTGCCATCAATGACAAAGGGGGAGATTGTTGGAAATTTGAGTTAATTTGAGATATTTTATGTTGTCATTGATGTCACATGGATCACATTTGATTTTGGTGGCCAAAATATTTCATAAATAAGCATTTATGATATTTTGGAAAGCATGGCTATTTACAGGGTTTTTATGAAAACCAAGGCAGGCAAAATAAAAGGTTTTATTTAAAACCATGGTGGGCTTATGTGGAAAGGGCTTTTCTTAAAATCCAAGGTGGAATTTTTTTTCATCGAAAAAGGACCTCCGATGATGAAGATATTAAAGTTTAAAGTTTAAGTTTAAATTAATGGAGGGCCGACCTATGTGCAATTAATGGAGGTTGGCATATATATATATATATATATATATATATATATATATATATATATATATATATATATATATATGTAAAGGTTTCAATTTATTTCGGAAAGGGGGCATATTATATATCATTGGAAAGCTTATTTCGAGGGCTATTTGACTAAATTATTTAGAAGGAGAAATAAGGTGTGTGTAAAGAGATATTTCTGATTTTGCAAAGGGGTTCCAAAAGTGAAGTTTGCCTTGTTCTTTTTCAAGAGGATTAATTCTTTCAAGTTCTTCACTCAACCATTCACTTCAACAACAATGCTTATCAACCAATCTTCACATAACAATGATACTCATGTTCTTTTCAAACCCTAGTTCAAGTTCTTCACTCAACCATTCACTTCAACAACAATGCTTATAAAACAATCTTCACATAACAATGATACTCATGATCTTTGCAAACCCTAGTTCAAGTTCTTCACTCAATTAATCACTTCAACAACAATGCTTATAAAACAAGGTTTTATCAACAACTCTTTATTCCAAAAAACCTTGAAGCATTAATTCAACACACACTCAACAATGCTCACCTAACAATCCTTTTCACTCCAACTTTGCATACACAACATTCAACAATCACTCACTAGGAAGAATATGCCCATACCTTTTATTTGATGTAGAAGTGACCTTAGCAAACCTGTCTTAATCACAATTTCCTTCTTTGCAATTTCAATGGTTAGATGACAAAATCTCACTCTTAACACTTTCTCAAATATTCCTTAGACAAAAATAAACAAAGCTCAAATACACCTTATTGCTCCTACTTGTAATTAACATTCATCAAATCATGCACAAAAATAATTACTTGGATACACCTTATAATCTCCAACTTAAAATAATATCCAACACCACAAAAACCACAACCAATATTTCTAAAACACCTTTATTTCCTTTTCAAACCCTAAAGCAAATAATACCAAAAATTTATTTTGCATCAACCTTATAACTCCCCAAAAACCTCATATACCAAATAAAATATGCAAAAATTAATTTTTAATACCTCAACAAACTTCTCCAAAAATTTTAGTGCTCAAAATTTAATGCATACCTTATTATCCCCCAAAAAGGGTTTCGGCGTGATTCGATCCACCGTCTCCCCAAGTGCCAAGCGCCTTAGCACTTTGGAGCCCACCACGTGGGCTAGAGGCACCCACGTGAAGGAAGGTGAACTTCCTTCCCTTTCAACCTTACTCTGCCATATTTTCCAACACAAAACAAAATGATCCTCCATGGGGATTCGAACCTACGCCTATCGTTGCCCTCACATCTTGCTACCACCGTGGTTGCCAACTACGCTACCAGTGGTTGGTGACCAAGGCTCCCTCCTTGGTGGATGAAATGATCTCGCCTCCTCTAAGCAACTTTTAAAAATTAAAAACTCTTTGTTGCACACCACGATTCGCATGAATTCGAATAGCATAGGATTTTAATTCGAAAGCATTGGGGGATTTTGGTAAGGTGGGTAATCCCCCTTTTATACACATGATAAATGTTCTTCCCACGTCGACGCTAGAAATTTGAATTCAAATTTTGAATTAATTTTAATAACCCTCCTTAGGGTTAGTTAAAAATTAATATAAATTAACTTATAACTAATATCAAAATTAATTAATAATTAATTTAAATAACTTAAGTAAATTAAATTATAAATTAATTTATAATAAAAATTATATTAATTAATTTATAAAACTTCCCTTATAATATATAAAAAATTATAATATTATTCACTTGGGCTTCTTCTTTTGCACTTTAGACCACATCTGACTTCCTGAAACTGGGTCTTGATCAACTGAAACTAGAGAACCTGAAACTGATGCTGCCCACTGAAACTACCACTGACTAGTGCTGAAAGCTTGACATCAATGACCACTCACTCTTGACATCAATGACAACTTATCTACTCAAAATTTCCAACAATCTCCCCCTTTGTCATTGATGGCAACCCAAATTCTTTTTACCAAACACTTGACCTTTTTCTTGTTTTGCTCCCCCTAGGACATTGCTCCCCCTGACTCAATGCTCTCTCCTTAAACCAAATCTCTCCCCCTTACTCAAATCTCTCCCCTTTGACATCAATGGCAAAGGGTCACCTTTGGGGCTCGGGGCTAAGAATGAGTCTCTTAGCTTAGCCCCTCCCCCACCTCCTCTTGAGGTGGTTAATTCTGGGGTGGGAGTATTTCTACTCCCAACAAGCACTGGTCTTTACCTTTGTCATCTTTCCTTCTCATCTGATCCTTCTAATTCCTTTGACTTTTCATATTCATGTCCATGTTCCTATTCTTGTTCCTATTCTTGTCCATGTCCATATTCTTGTTCCTGTTCATGTCCATATTCTTGTTCATATTCCTATTCACTGTTCCTCTGTTCCTATTCATGCTTGATTCTGGAATGTCTGCTCTACACCACTTTGTTGTATGTCCATCATTATTGCACTTATAACACTTAATGTTATTATTCCTTGGTGGTGCAAATGTCTTGGGATTTCTCTTGGTGAAGCCATATATGTTCCTATCATGAACCCTGCAATTCATTGCCTTATGACCAAAATGATTACATGAGTAGCAATACCCATGGAAAATTTGCCTGCTTCTGAAGTTCCCATATTCCTATCTTTCATGTGTCCTGCATTGTGAAGCCATGTGCCCAAATCTATGACATGAGAAACATCATCCATTGAAATTTCCTTGCCTTGACCTCATTGGTCTCTTAGTCCCTTTTTCTCTATGTTGGTTCTTGTTCCATCTGTTTCTTCTTTGTGCATTGTTCCTTTCCTTTTTGAAATTTCTGTTGTCCAACTCATCCTCAGAAGTCTCACTTTCTCTTACACTATCTTCTTCTGAAGTTTCTTCTTCTTAAGAACTTGAGGTTGACTCTTCTTCTTGTTTCTTTTGAGCCTGTTCAAAACCAAGACCTATTTTGTTTGTTGACCTTCTTTGTACCTTAATCATCTTATCCACAATATTTGAACTCTTTCCAAACTTGTGTAGCTTATCCTTGGACTTTTCTAAATCTTCCCTTAGTAGAGCTACTTCTTGTTCTAACCTTTCACATTCTAAGACCTTTGCTTCTAGCTTATCCTTGAACTTCTTTGTCTTAGCCATTGACTTGTTTAGATCCTCTATAAGCTTTCCTCTCTCTTCATCACATTCTTGAAACTAAATCTCAAGTTGGGAGTTTTGCTTTCTTACCTTATTTAAAGTTTTAAGAGCATAAATAAGCTCTCCCTCAAGATCAACTCCTTTTTTTTATTCTTCCTCTATTTTTTTGCCTTTGATAACATCTTCATTTTTTTTTGACTTGTCTTCTATAGGATCACCTTCTTCTTCTTCTAGTGCCATTAGAATATTCTCTTTTGGTCCTTCAAGTGCATCCTCATATTCATCATCACTAAAACTGAAACCATTCCTTGTACAACTATCTTCAAGATGTCCAAAATTACCACATCTAAAATACTTGAGAATTATTGGTGACCTTTTCTTAACTTCTTCTTTTTCCTCAATCAGAAATAGGACTTCATATTTATCATTACTTGAAGAACTAGCATCACTATCACTTGAGTACTTACTTGCCTTGTCTGCATAGTAGCTCCTCTTTTATCTTTGAAAGAACTTCTTTCCTTGTTTTCCTTGTCCATCCTTGCCTTTCTTTTGGTACCTGTATCTTTCTGATTCCCTATTCTTATGATCCTATTTTTCTTCATCATTACCATTTCTAGCTTCTTGACAATCAGTTGCATAGTGACCATACTTTCCACAATTGAAACATCTAATGGATTTTGCATCTTTGAACCTTCTTGAATCCTTATTCTTTTTGCCATAATTAGCTTCTTCATCACTGGATGACTCATTGCTTGAATCTGACTTCTTGCCCTTTGTCTTCTTAGTAGCTTTGAAGGTTGCTTCCTTTTTGAGATTAGGTTCCTCTTTTGTTCTTATCTCAAAAGTTGTAAGAGTACCAAGCAACATGTCTCTTGTCAAAGTATCACCATATTTTGATTCTTCTATAGCAGAAATATTTTCACTAAATCTCTTTGGAAGAGATCTTAAGACCTTATCACAAACATCTGATTCTTCAACCTTAAGTCCAAGTCCTTGCATAGCATTAACAACCTCATCAACCCGAAGTAGATAAGTACTAATGTTTTCCTCATCCTTCATTCTTAATTCTTCAAATTGTGCTTTGAGATTTCGAATCTTTGCCTTTTTGACACTTTTATCTCCTTCATATATGCTTTGCAACTTATCCCAAATTCCTTTTGCATCTTCACAATGCATAACTTTTATGAATTTTGTTCTATGCAAACCTCTCAAGATTGCATTCATTGCTTTTGAATTGTAATGTTGTAGAAGCTTACCTTCTTTATCTGTAGGTGGATCAACTGGTGGTATGTATCCATTTTCAACTACTTCCCATATTTCATTGCCAAGTGCCTTTAAGTGAATCTTCATTCTCATACTCCAAAATATATAATCACTTCCATAAAATATTGGAGTAGAATTATCTGAGGACCCATTCTTAGATTCCATTGTGTTCTTGTAAGCTTTTCCTTCAAGTTGTTAAACTCTTTCGAAGGAACCTACTCTGATACCAATTGAAGAACACAAGCTTATACTGAGAGGGGGGGTGAACAGTATAAGACCACTTTTTACTTTTCTTTCCCAATCAATATTATGCAATGTATAGATAGCAATATCAACAATAGTAATCAAAGCAATGCACAAATCACCACACACAATAGAGACACCAATTTTACGTGGTTCACCCAATGTGGGCTACTCCACGAGAGAAAATATTTCACTAAAATTTTCTCAATCAATCTCTTGGGAATCCTTTCCCTATTACAATGTTTATGGACCTCTGTCCAAAGGAGACACCAATACCCTAATCAAGTTCGTGGATCTCTATCCATAGGAGAACTCCTTTCTCCTTAGCTCTGACTGGTGATCTTCTAGAAGAACTGTTGCCCCCACTACTCTGGCTAATGGATCTCTATCCACTAAAGACACCTATCCTCACTACCTTGGCTAATGGATCTCTATCCACTAGAGACTATCATCCTCTATACTCTATCACCTTCAAAGCTCTATCTCAAATCTGCACTAAACATAGTCCTTCGGTCTAGCACAAATCTGCTCTATCTTTGTCTCTGGTTTGGCACAAACCTATCCTCAAATACCAAACTGTCCTCAAATCTGCACCAAACTCTATCCTCAAATCTATACTAAACATAGTCCTTCGGTCTAGCACAAATATATCCTCAATATCTATCCTTTGATCTGCACTAAACATAGTCCTTCAATCTAGCACAAATATATCCTCAATATCTATCCTCAAGCCTTAACACAAAGCTTGACTCAATCTCAAATCAACTCTGCTAGATCTACCCCAAACCTTAACTCAAGGTTTGAACAAATCAATCAATCAACTCTGCTCACAAGTCTTCTCAAAGACTTATCTCAAATCTACCTTGTAAGCTTCCACAAAATCTCACACTAATCTATCCACAAGTCCTCTCAAGAACTTGTCCAAATCTACTCAACAAGTCCTCACTAGAACTTGTCCAAATCTACTCAACAAGTCCTCACTAGAACTTGTCCAAACTCATAGAAACATAAAGAGAATTGTTAGAGACTCAATATGCTTCACACTTATCACAATGCTCAATTACTTTCAATCAATATTTTAGAAACATATAGAGAATTGTTAGAGACTCAATATGCTTCACATTCACCACAATGCTCAATCACTTTCAATCACTCATTTTACCACAAAAACATATAGAGAATTGTTAGAGACTCAATATGCTTCACACTCACTAACTCTCAATCACTTTCTCAACTCAATTTAGAATATAGAACAATTTATTTCATAGAACTTGAACAATCACTTTAACACATTCACTTGACTAGGCTCAACCAACTCTACTCAACCAATCACTCAATAAAATAATCCTTGCTCACAAACCCTAGTCCAAGCATATGAACACTCACTCAAATATTTCCAACAATGCTTATCAACCAATCTCACATAACAATGATACTCATGTTCTTTTCAAACCCTAGTTCAAGTTATTCACTCAACCATTCACTTCAACAACAATGCTTATAAAAAATCTTCACATAACAATGATACTCATGATATTTGCAAACCCTAGTTCAAGTTCTTCACTCACTTCAACAACAATGCTTATAAAACAAGGTTTTATCAACAACTCTTTATTCCAGAAAACCTTGAAGCATTAATTCAACACACACTCAACAATGAAAACCTAACAATCCTTTTCACTCCAACTTTGCATTCACAACATTCAACAATCACTCACTAGGAAGAATATGCCCATACCTTTTATTTGATGTAGAAGTGCCCTTGGAAAACCTGTCTAAATCACAATTTCCTTCTTTCCAATTTCAATGGTTAGATGACAAAATATCACTCCAACACTTTCTCAAAATATTCCTTAGACACAAAAATACTCAAAGCTCAAATACACCTTATTGCTCCTACTTGTAATTAACATTCATCAAATCATGCACAAAAATAATTACTTGGATACACCTTATAATCTCCAACTTAAAATAATATCCAACACCACAAAACCTCAACCAATCTTTCTAAAACACCTTTATTTCCTTTTCAAACCCTAAAGCAAATAATACCAAAAATTTATTTTGCAATAACCTTATAACTCCCCAAAAACCTCATATACCAAATAAAATATGCAAAAATTAATTTTTAATACCTCAACAACCTTCTTCAAAAATTCCGATGCTCAAAATTTAATGCATACCTTGTTATCCCCCAAAAAGGGTTTCGATGTGATAAATGCACCTAATACAAAGGAAAAACGAGCCATATAAGAGTGTCGGTCTCTTTCGAAAATGCACTCAATACAATAAATGAGTCATAGATCCAAATAGGAGGAGAGAAGAAGAAAATAAGAGAATCTTCTAAAGTGTCTTCGTCTGTAGTCTTCAGAAGTAGATCCGGAAAAAACCTCGGATAGAGTCTAGGGTGTCTTTGTCTATAGTCCCTAGTATAAGTGTCCTTATGGTGACCATGTCATCCCACCGAAATGCATGGGTAACCAGCCACTACATTCGCCAAGTGTATAGAAAAGATCACTAGGTACAAGGATCACATATGAAATTACCTTGGGAGTGTTGGGTTCAACCGAGAGTGCACTCCAAGGTAGAAAAACTTTGAGGCTGAAGTGAAACAGCCTCAAAATTACAATATGACACCACCATTGTGTTCGTTGCAAAAAACCGTTTCCAACAACTATAAATACCCCTATACTTGTGTCTAAATGGGGCCTTCAACTTGCTGGGAAAACAACAACATGCCTATTTAGGCAACAATAGACAACATCGCTCAATAGCGGCATCGCTCTCAGGCGGAATAAAAATAGCATCAATTTCCCTCGTAGGGGAATTACATGGGCCAACATTTTATCTTCACGAGCATGTCTTCCACTTGCAAATATTTATCAGTGCCCATGGCAATAGCATCACTTTTACAATAGCAGCATCACTTTTTACAACTCCCTTATTTTTACAATAGCAACATCACTTTTTCTCCCAGTTGGGAGACCTCCAAAAAATTAATTATGGCTGAAAAAAATGAAACCATGAGAAACATGAGCAAGCCTGAGAACAACGCACACCAACTTCTCAATTGTAATGACAATGAACTAGAAAATGTCCAGGTACACACAACATCAATTACATTGCAGTGAACTCAGCACTGGGTCATTCATCGCCATCACGTTTTTGCCAGTGTGATCTATGGTGCTGCCTGCATTGAAAATGAAACAGGTCACTACCGTCCAAGCCGGTCCAATTCATCAAAATTCTACTCATCCGATGCACCAAAAAAGGAACAACTACCACGCGTCTCCACATAGACAGTTTGACACATGCACCATATATAAACCCAGTTTGGTGGGTAAGCCATATTAATAAAATACCAGCGCCTTACTGCACATCACTGATTGATCAAAGAAAAAAACTCGGGACGCACAAATAAAAGCCACTTATGGGTGCATATTTCTCTCAACTACTTGTCAAAAAACAATTCTTCATAATTATTAACTCGTAGATAGCGTCCATGGCTATCGCCTCAAACTGGCACTGGTATAAGCAAAGAGTTTACAAGCCAGGTAGATGGCCATATCAACAGTCCTCCTGGCCCATAGTTCATATACTCTCCATAATAGAGAGTTTCCAGGCCAAAATTAGATGCGTTCCACTACGCCCAACCCTTCGGATCCACGATGTTATCCAGATAAGATTGCATCAGCACGGCTCGGGAGTATTGCTTCCACGACCTTCCGAGATACGTCGGCACAAATGCCTTGATTGAAACAAAGTTTAGAGTAGCCGTAATATTACTGTCATGGATGGAAATCCTCGTGTTCTGATTGGGGTCACACCTGCCCTGGGCCATCATCGTGATCGTCTGGTTTTCCAGCGGCCTCCTCGCCATGATCGTGCAGCCCTGGAACACCTCCGCGGCATTCCCAAACATGCTCCATCGATTTCGCAAAATGGCAGTCTGCACAACAATTCCAAATTTATTTGTATTTTCACTCCACAAAAATAAATCCAAAGCCTGCTTCTCTTCTTTCAAAGTGCATAATAAATCGAAGATGGAATCCTCGGATCCCTCAAAAAAAAAATTATAGTCTGTGGCACGGGCGTGGTAGGCGCCTGCACGACCTACTTCCTAGGAAAGAAGGGAGCCCAGGTGACCGTGGTGGATTCCATCTTTCTGATTTTTGTCGAGGGTCGTACGGTGGATGAGTGGAGCCCCTTAGGCGACATAAAACAATAGCAATGGGAAGAGGAAATCGAAGAGTGGGAACTGGAATACTGGCCGCACAGATTCCCATACAAGACAACCTCCGAAATAGAAGCTCTCCGTCAGTAGATTAAAACATGAGTCTGAAACTTCATCCCAAATGAGAATAGGCATCACAGATAGGCCAAACGCTCAGCTCTGACAAACATTATCTCCACTCACCTCTGTTGTGGTTGATGGGAGAAACTTCAGACTGCTATTCACCAAAAAATGAACAGACTCACTCGCTGACCGAATAAGAAAAAAAACAGATCAAACAAATATTGGCCACACAATAAATCTGTTTGTGAAGAAAAACTTGAAAAACCTAAAAAAAAATTAACCTCCCTAACGTATTTTTTTTTTTTTTAACCATCTGGTTTCTGATCCATCAAAAAAATGGAGAGCATACTCCCTCGGTAAAAAAGAAAAAAAAAATGCAGAGGAAAAACAAAAATGTAAGGGGGGGAGGGAGGATTTCCATGATGGAAATCCCCCCTCAAGGGTTTCATAGGGTAGGGAAAGCCTGCTCTGATACCAAATGTCAGGCCTTATATAAAATGAACAAGATGAGATATATTACAAATGAAACAGGGTTACAATATATAGGCATAAGCCTATATGAAATGCATGACACTTGTCAAGTGAAACTGACAAGTTTCAAGGAAGGCATAGTGCACATTACATTAATTCTAACATGTTAGAGTTAAAGTGCACTATGCCTTCACCTTGACACTTGTTAGTTTATCTTGACAAGTGTCATGTGTTGAATATAGGCTTATGCCTATATATTGTAACCATTTTTATCAATAAAAAAATCCCTTCAGTTTAAGTCCCAACATTTGGTATCAGAGCTCCAGGATTTCTCTAGCCTTGTGAGCTTGAGGGGGGATTTCCCTGGGAAATTCCCCCCTCATCCTTTCCCCCCATTTTTTCCATTTTTTTTTTAATTTTCCCCCATTTTTTTCGAAAGAGGGAGTATGCTCTTCATTCTTGATGGATGAATCAAAAACCAGATTTTTGAAAAATCATGGCTGCCAAATCAAATCCGATGCTGGATGGATGGACTTGCTGTTATAATATTGGAGTTCGTGTTTTCCCTGGCTGTGAATGCTCAGATCCAAAAACGGACAGGACAACTTCATTTTTTTTTTGAGAGTTTCGGTTGCGATTGACCGCTGCACAGGGCTTGGATGCATTGAGATCCTTTATGGATCATCAGCAATGACGTTGCATCACGTAAACATCACTTCCTCTTCCATTGTTCTGGCCCAATGATGTCGTCGATGTCGATTTTTTCAATAACCTAGTCTACATATTCACAATCACTGGTGATGAAGACGACGAGCTCAAAATTTTGGCCATATCGCATAGAAATTCGACGATGAAGGGGCGCTTGAAGACGTAGGTGATTTCGATCTGGTCTATCCCAGCTCCCTTCGTACTATTTTTTTCCATGGAAAAGTAGGCGATCGGAGGTTATATGGTCTGCTCAGATTTATGTGGGTGAAGAATTCTTCATATTGTCAGTTTTCGTGTCTCCTCGAGAGGAGAGTACTTTTGGCTTCGTTCTGTGACCTTGATACAATCTCGAACAATATCTACAGTTACTATCATAATATCCTAGGTGCCCCCCAAGGGTTCATCTTTGTTACACTAATGTCGAGGAGCCCATGATTATAAGGAAACCCCTATATTTTTTACTACATGCAGCCAAACCCTACCACGATGGTCGAGTTTGTGCCGTCAGATGGCGTAACGGTGGGTGTCGATAAGCCGCAGTAGGGGTCCAGGAGGAGGACGATTTCGGCCAGTCACTAGTTCAGTTGCTGCATGAATTTTTTTAACTGGCGTGACCTATGTTTGGCCCATCATTTTTGAGGAGTGAGATGGCCACAGTGAAGCTCAGCTGTATATGCAAAACACATGTCGATGTCTTCAGTGGCATGCCTGCCACGAAATCCCTACTTAGCTCCCTAGATGGTGCCCCCATCTTGTCACCAACACAGTCATCTCCATAGTCTATACTGACTCCACACACCATGTGTATCACGGTCGAGACCGCCGTGGCACGTAGACGAGATGTAGGCCTGATTTGTTCAATGTCCAGTTAGCACCTTTTGGCCACGTTCTCTATTGTTGCTGCTCATGATCCAGGGCACTCTGTATTTACCACGATGGTCTTCTGTTGATGGGGGCCATGGCGACCGTTGAGCTTTAAAATGTTATGGGGGACCACTTTATGGTATGGGTAATTTTTTTTAATAATGGGGCATATTTATTTAAATATGACAGTGGGGCATTCTCTTTTTTCCCACATGCTGTAAAAAACAAATGGCTAAATGTTTTCAAACTTAGTGGTTTTCCAAAGTGGGGGAAAATTTTTAATCAATGTGAAAAAAAAAAATTATTGGCCGACAAATGGCCTTAAGTTCCCCTGTGAGGGAAAATTGAAAATTGAGTCAGTTTTTTATTCCGCCATAGTGCGATGCCAGGAATATGATATTCCTGAGGTTTATTTTGCTGCCTAGATAGGCATGGTATTGTTTTCCACATGTTGAAGGCCCCTTTGATGGTGGAGTATAGGGGTATTTATAGTCATTGGAAATGTTTTTTCGTGACGGACACAATGGTGGTGTCATATTGTAATTTTGAGGCTGTTTCAATTCAGTTTTTTAGCCTCAAAGTTTTTCTACCTTGGAGTGCACTCTCGGTTGAACCCGACACTCCCAAGGTAATTTTATATGTGATCCTTGTACCTAGTGATATTTTCTATACACTTGGCAAATGCAGTGGCTGGTTACCCATGCATTTCGATGGGATGACATGGTCACCATAAGGACACTTATACTAGGGACTACAGACAAAGACACCCTAGACTCTATCCGAGGTTTTTTTTGGATCTACTTCTGAAGACTACAGACGAAGACACTTCAGAAGATTCTCTTCTTTTCTTCTTCTCTCCTCCTATTTGGATCTAAGGCTCATTTTATTGTATTGAGTGCATTTTCGGCATAGACCGACACTCTTATATGGCTCGTTTTTCCTTTGTAATAAGGTGCATTTTTGGCTGAGACCAACACCTTCTAGATTGAGTTCACCATAAGGAAGGATTTGATATTTATGGTGGGAATAGTCAGTGACCTACGAGAGGCAACATCCTCTGAGGATGACTTGTAGAGGCAACAGACCCAGAAGTGGTTGACCCTGAGGCACCCATGATGACCCTGAGGCACTTAGACGGCTGACCTAGTGGCAACGACCCATGGAAGTGGCTGACCCTGAGGCAATAGACCGAGATGTATACACAGTGAATCTAGCATTATTCACAATTGGAGAGCCAAGTGCAAAGAGCAAGAGCCTAGACCAAATCAACAATAAGGGGGAATGATAGGTTGCTTTTAGAGAAGTCAACATTAAGGGGGAATGTTACCTAATGTTGACTTGTTTTATTTTTTCTTTAGTTAGGATAGTGTACTTTAAAGGGGAATGTTAGAGTTAAAGTGCACTATGCCTTCACCTTGACACTTGTCAGTTTCTCTTGACAAGTGTCATGTGTTGAATATAGGCTTATGCCTATATATTGTAACCATTTGTATCAATAAAAAAATCCCTTCAATTTAAGTCCCAATAATTCGAACCGCCATCTCTCTAAGAACCAAGTGCCTTATCGCTTTGGTGCCACCGCATGGGCTAGAGGTGCCCATGTGAAGGGGTGAATTTCCTTCCCTCTCAACCTTACTTTGTCGCATTTTTCAACACAAAACAAAATGATCCTCCGTGAGGATTCGAACCTGTGCCTTTTGCTACCCTCATGTATTACTTCTACTGCAGTTGCCAACTGTGCTACCAGCGATTAGTGACCAAGGCTCCCTCCTTGGTGGGTAAAATGGATTTGTCTCTTCTAAGAACCTTTAAAATTTAAAAATATCTTCGCTATACACCACGATTCACATGAATTTGCATAACTAGGATTTTAATTTGAAAGCATTAGAGGATTTTGGTAAGGTGGGTAATCCCCATTTTATACACATGATAAATGTTCTTCCCACATCGGCGCTAGAAATTCAAATTCAAAATTTGAATTAAATTTAATAACCCTCCTTAGGGTTAGTTAAAAATTAATATAAATTAACTTCTTACTAATATCAAAAGTAATTAATAATTAATTTAAATAACTTGAGTTAAGTAAATTAAATTATAACTTATATTATAAATTAATTTATAATAAAAATTATATTAATTAATTTAAAACTTCCCTTTATAATATTATAAAAAATATTATAATATTATTCACTTGGGCTTCTTCTTTTGCACTTTGGACGACATCTGACTTCCTAAAACCGGGTCTTGATCAACTGAAACTGGAGAACCTAAAACTGATGCTACCCACTAAAACTGCCACTGATTGGTGTTGAAAGCTTGACATCAATGACAACTTATCTACTCAAAATATCCAATAGATAATTATGCTATGAAGCACTTTATTGATGCGACCTTTCCTTGCAGACTACATAACTGCTTGATAGTTGTGGAAGGAGGTATTTCTAGGATTGCCTTAACTTTATTTGGGTCTACTTCTATGCCTTTCTTAGAGACTATGAATCCCAGGAGTTTACCAGATGTGACACCAAATACACACTTCTTGGGATTTAGCCTAACATTATTCTCAATGAGGCAATCTAAAATCTTGCATAATACATCAATATGCTCATGGTGCAATAAATATTTGGCTAATAATTCATCCATGTAATCTTCCAAAATTTTATGTATGTAGTCATGGAAGATATAGGTCATGGATCGTTGGTAGGTGGTGCAAGTATTTTTGAGTCCAAAATACATGACCATGTAACAAAATATCCCCCAAGGTATTGTGAACACCTTTTTGAGTTGATCTTCTAGATTAATACAAATTCTATTGTATCTAGAGAAACCATCCATAATGGATAACATTTCATGTCCTACTATGGCATCTACCAATGCATCAATATTTGGCAAAGGAAACTCATCCTTAAGACTCGCTTTATTGAGATCTCTAAAATCAGTACAAATGTGAATCCTCCCATCAGGTTTCTTAATAGGTACCATGTTGGAAACCCATGGTGTATAATCAACTAATATAATAAATTTGGCATCCACTAGTTTTTGCAATTCATATTTTACCATTAAGGCAACTATTGGATGCATCTTATGCTGCTTTTGCTTAACTGGTTTGATACTTGGGTCCAGTGCAATATTATGTGTGACTAAATTAGGATCTAGTCCTGGCATATCCATATAAGTCCAAGCAAAAGCTTCTATCTTCTCTGTTAACAACTTTGTATAATCATCTTGTTCATAAGGGGATAGACCTTCCCCTAATTTGATGATATGGGGATTATCAAGATCTATGTTGATATCCCTATCAACTGTTGATGCAATTGACATGTGTGATCCATATTCCAACTTATGTAGAATAGGTATCAAGTGAATGTCATCAGTTGGGTTTACACCATCAATTGGCAACTCATTCTCAACCTTAGCTTGAAAGATATTTTGAGTAGTCCTTGGAGAAAAATGAAATGGTTGTAAAATTTTCTCGCAAGGCCAATACTCTGATGGATATGGGGAGAATATCCTTGATCAAAGTTAATTGCCTCAAGATTGAGGTGCAATGGCTTTGATGGGTTATTCAAATCTATTAATGGTGCAATAAAATCTATGGAAATCATGTTGATGGATATATGATATCCCTTGGATAGGCAAGTGAATCTAGATATATGAGGTTGTCTCCTAACTCATGGGGGTGGTTGTGGTGGAGGTGGAATGACCAGTGGTGGTCGATGTGGAATGTTATGAGCTTGATCTTCTAGTGGAAAAATATATCATCAAATAAGATGTTGCATTGGAAACATGTCGAAGAGGCCAATCGATGAGATCCCTCCCATCATTTCCACCATCTCTATGAAAGAGATTCCTAGTCTAGCAGACGAGGAACCATCTTAGGAGGTACACATTGAGTCATCTCAAGCCTCACTTTTGTTTACTCCACCTTAATCTTAGGTTACAATCCATATGGCTAGTACAGGGTTAGGAGAGTACTTAGTTAGGAATATCACAGCAATTTCATCCATCAAGATAGTGCAATATATGGGATGACCTCGTCTCTCCATAGGTAGCATTGTAGCTCTAGGTATACCACCCTACCAAAAAAAATTCATATATGGGGGAATTGAGTATGGAACATTGCTATTTCCTCAGCAAGAAGAAGATTATGAACCTTTCTTTGAGGATATAAACTACATGTCAAATCCTGACTATGCCATGCAATATCTCCATAACTACCATTGGCACGGTTATGGTCTAGGGTTATATGAATAGGGTACTCATGTTCCTTACCAGCAACAATATCAGTTACCATATGATAAATATGGGTTGGGACAAGCCAGTACCTTTAGATGTACTCTCATAGATATCTTGTCCCACTGTGATCACCATTGAAGTAGTGACAAAAATGGCTATGCCTAACATATTGAATTAAAATGCATCTAATGTAATTATTAAATTAAAGTATGTAAAAGAAAGATGATAAAGTAAGCAACTAAAATGACAAATATTTTAAGTAAAATGGGGTTTTATCCTTGTATTTATTAATTTATCAAATCAACAGTTACAATACATCCCCTTGAGGGCTTTTTCAATGTGATACATTTCAAGTTACAAAGCTTGAGGGATCAAATACCTCCATGAACTTAATGGCGTGCTTCTAGTGTTCTTCTCACACTCACAATATAGAGCTATCTTTGGGATACATTTATTTATATCCTTAGCTTCTCCCTCATGTATGGAATACATGTACCTACACACAAGAGATTGAAACATGTTAATAGCATATGCGTTTTGTAATGAAAACCAAGAAAAGTATGTAGTAATGAATATAAAAAATATTTGTGACTAATCTAAACTACTCCAAATGACTTGAAAACTTAGTATGATGTCTATTATATGATTTAGCAAGGATATGAGTAGAAATAAAAGTGAAATTATGAGCATAACCTGTGGTCATTTCTGGGAGGGACAACTAGGACTATAATCATAAAAACATTAATTGACATATCAAAACTACTCAAAAATTTACCAAATTTGGATATGATGTTAATATAATACTCTAAAATTGAACTACATAGAAATCATATCAAAATTGAGGTCCAATTCATGGCCATTCCTGGGAGTTCCAACTAGGCCTACTAACTGTCCCAAGGGGTAGCCACAAAATAGGGTGGTTTTTGCCACCAATTCCACTTGAATCTGGTCAATAATACTCCTAGGGGTATTGTCGTTGAATATTTTAAACTAACTCTCTGAATTGGTGGATTTTAGAACAAATGAATGTGTATTAGAATACCCTAAAAATGCCTTCGATTAAAGAGGTTTTCAAGGCAAATAGATGGGTAAATGTTGAGGGAAAATATTGGTAGCACTTCATGGTCAATAATTGTAGAGCTCTCTTTTTTTGAATTGGGTGAAAATACCTCAATTTATAGCCCAAGAGGGCATAGGGGAAAAAGGGGCAAGTTTAGGCATGTAATGCAAGTGCCTCCACTTGGCAATGGCTTTGCCATGCATAGGGTGGAAGAGGCTTCCCATTTGGGCCTCCAATTTGTAGGCCCTAATGGTCATGACAACCTCCCAATCTGTCATGAGTGATTGGGCAGGCTAAATGGTAGGAATTGATTACCATTTATCCCACCCTTTGATTTTTTAGGGGTCTGTAACATGGTCATACCACCTAGGGACGATTGCCTATGGTCATCCTTGGGTGGGATGGTCATGAACTATGACCATATCGAGGTGGGATGGTCATGAACTATGACCATACCAGGGTGGGACAGTCATGGCTACATGCCCCAAAACCTTCCAAAAGTGGGGTAAACCTTCCCAAAAGTGGTTGGGAGCCCTAATTAACCCCTGAAGGTTTCCCAATGGGGCCATACGATGTTGATAAGAGTGGCACATTAGTTGTCTTATCCGATTTACACGATTTTAGTGTCTACAACTTTTCCTTATCGTTCATTGATCAAGTTCTTGATACCTTAAATGGAAAGAAATATTTTTACTTTTTGGATGGTTTTACTGGGTAAAATCACGTCTCAATAGTAGAAGAAGATCAAGAAAAGACTACTTTCACATCTCCTATAGGTGCCTATGCTTATAATGTTTTATCTTTCTATTAGAATTATTCACTATTGAGATGTCATTGATGTCAAAGGCTGACTTGGTTGCTGAAGAACTATGGTGTGCTTGGACGAAGTATTCAAGGCAAATTGTTTAATTGATTTTAATATTTAAGATATCAAAGGGTTTACTTGATTTTAAATTAAATATTTAAATATTTAAATTAAATATTTAAATATTTAAATTAAAGTGATATGGGCCGACCTCTTAGGCATAAATTATCTTGAAAAGGTTGGATATAAATACAAGGTAGAAACTCATTTCTATATGTAATTTTTGAATGTCTTAATGATGTCGTGCTCATGAGATGCTTTCGATGAGGAGGATATTAGCAAGGGATGGAGCTAACCATGAAGTAGAGGTAATTTGTGGCTAGACGTTGTGTAGTAGTGACAAAGTAGAACAACCGACGATCGAGCAAAGTTATCTAGGGTGAAGTCATTGTGGTAGTCGAGCCTCGATGGTAGGACGCACTGCTGGTGTGAAGGATATGGCACTATGGATATGTCAATAACTTGAGGTAGTCAATTGCTTGAGATAGTAACAAAAATATTTGAAATTTTTTGAATGTAGATGTTAATCGCTTGAGGTAGTAACAAAAATATTTGGAGTGTTTTGAACGTAGATGTCAATCACTTGAGGTAATCAATCACTTGGGGCAGTAATAAAAATATGGGGAGAAGAATTTGAGCATGATCAGTTATTGCTTGAGCTATGGAAATTATAGGACTATTAATATTTGGAATCCCCACTAGAGTATTCACATCAAGATTGACAAAACTCATGCTCAAGAGAACCAGTGAAGAACATGGGGTTGTAGGTTTAATAGCATCAAGGATTCAATTTTTGGAATTTTTATTTGAGTTTGGGTTAAAGAGAATGGTTTAAATGCATACCTACAATATACGATAGAGAAAATGGTGTGTAGATGCTTTAGATTATATTCAGACAACACAAGACTTTTAAGCAAAAAGTTGCGAAGACCCAAGAATGCAAATAAATTGTGAAAATACTCTGCTAGATCAGGATAAAAAAGAGTGCATTTATCTTCATTTAAGGGGATCATTAGCTGTTGCTATCCCTGTTGACTGTTTCATGGAATAAAAGTTCTCTGACAAGTAAAATTTGACGTTGAACCACTTTACACTTGCATAATTTCACTATCGGAATAAATGGTAGAGATGACGATTTGATGCAGTTGGTCCATGACAAATTGTTGTACCTCTACTTCTTTAATTGAATGTTTTGATAGGTTGTACTCAGTGGATCCCACTACACCTATTGTTTGTAGCGGCTCTATCAAATTATTTTAGGTGGAATATTCATTTTTGGCCAAGATCTGGTTGAAAACAACTAAGCCAGTGGAAGTTGGAATTGGAAGTACATGTGCTAAAAATAAAAGGTATTAGAGTGCAGGTCCAAGAAGACATTATGAGAAAAATTTGATGCCTTAGAGAAGACTTGAGCAAGTTTTTGATCAGCAGACCTATATAATATTTTTTTATCAAATCAATCTAAGGTTGGTGCCTTAAGGAGATTGGTGTCTCCCGTAGGTTGGTGCCTATGTTATTGTAACAAGGATATTGGTGTCTCCTATAGGTTGGTGCCTACGTTATTGTATAAGGATATTGGTATCTCCTATAGGTTGGTGCCTATGTATTTTTATAAGGGGATTGGTGTCTCCTGTAGGTTGGTGCCTACAAATATTTTGAAGTTATAAAAGAAATATTTTGCCATGGTTTTCTCCCAAAAGGGTGTTTCCACGTAAAATCCTTGTCTCTTGTGTGTGTGGTAAATTGTGCATTGATTCATTATTGCATTTATATTATTTTAGTTATTATTTTATAAAGAAAAGTTTTATATTATACTATTTACCCTCCCTCTCAGTATAAGTGTGTGTTTCTATAATATCAAAGCAAGTTCCTTCATGAAAGCCTAACCGCTTGAATAAATATCTTACAAGAACACACATGGTTTATGAAGAAGGTTTTTCATCAAGTAGGACTCCATTTTTTTATGGGACTAACTATACCTTCTGGAGTGTGAGGATGTGAACCTATTTGATGAAACATGGCTACGATATATGGCAATATGTTGTGGATGGGTTCAAACCACCTACAACCCTTCCCACGAATCAAAATGACAAGAAACCATTTGAAAATAATACCAAGGCAATGAATGCAATATTAAGTGGGTTATGTAAATCATATTTTATTAAATTCATGCACTGCACCTCTTCAAAATAAATATGGGATAAGTTACAAAGAACATACGAAGGAGATGACAAGGTTAAAATGGAAAAACTTCAAACCTACAAGAGGGAGTTCAAAGACTTAAAGATAAAAGATGAGGAAAATATACCAAAAATCTACTCCATGTTGATGAAATTGTCAACACCATTCATGGACTTGGATAAAATATTGAAGACTCTACTATTGTTCAGAAAGTCTTAAGGTCACTCCCCATGAGGTTTGAAGTGAAGGTCTCAGCGATTGAAGAAATGAAGGATCTTAAAACTTTAAGCATGGATAAGCTACATAAAAATCTTACATCCTATGAGATGAGGACTAAAAAATATCAAACATCCAAATGGGAGACTGCATTTAAAGTTTCAAATAAGACAAAGAATAAGGAACCAAAGTCAAGTGAAGGATCGAGCAGTGGAGAAGAAGCTAACTTTGTGCGAAGGAATAATAAGGGAGAAAGTAAACACAAAGGTAAGTATACTTTGAAATGCTTTAATTGTGGTAATATTGGTCACTATGTACCTAAGTGCCCACAAGAAGGAAGTTGTAGCAGTGAAGAAGAAGAGGAATACAAGAAAAATAAGGAAATAAAATATCATCATGAAAATAAAAAGAGGTATGGTCAAATAAAGCATGAGAAGAAAGAGGTCAGCCCATAATTTATTAACTATGAGGTCTATGTCTTTGAACTATGTATATGACATCATTAGGGCAGCACATGAAGAACCTTATGGAAGCCATTATGTAATCCAAAGAACAACTAGTAAAATACTCCAAAAAGGTTATTATTGGCCTACTATGAATAAGGATACGCATAAATTTATTGATAGATGTGATGCTTGTCAAAGGGCTAGTAAACCTACACCTACAATGGTGTAATTTTCATGAGCTTTCTTATATGAGCATTTCTAGAGCATTGTATCAAGTTTTCTATCATATTTTCATGTATGTTAAGTTTCCATTATTATAGTTATAACATTGCATGTTTATTTCTATGCTTGTGATCACATTTCCTTTAAGTTTAAGGCTCCAAAATCTAACAAATTAATCAATGCAAACCAAAATATACTAATTTTATGAGGGATCAATTGGTCCTACAAAGTCCAATATCCATTTCTCAAATGGTTCGATGGTCAACCATGGTTGTTGTGGCATTTCATCAGATCATCATGGAAGGCTCATAGAATATTACCTCATATTTATGGTTACACCTATGCATGATGTGATATGACACTATTTTGAAAATATAACCTTCAATCTAAGTTATGGAACACTTTGTTTGATTAACATATGAGCTTCCATTAGAGAAAAATGTTGTAGGGTCTTCCTTGTAACAAGATAGTTAACAATATTTGCAATCATGGGGCTTTGATAGACACCATAAAAATATGTTCAAGTAGAAACATAACTTCAATAAGGGAATCTCCAATAGTTATAGGTAACCTGTGAAGTCAAAAACAACATTTTCTCTTTTGGGCTGGTCAATTGTTGTAATATCAAACTCTTACAATATAATAACCAACGATCAATATTCCATCCAAGACTGGCTTATTCATTAAATATTTAATTGCGACATGATTTGTGTGAACAAAAATTGAATATTCAATAATATAATATCAGAATTTATTGACAATGTTTACTGCTAAAAGAAATCGTTTTTCTATTACAATGTAATTTAGTTGGATTTTGGACAAGTTTTTACCGATGTAATAGATGGCATATGTGTCCTTGCTTTTTTCTATCCTAAAAATTATTGTAATGTTGCATCAAAGACATTAGTATATATATGAAATGGTAATTCCTAGTTTGGTCCCCTCAAGACTAGTGTTGAAATCAACTTTTCCTTCAAAGTGTAAAGTTTGTTTGACATTCTAGTGTGCATTCAAATTTAGTATCTTTAAACAACAGAGAAAATAAAGGATGTGCAATCTTACTAAAGTCTTGTATAGACCTTCTATAGTACTCAACATCCAAGAAAACTATAAATATCATGCTTTTTTGGGGTAGGTAGATTTTTAATGATTTCAATCTTGGTTGGATCTACCTTGATCCCTCGAACAAAAATATAAGATGGCCCAAAATATCCCTTCTATCATCATCATGTATCACCCATAATTTCTCAAGGAGAGTTTGATTTCTTGGCACCATTGAAGAACTTTGTATTCTAATCATAACAACTTCATGAAAACTATTATTGTAGAAAATAAAGTCGTCAATGTAAATTTTGACACATTCACTTGTCAAATTAGAGAAAATACTTAATACTGGTCTCTGAAATGTACCTAAAGAACACATGAATGTAGTCTTGTCTTGATCCTCAGGTGCTATTTGAATTTTATTGTATATGCTAAAGCCATTTAAGAAGGAAAAATGCTTCCTACTAGACAAATTATCTAGTACTTGATCATTGAAATGTAAGGGGAATTGATATTTATAGATTGCTTTGTTAAGCTCTCTATAAACCACACAAATTCATAAATTTTTACCTTTATTTGGTACTATCACTAATGAGGATACTCATTATCTATCAAATATAGGATAGATGAATCCAACATTTAAAAGTTTTTGCAATCCCCCTTTGACAATATATTAATTGCATAATTTATTCACCATTATGGTTAGTGTAGTAGCTTGGCACCATCCTCAATGTAAATATGATAAGTGCAAGTGCTATGATGAATTCATTTTATATCCTTATAATCTCAAGCAAAGGCTAAACTATACTCACTCAATAAGAATTTCAATCAATCTTTCCTCTTTTGTGATCAATTGACTGTTGATGTTTAGGTTTAATACTTGAGCAACTTTGATAGCCTTAATAAGGGACTCTTTCTCAATTCTATCAATATTATATGGGATAGCTATGGAACCTATGGAAACAACTTCATAAGAGACTTCATTGGTTTCTTTGGAGTGGAAAAGATGAAAGGTGTCATGAAGGGCCTCCTCACAACTCTTTTTCTCTCTCTCATCTTCTCACTTCAATACTAGGGGAAGTTTGTGAGCTTAGAGTCTAATTTTTTTGGATTAGTTGAAGAACACTTACATTTATCCTAAGATACTTATTTGTATAAGCTTAACCCCAATCTAGCCCTAATGCACATACAAATACAACAAACAAGGCCTAAATCTAAAATAACCTTTGATTTTTATGTGGAAGGAAATAACTATTTTTTTAGAGATAAGGGCATAATAAAATACAACAAAGGCTAAGATGTAGTTATATGTGATTTTAATTTAAATTTGAAGCTTAAATATTAGATTGATCCCTTATATTATTAAGAAAAATTAGTTCTTTAATTTTATTTTTGTCTATTTTGCTAATAAATAGAAAAAAACCTAATTTATAGAGGCAAAAAACATAAATTTACTCATAAATGCTTAAGTAACAAAGTTATGGGGTATACAAAAATGTTTTTACTATAGAGACAAAAATATTGTCGGTCTATAGAATTATCCATGATGCTATCAACTATCAATGACACAATTGCTTGACCTACAAAATAGACAAAAAATATGCAGTCAGTGGTACAAGGGCTTGCTTAAGTTGGCAGAGGAGGTTAGACTTCCTTGAGAAACAATCAAGACCCTATTTATATGGAAAGAGATGATAAACATGATAGAATGCAAGAAATAAATGCTAAATGATAAAAGCACCATTGGTCATGATAGCACCACCAATGCTTTCACTTAGTGTCAATGCTTTTACTTTGTGTAAACTAGAGAGCGATATCATCATCGACCTACAGTTTGACGATGTTGTTAGGACCCCATCTTAACACTATGATGTAAGATTTCTTGTTGAATGTGGGGGACACCCATAGTAATTTTTTTTTATGTTTTGTAAATGTGGGGGACACCCATGATAATATTTTCTAATAGTTGTGGCATTAGAAGCACCTAGACAAGTGGCACCATTTTATGTAACTATTATCAAGAATGTAATTATTTTATAGGTAGGAGATTCTAGCTCAGGTGGCATTTTGCATGTAAGCCAACCTTGAGAGTTAGGTGGTAGATAAATTCTTTAAAACTACGAGGAGAAAGAATGTATGTATCTTTTTTGGCATAATTGAATGAAATTATTGAAGGAGATTGCCCCCTCGAAGTGGCCTACGATTTTGTGTTATTTGTGAGATTGTTATTTTTTGCATTTATATTTCCAAGTTGTGTTGTGAGCATCTATGTTTATTTGCAATATTTGTGTGAGTGTTTATTTTTAATAGTAGGTTCCTAACAAGTGGTATCAGAGTGCTTTTCAAGGTCATGTTTTGCTACGGCTATGATAGTTCTTTCCCTTTTGACTATTAGGTATAAGATTTTGTGTTTCTATTGTCTTTCTAGTTTTCCTTAAAAAAATATATCCAACCTCTATATTTTTTTCTGCATTATTTATTTAGGTTTGAAACCTTGTGTCAAAGGTTGTAAAATATCATGGATGAGTTGTTAATAGCTAAGCTATATTTCTTGAAAAATGTCTAGTGAAGTGAGGAGCGATCTAGCTCCAATACCTGTTGGAGTATATTACATTATTTGGTACATGCTAATGTAACACCTTTGGTACATCTTTAGATTAAGAGTGTGTCTTAGATTAGAGCATGAGTATTTAATTTATGCAATGTAATAAATGCACAAGTGCACAAAGTATTTAATGATGTAAATGTGCATACTAGTCCATGCGCACATGAGTCCATAAAATAGGAAAGTGAAGAGTCTCAAGAAGAGTGAAGGCCAAGAATACTCCATATGAAGAGTCACATTCCATTATATATAGGTCTATATGTGAGTGTGAAAGAGCATAATGTAGTGTACACAATAGTACACAATGTAGAGCTCAATGTAGGAAACAATGTGGATTGCCCATGTATGAAGTATGGAGTATTTGAGATCTCCATTCTATATAAAAATACTATTTTTGTGATATTTTGTTTTTTTTTTTTTTTTTTTTGAATTTACATGGTGGAATCGATAGCCACCACGAATCCGGGCAGGCTATCCAGCTTTTTATGGCTGCCACAGTATTCTATGATGTTCGCCCCAGAAGCCGCCACACATATCTTCGCGTAGTCCGCCCCTATAACCACCATGCCATAATCATTTTAAACCTTTTACGCCGCTAAAAGCACCAAGAAAGGGACAAGCGTTCAATCCGACGAGGCCCGAGATTTGAACCTTGGAACTCCGCCCCCTTATGGGGTTTGGATGAACTAATTGGTCTACACCTCGGACCTTTTTTGTGAGATTTTTTTAATGGTAGTTTTTTGAGTAGTTGCAGAAGTTATTCATGAGTTTTATATGTTTAGAATATTGCCATTATATTATATTTGATATAGCATTCTTATTTTAGATTTTGTGGTTATTTTTCATTAAGCATTTAGTATCAAAAGCTAACAGTGGTATCAGATCCACAAGGGATATTGATAAGAGATAGGGAGAGTCACAAGAGAGATTGAGAGGAGATAGTGAGATTTCATTTTTAGAATTTTAAAAGTTATTTTTTGGCTAGAGTCTTTCCATAGGGTTGGAAGAAAACTTGTGAAGACTAGGAATTAGAAAAGATTGCTTTCTACTAGATTGAAATATAACTAGTGAAGTTTAATAATTTTAGAGATCTAGAGATTTGGATGTATTTTATTTATGATGTCTAAGTTTTGTTACAAAAAATTAGTTCTCAAATGTTGAGAAGCTTCCTACAACAGATAGAGAAGAATTTAATATTTGATTTCTTGAAATTCTATGTGCATTCCTCATGCAGGGATTAGTTTTTGAGTTGTAGGAAAATAGTAGAAAAAGGAGGTCCAAGAAAGAGGTCCCATTGGAGATTGAAGATTGAATATTGAGGAAACCCAAGAAAGAGGTCCCTATAGATATTGGAGATTGAAGATCAAGGAGACTCAAGAAATAGGTCCCCATAGAAGATTGAAGATTGAGGAGACTCAAAAAAGAGGTCCCCATAGAAGATTCAAGATTGAAGAAAGAGGAGAACCGAGAGAAGAGATCTCAAGAAAACTTGGAAGGAGAAAGAAGAATGCTAGATAATACCTATTAAAGAAGTTGAAGAAGTGGCAATTGGAGAATATTTGAAGAAAGCTCAAGGTGGAAGATTGCAAGTAGGAGAAACTCCTAAAAAGAAGAATTTGGGACAATTGTCGCCATCCGACAACAAGCCCAAAAGGAAGAAGGATTTGGCAAGAAGTTTTCCAAATTTTGAAAAGAATTTTTGAAGACCTCAATACATTCATATTCTTGAGGAAGAGACCACCGATTTGAGAAATTTTAAGACAACCATTAAGAATTTGAAGGCTTATTTGTAGAGGAGAGTTTTGCTGATTTTCGTGATAGAAGTTGAAGGGTCATAAGATAAAAAATTGAAGGTAACATAGAGTTGCAAATTAAATAAGATTTGGACAGATTTTGAAGTGCCCTTGAACAACCAATTTAAGGAATTATTGAAAGCAATCTAAGGTAGCAAATTGGAGGATTTAGAGACTATTTTTGAACAACAAGATACAGGAGGAGAAAAAAGATTTTTGGAGTAGTAATTTAAGAGTTTTGGACTAAAATTGGGCAGCATTAAAAGGAGATAGTAGAGCAGTGATTTGAAAATTTTTGGGGCAGATTTGAGAGAGCTTTAGACAAAAAAAGTGAAGGAAAATTTGGAAGAAATTGAAGCTAAAAATTGCAGAGATTTTAGACAGTAAGAAGGCAACAATTGGAGATGCAAAAATCAGAGAAGTTGAAAATAAAGAAGGCTGATTTCAAACAACATTTGAAGAGAAAAAAAGGCTAAAAATTTCAGCATTCTATAATAGTTGTCTGGCAAGGAGAAAGAGAAGATTTGAACAATATACTTTAAAGAGGATAAAAGTTGATTTTGGGGAAACAAAGTAAAAGGTAGTGAAGCTACAAAATTCATAAATTGAAGACAAAAAAGGTAAATCAAATCATCAAGGAGACTAGCTACAAAAAGGAATACAAAGAGGTTTGTAACATTGGTGCTATAAAATTTTATTATTCAAGCATTCAAATTATATTATTATAAAGTTTTTGAAAGCACCATATTAGAGTTATTAAAGCCAAAAAAATATAGTTTAAGATAATTTTCTCCAATCCAAGGAAGGAGGCATCATTATCATCGTAGAATCTACAAAACACAACAAAAGTAAAAAATATTTCTTGAAAGGGAGTAATAAGGAGAAAAAAAATTAGTATATATATATATATATGTTGTTTTTATAATCCAAGGAAGTGCAAAATTTTTAAGTCTTATTGAATAAAATAAAGAGACCAAATAGTGCAAAAGAACAAGGTAGAGTTTCCAAATATATCATACCAAAGGAGTGGTAGAACCACCATATTGAAGGAGGAGCCACCATAGTGAAGAAGATCCATCGCGTTGGATGGAGGAAGCAACATAAAAGAGGAAGATAAAACATCATTGGAAAGATATTTTAAGCACCATAGGAGGAAACATTATTCAAGAGAAGTTGATATGTCATTGAGTAGAGATTGAGCGCTAGAAACTGAGGAGCCACCAAAGTTGAGAGCAAGCATCATTAATAAAACAATTTGAGCATCAAAATCATACGATGTTTGGAGTGAATCATTGAAATAAATCCAAACACCATTAGAAGGAATTCAAATAGTCATTTGTTGTTACTTCACTGAAGATACATTGGAAAGAAGACATTGAGTGTTGAGGAACTGAAGAGTAGAAGCATTGGAGGTAAATAATTGAAGTTGTTTCCAAGTGTAGAGGAGAAGCAGTGCATTACCAAGCATAGATAAGAAAAGGAACGTCACCAAGAGGAGGAAAATACATTACATGGAGGAGAAGCACCAACGATTTGACCTAATTATCACTTGGGAGGAAAAAATATATTTTCCAAGTGTCACAACATAGATAGTATCTCCAACCAATGCCATGGAAGTGAAACGTCTCCTGGTATCCATAAGTGCATGAGGTACAAGTCATACAAACATATTAATGAGAGAAGAGAGTGGTGCAACTTAGTGGAGCACTACACATTAATGGTCAGAGAAGCCAACAAGCTCACAGAGGAAGGTCAGAGTCTTGAAGACTAAATTTAATGAGTGCCATACACAAGGAGAAGCATTAAATATATTGGAGAGAGAAAAAATGTTTGGAAGTTCATTTATGGAGAACACCTAAAATAGAGTGTGGGTTGCAGAGTTGAAAAGTCTCACGAGGGGCAAGCCTAAAATGTAGCGCGCCATATTCAAGGAGGTAAATATAACATTTAAATTAAATTTGCTTTTTACAAAGGTTAAGGAGGTATAAGGAATATCAATACTAATGTTAAGATTAATTAATCTATTATGCTTGAGATTAATTGAATGAATGGAGGTATAAGGTAATGAATTGATAAATTATAACATTAGAAGATTTATTGAATGATTTGGAAGACTTTTGAAGTAAGGAAAATTTAATTTGAAAGTTTTTGAAATTACTTTATTTGAAATTCAAGCATAGAAATATTTACAAATAATTTGACTTAGAGGAATAAGTATTTCTACATCGCAATAGGAATATTGAATTTACAAATATCTTTGTTTTCTAAATTTCTAGTTTTGGAGTTACAAGGAATTCAACCCCAACATAGGTTTCTGAAATTTAGAAACCATATTATTAAAAATTGAGAGACTAAAATTTAGAGGCTAACATAGGTTTCTAAAAACATAGGTTTTGGAGGCTAAAATTTGGTTAAGTATACTTATGAGAAGAAAACGCTTGCCATTTTACATGTAGTCAATTGTTAACGTTCATATCTCATTGGGAGACATTTTTCCATCAAGACTGATCATCCAAGTCTTAAGTATTTCTTAGAACAAAGGATGAAGACATTAGAACAACAAAAATGAGTTTCTAAATTGTTGGGTTATGACTACAACATCACTTATAAGAAGGATAAGGAAAACATGGTTGCGGATGTTTTATGTTGACTAGATGAAGAATAGACTATGTTAAATGCTATCTCCACACCACATCCTCAGTGGATTCATCAACTATGTGATGAAATGATCAAGGAATCCTCTTTGGAAGTGCTCATCCACAAACTTTAAGCAAATCCTCATTCATGCCCTGGCTATACTTGGGATGACCATGATTTATGGTACCATGACCAAATTTTTGTACTCAATCAGTCATAAATAAAGGACCTCATTATTAAATAAATCCATGTTTTTCAATTGTTGGTCATTTGGGGTTTCTCAAAACTTATACAAGGACCTGTTGGTCATGAATCTGCCACAGGAAAGGATTTTACGCTAAATGCACCCTAGACCCGGCCAACATTGAAAGGCTGGGAGAAAGAGATGTCTCCCAGACCAATCTCCAGAGAGGGCTGGTTCCCTTACTAAATCTAAGCTTGATGAAGACTAGAGTTACTAGAAAGGAATTATAAATGTGTAGAAAGAAACAGGAAATATAGCCACAGGCCAAATTTATCAGATCAGGAAATATTAGCAGCAGATAACCTCAAGCACACTAACATCATATAATAGAAGACATTGACGTAATTAACTTACAACCTTGCACAGAAAACCTCCAAGATCACATTCCAGAACTCACTTCCTCATTAGAAATATCTAAACTCATGCAAAATTTAAATTAAGCAGTAGATAAGAAATACGAGCGTAAATTAGGAATGTATATGATAGAAGGAAACACCACACAGACAGTTGCTTGCAAAACCAGAGGCCAAATATCTTTCATTCATGCAAAGAACTTGAAAGCTTTCAACAAAAGTCTCTCTCTCGATCCCTCTTTCTGAGATCTACATTGATTTATATAGAAGTCTTGCTTCTTTACAGCATTAAAAATTTGCAACGAACTTCCTTGAGATCTACAAAATGTGCAACAGAAACAAGGAAATGATCCCCTTAAACCAGCCTTGGAGAAACCAAAAATTGAATGAAACAAGGAGTCGATCGTCTTCATTAAATGGTTGTTCTTGAAACATGCTTGAACCATTAGAAAAATCACGAACAGTAGCTTTGAATAATGGAAGTCTTTAATTCTGGTGGCTTGGACACGTTCTTCTACCTTGCTCGCATTGGAAAGCAACAAAATATTTAATTTTGGAGTGCTTTTAATCATTGGAAATCGTAAAACTTCATCGGGCCGTTTGAACTACTTTCTGGCATGAAACTGTAACAGGTCGCAAAAACACGACATGTCACAAAATCATGACATATCTTTGCTCTGTACAATTTTGTCACTTTGGGATCGCAAAAATCAACCATGTCATGAAATCATGATGTATTCATCTCCTTTGTCTCCTTCGCCACCTTAGCTCACGAAAACATGATGCGTCGCAAAATCACAACGTTCCGTACTATTCTGCTCTTTGTTCGCTTTGTTTTCATGAAACTATGACCTGTCGTGAAATCACGACGTTCTTTCATCGGCATCTTTATTTTATCTCTGGGTCATGAAAACCAAACAAGGCGTGAAATCGCTACACTATCTCCCCGCTGCTCAATCTCGTCTTCTATGTTGCGAAAATCCAACATGTCACTATTTCGTGATAATTTTCATCCACCCTGTACGATCTTGCTTCAAACCTGCGAAAACAATACATGTCGCAAAATCGCGACAGGTTCTATCTCCTTAGACTTTTCTGCTCTTGACCACGAAAATTTGTCATGTCACAAAATCATGACATTCCATACAATTTGGCTGCTTCCTTGCTTCCTCCCTGCGAAAACGCGACATGTCGCGAAATCGCTACAATTTTCTGCACTTGGTCCTTTCGCTCCAATATGTCACGAAATCGCGACGTTTCCTTGCTTTCTCTACTGTTGCCGCTTCCTGTCGCAAAATCGCGACAAGTTTCTCCTGCTGGACCTCATCTTCGAAAGTGTCGCGAAATCATGACGCCTTTCATGCCTTGTACTTTCTATTTCAACTTTGTTGCGACCACGCAACACGTCACAATTTCGTGATGTCTTTCGCCTTTTGTGCCTTATTCATTATTCTGTCACGATATCGCTACAAAGTTTATTGTCATCACCCTTTGCTTAGTTATGTCATGATTTCGTGACCTTTTCTCTTACTATACTCCATGGCCATTGTAAGTCATGAAAACGCGACATGTCGCGATATCACGATGGTTTTGCTATGCTACCTCCATTGACCACTTTGACCGCAAGAACCCAACACGTCGTGATATCGTGACGGTTTTACCCCCTTGCTGTCGTTGACTGCGTTGACAGCGATTTTGGAACACGTCGCGATATCGCGACGTTTTCTGACTTTAGCTTCTCTCTCCTCAAATGACCCATGATAACGCGACATGTCGTGATATCGTGACGATTTTGAAACTGTGCCCTCCATGCTGCTTTTTGTCGTGATATTGCGACAGTCTTCGAACTTAGCTTTCTTTTGCATCAAAACCTGTAAAGGAGTGAGAACTTCAACATCTTATGCAGGAATAATGAACAATCAAAATAATGTGGCAAAAATGCCAACATTCTTGGCGGCTCGTGGGGTATACAGTTCTATTGTATGCACGAATCCCAGGCCTGAATCCATTGGGCAACAGAGTCAAGAAAAACTGAGAACAAAAAGATAGCTGATGGGGTACATCTCAGTGAACTGCTGCAACAAAATTTTTCTAACTTACTGAAAACTCAAAGGAATCTGTATTTGGCTTAGCTTACCAGGTTGTTGTAAAAGAATCTCCATGAAAGCACCTAGAGTAAAAAAATGGAAATGAATGAAATGAACGGAGTGATGGCCAGCAAATGTGTAGGCTGTGGAATGGGAATGGAAGGAGAAATGAAGGAAAATGAAGGAACAACAGCGATAGATACAGTAACAGAGTGCTTATGTGCTACCAGCTGCGGGGATGGAGGAAAAGAAACGAATAATGGAAGGGAAGCAGGTGGGATGATGGAAGTGGTGGAATGAAAAAGGTGGTGTGAACTGTGGCTATGATGAAGTACTCACAGACAAAATACTAGAAGAAAAGGAAAGTAGAAATGGTAACATCAGAGGGGGGGAAAAGAAACAACAGCAATGGCTTGATTACTTGCAAAAGAAAAAGGAGTAGGAGAAGAAGGGAATGAAGAGGGGAAGAAAGAAAAGAAGGGAAGGGAAGGAAGAAATTGACAAAATCCACCATCTATTGGGAAGGAAGAGAAAAAAGAAAGAAATACATACCTGCAGGCTCGCACACAAAAAGAGCCGAAGTTGACAGAAAAAATCCAAAATACTTTTTTTTTTCTTTTCCTATTGTTTTTTTCTCTTTCTTTTTTTTTTTTTTTTTTACTATATACAAAATTTTGCAACATGATTGGCATGCCACCACCACAAACCCAGTCTCAGGGGGTTATCTAGTGAATCTGTAGTGTCCCGACCAGATCTGATTGTATTTTAGTCGATCTTCAATTTCTGCATGTTCCAAGGTCCTTCCATTAATGATGGGAGCTTCTGGAACAGAGGACCTATACACCATTCTTGCTGACTCTGGCTTGCTCACCATCTGCTTGAGACAGTGGTGTCTGGAGTTGCACTTTTTCATTACTAGATTTAGAATCAATTTGGGTTCAACCCCAAGTTTTTTCACTACATTATTTGTGAAGCCCACAGCATCAAATTACAGAGTCCTAAATTGATCAGGCACAAAATTCTGATCATCTTGCATCTTGAGTTCAATATTCTCAGGCTTTGTAATGGAACAACAGCCAATCACAGTCTCCAACATTTCATTGAAATCAAGCATTAAAAACCTGTCTTCCAACTAAAGCTCATCCAAAACCTCATTCATCAAATCAGACCCCTCTAACTCTTCGGTTAGCATGTTGACAGACTGCATGGCCTTTCCTGCTTCATCCAACATTTCAATATGAAAAGAGGAAGGTTTTTCATTATGAATCTGGAGTCTTTTTCCTTTGAAAGGGATCTCCAATTGCGAATAATCCAGTGCAAGGTAACCTCCCAACTTTGCAGTAAATTCTCTGGATAAGCACATACTGAAATACGGTTCTAGTTCGACCACAACTATCTCTTGAATGACTGATATTTTGAACTACCAAGGTATCTTGTATTCCTTTACCAGAGCATTGATGATTTGTGAACTGATTTGAGAACCTTGGTTTGTAACAATCTCTCATGGGACTCCAAACTGTGTAAAGATATCTTCATACAAGAATTTTGCTACCTTTTCATCATGAGCATGCTTGAGTACTTTTACCTCCACCCATTTAATCACGTATGTTGGAATATATTACATCATTTGGTTCTTTACTAATGTACCTTCATGGGTACATATTTAGATTAGGATTATATTAGGAGATAAATAGTTTATTAGAGTAATTTAATAAATGCACAAGTGTTAGAATGTGCAATGATGTAAATGTGCATGTAGTCCACATGTACATGAGTCTTAGGGTTGAGTGAGAGGCAAGGAATCTATCTTTCTATATAAAGGCCTCATTGTGAGTGTTTGAGAAGAGAGTTGTGTAGTGCATAAGTGAGAGTAGTAGTAGGGCACAATGTAGCTCCATTTTGATATCATGGAGGAGTTGTAAACTCCATGAGAGGAGCATTGTAATTTTCGTGAGCTTTCTTATATGAGCATTTCTAGAGCATTGTATCAAGTTTTCTATCATATTTTCATGCATGTTAAGTTTCCATTATCATAGTTATAACATTGCATGCTTATTTCTATACTTGTGATCACATTTCCTTTAAGTTTAAGGCTCCAAAAGCTAATAGTGGTATCAGAGCCACGGTGGATCAAAGGAAATCTCAAAGTGATCACCATTGCTATTGTTGAGTATTTTCAAACCGGATAAGCCATAGTGCATCGTTGCATGCAAATACCATCACAATAGATTTTTGATAGAAGTAGCTCTAGATAGAAGAATAGAAAGTAGAGAAAGCCACATGATTGATTTGGCTAGAGTTTTTCCACAGAGTTGAAAAAACTTGTGAAGACTAGAACTCAGCATTGCATCCACTAGATTGGAAATCCAACTAGTGAAGATTATTTTCTATAGAGTCATAGGAATTTATTATTATCTCTAATATTTCATTGCAAGAGAGAAAAGAAGTTTTCAAGAAAACCATTGGGTTACTATCATCTAAGTTTTTCTTGTTGCAGAAAATTAACTCTTAGAAGGTGGGAAGCTTCCTACAATAGATAGAGAAGAACTCCATCTTCGTTGCCTGAAGGTCGACGTTACTTTCCTCGTGCAGGGATTAATTCTTTGTTGTAGAAAAATAAGGATTGAATATTTGGAGGCCTAAGGAGAAAGGTCCCATTGAGATATTTGCAGATTGAAGACTCCTAGTTGAAATATTGAGGAGAAGATCTAGTGGCCAAGGAAGCCACATTGAAGATTGCAAATCTAGGAAGGAGGTCCTAGAAAGAAGACCCCATTGAATATTGAAGAGACTCAAGGAGAAGAGTCCTAGAAAATATTGGAGATTGGTGATCTCCATTGAAGACTGAAAACTTCACATTGAAGAAGAGGTCCATTGAAGGCCCTATTGAAGAACTTCCATATTGGAAGATTGAGCATTGAGAAGAACTAACAAAATGTTCTATTGCATATTTCAGTAGCAACAGATTCAGGAGATCCTAGAAGAAGATCTCACTATGAAACTTCCATAGTTGAAGATTGAAGAGGCCAAGGAAGGTCTCATTGAATATTTTGAAGCTGCAAGTTTGAGGACCTTGGAGAGGTCTCAAGGAGAAACAAGAAGAAGGCTTGGTGAGCCTCATTGAAGGAGTTCCTAGAAGAACTCATTGGAGAAATTACTACCAAGGAAGATAGCTAAGGAATTGGGACAATCGTTGCCATCCGACAACAAGCCCAAAGGAGAAGGTTTGGCAAGAAGATTGTCAAATCACAAGGTAGTTTGGAATAGATCTCAAGATTGACAAGATTGTTTGAGGAGGAGATCTAGTTTGAAGTCAGAATTTGACAAGAGAAAGGAGATAGAAAAACCACCAAATCTGAGAGATTTGGGGGCCATCATTGAAGGGTTATTGAGTGAACATCTCAGCTGTGATTTGGGGGAGGATCCTACCAAATTTTTGGGATTCAAGGATAGATTTTCAGTGAAGGTATTGACTACTTTACAATCTGAAATTTTTCAGATTTAAGGATAGAAAAAGGTAGCAATTTGGGCAGCGTTAGTGACTACTAAAGATCAGATTTTAGAGGTACATCCTGAAGGAGCATTTAAGCCACCAAGTTATAGTATTGGGCAACATATTAGTCAAGTATTGAAGCTGCAAAAAGGTGAGCAAGTGAGCTATTTTGGACAGCCTAGAAGAGCTGCAATAACATCTACAAAAGGTAACAAATTTAAGTGACTAAAGTCACTATCATCATCATCATCTACAAGGAAAAAGGTATGCAACAAAAGGTGCAAAAGTTCATTAGTTAAGCCTTTATATCTGGATTCTCATTAAGGTTATTAAGCACCAGTTTCAAGTTTAAAGGTTGCATAAATAGGATTTGTTTCAAGTCTTCAAAATTAGTGCAAAAGGTATCATCTACAAGGTCTAAACCTGCACATAAGAGAAAAATAGAAGTTAGGTACATTTCAAGAGAAAGAAATTGATCAACATTCTATTGTTTACTCTAAGAAAAAAAGACTACAGATTACATAAAGTTAATAAGCTTGGATAGTGAGTATTGAAGTAACCAAGCAAGGAAGGAGTTGCCAAATGTTGAAAGCAACACTCGGTTTCACCCCAACCAACATTACAAAAGATAAGGAGAACTGGTTCAAGATCACAGGGGGGCAAACGTCTACTCTACGTTTGCATAACATCAAGATTAAAGGTGTCATAAGAGAGCACATATTGAAAGCACTCAAAGTGCAATAGTTAGGAAAGCTAAGCACTATTCAAGAGGGAAAGTTACTAAGAGCACCATGCTTAGAATCTGAAGCATAGCTACATAAGAACAAAGGGATAACAAGAGTAAACCTACATACAAGTTGCAGACAACAAGGAGGTGATAGCCATAGAAGGAGAAAGACATTTGTTTAGAGATGTCTAGCATCAAAAGAATATTTGGAGAAGACATAAGAAGGTGCACAAAAATACCTTTGGTGAAGGCAAAGAAAGGTTTGTCAAAAGGTCCGCTCATCAATCTAAAAGGAGAGCACAAGCAGCATATTGACGTCAAGAAAGAGTGCGAATACAACCAATACATAGTGAATAGACACACATTGATCACAGGTTTAGTTGAGTGGATAACATAGCTCACAACATTGCTTGGAATTCACTATCACACACACATCGAAGAAGTTAGACTCTCATCAAAGACAACAGTTTGGATAGAAGAGTTCTAACACGTCTAGGAGGTGGCCAAAGTACCAAGTACTTAAGATCTTCAAACTCGCCAAAGGAGGTGAAAATTTGCAGTAGAAGCACCATATTGAAACCTTTCAAACACTCACAGGTGTAGTGAAGGAAGAAGACATCATTACACAGCGAAGGAAGAAGATAATCGTGCACCAAATGAAGCTTTATGGAGGTAAAGGTCATGCAAAAGTGAAAGAAGATACTTGATAAATTTTGCAAGGAAGAAAGTGCCACTTGGAACAAGGTGGAATCATTTCATAATGTTTACCACCAAGAGAAGTGCTCATACAGGGTGTAACTCTAAAAAAATAAGCGTTCATATGAAGTGTAACTCCCAAAAGGAAGCACTCCATACAAAGTGTAACGTCCAAAAGAAGATTGTTACCACTTGTCATCAACCTTCCAGAAGGTGTAGCACTCAAGAGGGCATCATTTATCCTAAGTCTGATCCACCTAATAACACCCAACCAAATAAGAGTTCATTTTTTCAAGATTTGTGACACTTGTCATAGTGGACAACCATATTTTGGAGGCGCTTATACAAGAGCATGTAACAAGGAGTGAGAGAAATAAAAAAAGGCATAGAAAAGTGTTGAGGAGCATTAAAGCCAAAAGGAGTGCATTGAAGAACATAGGGACAACATTGAAGAATGAAAAGCTGCCATAGAAAAGCATTGGACAACATTCTACCATTGGAGGAGACCACAAGGGACTACCAAATTCATACCATAGTAAGAAAGCACTTGATATAAAGGTAATATCTAAGTTTTATTGCCTTCATAAAGTTGTAAGGAGTGATAATATTATACATATCAACTTTAATATTAATCTAGGGATATTTAGTAGGAGTTATAAGGTAGTGGAAGATACCCTAGAAATCACATTATTAATTACATGAAGAAAGAAGTTAAAAGTTGAAGAGTCTAAACTATTTCTATTGCTTCAAAATATTTGCAAATTTTAAAGTCAAGGAGATAAAAGGATTAGTAAAACTTAATTTGCAAATACTTAGTATTTCTAAAACTTCTAATTAGGGAGATATAAGGAATCCTACTTCAACTGAATTTCTAGAAGTTTAGAAACCTATCATTGCATTGAATCATAGTTGAAGAGATTAAGATATTGCTTGCATCAAAATTATAGTTGGAAGATTAAGATAGAAGGACATAGACAATCCAACTAAAGATATTGAACTCTTATCTTTGAAATTGCATTTCTAAAAGACTTTCTACAAATAGTTGGTTGCAAGTGATAGAAGTGAATCATATTTATAGCATATATCATTACTAGGGAGATATAAGATAGTCTACTACAAAGGATTCATCAAAACATTTCTAAAATAGAACCTAAATATAAATATGTCAACCTCAAAGAGTGAAGTAAACAATGATATGAACAACACCATTAGAAGGGAAAATATTAATGTTATTAAATCAGGAATCAAGAATCTACTGAATAAAACCAAGAACTTAGATCTTGGTTCAAGATTGATCTATAGTGAGGTGCTAAAAGAAGATTTCACTACTATGGAATTTTATCTTCATGCTAGGCTTATTGAAGCAATTGAGAATGAAAAGAAAGATATTCTAGTTCCTTTGGAGTTTGGGAGCATTCTATACATGGCATTACTTTCACTTCAAACTCACAAAGAAGTGGTTGCAAAGCAAAAAGAATTAATTGAACTACTCAAAGTAAAAACAAAGATAGATGAATCATTTCTAGAGAAAGTGTTTCAAGCATCATGTAGTACTAATACTTCAAGATCTACTAACTCAAAATTTTATCATGATGCTTGTTCAAAATTTTTGTACACAACAAGGATAGTAGTGAAAAGGACAAAGGCAAAAGGAAAATATTGTTGCAGGAATCAGGTGATAGTACAACCACATATGAAAGTACAATAACTAGAACCAAAGACAAGAAAGAAGAAAAGAAGAGGAGGCATCATATCAAGGAGGAATACAATGCAAGGTAAACTAAAAACAACAAAAGAAAAGAACCTCATCAAGATGAAGACTATTCAAGAGTCAAAGATCCATATTGAAGACTAAAGTCTTCAAAACCAAATAATGTAATACAAGGGGGTGTTGGAATATATTACATCATTTGGTTCTTTACTAATGTACCTTCATGGGTACATATTTAGATTAGGATTATATTAGGAGATAAATAGTTTATTAGAGTAATTTAATAAATGCACAAGTGTTAGAATGTGCAATGATGTAAATGTGCATGTAGTCCACATGTACATGAGTCTTAGGGTTGAGTGAGAGGCAAGGAATCTATATTTCTATATAAAGGCCTCATTGTGAGTGTTTTGAAGAAGGAGAGTTGTGTAGTGCATAAGTGAGAGTAGTAGTAGTAACAATGTAGCTCCATTTTGATATCATGGAGGAGTTGTAAACTCCATGAGAATGTCTTTGGTCCTACAAATAATGCTTGAACCATTCAAGAAATGGGGGATTGATTTTGTTGGGCCAATAGATCCTCCAAGTGCAGGAAATAAACATATACTTGTATGTACATATTATGTCATCAAGTGGTTTAAGTAAAAGCCTTACCATGAGCACAAGCTAAACCAGTTACTGATTTTATTTACTCACAAATCATGCAATGCTTTAGAGCACCTAAAGAACTAGTTTTAGACCATGGGTCCCAATTTCTCTCCAAAGTAATTGAACACTTTGTTAAAATCTACCAAATAAAACATAGAAAAATATCACCATATCACCCTCAAGCTAATGGACAAGTAGAAGTTACAAATAAGAAACTTGAAAAGATAATCACAAAAACTATAGTTGTCAATAGGGTTGATTGGGCAGAAATATTAAAATAAGTTTTATGGATATATAATATAACTTGGAAAACTACCACAAATTTTCACCTTATGAAATGGTTTATGGAAATCAAGCTATTATGTCTATTGAATTTTAAATAGAGACTCTTCATACAATGGTACAACTTGATATGAATTTGGATCAAGCACAAAAAGATATATTGGAAAAATTAAAAATTCTAGATGAAAGAAGACTAGAGGCATTACATAGGACTGAATTAACTCAACAACAAAGAAAGAAATGGCATGATAAACATATTGTACCATGAGCCTTTCAGCCAAAATATTGGGCCTTACTATTTGACTCTTGCTACCAATATTTCCAAGGTAAGCTAAGGACAAGATGGCTAGGACCCTATGATATTGAAGAAATATTTGGAAATGGTATAGTTAAACTTAATCGTATTGATGATTCAACAAGAAGATTACCAGTTAATGGACATAGGCTTAAGATCTATAGGAAGCCATTATCTAAATAAGAATTTATAAACCATCTTAAGCAACAGGCTGATTTGCAAAGCATTTCTAAACTACAATCAACTACTAGTAAATAAAAACTTCTCTTTTCTATCCTAAGAAACAAAAATATTATCTACTAAATAAAAGTGTTGCTTTGTAATCTAATATGTTTAGTAAATAAGTTTAGTCATTAAAAAAATTGTAGTCTAATAAGTTCTCTTGTTTGAATGAGTAGATACCAATAAATAATATGGATGGCAAAAATCTTTACACTACTTGGCCAATGAAAATAGATTATTTCTAATATATATTTCTTGAAGATAAACTAGAAGATCACTCTATAAGATGGATGGCAAAAAATTTTACACTACTTGGCAAAAATCTAATATATTTCTTGAGGATAAATTAGAATATCACTCTATGTTCTTTAAATATGCTTCCTTTGTTTCATAATGAGTTCTACTATACAACGTTTTCATCTTATTATTCACCACTTTTTAGTAATAGTATTAGGTTTTAAGAAAGAAGTCATATTCAGTGTGTGAAGGCATGCTCTTACCTTACAATAAGGACAATATATATAGTCATGATGGTATCAACAATTTATAAACACAAGGTACTGAAAACCTTGTTTCATATAGCCCATAAATAATAAAAATGAAGTAAAAAGAATTGTAAGGATAAGACTACACTTCCATCCAGATGGAGATGTGATATGAATCCCTAAATTTCTAACTTCTCTTAAGTAAAAACAAAAGGTCATAAGGATATAATTACACTTCCATCCAAATGTATATGTGATTTGAATCCCAAAAATCTTAGTTTTTTACTCAAAAGATAAATTCGTAAGGATAGGGTGACAATTCCCATCAGGACTTTGATAGATTGGTTGGGAATCTGATTCCCCAAAGCTTTGTACCCCTGCAAGTTTAATAAATAAATGCACATATCTATAAAAATGGGCTATAAAATGATACTAGAGTGACTATCTTATTCCTCCTCTTCCAAAATGGGTTTTGAGTGTGACCAACCATTTATGAGACCTATTTTGTAAACCAAAGTATTGATGATTGAGATTGGGTTAAATTCATCATTATTTTTCTCTCACAACTGAACTCCTCAATGAATCTAAAAGAAGTAGAACAAGAAATTGACCTTTCTAGGGCATAGGAAGGATTTGTTAGTAGACCATGAAATATTTTATTAAAATTTTAGGAAGTAATATTTTGCATAACATATTTGCTATTGGAAATGAGCAATTCCATTCTAAGAAGATTTATTATCCTACAACCTTATTTAGTGGTTTGGCTTAAATAATTGATATATCAGTAAACACCCCCAATATAATATATATATACATACTAAATTTTTTATAGTATAAACTTTTATAAAATAAGAATTTCTCTCCTTACCCTATTTCGGCTATATAGCCAAAAATATAATTTGGGGGGGAGAAGTAAAGGATTTATGCAATAAATTTTGTAATACAGTTTGGGGGAGAAAATACAAAAAAAAGAATGGGAATAAATTAGGTAAAGTATTCCTATGACTCCGTAGTTGTTTTTCGTAATCGTTTTTCATAGCTATTTTTCGTAGTTGTTTTTCGTAATTATTTTTCGTAGTTGTTTTTTGTATTTGTTTTCCATAGTCGTTTTCTGTAGCTGTTTTCCATAGTCGTTTTCTGTAGCTGTTTTCCATAATCATTTTTCATAAGTCATTTTTGTAGATAGTTTTCATAGGTATTTTCTATAGATATTTTTCGTAGAGACTTTCAATAGCATATTTTCATAGATAGAACTCCATGAAAATTTTCTAAGTATTGGCTGGTAGATTTACGCATGATTTAAGACACATGCCATGATATAACAAGATGCCTCAAGGAAAATATCATTATTTCTTATTTATAAGAATTTTGGTATGAAAAAAAAAGTAAACTTGTGTGGGTATTTAAATTTTTACCACAAAAACTACGAAGTGAACATTCAAATCTAAAACCATGAGCTATGGCATGAAAGATCAAAATGTGAATTTAACTTTGGAAACCACACATAGAAGGGTTTGAATGAACAATTCAGCTTTGGAAACCATGCGCAAAGAATTCAGATGATCAAAGGGCATGAATTAATAAGGCAATGGAAAATTCAACCACCGCACAAAGCCAACTTGGAGAGTATCGAGAACACAAACGAGAATATAAATCAAATGAAGTGGATACTTATGATTGGCTTATGGTCAAAAATATCATGCTAACTGCCAATCGTGCACAACACAAAATTCAGATTCATTGTGTAAGAAAAAGTAAAACATGGATGTCCAAAGTTCAAACTTGAATCGTGCATATGAGGAACCCAACGACAGAGGAAGACACACGTAGACGGTATAAGGCACGAATTGAATATGTCAATAGCAGATCGAGTAGGGTACGAAATCCCTTGTTATAAATTTAAATTAAATTTTTCACTTCCTCCCTTAGTCGATGTAAACCATAAAAACAACCTAAGGTCATTAAATTATAAATAAATAAAACGCATAAAGGCCACTTGTAATGTTTACGCACAATTAAAAGGGAGCCTCAAACATTGTTTTGTTTACAAACATCGCAAGGAGTCAAGGACATAAATAGACAAGACATGAAGGCAAGTCACAACAAATCTAGTTCAAATCCTGACATTGAACGAAGCATGCTCGAATTACACACATGAAAAGCCTAAGGTCGATGAAGAGTATACACATGGAGGACCTATTTGAAGACAGATTCTATCGAAGGTGAACCAAAATGACATCGTGGATGTAAATTATGAAGGTTTTAATTATATGAAAATTAATTTAATTCTAATCGTCCATAAAAAAATAAGCTTATTAAACATAGTTTAAAAAGGAATATTAAATCGGAGTAAGTTTTAAAAATATATGTATTTTATCATCGGCCGATGACATAATTCCAAGTTTAGGCACGGTAAAAAGTTGCGCAATAAGGGATGTTCATTTCCAAGACAAGGCAACCATTGCACATGACAAGACGTCGATCAATGACACTTGGTCACATGGAGAAATGGGGAGAAACCTCGCATATCAAGGTTGTGAACCATTGATTAAGGAAGAATCGAAGGCCATGATTCATTTGACCTCATCGTATGAGAACTTAAACAAAAATTCAAAATTCAAAATAACCCTAAAATTAAAAAATATCTTTTTGTAGTAAAATAGGTTTCTCGGCTCGATTGCAACTCTGTAAATGAGAGAAATGTTATGCAATGGGTGAAAAATACTATGCGACGGACGAAGATAGTAGTGAGGGTTTTAGGTCAAACAATCAAGAAATTGTATTTGGACTTCGAAGAAGGAACAACAAGGTGGACGACGGTAGAAAATTGGAAAAAAGGGCAAGTAATAAAAAAATAAAAATTGTAGGTGGTAGAACTTTTTAAAATTATAATATGGAATGAACTTTTTTTTAAAATGTGCAGAGAAACATCATAAAACTGTGGAGTAACATTTCGAATTTTCCTTTAATTATTTTATGTAGCAAAAATACAATGGATTTTCTAAATACCACAGAAATACGTAATAAAATTCAATATCATATTTTCGTTGCATGGGTTGAGATATATTTCCTCTACATAATTTGTTTTACTTTATGATAACCCATGAATGCATCTATTTGTCAATTCTTTAGCAGGTTTTGTCCTTCAACTTAGCATCTCTACAGCAGGAATTTAAAATAAAATAAAAAATCTAACCATGTTCCTTAAGAATACCCTACCTTCCTATCTTCTAAATCCTACCTGACCACCATGCCAAGATCCACCAATCACAAATGTAGTTAACCCCCATCTATAGGCACCCAAAATCCTATTGACTCCATCAAAAAGCTCTTTCAAGAGATTTGATGGTGGGAAGCCCTAACCAAATTTCAATGACATGATCATGGTGTGGCAAACCAATTTATGGTTACCCATGCGGGTGGGGTCAAAATTGATACTACCCCCAGTTTAATTTTTGAAGTCTTAAGTCTCCCTAAGGTTGGCCAATGGTATTACAAATCCACCTATAAAGGAGTGAGCCAAATGGTTGATAGATTAGGGAAGAAATGTGTAGTTACCAGAGACAGGGATGGGTGGATCAAGGGTGTAGCCACCTCTTCACTCCCTTTGAAATCGCAAGAGGAGGCCACTATTTTGATAAAAAAACTTCACATTAGAATGGAGGTTGTCTAATTATGGGGGTTATCACTTAAAAATGATGTTGAACCTTAAATACCCAAAGCATGAAGATTGCATTATCAATCTATCGTACTTTCTATACAGATCTGTAAAAGCTAGTGTTACTAGGGTCAAACCTAGGAATCTAGTGATAAGACCAAAATTCATCTAATTGCCCATCACGGGATGATAAAATAAATGGTCCTACATAAAGAATATGAAGTAGAAATTTCCTAGGACAAAGTGGTTGAGGAGGCCAACCTATCTGTCCAATCTAAGTCAAGCAAGTCATAGTTTGCTGAGGATAATGTATTTGAGGAAAACATCAAATTCGAGAGTCAAGAGGAGGAGTCTCCAGTGTGCAAGCGTACTATCCATACTAAGCCATCTAAATCTTCTTAGCCTACAAGAAAAATGAGGTATAAAAATTATAATCCAAAATACCAAGGGAAGGGAGATATGTCCAATCCTAAATAAAGTCCCCCTACCTCAGATCTTTTCATTGAAACTCTTACCCACATTTAGATACAACAAACTCTACTACACATCAAATTGGATAGGTTCATAAATGATTTTTCAAAACATAATACATTAGTGAAACAAGCTCTCACTCTTCAACTTGACATCTCAAACAAATTTCTATAGATAGGGTGGTAAAACCGGTTGATCAAGTCATCCAATCGATGAATGTTAGTACATCCCCTAACAAGAGCTCCACATCCAAGGAAAATATAAAGAAAATGGTGAACTTTTTCAAACATTTTGAGTTTACCAAGGTGATTGATGAGGATAGATCACTCTCATTTTTTGAGTTTCTCTTCCAATAGCATCAAAGGCATACACGTAGTACCCAAATATCGAAACCATCTATTGAGATAGTAATGCCTCTCAAAGTAGGAATGCCTCTCAACGTTGGGATGCCTCACAAAGTCAACATGATGATTAACAACATCATTGAAACTATAAAACCATTTCTATCACCAAAAAAGTAGGATGTGTTGCATGAATCAAAGGATGAAGGCCATGTGGAGGTCGTGCATGTTAATACCATGGTTGTTGAACCACCACCTGATACCGAGAAAGCCAAAGCATAGGTACAAAAAGTAAAGCACGAGAGGATATTGGTAGCAAAACCACCAAATCCAACCCGAGCTTCATCTCGGCTCAAATCTAAAACAATCTTAGATATTAACAAAATCATACTAGATTTCTGATGAACTTGCACATATATATATATATATATATATATATATATATATATTTTTAGTACTCTATCGATTATGATGATAGTATTTGATATTTAAAGTATTTTACTCATTATATCTGTAGTGTTTTCCCTGTTATATCTAAAAAATTTCATCTAATATATTTGCAGTGTTTTACGTATACAATTTGTAGTACTTTCTTTGTAAACATTTGTAGTGTTTCATTTGATATATTTACATAATTATCTTTTTAACACTTACAATGTTTCATTTATTATATCTGCAATAAAATTTACCGTATTTTATCTGTAATATTTATAAATGTTTTATTTGTTATGCTGTGATATTTAAAACTTGTATGCATGAGGACATGCATCCCCTTCAATTTGGGGGGAAATGATGAGTGCTAAATCATGTATATTTTATGCGAAGTTTAATCTATTTTTATCTACAAATATATGAAAATGAATGTATTTTGATGATCGTTATATCTTATTTGCATGACTTATGCATTAATTTGATTTATAAATTATTAAATAATATATGTTTGTATTTTACACAAATCGTCTGAGTTTTGTATGTTTTCGACAGATAAATATTGCAGGTATCTTACAAGAAATGTTGCAGTAGAACATAGGTCATATGTCAAGTAAGGATGAACTAGTCACATGGAAGTGCATTACGAAAAGGTTCTACAAAAAACACCTACAAAAAGGTGTTATGAAAAGCACCTACTGAAAGGGTCTACGCAAAGAACATTGATCGAGTAAACTATCTGATGCACCAGAGTGCCACATTTGATGACAACATAGCAGTGCCACATGGGTCTCATAGTCAACATGATAATTTGGAACACTGGCATTGTATACACGACTTGATATTTTTTAATCTATTATATGATTTATTATTAAAGTTGTAAAGTTAAATTGTTAAGTTGCTTAGATATTGACGTAAACTTAATTTATCTCTATCTTGAAGAAGAGGACAAATAGTTGTATTATCGTGTCATCAAATTATTTAAGTTTAGGTCTTTTGATTATGTTAGTTTGGAAGTTTACCACTTGGACAATTTCTATTGTAATAAGTTCGAGGGTAGTTGTTAGTGTGTCTTAATTTTAGAATATCTTTGTTATGAAATATTAGAATTCAAATATTTGAGCATTTGAAATGTAACAGATGGCAGAAGAGAAATTTATTGTAAATGTCTAAATAACATTATAAAATACAATAAGGAGACCTTTGAAAAGGTCTACAATCTACTAGTTTATGTCAAATGTCTACGTTTTGCATGTTTGAAAAAGTCTATTCACATAATCTGTATGCATGAGGAATTGAAGTTCATAAATAAAGCAGTATTTTTCTTCCATGATTCCAACAATAGTATTTTGTATTTTTGCATGATTTACTTATCTTTGTAAACTTTCTTTTTACTTTCCTGCATACATAAATTAAATAGCAAATATTTAATGTTAATGAATATTATTTACTAAAATAAATTAGAATAGAGGAGAAGAGAATTATACTGTCTTCTAGGAGGCAAGGCCCACTCCGAGCAGTTAGTCCCTTACTCTCTATCTCCTGAAATAGAGTAGAATTAGTCTTAGACTATAATATAAATTAAATTGCATCATTTTAAATTATAAAATAAATCAACTAGTTAAAATCATAAATGCATTATTAGATTGCACGTGGATCCACAACACAAAATTAGTTTGCATCATAATTGCACTTTTAATACTTTATTTTATTTCATTTCATTTCCTGTAATTTTCATTTCTTACAACCGAACTAAGAAAATAGAATCAATTCAAAGATTAATGATTATGGGATAATCTATACTGGATTTATTTTTCTTTAAATCATTTAACTTGGATTGATAAACTTAATGTAAGTGATTACAGCTTGACACCTAGACCTTGTTGCCAACAACTTGCTTGATAGAAGATACATGGAAGACTAAATAAATTTTGGAACTAGTCGAAAGGGCTAGCTTGTATGTTGTCAACCTGATCCTCTACAATACCTTATAATGACCATAATATTTGGCGATAAGTTTATGACAACCATGAAGCTAGACAGAGGATTGTTTGTGTGGTTGCAAGCAAATAAAAACCATGTCTCCAACATCAAATGTATGTTCAGTGCAGTGTTGATCAGCTTATTATTTCATACAGTTCTAAACCACATCCACATTTACCTTGAGTTGGCAAAGAGTGGAATCCATAGCTTGAACTTTGGAACTACCTGTAAGGTAAGAAGAGGACGCTAGAGGAGGCTGACCATAGAATGCTTCAAAGGGACTCAACTTAGTGGTAGTGTGATATGTTGTGGTATACCACCATTCGGACAAATGAAGTCACTTGGCCCAATGTGTATGATGTTCAGAGGTGAAGCAACAAAGATATATCTCCAAACATTTATTCACAATTTTAGCTTGGCCATTAGTTTGAGGGTGATAGGCCGAACTCATCTTGAGTTGTGTTCCCTACAACTTGAAAAATTCCTTCCAAAAATGACTGGTGAAGGTAGGATCTCTATCAGAGACAATGGATTTAGGTATTCCATGGAGATTAAAGGTAGAGTATAGAAAAATTTGAGCAATAATGGATGCAATATATGGTTGGGATAGAGAAAAAAATGAACATACATCGTAATATGATCCACTATCACCAGAATAACCGATTTACCTCCAAATTTAGGAAACCTTTCAATGAAATCCATATAGATATTTGTCCAAACATGCTTAGGAATTGACAAGGGTTGAAGGGTACCAGGGCAACTCATAGTTTCACCTTTCATATGTTGGTAGCGATCACATTCAATCACAAAAGTATGAATATCTTTTTTCATTCCTTGCAATAAAAAGGTATGTTTGGTCCTGTTGGCATTTTTGCCACATTATTTTGATTGTTCATTATTTCTGCATAAGATGTTGAAGTTCTCACTCCTTTATAGGTTTTGATGCAAAAAAAAGCTAAGTCCTAAGACTGTCGTGATATCGCGACAAAAAGCAGCATGGAGGGCACAGTTTCAAAATCATCATGATATCGTGGGTCATTTGAGGAGAGAGAAGCTAAAGTCAAAAAACATCACGATATCGCGATGTGTTCCAAAATCGCGGTCAACGCAGTCAATGGCAGCAAGGGGTTAAAACCGTGGTGATATCGTGACGTGTTGGGTTCTCACGGTCAAAGTGGTCAATGGAGGTAGTGCATCAAAATCGTTGTGATATCACGACATGTCGGTTTTTCGTGACTTACAATGGTCATGGAGTATAGTAAGAGAAAAGGTCACGAAATTGTGACATAACTAAGCAAATGGTGATGACAATAAACTTTGTAGCGATATCGCGACAGAAATGAACAAGGCACAAAAGGCGAAAGACGTCGCGAAATTGTGACGTGTTGTGTGGTCACGACAAAGTTGAAACAAAAAGTACAAGGCATGAAAGGCATCACGATTTCGTGACACTTTCGGAGATGAGGTCCAGCAAGAGAAACTTGTCGCGATTTCGTGATAGGAAGCGGCAACAGTAGAGAAAGCAAGGAAACGTCACGATTTTGCGACATATTGGAGCGAAAGGACCAAGTGCAGAAAATTGTAGCGATTTCGCGACATGTCGCGTTTTCACGGGGAGGAAGCAAGGAAGCAGCCAAATTGTACGAAATGTCATGATTTCGCGACATGATGAATTTTTGCGGTCAAGAGCATTAAAGTCCAAGGAGATAGAACCTGTCATGATTTCGTGACATGTATTGTTTTCGTAGGTGAGAAGCAGGACCGTATAGGGTGGATGAAAATTGTCGGGAAATCACGACATGTTGGATTTTTGCGACATAGAAGAGGAGATTGAGCAGCGGGGAGATAGTGTAGCGATTTCGCACCTTGTTTGGTTTTCACGACCTAGAGATAAAATAAATATGCCAATGAAAGAACGTCACGATTTCGCGACAGGTCATAATTTTGCGAAAACAAAGCGGACAAAGAGCAGAATAGTACAGAACGTCGCAATTTTGCGATGCGTCGTGTTTTCATGAGCTAAGGTGGCAAAGGAGACAAAGGAGCCGAATACGTCATGATTTCACGACATAGTTGATTTTCATGGTCCCAAAGTGACAAAATTGTATGGAGCAGAGATATGTCATGATTTCACGACATGTCGCATTTTTGCGACTGTTATAGTTTCACGCCAGAAAGCAGTTCAAACGACCCGATGAAGTTTTGCGATTTCCAACGATTAAAAGCACTCAAGAATTAAATGTTTTGCTGCTTTCCAATGCGAGCAAGGTAGAAGAATGTGTCCAAGCCACCATAATTAAAGACTTCCATTATTCAAAGCTATTGTTTGTGATTTTTCTAACGGTTCAATCATATTTCAAGAACGACCATTTAATGAAGACGACCGACTCCTTGTTTCATTCAATTTCTGGTTTCTCCGAGGCTGGTTTAAGGGGATCATTTCTTTGTTTTTGTTGCACATTTTGTAGATCTCAAGGAAGTTTTTTGCATATTTTTAATGCTGTAAAGAAGCAAGACTTTATATAAATCAATGTAGATCTCAAAAAGAAGGATCGAGAGAGAGACTTTTGCTAAAAGCTTTCAAGTTCTTTGCATGAATGAAAGATATTTGGCCTCTGGTTTTGCAAGCAACTATTTGTGTGGTGTTTCCTTCTGTCATATACATTCCTAATTTATGCTCGTATTTCTTATCTGCTGCTTAATTTAAATTTTGCATCTGAGTTTAGATATTGCTAGTGAGGAAGTGAGTTCTGGAATGTGATCTTGGAGGTTTTCTGCGCAAGGTTGTAAGTTAAGTACGTCAATGTCTTGTGTTATATGTTGTTAGTGTGCTTGAGGTTATCTGTTGCTAATCTTTCTCGATCTGATAAATTCGACCTGTGGCTATATTTCCCATTTCTTTCTGCACATTTATAATTCCTTTCCAGTAACTCTAGTCTTCATCAAGCTTAGATTTAGTAAGGGAACCAGCCCTCTCTAAATATTGGTCTGGGAGACATCTCTTTCTCCCAACCTTTCAATGTTGGCCGGGTCTAGGGTGCATTTAGCATAAAATTATTTCCTGTGGTAGATTCGTGACCAATAGTTTTTGGCATGCCCGGTGGGACAGAATTTTTCTATCTCAGAAAGATCCCATAGTATTGAGGGTTTAATGTTCGCCTTCATGCCGTAAAGTTAGAACATTTGGTGACTCTGCACTACCCAGAAATCTCTGAACGTGGATGTAGTGAAAGCTGTACTTCATGATCACGAGATCAAAGTCCAAAAAAGTTGAAGATCTTGTTGAGTTTTTTGAACTTGATAGCACAAAAAGAGGTGAACACTCTAGGTTGGTTTCCCCATCACTTGCATAATTTGCCATATCTACACAAATCCCTGGTATTGTTACTAGTTTTCCATCTTCCCAGTCACATACACTAGTCCCAATGGCCCAGTATCCTCCACCCAGGTAGCTTTCAGTATGGAATAGTTCAGGAGCCTTGAATTTGCAGGCTCAAAATCTAGTTCCTTAGGCTGCTTTGAAAGCATTGCCAACCTATGATGGTACGAGAAAGACTGCATACGAACATATTCATGATGTAGCTTCTCTGGCAGCCATTCACGATATAACGGACGAAGATGTGATGGTGAAGTTATTAGTGTTATCCTTGAGAGGAAAATTGATGTATTGGTATCGATCTCTGCAACTAGGCACTATTGCGTCCTGGGATCAGCTAGGAGAATTGTTAGTGAAGAATTTTCATGAACAAGTGACCCATTTTCATTGTTGCATCAGTTTAACGCAATCCAGAGGTACCCGCAAGAGGCAATAGCAGATTTCAATGTTTGTTTCACTAGAAGCTGGCAGCGAGTGCCTGAAGGACTTTGCCCTACCCTTGAGCAAGCTACGTTCTACTACTTTCGAGCGTTCAATACAGACATTGGCTTGGCGATCAGGCAGTCCAATGTGATGACGTTCCCAAAACTGTTCGAGCAAGCACAAAAGGCAGAGGCAGACTTGATTGCAATCGGTAGGCTTCCTCCAAAGGTAGCAATGCCCATTTTACCTGATATTCCACAACATTTATATCCTAGTTCTTTTTCGCAATCTATGTCTTCTATGTACCCTGTTCCATCATGGAATTCCAAGTGCACCTCAAATTGCACCTATCCCGGTTCCTCGACTCTCTACTTCAACAAATCCCCGAGTTGCTCGCACCAACGATTTTGCCATTCCCCGCTTCAACTTCATTCCCAGATATTCGGCACCACCAGCACCTTTGCCCTTACCAGCACCTCATGCGCCTGTAAATCTTGATCCTTATACGACACTCTTGCAAGAGGTAAAATCTGCAAATTTTGCAATAAGAGCAATGGGCAATAAGATCACACTTATTGAAAGGAAGCAAGTTGAGCGAGATTTCCAGCCTAGGAGATTTCAACCTCCGCCGATTACTAGAGAACAAGTTGTTTCAACAAGCAAAGCACCCGAGAAGAACCTGACCATTTTGGCAAATGAAGATGCAGTCCTTGCTGAAAGAACATACTGGTGTTCAACATGCAATGATCCCCATGGAGAAGACACTTGCATGGTCCATTTGAATTATGTGCAAACATTGGCTGCTAGTTCTTCGGGGGGGCAAGTCAATATGATCTCTGAGGCAGGCCATAGCTTAATGGTTCCATATGAAGAGCAAGTTTCGGTTCTCACAAGGACTGGAAAGAAGCCTGTTACAGTAGATCCTGCTCAGTTAGAGCCATTAAAAGTGCCAGTTGATTTGAAGAAACAAGTGAAAACTCCTGTGTTAGTTTCAAAGCTTGATGCGCATATTTTACCGAAATACCCTATTCCACACAGAGTACAAGAGAAAGCTACAACTGCACAAGCAAGATCAGAAGTAGAGGAGCAAGCTAGAGAAAATCTGAAGTACCCTTCATTGATGAAGAGGCTGAGAGTAGAAGCCACTCAACAGTATCAGAGCAGATATGATCACCCCGTTGAAAAGAAGGAATCTGTTGTGGTTGCATACAATATTTTTGAAGAACTGAAGAAGACCCCAGCTAAGGTTAGTCTTTATGATGCATTGCAATTGCCTGGGCAGGTAGATTTATTGCAAGAATCTTTGAAATCTGTGAAAAATAGTGAGAAAGGTCCTACCCAGACAATTTATGCTCAATATTTAACCACTTCTATCACTGGTAAAAATAGACCACCCCTGTTTTATCTATCACTACAAATAGAGGGTTGGATCGTGCATAACTGCATAATCGACTCTGGAGCCGCTACAAATGTCATGCCTAAGGCATTTTGTGAAGTTATGGGTATGGAATACACACAAAGTAGCCCTGGAGTCTTGCAGTTAGATGGTACTCCTATAAAAATGGTGGGTGTAATCAAAGATGTCCCGATTGTTTTACACACTATGCTTCAGATTACAGTCATTCAGGAGATAGTTGTGGTCGAACTAGAACCGTATTTCAGTATGTGCTTATCCAGAGAATTTACTGCAAATTTGGGAGGTTACCTTGCACTGGATTATTCACAATTGGAGATCCCTTTCAAAGGAAAGAGACTCCAGATTCATAATGAAAAACCTTCCTCTTTTCATATTGAAAGGTTGGATGAAGCAGGAAAGGCCATGCAGTCTGTCAACATGCTAACCGAAGAGTTAGAGGGGTCTGATTTGATGAATGAGGTTTTGGATGAGCTTTAGTTGGAAGACGGGTTTTTAATACTTGGTAGTTCAAAATATCCTTACAAAGGTAGTTCAAACCCATTGGTGGGACTAGGCAAATTGCCTTCCCAAAGTTGCTTGGACTTACAAGACCATGTAAAACTACAATAGGGCTTAAACCCTATAAGTTTGTTTATGGCAAGATTGCAGGGTTACTCACAAATTTTGAAATTAAAACTCTTATAACTGCATTTAAGTTGGCTATGGATTTCTCATAGGTACAAAAGCAACGAATAGAACAACTCAATGCCTTGGATGAGTTACAAAAAGAAGCAATTTTGCATATAGAGATGATTAAGAAATAGAGAGCCACTTGGCATGACCATTTTATTAAGGGGAAGAAATTTAAGCAAATAGATTACGCATTGCTATATGAATCAAGGTACATGATTTAAAGGGAATATTCAACAATGATGGTTTGCACCTTATGAAGTTGACATAGTATTTGACAATGGAGTCGTGAAGCTACAAACCATTGATGAAGATCTATTTTCCCTTATGGCCAAAGGTCATAGACCACAATTGTAAAAGAAACCATTGATCGAAGAAGAATTTACCAAGCACATTGCATCACAATATTATCTTGCCTTAATGGATGAGAAATTTCCCTCATTTTAAGGTGAGAACTGATCTCCTCTTAAATGTACACAAAAAAGGAGAAGTTTAAAAAACCATATTTCTAGCTAAATTTCTCCAAAAAAAGGACAAAGGTCAAAAACCCAAATTTTTGGAACCTCGAAAAAATGTGCATTTAGTAGTGAGAACCCCTAGGGTGCTACTAAAGCAATAACAACCAGATGACCAACTTCATTCTTCCAAAAGATGCTTTGCCTATGGCCAACCAAGGTATGAAATTTCTAGATCCACGATCATTCATTCTATTTATTATACGACAAATATATTATCAATTATTTCCTAATACACCATGGTTGTTACAGATCATGTTTGCCTCTACAAAATCACCCTATAGTCCTAAGGCGATTTTGCCTTCGACTATGGATTCCTTCCATAGTCTCTCTTGTTCAAAACCTATCATTCACTTAGCCTTCTAACTATAACAAATGTCACATGCTTCACTCTCACAACCTATCACCATAACGTACCACTTGTCACTCCTTTGTTAAGTCAATCACTAACCCAACTACAGGCCATGTCATACATGTGTTGATCATAGAGGAGGACAAAAGGATCTAGCAGGAGGGATTTTATTACAACACATGCCAAGAGGAACATCAACCAACAATGACGGAGTACAAATTACATACGAGTAATCAAAGTATGTTAGACCATGTTGCAAAATCACATCATACAAAATGACATGGATAAAAATGATAAGGGACAACTACAATGCATTAACAGTGATGTGCGATGGAACAAAGTGCTAGAAAGTGCACACAACTTGTGATGATTATGGAGTAAATTTTAAATAAGACAACAAGTTACTTTGATTAATCACAAACTTGTTTCCAACTACAAAATTGTAGAGAACATCGTTTGGGTCATGATCTCATACTCACATTTTTGTGGTTCATATTCAGAAGTGTAACAAAACATACAATCATTATTAAGATAGTGGAAAATGTGTAAGTATTATGATTTTTTTAGGACACAAGATTGATGATGTACTTCTTGAAATTAACCGAGTATAATGAAGCAATAGCTTTTGAATCTTTAAGAGCCCTATGAGGAAATATCATTCAATTCCAAGGCATTCAAAGGGAGTGATTTCACAAGTCATTGATATTTTCACAAATGGAGACAAATATCATAGGCACAAGACACAAGCATGGGCCCATGGGCCCTGGACTAGAGACAAGAATCTATGTAGGAAGGAGAACAAGTGGAAATTACTCCAAAAGGAATTCGAGCCACCTCACTTCGCTCACCTTAGGATGAGGTTTCCCTTCATATTTTGAGATAACTCACCTATGAGGGTCACCATGAGTTGATATTTTTCTACCATTTTAGAACTATGACTCGTCTACACCATGGTAAGATAATTAGTCTTTCATACTTTTTTATAAAATTGTTACAAGATGAAGCATCAAAGATGTAGAAGGAAAATGAAACGAGCCTTGCCCATCACAGATCGATTTGCTTATTAGTAAAAGATGCCCTATCAAATCCAAAACAAAGTTATCATGGGAAATTTTGTGGAAAATGAGATAGGAACAATTAGGAAGAAGAAACGAAGGACATGGTCCAGAAGACATCTAAATTAGAGGCTCCTAAAGACCTAAAAAGAAAAATCATGTAATAGAAGTCTTGGATATCAATGAGTTGTAATGGAAGGCATTTGGCAACGTTGGGAGGAAAATCATCAGGAAAATCTAGTGGAACCTTCAAAAGAACCAAGAGAGCTTCCTACAAAACTAGAGGAAGTTCTTACAAAAGAGACAGATGCCACCATAGAACCAGAAGAAGCCCCTATAGAAACAAAGGAAGAGCCCATGGAGATAGCAAAAACTCAAGAAGAGACAATGGAGGTTTAGACAAAGATAGTTGAGCCTTCTACAAAAGTAGAGGAGTCTCCTACAAACAACAACATTGCTACAGAGATAGCAGAGTCCACTATAGGACTTGGGAAACCTCCTATGGATGCAACAAAATCATTTGAGGAAATGAAGAATCAATCTACAAAAACAATAGAGACTTCTAAATGGGAAGGAGAGTCTTTTATAGAAGTAACTCTAGATAAAGTAGAAAGCATCAAGGGTTTAGATCCCACTTTAAAAGCTATAAATGAAATTCATAAATTACGAAAGGAGTTATCTAAAGCTCAAATCAAAGTTGTTAATTGGAAGAACCAAGCCATGAAAATGGAAAACCTCCACCTAGAGTTATTAGTTGCCCAAGGATAAGTGGAGAAATAGTAGAAAGAGCCAAAAGTCTATGATAATGGGTAGATTCCCCTGCCAAGACATGATAAGGAACTGACCATCCTCAAGAACCAATTGGCACAACAATAGGAAATGCTCACAAATGCTAAGGTATACAAGAAAAGGAACGAAATAAGGCACAAAATTTGTCACAACTTCTTCCCACTCTAATTAACTTAGCCATGGAGAAATGGCTACAGGGTGCCTTCACACATTGTTCTTTATATGAAGGAGAAATGGCTACAGATGTAGTTGGAATATGTAGCCAAGAGAAAGTTCCTAAACACTGGAAGCACAAAAAAAATGGCCCAAGTTTATCTTTTTCCCAAGAAAAGAAAAATCTCTTTTGTATATTTTATCTACATAATTTCAACCTCCTAAGTGCATAGAAAGGGACCCTAACTTGTTCTTACGAGACATTGTTATCCATGACTTTTGTTTTGTTATTCGCAAAGAAATGTTACAATAAAGGAATGTAATAAAATGCCAAGTAAATGAGTTTTAAGGGATTGTTGATGGTTTTCCCTAAACATGAAAATGTTGGGAAAATTATAAGGATAAAGGAATTTATTGCAAATCACCCCACTTACATACCACTAATAAAAATATTACAAGGAGAAGTTCTTCAAATTTTAAAGGAATTGCCAAAGGGAGAAGTGGAGTTAGCTATTAAAGCTTGTCATTCTAGATGGGATAACTTATCCATTTCTCTACAAAAAGAGTCACATTCCCTTCCTACTTTCAAAGAGGCATTCAATAGGGCTAAAACCTATATTGATATGGCTGAGGCTTATGAACTTTATTAGAGTGGGCTTAGATTCAAGGCCCTTATGGTCTAGATCCCATTGGAAGATTACACCAAATGTGTGCCTATGTTCATGATAGAGGAATCACAAAGATCGTAACATATTCAAAAAAACAAGGGTTACAAAAATGGAGATGAAAACACCTATCCGATAACATATGACTTGAGGGATCAATGTCACATGAGAATAAATCAATATAATGAAGATTATCAAATGAAGAAGAATAAGGTAGTAGCACAGATGCTATTACACAAGGACGTAAAATCGATTTAGCATTAGGAAAATGATGAGCCATTAAAATGTCCCATCATATTACTCATTTTGATTGTAATTCTTGTTAATTTAGGTACCTTGGTTATCCCTAAGCTTGCGCTTGTGAAGGAAATAGTAAAATTATGTAACTATTAAAATTAAAAGCATAATATAATGTTTTTTGGTTGTTTGGATATCTTTACTTGGTTTTCTCTATAAAATAATAGTAATGGTTGCTAACTTCTTCCCATAAAACAAGGAAGCGTGTATCTTATAAGTTGTAGAGATAAGTTGAGGCACAAATGTCAAATTGTATGGCTATGGACAACATGCTAATTGGTTAAGGAAATTTGTTGATCTAGCTATAGAACAAATGTAGCCCACCACAAAAAGACGACACCATGTATTACAACTACTCTTTTTAGCCAATGAGAGGAAAATGCCTTCACGATAGGAGAATCACAACTATATGTCTAAGCCAAATGCCTATGAATACAAAAATTGTGGGACGTTTTAGCCATTGAGAGGAACATACAAACCGAAAACAACCATTACTATTGAAGAATCCAATCATGTGAGGGACCAAATTCATTTTGTTCCTGAAGGATCAAAGTTGATCCCTTGTAAAGTATCATTTCCATCTTTCATTTGCTTTAGGTTGTAGTTAGATTTAAGCCAACCCTAAGAATTGTTAGACGGTTCGAAGGTTGTTAGGATTCCTTCAATTTTTTATAGATGTTCCTAGACAATCGATCAAAAGGGATTTGTAATTCTAAGACTAGGTCGTAAAGAGAACAAAAATTACATTTGTAGAAATGCAAACAAAGACTCGTATGTATTGTCCTAGTTATTTATAGAACATAGATCTATGATTAATCTCATCTTTTAGCATTAAATCATTTTCTTGTAGATACGAGAGACCACACTCACTCCTTGGAGAAGGAGCCTGTTGCAAGGGTGAAGTTAGCTAGAGCTCCCATAGGATTTCCTTTCTATATTCATCTACTAGATATAAATTAAGCTTTCATTTCCTATTATTTTGATTCCATCTTTACAATTATAGATTTCTTATATCATTTCCATAGTTTTATAAAGTGAATGAGATTTTTCAATCAATTCCATTTATGCATACATTATTCCTTGGGGGGTTGAGTGCAATAATGGGTAAGGTGCTTTGGTGGCTTGTGACGCACATACAATGCTTAACATCTCACAAGTCTATGTACCCCAAATTGACATTAATTGATGATCACATGTCATTGACAGAGTGTTTGTAATGACTAATTTTAGATTAATTATCAAAGCATTATGTGACAAGATCAACATCCACTACTGACTAAGCAATGAGGGAGTGATGTGTTGCCAATTATCAAGATTTGAATGGCATATTAATACACCAAAAATTTGGTTGAGTAGCCACCTTAATGCCATGTCGACCATTAAGTCACCCAATCGACCACCAAACATCCATAGAAAGTAGGCCAAAGCCAACAAGAAGGGATTTAAACCCCCAACCCCCATGTGCCAACACCTTGAACACAAAAGGCTAATTAAGAGGCCCATCAGCCTTGTTGACACCCGCTAATTGTCTAATATATTCATTGCATCATTGAGAAAATGGATGGTAATCACCCAAGTCAAAGGCGAGGGGGTCAACAATTTCCTATATGCAAACTTAGATCCTTAACACCTAATACTCATCGCCCAATGTAGCTCATAAATATTGCTTTACATGTTGGACAGGAAGTAAAGTACACAATGCGTAGGAGCATGAGGACTCTAACTCCCAAACTACAAAGCCCATACAATTCATGTACTATATCCCAACCAATCGGCATCACAAAGCCTTAGACACCCACAACGATCATAGGTAGGATTTCTCCCTTGATGAGAAATGAATTTCCCCTTTAAATTTGACTTTTCAAAAATTACAAAAAAGAAGAAAATATACACTATTTTCAAAACCTAAAACGAGCCCTTTAATGAAGGAATTTTTTAAAATGTTGAACTATAACACCCTATGATTTTCTACAAAGAATTCCAAAATGTTAACCGATCAATCTAATTCCTTTTCATTGGTCTTATGCAACCATTTGACACAACACACATCAATTGTTCTTTCTTTGTTGAAGCATTGTGCATGTCATTAGAGCCAAATAACCACCTCTCTAAGGTCTTGGTAATTAAAGATCTTTGCAATGCACTTAGACTTGTCCAAGAATTTTTGACAACTATAGATGGCCTCATTTTATTCATCATCTTCATTTTGTTAGATGCAAAAAATTGCAACCACAAACATGCAAAGACAAAAGAAAGAAGGAAAAAGAAAGAAAGGGAAAGTAAATGATCTTTTTTTTTTTTTTTGGTAATTATTATAATAGATTAACAGTGGGTTTTTATAGAGGATCCCAAAACCTTATATACAAAATCAGCCTTGCTAAATAGTGCTTCATGCCTCTTGGTTGGAAGAATAAACCTGTATGCAAAAAAAAAAACAAAAAGCTGCTAATTGCCCGAGGGCTACAAGTAAGGCATTTTTGCCTGATTATCCTGGAAACCATGGCCATTATAAGTGGGAAAACAAAAACTAGTTGGAGAAAGTCTGGACCATCGGAAAGCGAGAAGAAGACGGCCAAGAAAACTACAAAAAATTCTCCCATACCTAGGAAATAACTTTCCACATTTCTGCTTTCCCGGAGGCGGAATTCGAAGCATACATGTTGGATAGGATCCAAGAAAAATGACTGGACTGAAACAAACCGTTGAAAATCCTGCTGGAAAATTTTACCCTGGCCCAAATGGCCACTCCGTTTAGTCTTCTCACATCCAGGATTTCATCCGTACGATTTGAGGTTCTTCTTACTTCCCTTTCCCTGCTGGAAGGGAGGTTTTGGGATAAGCGCGTCACCCATCAGAGAATCGGAGTCATCCTGAAACAGCAACCGTTGGGTTCCATTTGCAACATCAGCCGCAGTTTCTTTGTCTCTCTTTTCCTTGTTGGGGGGACGACCCTGCTTCCTTTCACTACCAAAATCCACCCCTCGCTTTTGACTCCTCGTAATTCGAGGGCTAATATTACCAGGCTGGTAACCTCTTCTTCCCAGCAGGTAGTCTTCCAATATCTTTTGTGCCTCGGGAGAGTTCCGGTCATAAATTTTGGGTGAATCTGCCTGTGTGGTGATAAGGGGGGGGGGCTGTTCATTTTCCTCCTGTGGTCCTAGTTGGGGGCGCCCACCACACTGCTCGGAGTCCGGATGGGTGGTGATTTCCTCTTCTGGTAAGGAGGATTCGAGATGGTCCTTGGATGGACCTGGAGATTCATGGCCTTTCGCAAAAGGGTGCTTCGTCTGACCTTCACCGTGCTCTAGAGGGTTGCAGGGATCCCGCTCCTTCTTCCTCGGCTTTTGGAGAGGACAATTGGACTGAAGATGCCCTTGAGAACTACATTGAGGGCAGAAAGCTGGCCTGTTCTCATAAACAATAGCTTGCTTGTGTAGAAAAGTACCCCCAGACCGCAGAGTAATGGAGGATGGGAGGTCCGTCTCCAAGTCCGCCAAAACACAGAACCGAGCTTGGACAAATCTAGTTCGAGCTCTGGTGGGAGGGTCTAAAGTGATCAGCTCCCCGATGGACCGAGCAATACCTCTGATTACATTTTCATGCCAGCAGAAAAGGGGAAGACTCGGGAGCCTAACCCATATTGGAGCAATGTTGATATTATGGGTATCGGGGTTAAAGTCCAAACCCCACTTCCTTAGAAAGAGACTCCTACGGCCCAAGAACCAAGGCCCTCCAGCCAAGATTTTACAGTAGTCCTCCTTGTTGCTCAGCCTAATCGCGAAAAAACCTCGGGTTAGGGCAGCCAGCTCTAAGTGACCAGAGGTCCGCCATTTGCCAGACGCCCACTTGCGAATGGTCTCCATGTCGGGACGACCACCAATAAACTTACCGATGAGGGTAAATTTTTCGAAATCCACAAAGCTTGAGAGAATTTCCGTCGGGATGTCCAACTCGTCCCCGGACGGAAATAACTCCTTGGAGAAGAGCCCGCTTAGGGTTTCAGAGGCCGCTGCCAAAGCATATGACTTCCGAGGTCCATCTCCCCGTTTGTCTGGCGGATCCTTGCCGCGACTTGGCAAGGACTCCTCGGCGTCCCCAGACTCTGTTTGCCCTCCCTCCACCCTGTCGAGCCCCTGGTTCGACCTGCCGACGCTCCCGTGCTCTCCCAGAACAGCCTTCCCGCCCACCGTCATCCCCACCCTCCCAAGAAACCCTAATTTCATCCGTGTGATAAGTATTAGTAAAGGATCTTTTTTAACTCAATAAACCAATTTTAGAAAAAATTAGTGTAGCATTGGTCTAGTGTTTGCTCCAAGTAAAAGTACTTTGAATACCACTTGATCTAATTTCATCTTATGTTGACATTAGCCTAATTTTACCTTTTCACTAAATTTTAATGGTACATACATATTTTTCATACAATTTTTCTTGTATAATTAGTAGGTTTTAACAATTATATTTAGAATTAGAAGAATGTAACCTTCAAATACTCTTAACTATTTATTTGAATGTAGATTAGGATTCAAAGGCAATGACCCCATTACAAGTATGAAGCATTAAAGCTTTGCAAAGAAAAATTAAAGAGCCCAAACATATAGGTATATCCTTAGGAACTCCAATGAAGTTGAGTAAACTTCAGAACCTCTACACAAACTTTTATAGTTTATAAAAATTGATATTAGAGAAATAAATGGCAAAGACCATGCAGTCAGGGATTTTCACCTACATGAAGATCAGATTTTCATTCCAAACATGTTACAAATATAGTTTTGAGTCTTCTTCTAGGCTTTCAAGTTTGCCTTTTTGGTTATAATCCACAAAGTTTAGGTGACCAATCTTTTGCACTCCAGGTCCATATTGGAACATAAAGATCATAACAAGGGTTTGGAACCTAAGTAGACTATCGTAAGACATAAGATGGTTAAAAGAAACACAATAATGGCACTCAAGGATCTAAACATAATCACCACCAAGAGATCAAATTTGTTGCCATAGAACAAAAGATCACAAATATGAAAGTGTTTAAGAAGTTTCAGACCATTTTGTTATTGCTTTTTACTATCAACAAGAGTAACAAACATTAAACACAAAGGTTAAAGGTAGAGACAATCCAGATAGCAACACTAGTTTGTGCACTGAATCTGATGTTTCCATTAAATCTTCTAATGAAATACTGAAAGTTAACACTTTATCATTCAAATCATAGGGTAGATCAACTGTGTTAAGAAGTTTAAGAATGCCAATCAAAGATACCAAGAAAGGATGATAAGCAATCAATCATAAGAGCACATCTTTTCTTTATACAAGAAAGTACACTGATTAAGCACGTGCAACAGGCAAATTGAAGAGAAGGTAGTAGCACCATCTAGAAAAACTACTTTCAAAAAACAGGATGAGTAAAGAGTTAGAAAATTATCTTGTTATCAATACTGCACTGACCTAAGCCATCTGCAGTCCCAGTAATATAAGTACAACATCCTTAGATTGTCCACAAACAATGCACTTGCAAGTACTATGATTTTGAAAACGCAATTGAGAAAAGAACATATTATGCACTCACTTTAAATTTCTGACACACTAGGGAGGATGTGGGCCCTAACCCCTAGCACATCTGGCCAATCATTCTGCATCTCGCATTCACACTGTTTCACTGTCACTCAAGTTGTAGATTGAGTCATCCTCCAAGATATTTTATCCCATGCCAACATGTTTTTCACATCCACCTGTCTTCCTTCCATGTGAATATACCAACTCATTGTCCAATGGAATCATCATGTTGCCACTCTGAATTTATTAGAAAAATAGCAAAATTCTGTGCAAGCAGAAAAACACAATAACACAGGAAAAAACAGTAACACAAATTTTACGTGGAAAACCTGCAATGTGCAGGAAAAACCACGGGGCAATGGCAGCTTGATCTTTTATTGATTTTGGCAGAATTACATACAATCGTCCTTTACATACAAGGGGTCATTCCCCTTTTATAGAAAAAACAAAAACTATTAGTTTCCTCTTCTGAAGGAAGAGTCCAAAAAATTGTTCGTTTCCTCTTCTGAAGGAAGAGTTCAAAAAATTGTTCATTTCCTCTTCCAAAGGAGTCCAAAAAACTGTTTGTTTCCTCTCCCAAAGGAAGACTACAGAATACTGTTTGTTTCCTCTTTATAAGCTGCACCACCATGCACCTCTCTGCTAAAGAACAATGGAGATCTGGATATTGACTTCACCTCCTAACAGAATTAAGATTTTCTAATGACAGACAGATAGGTAAGGAACCTTGAAAGCAGCCAAAGCCAAACATCAGGTATCACCCAACCCTTGCAAAAAAAAAAGGAAAAAGATTAGCATCAAGAGTCCAACAAGATATGAAGCTCAAAAAAGCTTTGTGAAGGAAGACTGGCCTATCTAACCTGCTTAGGCAAAATCAAACCCAGCATTGAAAGTATCCCAGCTTTTCGGCTTACCTTTGTGATACATCCAATCGATTGGATCCCATATTGCATATACACCAACTTTTGACAAGTTTGTTTTCCCTTTTCTTTTGATTTTTGGGCTTTTTCCCCCTTTGATAGGTTAATGGCCTTTTGTATTTACAGGAGTGGGATGTACATCCCTAACAGAGCTGGCCTGTTCTATTTCCAACGGCAATCTATTTACCTCATCACTCATGCCTCGTAATGATGAGTCATGAAGTTTAACCTAAAACACCAATTTACTTCTTTTTTACACAATTTTATCTTCATGATTATGAGTCTTCAACACGCTTTCCCTTTTAACGAGTACCAAGTCATGTCTTCAGAAACACGGAAATCTGTGTGCCTCGTACTTCCTCTATCATTATCAGCATGACCACTTATTAAAAGGGCACACTAGTCAGTTCTGAACCAGGGTCAATGCTGCAGAAAGTGCCCCACCTTAATCTTGGATGGCCATGTTACCCTTAAGGAGCTCTGTGACATGTCCTTTCAAATCTGTAGACAAGAGCATACTTTGAAATATTAGTGCAAAGTTTTAACTGCAGATCATGAAAAATGTATACTAAAATGAAAAAAAACACTTTATTTTAGAATGTCAGGACTCAAGCTGTCTTTTAGGACTGGTAATTATCCAGAATAAAAAGTGAGGTACCTAAAATTCCGTAAGTGCAGTATCAAAATTATGTGTAATGAGAAATTCAATCAATTATTCAATGATACACCAAGTGCAATAGTTAGTGTTTAATGTTGATTAATCAATGAATGGTCAAGCTCTTATTTCTCTATATGTTGTTCCTGAGGAGAATCAAAATACATCTCTAGTATCTCAATAAGTTTTCATAGTTTGACGTTTAGTAGAAAGGTTGTCATAAGGTCTACATGCACAAAATAAGCTTGATTCTAATGCAACTTACCCAAAACGTCAACTGTATACATTAAGAAGCATATATAGTTGTGCCTAATTTACACAAGGCAATTAGAACTCTGAATTAGAACCTATATCCCCATATCTAGGATGGACTTCTTAAGACGGCTTAATTAGGCCCAACACTCCCTCAATTAGTCCCAAGATACACTATAATTAGAGAAAGTATTTATAGTTTTTTTGGCCCTAAGCAGGGAAAAAATAAGTGACTTTTTCTAGAGTGACTTTTTAAACAAGAAAATCCCTGAATTTAATTGGAAGATTTGCTCCTCATATTCCTTACAAAAGAAAAAGCCTTTTTAATTGCATAGAATAGATTGGTTTGTTAAAAGAATCACTCAAGCAACACAAAGAAGATAATCCCACGTCATTCTCAAGGCAAAGAATTAAACAAGTTTAATTTTACAAATTCTTTCCTTGTAAGAGAAAAAAAGGTCCATTTTAACTAGGTTCCATGTACTCCTTTGATGCAGATGGGAAAATGGGTGAAAGCAAAAAGGGGACACCAAGAAAACAACCTAAAATTTAGCAAAAGAGTGGCAGCTATATAAAATATTAAAAACATACAAATGTACACACACACACACAAAGGAAAAGAATATTTTAAAATGCACAAATTTGAGTTAACCATTGTTTTTGCTCATTTATAACTATATACAAGATGAATATACAACAATGCATTGTTTAGAGAAAGTTTAGTATAGTAACTGGTTCAATGTGATCGAGCCACTGGACTGCCAATGATGCTCTTCAAAGTATTGTGTTCAACTTTTCTTTTTTGATGACCCATCTATCAATTGTTTGTAGCTCTCCCAAAAAGTCCAAAATTATTCTGTGGCAATGTCATGCATTGACCGCATATACATAAATGGATTGCAAGACTATTTTAGAGACACTAGAGTTGACACTCAACTTCAATAAAAGTTGTACAAGCGCCTATATACTTGTACTCTTGTCTTGTGTCATTGAAAAGTCTTCAGTTTTGGAATAGGGGCTGTTAAGTTTCTAGATTTGAGTTGTTTATCTAATCTGATTTCAGTTATTACACAGACATATCTCCATATTTTAGTTGTGCAAGGCACCCATACATTTGCATTCTTGTCTCTCCCTATTGAGTTGCCAAATTTCAATGTGAAACATTGTGTATTGCATAAGGGATGTCTATTGAGCATTTGCATTCAAGATCATATTTGCCGTATTATGTCTCTTATTCCATCCCTTTGTTTGTTAACAAAGGAGGATTCTTGGCCACCCAGACAAATCTAAATCAATAGCATCAATCAAAGCAAGGCATCAAGTGGATGCAAGCCAGCATGAGGTCATGCTAGCAGAAGAGCGGTTTCACACCAAGTGACCATCAGCATACCTTACATGCTGCAACATACAACCCCAAATGGCAAGCAACACCATTAACGATCATATTCAAGCCATGCTAGACAAAGAGATTTCCCAAGAGAGAACAAGAATGTTCGATCATTTCATACAGATTCTTCAACGCATCCTTGTGCAACTCAACCTCCTCCTCCAATAGGAAGAAACTTCAGAAGCTCAACACCTTCAAAGTCCACCCAAAATTTGGTATTCCAAATTTTCAAGGTGATATTGACTGGTTAAGATCAACTGCAGTGCAGCAGTAGTACTTTTAGGTTCACAATGCTTTACACAACAAGATCGTGTTTCCCCTCGTAGGAGCCATAATACATGTTAGCAACTAATGGGAAGCATATGTCACTTAAGCCAAAAGAGAGAACATTGACACCAACATACCTGATTCTACACTTACCTGGGAAGAATTCATTGATGGCATCAAGGAAAAGTACTACCCAAGAGGCAACTACGATGAATAGTATCTCAAATGGCAACAACTACACCAAGGCAAAAATCAATCTATCAAAGACTAAAATAACCTCATCTAGAAGCCATAGGTAAAACTAGGCATTCAAGATGCAAAATGACACAAAATTCTCAAGCACCATAGTTGTCTACATAGATACACCAAAACAAATGAATTTTCTCATCATCACTGCATCAGAAGAAGAATACAAATGGGTGAAGCAGTATATAAATGGGTGACAAAGATTGAGGCAAAGTTCAAAAACAAAGGACTTTAAAGGGAGAAAGGCACAATTCAAGAAGTACAAAAGCAATCCCAAGCCTAACGTCAAATCCAAGCGCAAAGAACAACCACAACTGAATTAGTCCACAAAGTTACCATCAAGTGACTCTGAAGAAATGTGGCAAGTGGTACACATATCACAAGGTCTGATTTCAAAACCAAGATGAATGTCCTGCCTATCAATTATTGTTGATTCAACGACAAGCAAACACCATGTTCCTCCTCAACACGAGATAAAGAGAGGCAAATCATGGACATAGACCTGGTTTTCACCATTGTCACAACTCAAGTGCTGCCAAACACACTAATAAAGGAATTGCTTTCAATAAAATATGGGGGTGCACGAAGAACCTCTACATTTCATTGTGGACAACAATAGCCAAAACTTGATTCCTACAAATGTAATCCAGCTGATGAAGTTGACAAAGATGTCTCATCATCAACCATACAATGTTATATGGTTTAAACAAGGAAAATCAAGCCGCATCAAAAAGCAATGTCACCTCCCCTTTACCATCAAACCCTTCAGAGATGAGGTGCTCTATGGCATGACGTGTGATGCCATCATGCAACCTTACATGTGGAGTGCCATGGGGTATACGAGTCCAAAACTCAAAGCACCACAACCAATGTAGCAAGATTCTATAGTGGTGCCATGCACCAAGGTCTTCCTGATTAAAACCAAACAATGTCATAAGGTGATCAATTGACATGTAAGTTTGTACTTCTAAAGGCCAAACCTCACCATGAGAAGCAACTTGTTTCTGTCAATACTTGGTCCATTGCAAACACCCAACAAGAACAATAAAGCCAAATAGACAAAGTTGTCTCAGACATATCAAGATGTATTCACATCGCCTTTAGGGCTGCCATTCCAATGTTAGGTCTAGCATCCCATTGATCTAGTTCCACAAATGTGTCTACTAATGCGTCAGTCTATTATTAATCCATTTTGGAGACCAACATGGTTCGACACCAAATGTAAATACTGACATAGAAAGATTACGTCCAACCCAACACTTCACCCTATACAAGCCTAATTGTGTTAGCATTTAAGAAAGACGACTTATGGTGACTCTGCATGAACTATGCAATGCTTTAGAAGATCATGATGAGGAACAATTATCCCATTCCTTGGCTTCACAACCTCAACCATAGTTGAGAAAATTGGAATCACCATGGAATCGGCAAATGATTGACTCGGAAAAAATTGGGGAAAAAATTGGCAAAGAATGATAAAACAAAATGGAATAAAACACAATTTTTCATTGAACTACAACCCTTGTTCCTCCACACCTTACGCGGATCTTCAAACACAACCTAAAGTATAAAAAACCATTTAGTCGTTCACATTGCATATTGATATTATCATATATATAAAACAAATTAGTCATGCCATATATATATAAATTTAGTCAAGCACAACTTGGATATTGTCCACAGATTGTTGAAGGAGAGGGCCCCTAAGGTCATCACATTGAACCAGTTACTATACTAAACTTTCTCTAAACAATGCATTGTTGTATATTCATCTTGTATATAGTTATAAATGAGCAAAAACAATGGTTAACTCAAATTTGTGCATTTTAAAATATTCTTTTCCTTTGTGTGTATGTGTGTACATTTGTATGTTTTTAAAATTTTATATAGCTGCCACTCTTTTGCTAAATTTTATGTTGTTTTCTTGGTGTCCCCTTTTTGCTTTCACCCATTTTCCCATCTGCATCAAAGGAGTACTCCATGGAACCTAGATAAAATGGACCTTTTTTTCTCTTACAAGGAAAGAATTTGTAAAATTAAACTTGGTTAATTCTTTGCCACAGATTGTCGAAGGAGAGGGCCCCTAAGGTTCAATGTGATGACCTTAAAACCTGAGCCGCAACTTGCGACGACATCTATCATGCACCGCAAATATGGAGACCTTGCCACATTGAAGGGAATGTCAAAAAAATACCAAAAAGTGGCAATGGTTGTCCTCGCTACATTGGACTTCTCTTGGTTCCACGCAGCCATACCCTCAAGCGTGGATTGTGCCCCTAGCACAAAACAGTCAACAAAATATGACTCTCTCGTCCCACTAGCTGCTTGTGCACCTGATGGACTCAAATTCTCCTATTGAAACCGACTAAAGTTGTTTTCGGTACAAGGAATTCGGGAGGGGAGGGTTGAGATGGCATCGGTATGACTTCTTTTCAAATTACTTTTTTCCTCTGTCTGAGCAATCATGGCCTCTATTTTATTTTTAATTTCTTCTAGCACCTTAGGGCATATCCTGACATCTTTGTGAGATCTCTTTGCCAAATGGAATTTGAGGCGATAAACACCTCCAGTAAGAGGTTCATTACAAAAATTGCATGTAACATCTCCTTTGTTTGCCCCTGGCGTTCCATACACCCATGTTGGATCTTTTGGTTTCATTTTTCATATGCCTACACATGGAAACAAGTAACAACAAAGTTACAATCACTTTTAAAAAAAAAAAAAAACCTAAACCCTAAACCAAAAGGCTACGGTTTAGGGTTTAAAGTTTAACAAATATTGATAGCTAATAGTTTGGCTTGCATATATCAATTTAGTATCTATTTAAAGGGAGAAAAAACTATTAGTGACAACTATTTGCAAACAACCCTAATCTAGATTCTAAACCTTGTTTCAAGTTGGAGAAAAAAAAAAGAGTTTTCAAAGATTTTCTTACCTCGAATGAATCTTCTAGGTGGTTGTTGCCGGTTGTCGGATTTTTTCAAACCACAATCGCTCGCTCTTAGGATGCCCTAACGTGTTTGGTTAAGAGTGGTAGCAGGTAGGCAGAGTGTTATCCTTGTTTGGAAGAGCTCAGGGTGAAAAAAGGGGAAAGAAATGAACTTTCCCCTTAAATCGGCCGCGGCTTCTACCTGTGTGGTTGTAGCCGATTTTTTGGCAATTGAATCACAATTTTTTGAAATGCCAAGTCGGATCGCCACGAATCGTCGATCGGTGATTCTTTGGCGATTCGACTCAACATTTCAAAAAATCACCATGGAATTGCGATTTTGGTGATTCTTTGGCGATTTTCTCAACTATGACCTCAACCAACTCAAGGGCATTGTGTAATTCGTTAAGATTGACCGTATGTCGAGATCTTTTTATCAAATATTGACTGAATCGGGCTAACCCACATAAAGAAAACAACTTTCAAGTCCAAAGAATGTTTATTCCAATGGTTGGTCATGCCCTTTGCCCTAGTGAACAAGAATGTTGGTCATGTAAAGGATGAACTACATTTTTACAACCATTCACAAATTCTTTGTGGTTGAATACATGGGAAACATTATTGTGTTTAGTAGGCCATGGGAAGAACACTTAGTGCATATCATCCATCACTTTTCATATGCTACATCAAACTAAAAAATTGTCCATTTGAAGTAAGACTCATTTTCTATCTAGGCTTTATCAATGACAAGCATGAACTACATGTTGACCTAGAAAGGATCCAATTCATTTGAGAATGGTCTTCTCCAAAGACAATTAAAGCTATGTAGCTTCTTGGACCTTGTCAATTTCTATTGTTGGTTGTGTTGGGATTCTCCACCATCTCTTTGCCACTAAACCAAGTGACAGACAAAGACGCCAAAGCAAAATTCATGTGGACACAAGTACAACAAAAAGCATTCAAGATATTAAAGCAATAGCTTTCCTTAGCTCCAATCCTTGTATTGCCAAACCTAAAACAACCTTTTGAGATAAAAACTAATGCCTCAAGGAATGCAAATTGTGCCATCCTTTCTTAGCATAGGCATGTTGTTGCTTATCACAGTGAACCATTCAATGATGTAATTTGAAGATATCCTACATGTGACAAAGAACGCATGGCACCAACAAAAGCACATCTTGGGCAAGGAGACTATCATACACAGACTACAAACCTTTGTAGTTACTATAGACAAAAACTAAGTTACAAAACCACTGCAACAATAAGTGGTCATCCTTCCTCCAACAGTTCACTTTGAATATCAAGTTTACACAAGGAAGCACCAACTAGGCTACAACTGCCTAAGCCAATCATTTGTTGTCGAACTCACCCCTATGAGTTAGAGCTTGATTTCCTCAACATCTATAAAAATCTACTCTTAGGTAAACCTTAACTACAATCTATAGGACAACCTTTAGTGTTGCATAGGACACATTTGCATTCCTACAAGTGAAAGATAAAAGATGATCTAAAAAGCATATTATAGTGTCCCAAGGCACTTTTGCATAAATGAGGCTTGTCATCCTAGAAAAGTACTTCTACTGGCCTAAGCTTCCTATTGATATGTATAGGAATGCCTAAAAAAGGTTTCGTCGTGCAATCACCAAACCTTGCAATAGGATGCTAGGATTTGTACATACTACTACCAGCACTGCCCTAAACTTCATGGTGATACCTACAAATATACCTAAAAAAGTATTGTTTGTGCAGTCATCAAACCTTACAATAGGAAGTAAGGATTTGTACATTTTGCTACCAATACTTGACAAGCATTTGGGAATCAGCTTCAATGGATTTGATGTTAAGGCTACCAACAAAACAATAAGACAATGATTGTGTCATAATAGACAAATTTTCCAAAAATGGTTGTTCTAGTACTTTGCTAAAAGGGCATCTAAGGGAGAAGATACTACCAAGCTCTTTTCCAAGCATGTTTCGGTTCAATTTGGAGTGTCACAAACCATCATGTCCAACAAGAATACCGAATTCCTCTAAATTTTCTAGTAGAGCCGATGGTCCATGATCAACACCATGTTGACCCATTCAACCACCTTTCATCCTCAAATTAACTAGTAGACTAAGGTAGTGAACCGCATGATTGTGCACCTTCTCAAGGTGTACAACACAAATTGCCCCACTTTCCATTCAACATTAACAAGGTACACACCCATGCCAAAAAGAGGTTGACAATGAAAGCAAATCTCTTAAGCAGATTCAATAGATCTAATGCCAAGGCCACAAAATCGTTCAAGGGGCTAGCACCAAGTACAAGGAGCAATATTACAAGAATCAAGCACCACATCCAACCAAGTCAAAGACAAAGTCTAGCTCCATCTTCAAAAAGAGTGACTTCAAGGCTGGCATTGCAAGATCAAACTTCTTCGCTATGCACCTTAAACAATCACCAAGCAAGTAGAAGACAACACACCTTTGAGCTTAGCCTACCACCATACTTGGAGATTCATCCAATCTTTCATGTGGAACTTCTTTGTCCATGCTGTCCACCTCAAATAGAAATGTAAGATGTGACAAAGCAATTTCAGCCTTCAAAACTAAACTCGTGATTGTACCAATCTAGCAACAACGAATCAATTTGTGGATACTTACACCAAACATGCAAGGCCTCAAGAGATCACCCTCTTCTGAGTTATCAAAGGTAGGTAAACTTATCCACCAAAAATATGGCTCATTCCCACTCAAATTGAGAAGTTTTGCCATCTAGTTCCAAGTCTAGAAGCAATAGGATCCACAACAGGGTCCAGTTCTTTCCAAGAGAGACTATTGATCTAAATAAGATCTCAAAAGCACCTAGCACCATCCGCGAAGGCCTTCCAACAACTGCCACATATGGTGCAACCACCATCAAGCCTAGTGCAAGTACTTCTCAACCGACTGCCAAAAGGTTCATATAATAGCACCACAACCACCAATAAACACCTATGCCTGTATCATTCCAATCAAAAGTACCATCAACTGTGTCCTTTAGAACCTGATGCCAAGGGGAAAGTTCCAGCCCTTAGCACCAAGGAACATAAACTGTAAACAGTTTTGTAAATATCATTCTTCTTCATGTAATCCTTGAAAGAAGAACTGCATTGCCTCTTGTAGTGCCTCTTTGCATTCTACATGTATATATCTATCTTCTATGGATGTTGTTTTGTTTCGGTTAGAATATTAGGAAGAACAAAACAAATGCAGACATGTCTCTAACAAAAATCCCTATAAAGCTTCCACAACTCTCAACATAGATCATTGTACAACCTTTCAATACATTAATATAGATATATTTCTTGCACTATGCCCCTCTTATTTCATTCCTTCATTCACTAACATAGGAAAATTCCAATCAGCCCAACCAAACCAAATCACCATGATGGCTTGAGATAAGTAACCCACTATGCAGTTTGTTTATTGCAAAGTTTGTATCATTTTATCAAAACTCGTCAAAGAAGAAATTAATTAACTAAAAGCAATTTACAAGCCCTATATTGCATAATACATTCAACCACATGACATAGGTTGAAATAATCATCCCAAAAAGGAAACCACCACTACCAGTTCCAAGATTAATAGTAGCCAAATACCAGTTCCAAGATTAATAGTAGCCAAAGAAAACTTACTTTCAATTAGCTTTTGGCATATTTGGGAGAAAAGTTTTACATCATGCTTGTATATTTGATGAAATCAGAACTACTTTTGTTTGGCCTAAAGCAAAATTCATCTCAAAGACAGAATGCACCTTCCACGGTTCCTAGTTGAAAAAAAAAAATCATAAGAACTTCAAAATATTGCAATACATGCAACTACATTAACCTATGGAAACACACTTAACCAAGAAAAAATATCTTAACTTAAACTAAATATTGCCTCCAAAACAAAACAATTTCTCCTGATTCACTATAAATTCTCTCAATTTAATATACCTTCTTGTTTCTATATTTAAATCTTTAAATTTCCTCCATAAGCTTCTCCGATGATAGCCTGTAAATCACAAATTACAATATGATTTCAACAATGAAAAGAAAAAAAGAAAACACATAATAAGCAACAAAAATATCAAGATTTAAAATATAATTTATCTTCCCACCAAAGTTGCTTTACATGATTATTATTCCCAGTTAAAATGCATAGTTATCTTTTCCTGACTAATCTAGGACGATTTTAAGCACTTGTATTGAATTTGCCTTGTATTTAATACTACAATATGCAAACATTTTAATGCATGTTAAGGATATGCAACCAAATACAAATAAGAACATCAACAAATAAGGAAAATTCAAAATTCTTATATATCATTGATTAGAAGAATACCATATCTTTGCACATTGCAAAAGTATTGAATACAATAATAGTTGCAATAAATGAAATGAATATTGATGCCCCTAAATGAGAAAAGTGGTTGTAGAATGTGAGTAACAAAGTTCCACATATAATCAAGTGGTATTAGCTCAACTGGTTAAATTCCTCAACATTTCAAGGAGGAGACCCAGGTTCAAATCTTGCCAAATGATACATGGATAATATCCAAGCTTTGTTGTAATACCACTATGTGGTGATGATGTAATATAGGTGGGGCCCATTTCAATCCCATATAATCCATTAAAAAGAAAACAAAGTTCCACGTATCATCAAATGATGAGCTCAAGCAGTTAAATACCTCAACTTTCAAGGAGGAGACCCAGCGTCGAATCTTGCCAAGTGATGGATTCTTGATTGCTAAAGATATTGTAACACATTGCTAATGTAATACGGGGGGGAGGCATTTAAATCCCATTTAACCAATTCAAAAAAAAAAAAAAACAAGTTCCAAACATCGAGAAAATATTGTGCAAACAGATGGTAACATCTTTGAGAATGGGAAGCTCTAGCTGGTGCATTTTATCAAAGGCTTGTTAAAAAGGTGTCTGAAATAAAAGCATAGTTGCTAGATTAGGTAAGTTTGATTGAAAAGGGAGAGTTATAAGTTTGGAGATACAAAATTTTCAAAAACTAGTTTGATTCAGTTTGAAAGTATTTATAATTTATTATTATTAATTTGCAATATGGGATTGAAACAGGCCCCACCCATAATATATCATCACCACATAGTGGTGTTACAACAACTTGGCTAATATGAATTTGTCGCTTGACAAGATTCGAGCACAGGTTTCCTTGAAAATCGAGGAATAAAACCAGTTGAGCAAATGTCATTTGATGTATATTAAATATAATAATTATTAATGATATAGAATTTTCATATAACTGAAATTTAACTTTAATACTAATTATACATTAAAAATATCAAATGGTTTAGTCCACCTAGCTAAATTCCTGACTTTCATGGAGAAGACTGTAATGTCCCCTTTCTGAGCAGTTAGTGAGATGCAGTGGTTTAGCCTACTCACGGGTTCCCGTAGGCTAGGGCAAATTGCAAGGGAGCCTAACTGGAGTTCTGGGAGCGGATAATTGAGCGAAATGGGTATTCAAATCCACTCTCAGATGTTGAATCGGATGGACAAAGCCTTGACTTACTATTTTTAGTAAGTTAGTTTTTAGGTCTCGGGCAAAACGGACGGTGCAGTGATATTCTTCACCGAAATGGGTGTCTGTATCTATCCTCAGTTTGCGGATCGGATAATCAGAAGGCCAAGTTTTAATGTGCGAAGGTTTAATTATATAAAGTAAAATTATTTAAATACTTTATATAGTTTAAAACCTTATTTTATAAAAAGGGGACGTGGGACTTAAAAAAGAGTTATGTTTCCTGATTTATCCCACATTGAGCGTGCAAAAGGAGTTTGTTGTGGAGGTGTCTATTTATTCGGTGGCTTGGTCTCATTTCATGTCATTCTGGATTTTAGTTATTTTCTCTAGAGTTTGAGGCCAGTGGTTGAGACTTCTTCTCCGAAGGGACGGAAACCCCAACAGTGTGGCTGAGGACGAAACCCCTCAGATTTTTTTTGGAGCTGGACGAAACCCCAGTTCTCTGTTTGTGAATTCACATAGGATTCACACTTGGAGCTTCATCAGTTTTCATAGGTACTTTGATGTTTGCTGATTTAGTAAATTTCAAGGGTTTGCAAATATATTGTGGAAAGATTATATTTTGAAAATATTGTAGTCTAAACCCTATTTTGAAAGAAATTCGAAAAATAAATTGCTAGTTATTTCCTGTTTCCTGGAGTTGTATTTTCTGATTTTAAGAAACAGTATAGTGTCCTAAATATTAAAATACCAGAACAGGGGGGGGGGGGACATTACAAAGACATTGGTTCGAATCTTGACAAATGATACATGCATAATAGCCAAACTGTTGTAATACCAATAAGTGATCATAATCAAACCTGTGAAGGATACCATAGTGGTAAGTGCTTGGGTTTCTTCTAGGAGACCCAATTTCAAACCCCAGTAAGAGGGGACCAGTGAAGAACACAAGCTTATACTAAGAAGGGGGGTGAACAATATAAGACAACTTTTTCATTTTCTTTCCCAAACAATATTATGCAATATATCAATGGCAATATCAACAGCAGTAATCAAAGCAATGCACAAATCACCACACACAATAGAGACACCAATTTAACGTGGTTCACCCAATGTGGGCTACTCCACGGAGAAAATATTTCACTAAAATTTTCTCAACAAATCTCTTGGGAATATTTTCCCTATTACAATGTTTATGGAACTTTGTCCAAAGGAGACATCAATCCCCTAATCAAGTTCGTGGATACCTATCCACAGAGACACCAATCCCCTCAGCCGGCTTGTGGATCTCTATCCACAACAGAACTCCTCTGCTCTGGTTGGTGATCCTCTAGAAGACTACTACCTCCACTGCACTGGCTTGTGGATCTCTCTCCACTGAAGACCTTTGTCCTCTCTACCCTGGCTAATGTATCTCTATCCACTGGAGACTACTGTCCTCTGCTCTGTCACCTCCAAAGCTTGCTCTCAACTCAGACTCAAATTTGCACTAAACACAGTCTTTCGATCTAGCACAAATGTGCTCAATCTCTGTCTTTGGTCTGGCACAAACCTGTCCTCAAATCTACACCAAACTTTGTCCTCAAATCTGTCCTCAAGCCTTAACACAAAGCTTGATCCAATCACAAATTAACTATGCTAGATCTACCCCAAGCCTTAACACAAAGCTTGAACAAATCAATCAATCAACTCTGCTCACAAGTCTTCTCAAAGACTTGCCTCAAATCTGTCCACAAGTCCTCTCTAGAACTTGCTCAATCTGCTCAACAAGTCTTCACCAAGACTTGCCTCAAATCTGCTCAACAAGTCCTCACTAGAACTTGTCCAATCTGCTCAACAAGTCTTCACCAAGACTTGCCTCAAATCTGCTCAACAAGTCCTCACTAGAACTTGCTCAATCTGCTCAACAAGTCTTCACCAAGACTTGCCTCAAATCTACTTTGTAAGCTTCCACAAAAGCTCACACAAATTTGTCCTTAAGCTTTCACAAAAGCTTTCTCAACTCAACTCAATCTATCACAGAAAACCTCTTCAATCACACAAACAAGTTTCACACAAAATCTTGTTTTAATCTCACAAAAACATATAGAGAATGGTTAGAGACTCAATATGCTTCTCACTCATAACAATGCTCAATCACTTTCAAACTCTCTTGTTCAACCACATAAACATATAGAGAATGGTTAGAGACTCAATATGTTTCACACTCAATCACTTTCAATCTCTTTCTCAAATTAGTAATGAACAATTTGTTTCATAGAACTTGAACTATCACTTCAACACTTCCAATCAACTAAGCTCAATCAACTCCACTCAACCAATCACTCAATGAAAGCTTAGTCAACAATGCTTATCAAACAAACCTCACATAACAATGATACTCATGATCTTTCACAAACCCTTATCAAGATATTTCTCAACTTCACATAACAATGGTACTCATGATATTTCACAAACCCTTATCAAGCATATGAAAGGTTACTCAATATTTCCAATAATGCTTATCAAACAAGGTTTCTAGTATCAACTTTCATTCCAGAAAACCCACATCAATCAACATTTGATATCTCAAAACCAAACTCAACAATGCTTATCAAACAATCCTTTTCACTCCAACTTAGCATTCACAACATCCAACAATATTTTACTCACAAGGAAGATATGCCCATACCTTTTGTTTGCTGAAGTTTTGCCCTCAAAACCTGTCTCAATCACAATTACTCTCTTTGCCAATCTCAAGGGTTAGGTAGCAAAAACCTTCTCAAAACTTCATTCAATTATTCCCTCAAAAATATTCTCACCATACAAAACATTAAATCTCAATTACACCTTATAATCTCCACACTTTTAAAATATAAGCCAACAATTTGTTTAAAGAAAAGAGTCACAATAATCTTCTTTAAAACACTCTGTCTTTTCTCAAAATATTTAATACATCATAGCTTATCCCAATAATTAAAATATAATTTTCATTTCAACCTTATAACTCCTATCTCACTTTAATTTATCAAAAATCACAATAAAATATTAACCTTTCAAAAACCTTATAACTCCCTCCTAGCAAAAATTAATCATGCCACCTTAAACCTTAGAGCAATTTAATTTGCAAAAATTAAATACCTTTGCCCTCGACGGGATTCGAACTCCCACTTGCGCCTCCACAGCGCCCTAGCCGTGGCCCAAGTGCCACGTGAGCTAGGCACTCACATTAGAAGCAAGAAGCATCTTGTGCGCTTTATTGCTTGCCTTGGCGCCAAAACCAAAACGCGAATCTTCCACCAAAAGCGCTGCCGCCGGGGTTTGATCGCAGGACCTCCTGCCTGTTAGCGTCCTAAGCACACAGTCGCTTGTCGCTAGCCCAACCGCCACGATTGGCTATGAGGCTCCAAGCCTCCTTCCTCTTATGCCTTCGATGACAGCCACGTAGGCAAAAACCTTGTCCACTTCTTCCACGTAGTTCGCAAATTTTTGCATGCACTCTCAAAGATTCGATCAAAGGTAACTTTGGGTTTTCCAAAGCACATGATATTTATACCAATGTGCTGTCCTTCTTGGCACGTCGACGGATGAGAATATTAGTCGACGTCGGCGCCATTTAATTTAGTCGCTTGCCCTTGTAACCCTAACCTTTAGGGTTAATTAATTAAATTAAATCATAAATTAATTTATAATTTATTATAATTAATTTATAATTAATTTAATAACTTTAAAGTTAATTAAATTAAGTTATAAATTAATTTATAATGAAATTATTATAATTAATTTAAATCTTTAGGTCTTAACCTTAGACCTTTAATATTATAATACAAAATTATAATATTATTTTTCTTGGGCCTTCCTATTGCTCTTTAGACCTCATCTAACCACCTTGAATATTATAATAGAAATATTATAATATTATTTTTCCTTAGGCCTAGAAGCAATCTTTCTCTTGCATTGATTACTAAAACTGACTCGACATCCTTCCTTTTGTCCTGCTCATTGAAACCGACTCTTGACATCAATGACAACAAATCTTGCTCATATTTCCAACAACCGGGACCCCTTATAAAAACCTTTGTAAACTTAAATTTTAACTCATTGAAAAAAAAAAATAAGTTGTCATGATCTAATATGGGTGGGGCCCATTTCAATCCCATCTAACCAATTAAGGAAAAAAATTACTAAATTAAAAAAAATAATAATTACATAATTTATGTTACAATGTCTACAATATTCTAAAATTTATTGATACATAAATCAAAACTAAAATTTTGTAAATTTTGTATAATATCTATGTAATATCATACAATGAATATGATTTCACCAAATGAAATGAAATATTATTAATGTTCGCGATGGGCCAAAATAAGACCCAAGGGACTATAAGAAGGACAATAATGACTGCCAGCTAGCAGGCTAAAAAGCCCAACAAAGAAAAGAACTAAGATAAATACAAACCTGGTATTAAAGGATTAAGGTATTTGTCAACACTGGTATGCAAACCTGTTTGCACATTAGAAAAAATTCCAAAGGGCTAGCAAACCCCATACAAGCCTCAGGAAAACTGGCTCTAATTCGTGGCAGCTCCTCAATTGGCTCACTCACATAGATCTCTCTTCATACAAAGTTGGACAACATAAGAAACTTTGATCAACGCATAAAAACAAGGGCAAACATTGTTGGAAATTGGAAAGAAAACAAGCAATGAATTAAAACAACCATTGGCAAGAAATCAAACCTAATGAAACAACAAGAGCACCATAAAATTTAGGGGAAGAAACCCCATAATAATATGTTGTTGCAGCCTATATATTAAAAATGCAATTGAGGGTATAATATGTGTGAGCTGAACAAAGTCTCTCCTATAGAAAAAGAGGAGAGCACACAAAAGCTCATACAACTCCAAATTACTCCCAAAAGTTCCTACCTTGCCAATGGCTAGAAAATGTAGCAACATCCCTATTTATGCTTTTCCAACAAGGGGGAAGCAAAGGAGGGCATGGAAGGTCAAAAGTCATGCTCTTTCCTCTTCAACTTCTTCTCAAGTGATCTTTTCTTTTCTCAATTCTCTTTAAATCAGAAAATAAAAGCTTTCCCATTTGATCAACCTTCAATCCTGATCAAAATGTAACCCCTCAATCCTAGGCCTCTCAAACGAGACCCCTTTATAGCAGGAAATCCTTGCCCCCAAATAAAAATAAAAATCATAAGCCCTCCAACATTTGGAATAAAAATATGAAGCCCATAATGGAAGAATAAGCAAATGTGTTGAACAAGGACATCCCACAATGTGCTGCACAATTTTAAAAAATGAGCTCCTTCTTGGAAGAATTTGTACACTTAATAAAAAATACTATTTATTGGATTTCAAGATTATAGCTACCCATCCCCTTTTGACTGAATCCATGTGAATATGGAACCAACTAAACATTCCTTCTCTCATTGTAGCCCAATTATGAAAGACATCATATATGGTGCTAAAAGTTCTGCCCAAAAACCTGTCAATGCACTAAGATTGTCCATAAGAATTCAATATAATAGGTGATCTTTTGTGGGACAGTTGTCGTGACAACTTTTGAGTAAGAAGGCCTAGAAGCCAAAAAATAAGATCTGAAATAAAATCATCCTAACTTATTGTTGCTTGCTTTGCAGCACGAATCCAATATCAAGCAAATTATAAAGTCTCTGAATGATATTACTAGGGGTTTTAGAGAGGCGTTAAAAAATATGAACCTATCATATACTGTGACAAACATTTCTCTAGGGAAAAACAAAACCATCTACAATCACTACTACAAAATATAGAAAACCAGTTACAAGATTCGTGGCGGCCAAGTTGCCATGCAAGTAATGGTGATCCATGCTCTTATACTACATAGATATTCACAATACTTAGAGAGAAACGAATAGAATCAACACATAACCCAGATAATTGCATAGAACGAACAGGAAAAGAAAAGAAAATCTTGAAAGATTGGGAAGGATCCCTTAGACACCAATTATCTTCTTCATTAACAAAAAATGTATCTCCAATAGATGCAATGAATGGTGGGGGACTGAGGTATAAATACTCCTACAATTCAATGGCATATAATAAATGTCAAACCGATATATTATTGGTTAAAAGAATATAACAAAAATCACATAAAAAGAGGTCAAACAAGCCTATATGTACATACATTATATTACATCAGACAATGCCGATCATGGCCAATAAGTGAAAGATTACATATTTCAATATAATCCAAAATCTTCGACCTAGAACAAACTTGTACTAGGTTCAACTAAACTTGGTAAATATGAATGAAAGTAAATTACATATAGAATGTGTTTTTCCCAGATAATAAGTTTACTTTCTCATGCATTAAAACATGTAGGGATAGAAAATTGTAATTATATAATAACTATAAAACTTGATTAGTATCATTATTACAATCTTAAGGTTACTAATACAATTATTATTAATAACATTCTTTCTAGGAAGAAAATACACACCGACCTCTACTTGTAAGCTTAGTAGCATCGCCATTATTTCCAGACATTGGGTGCTTCATATCTTAAGACAATGTTCCACGGGGATGTGTCCACCCCCCAAGATGTAGGCTCGGCATTCCTCTTTGGGGACATGGAAACGGGGCCAAAACATCCCAAGGATGTCCCCACTTTCAGGGGCTCAAGGACAGTCATCTACGAAAAGTTTTGGGGCCCGGCCATGCCATCACGCCTATGTGTCTCAAGGATGCAAGCAGGACATCAAGATATCCTAGAGCTGTCCCTAGAATGGGGGGCAGTTTTGTTGCTAGTGTGGGTGGACTGGTAGCCCCTGCCTTTGATTGTCCATCCACATTGTTGAAACAATATGCAAAGGGACCTTTCAAAGAGACAATTCCTTGATACAATTTGTGATTATTTTAGATTCTGATAGAAGCAATAGTGCTATTGCCAAGAAAAATCAAGAGGGACACATTACTATAAGTGTAATGATTGCAATATTTTATTAGGGCAACTATACAAAGGGTTTGCACTCACATCCTACATCTGAGAAAAGAGGGCGTAAGGTTATATGACAAATTGTCGCTTAAAGATAGGGCTAGAATGGTTTAAATGCATATGAAATATGCAGATCCTGGTAGTGGAATAGGAAAGACACTATTGCAGCCAGGTCAAACAGCTGCAGCATCTTCTAATGCGTGTCACTCCAACTTCTCACTCCCTTATTCCTTGTTTTACTCCAACATCCAGGACTCCAATTCCAGACAACATAGGAGAGGGGTGGTCTTCTAGAGCAAAAACAAAGGTTGTTAATGGCACCTCTAGAAATAATCAATGTGCTTGCATGGGATGAGGTGGATGAAGCTATTTCGCAGATGTTCTTTGTGAATGGCATTCCCTTCAATGTTACTGGCAGTCCTTACTAGAAGGAGGTGTTTAAGAAATTTGCAAAAGTTGACCACCTTGCTTAAAATAGAAAAAAATGTGGACCACCTTGCTTAGTAAGAGTTTCTCGGAGGTGACATTGTGGATAGACAAGTTGAGGAACATATGGGCAACTCATTGGTGTACCATTTTCGTGGATGGGTGAGCTGATATTGCCCTTGGGCCACTCATAAACATTATTCTTACATGCAAAGCAAGCCCGTGCTTTCTTATAGTTGTTGATTTTTCTGAAAAAAGGAAGAACAGTTTTCTAATATCAGACTTTGAAGGATGTTATAATAGGTTGGACCAATGAATGTGGTCCAAGTGATCACAGATACAGCCGATGTGTGCAGATCTATGAGGATGATGTTCTCAAGCGGCTCTAGGAACATCTTTTGGACCCCATGTTGTGTTCATTCATTGAACAATGCTTGACAGACACAGGGAAAATTGATTGGATCAAGCAGGTGATGGCTAGTCCTAGAGATCTGCAAATGTTTATTTGCAACCATCATCTCCCTTTAGCACTCTCAAGGACTTTTTCGAGGAAGGATTTCCTCAAACACATAGAGACTATGTATACCAGTTAATTTATTTCGTTGGACAGGATGGTTGAGGTGAAAGAGAACCTATAATCTATGGTAGGAGATAGTGAGTGCAACAAATGTGCACATACCAAAACAGATAAAGGGAAGAGAGTGAAACAAATGATACTAGATGATGATTGGTGGAATGATGTCAAGTACATAATGTCCATTGTGTCACCTGTTGTGGAGGTCATCAGATATGCAAACATGAACTCTCCTAGTCTTGAAAATACTTATGAGACTTTCGATGACATTAAGGGTCGCATGGGGTAAGCCATTCAATAGAAGAAGAAGAAGAAGAAGAGATATTAATGTGGAACAAAATTCCATTACAGGAATATGCCACTAGAAATAAACAGCTTGTATAAGAAAATCATCCCATGAACTGGTTAGAAAGATCCTACACTCTTTCTATGACCAGCACATTCAGCCTATTACCCAAAAGAGGTGGGATAGGATAAACACTCCATTCCACATGACAACATATGCTGCCAATCCCAATTGGTATGTACGAAGTCCTGAGAGAGCAACTCTTATTGTAGATGTTGAGGTGAAGAAAGGTTTTTTAAAGGCAATTAGGAAGATGTACACCTGAGAGGAAGCACAAACATTGGCTGTGCTCTTTCAGGTGCCTCAAACACATAGAAGGCTAGAGAGGATACACTCACCCTTGCACAAAATAACCCCATTGGTTGGTAGGAATTACATGGCAATGCAGTTCCATTGCTAGGTAAGCTTACCATACACCTCCTTTTATAGGTTCCCAACTCCTTTGCTTCTAAGAGGAATTGGTCAAACGATAGCTTCAATCACTCTATCAAGAGGAATAGGCCTACCTTTAGACAAGTGGAGAAGCTAGTTGCAGTGCATAATACCTTACATCTCTAGGGCCGAAAGACACCTGCGTACTGAGACAGTCCTACAGCACAATTGGATGTTGATCCTAAAGGATGCAAGAGAGATTCATGAGGGGGAAGGAGGAAGGAGGATTGTTTAGGGTCCCCCTACATGATACCCTTAGTTCACATAGCAATGATGATTAAGGCACCTATCAAAATTTACATGACGTCACAGATTAGGATGATTGGACATTTTACTGCTCAGTACTTCAATGTTACTGTTTTTGGACCTTGACATTTCCCCGTTTGATTTCATTTTTTTTATGTAATTGTAACTTGAACTATAGTTGAATCAATAAATTCAGAATCTTGATTGACTATGGTCTTAATTTATTGTTAATTTGTAAGTAGTTATATGAATGATGGATATTTGATGTTCATTTTGTTATATGTTTATAATTTCTACCTAAAAAATCCAATTTTAGGCTTAAATATATTTTTTATACATATTTATACGTCATCCCCAAACGTTCACCCCGGTTGTCCCAGAAACCCCATGGAACATAGTATATTAACTTGAGCCTTGAGGGTTTCAGATGATGATCATATTAGCAAGAAAAGGCTCATCACTCATGGAACCTAATAAAGAGGGGAAAACCTTACGTTCCTGCAAGTACCCCTTTTGTTGGGGACACGAAAATAGGACAATTGAAAGACACCCTTCAAGTTTTGCAGAAAGGGGACCGCAAAATGCAGGAATGCAAAAGGGGGGCAACAAAGAAGCACCCCCCAAATTTTGCCAGAAAGGATACAGCAAAGGGGACAGCTATCTTGAAGAAAAAGAAAAAATAAATGATAAGAAATCAATGTGTAAGGGAGTTAGTTCATTTGTTTCAAAAAAATCAATATGCAGGGCCCATGCAGCAGAGACGCTTCCTAAGGTTCTCCATGTGAACAAGTAAGAAGGGATGCATCCTCACAGGTACGCAGACCCAATGATGCATCCTGTGGAACACAGGAAATAACAAGAGCCTTTCAGAAAGAAGATCATGTCCACAAAGGGGACATAATTGTAATCTCATATACATTTAATGTCTTCTCCATCTAGAGAGCACAAGGCATAAACATTTTTAACTTATGTCTTATATACAATCATCAGCTTCCAAATTAAAGAAAAGAGATGGATAAAGCACGGGAAAAGGACAAAAGTGGCAAAACGGATAAGAGGGATACACCATAAGATGAGGTTGCCAGGAACAGGAATAAATAAGCACATTATCCATACTCATCAAAGGTAGGCTTTACCTGCAAAGACGGTAAGATTATGTTGTATACGGCTAACCAAAAATTTGATTTGAAAACCAACCTGTCCAAACAATAAACGATTAGTACTAGATAGGCAAAATACATCCAAAACTGAGATGCATCCATAAGATTTTTTTTCAAATTATGCTATTATAAAACTGAAATTTCATCACTGCTGAACAAATGTAGCAACACCATGAGAAGACCAACTATCAGAATAAACTCAGAAGGCATAGAAGCAAAAGCAGCATTATCACATTGAACCAAACTATGTTGGAAAAATCATCACATAATATTGTCAAAATGTAAAATGTAACCAAGAACCATAATTACTGAGAATAAGCATATGAAGAGTTGTCCATGGAATTGAAAGTCAAATGCCATTTCCAACAGTATGCATTATTTATTCTTAGTTTCTCATAGTAAAAGATCATGACCTTAGATAAACATATTTAGTTTGCGTGTTTATGATTATCATTTTTCCATGTTTCTGCGCATAGGCCATGACCTTAGATACATATAATTAGTTTGTGTTTTTGTGTTTATGATTATCATTTTTCCTTGTTTCCATACATAGGCTCTCTTATTTCCACATTATGGTATCAAAGCCAATTGTGGCAATGAACTTGGGATGAAGAAACCAATTGCTAAAACTAGGATGTTTGCAGCTAATTTTGATTCCGATATACTCAGCAGGAGTCTGAAACCAACGAATCAATCTAGTTGATGGAACCAGCAGAGAGTGCTCCGTTCATTGTTGTATTTCTCATCTCACTGGTTAGTATGTCATAATATCTATTACATAGAGTAGCAGTGTAACACAAAAATATAGATATCTGAAAAATTCATAGGCATTTTGGTGGTATGATATTAGATTTGACATCTCACACACACAGATCCAATGTCTTTTCTTTGAAGACTTGAATTTATCTATACCAGAGGTGACAGGTTGATGATTGCAGTCCAAATTCAGAAATATTAGCGGAATAATCCCAAGAGAATAACATTCTAGTGGGAAGCGGATGTGTATGATAACAAATAACAGATAACTTTCATGCCAGCCACTGTTGGCAGGATAATTGACTGAATGCAAAAAAATAAAAATAAGGCGGTGTCCAAATGACTAAAGCAGGTCAAAATGACTCAAAGCTACAGCTAGAACCTAGGTGGCAATAAAATGCAACAAAAGAGTCGTAAACCAAAATAGGTAAACACTAGACAAGTCATTATGTTCAAAATTGAATCAACAAAGACAATGCTGTGAGAGGAAGGCTTCCTTGTCAAATAGAAATTCCAATGTCTGTATATGAGTCAGGCGGAGGATTAGGGCTAGCATCCTCATCATTAACACCATAAGACCAATGTCCTTAAGAGAATGACTTGAACTAAGAGGACCCAGATAAGCAAGATAAACAAGGAGACACACTGACATGAGCATGCATATATTTTAGACATGACTAGAAAAGTGGATCTGACAAAACCCAACCATCTCATGGACAGAAAATTAAATAACACAAAATCTAATTGGGCAGCTAAGCACCTGAAAAGGGATTGTGATAAATGAGAGCACTATTTGAGTCATTGGCGTCCAAGAAAAGTGCAATTGAAAGAAATACGATTGCAATTTTACCATGTAGCAAGATGTGGCTATGACTGAATTATGAGCATGTCCTATAATGTTATAAGACAGGCTTCTTTTCTGGCAGCATGAATATAGATTGTTGTGGTATGTGCAACTTCACCAGTAATGGTATTAGTTTAGGGCCTCACATTTCCTAATATGATTGTTATGGAGTATGTTTCAGGTAACAGTTATCAGCTGACCAATATTGTACACATGTAAAATGCAATTTAGTAGTAGAATTCACAGGGATAGGAATATGAAGACTTGCAGGTGAAATTGAAAGGTCAAAGGTCATTATAATTTATTTATTCCTTGCTTATTATAATTTGAACTCAGGGGCATCTTATGTATGAATTTTGTGTGTTTATCATTCATCATTTTTTAAAGAAATTTATGCAGGGCAATTCTCTTAGTTCCAACAGATTACACCAATAGAAGCCATATGAAAACCAAAATATGAAAATATAGCAGTTTTATTTGAGCCCTACAACTAGTAGCTGTAGATAAAGTGGGTGTTTGATAGATATGTATGCTGAGAAGGTTTTCTTTTACAGACATATACTTAACAAAAACAGCACAACTACAAAATGAAATATGCTAATATATGGAAAGAAGGTTATGAACATCAGATAATTAAAAATAAAGGTGGTTCAAACAAGTTCCAAGTTTGCACGTTATTATGGTTTTGTGAACTTTTGTCAGTAGTACATAATAAAAATTGCATTTTAACAAAGAAAAATACCTCTGATAGAAAATGAAGTCTAAATTCAGATTCTTATGGGAAGATATGGTTTTGGCATGTTTGCTGTATAGAAAATTCAAAATAATAATAATTAATCTAACTTCTCAGATTCCAATATTAGAGACGAAATTTATACAAATCTAATATGGTTTGGAAAGGACTGGCACCCTGCTCGTGAAGGGGGGGAAACTATATATAAGTGCTCTGTTGAAATCTAAAAATTGTACAAGCCTCAACATTCACCATAAATGTCTGAACTGCAACACAATTTAGCACTATTCTCTAGTTCTGTGTGTGTGTGCGCGCGTATGTGTAACATAAACAAAAATGAAAATGATAACTTAGTAATTATCATATACAAACCTCTTAAGTAGTCGAACACAAATGTATATCTCCTCGACATCATATGTTACTCTCTCCTCTATATACTGTTTTAAGAGATCTGAACATTTCATAACAGACTGCTCCTTTACATCTGTACAGGTGACAAATTCTTGTGGAAGTGAGGATACCAGATATAGCAAAATAGAGGAGAGAGATTTGGTTGAATCGGCTTTATTGTAGCATTCTGATATCAATTGAAGTAATACACAACAGCTCAGCCCAAAATGTTTCACCCACACTGGAGGATTTCCTTTCCAAAGACATTTCTCACATGGTGTATCACCTTCCATACCACCAACTATGCAAGCATTTTTAGGTTCCTCCACATTTTCAATATTAAGGGTACCAGAATCTTCCTTTTTACAGGGCAATGCACTTTCACACAAAGTTTTTGCTGGTCGATGAGCTGGAAGAGAATCAAATACATCACGCAGAATATCCATTGGTAATTCCTGCAAAATGTTGATATCCACTTGACTCATAGACAGAGAGATTGTATCATCTCTACTTGCTTGACTTTTGACTTGACGAATTGACTTATTCACGAAATCAGTGGGATGCGAGTTTGAGGAGCTTGCTTTGTCAACAAACCTCTTCTGGATGCCCTGCTATGTAAGGCCACACTATAATAAGAAAAGATAAAGCAAGACTAGAATATTTCCAGCGTAATGTGCACAAAAAAATTACATTACGTACCTTTCCTGGATTCGATATGTCTAACTGACATTGGTTAGAAGTCTTTTTCCTTCTAAGATTCACAGGAGCTTTCGGCTTTCTTAATGCATTAGTGGCATTGTAATGCTGCTCTATTTCAAGACGTAAGGATAATGGCAAGGCCAAAAGTACAGAAGGATCCAACTGCACATCACACAAGCAATTTGTATGTTAATTATGATAAAATCACTGCCCATTGTAATCCAACTGAATTATTGAACATATACAGGCAGTACCCTGCTCATATATACATGTTAACCAAAAGGATATTTTCTAATCCACCCTTACAAGTTACTAATTACTACAGAGGTAACTCGTAGAAGACAGCTAATTGAAATATTTCAAAACTTCCAGACAACTTCCTTTTTCTGATTTTATTTCAAGACACTAACCATAAATTGAAATTTAGAACTATTCATCTCTTAAAAGTATCCTGCTAGAACCAAGAATTGTGTTTGACTTACCTTACTAGATCTACAAGTTGAGAAAAACAAAACACACGAAAAAATTCCTGGTCCAAATCTTCACCTTAGCAATACAAAGTTTAATTGGACAATACTCTAACTTGCCTGAAGAAGCTTTCTTCATGTGGACATCAGAGAAATGAAAAATGAAATGAAATGAAATATTATTAATGTCTGCGGTGGGCCAAATAAGACCCAAGGGGCTATAAGAAGGACAATAATGACTGCCAGCTAGCAAGCTAAAAAGCCCAACAAAGAAAAGAACTAAGATAAATACAAGACAAAACTCGACAACCAGGCCAAAGAAATGAAATGGAAAGGGAGAGCAGAGGGGGAGAGAGCTAAGCCAGAAGATAATGTATTCACAAAGCTAGTGCTCTTAGCTTTGTTGATGATAGTGGCTTAAGAATCTCATATACCTCAACAAACACAAATGATAATCTGTGTACATTCCAAGCAATTCAATTTTACTACTATCCCAGGCAAACTAACTGTCTCTTTGCATCTCCTATTATATCATATTTGTCCTAAAAGCCCCAATTTTTGATACTTCTGACGAAAATTCAATTAATCTAAAATTTTATGAAAACCACACCACATAAAACAAGCCTGGTACAAGACCCTATTAGGCATGAAAATTGCCCAACATATGATACAATTATTGGAATATGTGGTGGTTAAGCTTCTCTTGAGGCCACGGCTGACTTTTATATTGTATTGTTCATATAAGCCCTTTGGGCCCTTGTAAACCTTGAAAAAGGTATTTTCATAATAATTTATTATTTTAATCCTTAAGGTCAGTCTCTTAACATTGACCTAAAGGTAACTTGTATTTGGGTGTACATACCACAACATACTAACCATTTCTTTATCATTTGAAGTGTAATTTTATTCTTTGATAGATTATTTGGCATCCACAAACACCTCTATATAATATGTGCATTGCTTTGTGTGTATTTCTTTTCAACAATACTGCATAATGTGTTGGTTCCATTAAGGGTGTCAATCCACGTGTGGCTAGCCAAGATGGATAGCATTATTCGTTTGCACCATGTTCTTGAAGAAGGTCGTGACACATTAGCAACTATTAAGTTGGGAACCCATGATCATCAATGGTTGTTATGGGAACATCGCCACTAGGGTATCCTCTTTTGTGGCCTGATTTCAAACGACGATTCCTCTCAAGGTTTGCAAAGGATCTTCCACATCGTATCTGGTCCGTCTAATGCAAACTAAGCAAATAGGAACAGTTGAGGAGTATTGTGCAAAGTTCACTAGTCTTCTCTGTCATGACCCACCTTGGCAGGACTCTGTATGAGATAGACAATGTATTGAATTTACTATTTCAATGTCAGTATTGTTTGCATTATGGTTACGTAAAATGTATTTGTAGCATTGGTTATGTTTTGTGAACATGGTACTGCTGATGTCTTGCGTATTTGCAGGACCAGGTGCTCTCGAAGGTGATGAGGAAGTCGACCACCGAGATCGAGGTACCAAAGAAAAGGGAAATGATGTTGATGACTTGTTCATCGACAACTCTAGGATAAATGATACCCTCATATAGTTGCATTTGCATATATGTGTGTTTATGCGTAAAATGGATTTGGAAAAAGGATCCCTTTTGGAAATAATTAATAGATATAGAGGTTCTATTAATTCTTGATCCACCTAATACCATGCTAATCATTAATATTAGTATAGGTATTGTTTGAATTAATTAATTATGGAGATGATTAATATTGTTCTATGCTTGTGTTAGTTTTAATTAAAGTGATTAATGTCATGAATTACTAATGCATTTTGTTTTATTAATACACCTATTGTCTTTTCTAGTAAAACAAGAAAAATGAATATATTAAAATGAGATATTTTAGAAAAAAAGAAATCATATTATAAAAAAATAAAGATCTTCCTTTGTCATCTTGCGTAGATGGGCATTTATTTTTGGAGGTTGGGCTTTTAGTTTTCTTTGCGTAGATCTTTTCCCTTTTTGAAGAGGCCGAGGAAATGTGAAGGGCGCGAAAAAAGTTTTAAAAACAAAAAACAAAAAACAAAAATTCTCTCTCAAGTTGGTCAGATTTTAGTTCTCTTTGGGTTGTTACATTCTCACCTACACCTACCAATTGGATCCAACAATGGTGGTCTCATCCTTTCGCCATGGTCTTAAGAATAAAATTCGACAGGAAGTCAGCATACTCAACCCCTATATCCTCAATGATGCTCAATGTATAGCTTTGGCAGCAAAATAGAAGCTCCAAGAGCCTAGTCCTCAACCTGGACATGACTTCAACACTCGACATCCTTACTTCATTAACCGCAAAAACAAGCATTCCCAAGGATTCTTCTGTTTCAAATGTCATTCTCACCATCCCCAAGATCAGGCTTATGAAGAACGTCGTAACTTTCAAGTGGAAGGTGAAGAAGCAATAGTATTAGAAGATGAAGAATCATTGTAGCAGGAGTAACCAACTGAAGTAGATGAGATTGAACATGAGGATGATACCATAGCTCTTTTGGCTTACAACCTTATAGGGATCCAAGCTCACCATACTATTAAGGTCCAAGGATTCATGAAGCGACAACGCATCAATGTATTGATTCAAGTAGCACACAACTTTATTGGTAGTAAGACAACAAAGTCTTTGGGCTTGTATATCAATTTTACAAATAAAGATAAATTTCAAGTATTGATTACAAATGGGGGTACTGCTCAGTGTGTGGGTCGAACAACTACAGTTAACACCCAAAAGGGGGATTATACTTGGTCAAGCAATCTCTCAGCCATGCATCTAGGTAGTACAGACATCATCGTAGGAGCACAATGCTTATCTTCACTTAGTGATGCTACTATTAATCTGCAACAATTATATGTCAAGTGGACCAAGAATGGAAGGGTCATTTATTTCCAAGGAATCCAACCTCCTCCCTCCAATGTGGTTAGTGTCCATAGCATGGAAAAAATATTTAAGAAAGGTGGTTGTAGATTCTCCGACCAGGTCAATTGCATGGAGGTTCCATCATTGGAGCCGCTGCTTCCAACACTTCCTTTAGACTTGCAAAATATTGTGGATCACTATGTGGAGGTCTTTGATGATCCCACGGATCTTCCTCCTAAGCGCACACATGATCATGCCATACACCTTATTCCAAGAAGTCAACCCGCTAATGTGCATCCTTACCGCTATCCCCAGTCCCAAAAGTCTGAAATTAAGAAGTTGGTTCAGGAAATGTTGGAGTAAGGAATCATTTGTCCAAGCATGAGTCCTTAGTCCTCTCCGGTGGTTATGGTCCAATGCAAGGACAATTCTTGGCGCCTGTGTCTTGATTTTCGACCTCTCAACAAGATCACCATCAAAAACAAGTTTCCTACCGCTGTTATAGATGATTTGTTGGCTGAATTGCATGGTGCTAAATATTTTACAAAACTGGACGTGCATTTTGGGCTCCATCAAATGAGGTTAGAGAAGAGGATATCCCTAAGATTGCTTTTCGCACGCATGAGGGTCATTGTGAGTTTGTAGTCATACCTTTTGATCTCACTAATGCTCCATCCACTCTCCAAAGTCTCATGAATTATGTTTTTTTCTCCATCTCTACACAGTTTTATCCTAGTTTTTTTTTTATGATATCTTAATTTATAGCAAGTCTTGGGAAGATCATCTAGTTCATGTGGACAAAGTTCTTCACCTATTACAAAAGGAAAAACTCTTTGTCAAAAGGTCCAAATGTTCCTTTGGGGTCCAAGAGGTAGAATACTTGGGACATATAGTATCTCAGGAAGGAGTCAAGGTTGATCCTAACAAGATCAAAGCCATGCAAGACTAGCCCTTTCTCAAATCCCTTAAACAACTCCATGGATTTTTAGGTCTCACAAGCTACTATAGGAAATTTGTTCTCAACCATGGCAAAATTGTTGCTCCTTTGACTGCTCTCACTAAAAAGGATGCCTTTGTTTGGTTTAAAGTAGCTTCCCCAGCCTTCCAAGCCCTAAAGGAGACTATGTGTACCACCATTGTCTTAGCCACCCCTAATTTTAGCAAACACTTTGTCATTGAGTGTGATCCTTCAAGCACAGGTGTTGGATCTATTTTGAAGCGAGATGGACACCCATTGGCCTTTGAAAGTAACCAGCTCTCTTTCAAGATTCTAGAACGATCAACTTATGACAAGGATATGTTAACTATTCTACATGTTGTAGAGAAACAACAGCCTTATTTGTTAGGGCTTAGCTTCATCATCAAGACCAACCATAACAGCCTTAAGCATTTCTTAGAACAGCGTCTCCCTTGTCCTGAACAGAATAAATCATTGACCAAGCCCTTGGGGTATGATTTTGTCATTGAATACAAGGAAAGGAGAATGTAGTGGTTCATGCTTTATCTCACAAACATGAGGACATTGTTGTTGTCAATGCCATCTCTAGTCCTCTTACTCAATAGCATTCTCAACTTTAGGAGGACTAGCTTTCTAACCCAAAGACTACTCGGATCATTCAAGATGTGAAGGTTGGTTCATCATGATTCTCCGCAAAAAGGATCATATTTATCTTCCTCAATCCTTGGCTATTAAGACTAGTGTCCACCAAGAATTGCATGCATCTCCTTTGGCGGGACATTCTGGATTCTTGAAAACATATCAACGGGTGAAGCAATCATTTTCTTGAAAGGATTAAAAGCAAATGTTAAGACCTTTGTGGTCGAATGCGAGCTATGTTAGCATAACAAGGGGGAAACCACTAAATCTCCTTGATTGTTGCAACCCTTGCCTATCCCTCACCACCAATGGGAGCACATATCCATGGATTTCAAATATAAGGGCAAAACAACAATCTTTGTGGTAGTCGATCGCCTTTCCAAGTACGCTCACTTTTGTGCATTGCAGCATCCTTATTCAACAAGTAAGGTGCCCAAGGTATTTCTCGATTTTGTTTTTTAAATTGTAAGGTATGCCCAAAACCATTGTCAGTGATCATGACCTTGTCTTCACCAGTAATTTTTGGAAGGAATTGCTTCATCTTAGTGGTACTAAGTTGATTATGTCCTCTTCTTATCACCCTCAACAGATGGCTTAATGGAGATTGTAAATAAATTTTTGGGTACTTAACTTCATTGTTTTGCTCAAGATAAACAATATCATTGGGTTGATTGGCTCTCATTAGTTGAATGGTGGTACAATACTTCTTACCATTAATCCGTCAAGATGTCCCCATTTGAAGCGTTGTATGGTCAAAAACCTCCATCAGTGGCACTGACTATGTTCCAGCATCCTCCAAGGTGGCCCAACTAGATGATTTGTTGCAGCAACGATGGCTTGTGCTTCAGCTTTCTTAAAGATGATCTGACTCAGGCCAACAACCGCTTGAAGCAGCAACAAGATTCGCACCATTTTGAACGACAATTTGCCATAGGGGATATGTTCTTTTTGCGCCTACAGTCCTATAAGCAATTGTCCTTGAAGACCAAGTCCAGTCCAATGTTGGCTCCTTAATTTTACAGGCCCTACAAGGTGGTTTGTCTCATTAGTGAAGTGGTATATCAATTGCAACTTCCATCGTCTTCCCTAAATGTTGGCTCCTTTTTAGACGAAGCTTCCAATACTTGATGAAGAAGGTCAAATCACTCTCCAGCCAGAAGCAGTGTTTCAATTCAGAGTTCGTGTCCTCCAATCTTGCTAGATTCCGGAGTTCCACATCAAGTGGCAAGATATTCCAGAAGAAGATGCTACATGGGAGCCTACAAGCATTTTCCAATCCTTTCCAGCTTTGAGGAAAAAGCTTTCTAGGGGGAAGCCACGTAACAGCTACAATATGGCAACATCGACTATATATTATTTTTATTAGCTCAAGCCCTAGGTTTAGATAGTTTGCCCTTGAGCATTAGGGTTGAGATTAATGTTGATTTAGTCTATAAACAAGAAGAGTTATGTTGTAATTGGAATCATCTTTCATATTCGAATCTTAGTCGCCTCTGTTGTGCATATGAGACTTCGCCCTCTCTAAGTAGCTAAGAGACTTTGCCCTCTCTAAGTGGCTAAGGATTTGTATAAGTTTGAATTTGGAATCTAATTAATTGCATATTTTATTTTATAGCAATGGATCCTAATTTATTGTTATCACTGGGTGTTGTTTACTGCGCATTATTGAATTGCTACTGCCATTATTGTATTTCTTGAAGTGTTCCATTACAGGAGGATTGCAAGTCCACTCGAACTCCATAGCTTCAGGTTTGAAGCTTCGGGCTTATTGTACCACTCCATTGGTGGATGCTACGTTGTATCGGTCTCTTGTGGATGGCCTTATCTATCTCACTTGCACAAGGCCTGATATAGGTTTTTTTGTCTACTATTGTTCCAGGTACATGCAATCACCCAGAGGGAGTCATTAGACCAGACCAAGAGGATTCTCAGATGCATCCAAGGGACTTATAAGATGATTATTCCCTACTCAATTGGCTCCCCTTTGATTCTGACAAGATTTTTAGATGTTGATTGTGCTAGTGATTTAGATGAGTGACGGTCCACCATAGGCTTTGTGTTCTATTTGGGATCTAGCCCTATTTCTTGGCGTTTCACATGCCAATCCTGTTAGGAAGTGAAGTCACTATCCAGTTTACTGTCAACAGAAGCTAGGCCGCAACAGATGGTTGTACAGCTGCTATACATCTAGGCTAGACGTCTAAGTCAGACGTCTAGGCCAAACGTCTAGGCAGTAGACTTCTAGGCCAAACGTCTAGGTTGTTAGACATCTAGGATAGACGTCTGGATGCGGAAGACGCACTGGTTCAGATGCGAGTGGAAACGAACAGTTTTGCAAAGGCTTCCTTTGGGAGAGGAAACGAACAGTTCGGGGTCTTCCTTTCTTCTGCTCTATAAAAGGGAATTGATCCCTTGCATACAATAAAAAAATGTGACTGTAAATTTTTGCTGAAAATAATAAAAGGAGAAGTTGCCATTGCCCCGTGGTTTTCCTGCACATTGCAAGTTTCCACGTAAAATCTCTGTGTTACTTGTGTTGCTGTTTTGTTTTCTGTCATTGTGTTTTCTGCTTGCAGGTATAAAATATTGAAATTTTTACTAACATATCCCTTATATCTTACTCTTCTACAGAACTGAATATTGTGCTACCAATGATGCAGCTAAGCATCTTCGATGGATGCTCATGATTTTGGAAGAGATCTGCATTCCTCAGAGTTTTCCAATCACTCTTCAATGTAATAAATACAGCACCATCAAGCTTATCCATAATCCAGTGTTTCATCAACAACCAAAGCACATAGAGATTTGGATGCACTTCATGAGATGCCTTCATTCATGTGGGATGCTTGATCTAGCTTTTTTACCTTCAGCAAAGCAAGCAACAAACATCTTGACCAAGATCATGCCCGAGGTCCTCTTGTGTGCATGCAAGAATTACTTGGTGTAGGAGAGTGTCCCTTAAGGGGAGGATGACAAATAAGGGGGGGGATGTCTATCTCCCTTGTTCAGGTTAAGGGAGGGTGTTGGGATATGTGGTGGTTAAGCTTCTCTTCAGACCACAGCCAGCTTTTGTATTGTATTGTTCATATAAGCTCTTTGAGCCCTTGTAGAACTTGGAAAAGGTATTTTTGTAATATTTTATTATTTTAGTCCTTAAGGTCAGTCTTTTAACCTTTACCTAAAGGTAACTTATATTTGGGTATAAATACCCCATCATACCAAATATTTCTTTATGGGTTGGAGTGTAATTCTATTATTTGATAGTGAGATTATTTGGTGTCCACAGACACCCCCCATATACTATGTGCATTGCTTTGTGTATTTCTTCTCAGCAATACTAAGTAATATGTCGACTCCATTAGTTTTTGGAAATTGCTATGAAATCTAACAACAATTGTTTTGAGGGTAACTTGTTCAGAAACATACATGATACAAGGAAAGAGTACCCTTTTGTTTTATTGATAAGTAGGTAATTTTCTTATTAGTTCAAGAATATCACAAAATGCAAACTGCCTCTTGAAAGGTAAAGATGTCCATTTTGTGAATCATTATAAAGAATTAGAAATTTATTAAATCAAAGTGCATTCCTTGAAAAAAAAAATCACCCAATCAAAGAGAGGACAAACATTTACTGTTTCAGTAAATTGAAAGAAGAATCTACAGGGTTTGTTTATTCCCTTGAACAAACTTCACTTAGTGTATTTGTCATCATTGTTAAAACACCATTTCATCCTTTCTCGTGTTCTCTTCTTGGGCACTTCAAATATATATGAAACCATATAACTCAAATAGTTGCTAATTTGACATTGAAGTAATACAATTACATGCAAGAACATAATTTTTTTTTTAAGTGCATCCAGTCAATAAGAGGCCCACAACTATTGATTATCAAGAAGAGATCAACATTGGCTAATAAAAGACATACAAATCAAGAATCGACTTCTTCTTGATCTGGTCAATGCTAAAAAAGGATGCTTATCTGGTGTCTCAATTAAAATACTTCTTTCCCTCCTTTTATGATATCTTTTAAACTCGTGTAGAAGATCAGCACGGTTGTTGGTTAAGAGTGTTGTTGTGCAATGAACACCATGCTTATGATCTTGTGATAACTTGAGAGTAACATTCTTCTAAGGGAATTGTTACATTGACTAGATTGTTAAGTTGATCGAATGGAAAACAATCATAAACCAATTCGGCATCATATAAGCATTTCATAAAAGTTGTGGCTTGTTGTCCACACTATATTATGCTTCATGTGTATCATGCTTCATGTGATTTATTTTGAAAACCTTGATGCCAATGTTATTTATTTTGTCCTATACCAAGCTACTATAAGAATTATAGCATAAGTTGTATCTTCATCACATTGGGTTTATGCTTCCAATGCATCTAATGGGTCCATTGCATCACAATGTGCAATGATATTCCATTTTATTTGTGATCATAAGGTGCCAATATTTGAGACTTGCATTTATTATAGATATACCTTGCCCATATAATTCTATTATTCCCCCCAAGGAAGGAAAACAGTAAGGTTTGAGAACTTATAAGGGTCTAGTTGCTAAAAGTTAAATACTTTTAGATCCCATCCTCAAGAAGCATAACAAGTTGCTCATGTTCTAGAACATAAGACACACTAACTAGACCAGATGGATTTCGGCAACTTGTTTAACACCAAAAATTGTACTTTAAGCTCGGTTTGCTTCCCATTATGCTGTTTCGACAACTACAAGATATTTGTCAAAGACGACGTCAAGCTAAAGCCATGATCCCTACTTCCCTTCAGCCTGTAGATAATTTAATGATGTCATATGTTCTCTATGTGTGTGCAAATCTGACCAAAACCCATGTTTTCAACATTAACATTTAACTTAATATACTCAAAAAAGACATAGAGAATTCCTGACAACATTGAAAAGCACTCAAACCTCTGTCACTAGCATGTATAGTATTTGATACTTCTTAAGCATGTAAGAAGCCCCTGTGAATGTGAATTTAAGACTCAGAAAAAAACAAAAATACAGTCTTTCAAAGGCATTTCTGCTAACAAAAAGCAGCAAAATGTAAAATAACAAACTGTATGTAATAACAAACCTGTGATTGTGCAGGTACATCAACTGAACAAGTTCTAGAACCAACCTCTTGAGCTTGTCGTTCATGTTCTTTCAGTTCAATCTTCTGCCTTCTTTTACGGTCCAAATTTTTAAAATCACTTCTTATATCTTTCGCACTGTGCCCTTCTGAAACACAAACTCCTAATTGTTGTCTTGTCTTGCTCGTGCTGCCTCCACTAAACATATGTGCTACATCCATGGTTGGCTCATTATATTTCTCAGAGTCCTTGCCATTCCCTGAGATGCAATCAAGAACTTTTCCATCATAGAAATCATTGATTTCTGAAAGTATTTCTGGAGGAAGACTTGCCAGAACTGTTGGGTCAAGCTGCGAAATATGTGGCAAAGTACCATTTTCATGGATTTTCCCCTTCCCTCTGACTTCAGCATCACATAGTTGAGCACTCTGAAATCCCTTTCCTAAACCAAGACTCTTATCAACTTTAACACTTGCATGTACACCACTACATGATTTCTCTGCATAAACTTATAAAGACAAGTTGTCAACTCCAACAAAAAAAGAATATTGTAATTAATTAAAATTGCATTTAATCAATGAAGCACAATAAAACACTTAATTCCATTTTTCATGCACATGGAAAAATAAATTTTGGTTTCTGTGCATACCAGCAATTATATCTGCTGCATTTGATATCGGATCTAATTCACCTGAATTTGGCATCTTTGATGTTGAGGCAAGCCACGATTTTAACACATTTTCCCCGTGACCTTCAACAGGTAAGCATAAGATTATTATAGGCTTTACATGCAATGTAACAAATGACATAAAATAATATAAAAATATTCATCATAACAAGTACTAATTGTTATAGATAAAAAAACAAGCGTCACAACACACAAACTATCAGCAACCTAGAATCAAAATAACAAATAAATCTGTACCAGGAAAAAGCATAGCTTTTGGCTTGTAAAATGTTTAAACTACTTAGACTTTAAATTCTAATAAATGCTAACACTCAATGGATTCCTCACTGAATGTCTTATGCAGCTTTAACTTCAAAATGCAATGCTTCTTAGTTAATTTTGGGAGTTTGGCATTAAGCATTACACTTTCCTGCTTCTATTATTTTTAACAATTAATATGCCCTTTTTCATCCTTGACTTTGTATTTGTATTCAAATGCTTTAACAAAACCCTTCTATTGCCGGAAGAGGGATAGAGTGCTTGCCTCGAAAAAGGTGCACTTGCTCTGAAAGACATATAACAACTATTAACAAAATTGTGAATACGATTAATGTCAAGAATCAAAAAAATGTCAATAATGAAAAATATGTGCACGCCACAAGTCCAGTCACAACTAATAATAAGGGGGCAAATGAGCTAGAAAGTCAAGTCACAAGCCTTTGAAGACTATCAGAGGAGTTGAAATTTGTGCATCATCCAGATGCTTGAGGAGGATGGGTCTACAAAGTTTTACTTCCATTATCTGAAGTGGAAGCAAACCTCTAAGTAGATTGTAGGCCTTAAGGACAAATAAGTAGAGTTACATTTTTAGGGTCATTTTCAGAAAATACTTCCCTCTGCAGAACATGGCCTTAACAAGGACAAAACAAACGGCATGACTAGACATATTTTGCAAAAGTGATGCAATTTAGGTGAACCCAGCTCCCCAACTTGCTGATATTTGCAAGTAAACTCATGCAATCCAAGGCCCATGAAAAATAGCACATCAACTATTCTAAATTTAACCAATGTCTTCTAATGTGTTTTCCAATGTCCTAGCATACACCTAAATTAATCAAATCAAGAGGATAACCCCAGTGATTTATGCATTGCAAAAAGATAATTTTTCTTGGTCCCCTTTATTTCAAGAATTAGTTTCCAGTCCTTGGATAAGAAATAATAGTAGATATTATCATATTCCCATCTAACATAAATTGTACCTATACGGATATTTTTACATTTTTATATTGTTATAACTTTCATACCCTTCAGCTTCAGAAGTTCGTACCAAAATAATTATCCACTCCATTGACCTCCTCAGTTTATGAAGTGCTGCCAATGCCCCAACTAAAGACATTTCTCTATTATTTAACACAAAGCATGTCAGTCAGATTTTGCTACCATATATACAGTAGACCTTGTTAGACTGACCATACTCAAGTGCACAATAATCAAATGTAATTGATATGATATACAGTAAATAATTTCTGGTCATAAGTTATGAACATCAAATTACAACATAATTGTCATATGGATAGTGTATACAGAATTTTATCCGAGATTTTACATAGGACTTTTTCTCACATGAAATCCGGATTAGAGAAGGATGTGTGTCAGGAATATTAAGAATATACTGGCATATGGTCAACAAAAATTCAAATGCTATTTGAAGATTAACACCAAGCACACATGTTGGTGGTACGATGTTACAAACCATATATTTAAATGTTCAGTTTACATGTTGTGTGCACATATTTTTCCAAACCTTTTGGTTTAGTATACTAAACTTAGGATAGTCAATTCTATGTATGTCCCTTCCTAAATATTTGGTGAAGCATCTGTTAACCAGTATAGATTCTATGGTTCCCATAGTATAACTCAAAATTCTGTAAACAGACATTTAAACACAGGGCTTAAAGTTAATGTATATTCTACTCTCTGAGCAGTATCTATTTTCTTCCAAGTTTATCCAGAAGTGCAAAGCTATTTATGCAATTCTGTACATTTTGCTCCATATTAATGAATGTTATATTTTGGTCATAGAAAAGAGGACATCTGTATCATGAACATTAAGAATACAGCAGATATCTTTCTCGTGAACAATAAAAATGAAATCATCATATATGTGTAAAAACAAGTTCCATGCACCATAAATCCATAAAGCTCTAGCAATGAGTGATACCTTGATGGCATGAATCTGCTTGTTGTAATCTTGAGACTTGCATCCCAATACCCCTCACCTCTTTGGCATCTGTGATTCAAGAATATTGCAACTTGTAACCACCACGAAATTTAACAGAACAGTAATGCCCATGTTATGTACAATTCATATTTCAGCAAGTGACGAGCAATAATGTTCTTACAAATTTCTAGAAAAAAACAGCAGTTGCAGTCAAGCTATAACCCTTTTCCATGGCTACATACCATGGGAGGGTGGGGGAGAAGGGGAACTATCTTACACCTTAAACTACAACAAAGATAATTTGCCCCAGAAAAATTCCAAAATATGCTGTGAACGACTACTAACAATAGCGTAAAACAAATATTGACTATATGTACAAGGTTATGAGTTCGATTCAATTCAACATCACTGTATCCAATTAATACTAAACAATATAACTTTATGACCAGTGATTTCTGAAACAGAAACAAAACTACTACAACCATGGACGAAGACAAATAAGACCTCCTTGCACTGAAAGGAAGAGTTGCCATCATAATGCTCTTATGCATTTTATGGAGTACAACCAATCAACTACTTAGTTTGCCTGTATGAAGACGAATTCAATATGAAAAAATATACTATAACAAGTGTATTTTCAAGCATTGAAACGTCCTACAGTCCATAGTTGAGAAAATCTGCAAAAAGTCCTGATTCAAGCCGATTTTTCACTCCCAGCCTGGCCAATGTTTTCCCAAAAAATTGTGATATGCATGAAAATAGTTTTTTCCAATGAAAATATACATTTTCTTTGAAATTTTTCAATGAAAACTTGCCAATTTTTCCTTTTTTTTGGCTGATTCCTGAATTTTCCCGATTCTTTTTCCATGCCAATTCCAATTTTCTCAACTATGCTACAGATGACTCTGAAAAGGTTATACAGACTGCAATTATTCCTAGACTAACAAGCAGAGTTACCATATCCAGCATTTCTTCTTGCCCAGATACTCGTATCCACGTATCTGATACAGACATGGATCGATACTTCCCGGATACCATATCCAAATATACATGGATATCATATCTTGACGTAACCAAATATATGCTCATATATGGTCCCTACATATACATACAAGTATGGCCTGGGCATGTCTAGAGCTGTAACCACAACATGAACTTAAAGGAAGGAACATACAATTTTTAAATAACTTTTAAATTAAAAAAAATAAAAATAAAAATCCTCCTTTTACATAATAAAAATATCTAAATAAATTAAGGGGTCTTGAAAATTTGCCGTATATCCATATCCAATACTTATCCATATCACATACATATCTGTTTCCATGCAGCATAGCTAACAAGCCTATGCATTCTAAGAGTCTTGCCTTTAACCTATTGAATGGGGCTATGCATCATTCTGGCACAGAAAGTGATTTACCTAGAAAATACCATATACACAATGAACACAAGAAAATTTCCCAGAGAAAATGTGAACTTTCAAATCAAAAACCTGAACAATGTTTCGAAGAGGAGGTTTGAATCTTGCCAAATCATCAAGCTGTTGTAATACCACTATGTGGTAACGATGTAATACGGGTGGTGCCCGTTTCAATCCCACATAACCCATTGGAAAGGGAAAAAAAAAAGAACTGAACATGGTTTCATCCTCCCTCTTAATCAATGCATATTAAATAATCATAAACTTTTGCTTCAAGCAATGCAAGATCCCCTAAGATGAAAACAGAACAAATACAAACTATAAAACAACTTTATCTTTATAAATTTCTAAACCAAGTGCAAATAGCTGAAAACAAAGGCCTCATTCTTACCTAAGTGAAATGATGCAAAAATTTGTCGACTAATCCTCAGAAGTACATCTGTACTATCTATAGCAGAAGGAACCTGAAATCATAAAAGATGAGACAACTTAAGTGATTTCCAGAAATTGCCACGTCTAGTTAGAATAATATGTAGCATTATGTAATGATAAAACTCTTACAGTCACGGAGTGGCTAAAATTATCACAACTTCCACAGCCCATAAATTTGGCTGGTTCACCTGCACCTTTCTTTCGTTTCTTTACCTGAGTACATATAAAAGACAATATAAAAAGAGAAGGCCACTCTAAAATAGAAGATATTGAGTTCTGAATCAAAATGTAAGGCTGCAAGCTGTCTCAAGAAAACTCGCCTTAGTAATCAAATTTAGAAACTTAATCCTACATAGCATGTTCAAAAAGTAAAACACTCAATATCTGTTATATTCATATACAAATTGATGTCTACATTAAGCCTGCCCATTTCCAAGGAAAACAAATCCATTTCCAACATCTGAAACATTGAATATCTCATAGAAGGTAAGCTATATATGTAAATAAAATTTATGTTACCTTAAGTGTGATTGTACGACCTCGCATAGAAGCACCTTGTAAGCGTAAAGAAACCTCCTTGCTTAGACCTGTCAGAAAGTGATGAACCTAATAGAGAGAAGAAAGCAAAACAATCAAACAAGTTTTGAGTTTCTCCACAACCATGTCCACCAGGGAATGTTTCAATAGCAAATTGAGTCATGTACTAGTAGGAGAAAATAGTAAACATACATCTTCAAGATTGTTGAAACGCACGCCCCAATTCACTTCAGCCCCTATGGACTTGTGCTCCTGCCCACACGTTCATATTTGAGGGCATGGAAAGAGGAATAATCACTAAACTGAATTTTGTAACCTTGCTATTGAATCGATAAGACATGCATCATACAAAGATCATAGGACTTTGTCCATGTGCTTTCAGACACTTCAGAACAATGAAAGTCTAAGCATATTTGAGGGCATGGAAAGAGGAATAATCACTAAACTGCATTTTGTAACCTTGCTATCGATTACAATTCCAAACTATAAGACATGCATCATACAAATATCATATGACTTTGTCCATGTGCTTTCAGACACTTCAGAACAATAAAAGTCTAAGCGAGTGAACTGTCTACAAAATTTATTATCATGATTTAGAGCCCATAAGCCAGGTATTGCATTCCAGATATATCAGTTAAAACTTTAGAGATTACAAAGCAATAATCACATGGAACAAAAGGCGGCACAGAGGAACCCCGAAAAGAATTTGCAACAATTTTTCACATACATTAAACACACAAAAATGCCTTTTAAAATGTGAAGAAATGTATCATGTCAACTAACACCAAAGTCCAAGCATAGTTGCTGCACATTATTGCTAGAAAATGGCCATTAGATGAAGTAGAATGTGCCTAAAACATCTAAATGAGCCTTAAAAACAGATTCAACATGGGAACAGAGAGGAACCAAGAATAAGCATGTTCTACCTAGCTTGTTTTCTAAAATTTTCAAAGCATTCTTGAGGTCTACTAGCAATGTCTCAAAAGGTATGTAGACACACTTTTAATGCCTTTTCCCTGAATTCTATTAGAAAATTGTCATTTCTACACTATTGAGTCTAAACATATCAAGTTGGAAGTTAAGTCTGTTTCTAGCTAGCACACTTCATGTATTTGGTATTACTAGGTACATTCAATGAGTTACTAAATCTACAATGATCCATACCCTAAACCATAAAATTCCTCATAACTTCCTAGAACAAAATAGTAAGAGCAGTTTTCCAATGTCTCTCATTATATGGGCATGCTCTCAATAAAACATAGACCTTAGCAATACTTCTGTTTACATGTTGGGCAGTTGGAACAACCTTCATCCTTGGTTTGTCTTACCAAAGGAACAGTTCACATTGAACTTCATACATTACAACATACCTTCTGAACTTCATTCTACTCACAAGTTATATATCTTTACCACTTTCTACAGATGAGCATATGTCACATAGAAAATAACCACTTTTTGTCTCTTTTACATATGCATTCTAACTTCTCTACATCAAAGCATATGTCATGAGCAAATTATTAGCATGTTCTTTAACTTGCAATTTATATTCATACGCATTCCTCTAGTTTATCTTATTTCCATAGTACTTTTTTGGTTACTACAATGCATTGTAACAGCTCTTTTCAATAAGTCTCATTGGCCTACTTTGGCCATCCATGGACATTAATAAAATTATCTTATCTAGCTTCAGACTGCATTTTTAAATTCATGTTATTGTAGTATGATCCTTAAAAAAAATCAAATAGGCAAAGCAGTGTCTGAACACTGTTCCTCATCTTTAACACAACAGAAGAATGATTCTTTTGCTCTTAGAAAGTAATCAAAGCGACTTTTAAATATACTACCCATCACAACAAGTTATTCAATATTAAGAGATGAAGAAATAGTACAAAAATTATTGTAAACAAATGCATAGGAAACCCACAATGACCATTATACACCAACTGCAAATGGCCAAAGGCAATCACAAGAATTCTCACTACTTAATTTCTTCTAAGAAGCTTGGGAAAATTTCTAGTTCTAAGTTGTCATGATTGATTTGAATTACATTCAATATAGTTGCAGATAACTCAACTTACTCAATACCATGTACTTTCATTTTTTTCAATGTAGATAAGATGGGATAATTATATTAATGTCCATGCATGACCAAATGAGGCCAATGGGACTCACCGAAATGGCATTATAACGATGCAATGTAAAACAACAAAATAAAGTAAATTGGATTAAAGTAACTAAAGTACACTAGAGTAAACTACTCAAAAGTGAACATAACATCTGATGGCACCTCAAGAGGTGGATCCATAACTAAGATAAAGCCCTAAACATGTAATAGCCAAAAGAAAGGAGAGAAATAAAGAGAAATAGTGAAGAACTCAACAATCCATGGTATAATGAGAAGCAAGGGCAAGGCTGCCATCATCACCGACTATCCCAAAGAGCAAATGCAAGATGTAATGATGCTCCCAGAAGAGTGACCAGGACTAAGGGGGCTTACCTAGGTAATCCTAGCAGAACAAAAGTCAGACCCTTGCAAACTCTCCTAGCATTCATGGCCAAGGAACTGGTAGAAGAAGATAAGAAGGTGGTATGTTTTTTGTATCTAAAACCCCCAAGTGAGGTGAAACTGAAATCAAGCATCTAAGAGTCATAGGCCCAACATGCTTCATTCGTGAAGACGATGTTGGAGCCCTAGTAGCTGCTCTCATACATCATAGCCTCAAAGGGACACTTACTACTACTCATGTATAGAAAAGGTGAAAGAAAGCCGTGGTTAAACGAGTAGTAGATGACCTCTCTTATAAGAGCTAACATGAAGGAGTGATGGCTTATCGAAGGTACAAAGCCAAGCATCTTTGATCAGGGTAGATAAAAAACGCGGCAAGTGATCTGCCTAAGTCCCTATATAAGCAATGGTACCTCCCCTAAATCTTGTAATAAATAGAACATTTGAAAATAAAATGCTCTTCAATCTCCACTACTCGACCAAAGCAAAGGCAACATATCCTTTCCTCTCAAGAATATGATGGGGTATATCCACCTGCAATTGATGTGAGATGACTCTAAGTTAACCAAGAGGGATCTTGAGGTCGTGTTGGGGTATGGCTTTATTTTCGAAAATGCCCAAAAACTTCCTTTTTAAAATCCCAACCACACTGTCAGGGCCTTAACTTTTTGCTCAAGACTCTATTTTGATCCATTAAGAAGAGTTGGAAAGCTTAGAGGGAGAAAAACAATTGCAGCAAGTAACCCTACCACAAACAAGGTTGCCAACAATTGCATGGAAAAAAAAAACACTACGGAGGCCCTCAAAAATAGAAAACAAAAGATTTGGCAAAAGTAGTCATTTTCTATTTTCATATTTTCATAGCCAAAATGCATCTCTAGACATGTTCACACATCAGTATAACATAAAACACAAAAGGACAAGTCATATGTATGTAATATTCATTTAATATGCACTTTGTAACTCATGGAAGGTGAACCACCACATTTCCATGTGGGTGACCTTCCATATTCAATACAATGGATTTCCAACACACCAAAAATATTGTATAAAGAGAAAATGCACCTGAGATTGCAAAAAGCATGAGTAATGGATACAATGTTACAGCTTCGCATCTCTTCTCAAAAATTGTTTGCATTGTACTCTATTTTCTAAGCATTAAAATCATTGTGTTATTTTGCTTATGTTTTTGTGTTCTGATTTGTTATACTGTGTTATTTCTGAATTATGCTCTTTCCTTATCTCTGGGTATAAGCAAGGCAAAAAACAATGTTATTTTCTATCCTCAAGAAATGCTCAATATGGAAGGCTAACTCAGGACAAAGAGGTTGAGGTGGAGCTATCCAAGTGATTTGAACATATTGCCTATATAAATTGTTCTCGAATGTTGAGTGAATCACCTTTTTTTTTTTTATTGAGTAAATACTTGTTATACATATACTTCTTTTACTTTTTACTACGAAGAAAGCAAGAAGCACTTAAGGAGAAACCGAAACCGAATGGAGGATGTCGACCTATAGATATGCCAACTAATTAAAGGCTAGTAGCCTCAAAATACCATTCTCGTTAACATCCAAAGGTGCTCCTAGAGGAAACCCATTCAAAGGAGCAAAGTGCTAGATATGATTATCCCTCTCGTTGTGGCCATAGCACAACTACCCCAATTTGGGGACCCACTCAAAATTTTGGCATTTTTTGTTCTTTTTTTATCCAATTTTGCTCGCATCAAGGTCTTTGAAAATTTGCTTTCACTTTGAAATTGTTGACATCTTTGCATCTTGAAGGTTTGAATTTAGTTGCAATGCTTCAAATTGAATATTTTTTATTATTTGCATCTTAATTGCATTATCTCAAATCAAATAATTTAATTAAAATCATTTTCAAAGGTTTTCAAAGGTTTAAATAATTAAATTTCATTTTAGGGTTATTCAAATTTTATCACTTTTGCCCTAAAATTAATGCAAAATTGAAATGGACATATCTTGAGCTAGACAACTTCGTTTGAGCTCATTCAAAACTTGGTAGAAATATGTTGATTTCCTCTTTCTAATGGTACCAAACTTACAGGATTTCAGATGTTAATTTCATCCAAAAATAGCAGTTTACTATAGTAGCTTATGAACTTTAAAATGTTATATTTCATGAACCGTGATAAATTTTTGGATGATCTCAGCAATTTTGAGTACCCTTTTGGCCTATTGAGATGCATGGAAATTTTCATTAAAATATGAGAACTTTGAATTTTGACTCAATTTTGGGCAAAAGGAAAGTTACGAAGGAAAATGAATAATAAATAAAATAAAAGTTGGCTTTGTATTAATCTTATGATGAATATGTCATTATGCAGGTAATACAAGGGAATGAAAAGAAAGATTAATGACGTTTCCACAACAAGTTCGGAAATACAAGGAGAATGAATAGTTACGAAATCCGTTCCCGAAACTGTTTTGAAACTGAATCAAACTAAAATTTTCAAATTATAAATAAGTCATTGAGACTCATGAAAAAGGGTCGGAAGATTTTTGGAGAAGCGAAAGAGAAGGATTGAAGGATATTGCCAAAGGTTTCCTCCTAGGTTGTTTGTCAGAGAAGGTTTCATTTTGGATGGACAGAGGTATTCTAGAGAAAATATTAATGTCAAATCTTATTTATGATATATTCATTTTGTTACAGTGAAAAATATGCATGCGGATGGTATTTTCACTTTATAATGATTGGATATATTAAATTATTTCCTTGAAGATTGCATCTAATTTAATTTGAATTGTGTTAAATCTGGTTGAATTAAATTAGGTTTTATTTCAGAAATATTTTTGTTTTCAGTTTCTGGATGGAGTTCTGAAGTGTCACTAACCTGCATTTTATTTTTGTTTTATTTTATTTATTTTTCCTAACCCTAAGTCTTTTGATTTTATTTAATTTCATTTCACGAAAAAATCAAAACCCTAAGTTTTAATATAAAGTTTTCAATCTTACATTAGGGTAAATGTTTATTTCACTTTATTAAACTCTCGGCATTGCACATTCTGAAATAAACATTAGAATTTCAATTAATTAAATTTACCAAAAAATTAAAATTCAAACATTAGTCATTTGGATAAATTTAATTAAAAATTACTTTCTAAGGTTAAATTCAAATATTTGCACTCCACAGGTTTTATTTTATTTTTTGTAATATTTGATTATTAACCTTGCATTTTAGCAATTAATTTCATGGAACAACAACATTTTTCAATTTAAATCAAAATACCAAATCACAGGCCCCTTGTTAACAGTGATTTGCACCACTGAGGCATTACAACAATACATTACACTTTACAAATATACAAGCATATTTAAGCAAACAGAACCTTGGAGAAGTTTTAAATTTCTTTGCAAGAGAGGGTTTTTGACAGGATCCTAACTGTGAGCGTATTTTTGTAATCGGGCGAAAATATCACTCAACACCATAGTCGTCCATGGATCTAAAACAATAAGGATGAAAAATAATTGTAAATATGCCCTCAAGTAGAAGAGGGTGAATACTCAACAAAAAGTTCTTTCACACTGCACAAACAATTGAAGCAAAATAGTCTAGACCCTCCCAACATGAGCCTAATCAACACATCCTAGGCTTAGGCCCCAAATTTTAGATCCATAAAGGACTAAGGACTTACTATGCAAACCAACTAGCACATATTTGTCGGTATTTCCTAGAAGTCCATATGGTGCTCTAGGACTAAGAGGAATGCATATCCCTTGCAAAGTTGAGATTGTGAGGTTGGCTAAAGGTTAAGAGGACCACCAAAGTGAAATCCCAAATAGGTTTATGGAGTGGTGATCTCAATCGGACTGCACTTAAAGAAATATTGGAACTTGAAGATAGAATTGTTTGATGTGTTGAAGATCATAGCCTTATTCTTGCTAAGCGTGATTGTCAATTATCTTAAGTTGCAAAAGGTGAGCTAGAGCATCCAATTGTCTTTGCAAGTGTCGAGAGTATGAAGAAAAACTACATCATCCGCGCAAAAATAAATATAGCTATCAATATGTATTAGAAGGCAACTATCTTCAACATGTGTGTTTTGACGAATAAATTCCTCAAGCTCATCAATGTAGATCCCAAAAAGTGTGTGGGAAAGAGCACATTTTTGTTTGATGCCAACAGTGCTCTAGACATCGTTAGAGAAACCAAAGGCTGTCCAAAATTGACCCACAATCACCTCATAGAATCACCTAACAGAAGTGATAGACACCTCCAAAATGTCAATGTCCTGTAGTTTCTAAAATAGAAGATGCCTAGGACCGCATTGGAGGCCTTCTTAAAGTCCACAAAAAAGCAAAAGACTTTGGAAGACCATTGACGAGCCTCCTCATAAATAGACAATAGAGTTATAACATGATCGATAATTTGATGATCACCTCTAAAACTAGCCTTCACTCTTGCTGTAAGTTTGAAATTCTCCAACTATTCTAAAAGTTTAACGTTCAAAACTATGGCATAAAGTTTAGCACACATTGGCATAGTCATGATGGTTATTTAGTTATTACAATCTAAAGAATCCCCACATTTGTAGATGGGGTAAATAATGTGTTGTGACCAAGAAGATGGAAACCCAAAACGAACAACCTCACTGAAAAAATTCTGAAATGGGAGAGAATGGCTTTAGTACCATATTTCAAGAACTCAACCTTAAATTCCTCAACATTTGCAGCATTGTTAATCTCCATATAGCTCCCTTGCTGTCCCTAGAAGGAAAGGGGTCACATGATGTAGGAAGTGACGAAATAAGCATGGTGGGATGTCTTGGTGTATCATATAAGGAACTAGCTTGAGAGAACCAACTTACAAGATCAATGCTTGCAGGAGGGAAACAGAAAGGAAAGAGATTGTACCAAAATGCATTTCGAGAGTGATGAAGGGTGTCTAATCGCACTCCATGCCTCATAGCAAGAAACTCACATTTCTTACATCAAATAAGCCATTTGTATACCTTTCGTGTGGAGGATATAGCGAAATGCTCATGGATAGGAGCAAAGTAGAGCTTCAGATGTATAAACTTGCATTTTTCATCATACTTGTGGTAGGTACATAAGGTAAGAACCAGTGCACAAAACTAACTTTGGCCAAGGAAAAGTATGGAGAAAGGAGTCGAAGGCTTCCTCTTGAGGTTAACATCTATTCTAGTTAAAGAGAGATGAATGATGGAAGGGAACACTAGAAGACAGTTCATCTTTGAGAAACAACTCAGATGATCAGCTAGAGTTATGCCAAAGGACAACTCGAACGAGGGCACAAATAGACGCTCATGAGCACGCCAAATTTAGAGGGAAACAATGATGTCCCTCCTTCTAGTGTGGCATTTTCCATCTCTCAAATGTCCAAAAATCATGGCAAGGCTGCCCGTGGCCACAGAGCATGGCAAATTTCAGCTCAAAAAAGGTTTGGTCATAGAAATTTTCAAACAGATCTGAAACATATGCATTTCCAAACAATTTCCAATTTACTCTAAGAAATGTAGATGAGAATCTATCAAATTGGAGTTCCCAAGTAAAGATATAGGAATCAAATAGGGCTTCAGACAAGTTTGGCATCTATTAGATCAACATTTATTTTCAAGCATTATGTTTTAGAAAAAAAAAATCCAAATAATCGATTGCCAATGTTGAGAGCCGACGTCTAGAGATTAGTTCAGCATCCCAATCAAACACTAGGCATTTGTAGCTATTTAAACAAGAATGATCTTAAATGCTTACACCCACATCAGATCCTAATGACAAAAAGCATCAGCAACGCAAGCAAAACAATGGTAAAAATTTGCTAGAGATTTGCAACATAAGATAATTCTATTAATGTCTATAGATGGCCAAAGCAGGCCAATGGGACTCATTGAAAAGAGCTGTTACAAATTACAATGCATTGTAGTAACCACAAAGTACTATGAAAATAAGCTAAACTAGAGTAAAGAATCTAGTGTAAACTACTCTAAAGTGGAACAACTATATGGCATAAAATTACAACCTCAAGGGTTACCCAAAATGGATAAACCAAAACATGATAAAAGAAATGATTAAGAGCTCCAATGGATCCAAGCACCAACATAAACATATAGTGGGATGTAAAGTAGAAGCACAATCGTCGTCATCAACTATCCCGAAAGGGCCAACAAAGGACTTAATGATGCTCTTAGGAGAATGGCCAAGACTAAGAGGGCCTAGTTGGATAACCTGGGAGGACATTGAGTTCAATCCCTCAAAACTCTTCAAGCATCCATGGCTATGGAACAAATGGAAGAGGACAAGAAACTAGTAGGTTGTGCCTGTCTACAACTCCTCAATATATGAGGAGTGGTCGAAACCTAATGCAAAAGAACCGCAATCTTGTCCTATCGCAAGCTAGAAGAAAGAACTAAAGCCCCAGTAGCCACTCTTATACACAAACAAGGGCGCACATATCTATCATAATTATTTTGAATAGTATGAGCGTTTATTATTCTAGACTATAGAGATAGGTGAAAGAATGAGGTGATTAGTTGAGTAGAAGTTTGTCTCCCTTGTAATAACCGATGCCAAAGAGACAAAGCTTCCCTAAGGTAAAAATCCAAGCATCTTTGGTTAGCATAGCTGAAAAATGTAGCAAGGGATCCACTTGAGTCTCCACACAAGCAGAACACCTAAATATGGAATGTTCTTAAGTCTCCACCTCTTGAATAGGGTAAAGACGACATACCCTATCCTCTCGAGGAATATGGTGGTCCATCTCCACCCCCAAATGACGTGAGCACACTCTATGTTGACCAAGAGGAATCCTACAGTTGTGTCCAATGTCGCTCGACATTATTAGGAAAAGTAATAATGCCATTCTTAATCCTCATGAAATGTGCAGTGTAGAAGGTGATGGGCCTCAGCTTTACACTTTAATTGTCAAACCAGAATTACAAGTTCAGAAGAGATATTGCTCTATATGAGCCAATGAAAGGATTTTATACAATTAAGTGGTTCTTTTCTCTACAGATAAAATCTAGGAATTGGAAATTACTGAAGAAACTCTATAGCTACTAAAGAAAATAACTGAACACACCTATAGCCTAGTTTCTACTGAGTGAGGACAGAAATTCAAGATGCTCTACTGAAACAAGGCGGGCCCTACCTAGACAGCCTAGATGTGAATTTGTCCCTGCAACTAATTACTAATTAACTACAAAACTTAACACAGCATAATTGTAGAAAGTACTATTTTAAGCAAAAAAATAGGAATAACAATCTTAATCAAAATAACAATTTATTCATGCTAAAACTCCTTAGGCAGAAATGCCTTACAATGGACAGCATCTGAAACGAAATAGACTAATTCCCTATTTTTATGCTCTAGAAAAGTTCAACTATTACAATCTAGGATGTCTGATTTATAGACAATCCCTTATTTTGTCTTAAACAGCTTCTAACAACCTAAACCAAAATAGACTATGTTCCAAAGTAATTCTAACAAATTCAACCCTGTAATAGCAGTCAACCCTGCTATTTCTCAGGTGCCTGAGGGAATCTAGCAATTGTTTCTTCCTTGTTTGGCATGAGACAGTTTTGTCCTATCCTTACAGCTTTCAACTCCTGTTTGCAAGGGATTTGGTGTGGCTGGCATCTAGGATTTGAGGCATCTTGACTGGAGTTTCCAAGTCTTCTCTGCCAGTTGTCATTATCTGCCAGTTGTTCTGCAGGAACTGTTTGTTGGACACAGTTGTTTTCTTCTTCAATAACTGTGTCGCCCTTCTATAGTACTTACAGAAATGTCTTTCTGCAGTAACTGGGCAACAACTGAAACCAGAAAATAGATATGCTCAACAAGAAACAAACATTCATTTAGCATTCCCTTTTCTTCGTAAAAAAATATGATTACTCAAATTAAAACAAGTAACATCTTATTTCTATTCTTATTCAAACAAACTTTATTTATTTATATATACGCAAAACATACTTATAAATCTGCAATAGGTTATAAAAGATAATCAGTTTGGGGTTAAGTTAAGACAAAAAGGATAAAAAGGATGGTTAATGTCAAATCCCATCAGAAGGCAAACTTAGGACTAAGAGGTTGAGATGAATCAACCCAGGTGATCTGAATATATTGTCGATAAACATCATCTTTGACTGCTTCATTAATTACCCTTTTATTAGGAAGAAGGCGGGAAGGAGTATTTGAAAGAAGGTAATTGATCTATGGAGAAGCCAAACGACGGAGGCAGAGAAAATAACTTTTGAGTACCATCCACAATGAGGACCAAAGAAGCTCTAAAGGTAATGCATTCTAAGGAGCAGAGCGCCAAATATGGGCATCTCTCTCTACCTAAGGTGTAGTCACCCATGGATCTACGGCGGTGAAGCTGAAAAATAATTCTAAAGATGCTCTCAAGACAAAGAGGATGAACGTCAAACTCAGCCTGAACAATACATTGGAGAATTGTTCTTTTACATCAAATAAATCACTAAAGCAAAATAGTTTGGACCCTCTCAATGCAAGCCCAATCAACACACCCTAGACTTCGACCCTAAATCGTAAATCCATAAAGGACTATGGGGTTGATGATGCAATCAAAGAGGGGCATCATTGTAGGTATGTCTTGAAAATGTTGTTGAAAGCATTAGCGTTCCAAGATTACGAAAGATGCATATCCCTTGCAAAGATGTGACTGTGAAGTTGGCCGAAGATTAAGAGGACCTGTAAATTGAACCCCCAAGTAGGTGTAAGATGTGGTGATCTCAATGGACTCGCCCTTATAGAAGAAAAAAAACATAGATAGGGTACTCTTTGATGCATTAAAGAAGAAAGGGCCATAGATAGGATAGATATTTCTTCCTTTTTTGTGCCATTATTTGACATGGGTCTGCAACTTATATATGAAAATCTGCAATCTAATATTTTGCACGAGTAATACTCCAAAATCCATGATCGTTTTCATACCATGAATTATGGATTTGACCTTATAAATGGTTTTGACATATTTTTTAGCTATCATATTTCATATTCTACCCTAGTGTCCATTTTGTCACCGAGTGATCTATCAATCAATGCAAAACCATTTGGGTGGAATTGTTTCAAATCTATCTAGGCAGAGATTATCTCATTAAAAGGATAGTCCTTGTTCCATGTATTAACATTGTAGCATTTAGATTAAATTGATACCCCATAAGTTCATTACTTCTTGGATGATCACCATCATTACGCCCACAAATGCCACTTAGACCACTATTGGAGTTTTTCTAATACAAAACAACTTAACATTCTAGGCATTTGTTTACAATATTTGTCTAACCATCAATTTAATGACAATTGCCAAAACTCGTATTTTGTAAAATAACTATTTGTCCACACAATTCTTTCCAAAAATGTTGTTAAGTTATGGGTCACGGAAGCTCATAATCATCTTTGGAAATCTGGGAAGCTTATGAACATTTTCAACAAATGCTTCTCCTATGCTGCACAAAACAAGTTTCTTTCATTGGAATGAAGTGGGCAGATTTAGTACGGTGATACATAACGACAAATTCTATTATAAACATATGATATAGGTAGGTCATCAATAAAATCCATAGAAGTTTTTTTGTAATTCTTTGGGATCCATCATCAAATAGCATTAGCTCAACAGGTTAGATTCCTCAACATTCAAGGAGGAGACCCAAGTTCAAATCTTGCAAGCAATATATCGATAATATCCAAGCTATTATAATACCACTACATGGTGATGATGTAATATGGATGAGGCCCGTTTCAATCCCAGATAAAAAATTGAATAAAATAAAAAAAATAACTTTCTTTGGGATCCATCGTGCAATAGAATTTTTCACTTGACGTTTTAAAACAACGTACGTGTCTCGTCATCAGGAGCAAAAATATCTTGTAAGGTTGCATTTGAGTAAGGTTTAACTTGATCTTCTATAAATATACTTTTTCAAAACCTACTCAAATATAGAGATTAACTATCAAATGGCATTAGTTCAACCGCTTAGATTCCTCAACTTTCAAGTACGATACCAAAATTTCAAATCTTGCCAAACGATACATGCATAATTGCCAACCTGTTGTAATACCACTATGTGATCATGATGTAATACGAGTGTGGCTCGTTTCAATCCCATATAACCCAATGAGAAAATATGTAGAGATTAACATGTGCCTTCATTGTCTTAGTAAATCTAGAAATTGAAAAATATATTTTATTAAAATCCTAACATTAGTGTTTTAGTGTTATATTAATCAAATTAAAAATAAATTAAAATAAAATTAAAATAAAAAACAATAATGACAACATGAGACTACCATATAATAATTTAATATTTAAAAAAGGCCTAAATAAGGTTTCAAGCACAATATAATTCAATAACTTTTAAAAAAATGTATGAAACTTTAAAAATATAAGTTGGGAGTAATCCTAGATGCATATATATGCTTCCTTTTATGTTATTGACAATTGTCACACTCAAGACACATTTCTAGATGAGATAAGGTTCACGACGCTAAATATTTTACTAAGTTGGACATCAAATCTGACAATTACCATATTCTGAACAAAGGACCTTCCTAAAACAACATTTCGCACTCCTAAAGGTCACTATGAGTTCAAGGTGATGCCTTTTGGTTTGACTAATGCTTGCATCAACGAAATAATGGAGGTTATATTTAGCCCCATAAAATCAATACATTGATGATACGACCTCTCCTTCTTTAATGCCTTGTAACACTCTTTTCAACAAGTCCCATTGCCCTATTTTGGATCTAGTCCCATTGCCCTATTTTGGAGATCCATGGACATTAATAAAATTATCTTATCTAACTACTATGGCCAATACCAAGTATGATACAACCTCTCTTTTTCCATGATTTGTTATATTTTCTTTCATTGATGCAGGCAGGCATCAATCGCATAATATCGAGTTATAAGTACAAGTGTCTATTTCCTAATCACCATTTACATCATGCGTGACGAAACTAACTATAAATATGGAGCATTAAAGCCCCTTATAGTATACTTGCATTCTTGCCATATAAATTTGAAATTTCCTTTTCCAAAACGCATTTGAAAAATCAACGAGGAGTTAACCATTATCCTCCCAAAACAACATCCGAACCACAATAGAATAGCATAGAAGCTATTCTAGTATTTACAGTTTTTAATTCTCAATTCCACTCTGTGGCATTTTGCCTTACAAGCAAAGTGATTACCTCTAGGAATAGAACCATCAAACTCTTCTTTAAATTTTAATCAAAACCATAAATACTTGGCTTTTTATATAGCCTTTGAATTTTAAGGCTCATAGGCTGCAACTATGGATATTGTTAGGTCACTTTGTTTTGGAATTGGTTTTGATTCTACTTCAGACACATCCTCATTACTTATGCTATTAGTATCCGAATTTTCCTCTTTAGAATACTTTCTTTCACAATTATACAAATTTTCAAAAGTTGTAGGGTTCAAGCACTTAGGAGAGTCCTCCTTCCCCTTATTCATATTACACTACTAGAGATTCATTCTTGTGGAGGTCTATATTATGAATTTTTTTATGTTAGGTAATAAATAGTTAGAAGTAGTTGTAACCAATAGGATTACTAACGGCAAATGTCCTCTCTTGTATATATTCTATTACATCAATGAATTAAGGTGTGCAACTCATTTTCTACAGCATTTGGTATCAAAGCATGCCATGGAGAAAAAGACACGCGACAATGTTGCAGACAAACTGATGTGCCACATTAGTTTAACGTACATTGCGTTTGTGCGAGGAGACTGTGTGGATTCAATTGCAGAAGAATTATTTTTTATGTTTCTAGTTGTGTTTGCAGGTGTGAAAACAATCTGTTTGAAGCATTCATCTCCATTGTTTCTTACTAGATCCGTGCAAGAGTTGCACTAGCAAATAGCACATTTGAACGCACAAGAAGGATTGTATTAAGGTTGCTAAAGGGGCCATCTGCATGAAGGTCATTTGAAGTTCAAACTTAACCTATCGTCCCAAGAAGTGAAGTCATCTCAAAATGGGTCATCTAACGTGAAGGTCATCAAGGAACTTTGTAGATTGTTTACACGTTGCATTGTCGACCTTAGACAAGCAACCATTGAAGCCAATGACGTGGAGAGTCGTCTAGACAAGGTGAGAATGTGCAAGTCAGATAAATGCGAGATGGATGTGAACAATGTTGTGCATGTTAAAGAGATACTGTTGTCTAATCCCATACTCATTCTTCCTATCGATCATGTCGTCCATCAGAGTCGCACCATCAACTAAAGTGAAGTACCAAGTTTTTTTTTTAAATAATTCACCTTCGTTTGGTTGCAAAGATTTGCTCACAAAGATTGCAGTTTGCGCATTGTAAAGGGAGACAAATTTGAACATTTTGTCGCATGCTCGTGGTCGTGAACAAGGCATTAACTAGAGGAGAACACAAGCACTACAATCATCACCGGAGGTCCAAACCAGTGTGTTGTTCGTGCTATTGTAACGTCTAAAAGGAGAGGTGCTAGCAATTCATGCGAAGGACCTAAATAGTCCTACAAGGCATTTCAATCCTAACAAAACTTGCCGCCATCCATGTGCAATTTGGAGGAGAAATAATCACTAATACACCTCGTGTGCGCTCTGAAACATGTTGTGCATGGACCGTCTAGAGGAATTTTCAACGTTTTTCAAACTTCTAGTGCCATCCAAAGAATCCATGTCAAAGGTGGAGTTGTCATCCATGGAATTGAAAAGTTACACGGAAACAAAGATGTTTTTATGAAATTTGATCGAAAAGTGGTTGTTGTCTATCCTGCTTAAGCGCACGATTTGGAGACGTTGCGAGACAAGAACACGATTTCCGAATACTTGAAACCCTAACATAACACAACAATCATCGTCTGAATATAAGGTAAGCAATGAAGATGGAAGCAAAAGCGTGTTGAGCCTACCAGCAAAGACCATTCAGAAAGCAAGGACCATTGATTTAGTTTCTTTGACCAACTGTCATAATACTAACAATCATTTTCCGACTAAAAAATAAGAGCAAGGACACTTCGCAAATGACACATACTCACTTTAATCCCACATGCATGGTGTAAATGGTCTTTGTGTCACTTAATTAAAGTGACCGTTAAGGAGAAGGGTGAAGGCACGTGACGGGAAGCATTCGTTGCCTACGCACCTGCGTTGTTGAAGTGCACTCCAATTTGCTTAATGTGGTTGTTAGTGCAATTGATAATTTCAATGTTGATGATTTAAAGCTTTGCGCCGACCACGGGTATAATTTTTTTAAAGAAATGCGATTCATCCATTATTTTACTTTGGAACGTTGAAGGAATATTCCAAGAATATTCTAGGAGAAATCAAGTTAGAGAGAAAATACCTCAATCCCCCACACCTCACTTTTTGCCTAGCATGACCCTGTTGATTTCTCGTAGTTAAAGGCATTGATCATTGTGCGAGTATAGGCATATATATATACTCATTGGAAAGATCTTGGTGAAGTTGACATTGCTAACCTGTTTTGACTGAGGGGGGAGAAGCATTTGAAGCATATATGGAGCAAACACATCTTATTGAAAGTTCAAGGGGCAAGACATTCATACATTGGCAAGTCAAGCTCCAATTAGTGTTAATCAAAAAAGATCTGTGGAATGTCATCAATTTGCTAAAGTCGATGGACATTGATGAAGCAACCATATGGACTACGAAAGATGGAAAAGCAATGGCTCTCATTAGACTTGGGCTCTCTAATGCCTATTTACATCACATAGACCTCTCAAAGACCACAAAAGAAGTTTGGGATGGACACAACGCTTTATTCAAATCACAAGCATCAAGCAAGAAGATGGTTCTTAGAAAAAAAAAATTTCTATTGAAGATGACAAAAGGGGAAATGAAGTTCAACATATAAGCAAATTTCGTTCTATTTTGAATCAACTTGCAAAAATTAATGCTATGGTGGACAATGATGATGCCAAAGTTGTTTTGTTGAATAACATGCCTGCTAGTTATGCTAGTATGGTATTCACATTGAACAAGATTAATCCTAGACTAGAAGATATAATTTCTTCATTAATTAATGAAGAAAATTGAATCAAGAAACAAAATGCACTTATAGAAGAAACCACATTGTTGATAAACGACAAGCTTAATGTTACCTCTAGAGCTAGTCAATCATCCTCAAAGGCAAAGCAAATTTCAAAGAATAGATTCATGTGTTTTTATTGCAAGCAAAGAGGTCATGTTATAATAAATTGTGTTCAACAAGCAAAGGATCTCATAGAAGGAAGTTAGAGAAAGACAAGGCAATAATGGTTGCTGACAACAACGAAAGTGATGATGAAGAATGTGGATTTCTAACACATATTAAAGACCCTTCTCCAGACGACAGTGAGGGGAAATATGGTTTTTGAATTGAAACAAAGAATGTACTTATGAATAGTTGTGACTCCCTATTCACAAGATGAAGATGTACCTGTGATTGGTTGAGTGTGTCCCTAATCACAGAGGTGTTGTAGATGGTCATGTTTGTCCTTGTCTACAACCTTGGTGATGGATAGTGTGTGTGTGTCCCTATCCATATTTGATGTAAAACCATGGATAATTGTGTTTGTCCTTATCCTTGGTCATATGGTGAACAATTGAGTGTGTCCATGTTCAGTCATGGATAGTGTATTCTAATCCATGAATTTTGGAGTGTTGGATGAACTTTTGTGTGTCCAAGTTCATCATCTAGTCCTTTAAATTGTTATGTCTACTTCTACATTGATGTAATAAAGGGGGAATGTTATGAATTTTTTATATCAGGTAATAGATAGTTTTTTTCTTTTTTTTTCAACGAGTTTACACATGTTTTTATGAGGGGTCATGGTCCCCTCATACCGAGTGGGGTTTGAACCTTGGACCTCTCAAAGAGAAGCCAAAGCCCTTACCACTGCAGTAAGCTTGCAGCTCTTCAAGTAATAGATAGTTACTGGTAGTTGTAACCAATACTATTACTAACGGCAAATGTCCTCTCTTGTATATATTCTATTACATCAATGAATAAAGGTGTGCCGCCACTTTTCTATAATATATAATTTGTTTATTTTTGATGTATTCTCAGTTTACTAGTCATCGTTAACTTGAAACCATGTGTTTCGTTTCTTCTTGAGAAGCTTGTGTTCATGTTTTCAAGCTAATCTAATAGTTGCTATTTGTGTCAAATTGTACCTAACTTGAGGTTCGTCTCTTAAATTAGATTTTGGTCTACCAACATAACTAATTGGTTATCCATCATATTTTTTACCAGCATGGATAGATTTTGTAGTGTATTCATCTACAAATCTCTTTTATCTCATGCAAACCAACTGATTAAAAAAATTTGTTTCTAGGGTTCAAATATTTAAGACAAGTCTATTATAATTCCTCTTTGCATTTATGTAATTCCCTATGCTTTTTCCTGCCCTCAATTGTACCTCTTAGTACCTTCCCTTCTACGTGTAGAGGCGTTGCATTAATAGCATCCTCCTCAGCATTGACATAGTTTAACTCAAAATAAGTTTTAATATTAATTATCCAGTCAATAGCCTCATGTGAACCTTTTCTAATAGATTTTGGGATATAAATTCTAGCATTGGACTTGAATGGACCATTTTGCATGTTATGAGCTTGATTTGGTTGTTGAATTTTTTAAGTTCAATTTTAAAGGTCCTAATTAAGATTTGGTCCTTAAGTAGAAGTTAGAGTGCATAGTGTATCTGGCATGTTGTTTTGCCTAAGTTGTACTCCTATGTGTACAGTGCCCATTACTTCCTCCAAATCAATGATGATGTTTGCATTTTGTTAATGCCAAAACCAATCTTACTTATTTGTAGTTTGATCTGTAATTTCCTCAAATTAACCTTAAAAAATCCTTTTCAACACTAGTGCTCCTTGACTTTGGCTCCACCCGGTCTGTGACAAAACTAGTCACTAGTCACTTGCAAAACCCTCTATTTGGGCATCAATCTACATTCTATGCCCAAAAATACTCCTAGATGTTAAGAACAGATAAGGACAGTTCATGAAGAGCTTTATGCAATGCTAATAAAGCTTGAAATCTAATGTAAACCCAACTATGTATTGTCGCTTTCATATGAATCTCAGTTTTAGCTCAAACTTGCTAGTTTACAAGCACAGAAACCACATGGATCAATGCAAACCACATAAAACTAAGTGGAAGGCAACTAAACTCATGGAGAATCAGAAAATCACTCATAACAGTTTTGACACAATGATTTATAGCAGGGAAAACCCTCTAGGGAAAGAAAACCCACTGTTATATCAGTTAAACTTCAAATTCGTGCCAAAAAGGAGAATGTTCAAGAAATATTGGCCAACAACTTCCAATTGGATGAGATGAACAGCTGCTATGCACTTATTTTTAGCTTGACATAGTGCTTCTCAATGTCTTCTTACTCTCCTTTTTCTGGAACTTGCTTGCACCTGCCCATGGCCCTTTAAAAGTCCCTTCTCCTTCATTGTCTAGGCCCAAATAAGTTTCATCTTGTCTCTTCCAATTCCCAATCCGAGAGTGCACCTGATGTTCCTTGATCTTTGAGGTTTTCCCAAGTGTTGCAATGCATGGAAGTAATGTGTCATGCTTGTCACCTGCACATGCCAAATAAATCCATTCCCAGCCAGCTCGTTGGCTGGACCATGTTTTAGCCTCTTGAACATCCATACGGATGAATTTGAAGTTGAAATTTTATTTGGATCTTTGAGGAGAGAGAAAGTAGGACAGTATAGTAGATTGAGTTTTGTCGTTTTGACTGGTCAAACAGATGTATTTTTGCATGGAATTTATGCAAACATAGTCCTTCAAGTCCTCTTTCATCTGCAAAAAGCAGAATCATTCGATTTGGATTTGTTTTGATTGACTTATGCCTAAAATACTACTTTTTCGGGGCTAGAAGATGTATTTTGAGATCAAATTAATACGGAGCATTCTTCTTGATGTCAGGAACCTCCTAAAATTCCATTGCAATAAGACTTCCTTTGAAGGAGTTATAGCCAATAGACGACACTGCCGTATTTTGGAAGCTTGTTGATCACAGTTACTTAGCCATTCGTCCTTGACACCATCTTCTCCTGCTTCTAAGTGACATGCCATGGATACATTTGAATCAGTTCCCCTTAAATGAATCACTTTCTTGGTGAGCAGCATTGATGTTTTTTCACAAGCGTTCCCTTGTCATTGCAAGGCCTCCACACATGATTAAAGTTGGGCATTATTTATTATGAATATAATTGTATTTTCTTTCTTTTTTCTTTAAATGTGAAACTTGTTTTTTTTTTTTTTTTTGGGAAGAGGTTGTTGTCCAATTTTGTTAGGTGTGAAGTCAGTATGGCCACTAGACGTCTGACCTGCTAGACGTCTAGGCAGCAGGGCTGCTAGACGTCTGGTCTGGCAGACGTCTAGGCTGCCAGACGTCTGGTCTGGCAGACGTCTAGGCCAGACGTCTGGTCTACCAGACGTCTGGGTTGCTAGACGTCTGGTCTGGCAAACGTCTGGTCTACCAAGACGTCTGGGTTGCTAGACGTCTGGTCTGGCAGACGTCTAGGCCAGACGTCAAACTAAGTAGACGTCATGGCAACTAGACGTCAAAGCAGCGGACGTATAGGTAAACGTCAGAATGCGGAAGACGAACAGCCTTGGGAAGTGGAAACAAACAATTTTTGGAGGCTTCCTTTGGGAGAGGAAACGAACAGTTTGGAGTCTTCCTTCTGCTCTATAAAAGGGATTTGATCCCTTGCACTTGGTGATGTTGTTGAAAACGTTGAAAGACGTGAATGTAAATTTTGCTGAAAATAATAAAAGAGAAGTTGCCATTGCCCCATGGTTTTTTTGCACATTGCAGGTTTCCACATAAATCTCTGTGTCACTTGTGTTACTGTTCCCATGTTATATATTTTTGTTATTGTGCTTCCAATGCAGGTGATAAATCTTGGAGTTTTTCCTAACAAATTCAAGAAAGGATGTAAGGAGTGCAGTCTATGTTGATTCTCCTCACACAAACTTAAAACCACTGGTTGTCTTAGCATGGAATACTTGGAAACCAAAAGAACCACGTGTCCTCTGATTGCGATGATAGATGCAGCCCTCCTATTGCAGAATGAAGCAATTTCCTTTCCTCCCACACAAACATAGTCTCCAACAGGAATAAATAAAGTCTTAGAAAATGAAGGCTTTGATATGACTTATTGTTGTTCAGACACAACGAAGACAGATATATAGGATATTTATATGTTGAAGAAAATGTTTCAGTGAGTGGTCAGCCTAGGAGATAGCCATGAACTATAAGTACCAGTGAAAAGACATTTAAGAAAGGGATTGACCCGTTAGGTATAGATTAATAATATATAACTATTAGTTAGGGTTCATAACAATTATGCTCCAGAGGACAGAGTTCGTGAAAGGTTCAGAATTAATAGGCATAAGGCTGTACAAGTGCCATGAGTCAATCTGCAAAAGGTCGGCCCATCAGAATGGGCAAGTCATGGAACAAATGTTACAAATTTTAAAGATTGTTTTGTTCAAGCATATTACTTTTTAGTTAACAATTTGTTATTTCTATTTCCCACCTACTGGATCTTCATCTTTTATTAAAAATTTGCATGTATATGTCCCCGGCTTGAGCATTACCTGTAACAATGCCACCTTTGGTTAAATGGCAACCTATCTTAAACAGTTGACCGAATACAGTAGAAGAGGTATTAAAGTGGAACAGAATTCCAACAAAGGTCTAACCACCAGAAGATGCCTTAGCTCCAACCACCAGTAGTGCTAGGGCAAGAAACAAGTGGCCTTAGCTTTAACTTTACTATCGAAAACAAGGTCTATGTCACCTCAGACATTTCAATTAGATTAAAATAAAATGAATGTATTACACCTGTATATTACTGCAACCCAATTGTTACCTATGAACAATAGTACTTCCATATGTTGAGAATTATAAGCAATGCTACTAGATTTGACAGATTTTATCAAAAATGTAATAACTTTGGCAATTTTCTACATTGCACGAACAAATTTGGCAAACATAATTGAAAACACAACAGTCATTGGAAAATAAGATTTAAGAAAATATAAAAAAGGAAAAGCCTAAAACTTGTCCCATGTCTTTCATTCCCACATCTACTTGGCTTCATTCTACAGCTAAAAAAACTATAGGTTGAAACTAAACAACAAAAGAAATAGTTAAAATCACATAGAGGCATCTGCAAGTCAATCTCATTTTTGTAAATAAGAAGTTCTTGATACACATGTATATACATGTATATCTATTTTAGATATTAACTTTAATAAGAATATATATTTAATTTTTTAACTCTATGGGGAATTTTATAGCTGATATTTCCAATGATGATTTTTACATTCTTATCCTTGTAAAACTAGAACATGAACCTGAACCCAAACCTGGTAACTTAGATTATAAGGATGCAGAAAACAGGATCAAGTACACAGAAAAGGCCAAAAAACATAACTCGTGACAAATTTCCATACACAATGCTCTAGTAATTGTATACTCATTAAATCTTCATCTAACATAACTTTGTCCCAAGGCATGATTGGGTAAGCCATACTTACTGACTCATTTCTCTTGTGCAGCAACTCTAGCCACACAACTCAATCTCAGCAACAACTTCCCAAGCCACAAAAGTATGTTGATTCATAACTTAGAAAAGGCTCAGTGAAAACATGGAAATAACTATTGGTCATCAAATCTGCCACAGGAAAGGATTTTGGGAAGTGTACGTGCCCTAGACCTGGACCAACATTGAAAGGCCGAGCGGAAGAGATGCCCCCCGTGCCAATCTCCGGAGAAAGGCCGGCTCCTTTACTAAACTACTTGGTGTTTTGAGCTAAGAGTGCAGGAAAGAGATAAAAATAGTAAGAGTGTAGGAAAGAAATAAACAGAATAAGGGAAAGAATGTCAATAGATTTAAGAGGGAAAGAACCAGCAGCACGATTACTGGCTAACAGCTCGAAATAGCAGCAATAGATACCAAGAATGGAATAAAATGAACACGGTACTAGCCTTCCTATGTATCCTCTGGACGAGTTCCAGGATTACCCTCCCCTTACGTCGAAATCCAGATTTCAGAATTACGGCGGTTAGGAAATAAGTGAATATAGCAGAAACACTATCCACAGGCGGCATACAAGAAAACTATTACAGAGTTCTCTCCCCTATGTATCCTTCGGGAAAAATCCAGGGTTCTATCCCCAATCACACACCTAAATTCAGAATTCAGAATTACAGTATGCAAATGAAGAAATGAAATAACAAAAATAATCACAGAAGGCAGCATACAAGAGAGAAAGGAGGCCCGAAGCTCTTAGTATTAATTGCAGGAAATCAAGTTACAGCAGCTTTCTAGCAGAAAGTTCCCCCCCCCTTTTTCATTACAATACGTGGGTTTTTATAGAGGACCCGACCCTCTGAGCCATCAATGCACAAAATTGAGGAGTACATCCTCAAAAACCAAAGAAGTCGGCTTCCGCTAATCCCGTGACTGAGCTCTCAAATCCTCTTCTACAATTAGCAGTTGTGACCGGATCAGACAGGGAAATTCGCATTTATGAGCCGCCTGACTCGTCCTAGGCTTCTCCGGGTGCGGAGCTCGAGTGGCCGCCATGTCCGTCGAGCTCTCCTCCTCATATTGATATTTCTTTTCAGGTTGCCAAAAATGAGCCCCGAGTCTTTCGGCACGTAAAAATTCATTTATGAAGCACTCGATTGCCTCAGAAAAATACCCGGCCTTGGAGTGCGTACCCCTAAAGTGCTTCGCCAATTTTTAGTTCGCGACTCCGCTTCGCAATGGATGTGAGCCGAAGCGGGTCTATCTTCCTTGGTCATGCACTTCGCGCAAAGGAGCTTCTCAAAATAGCTTCACGGATGCTAAATGCCGAAGCAGATATCCCTTCTCAAAACAGGGTTCTCAATCTTTTATTGCTTCGCTAGAAAGGTGTGTTAAAGGCCGCTTCGCGAGATTCCCTACCCGAAGTGGATGCTTCGCTGATGGGCTATCAAAATGCTTCGCCACGAACCTTCTTCAAAACTGCGGTTCGGGAGTTTTTCGGCCGAAGTGCTTTCTTGCCTTAGAACACTATTCTGCTTTTTCACGGGCCTCTACTGCTTCGGTTGAAAGCACTTCGCACAAAAGCTATCTGAAGTAGGTGCTTCGCGACAACCTCGGGCGAAGACAACCTCGGGCGAAGTAGAAATGGTTTGCTAATAGAGAGGTCCGAAGTGGATGCTTCGCTGAATTCTTAGCGAAGCGATTTTTCAATATTCGAATTTTTCAAATCGCGCTTCGCAAGGCTTTCGCCCGAAGCAACTGTTTGGACTGCTTCGTGTGCGAAGCTCTCTTCATGCCTCAGTAACCTTGGACCACGATCTGGACTTCCCTGCTTTTCTTTCTTGGCGAAGCTATCCTTCCTTCTTTTGCGAAGCTCCTAAACCTAGCTTGCTCAATAGCGAAGCTCTTGTATATCCCATTCTATGTATAAGGGGGATGGCAATGAAAGCCAAAATTGCTGCAATACTTAAAAATGTTTTTTTCTAAAACAAGGGAACAAATTCATGAAAAAAAAAAACATTTTACAAAATTTTTTGATTTTCACTACCCTTCTAGGCAATGTGACAGAATTGTCAACATTCTTGGCGGCTCGCAGGGCAACGAGCTCGCCTCGGTGCAAGAACCCTCAGCCTTAATCCGTTGAGCCAGAGTTGCCTCCAGACCCTTCTCCTCTTTGTCTTTCTGGGGGTGCTTCCACAACTACCTCTTCTTCTTCCTCTTCTTCCTCTTCTTCCTCTTCCGGCGTGGTTTCTTGTTGCGGCGGTGGGGGAAGGCGATCACGGATGCGTTCCATGGTTCGGCGAACGTGAGCCCAGGCACCTTTTTGGAATGGCTCTTGATCTTGCAGTGCTTTGACCAGAACATGGAACCGATCAATTTGCCCTATGTCGGCATGTTTGGCTCTGGTGCTCAAATCATTTAGGCAGGCCGCGATTTTGCAATGTCTCAAAATAAAATCCGTGACTTGCCCTTCTGTGATTGGCTCCTCCCACTCGTCTATCTCTGAGACGTCACTCTCAAAGTTGAGCCAAGCCGGTTTGACTTCTTCCTTAGTCAAAAGGTTCCCATCATCATCAGTGAAACTTGGGAAACCTAATGTTGAGAGATCTTGAAAATACCCCAGTGATGTGCGTTGTTCCTGTTCAAATACGTCCATGAGGTCCTTAGCCTTCTGAGCTTTCCTCACTTTGAAGAAGAAGGCGTGGACTGTAGCTTGGGCGGTGGACCAATCTCTGGCTGTCCGACTCATAGCGACGACCTGCAAGTCCTGATATTTTATACTTTGAACCTCAAAAGCCAGTTTGAGTCGGCTTCTAATTTTTTGTATAACCTCATCCACTATTGGTCCCTTTTGGGCAGCGGCATACTGGGCTTCGGTGATATAAGTCAAAATTGACAGGGCACTAGAGGCCCGAGATCTGAAGTTTTTAAGCAGGTGCGAGCGGATTTCTTTAATTCTGCCTCTATCAAATAGCTCTAGGCTCTCCTTCTCATACAACTGTTGCTGCATCTGCAAGATTCTGCTTTCAAGTTCTTTGGCCTTTAGCTCAGTTTCGGCCTGTATCTTGCTCTGATTCTCAGCTATACCCTGCAGTTGTTCTTCATGATGTTTCAAGGCGTCTACTTCTTTTCTCATCTGCTCGCACTGCTTCTCTGCATCTTCTAGCTTAGAGCGGGTCCTGGCTAGATCCTCCTCCAACTTAATGTTGAGCTCTCTGCTTCGTACCGGCGCTGATTGGCGATATTAGCATGTGCGCGAAATGTTTCTATTCTCACATGCATAGATGCAGATTCATTATCCACATCCAAGTGCTCCAGGTCCTTGACCTTCTCTTCATAGTCAAAATCAGAAGGGGTCATCTCGTCCAAGGGTTTCTGGACCTTAGGAACCTTCTTCACTTTATGCAGCTTTCCGCCTTTTAAGTCAAATACAGCGCATTTTTCTACTTTTGCTAGAGAGCGCCCTCTCTTTTTCCTTGCCTCCTTCAGCATCTTGTCAATGTTCTGTCGGGCTCGGATCAACTTTTCTGCTAGAGGACGTTCTTTGATCATAGCCAATTCTGTTTCAAATGAGGTTGGGTCTCCAGCCAAGGGTTGAACAAGTATAATGAATGCACGGAGGTGTGGTGGGAGTTTCGGCAAGAGAAACAACGCCACGCATGACAGGGGAGTGTGAGTCGGGGTTTGGAGCTGGAACAGTACCTTCGCCCTGACTAAATACCAAGGGGACGGTGGCATGGGCGAGCGAAGTGGTATTCATGGACTTGTCCCGGCCTGACGACTCGAAAGGGGTGGATATGCTTGTGAAGCTGGCAGGATCGCGAGGAAAACTCGTGGTGGCAAAGGGTACCATGCGATGGGGTAACTGAATTTCCAAGAGAGATTTATCCGAGAGAGGGAGAGACTGATGGGGACATTCGGCCTGGACCGTTTTAGACATGACTTGGGAAACCAAGGTAAAGGGTGAGGAATGCGTACCTGCGTGCTCTGCCAATAGAGCAGAAGTGGTAGCTTCCTGCGTGGTCGGCTCTCGTTCGTTTTCAGCCTCTATACTTCTGACCTCTATGACTTCTTCTTCTAGGCCCCCTTCCTTTTGGAGGAGTTCCTCCACATTGATGACGTCTACTTCCGAAACTACCTCGGCCCTTTGCGACGCTGCCCCTTCAACATTCACCTCGGCTGAGCCTATCACAGGCTGTTCGCTTGAAGCACCTGGAGGCCTGGTACGCGGTCGCTTCGGATGAGTAGGAGGCACTTGGACTTGCTCCAGTTTCTTTCTTTTCCTTTTCTCCTCCTCTAATTGCTGCGCTGACCCCGCGGCGCTCGTGTCATGACCTCCAACAGACTCCTGAGGCAACTCTTGTGGTGTCGCCGCTGCGTCCTCTTCTTCCTCTTGTTCAGAAGCATCGTCAACTCTCTTTGGGCTTTCGCCAGAACCTGGGGCACTGAGGGGGAACGAAGTCAGCGAAGTAGATGGGCTTCCAAGACCCAACGTTGGCTTCGTAGAAAATTGCAAAGTCTCTATCTGTTTCCAAGAGCCCATATGATTTTTGCTTCTGACGATGGACTCTCATTATCCACCATTCCTTCAATTGCTCCTTCACCCCAACCCTTTAACTCCTCCCTTAAATCATCTTTCATTTTTCTCCAAAAGGTGGAGTCTGGGCCTGGGAAGGGGTGCCGAACTGGATCATACTCGACCTCCATGGAGTAAAACTCATGCCAGGGAGGTAAGGTCTTCATTCTTTCCAGGTGCCACTCCAAATCTCTCCCATTGGGGTTGTTCCTTTATTCTACTATCTCCGGGTGAGGGCAGACATGAAAATTTTTTAATCGGAGATGATCCCTCATCACCCCCAAGGGGTCGTAACACCACCGTTGAGGAATCTGCAACAAACCGAAGTCGGCAAGCTTATCCTCCAAGAATACATAAAACCTCAATGACTCCCATTTTGAAAGGGAAATCGCATGTGGGCGCCCATTTTTCGACCGTGGCCATAAATGACATTTGTCGCGTCGCTCTGCCGAGCGACCTCCAGCGCGAACTGATATTCAGAGGGATAAAAGGGTAGTAGGAAGGGCTTCCCTGTGAATCCGAACAGGCGAACCACAAGCCCCTGTGTCAATTGGAAAACGTCTCCCTTTTCCTCCTTAACCACCTTGTCCCTAAGGGTTATGGGCACTTGAGGGCAAGAACCCTGCAACAGCTAAATAGCAGGTCCTAGAAACTACTGATTGAAATCGTAATATGACTCCGTTCTCACCAGGAGGGGAGTCCACTGATACACCGGCAGAGGAGTTCCGTCCTTGTCGCTTGAAGTAATGGCAATGTGGGCAAAATGCTTCTGGACATGATAGAAAAAGAGCCAAACCAAGAAAGAGCAAGGTCCAAAATACTGACCCGTCCCAACATTCTTCATGCTGACTAGCCGCGTATGCAAGGTCCGGGCCACCCATTCCGCCCAGTCAAAGAAGACCGGGTTAGTGTTTGGCCTTGACACATCTGGGGCATAAAACTCCCCTCGTGAAATACATTCGACCAACGACACTTGCCAAGGGTGCACCGAAGCATCAGTAGACAGGCCCGCGACCCACGCAATGATAGAGAAAATGTCTGTGCTCTTGAAATCCTTCAGGGGGAGAGGCATTTGAGGCAGCCTGCCTGAAGGAAGCCCGTCCTTGAGGTTCTCGCTCAGAAATTTTATAATATAACTGGAGGTGGTGAACCTCTCCATTTGTTCGCTCAGGATAACATTGCGAACAGAATAACCCTTGGGCGGCCCTTGCTGTGGCGCGAAAGCTCCTTGTACATCCTCTTTTAAAATTGTGAACAATTTATTGCCCGCGGCGTCCAGCACTTGTCTGGTGGATGGTTGATAGTTTTGCGCGATGGCACAGACCAATTCGGGACAATGGTGCGCGAGCGGGGTCAGATACCAGTATATCTGCGAATAATAAGCAGTGGTTCTCTTGTTCTCTGCGGAGAGTCGGCTTTTCATGAACTCGATAGTGCAATGGAGCTCGGCCACGCTCTTTGAAAGTTCGGTGTCCCTTATCTTCTCCCACCCATCAATTGGTGGTTCCGCAGGTTGCTCTTCTTTTGAATCCTCCCTTTCTTCTACAGCTTGTTTTTTGGGGTGAAGGTTGAGGTCGACCCTCTTAGGTCTGTGCTTTTTCTCTTCTTTGCCCTTCTTTATTTTCTCTGGGCCGACTACCTTAGGCTCTTTCCTCTTCTCCTTAGAACTCTTCTTCCCCATTCTGAATTTCTGCGACAGCAGAGTCTTCGACGCAAAGGGTTTCAACGCGAAGAACGGGAGAAATGCAGGCTACCAGCGAGGTGTTGGAAAATTACCATTGGTAAAAGGTTAAGAAAAGGTATTTTACCTTGGGTAAGTTTACTTACCTTATACCTTACCTGGACGGCAGTTGGACGGCAGCATCTTTGGGCGGCAAGAGAATTTTATTTTAATTTCTTCTCCCTTCCCTTAATTTCTCCTATTCCCCCTTTTCTCTAGTATGGTTATTTTAATGTTTATTTAAACTTTGTAACCTGATGTTAATGGTTAATGCAAATTCACCTTTGTATCAATTGCTCACCTCCCACATTTGGTATCAGAGTCGAGAGCCGAGACCGGCCCGATTCCAAGGCAGCCTGCAGGAGCCGAGGCGGCACGGATCCCGAGGCGGCACGCAGGACCCGAAGAGGCCCGCAGGAGTAGATCGGCGCGATTCCCGAGGCGCTGGAGCAGATCGACGCGATTCCCTAGGCACTGGTGGAGCTGGACGTTGACGAGGCGTCACGTTGGAGAGGGCGGCATGCAGCCCGAGGCAGTTCGTTGACATGGCGACCTGGGCGCGGCCCGAGGCGACACGCGGCCCAAGGCGGTTCGCGCGGCACATGGCAAAAGGTTGTTCACAGCTTGCGACTGCCCGCAGGCAATCAAAGCACATACTGTGCTTTGCTCTTTTTAAAGAGCATAAACATCGCTGCATAGGCGATGTGGGACTATTAAGTCCCAAATAAAAACTTTGCTTCGCGCCGAAGCGCGAAGCCAAAAATTGCTTCGCGTTCGACGCGAAAGCAACAAGGAAAGGGAGCCAACTAATGCTCTCGGATCTGCCCGGTAGCACAGCGGCTACCCTTTGCCTTGACTCCCGCGAGGTCGCACGATCGAACCTCGGCGGGGTCATTCCTTTTTTTGCTTCGCGCTCGAAGCGCCAGCAACAAGGACAGGGAGCCAGCTAATGCTCCCGGATCTGCCCGATAGCACAGCGGTTACCCTTTGCCTTGATGCCCGCGAGGTCGCACGATCAAACCTCGGCGGGGTCAATAGTTTTAAAAAAAAAAAAGGAAAATTTTCTTTAAAAAAAAACTTTTAAGGTAATTTAAAATAGCAAGGAAAAAAAAAAATTTGATGATTAACATTTCCTAAGAGGAAATAGCTGTAAAATTTTTAAAAAAAAAAAAATTTGAAAGGTTTTTATTTATCATTTAAAGTTGATGATTGACATTTCCTAAGAGGAAATAGTTGTAGTAAAAAATTAGAAAAATTTCCTAAGAGGAAATCTTTGTAAAAGAAAATTTTTGGGAAATTTTCTTAAATGATAAGATCGGAAGGATGTTACCAAGCGCTTTGTAGTTTGTTACTGAGAACAAACGCTGAAAGCTTTGATGAGCACGTGAGAACACTAGGCATAAATTCAGTCTTTTCACAGTTGCAAAACGCAGTTATTGCACAACAGAGTCGCTGACAATTTTGTAATTGTTGAATCACAACAACGAGTGAGTTGTTTATGATTGTAAATCAAGCAAGGCTTGATAGTTTGTAAAGTATTTTGAAATAAGACTATATAAGAAAGGTTTCTTGATTTAGTAGATAATAATGGGATCAAATAACAATCTACCAATCCCCGAATTCAGTGGGGATAATTATGAGTACTGGTCCATCAAAATGAGGACATTACTCATAGGAAACGGACTATGGGATAGTATTGAAGACGGTTACACTTGCTCCCACGGATTGGACTACTTTGAGTGCAACCGACAAGAAGATCTTCAAAGATGCACGGAAAAATAATTATTTTGCCTTATACCATCTTCAAGTGACATTAGATCCAAGTATCTTTTGTAGAATTGCATCTTACTTAACTCGCACGAGATGCATGGAATGCCTTGAAAGAAGGATTCCAAGGAAGTGATAAAGTGAAGCAAGTCAGGCTTCAGACCTTAAAAAGAGATTTTGAAAATCTCAGAATGAAGGAATATGAAAGAGTCGGTGACTACTGTGTACGAGTCAAAGCAGTAGTTGATATGATGCAAACTTTAGGTGATGACACAAAAGTTGAAACAATTGTGAAGAAAGTGTTGAGAACACTTCTTCCTAAGTGGAATCACATTGCCATCATAATTGAAGAATCAAAAGACCTTTCTACTCTTACATTTGATAGTTTGATTGGATAATTAACATCACATGAAGAGAGACGTCAAGGAGCACCTTCAACAAGCTATGGAGGTGATGACAAAGCCTTCACTTCGAACGAAGCTGCAAGACGAGGACAAGGAAGAGGCCGAGGCAGAGGACAACAACAAAGAGGCAAAGGCCAAAGCAACTCCTACAGAGGAGGAAATCAAAACAGAGGAGCCAATCAGAACCAAAGCGGCAATGCAGGCCGTGGAAATCAAGGACGAGGAAGTAACAAGACTAAAACAGCTTGTTTCAATTGTGGGAAACAAGGACACTTCGCTCGTGACTGCTGGTCAAAGACTTCAAAAGATCAAAGCAGTCAATATGGCTCATTCTACGGAGAAGAAGAAGGTCCATCAAATCTTTTTCTCTCTTATGGACAGTCAGATCAAAATCTTAAAGATACATGGATTTTGGATACTGGTTGCTCCAACCACATGAGTGGCAAAGAAAATCTCTTTGCTACATTAGATTCAAATTACAAATCCCATGTTAAGTTAGGGGATAATAAATCTTTGCAAGTTGAAGGCATTGGAGCTATGGAAGTTCCAACAAAAGAAGGCCTTAAAAAAGTGAATGACATATACTATACTCCACAACTACAACACAATTTGTTAAGTGTTGGCCAAATGATGGAGAAGCATTACAAATTAGTTTTTGATGAAAGAAAATGTACAATCCTTGATAAAAACAATTGTAACAGAGTCATCACGAAGTACCTATGACAAAGAATAGGTTATTCCCTCTAAAATTTGGTGAGCCAGGGGGAGCTCAACTAGCAAACATTGCTATTACAAATCCAAGTGAATTGTAGCACTTGAGATATGGTCACCTCAATTCCGCTAGCTTGAAAATGTTAACATCACAAGCTATGGTGACAGGACTACCAAAAATTCCAGAACATAAGAAGGTATGCGAAGCATGTGCTTTGGGAAAGCACTCAGAACAAAGTTTCCAAGAGGCCAAGCGTGGAGAGCAAGCTATCCTCTTCAGCTAGTACATTCGGACATCTGTGGTCCAATGCAAACCAAAAGCCTTGGAAACAATTCTTATTTTCTAACATTCATAGATGATTATTCTAGAATGTGTTGGATCTATTTTCTGAAACACAAAGATGAAGCATTTGATTGCTTCATAGACTTCAGAAATAATGTAGAAAAGCAATGTGACTACTATGTCAAATGTCTTCGCACTGATAGAGGAGAGTACTCCTCAAATGAATTTTTAAATTATTGTAAGCAAAATGGGATAAAAAGGCAGTTCACCACTGCCTATACCCCACAGCAAAACGGTGTGGCAGAGAGAAAGAACCGCACCCTTGTTGAAATGGCACAAACAATGCTTCAGACAAAGCATCTCACATACAACTATTGGGCAGATGCAGTGAGAACTAGTGCATATATTCTAAATAGAAGTCCGACTTCTAGTTTAGATGGTATCACTCCTTATGAAGGATGGTACGGTAAGAAACCAAATGTCAAACATTTCCGAGTATTTGGTTCTTTAGCTTATGCACACATTCCTGAGGAGAAGAGAAAGAAGCTTGATCCCAAGAGTCAAGCATGTATTTTTGTAGGGTATTGTGAATCAACCAAAGGGTATAGATTGTACAATCCCAAGACACATAAAATAATTATCTCCGGGGATGTAATTTTTGATGAAGGGGGAGAATGGGGTCATAAAAAATTTGTTGATATTGACTCTAATTCGGAAAGTTCCACATTTGTACAACCCAAGAAAAGTAGTGGAAAAAGTTCCCCTCCACAAAGTCCACATCAGGAATCTTCATCAAGTACATCAAGTGGTACACCAAGTCCAAGAGGGACTTCTTTGTTGGCACCCCCAAACTCTCCGAAACGATTTCATAGATCTATAAGCGCTCCAAGTCCGATGGATATTGATCCAGTTTCTCAAAGGAAAGAGACAAATAAAGGAAAGCGCATTCTACAAAGTCATCCATCTTCTCAAATGTTGGATAGGAATTTCCAACAAAGATACACTAGGAGTCAAGCTAGTGAGATGGACGACATTTTGTCAAGACTTGAAAATCTTCAAATGTCAGGAGATGATGAGTCTCATGAACCAAGGGGTGATGTAGTCAATTATGCTTTGTTGGCTGCTGCACAACTAGAACCATCTAGCTATGAAAAAGCATGTACTCGAAAGTATATGGCAAGATGCCATGGAAGAGGAAATATCCTCAATTAAAAAGAATGATACTTGGGAGCTTGTGAAGCTTCCCAAGGGAAAAAAATGTGTTGGATGTAAATGGGTCTATAAGACCAAATTCAATGTTGATGGAAGCATTGAAAGGCACAAGGCAAGATTAGTAGCTAAGGGTTTTACTCAGAAATATGGAATAGATTATGAGGAAACCTTTGCTCCAGTTGCTCGACAAGAAACAATCAGAACTGTTCTTTCCTTGGCAGCCCATAAAGGATGGAACATTCAACACATGGATGTGAAAAGTGCATTTTTAAATGGATACCTGACATAAGAGGTGTATGTTCAACAACCTCAAGGTTTCCAAGAACAAGGAAAAGAGAACCTTGTTTATAAATTGAAAAAAGCACTTTATGGCCTCAAACAAGCACCACGAGCATGGTACTCACGAATTGACGGCTATTTCAGCAAGTATGGTTTCACAAAAAGTAAGAGTGAACCAACTCTATACTACCTGAAGAATGGAGTAGATATCCTCATAGTTTGTTTATATGTGGATGATCTAATATTTATGGGTAGTAATAACAAAATGAATATGGAGTTCAAAAACTCCATGATGAATCAGTTTGAGATGAAGGATCTCGGATTAATGAGATACTTCCTAGGAATGGAAGTACATCAATCAAAGAATGGGATCTTCATATGTCAACAGAAATATGCTCGTGACATGATTCAGAAATTTGCTATGCAGCAGTGCAAATCAGTTGCAACACCAACAGGACATGGAATTCAGCTAAGCAAAGATGATGGAGCACCAAAAGTTGACATGACCAATTTCAGAAGCATGGTTGGGAGTTTAATGTTTCTCACCAACACTAGGCCAGATATACAGTATGTTGTTTCTCTAGTATCAAGGTTTATGGCATGCCCATCCGAGCTGCATCTTCAAGCAACCAAACGAATTTTACGATATATAAAAGGTACATTGGATTTTGGAATCCATTACCACAAGTCTAACTCTGTGAAGTTAGTTGGTTATAGTGACAACGATTGGGGCAGTAATATAGATGACAAAAAATCTACATCAGGGAACTGTTTTAGTCTAGGTTCAAGACTAATAACTTGGAGTTCCAAGAAGCAATCTGTTGTAGCATTATCATCTACAGAAGCTGAGTATATAGCCATTACCCATGCTAGTACTCAAATCCTCTGGTTGAGGAAAATCCTTTAAGAGATTGGCGAAAAACAAATTGGTCCAACCAAACTAAATTGTGATAATATTAGTGCCATACAGTTGGCATATAATCCGATCCACCACAAAAGGTCAAAACATTTTGATATGAAGTATCACTTCATAAGAGATATGGTGGAACAGCAGATAGTTGAGCTTCAATACTGCAGCACTTTGGATAATCTAGCAGACATCTTCACCAAAGGCATGGCTAAAGCTCAATTTATAAAATTAAGAGACTGTATAGTCAATCCTCTCAACTTTAAGGGGGAGAATGTTGGAAAATTACCATTGGTAAAAGGTTAAAAAAAGGTATTTTACCTTGGGTAAGTTTACTTACCTTTTACCTTACCTGGACGGCAGTTGGACGGCAGCATCTTTGGGCGGCAAGAGAATTTTATTTTAATTTCTTCTCCCTTCCCTTAATTTCTCCTATTCCCCCTTTTCTCTAGTATGGTTATTTTAATGTTTATTTAAACTTTGTAACCTGATGTTAATGGTTAATGCAAATTCACCTTTGTATCAATTGCTCACCTCCCACACGAGGGCTCTTAAACTTGCATTAACCAGTAGGCGAACACCCCTTTTACTACTAAGGCTTGAGTTTTATAGCTCTAAAAGGCAACTACCACTATTTATGGCGCCTGCCAAAATTAAATTCATAAATCGGACGGAGGAGGTCGTTTTGCTTTTTTATTGGCTTCACGACGGCGTTGCACGCGGGTCCATGCGCTTCGAGGATTTTGCCCAGCATTGGAAATCTAACCTCCTGCCACCTCGTACCTGGGCGAGAGCTTTTCTCATAACTGAATTCTCTCGGGATATGCCCCGCCACCTTTGCATTAATATCACCTGCCCCGAACGTTTTCCTAGGTTGCCGTTGGCACGTCTTTCGAAACACGTTTTAAATGCTCCCCGCCTCGCGCCTTATTGATTTGGCGAAGCTGATGCTGGCGCTAAAGACACTTCGCGGCGAACCTCCAGAGATCCACCGATTTTTATACTTCGGGCCCGAAGTGGTTTTACCTCACCGCGTCACTGCTTGCTTCGCGGAAGATTAACCCCCGAAGCTTGTTTCTTTTGAAAAAACGGTTCGCTAAATCTCCTTCGAAAACTGCTTCGCTCGGTCTCCCTTTTGCGAAGTACTTCTCACGCCTTCATTTTGATGTTGTTTAGTCCTTCGAGGATTCTTTCTAAGCCAAAGCGCTTCGCTGCGAACCATCTTGCATCAGCCACTTCGCTCGTAAAGTTCCCGAAGGAGGTTCTGCTAGGCTTAGCGAAGCTGGAGCTCATTGCTGTGGTAGTGTGAAGCTTAGCCTCTTGGAAGTCTTGAAACAGGGTATATACAAGTGCAAATAAAAGATCTTACATACAAAAGTAGGAAAAATTTGAATTTTTTTTTTTTTTTTTTTTTTTTTTTTGTTTTGTTTTAGCGATGGAAAGCCTTCAAATGAAGACCGTTGACAGAAATCGGCAAAGTCTGGCCAGTTGTATCTTTGAGGATAAAGGAATTGGCTGAATTCACCTTCAAAATCTCGAATGGTCCATCCCAGAAAGCGTCTAATTTATCATGATTCCCAGGCTTAGCTTTCCAAGAGTCCCACTTCCATACTAGGTCTCCCACTCTGAATGTGCGGGCGGAGGACTTTTTCTTGAACCAATCTCGGGTGATCTGGGCATGCTTTGCGAAGCTCTGGTAGGCCTTATCACGGTCTTCCTCCAACTGTAGTAGCTGAGCTAGTCTATTCTCCATGGGACTAAATTCTTCTTCTTCATTCAACAGCCGCAATGCAGGAATCTCTATATGAGTTGGTAAGATAGCCTCCTTGCCATACACCAGGGCGTAAGGCGACGTTTTGATTGACTTTTTGACAGAAATCCGATCAGCCCACAGGGCTCGATCTAGGAGGAGGTGCCAAGTTCTTCTGTTCTTATCTATGAGCTTCCTCAGCACCCTTAACAGAGTTTTATTCGTTGATTCTGCCAATCCGTTACCCTGTGGATAATAATTGGAGGTGACCTTGTGGTACATCCCATATTTGTAGATGAATTCATTGATCTTGGCGCCTGTGAACCCAGGACCATTATCCGTTACTATTGCTTCCGGGATGCCGAACCGGGTAATCAAGCCTTCTAGGAATGTAATGACGGTTTCCTGGTCGGCGTGTCTCGTGGGTACTGCTTCGGCCCATCTAGTGAAATAGTCGGTTGCAGTCAGGATGAACTTATGTCCTGCGGAGGAGTTCGGCGATATAACTCCTATGAAATCCAACCCCCATTGTTGGAAGGGCGTTTCTACCTGTATTGGTTGGAGGGGCATAGGAGCACTTCTGCTTCGGCCGGCGAACTTCTGACATTGCTCGCATCTTCGACAGACTGCAAAGGCATCGGCGAAGAGCGTAGGCCAATAGTAACCTGCCTTAATTATTTTCAAAGCTGTTGTTCTTCCTGCGAAGTGGCCCCCGGATAAACCTGAATGGAATTCACCTAGGACTCTTTTCTTATCATCCTCTTTTATGCATCTGAGAAGAACACCATCAATATTCCTGAAGAATAGGCCTTCGGGACGTAATGTGTATCGGAGGGACCGCATCCTGAAGTGTCTTCGCTGCGAAGCATTCAAATGTGGAGGACATCTCCCAGTGTTGAAATATTCAACTATCTCACTGACCCAGTCCTTCTCGTCTTCTTCTTGATTTGCGAAGCACCCTTCCGCTGCCAAGTCATCCCACTGACAAGCTGTTACTTCGGCCGCTACGCTCTTCGCAAGCTCCTGACATAGCGCGCGACCGCGAACCAATTTTGTGGGTCTAATCTCAATGTCAAACTCCTGTATTTTGTTGACCCAACCAGCTCTTTTGCTACCCAACTCTCCTTGGATAACGAAGTTGCGTACATCGGGATGAATGACGAATACTGTAACCCGACTTTGAGAAATGAAGTGCTTGAATTTCCTTAGGGATTTCATAACGGCATGCACCTGTCTTTCTATGAAGTTGTACTTCTCTTCATGGGGGTGTATTACCTGGCTTAGAAACGCGATGGGGCGCTCTTCGCCATCTTCCCCCTTTTGTGTCAGGACCGCAGCGTAACTCTCGGGTTCTCCTATAGCATATAGGATGAAATCCCTACTGTAGTCGGGGTTAGTCAGGACTGGTGCCTGAGCGATTCGGGCCTTGATCTCTTCAAATGCCCCTTTCCTTTCATCCGTCCAGATAAATTCAGCGTCCTTCTTCAAGAGCTCAGACATCGGCTTAATGACTTGGGCGAAATCTGGAACGAACTTCCTTACGAAATTAATCTGGCCGAAAAAAGATTGTAGTCCCTTCTTATTCGCCGGGAGTGGGAGCTTCAAGAGAGCCTCAGCTCTGTCAGGATCTACGGCGAGACCCTTCTCTGATATCACATGTCCCAGTAATTTTCCCTCATTGACTGCGAATATGGACTTTTTTGGGTTAATTGAAATGCCAAATTCTCGGCATTTTTCGAATATCTGCTGTAAATGCAAAGGATGATCTTCCCTCCTTCGAGAGAAGACGGTCATGTCATCCAAATAGATGACAATGACTTTATTCAATAGTTCACCGAAAGCTAAATCCATAGCCCTCTGAAAAGTGGCTCCTGCATTTGAAAGGCCGAATGGCATTCGCTGATAAGCGAATGTTCCCCACTTGGTAGTGAATGTCGTTTTGTGTTGATCTTCATCCCTAACCCAGATCTGGTTATATCCTGAGAAACCATCAAGTAGGGAGAAGCGTTGGGCCCCAGCCACTGAGTGTAAGATTTGATCAATCTGCGGGAGAGGGTAATGATCTTTGAGCGAAGCCTGATTTAGGTTGCGAAAATCTACACATAGTCGTATATCTCCATTTTTCTTCCTAACGGGGACTAGATTCGCTACCCAAGAGGAATGCTTTATGGGGTAAATTATCTTCGCCTCAAGCATCTTCAGGAGCTCAGCTTTCATCATGACTTCGATCTTTGGATTAACAGGCCTTTGCTTCTGCCGGAAAGGTTTGATCCCCTCCTGCAACTCAATTGTATGCTGAATCAATTGCCGATCGTATCCCTTTAGGTCTTGATAAGACCATGCCACTATGTCAGGATACCTTCTGCACAAAGATCGGATCTGTTCTAGCTCTGCCGAAGTACAATCTGTTCCGACTTTTATCACTTTCCCAGATTCGAGCTCCAAATCCTGATACTGCTTCGCGTTGACTTTGATTCTATGGGAAACTGCTCGATCATTTTGATCGAAAAGGCTTTCCATAGTAATTAACCCCTTTGGGACGTGGTTGTTCTTCAACTGAACTAGCCCTTCATATTCCTCATCATCCGGGCTTCTTCTTTCAACCGTAGCTGCTTCTTGGATCAAGAAATTCACAATCTGTTCATCATTGTCAAAAATTTGCCAATGCATATCTTTGTCTGGTACAGAGGGCCTGTAAATCATCCTCACAGCTTTGGGTTTGTGCACCATGTCGTCAGCTGGAGAATATCTAGCTGCGATGGACGCCAAGACATCGGCATGTCTGTTCTTCTCACGTGGAATGGACTGCAGATTGAGCGATTCGAATTGGTCAAACAAGTCCCATACCTTGTTACGGTATGCTTTGAGATAGTGCTTTTTTGAAATGCACTTGTTGGTGACCTGATTGCATACCAATTCCGAATCTCCGAAGACTTGGAGATGTTTTATGCCTAACTTTTCTGCTTTCTTTAGTCCTAGGCACAAGGCTTCGTACTCTGCAGCGTTGTTGGTGCAGCTCCAAACCAACCGGTAGCAATATTCTCTTTGTTCCCCAGACGGTGATACTAAAAGTATTCCTGCCCCAGCGCCATTTTTGCATCGGGCGCCATCAAAGAACAATCTCCATAGTTCCCCTTGGGCACATATCTTATTCTCTGGCTTGGTGTGTTTCTCTGGTTTGGTGATAGCATAGCATCCCATTTCTGTTTCTATCATGGCATTGAAATCTGCCAGTGAAAACTCATCTTCGCAATTCAACTGTGCAAGGGATTCTTCAACCAGGTCCACTTGCTCTATCCCTTCCGCTATTGCATGTATGGGATCACTGCTTTCCTCCTCAGACATCTTCTGTACGAGGAATGTAGAAGGTTTCTCATTGTAGATTTTAACCTTCTTTCCTTTGAATGGAATCTCTAAATGTGAGTAATCCATGGATAGGTATCCTCCTAACTTCGCTGTAAATTCCCTTGACAGGCACATACTAAAATATGGCTCCAGGTCGACGACTACCACCTCCTGTATAACCGTAATCTGGGGCATTTTGTGCAGTCGGATAGGTATATCTTTAATTACACCGACAGTCTTTACAGGAGTACCATCCAGTTGGAGCACGCCGTGGCTGCTTCGCGTGTACTCCATTCCTATTTCCTCGCACACTGCTTTGGGCATGACTGCTGTTGCGGCCCCGGAATCGATCATACAGTTGTGGACAACATACCCTTCCATTTGTAGAGACAGGTAGAACGGAGGTGGCCTGTTCTTCCCTGTAATGGACGTGGATAAGGTTTGCACTAGGGCGAGCGGTGCTGACTTTCTTGCCTTAGTTGTCTTCAAGGATTCCTGCAGCAAGTCCACTTGTCCGGGTAGCTGTAATGCATCGTACAGACTAATTTTGGCCGGAGTTTTCTTCAGCTCATCTACGATGTTGTATACTAGGGAGTTGTGCACCTCAGGTTCCCTTTTTGCCTCATACTTCGTGCGATACTGCTCCGTGGCTTCGACCCTTTGTCGTTTGGTCAGCGAAGGGAGCTTAAGCTTTTCTCTAGCCTGCTCTTTAGTTTCCACCTGAGGTGGATTTGCAGGGGCCTGTTGGGCCTTCTCTTTTACTAATGCAGGGTGAGGAGCTTCGTTCGGGGCCTGGGAAGGTTGTTGTCCCTTCTCGCGGCGAGCATACACCTTTAAGGGGGCCATTTGAACAACATCTACCTCCATTGGCCTTTTTCCTTCTCTGGTAAGGACTGAAACTTGCTCTTCTTCGCCAATTACCAGGTTCTGATCCATTTGCCTGATAATGTTGACTTGACCACCATGGCTACTACCCGCCAGCGTTTGTACGTAATGTTGGTGCAGCATGCAGGTATTTTCTTCATGAGGGTCATTACACGTGGAGCACCAATGTATGTAGTCGGAAGTGCTTGGAGCTTCGTCAATCACGGCATTTCTTGCCAATGATCTCCCTTGCTGTACCGCTTGATCTTTAGTAAGCGCTGGTGGAGGATAAGACCTTCTTGGTAGAAACTCTTGCTGTGCCTGCTTCTTTTTCATGATGGTCATGTCGTTAGACAAGGTCTGTACTGTGGAGTTCAGGGACTGAACTTCCTGTAGTATTTTAGCCTGCATATCCTCAGCTTTGGGGATAGGTGGCAATGGAGCCATCGTCGGTATTGGAGGTAGGGCAGGGTGTTGAGGTGGCGCTGGCAATACAGGAAATGCCGAAGGGACAGTGGGCTGTGATGCCGAGAATGTGGGAAAATGTATTTGTGGAGTAGTGATCTGAGACACAATGGGGTTCGGGTTCCAAGATGAGATCGGATACGCAGGGGTTGCGGAGATTTGCGAAGCGGCCGCATTTGTATACTGGGGTTGGGGGAAATCTGGAAGTATGGGCATCGGCATCCTTTGAGGAAGTTTACCCACGGCTATTAAATCCATTTCCGCTTTTTGGGCTAATTCATACAGTTCGGGGAAGGTGTTAATATTCGAATACCTTACCATTACACTGATGTCAGGGTTAAAAGCCCTAAGGTAATAGTACGTTGCAGCTTCGCTAGTTGGCCGGAGCCCAGCTGGTATCCTTTGCCAGGTTCGAGCGAACCTAACATTGAAATCAGCAATCTCTTCTTGCGGATGTCTCTGGATCGTTGTGAACTGATGCAAAAGAGAGGATGGATCGGCGGACTCATTGAAGCTTCTCATTAATTGTCCGGCTAACTGGTCCCATCCCGTTATAGTGCCGGGTGGTAGGGATCTGTACCAGTAGAGGAGCTTCCCTCTAAGAGACAGAACCAGAAGCTTTACCATAACTCTCTCCTCCGTGATGTCGTGAATCGCCGCCAAAGAAACAATGTCCTGGATATGTTCCAGAGCAGTCTTCCCCGTTCCATCAAACGTTGGGATTTTCTTCATAGCAGCAGGCGGAACTTGCCCTTGTCCTGCTAGATTTAATGGTCCGGAAGAATTCCACGCCGGGAACATTCTGGGCGGCGGTTGTTGCTGCTGCTGCATTTGTTGTTGTTGTTGTTGCTGTGCCATGTTCGCGCCTGGATTCCGAGAAACAGGAATTCCCGAAGTTCCTCGTTGATTGCTAACCGGATGACTAATTGGAACGGAGGCACTTGGATGATTTGGCGAGTTGGGAGGATTGGGAGGAAGGCTAGCTGCTGTGCTATCCGAAGTTAGCCCTTGTTCGTCAAGAGCAGCCTCCTGCGAAGATGTTCCACGTAACAGTGACTCAGGGGTGACCAACCTGGAACGTTCCCCGAAGGCGTCAATATCGAGTTCAAAGAACTCAGTTTCCTCTCCACTATTCCTAACTCTCCATCTTGTTTGCATGAAGGCACGAATACTTTAGTACCGGTCTCTTACGACTTTAAGATTCTCAAGTTGAACAGAGTCGCCAGATGCTAGAGTCTTTTGGCAATGAGACAAGCATCGGTTCTCACTACCACTCACAAGGTGAGACTGACCGGGTCCCACCGGGCGTGCCAGAAACTGTTGGTCATCAAATCTGCCACAAGAAAGGATTTTGGGAAGTGTACGCGCCCTAGACCTGGACCAACATTGAAAGGCCGAGGGGAAGAGATGCCCCCCGTGCCAATCTCCGGAGAAAGGCCGGCTCCTTTACTAAACTACTTGGTGTTTTGAGCTAAGAGTGCAGGAAAGAGATAAAAATAGTAAGGGTGCAGGAAAGAAATAAACAGAGTAAGGGAAAGAATGTCAATAGATTTAAGAGGGAAAGAACCAACAACACGATTACTGGCTAACAACTCGAAATAGCAGCAATAAATACCAAGAATAAAATAAAATGAACGCAGTACTAGCCTTCCTATGTATCCTCTGGACGAGTTCCAGGATTACCCTCCCCTTACGTCGAAATCCAGATTTCAGAATTACGGCGGTTAGGAAATAAGTGAATATAGCAGAAACACTATCCACAGGCAGCATACAAGAAAACTATCACAGCGTTCTCTCCCCTATGTATCCTTCGGGAAAATTCCAGGGTTCTATCCCCAATCACACACCTAAATCCAGAATTCAGAATTACAATATGCAAATGAAGAAATGAGATAACAGAAATAATCACAGAAGGCAGCATACAAGAGAGAAATGAGGCCCGAAGCTCTTAGTATTAATTGCAGGAAATCAAGTTACAGCAGCTTTCTAGCAGAAAGTTCCCCCCCCTTTTTTCATTACAATACGTGGGTTTTTATAGAGGACCCGACCCTCTGAGCCATCAATGCACAAAATCGAGGAGTACATCCTCGAAAACCAGAGAAGTCGGCTCCCGCTACTCCCGTGACTGAGCTCTCAAATCCTTTTCTACAATTAGCAGCTGTGACCGGGTCAGCCGGGGAAATTCGCATTTATGAGCCGCCTGACTCGTCCTAGGCTTCTCCGGGTGCGGGGCTCGAGTGGCCGCCATGTCCGCCGGGCTCTCCTTCTCATACTGATATTTCTTTTCAGGTTGCCAAAAATGAGCCCCGAGTCTTTCGGCACGTAAAAATTCATTTATGAAGCACTCGATTGCCTCGGAAAAATACCCGGCCTTGGAGTGCGTACCCCTAAAGCGCTTCGCCAATTTTCAGTTCGCGACTCCGCTTCGCAATGGATGTGAGCCGAAGCGGGTCTATCTTCCTTGGTCATGCACTTCGCGCGAAGGAGCTTCTCAAAATGGCTTCGCGGATGCTAAATGCCGAAGCAGATATCCCTTCTCAAAACAGGGCTCTCAATCTTTCATTGCTTCGCTGGAAAGGTGTGTTAAAGGCCGCTTCGCGAGATTCCCTGCCCGAAGTGGATGCTTCGCTGATGGGCTGTCAAAATGCTTCGCCGCGAACCTTCTTCAAAACTGCGGTTCGGGAGTTTTTCGGCCGAAGTGCATTCTTGCCTTAGAACACTATTCTGCTTTTTCACGGGCCACTACTGCTTCGGTTGAAAGCACTTCGCACAAAAGCTATCCGAAGTAGATGCTTCGCGACAACCTCGGGCGAAGTAGAAATGGTTCGCTAGTAGAGAGGTCCGAAGTGGATGCTTCGCTGAATTCTTAGCGAAGCAATTTTTCAATACTTGAATTTTTTCAAATCGCGCTTCGCAAGGTTTTCGCCCGAAGCAACTGTTTGGGCTGCTTCGCGTGCGAAGCTCTCTTCATGCCTTAGTAACCTTGGACCGCGATCTGGACTTCCCTGCTTTTCTTTCTTGGCGAAGCTGTCCTTTTTTCTTCTGCGAAGCTCCTAAACCTAGCTTGCTCAGTAGCGAAGCTCTTGTATATCCCATTCTATGTACAAGGGGGATGGCAATGAAAGCCAAAATTGCTGCAATACTTAAAAATGTTTTTTCTAAAAACAAGGGAACAAATTCATGAAACAAAAAGAAACACTTTACAAAAAATTTTGATTTTCACTACCCCTCTAGGCAATGTGACAGAATTGTCAACAATGACTTGGCAAACTCCAAACTAAATGTCAACTCATACCATTTAGTTTACACAAATCATGAAATTTCATGGTTTATGTTGATGTCAACTCCATAATTAGTGTGAAACTCTCAATCTTGGAAAAGAGTTAACTCTGATTGCTTCTCCAAAGATCATAGTATAGTCCAGATAAACTTGGCCACCTGAGAAGAATATAGACACTACGGCAACAGTATGAAATTGGCAAGCAACTCATTTAAGGACAAACTAAGTGCAAATTCTTTCAGCTTTTGAATTTCTCTTGAATCTATTCCTGTTGAAAGGATACCATAAGTTATAGCTAACTGTTTTCATATGCCTATGTATCAACACCATGTTTTCTACAACAAAATGCCTTCCATAAAATGCACTACAGTTTAATTAAAATACTTCAATTTTACCTAAACATGTTTGTCATTGCCAAATAAGAACGTTTATTAACTTGAATATTTAAGCCAGAAAAGAATACAAAAAACCAAATACATCCAACATTGTCATTAATTTATCCGATGGCATGGCCTCAACCAATTAAATTCCTCTACTTTCACAAAGGAGATCCAAGTTCGAATCTTGCCAGGCGACACATGCATAATTGCCAAGCTGTTATAATACCACCAGGTGGTCACGATGTAAACCAGGCGGGGCCCGTCTCAATCCCATATAACCAATTTAAAAAATAGAAATTTAAAAAAAATAAATAACATTGCCATTAACTCACCAGATCTTGCTTCTTTCACATTTCATTGTTTGTTTAATAATTGTCCAGAAAAGTCACAAATCTCAAAATAATTTCATAAACTAAATCAGAAAATGATGGTGCTGTACCTGAGCATTTTGCACCTCGCGATTGTCAATTCCTCTGCTGTAATGCCATAACGTGTCTCCAGTCTTGAAACCAAAATCTCTTCGAAGAGATTCCTGAATAAGAATGAAAATTAAAATTTACTCTCAGAATTCATGGCACAGATCTGACATACATATGTTATCAACTATTAGGATCAGGTTCAAATTTGTACTAAAAAGCACCAGGGATATGCACCCTGCAGCCTTAAAAAGCAGTATCATGGTCCAACAAATCTGGACTGCAGAATAAAACAGTAGCTCCAAGCAATTACCCACATTTCTATGTTAAGTTTTGCTTTTGTGCAATACCAAATATTAAGAAGAAAAAATCAAAAATAGAAAGAAGATTGGCAAAACAAAAGAATATGGCAACTGTCCGATTACATTCAATTTTACTTCTTGCAATTCAGAAAAGGAAAACAAACTGTAAACGTAAATACATGATGGCTTCTTTCTTACCATGTATCATAGAATTGACATTAGAGATAAACAAAAGCCTACTTAAAGGTATAACAAGTACACTAATGATAGGCTCTCATCCTTAGTTTTTAGGAATTCAATCTTTATTAAGATGTAAATCATATTCTAGGGTATGCAAATCAGTTCAACATAGATCACTATATAGCTAAAGCCATGTTACCATAAGGAAGATCTTCATTCTATGACATTTACATAATTTATTTCGATCCAACTCTTAACACATCTCCAAGTTCTTCATAAACCCAGGACTTCTATCCATCCATAATTCATTCAACACTATCAACCAACCTTTGATATTTTCCGCAGTTGATTAGAATCATGAATTTTTTGATTATTTAGCTTTTCTTGCAAAGCAGGTCCAACTCCTGGTAGTTCACCAATAGGAATATATGCTAAGAATTGGTCCACCTGCAAAGCACAAAGGGTTTCATACAGTTACCAAATCATTGAAGTGTAAATTGATCTGGAGAAAAGTATATTTTGAACTGAAAAGACTCTGAAACAAATGGAAGTTGTAACAAACAACCATTATTCAAAAAGACTACATTTGTCAAAGAATAACTCCTTTTGTTCCCAATACATAATGGCCTTTAGCATAGTAGAGAAACTCGAACTCGGAAAGGCCGAATCAGGACTTGAACTCAGACTAGGCAAAAAAAAAGGGAAAAACTTGGCAAAAACACAGCAAAAAGCAAACCGAAGAAAATGCAAAAACTCAGCGAGGCTGACACAGAATCAGACTCAGCGAGTTATTTAAAAACTCGCCGAGTTTCGTAACTATGGCCTTTAGTATAACACAATAAGTTAATATCCTCAATATCATAACTGCAGTTCATGGAATCTTAACTGTAGTACAAAAATTCGTATCAGAAAAGCTGTCAATGAACTCAAAAGCATGGAAAAGGATGAGAGGATGTTGAAAAATATCCTCAAAATCACAACTGCAGTTTTCATAACCTAAACTATGGTATATAAGCAAGTTTACTAATAAAATCAATGAAATCAAAGACGAACATAGAATCTTTAGAATATCTGTGAAACCAGTTCTTAGCATGTTAAAATGTGATAAAAAGATGTATGTAAAGCAACTGGAATGACCAACTGCATTGTCCTGAATATAGAAAAATCAACAAAGGAATGCAATCATTATGGCAAGTAGATGATGAAATAGTATTCTAAATGATAAAATAACATGAAAATAACAAACTTATATCAATTATACCGAACACAACAAACAATAATGCTGGCATATTTCCCAAAGCATAGCTGCATTTTGAAGCAAAGAAGAGAGATTGAACATACTACATATCTAGAGAGAGAGAGAGAGAGTTTGCATGTGCATATGTATGTATGTATTTCATACATTAGAGCAGTTCCAAAATGGCAAGAATATTGCAAAGAAAGATCCAAAGCAAAAGGCAAAAGGTACTTTGAGGAGCCATAAACCACAACAGAGACTATTACTAATTTAAAATGTCAACAAACTCTTGTAGCATACCACAAGGACGGATAAAGTTAATCAAGACATTTAGGATCAGGCTCTCCTAAACTCCATGCAGAGGAAATGAAATTATATTAATGTCCACAACTGACAAAAGTAGGCCAATGGGACTTGAAAGTACAGTAACGTTAAATAGAAAGTGTCAGTGTAGAAGAAACATCAAGAAAGAGGGAAAAGATGCAACAGAGATTAAAACAGCTGTCAATGTGAATGACAAAAGAAAAAGCACAAACATAAGAACAGCTTTCAATATTTGCACAAACATTGTGAATTCCAGGTGATCAAAACCACTTAAAAGACTCTGAGCAATTTTAGTACTTGATGACTGGCACTCTTGAACCATATGAAAAAAAATCCCATCTTTCATGACTAGGCCTTTTTAATAATAGGTTAAGACAAAGTATGATGTACAAATGTTGCAGTGAAACATTAAACAAAATTTCAGCACCATAAAGCACATAGTTGCCTGTAGGCCCTGTACAACATGCAAAGTAGGTATACAGTCAAGCATAATGTCCATTCAATATCTCCTCTAATTAAATACTAAATATGTATAATGCATTCTGGATAGGACCCTAGAAATTGAAGGGCATAACTAAAAATTGACAAAAGGTTGTTTTCAACCATCCACTGTGATAAGCCAATGACAAGAAATTTGTGGTCTTTAGAATGTCCTAGCATAGAAAAGAGTAGCATCAAATTGGTTATGAGCATTAAAGGCGTAACACAAGAAGTATTACACTTCACATCTGTTCTCTTATATGTCACACTTGCAAATGAAAATACATCACTTTCTTCCTTGAAAGAATTCTACTATAGAGGATAATAATGCATTTATACCAAAAATTTAAAAAAGTACACCTCTTTCCATAGTAAAGACATTAAAGCATCAATGTTACTGAAAAGCATAATTTTAAAATTTTACCTCCTCGAGTTGAATTTGAAATTGACCATTGGGCTTAGCTCTCTTTGTAGCCATGCGAGCCATCAGCAAATTTCCAGCAATCCCAGCACTTGCAGTGCATTTTGTCACATGAAATACCTCCTGTCTGATAGCTAATGCAATGTGATCAGGGTTATGCAAGCCTGTCACATCTAAATATGCTTCATCACAGCTTAATGCCTGCATGTGTTCTCAGCTGTTACAATTTTATGCAGATGTGAAACTCGAGCAATAAGATAGAAGAAAGTTATAGGAAAAAGGTTCATACTTGTACTCGATTACAATGCTTGTGAAGAATGTCATAGAAGTGATCAGCAACCTGTACAAATTTAAATTTAAATTTAAATAGACTATTTGAATTAATACAGCACTGTAACATATAAAGAAATGCTTCTTACAAACAATGAAATAAATGTGAAAAAATTATTTCCATGGCCTACATATACTTCAAAGGACAAAAATATATGTTAATTGTCCACTTTATCAGATACATAAAAACAAAAACTGTTCACAAAACTGCTGCCCATGTACCAGCCTGTGTCGGCAAAATGGAAGACAATGAACTACCTCTTCATATGCACTGAAGTTATAAGGAAGAATAACAAGATGAGGGCACAAAGCCTTAGCATCCCTGACAAACATTCCTGCCCTGATGCCTATCAGTGGAAAAAGTCAAATTATGTTCCAGCAAAGAAATTCGACAATCCTATGCCTTGGTGTAAATAAAATAACAATACTTAGACCATTTGAAATTAATATATTCACATTGAAATGATCATACCATATCCACGAGCAGGATAATTTGCAGAAGAAATCTCAGCTGTCCCTTGAGGATTATCAGAATGGCAAACAGCTACAGGTTTCCCATCCAATTCAGGACGATTTCTGATCACAACAGATACAAAAAAGCAATCCTGGTAATAGAATATGGTCAATCAAGGAAAGCCTCAAATGAGAGGAAAGACATTGAGTTGAAATATTAAACGAGTAACATCAAAGTGCAAGCACAGAAATCCTACGTGCTTCAGAAATATCTCAAACAGAACAGAAAAACAAAGAAATCTTAAATGAATCGACATAAACAATGGTTATTCAAACTAAACATTGCCACAGAAGATAACAAAAAGTAGCTTTATCAAAAAATGAATATTATACTGATTACCATATCAATATGGATGATAACACGGCTATGAGTAAGAGAAGCGGTGTGGGAGGTAGCATCCACTGCAGAATATGGGCATTGTGTATCTTCATTTGATTTTCCTGCATATCGATTACGGTATCTATTTCTCCATGTACCTATGAAGTGCAATCTTGAATTCTGCAATTTATTGCAACATTATCAAGATCAGAAAAGTGAAAAATAAAAATAAAAAATAGCCAAACAATTTGACTACAAACAGAAATATCATGAGCTAAAGAACTTGTCAATTAGCTGTTGACTAAACAAAAATCTTTCAACCTTTCTAGTAAAATCAATGATAAACTGACAGCTCAAGAAAAAAGCAAAAGTTACATTTAACTCTGTTATCTGAACACCCTGATGCATAAAGAATCAATACATTATGTTCTGAACCACAGCTGGAAAACTCACAACTCACGATAAACTCGGCAGCCCAATTTTGGAGATTTTATTGGCAACTCGGGAAAACTCAGCAAAAACTTGGCAAAAAATTGGAAAAAACTAAACCGAAGAAAGTTTTTCAATAAAAAAAAAAAAACATTTTAAACAACAATTGGAGAGCCAAAAAGTTGATTTTATATTAGATATTCATAAAAAAGAGTACAATTACAGTTCATGAATCAGCAAATCCAACCAAATACATCATAGAAATGCAACATTTCAAAATATGAAGCAGTTTTTAAACTGCTTTTTGTTTTCCCTTCCTCCCCCTCGCACTAGATGGTTGGCCTTGGCTCTGAACTGGTGGATGAATTGGAGGCTCCTCAGGTACGGTATCATCATGGTATATCTCCTCCAATCCTCTTAAATGTTCTGCTTCCTCCTCAAGTGCCTCAATGTCCTCTGCAGTAAACTCGGTATCCACAGGACTCTCGACAATCCAATCACATAGTGGATCTAGCTCATCCAATTCAATTGCCTCATAGGATTCACTAGCCTCCACTTGTCTTGTGCGAAGCCTAAGATTGTATTGCACAAACACAAGGTCATTGAGGCGCTCTTGGGTCAACCTATTGCGCTTCTTGGTGTGTACGGCCTCAAATAGAGACCAATTGTGCTCACACCCAGAAGCGCTACAAGGCTGACTCAAGATGCGGACAGCCATCCTCTGCAGAGTAGGTGTTTTGGAACCATAGTCCTCCCACCATAAATCTACAAAAAAAAGATAATTTTCAAAGTATTAATTTACATTCATAAACTACAAGAATGTAAACTACATAAAAAAAAATTAAAATGTTAAACTTTAAAAGTTTAAATGCTTTACCTAGTCGTAAGCTTGACCTTGCTTCTTTAGCAAAGGAGGATGCAAACAAGCTCCCTCCCATGGCCTTATAAAGTTGCAACTCAATAAGGATAAGGCGATGTTTGGCAGGGTTATCTATCATCCTCTACACAAGTATAGAACCCTGCCTGGACCTCTTCATCACCACTAAGACTACTAGTGTAAAAGAATTTGGGGTTCAAGAAGCACCCCACAGCATGAATAGGTTGATGGAGTTGCCTTGTCCATCTCTTATCAATGATGCACCAAATTGGTTCAAACTTGCATTGGTTGCCATCATAATAATGTTCAATGGCCTCTTTGGCTCTATCCATTGCCTCATATAGATAGCCCATTGCCAATTTTTCACCATCTACAAGGTGAAGAACCCTTACCAAGGGTTCTATCACCTGCAATTAAATAAGTATAAAATAAGATTTTAAAATTTAAATTTGAACTCAACAAGCAAATTGCAATTACCTTGAGAATTTCCTAAATGCTCACCCAAAATGAATCATTAAACACTTGCCTCCATATCCATTGCCCCTCCTCTTTTGAATGAAATGGTGAGGCATACCATTCCTTGCTCACAAACATCCACTTCAAAGCAGGTGATGTCGTTAGAAGGCTCTGCAAGGCGATGAAATTGGAGGCAAATCGAGTGATCCCTGGGCGAAGAATGTCCCTCCTATCATTGTGCTCCCTCATCAAGTTGAGCACCCATGTGTGGTTATAGATAAACCGTGTAATGTTCTTCGCCTCTTCTACCATGGTCTTCACCCATGACATTTTGCCAATGTCCTCAAGCATGAGGTCAATGCAATGGGCAGCACATGGGCTCCAAAAAATAGAGGGGTACTTCTCCTCGAGAAGTCTACCCGCAGATACATATGTTGTTGCATTGTCCATCACTACTTGGACAACATTCTCCACTCCTATTTCTAGCACGACCTCCTCCAACAAATTGAATAACAATTGTGCATTCTTTACCTCTCGTGAGGCATCAACCGACTTCAAGAAGACCATGGATCCACCCAAAGCCACCATGAAGTTCAGGAGCATGCGGTTTCTTGCATCCATCCATCCATCAAAAAGAATGTTGCAGCCCTTTTTCCTCCATGTATTCCTTTGCTCTTCTACAAGAGCACGTGTGTTGATGACACACTCCAACAATGGTCCACTTAAATCTTTTGCCGAAGGTGTCTTAACTCCTTTGCCAGACTCACTCAATGCCCTCACTAGGGCATCCCAATAGGGGCTGTTCACACAATTGAAGGGAATGTTGCAATAATACCAAAAATTGGCTGCAGTTGTCCTTACATCCTTCGCCTTGTCCCTCCCCCATGCGGTATTATGAATTGTGGTTTGTCTTGTGTTGGAGCCTCGTCCCGTACTTCTCCCACTCCCACTAGCACTACCTCACCGAATGCAAGGGCTAAGAACAGATTCTTTGGCCACAGCATCGACATCCTCCAGTTTGGCCTCATCCCCATAAAAAGAGCCCCAAGGCCCCACTCCATGTCCCACTGCAACTCTTGTCCTTTTGTGCTCGATTTTTTTGGCCTCTTTGGTGCACAACCAAGCCTTCACCTCATTTCTAATCATATCATCTGCTCTAGGGCAGGGGTCCACATCATGCCCCGGTTGCCCAAGCAGATGGAATTTGAGGCGATGGATGCCTCCTCGCATGTCCTTGCCACAGTGTTTACAAAACACTTGATTCAGCAAGTTTCCCTTAACCCCATGCTTCCACATTGGGTCTCTTCCTGGGCTTGGACTTGGGGCTGCAGATGAAGGAGTCGGTTGGGTTCCACTTGAAGGAGGATCATTGCTGCTGTGGCGGTTCCAAGGACCTCACCTGAAGAATCCATCTATATTTCCTAATAGGAGGGAAAAATAAAAAATAATTAATTAATCAGATGCCCTAGCCTACATGCTTGAAAAAAACAAACCAAAAAAAAAACCTAACAAAACCTTTCTTTTTTCTTTTTGTTTTTTTTTTTTTTGGGGGGAGGGGGGAATACCTCAAAAAATCTGTAGAAACAATCTCAAATCTCCTTGAACCGGTGTCCAATCTTCGATGTGATCCGAAAAAGTGGTTTAAGATTATTGTTTTCACCTCTTAGAAGAATTTCCACACAGCTGGAGAGAAGGAAAAATGAGCAAATGAGAAGAAATGGGTTTTTAAAACAAATTTCTGCGTTTCTCCTCTGTTTTTGCGTTTGCAGCCGATTTTCTCGCGAGAAATCAGCGAGTTTTTGGCAGAAATCTCGCCGCGAGTCAGCGAGTTTCTTGGTGCCAAGAAATTAAAAAAAAAAAAAAAAAAAATCATGGGTTCCCAACGATTTTACCATATTCTAAAACAGAGAAGTGTTGGGTGGGAGACAGAATCCATAAACTTGATTGGAGTTGTGTTATGTACCAAATTCTAATTTAAAAAAATACATCAGTTGTTTATCTAATCAACCATAAATGACTGTTCAAGTTTCTTGCATATATATGTGCACGTGGACAGTTGTTTATCTAATCAACCATAAATGACTGTTCAAGTTTCTTGCATATATATGTGCACGTGGACACACACATCTTAATAAAAATCAGTGCCAAAGACCACATACACATACTCTGAAGCATAATTTTCTGTTGCCACAAGTTGGTTCAGGGAGTTGTACTCCACACCACCACATCCTGGACCCCGCGGTGTGGATCAAGTGGTATCAGAACAATGATGAACTCATCTGATTTCCTTCATCTTACCCAATCTTCTTTGGAATGGTCCTTGTCAAGAACAAAGCCTCCAACACGCTTCATTGCTAATTGTTCGCTCACACACATTTGTGGCACAACAAGAAAGGCATCACACTAGGCTTCGTGTTTGAGTACTGTGAAGAACATCACATTCACAGAAAAATCTCACAAACGGAAACGTCATCAACACTAGAGACCAAGACACAAGCTATCAAGAAGCTCATCTGAGATGCCCTAAAGGAATAGAGGAGCGCACTCCAATTGTGGGATCTCATGATCAATATAGGAGCCACATTCACAACTACCAATCCTACACCTTTCAAAAGCCATAGCCCTCTCAAGGTATAGAGCAACATCAACATTCCAATCTTCTCAAGTCGGATCAATGTCAAAGAATTGGACACATAGCTTCAATAGTTGAGACTTGCTTTTCTACTAACCAATTTTTTGACACGGATAGGATTGATTTCGTGGCCTTGAAGATGTTTAAGTCACTTGCCTATTGGTGGAAAGCCACCAATAGCAAACTCGTAGACAAAGGAGACACCATCATGACATGAAGAGCATTTGTGGAGCTAGTGAGGAATCATTTCTAGCCTTTGTATCACTATGAGGACGAGTACATGTGTTTCTAGCAACTACATCAACATAGGTACAAATGTCCAACTATACATTGACAAGTTCAATGAACTTGTTAGACGATTGCACATCAACCGCGACAAGAAGCACCATGACTTGAAATACTTTAGCAGGATTCACTACAACCTCCATTCGGAGATGGACTTCCTCCCAGTCGACTACTTGGCACAAGCATTCCACTTCGGGTCGAAAAGGGAAGATAGGTCACAAACAAAGCATAAAGGCTTAGCATCGACTCTCTACAAGACATCATTGGCATGAAAAGCCAAGATGCCAATTCCACAACCACATATGGTGCAAACACCCAAGGGGCCTTCAATGCCATCCATGCCTAAGAATCCTCCAAAAACACATGATAAAGGCAAACAAAAGGTGGGCGACAAGTGGTGTAGCCACCACAACACTCACACTCAGTGATGTTGAGAGTCAAGTTCAATAGAAATCACTGGTGGTGGAGCCCAAGGTCAATGATTATTCCATTGCATCTGAAGGTGAAGAGGAGGTAAACGCAACATGGATGAGCACTAGAAATCAACAGGTTGGTAATGCCTCAACCTCAAATGTTTCTCAAGAACTAGAGAGCATGTTTCACATTCGTTGTCAAGTAAAGGGTAAGCCTCTCCACATCAATTTTGCACAAGACAGTCAAGTACCTAGAATTCTAGACAACAACGCACCCACGGCCTTATTGGGTTGGCTTCACCTTGGTAAATACATAGAGGTCCAATGCCAATGCACCCTTGAGTATGGCATCATGCCAATGCACGATTCTATCAACTATGACGTGGCACCATTAGACATTTGTAATGTTTTACTTGTAAGACAATACCTCCTTGATCGCCAAGCAACCTACCAAACCTGTATGCAACAATGGTCAATGCGCATCAAATGGATGACATATCACATACCAAAGTGCCTACCTCAAAATAAGGTGGGTATCAACAGAACAATGCAAGAAATTGATTTCTCATGCACAAAAGTTTTGTTGATGGTTCGACGTAAGAACCATCACACTAAGAATTTCAGCTTTGTTGAGCCAACTACAACCTACTCAGCATAGTCTTTGCAAATAGATGACCTTATTTGTCCATATTCTAATGTTTTTTGTCAAAACAACTTGGTTCCTAGACCATCATTTCCCAACAACCCGTTGTATAGCTGATCAGTCTAGGAGAATGACGAAATCAAGCAATAGATTTGTCCTATGGCAGTCCATTTGTCCTAGCTCCCAAGAAGGATGAGGCTTGGTGCTTCTACATTGTCTATAGAAAGTTAAACAAAATCACAGTGAAGAACACATGCCCACTACCATGCATTAATGACCTACTGGACAAACTCCAAGAGGCATGATACTTCACAAAGATCAACCTCAAGTCGAGTTATTATCAAGTTCCTATCAACGCCATCGTCATATGGAAGACAACCTTCAAGAGTCGAGAAGGATTGTATGAGTGGTTGGTTATGCCCTTCGGCTTGATCAATGCTCCTGATGAGTAATGTTTTGCGACCATTCACAAGGTCCTTTGTCATTGTCTACTTGGATGATGTCCTCATCTTTAGCAAAACTAGGGAGGAGAATCTACAATATTTGTGCCAAGTTTTGGATATTTTGTGTAAATTTGGACTTCAAGCCAACTGGGGCAAGTGCACATTCAACGTTACATAGATAAATTATCTATACTACATCATTAACCGCCAAGATATACATGTACACCCTAAGACAATCTGCATCATCCAAGAATGGCCAACCCCAAAGAATCTAATGGAACTTGACACTTTATGGGCCTTGCCAACTTCTACTATAGATCAATGTTGTATTCTTCACATGTTTCATGTCCTCTCAATTATGCATGGGCAGGTGAAGTTTCACTGGACTTCACAAAAGCAATAGGCATTTAACAAGCATAAACAACAACTTTGTTCAACACCAATGCTTTCCATACCAAACATCACTTAGTTGTTTGAAGTTGAGACTTATGCATCGGGCTATGCACTTGGCACAAGCATAAACAACAACTTTGTTCAACACCAATGCTTTCCATACCAAACATCACTTAGTTGTTTGAAGTTGAGACTTATGCATCGGGCTATGCACTTGGCATCATCCTGATCTAGAATGGGCGATCGATGGCATACCATTTTGAGATACTTTCTAACACAAGCTCGACACTACTCAATGTACAAGGAGGTGTATGCCATTGTTCAAGCTATTTGACAATGGCACCAATACATAATGGGTAAGGAAACCATCATCCATTTTGCTCACATGTCTTTACAATTCTTGCACTCACAAAGTAAGCTAGAAAATGCATGCCACATGAAATGAATGACTTACCTATAGCGATTCCACCTTGTGATCAAACATCACATAGAAAAGGAGAACAAAGCAATAAACTCTTTTGAGTCATCTACCCACGCAAACATTGTTGACAATTCTCAATCCCTAAGGTTATAGCACCTATGATTGGAAAGTACTATACCCAAGTGATGTTAACTTCGCCAACATCCATAGATAGTTGATACAGGATATGTATGCAACAGACCACCACCTTCAAGACGAATTGTCTTAGCATCTTGGAAATCTCTTTGTGCGTTTTGATACACCATGTGAGCTTCTCAATTGGGAAGCTCATTTTTGCAAGGTATCTGGACACTTCAAGGTCAACAACACACTTGCGACACTACATCAATACTTCCACTAGCCACACATGCCCCTAGAAGTGGAGCTCTATGTTTGATCCTATGCACAATATAGCATTACACAGCCAACCAACAAGAAGCTAGGGCTCCACACACCATTGCCAGTTCCTTCTTAGCTTTAGGAATCCATCAACATGGATTGCCTATCAAGGTTACAAACCACAAGACACCAGCATGATTGCATCTTTGTGGTTGTGAATAGATTGAGCAAAATGGCGACCATGGTACCCTAAAAAAAGAGCATTGACACAGCTGAGAACACTTGACTAATATTTTAATAAGTTTGGGTCCATTTTATCCTCCCAAGATCGATAGTTTCAAACCAAAACTCCAAGTACATCAACAACTTCGAGCACCATTTTGGGATCAACTTAACACCAAGCTCCAACATTCCACCACATTCCATCCATAGATAAATAGGCAATACGAGGCAGTCAATGGAATGCTAATGCATTTACTCTGGATGAACAAACATCAACACCTTTGGACATTGGATCAGAGTCTAGCATACATCCAACACTCCTACAAGAAGGCTCTTCACACCTCCACAAATTGTTTCAGGCATGCTTTGGATTTCACCCCAATGCCCCCATAGACATCACCTTCCAAATTTTGTCTGACGTCAACACATGTCAAGGAAGCAAACAAAGATGACCAATTTCTATAGCAAGTGCAAAACAAACTTAGGTACAAGGTATCTTGCAACTCCAACAACATAAATACAAATGGTGCCATGATTAGCAAAAAAATGCCACATCGGTTTCAAGTTGAAGATAAGGTTTGGCTCCATCTGAACTGGGAACACTTCTTCGACCCACACTGAAAAATCAAACTATGCTATGGTGATTAGCAAAAAAATGCCACATCGGTTTCAAGTTGAAGATAAGGTTTGGCTCCATCTGAACTGGGAACACTTCTTCGACCCACACTGAAAAATCAAACTACGCTATGGTCCTGTTGGTCACGAATCTGCCACAGGAAAGGATTTTATGCGAAATGCGCCCTAGACCCGGCCAACATTGAAAGGCCGGGAGAAAGAAATGTCTCCCGGACCAATCTCCAGAGAGGGCTGGTTCCCTTACTAAATCTAAGCTTGATTTCAGACTAAAGTTACAAGAAAGGAATTGGAAATATGCAGAAAGAAATGGGAAATTACGGAAAGAGATGGGAAATATGGCCACAGGCCGAATTTGTATGATCGGGGAAATATTATCAGCAAGAATTTAACCTCAAGCGTATGAACAGCATATAATAATAGAATGCAGCATAATCCACTTACGACCTTGCACAGACAACCTCTAGGATTGCATTCCAGAACTCACTTCCTCATTAGCAATATTCAAACTCAGATGCAGAATTTAAATCTAACAGCAGATTAGAAAGACGAGCATAATCGAGAAATGCATGAAATAGAAGGAAATCACACAGAAAGACGCTTGCAAAATCAAAGGCCAAATATCTCTTATTTACGCAGAGAACTTGAATGTTTTCATGCAACATGTCTCTCAAACTCCCAATAGTTGTTCTTGAGATATACATTGATATTTATAGAGGTCTTGCCTCTTTGCAACATTTAAAACATGAAACGGACTTTCTCGAGATCCACAAAATATACAACAGAAATAAGGAAATGATCCCCTTAAACCAGCCTCGGAGAAATCAAAAATTGAATGGAAACAAGGAACCGGTCGTCTTCATTAAATGGTCGTTCTCGGTGCATGCTTGGACCGTTAGAAAATAACGAACAGAAGTTTTTGAATAATGGAGGGGTCTTCAATTCTGGTGGCTTCGAAAGCTACAAGCCTGAGCACGTTCTTTCATCTTGCATGCATTGGAAAGCAGCAAAACATTAAATTCTGGAGAGCTTTTAATCTTTGGAAATCGCAATACTTCATCGGGCCGTTGAACTGCTTCCTGGTGCGAAACCGTGACGGGTCGCGAAATCGCGACATGTCACGAAATCGCGACATTTTCCCTCTCCGTAAGCTTTTGCCACTTTGGGTCGCAAAAACCAAACATGTCGCGAAATCACGACGTATTTGGCTCTTTGTTCTCCTTTGTCACCTTAGGTCGCGAAAACGCGACGCGTCGCAATTTCGCGACGTTCCGTACTATTCTGCTCCTTCCTTGCTTTGCTCCCACGAAACTATGACATGTCGCGATTTCGCGACATCTTTCCCCATGTTGTCCTTTCACTGTTTCGAACCGCAAAAACGCGACAAGTCGCGAAACTGTGACATTTTTCTCTCGCTTGGTTTTCTCTTTGCTCCTCGTCGCGAAAATGCAACATGTCGCGAAATCGCGACATCTTCTACTTTCTGTGTCCTCCTCTTCTGTATACCCACGAAACTGCAACATGTCACGAAATCACGACATTCCGTACCATTTTGTTCTTTCCGCGCTTTCACATCGCGAAAACAAGACATGTCGCGATTTCGCGACATTTCTTGTGTTCTCCTTCATTGCTGCCTTTGCCTCGCAAAAACGGAACATGTCGCGAAATCGCGACATCTTTCTCTATTTAGCCTTTTCTCCACAATATGTTGCGAAATCGCGACGTTTCCTTGCTTTCTCTAGTGTTGCCGCTTTCTATCGCGATATCGCGACGTCTTCCTCTTGCTTGGCCTCATCTTCAAAAATGTCGCGAAATCGCGACGCCTTTCATGCCTTATGCTTTTCTGTCAACCTTACCGCGATAACACGACATGTCGCGATATCGCGACGTTTCTACATTTTGCTCCTTGTTCACTTTTCTGTCGCGATATCGCGACGAGGGTCATTGACATTGCCCTTTGCTCAATTATGTCGCGATATCGCGACATTTTCTCTCACTCTGCTCCATGGCCATCGCAAGTCGCGAAAACAAGACATGTTGCGATTTCGCGACAGTTTTACTGCTTTGCTTCCGTTGACCACTTTGACCGCTATTTTGAAACACATCGCGATATCGCGACATTCTCCGACTTTGGCTTCTCTCTCCTCTAAAAACCCGCGATAGCGCGCCATGTCGCGATATCGCGACTGTTTTGAACCCGTGCTCCCCATGCTGCTTTTGGTCGCGATATCGCGACAGTTTTCAGACTTAGCTGTTTTGGCACAAAACTCGTAGAGAAACACAGAGGAGTGAGAACTAAACAGTTTATACATGAATAAGCAACAATCAAAACAATGTGGCAAAAATGCCAACAGGTCCTTACACCATCTATCACATGGTAGGTGGAAATGCCTTTGTTCTTGATTTGCCACCTTACTTGGGGATGCATCAAGTGTTTCATCCAAAACTATTCAGGTTGTAACATCCTCCTCTTCTAGATTATGTGGCAATATAGCATTCAACAAATATGGACCCGGCTTAGATGGAAACTCTAACAACAAATAAACATATCAATGTCACCAAAAGAGTACTCACCACAAGACACAACCTATTTAGAGTTATTAGTAGGGCTAGTTTTCAGCTCAAGCTAAGTGGTACACACTTGACCTACTCAAACATCCTTCTTCACAATTGGAGAATAAAATTAAAGGGATCATCACTTCCCAAGAGGGGATGAATGATCTGAACAAAATAAGGGTTGCTCAAGGTCCCTAAGATGATGACACCTTAGTAGTTTCAGCTTACAATTGAAGAATGATGTGAACAAAGTAAGGGCTGCTCAAGGTCCCAATGATGATTACACCTTAGCACTTTCAGCTTATAGGCCTTGGCATCCATCTAGACTCCTCATCAAATGCCATTCCTCCTTACAGCATCAAACTTCCTCATGGCACCAACCCAACTTGCGGCATCATGACCACTGTGTCGCCAACAAGAAGTACAAAGCAATTACGAGTTCAAATCAAATCTAGATTTCTTAACAAGAAGTACAAAGCACCAACCCATTCTACTACTTAAAAGCAAACTTTCATTTGACTAAAAACAAGAAGTACAAAGCAATTACGAGTTCAAATCAAATCTAGATTTCTTAACTCTCTCACTGATTTCTTCTTCTTCTTCTTGTGGATTGCCCAGTACTGGAGGCCCAAAATTATCTGCAATGGAATCTTCGTCGTCACTGATGACAACAATTTCAAGAGTTGTCGCTGGCTCGGCCTGTGTTGGCTCAGGCTCTACTGGCTCAGGCTCAGGAGAGCATGGGGTATAACTTTCATTGGATTGTTGCTCCGACTCAGCTGGAGAGTAGCTATCACTGGCTTGATCTACAGGTGTGGCTTCAATTGTATCAGACTCCTCCATTCATTGTCCGAAAATATTGTCTTCTGAGTCAGCCTCGTATCCAGAATCAGGCTTCCTCAGGTGGGCTATAACAGAATTCTGCAGCTAACTGAATACGACATGCAGTCCATCTCGTCGAACTCGTTCATCAGAAGCTTCAGCAGTTTCTCTCCGCAGTAGAGAGCACAAAGCATGGTAACATCCGGTAGATCTGATCATCTACTCATCAAGGCAAAAGAAAACTTCGTTAGAGCTTCTGAGGTTACAATTTTTGCTCTTTTACATCCGCTAAGGCGATTTTTGCTCTTTTATAGCCGTTGAGGCTATTACACAAAATATTGTCTTCTGAATCAGCCTCGTATTCAGAATCAGGCTTCCTCAGGTGGGCTATAACAGAATTCTACAGCTGACTGAATACGACATGCAGTCCATCTCGTCGAACTCGTTCATCAAAAGCTTCAACAGTTTCTCTTCGCAGTAGAGAGCACAAAGCATGGTAACATCCGGTAGATCTGATCATCTACTCATCAAGGCAAAAGAAAACTTCGTTAGAGCTTCTGAAGTTACATTTTTTGCTCTTTTACAGCCGCTGAGGCTATTACACAAAATTTTCCGGAAGCGATAAACGGGCGCTCCGGAAGGCTTCCCGTCACCTTTTTTTACAATGTTTGCCTCTCAGGCTATTACACAATTTTGCAAGGTTTTCTATATATATTTTTTATAAAGTCTTTTTATAAAAAAAATTTAATAATTTTTATATCTTTAATTATTTTTTAAATAAATGTATATTTAAAAATAATTAAAAATATAAATAAATAACTATTAAATTTATTTTTAAAAAACTTTAATAAAAAAAAAATTTAATAATTTTTATATCTTTAATTATTTTTTAAATAAATGTATATTTAAAAATAATTAAAAATATAAATAAATAACTATTAAATTTATTTTTAAAAAACTTTAATAAAAAAAAAATTTAAAAACCAACCCTTTTTTTTTTAAACAAAAATATTGTTTCGTAGTGGAGGGGAATCGATCCCCCAACCTTCTGCTTGTAAGAGGGGTGCACAACCGCTACACCAAGCGGCACCTTTGATATATGAAGGCACCTCGTGCCTATTGTACCTGCCGACGCTGAAGCAAACAAACAAAAAAATAAAAATGCCTTTATACTGTCGCTGCCGGGTTTTGAACCCCGAACTTCCCGCAGCGTGCCGAAAGGTCTTGCCACCACACCACGTCGCCTGACGTGTTCACTACGGAGAAGCACGCATTAATAAAAACGTTTAAAAATTGCAACGTTTTAAAAAAAAAAATTAATCCCACACGCAGCGGGCAAAAGGAATTTGCGCGTTTAAATATGCGCGCGGGCACATATTAAACGATTGCCTTCGGGCAATCTCGTTGGCCAGTGTTTTGCCCCATCAACCAGTCGTAGGTCGCCATGTCAGCAGGAGCTCGCCACCACATGTCACGACACTCAACTGCCACGTGTCTGCTTCAGAACTCTCGCTCTGCCACATCACCGCCTCGAGACTTGTGCCACATCGCTTTCTCATGCTGCCACATCACCTCCTCGGGATTCGTGCCCAGCTATCAGCGCAACCAACGCCTGCCTCGAACTATGTGTTGCCTCGGGATCCATGCCCAGCTGCCACCTCAACTAGTGCCTGCCTCGAGATTTGTGCCCTCGGCCTCGGCTCGTGCCTGTGCCTCGAAAAGCGTGTCCGACTCTGATACCAACTAGCCAAATCGGGCTATAATATAAAATAATATTTAATTAATAACTTCAAAAATTGCATTACAACTTTCAGTAGCTCATGGTATTTATAGGGAATAAAGGATTAGGGAGGAGAAAGGACGACAAGGAGGGATAAGGGAGGATAAAGGAGATGAGGTGGAAGTGAGAGGTGTCGAGGAGGTATAAGGGTAGTTAGGAAGGTAGGTGAGGGTATATAGGGGTTAGGCGAGGGAGAATAGGGAATCGAGGGGAAAGATATTTAGAGGGGCTAGGGAAGAATAGAGGAAAAAATATAAACCAAAAAATTTGCCGACCATTTGAGTGGGTGTTCACACTTAGGCTAGAATAGCTAGTTTTTTCTAGGCCTTTTGATAGAAACCCCATTCACACTTGCAACAGGGCAGCAATGCACATCGACAAACGGACCTACGATGCCAACTCCACGTGTCACTCTTGGTCGCCAAAATGCACAAAAGGAATCTTTCCAATCCCAAGCATCAAAGATGCATTTGCACACATCCAATCTTGCCACTTTGTGCTTAACAGACTTGCCTAAGTTGTAGGAGAAGCAAAATGGATAGTTTTGTAACTACCATTGAAATTTCTTCTTGATCACTTGGGAAGCTAAACCATTTCATGTCCCAAATGCTTGTAATTGTTGTACATTTTTATGCAGCTTACAATTGTCTTAGGTTACATTTCAGTGGGCCTAACAATGAAAACTTTGAAGCTCTAAATAGGAGGTACAAGGTTCGAATCTTGTAGAGGGTAGGGTTGTACACCATGCTTCTATAACCATATATTGTGTAAACAACATCCTCCATGAGGATTGTGCCATATAGCTTATGGCTTCATGGCCATTAAAATCTACTTTACTTTTTACCTTTACCTTCTATTGTTCTCCTTCTTGTCTTCTTATCTCCTTTCTCACTCTACAAATTCAGGCTGTCCATGTTTTGCAATAGAGTGCCTCATGCTCTCTAATGCCACACACCTCAAATACTAAGCACAACTACTATTGCCAACATGGCTATATGAACGTTGTATAATATAGTATATCTACATTTTCATTATTTGTAAATAAAATTGCATTCTTCTGAGAAGGATTCCGTTGTCCTTTGTTTTGGTTGTACAACACTTAAGCATAACATTGTAGCGCCACAAGCTAGTACAAGGATCCTAGGCCCCTCAGTGTTGATCACCTAGCTAAAACAATATGGCATTTGCACTCAATTAGTTGCCTTGACAATCATTGGAGGCTATAACTTCCATTCTTCTTGCAAAAGATAATGATTAAATGAAGAGGAAGCACGACAAGATGCCTTCCTCGTTAAAAGGAGGCAACCAATAAGATATGATCACATGAATTTCCAAAATGTCATTTTGTTGGAGTGCATGCACATAGCCCTTTTTGGCTTGCACCTAAGACATGGCCCTACAAAGTAGGTGAGTATTTGTGTGAAGCACACACCCCTTTTGATACTCGATGCATTGACCCTTACTAAGGCCAACACACAAGTCAAACCCTGCAATAAAAAGAGAAAAAATAAAATGAAAAGAAATTATCAACAGACAGGATAAAGAAAAACTAAGCACTCTACCTGCTAAGGCTCCCTCGTAAACTTTGTTCTCCGAGGATGTCCAAAGCACCATTGGCATCAAACAAGGTTGTCATCTTTCTCCTTCACTCTTTGGGATCTACATTGATGAGCTTAAAGAATTTATTCATCAAAACACACACGTTGACGATAGTTGTCTTCTACATTGTGTCTTGATAGTTATATAGATTTTTGCAAATGATGTTCTTCTTCCTTAAACTCCTAAGGACCTACAAAGACAATTGTATTCTCTTGCTTACTTTTGTGACTTCAAACGATTGATAGTCAATCTTAGCATGACTAAGGTGATGAACTTCAACACATAATGAGTTTCAGCTCTATGAGGGCAAGTCAATTAAGATCACCACTACTTACACCTCCTTGGGGGTTTAGTTTACATGTCTTTCCCTTAATCTCTGGCCAACTTCACAATCACATCTTTGCAAGCGATACACATCTCTCTCGATCTTGGAATGCCAATTTTTCCAACAACACTTCCAACACATACCTACAAAGATGTGCCTCTTTGATTGCATCATCAAATCCACAATCCTTTATGGATCTAATATTTGGGGTAAAAGTCTAGGATGTATTGATTGGGCTCACAATGGAAGGATCCAAACTATTTTGTTTCAATGATTTATCCAATGTAAAAGACCAATTCCTTGATGTCTTGTTCAATATGGACTTTGGTGTTCATCGTCTTTTCCTGAAGAGCATCTTCAAAATTATTTTTAGCTTCAACACCTTAGATCCATGAGTGACTGCACCTTAAGCCAAGACAGACACCTATATTTGGCGCTTTGCCCCTCAAAATGCATTTCCTCTAGGAACATTTTTGGTCGTCATTGTGGATGGCACTCAAAAGCTATTTCTCTTATTCAATTAGTTAGCATCTTCATAGATTGATTACCTCATTCAAATACTCTCTTAATGATTCTCCCAGATTCTTTCTATTGAAGGATGTGTAATCTTATCTTATTAGGCCAAGGCCAAAGGTGTGAAAGAGTACTTATGAGAACTCCTGATGTAGCCTCCAGCCAAGTGTATACGTAAGCCTAAGAGCATCCTTCATGTAAGCCTATGGGAATCACTTATGTAAGCCTTCAAGCATCATATATGTAGGGAAGAATGAAGTTGCATCACTCAAGGAAAAAAAAGGACACTTTGTCCTTCAACGCAACAAAAGAAGCTTTTAAAGTAATTGCGGGAACCTTTTACTTAGGTCTTATCTTTTTGAAATTTTGGGCACCAAGCCCTTTTCACTCCATCCGTCATTTCCCTTTCATTTTTGCACATGCAGGTTCAAGCATATGTTGTCTCATCTGCTTTGCACCCAATGTCTCTTCTTGTTTTGCAGGGACCTTTGTTTGCACTCGAATGCAGTGCGCAACAATGGACGGTCTAGCTCGCATTCCTTTTAGTCTTCTCTTCTCATGATTACCTCCTTTGTCATTAGAACTATCTCCCCCACATCCGAGAGACTAGTGTGGTCGCAATGCACTCTGCTAGGAGCCAAACAGTTGCAGGTTCGAACCTTCGAGGGGCAATTTTTTATGTGGCCCCTAAGAAGGCGTCTCCTATGGATGACAAAAACTGACATAAGTGCCCTCCCTGACCCTCAAGATGATGACCACTTGCATCAAGTTATCAAAGCAAAGTTACGCTGCAATGGTTGGTATTGTGCTTTGATCACCAAAGGTCACTAATTCAGGGCCTAGGAACTTTTATCGCAACATCTTCAAGAGGTACATTGTTGATTTTTTATCTTATCCTTCCTGTTGTGGCTGCTCCACAACTAGCCCCAAGAATTGGGGACCCATCTTTAAATTTTGGGATTGGAGTACTTCGGATGTCTTTGAGCAACCATATCTGATAGAAACTTAGTCATAAGTTTGCCATGCATATTTTGAGGTTCCTCAGTTCGTGTTGTCCATTTGTCATTATTGCGAAGTATCCGTCGTGTTTGTTGGTTTGTGTTATGTGATTTTAATTTGGTTTGGTTTTGACTAATTTTCATGTTTTGGCATTAAAATTAATCAAAACTTTTAAAGGTATTTCTTTCAAATCATAAAACAAGTTTAAAAAATAATAATAAAAAAATAATAAAAATATTAAAAAATAAAAAGCATATATATATATATATATATATATATATATATAAAATAAAAAATAAAAAATAAAAAAACAAAAGAATGAAAAAAAAATTAAAAAATAAATAAAATCAAGTTCACGTTTGGTAATTTCAAAAGGGTAAGTTAAGAGTGCACATTTTGTTATATAATAAAGAAATGACTTGAAATAGTTAATAAAGTAACACTTCTATTATTATTTAATTATTTTATTATATAATAAAGTTAATAGTTAATAAATATTTGAGTTTTTTATTATATAATAAAGTAAATATTTAATAAATATTTAATTCTTTATTATATAATAAAATGAATAAAGTGAATATTTAATAGCATTATTATATAATAAAGTCAATAACGTGAATGTGAAACTTTATCTTCATTCCTTTATTATATAGCAAAATGAATGTTTAATCCAATATATGATACGCTAATGCTGTTATTTCCATGGATATATATGCATGAAATGAAATGAAAGATTTTAATTACTTCCGCGAGACCCAAATATGGTCTATGGGACCTCAAATATGGAAGTACAATTACTCAAATCATATCATATGATCTTTAATATCTTTGAGAAGGTTGTTCCTTCTCTTGCTGATTTGTGTTAGCAATTCTCCAACTTTTTTTATTTTACTGTCTTCAAATAAATCTGTCATAAACTCGTTCCCAAGTGTTTCTTTGTATTTGTCACGGATATCTGAAAAACTCGGGCATTTATAGATGAAGTGTTCCTCTGTCTCTACTGCCCCTGTGCTGCATAGAGTACATATCCTTTCTTCCCATTGTTCTTTGGGCGTTGTCCATCTCCCTGTTTCACATCTAAGCCTATGAGAGCTAGTCCTTATCTGAGCAATGAGTATTTTTTCCTTCCACTTGATTTCAGCGCCTATATACGCTTTTTCCTTGTGGTCATACGTTGGGTTAAAATTTGCAATATAATATTGTCTTTTCCTGCTTGCATTTTTCCACATTCCACTTCTGAACTTTTCATTCACATAATTTTTTATGTCTTTGTTGACATTTGGGCATTCATTTATGTTGATTTCCCAACGTTTCATCCATTTCTGATTTTGTTTCATCCACGTATTCTTTCGCCTATGCAACTCTTCGTCCCTAGCTGCCCTAGGCCATCTATCATTTGTCATGTTTTCTGTTTTTTTTCAAGTAACATAACAGCTTGGTCATAGCAATTGCTTCTAAAGGGAACATTCCAGTTTCAACTAGAATAATTTCATAAGGGGTTGTGGCCTTAATTTTGAGAAAGTTTGTGATTAGATATTTTTGAATCCTTTCTATTTGCCTCCATTTTGCATTTGTTGTGCCACTAGCCCACACCTCGCAACCATACAACAGAACCGGTGTAACAAGTAGGCCAAATAAGACCTTGGTGGTCTTCCAGTCCCACAACTCGGCATTCCTACACCTGTTTTGAAGTGCATATAGTGCTCTCCGACCACTTTGAGTTCTTTTCATCCTGCATGTATTCCAATTAAGTTTGTCATGAAAGTCTATGCCCAGGTATTTGTATTCTACTACTACATCAAGCGGTTCTCCTGCAAACTGAAATTTGAGTTGTTGCTTCTTCTTTTTTTCTGAAAAAATCATAATTTTTGTTTTGCTCGTGTTCACCTGCATCCCAACTTCTTTACAAAAGAGTTCTAGAGCTTGAAGGTGATCTTCTAGATCTTTGGCTGTTTTGGCCACAAGAATTACATCATCTGAGGAGTTTTACCACATATTTGGCTAACTAATACCCCCCCCAAATTTGTTTATCCATTCTTCTAACTTGTCAATGTACAGCCCAAATAAGGTCGGAGATAAAGGGCATGTTAAACAACGAACAGGAATTGCATTGCATTGAATTTGTTTAAATAATGAGTTACACAGCCGGGAATAGAACACCGGCGGAACGGAACTGTTACGAAGTTGTAACAGTGCAACAAAACATCTAAATAATGTAATAACAACAAAAGTACGCTAACATCCCCCTTTATTACATTATTTGGGTAATGTAATAACTAATAGCTATACTAACATCCCCTTACATTATTTTGCAATACAAAGTGAGCTGCAAAACAATTCAAATTTGACACGTCCAAGTGCCTTAGTGAAAATGTCTGCAACTTGAGCATCGGTGGGAATGTGTTGAAGCTGAATTCGGTGCTTTGGAACTTTATCTCGAATGAAATGACATTGTGTGTCAATGTGCTTTGTTCTTTCATGATGGACTGGATTCTTGATGAGGTTCAGAACACCCTGATTGTCGCAAAACAAGTGTATTGGAGATTTTGATGGATGGCCCATACTTGTCAGAATGCGACGTAACCATATCACTTCGCACACAGCTTCACGTGCGGCGCGATATTCTGCCTCTGTTGATGAAATAGCAACCACCTGTTGCTTCTTGCTATGCCAAGAGACAGGACCGGATCCTAGATGAAAAATGTATCCAGAAGTTGACTTGCGATCATCAAATGATCCGGCATAGTCGGAGTCCGTGTATCCTTGCAAGAAGAATTTGTTGTTCCTCTTGTATTCTAGGCCATATTCCATAGTACCACGGACATAGTGAAGAACACGTTTTGTTGCTTTCCAATGAGTGGTCTTAGGCTCCCGCATGAACCTCGAAAGATAGTTGACAAGCAAATACGAGATCTGGCCTAGTATTGGTCGGATATATGAGACTCCCAATCAACTCGTCGATAGAGAGTACCATCTACCCGAGGTGAATCATCATATCGCGATAATCGAAGTCCATTCTCCATTGGAGTTGCCATTGGCTTGCAGTCAATCATGCGATATTTTTCCAGCAATGTCTTGGCATATTTTTTCTGAGACACTTTGATGGAGTGCTCCTTCTGGCTGAATTCCAGACCAAGACAATAATGGAGAAGTCCGAGATCTGTCATCTCAAAAGATTTGCACAAGTTTCTTTTGACAGTAGAGATCATAGTTTCTGAACTCCCTGTAATGAGCAGATCATCCACATAGAGTACAAGCAACACTATCTCAGAACCCTGTTTCTTGAAATAGAGGTTTGCATCTGACGGACATCTCTTAAATCCATGCTGCATAAGGTGATTGTCCATTTTTATATACCAAGCTCGAGGAGCTTGTTTCAGACCATATAAGGATTTGACCAATTTGCAAACTTTCTGCTCTTGGCCTTCCACTTCAAATCCTTCTGGCTGAGTCATGTAGACTTCTTCTTGGAGATCACCATTTAGAAAGGCACTTTTGACATCCATCTAGTGAACTTTCCACCCATATTGTGCTGCCATAGCACACATAACCCGAATTGTGGTCATCCGAGCAGTAGGTGCAAAAGTTTCCTCGTAGTCAATGCCTTCCTTTTGAGCATAGCCCTTTGCAACAAGACGGGCCTTATGCTTATCAATTGTTCCATCTCCATTTGCCTTGTACTTGACTTTATATACCCATTTGCAGCCAATGGGTTTCTTTCCATGCGGCAAATCAACAAGCTTCCAAGTTTTATTCTTCATCAAAGACTCATACTCTGTATCCATAGCGGCCTTCCACTGAGGCTCACTAAGAGCATCTTGCACTGATGCAGGTTCAAGACTATCTATGGTAGACATGAACGCCCTGTCATCATCAATATCCATATCCTCTACTTCGGTACTTGGAGTCACAGAAAGTTCCTCAAAAGATTGACAAAGATCATCAACCTCACCAGTTTCTTTGGCTTCTTTCACCTTTTGAGCCATACTGTGTGTACGAGGTCTATCCAAATTCATATTGGGAGGAGTGGATAAATTTGCGTCTATGATTGTATTTGTACACCATTTTGGATTCTTCTTCGGTGGTGGTGAAGAAGATGTAAAAGGACCTCCTGTCTGTGTTGACGAAGGAATCTTCTCTTCCTTAGATTCCACAATATCTTGGTGTACTTTAGATGTGCTCGGTGATGTGAAAGCTTCATCAAAGACAACATCTCTGCTGATATGAATTTTCTTGGTCACAGGATCTATCAAACGATATCCTTTAGAGTGCTCAGAATAACCAAGAAAAATACATCTCAGTGTTTTCTCATCTAGCTTCTTCCTTTTCTCTTTCGGTATGTGCATGAAAGCGTGACATCCGAAAATACGTAGATGAGATATGGAGGGTTTTCGACCACTCCATGCTTCCTGTGGAGTCATTCCTTTTAGGGCCTTTGTGGGAGCCCTATTCAACAGATACACTGCAGTGGTGACAGCTTCTGCCCAATATTGTTGCCCAAGAGTAGCTCCTGTGAGTATACAACGAACCATTTCCATGATAGAACGGTTCCTTCTCTCAGCAACTCCATTTTGTTGAGGAGTATAGGCAGTTGTTAATTGTCTCTTGATTCCATGCTTATCTAGGAATGCAGAAAATTCATTAGAGGTAAACTCTCCCCCTCGATCTGAGCGGAGGGTTTTAATAGAAGCTCCTGACTCCTTCTCAACGGATTTCTTGAACTGCTGGAAGAATGCAAAAGCTTCAGATTTCAGTTGGAGAAAGAAAACCCACATCTTTCGTGAGTAGTCATCTACGAATAACTGAAAGTACCTCTTCCCTCCACAACCGTTGAGGTGTGAAAGGACCGCACGGATCGGTGTGAATTAACTCCGGAGGTTTTCGTGCTCTTGTAGAGCTCTTCTCAAATGGTACTCTATGTCGCTTTCCGCTAGCAGCTCAGAGCACACCGGCAATGTGGCGTAAAGGGAAGGAAGACCCTTTACCATCTCATACTTGTCGAGCTCAAGTAAGTAGCCGAAACTAAGATGCCCATATCTCTTGTGCCATAGGGAAGTTGCCTCCTTGGTAGAGACAAATCATGGCAACATGTGGAGTAGAGATAGCATCTAGTGCAAATAAGCCGTGCTTATATGAAGTCGTTGCAATCTGCTTACCCTTCCTGGTAATGGTACAACACTTCTTTCCATTCTCAACACGAAAGTTGACAACCATATTTCTATCCAGGATTTGTGTCACTGACAACAAATTGTTGGCCAATCCCGGAACATAGAGGACTCTGTCAATCTGACACTTGCCATCAGGAAGAGTGACTGAAACTGTACCCTCTCCCTGAACCCTGTAGGTTTTATCATCAGCAATGGTGACAGGTTTGCCCTCTTTGGCCACAAATGATTCAAACCACGATCCGTCGCCAGTCATATGTTTGCTAGCTCCAGAATCGACATACCAAACAGGATCCCTCTCTGTGGAATTTGTGGTAGTCATGAGCACCTTGTGTGCCCATTCAGAATCTGAGTCAGATTCTTCAACAACAACATTCACCTGGGGTTGCTTGTTCTTATTTTGTGGTTTGTTTTGGCCTTTCGCTTGTTCTTATGCCAACACCTGTTGGTGTCATGGTTGTCTTTCTCACGGATCTTGCACCACCTCTTCTTCTCTTGAGGTTGTTTGCCTTTTCCTTTCGTATCTTGTTGAGAATTTCCCTCCTTTCTCGAAAGTTGCCTCCTTTTTGCCCATTACCTTTCTTCCTAGAACCTTGCTTGTTGGTGTATAGGGCTATATTGGAAGAATCATCCTTGTGAAGTTGGCGTGCCTCCTGTTGTTGAAGCAGATTGACCAACTCGATGTAGGTAATTTGTCGTTGAGACACCTGGATGGAGGTTATCAACATATCAAATGAAGAAGGTAAAGCTCTCATCACAAGTGAAATGAGAAGCTTTTCGTCCACAGTATCTCCCAAAGAACTCAATTTCTCTTTCAACTCAGACACTCTGCACAGAAAGAGTTCAACTGCTTTCACCCTACCTCAAACTCAGGTTATGAAGTTGTTGTTGAAGATGAAGAATGGTGGATTCATTCTTCCCCTCATAGATGGTTCTAAGGGCATCCCATGCCTCTTTACCACTTGCTCTGTCAGCTATATGAGGTTGCACTTCATCTGAAACAGCAAACAAAATGAGCACCTTTGCTCGACTATCTTTCTTGTCAAAAGCTATCTGATCTGCGGAAGGACCTGTGGATCCTGCTGTTGGTGAAGGCCTAGTTGCTACTCCAGTAACAATATCCCACAAATCTTCCATTTGGAGAATCGCCTTCATCTTATGTTTCCATGGTGTATAATTTGGACCTTTCAATAACTGATGCGGATCAGTCATCAACTTTGCAACAACGGCCATAGTGAAGGTTCCTTATATCACCAATTGGTCCCCCTTTCGATATACCTTTTGCTAGGCCAATATACCATACAAAATACCCGCCCTTACGTGAGGGAAACTATAGGTATTTAGAAAGATCAACAAAAATCACCCGCCCTTACGTGAGGGAGACTATAGGTGAGTTTTAGAGATCATACGATACGTGGAACATAAGCGGTACTGAAAGGGAATCGCCTTGTTGATGGCACCTACCATAGAAGATTCTTCTCATGCGTGGGGCGTAACTTCCCCTATACACTATGAAGAATACTTCGTCAGGATTTACGCCTAAACACAAGTGCGATAAAGGGTAGTGGATGGAGTAAAAAAATGCAAAAAATGGCTAACTTATCTCTCCCCGACGATTTATAGAGAACAAGCTCAGACGTCGTTATAGCAGCTATATTAGGCGGCGGATACGAGAGCCAAATCACGACAGCTTTACCTGTAAGTGCTGGCCAGAGGTATCACAAATACCGAACGCTGCAGTGCAATAAATTGCACGGATGGGTTTTAATTATTCCGGGGACTTAGGGAGTGTTTGATTTTAATTTTTAATGTTATAGTGCAAAAAATGAAATATGCAACATACAACAAAAAAAAATGCCCTCAGGAATAACCCACTAGGTGTCGGGCGCAGCCGAAAATGCACCTATTACAATTCGCCAAATTGCCTTTTCAAAAAATTACTCACTATCCCCCTTTGATTTTTTTTGAAAAAAAAATATCCCCCCTTAAAAAGCTTTCATTAACAAAGCATTTTTAATAATTATTATATATTTAAAATTAAAATAAATAATTTTAATTTATATAGTTTTAAAACTTATGTAAAAATAAATTAAAATTAAAATTTTAATTTATAAAGTTAAAAAACTATATTAAAAAAAAAATTTAATTAAAAATTTTAATTAAAAAATAATAATTAAAAAATAACTTTGAAAAATTTATACCTTGGGGGAGTCGGCGGGATTTGAACCCCCGACCTGCAGGCTCCCTGAGCCTTACCGCACGGCTCACGACCACGTGAGCCAGCGGGCTGATCCGAGAGGATCAGTCGACCTTCTCCTTTTTCAACCCCGAATGGTCCTCCTCCTCGGCCTCGCGCATTGCTGCTTTGCGGCTCCCGACACTGTGTTTTCGAAAAAAAAAAAACTCGCCGCCGCAGTCTGCAGTTCGTGCGCAGACTGGACGCTCTGTCTCCAGCCAATTTCAACGGGGTAGGACTGTTTTTTTTTTTTTTTTTTTTTTTTTTGCGCGCGCGATTCTCGCTGCGCGCAAGAGTTTTTTTTTTTTTTTTTTTTTTGGGGGGGGTTTATACCCCCGCTGAGGCGCGTGGGCGAGAATTTTAAATTCCCGCGCACCATCGCCTGGGGGGGGCGCCGGGGAAATTTAAATTCCCGACATGGGGGGGGTGCGCTCCCTCCTCCTTTCCTCTCCCCGCGGTATAGCTGCGCGCAGGGGGAATTTTAAAATCCCGTCGCGCGTCAGCGCTGTGCCGGGGGGGGCGGCTCCTCCCGTCCGCACCCTATCGTGGACGTTGCCGCGCAGGCAAGGGACGTCTGCGTCCTCCCGTCCTCGCGCCTGGCGGCGTCTCGCGTCCGCGCTGCGGCGGACTCCGCTGTCTGGCCTGGACCGGTGACGCAGCGCGCTGCGGCGGACTCCGCAGTCTGGCCTGGACGCGACGTCCCACGTCCTGCGCAGGGCTGGACGCGTCTACGTCAGGTTGGACTGGACGCCGCTGCCGGGTCTGCAGGTCTGCATAGGCTGCAGGGTACGCGGCCTCTGCTGTCGCGCGTGGATGCGCGATGAATGTCGCGCGTCTGCGCGCGACACAGAAAAAATTAGTGACGAGACAGCGCGCGGGCAGGAAAATCTTCGCCTCCAATTATCTCCCCTGAATTTCACAGTGGCTCTGGTACCATGTTAAACAACGAACAGGAATTGCATTGCATTGAATTTGTTTAAATAATGAGTTACACAGCCGGGAATAGAACACCGGCGGAACGGAACTGTTACGAAGTTGTAACAGTGCAACAAAACATCTAAATAATGTAATAACAACAAAAGTACGCTAACAGGGCAACCTTGTTTGACACCTATGTCACTACCAAAACATTCAGATAACCCTTCCTGTGTTCTGATTCTAACCTTTACATGCTCATATAGTCTGTGAACTGCTGCCCTGTAGTGAATTGGAACCTCTAGCTCTTCCATTCTGCTCCATAATTTTTTCCTTGGCACTGTGTCAAATGCCTTTTTGAAGTCTACAAAACAGCAAAAAGCCTCCTTTTTGTCCCATATTTTTTCCACTATCTGTCTGAGCGTGATACAATGATCAATAGTTGAGTGCTTGGGCCTAAAACCTGCTTGCCCCTTTGCTCTCTTTCCCTTTTCTTCTGCCCATATGCTGATCCTACGCTCTATCATACTCCCAAATAACTTTGCAAAGAGAGGGTTGATCATGATAGTTCGATAGTTTGAGGGATTATTTACATCTCCACTTTTAAACAAAGGAATGGTCAAGCTAGTTGTCCACTCGATAGGGAAGCCATTTTGTATGACCTCATTGAAAATTTCTTTGATTTGCGGTGCCAAGATATCTACCCCCATTTTATATAAAAATTCAATGTCATTTATATGACAGCGTCTCACATGTTCGCTTTGGGTGTGCAGGGCAGGAAGATGCGTATGTTGCGTAGTTTGACATGGATGTGGGCATTGGACAAGACGGCAGAGGACATGGTGGCTCGGAGATAACCGATGTTGACAGTGAAAGGTGAGTGGAGCATATTAGGTAAACCGGCTGGACCCACGCAGCAACTAAGCAAACAACAATAGACGGCGTCAGAAAGTAGGATTGTGCGCTACGAACATAGTAACAGCGACTGACATGTTCTGTAGCACAACAACGAAGTAGTACGGAGGATATCTGACGACGGCGGTTACACCATTAGAACGCAAAGGTAACTGCAAGGAATCTGTCGGAGATTCGTAGGATGGTGGGTGAAACCCTAAGATCGATGCCCCTTCATTGTTTCAAACAGCAGCCAGGGCCCATAAAGTTTTCGTTCTCAGGCGGTTTCAAAGATTAGCACAGGTCATAGTAAATCATACGGCATCTCTGCGGAATACAAGAATGTGAAGACGTAGCCGTACGATGTGAATCACAGTCGAAGGTGGATGTATCCGGCTGGCAAGAAGAAGAGAAAGAGCCACAACCTATTTCTCTTTAAGGACTTTTCAAGCTTCTTATCCATTATGAAGTTGCAATGAATAATTGTGGAGCTCTTTCTCATATACAGGCTCATCCAAAGGACTTCAAATCAGTGGAATCTAAGGCTCAATTGCCCAAGGGCAAGTCTAAGATTTCAAATAAGTCAACCACATGTGAGTATTGTAAAAGGGAAGGACACTCCATAAAAAATTGCATAACAAGATTGAAGAAGATTGAGACAGAATTCTTGAGATCCAGACACAAGCTTTTTGATGATGAAGAAGAGGATGAAGATGGCAAAGCAAAGGCCCATTAGAGCATCCATTATGGGTGGGGGTGGAGAGATGTTACTTCTAATGTCTCCTCTCCTTGGCCCCTCAATTCAAATTATGGGGGGGTGTTGAAGTATGTGTAATCTGATCTTATTAGGCCAAGGCCAAAAGTGTGAAAGAGTGCTTATGAGCACTACTGATGTAGCCTACGGGCAAGCATATATGGTAGCCTACAAGCATCATCCTTCATGTAAGCCTACGGGCACATGTGAGCCTACAAGCATCACTTATATGAGCCTTTGGGCACCACTTATGTAAGTCTGCGAGCATATTCATCCACCTACAGGCACCCTTCAAGTAGTCATCCTTAATGATATTGGTTAGTCCATATTTATGGATAACCTTGATTAAAGGGTGTCATACATTCATTATATTGTAATTTAATCTTCAAGTCAAGTTATGTTGGCTTGAGGTTAAAATCTAGTTCGTGATTTGGTATCCTTATAAATACACCCCAATGACTAATCCATCATATCAATGTGATACATGTGAAATATTGTGGGATGCCTATGGACACCCACCCCTTATTCCTTTTGTATCGTTTATCTTTGTTCCTCTTATCTCTCTATTTCATTGTCAATGCTATCTTCAAATCATTCTTGCATCTTTTCAAGATATTAAGAGGGTAATTAATCAAACAATCAGAGATGATGTTTATCGACAATATATTGAGATCACTTGGGTCACTCCATCTCGACCTCTTAGTCCTAAGTTGGCCTTCTATACTCAAGATTTCATGACAATTAAGAATGGCATTATTACTCATCCTAATTACATCCAACGACATTTCACACACAGCCTTAGGATTCCTTTTGGTTAGCTTAGAGTATGTTCACATCAATTGCGGGTGGAGATAGACCACCATATTCCTCGAGAGGATAGGGTATGTTGTCTTTGCTCTTTTCGAGAGGTGAAAACTGAAGAACATTTCATCTTCAGGTGTCTCTTTATTATGAGATTCAAGGAAGGTACTATCGCTTGTATAGAGACTCAGGTGGGGATTGCTGGCCACTTTTTTCAGCTATCCTAAGCAACGATGCTTGGCTCTATACCTCAAAGAAGCTATCACTCTTTAGCTTTAGTTATTAAAGGGGAGACAGACTACTACTAAACTAATCACGACATTCTTTCACTCTATATTTGCAAGCTACAACTCTCCAAAATGTTAATGACAAATTTGTGCACCCATTTTTACATACAAGAGTGGCAACTAGGGCTTCAATTCTTTCTTCCTAGTCGTGACAAGACAAGACTGCAGTTCTTCTACTTCTAGCTTCTTGTCCTCTTCTATTGGTTCCACAGCCACGGATGCTAGAAGAGTCTTGAGGAGCCAAACTCCATGTCCTTCAAGGGTTATCCAAGCCCTCTTAGTCCTAGCCATTCTTATGGGAACATCATTAGATCTTATATAGGCCTTTTTGGGATAACTAATGATGAAGGCTACTATGCTTCTACTTTAAACCCCACTATAGATTAATGTTGCCACTTGGACACATCGGAGCTCCTTCTATCTCTGTCGTACCTCAACTTCTAACTCTCAATTCATCATTACTTCTAATATGATAGGGTTTATCCATTTTTGGGTAACCCTCACTGATGTAATTTTATGCCATACAGTTGTTCCACTTCAGTGTAGTTTACACTAGATTCTTTACTCTAGTTTAGCTTATTTTCGTAGTACTTTTTGGTTACTACAGTACATTGTAACAGCTTTTTTCAATGAGTCCCATTGACCTACTTTGGCCATCTGTGGACATTAATAAAACCATCTTATCTCACTCTTGTTCAATGCCTTTACAACTTTACTATTTGAATTCAGTTTATTGTTTTCACCATGTTTTGGGATGATCTTATCTTTCAACCTTCCAATTTTTTAGTCCCCATGGTTTGGACCCCGCATACCCAAATTTTGCAGGTCCTCATGGGTGCTCTGTATGTGCTCCTTGCATACCATTTGCACCCGTGCACCTATACAACCTTACCAAAAACAAGAATCCTTTTCTTTGAATAAAGAGAAAACAAGAACCAAAAAGATTTCAACCGCAATTTCACCAATGGTTTTGTGTCATTACAAACGAAGACCTTTTAGAAGCAATGAAGAAATCGAAAAACATTCTGGTACTTGGCTCCTAGCTACAAAAATACATGATTCACACATAGCCAAATTTCTTCATAATCATTGGAAGCTGCAATTACCACTTCTTGCTATTGTTGTTGCAAATCAGGTCATACAGCTTAAAATTGTAGGATTGGAGCAAACAATCATCTCAAAGCCAAAGCACAAAGTAATTTTAATATTGATAAAAATGAAGACAATATTACTAGTGAGGAGAAATAAATAACACTAGTGATAATAAATATGATGAACATATAATTAGACTAGCATTGGCTGCTTAAGTTGATCTCCAAACATGAAAAACAATGAAAAATTGTTTAACATGGAAGGTTCTCTATATCGAATTGTTTCTACTGACAGATTTCTACTTATACAGGAATGATGGAACCGAATAAACTATGTAGACTTCCAAATCTGTTGCAAGTTGCAGTATAGTTGAATATCAATAAAAACTATAAAGATTCATGAACAATAAGCAACACAAACTATATACAAGCTAAACAATAAGCGCATCCAAATCAAAAGTATAAGATCATAGATCAGACTGCAGACTATATAGAAATGGCATGATTCTCATTATCAACATCTGCAGGGTGAAGCTCATCCAACGATCAACAAAAGATGAACCTAAGAGCTTTCTTCAAAATAGGCATTGTCAATTGCTGAAAGCCGCTCGAATATTACATACACGACCTCATGTATCACAAGATGTGAAAGTTTGCTACTGGAACAAGAATTGTACTGCAAGAGTGTGTACCAATGAATGCCTCAAATGAATTGCAATGTCTCTATATGTGCAGGAATTATCAAATTTCTAAACACTAAATAACTAACTCCTGACCTAGGTTTGCCCAACTGCTTAATATCACCAACTTGTCAACATGCCACCTTTATATGACTGATAATTAAATAAGGCAAAACACATACATTTTATTTAACATATAAAACATATATAGACAAAATAGAGTGTACAAGATAAATGAACATTTCCCAACACACCTTGAAATAGTTTTCAACAAAATTCGCATCCTCTAATGTTGAATGTGATCTATGCTTGTCTCTTGAGGGCCGTGAATCTGTTGCTTCAGAGCAAGCCATGTCTACCGGATTGCTAATATCCTCAGTGTTTACTGCCTTGAGAATATCATCTTTCGATATTTCATTTTCACTGCATACATCACCATCATTAATTTGATCGAACTTTTTCAAGTTCAACAAACAAGGGATCTGACATTCACTGTCTAATGTTTGGAAGTTTTCTTCTTTCCAGTTTTCTCCAAGGGCAAGCACATTTTGTGAACCAACAAATGGATTATGGTTTTCTTGAAGCATTTCTGATTGTAGTTGGCAGTCATGATTCTTTTTCTTCTCAGATGATTCTTCACCACTGCATGTGGAAACCAACTTGGTTTCAAATCCAGCAGCCCTATCACCAAGAGAATCAGGTTTGACAGTGAAAAATGTCGATAGCCTTTGCTGTTGTGGACATTGATTTGCAAGGCATTCAAGCTGGTATTGTTCCACTGGAAAAAAGAAAAAAAAAACTTAAATTAGGCAAAATCCTAACATTGATGAACATTTTATCCTCTAACTTGTAAGTAAATAAATTACAAAGGATGAGAAAAGAGGCACAATGCACCATAAATAGTCCAAAGAAAACCATTCTAAACAAGGATTTGCATGATCTGATTATCAAAGGAAACTTAATACAAATAAATTTCTTAAACAAGAAGAGAAATAGTAAAGAAAAACTTTCAATTAGTGTATTGAACTGCATATAACATACTGTTCAAAATTTAGGTTTAAAAGAATGAAAACCAGATTTTTGCCAAGTTAGGAATTAGAATCTACAAATTTTACGATAATTAAAAAGATTGAAATTCAGCCAAACTTCAATTAAAAAACACAGGAAATCCGTCAACCACCATCACATAAGCAAACACTATCTAAGATCTTCAAGCATTTGTTTCTACTAAAAGCATCATTAAATGCCCAAGAAACCTAAATGCACAATTTTCTAGAATCAGTGTTGGTGATTATTCCTTTGCTTTTATTAATTGTTCCCTTGCAGTTAAACAAATCTAACCACTTTCTATAAACATCTGTCTTGCATTGAAAAAGAACATTGCATCCAATGTGGTCACAATATCAGATACATACCACAAAATTTCTAGACCCCCTAATATGGATATGATTGGATGCAATATTCTAAAAAGCATATATATTTTATAATACATTCAAAGAGAAAGAAAACAGACCCCCTAGCATGGATATGATTAAATATATTATTATAAAAAGCATGCATGTTTTATACATTAAAAGAGAAAACACTGAAAGTAGAAACATTTAGAATTTTCTAGAATCAGTGTTGGTGATTATTCCTTTGCTTTTATTAATTGTTCCCTTGCAGTTAAACAAATCTAACTGCTTTCTATAAACATCTGTCTTGCATTGAAAAAGAGCATTGCATCCCATGTGGTCACAGTATCAGATACATACCACAAAGTTTCTAGACCCCCTAACATGGATGTGATTGGATACGATATTATAAAAAGCATATATATTTAAGATACATTCAAAGAGAGAGAAAACAGACCCGCTAACATGGATATGATTGGATACAATATTATAAAAAGCATATATATTTTATATATTAAAAGAGAAAACACTGAACATAGAAACATTTACAAAATGTAAGTTTTAAATAGGATATTTTTATTAAGAGGATTTTCAATTTGTAAAAATTTAGAAATTATTTTTCACATTTCCATGTTCCTCTTTTAATTTCAGGTTCTGGATACGGCTCAAGATGTGTGTAAACCATAGCTGAAAGTATTAGATATGGACCAAATACAGGCATATTTTTTAATACATCTGGATAGACACCCATGTATTTGAGTACATCTAAATATCCAAGAAGTACCATATCCATATTCATATCTAATACGCAAATATAAGTATTCAAGCAAGAGTGCAGATGGTAACTCTAATAGATACCAATGAAGAAGACAATAATGAGTAAAAAGAAAAATTCATTTATCAATGGGACCTCCCTAATTGTTTTACACAATAAATCATCTGTCAATTAAGCATTTTTAGGTATTACAGTTATTGGAATGCAGTTTCGTGAATTCAATTGTGGTCGTTCTTCAATTGATAATGTCCTGTTCACCATCGGAGACTTGCACACTGCACAAAAGAGAATGCTGAAGCAGAAAGTTTTGCAAGCAGGCACTCAAAACAAAGGAGAGAAGGTGAATGATCTGCAGAGAAGGTTTTGCAAGAGAACACGCTGCCGTCTATGACTGTGCAGAAGGAAGATATCAATGGTCTGCAAACAAACACTTCAAATCCAAATTGAACTTCGCAAAGCAATGAAAGTTAAGGTAGAAGATCTAGGCCTAAGCATTGCATGAATCATTTGAGGATGGAACGGAGAGCCACTCTACAACATTACACTTTTGATTTCGCTTCAGGCGTAATGGGAGGCTCCTCTATTGAGTCCTACATTGTAACCAGCCCCCACAATTCCCCTGCCAATCCCAAGCCAGAAACTCCCTGCTATGGCACTGCCACCAGCAACAAAGGAAAAGGAGGCATTTGGAACATGTTCGCTCATCGCATGAAATTCTTCTTAACGACAAGTTGTGGGTTCAAAGCTCAACAACTATTGACGGCTCAACCATAATAATTTGATGTATTCCTTTAAGCGATCTTTCATTTGCTAAGTGCCCATAAAATTGTAGGCAAACGTAGCAGAGAGCATCTATGTTTGCACCTGATTGAACGTTTGCAAGGTTGCACGGATTGAAGGTATCCACGTCTACACCTACACCTATCCGAATGTTTGAGGAAAGCATTCAAACAAGGAGTTCAGCAATGAGAGACATCTAAATTCAGCAATTGTTGTTGGAATAGATAAGATAAGATAATTCTATTAATGTCCACAAAAGGCCAAAGTGGGCCAATGGGACTTATTGAAAAGAGTTGTTACAAATTACAATGCATTGTAGTAACCACAGTCGTTATCATCACCGGCCTATCCCAAAAGGGCCAACATAGGATCTAATGATGATCCTAGGCGAATGGCCAAGACTAAGAGGGCATGGTTGGATAATCGTAGGCGGACATGGAGTCCAACCCCTCAAGACTCTTCTAGCATCCATGGTTGTGGAACCAATAGAGCATTATTAGAACATGTTAGAGCACAATCATTCAAGGTGAAGTGAAGGTTTTGGATTTATTGTAGACGTGGGGGGTGTTTCTGCCAATCCAATGGCTGGCTATTTTGTGGACAAGAAGGTGAGGAGAAACTTGTGTTTTTGAGAAGATAAAAACACCAAAAAAGTGTGAACACAAACAAGAATAGGCAAATGCATTGGTTCCATCCATGAGAATCCAATTGTGGTGAATGAAAATGTCTTGGATTAAGGCCCCTTGGTGGAAGAGGAGATCACATTGAAGATAGCATTCTTTGCAACACAAAAAGAAGACTAAACAAAAAACAAAGTGAATGCATCAATGTTGAACATAGTGCTAGAAAGGGGATTTTTGGGGAGACATGTTCCAAGGGAGAGAACATGGTGTGGAAGGCTCTAGAGGAAGAAGCTAACATCCTAAATGTTGTTGTAAGCAAACGAGTTGTTAGGATCCTATCCTAACATCATTATGTAAATTCTGCGATTAGTGCACATGGGCTGCTATGATGTAACCAATAATTGTTATTAAAGATATAATCATTTCTTTTATTAGGAGTTACTTGCTCGAGTCCCTCGCTTGCATATGGACCAACCCTTGAGCATTAACGTTAGGGTAGATAAAGAGTCTATATAAAGACAAGGGTGGAAATGGAATGTATCAAGTCTTTTTCTCAAATTGTAATGGAGCTTTGCTTCTAAGGAGGTTGCCCCCTCAAAGAGGCCTGCAATATCAGATTCTCTTGATTAATAAAGTTGTTGCATTTCTATTCAATATTTCTCAAGCACTTTGTTATTTCCTTTCTTGCATTTTCTGTTAATTTATGCAATTATTGTTGTGAATGTGCTTGATTTTAATTGAAGGTTCCTAACAAGTGGTATCAGAGCACTTTCCAAGGCCGTGTTCCGCTACAATAGCAACAGTTATTGTCCTGTCATCTCTTCCCTGTTAGGTATATTGTTCTTTCATTCTATACATTTGTGCTATATACACTACAAGAAAATAGCACATTTTTTTTGTTTGGAGTCGGTTAGGTTAGAAACCTTGTGTCGAGGGTTTAAAATTATCAAGGAGGAGTTGTTTTTGGCTAAGCTAGATTGCCTATAAAGCGTCTAGTGAAGTAACGGTTGGTCAAACTCCAATACCCAAGCCTTAGATAGCAGTCATACACAAGGACAAGCTCCCACATACCCTCTAGGATATAGGGAGACTCCCCTAGGAACAAAAGATGCCTTCAACCCTAGGAAGATATCGACTGTTTGAGTTTCATGGTTCACCATTAAGAGGTTAACTGAAGGAAGTTACTCTCACGGTACACTTGGAAACAAATAGTGCAGCCACAAGAATGATGCAACCCTTCGTAGTTAAAGCTCTAAGATATTGGGCCGGCCACTAATCACGACCAAGAGAGTATTTAAGAGAGGCCACGGAACCATACAACTTGACCTAGATTGTCCCTATTGAATCTGTTTTTTATCCTTTCCCAACCAAACCCAAAGATCAAAATTGAGCATACGATAGAGGAGATTACAACCACCATGGATTGACGGTATAGAGAATATCCAAACAGACAAAAGTAAAAACTAAAGCAATCAATTGACAGTCATCAAAGGAAACAATTGTTAGTTGGTAGTCTAATCGTGCAGAAAACACCCTGTCTAGTCGTGCGAACATTGATAGTGCAGAGAAGACCCTGTTTGAAAATCCAAACAGTTACTTGGTAATAGTCGGCCAAAAAAAAAATTAAAAATAAAAATTATATAGTTTGGAGGCCAAAAAATCGTCATTTTGTGGTTTAGCCCATTGCAATCGTCTCTTCAAGAGGATCATTTTGAATATATAGCTCCCATAAGTTTTTTTCAAAGACCAAAATTCGTCATTTGGTGGTATAGCCCATTTTGATCATCTCTTTGAGATGATCGTTTTCCTATATAACACCCAAAAGCTTTTTTGGAAATCCTAGGGTAGCCTAACAATGGTCGAAGCTACTAGAGGTGCCCAGCTAAAGCAATTAGGTGAACAAGCAAGTTGATACAATAGCTACAAAATTGGGAAAAGCTACTCTTTGCCAAACTAAATGACTTTGAGAGTCGTCTAATGGGATTGGATTACAAATGTGACCAACTAGGTGACGAGATCAAAAAATAAGGTAGGCAGTTCATGTAATGTCCCCTTTTTCTAGGCAATCAGTGTGCAGAGCAGATTAGCCTATACATGAGCTCCCGTAGGCTAAATCGGATGTAGGGGAGCCCATTGGGATAGTTCAGTTGATGTCAAGGCGGACAGTGCTTCAAATTGCCAGTTTCTCGGTCCGTTTTGAGCATAATTGCAGGGACTTACTATTTTTAGTAAGTCAGTTAGGGTTTGAATTTCGGAAAACGGATGTTACGGATGGATAGTTCGGCGAAATGGGTATCCGTTTCTACTTTCATATCTTGGGTCCGGCATGAGGAGACAGATTATTTTAATGCCCGAAGATTATTAATGTAATAAATTAAATAAAAATGTAACTTTATAATGTTGGGCATTATATTTTATTAATTGGATGTTATAAGGGGGTCATATAACCACTTAAAAGAAAGGTCATGTTATAAAGTGTTAAAATAAGGAGGCCTAGACATGATACGCCCTCTAGGGGACCCATTTAATTAAAAAATTAATAATTTAAAATTATAAGTTTCTTTTCCATTTTGGTCGACTCATTTGAAGGAGGAAATAAAAGGAGAGTTTGGAAATTCATTTGTATCTTTTTGGCTATTGATATTGATGATTTGAGGAGAAGACTTGCAAAAGGGTTTCTTGCAGGGATTTTCAGCTTGTTGGTGACGAAAACCACCTACAAGAACATCATCTTCGGAGTTGAAAGACACTCTCAGGGTGATTCTGGGCATTCTCATCTCAAAGAGTGCATTGTGCATCAATGTTGTTGATTTTCAACGAGATTGGACAAGGGTTTGAGCATGTTATTGGTTGAACTTCATCAATAAACCCCAACAACCAGTTTTCAAGGGTTTTGTGGACAGTTTCGTGGCATTTTGGAGTCTTCTTTTTGTTGGTCGTACAGTTCCAGCACAGGCTGTACATCATTTGGGTGGAGAAGTCCATAGTTTGAAGCTTATGATTAGAAATTTGATTTCTATACCTATTGATAAGAACTCAGACTAAAATTCCAGATTCCAATAAAATTCGGGTACTTTAATTTTTTATCATTTCCTTTAAAGGGTTCGTAGTTATATGTATGTATTATCTTGGCTCCAAATTTCATGTTGATTGGCTGAGTAGTTTGTAAGTTATAGCTTTCCAAAGTTTGTTGTTCATGCATTTTTTGCATATTTTCATACTTAGAAAAATTAAAAAAAATCAGAATATCACACAAAACCCAAAACATTGCAAAAAACACCAAACACAGAACAGGGCAGCATATTACAGTGGTATCAAAGCAGTTTTTCCTGCCAGCCTATTAAGAGTGCAAAAATGAATAGCACATTTACATATTGGTCGCGTTCCGGGATGTACCAGCAGCTTCCTACTTTCCTTCCGAAGGTACCTCAGAAACAGAGCACTCGCGAGATACTTGATGATTTGGCTAAGACTAGGAGAGAGTTGCAGCAAACTCTCGAGCGGTATACAACTGCTATGATGACAAATTCTCCACCTACAATTCTTCCTAAGGTAAAGGTTGAGCCTACAGTCATTGAATTATTTGATCAGTTCCAGCAAGAGTGGAGGGCTCATGATGATGATTTTCATGCCCTTATGTCTAATGAAGATTATATTGATATGCGTATGAGGCAACAACCCAATGGAAATGAAAAAATGAACCTTCTTGAGAAGATCAAAAATTTGAAACACAATGAAGAGCCTGTTGTCCCAAAAAAGTTGGAGAAGCCAGTTGATAGTGACGTAGATTCCCAATCAGCTCATGATGATATTCACCCATCACATTTTAATGGTGACAGTTCAGAAGAACTTGCGTTGGATATTCACACTGAACCCATTATGATGCATGCACCGGATAGCTATATCTTCTTCAGAGATTTGCAGAGTGAGTTGTATATGGAATCAGTTATGCATGATACACACGATGGTGTTGTTACAGGTTACGTGGCAGCCACTTCTGATGAAGACAGGCATGATTTTTCAGATCAAAACACAGTTGAGGTTGTTGCTGATTTTAAATCAGCTTATGATGATATTTCATCTCACCAGGACAGCCATGAAAATTCAATGCATGATGAGTCTAGTGCTGATTTACAAAATTTGAAGGCGGCCTTAGAAACTATGAAGTCAGACTTCATGAGCACTCTTGCAGACAGATATCACTATGCAAATCTTGTTGAAGATACCCCTAGGCATACAAGAGCAAAGAAGAAGAAGTTAGTCAGCTAATTGAAGAGCTTGAGCAGACTAGAAGCTCTTTGTCGGAGGCTCGTCTTTCATTGCATGAGACAAAGTTGAAACTCAATTCTGTTTTAGAATCCACTGAACAACTGAATCAGGAGAGAGCCAGGGAGATTGGGTGGATTGTTGTCGAACTAGATTGCATTCAGGAGGACTATAACTTAACACATTGTCCCATGAGATCAGATTACACAATTTCGGATCAATGGATTGGCTGTGATAAGCACGAGAGTGATAATAATTTCTCATGGACTGACAATCCGTTGTATGAGATGGATTATGATACATCTTTTGATAATCCTCCTTTTGAGATGAAGAGTGTTGATTCTTTTCCTGTGATAGATCATGAGGATACATTGTTTGAGACAGGGTGTCTACTTCGACATGAGTCTGAGAGTGATTTCATGAGCATCTTCCAGCCTAATCAGGATGATCGGGGATTGAGTTCTCTTACCCAAGATCGTATGCTTGCATTCATGAGCATCGAGGGCGATGGTAGGAGCATTATATGGGTGACAGTTGATCATGGGTATGAGAGATATGTCGTTGTTCGCTTTTTGGGCAGCCATAACATTTACTTGATGGAGATTGGTCAGCAGTTTGGTTGGCATTATATGGAGTATCCTACTTCTTATTTGAACACCATGTTCTCTCAGGGGGTCAGTTTAATCAGTGAGCAGGTAGACCTCGTTGAGTCACCTATGCATCAAATGTTTGTTGGCACAGAGTTCAGTCATTATGGGCATACCAGTTTTGATTATGAGGCTGAGCTTCTTATGGAGTTGCAGGAGTGGAGTATGGATGGTCTTTCAAGAGTCTCACAGATAAATTTACACCCTACTTGGTTGAGTATGATGAGGGACGTCATCTTTCCAGAGGAGATTTTGGTTACTGCAGTAGATTGGGCTACATGAGATTATCTGGGTTATTCCAAGAGTGTGAAAGTTGAGTTGAGCTAGTCAGGTGATGACTATGGAGGCACTTCCAGCATTGTATTTGCAGTGGTTTATGATGATGATTTCTTGGATATGACGTGGCACATGATATTTCATCTCAATTTAGATAGGCGGATTAGTGCCAGGTTGGGGAGAGATTTCATCATGCTATTGCAGTTGAGACTTCAACAACTTAACCATGTCAGAGGGATAGTAATGATCAGAGTAGCGCAGCGTCGGCGTGGCAGTTACTTCCTGAGAATGTTATGGGATCCAAGGATTTGATGGACCTCAGCCAGGATGCAGACACTTGACTGGAGTATGTATGCATATTGCTTGAGGACAAGCAATCTTTGGGAAGGGCGGACTGTAATGTCCCCTTTTTCTAGGCAGTCAGTGTGCAGAGCAGATTAGCCTATACATGAGCTCCCGTAGGCTAAATCGGATGTAGGGGAGCCCATTGGGATAGTTCAGTTGATGTCAAGGCGGACAGTGCTTCAAATTGCCAGTTTCTCGGTCCGTTTTGAGCATAATTGCAAGGACTTACTATTTTTAGTAAGTCAGTTAGGGTTTGAATTTCGGAAAACGGATGTTACGGATTGATAGTTCGGCGAAATGGGTATCCATTTCTACTTTTATATCTTGGGTCCGACATGAGGAGATAGATTATTTTAATGCCCGAAGATTATTAATGTAATAAATTAAATAAAAATGTAACTTTATAATGTTGGGCATTATATTTTATTAATTGGATGTTATAAGGGGGTCATATAACCACTTAAAAGAAAGGTCATGTTATAAAGTGTTAAAATAAGGAGGCCTAGACATGATACGCCCTCTAGGGGACCCATTTAATTAAAAAATGAATAATTTAAAATTATAAGTTTCCTTTCCATTTTGGCCGACTCATTTGAAGGAGGAAATAAAAGGAGAGTTTGGAAATTCATTTGTATCTTTTTGGCTATTGATATTGATGATTTGAGGAGAAGACTTGCAAAAGGGTTTCTTGCAGGGATTTTCAGCTTGTTGGTGACGAAAACCACCTACAAGAACATCATCTTCGGAGTTGAAAGACACTCTCAGGGTGATTCTGGGCATTCTCATCTCAAAGAGTGCATTGTGCATCAATGTTGTTGATTTTCAGCGAGATTGGACAAGGGTTTGAGCATGTTATTGGTTGAACTTCATCAATAAACCCCAGCAACCAGTTTTCAAGGGTTTTGTGGACAGTTTCGTGGCATTTTGGAGTCTTCTTTTTGTTGGTCGTACAGTTCCAGCACAGGCTGTACATCATTTGGGTGGAGAAGTCCATAGTTTGAAGCTTATGATTAGAAATTTGATTTTTGTACCTGTTGATAAGAACTCAGACTGAAATTCCAGATTCCAATAAAATTCGGGTACTTTAATTTTTGATCATTTCCTTTAAAGGGTTCGTAGTTATATGTATGTATTATCTTGGCTCCAAATTTCATGTTGATTGGCTGAGTAGTTTGTAAGTTATAGCTTTCCAAAGTTTGTTGTTCATGCATTTTCTGCATATTTTCATACTTAGAAAAAATTAAAAAAATCAAAATATCACACAAAACCCAAAACATTGCAAAAAACACCAAACACATAACAGGGCAGCATATTACAGTTCAGAGAGTGGTGCCCGCAACACCTTGCTCAATAATAACATTTATAAAATGCCCAAGCTAGATTTCCCAAAATTTGATGGAGAGGACCCCACCAGTTGGTTATATTGGGCTGACCAATATTTTGCTCTTCATGATGTTCCCCAAAATCTAAGGCTCACAATAGCATCCTTCAATTTTGAATCTAAAATGCTTCAATGGTACCAATGGTTGAGGAATATGCATCCAAATCTCTCTTGGGCTGAATTTGAGACCCATTTACTCACCCGTTTCGGACCCAATGAATATGAGGATTTCACACGAGCCCTCACCAAGTTGAAGAAGACCAAACGGTCCGAGACTATCAAACACAGTATGAAATATTGGCAAACCGCACAAGTGGCTTCAAGGACAATTTTTTCCAAAGTTGTTTCATTAGTGGGTTAAAAGAAGATATTCGAGCTGAGTTAAGAATGTTCAAACCAAAAACATGATGCACGCAAAAGGTTTCGCTAGATTGGCTGAAGATAAATTCACAACTCGGCAACGTACATCCAAACTCCCTCAAACTCAACCCCATTTCCATCTTGGCCGACATTGAATCCTACCAACAAACCACCCCCAACCAAACGTCTGACCAAAGACGAAATGGAGGCACAAAGGGCACAAGGTCTATGCTACAACTGTGATGATAAATACTCCCTAGGCCACAAGTGCGTGCAACAAAAACTGTATTTACTAGATGTGGGCAAACCTTCCATTCAAGAATCTCATGATGAAGAGGACAATAAAGAAGAAGATCAACCTATAAAAATTGAATTGACCAAGGACCAACTACCAGAGATTTTCGTACATGCCTTATTAGGAATTTCCACTCTCCAAATCATGAAAGTGGAAGGGCATTTCAAGGGTCAATGCCTCATAATCTTCATTGATTCAAGTAGTACCCACAATTTTATCGATGCTCGGGAGGCCAAACGAGCATACTACTACATATACCCATGCAATTCTTTTGTGTCATGGTAGCCAATGGGGAAGTCCTGCCTTGCAAAGTAAAATACAAAAATGTAAAGGTGTGAATGGGTGACTACAATTGCCCTTCCTTTGGGGGGTTGTGATATAGTATTGGGAACATAATGGCTTCGTATGCCAGGTCCGATAGTCTAGGATTTTTCTGAAATTTAGATGCAATTCACCCAACAGGGGAAGCAATACACTCTCCATAGTATGCCCATCGATACTACCCAACCAATCAGTTCCCATCGAATACAAAAACTTTCAAAAATTCATCTCAAAGGGAGAGGGCGCAACTGTTTGCAATCCAAACTCAGACTACCACTAATACAGTTCAGCCAACCAAAGTACAATTATGTTTGTTGAACCGCAAGGATCATTGCCACGACATTTTCCTACTGTAGAAAATGTTGGGACGAATATTTCCATGCATTTTATTGAAGAGTTTCCAAACTCTGGAGGCAAAACAATCATTCTGGAGGTGCAAGATAGTCTCTCTTAATATGCTCACTTATGTCCTCTAGCTCACCCTATAAGGCCCTCACATTTGCCCACATACCCCTAGAATCCCTTTTTCGCCTTCATGCCATCATTTTTCCCACCTTCACCAATCATTTCTGGCAGGAACTATCCCCAAACAGATGAGCAAACAAAATTTGTTAACAAGTGCTTGGAATTGGTTTATGGACATCCTCCCCCATCATTTTCATCACACGTTCAGGCTAGTCACAATGTTTCGGCAATAGATTCCACTTTTCAAAAGCATGAACCACTTCTTCAACTCCTCAAGGACAATTTGTCGATGGCACAAAACTGTATCTGGCAACAAGCTAATCACTACCACTCATAGTGTTATGAACCTCCTTGCTCATCCACATAAATCATTAACAAATTGCAAAAATATTAAATAAATAATCACAATGAATAATCTACATAAATCAATACAAGATAAAATATGTAAATTATTCAAATGTTTCCAATTTATATTTCAAACCCTTAAGGTAGGGCAACATCATACAATGCTCCTTATTGGAAGGAAGCCATTCCTTAATATATCTCACTTGAGATAAATTACAATATTCTTCTCTTTATATCCTCTCTATGATTCTTTGCCTATATTTATAATGCCCAACTACCTACCACTCCCACTTATCCATACATGTGGGATAATTACATCTTTGCCCATATTTATAATGCCCAACTACCTACCACTCCCACTTATCCATGCATGTGGGATAATTACATCTTTGCCCACATTTATAATGCCCAACTACTTACCACTCCCACTTCTCCATACATGTGGGATAATTACATCTCATATAAAATTATAATATTTATACAATATTATAATATTAAATACTTATCTTGGGCACCTAACACCAAGCACAGTATGAATGTTTTTCGACGAATTGGGATCGTGACTTACAAGCTCACATTGCCATTTCTCCTCCTTAAAGAATGGTTTGTAGCAGTTGTATACAGATTCAAACAATACTTCCAAGTTAAATACAAAAGGGTCGGTCATCTTAGAGCTCAAAAGTATTTTGAATCAACGAACGTGTACATTTTAAAAGATACTAGATAGGAGTTGCTCCTTCAACTCCAACAACAATTTTCTCAAGCTTTGAGGATAAAGCTTCTTGAAGGGGAAGGGCATGTTAGGATCCTATCCAAACATGATTATGTAACTTCTACACTTGATGCACATGGGCCGCTATGATGTGACCGAGTCCTTCCACTCCAGCAAAAGTTTTCTCAAGCTTTGAGGACAAAGCTTCTTGAAGGGGAAGGGCATGTTAGGATCCTATCCAAACATCATTATGTAATTTTTGCACTTAATGCACATGGGCCAGTACGATGTAACCGATACTTATTATTCAAGACGTAACCATTTCTTTTATTAGAAGTTACCAACTCGAGTACCTCACTTGCATGTGAAGCAATCCTTGAGCATTAACGTCACGGTAGATAAAGAGACTATATAAAGACAAGGGTGGAAATGGAATGTATCGTCTTTTTCTCAAATTGTAACGAAGTCTACTTCCAAGGAGGTTGCCTCCTTGAAGAGGCATGCGATATCAGATTCTCTTGATTAATAGAGTTGTTGCATTTCTATTCTATATTTCTCAAACACTTCGTTATTTCCTTTCTCCTTTTCTATTAATTTCTGAAATTAATGTTATGAATGTGCTTGATTTTAATTGAAGGTTCCTAACATGAGTCCAACCACTCCCCTATACAATTAAACACAAGCATTTTTCATGTCCATAAAGGCATTTGGTTTTTTACTTTGCACTATTGGAGACCTAGCAAGAGATAGGTGTAATGTCCCCTTTCTGAGCAGTTATTTAGATGCAGTGGTTTAGCCTACTCACGGGTTCCCTTAGGCTAGGGCAGATTGCAAGGGAGCCTAACTGGAATTCTGGAAGCAGATAATTGAGCGAAATGGGTATTTCAATCCACTCTCAGATGTTGAATCGGAGGGACAGAGCCTTGACTTATTATTTTTTGTAAGTTAGTTTTTAGGGTTTATGGTCGAGCAGAAAGTGGAATTATATTCTTCAGCGATATGGGTACTCAGAACGGGTTTCAGTTGGTCAAACGGTTCGCTGGAGGTCAGAGATTTTAATGCCTCAAGGTTTGGCTATGTGAAAAGTGAAATATTAATTATTTTTATATAGTCAAACTTTATGAAATTAAAGGACTTAAAGGGAAGTCACTTAAAAGTGAAATATATTATATGAGTAACTAATTTTTGGAGCAAAAAGGGATATTATAGTATTTTATATTATGTGCAACCCTAATTAGGGCATTGCATCATGTGGGTTATAAAAGGGCATTGAGAGCTTCATTTGATATATTTTGGATTTTGGTTATTTTATCTGGAGTTTGAGGCCAGTGGGTGAGACTTCTTCTCCGAAGGGACGAAAACCCCAACGGTGTGGCCGAAACCCCAGTTCTCTGTTGGTGAATTCACACAGGATTCACACTTGGAGCTTCATCAGTTTTTAGAGGTATCTTGTTAGATATGAAGGCAGTATACAGGTTAGCCAGACGTCTGACCTGCTAGACGTCTGGGTCAGACGTCTAGGCAACAGGTCAGACGTTTGACCTGCTAGACGTCTAGGCCGGACGTCCGGGTCGGCGGACGTTCGGGTCGGCGGACGTCTAGGATGGCAGACGTCTGGGCTGGCAGACGTCATGCCCAGTAGACGTCATGCAATGGATGTCTAGGTAGACGTCTGGGCTGGCAGACGTCTGGGCTGGCAGACGTCTAGGCTAGACGTCTAGGCTGGCAGACGTCTGGGCTGGCAGACATCATGCCCAGTAGACGTCATGCAGTGGACGTCTAGGTAGACGACAAAACACGGAAGACGAACAGTCTTGGGAGCGGAAGACAAAGAGTCTTTGGAAGCTGAAACGAACAGTTTTTTAGAGTCTTCCTCTGCTCTATAAAAGGGATGTGATCCCCTGCATAATGTTAGAGAGCGTGAAGTTGTTGGAAAACGTCAAAGGACGTGAATGTAATCTTTGCTGAAAATAATAAAAGAAGAAGTTGCCATTGCCCCATGGTTTTTCCTACACATTGCAGGTTTCCACGTAAAATATCTGTGTCACTTGTGTTACTGTTTCCGTGTTCTATATTTTTGTTATTGTGCTTCCTCTTGCAGGTGTGGAATCTTGGAGTTTTTCCTAACATCTGGTATTAGAGCTAAGGTTTTGTGCGAGTGGGAGCTGCAACAATGACAAAAGGTGTAACCAAGTTCGAGATTGAGAAATTTGATGGCAGGAACTTCGCTCTATGGAAGATGAAGGTGGAGGATTTGCTGGTTCAGAATGACCAAGCGCAAGCCTTGAAAGGGGTCGCGAGTAAACCGAGTAGCATGAAAGATGAGGAGTGGGTAACGCTTGACAGGAAGGCGGTTTCTACAATCCGTCTCTGCCTAGCGGACTCCGTCTTGTTCAATGTAGCTGAAGAAAAGACCACAGAAGCCCTTTAGCAAAAGCTTGAAAAGTTGTATGAAACAAAGCCAGCAACTAACAAGGTTTTTCTAAAAAAGCAGCTTTATAGCTTGAGGATGAAGAAAAGTTCATCCGTTGTAGATCATTTGAATGAGTTTAATACTCTGATCAGTAAACTGGTTTCAGTTAATGTGAAAATGGACGATGAAGATAGAGCTATCACCCTACTTTGTTCCCTCTCGAACACTTGGGATCTTATGGTGATGACCATCAGTAATTCATCATCAGGAACTCTCAATTTTGATGATGTGGTAGCCGCTTTGTTGGCAGAAGAGTTGAGACGAAAAACGTCTCTGGAACCCTCAACCAATGAAGCCCTATCTGTGAGAGGTCGATCGTTCGAGGGAAGTAAACAAGGTAGAAAGCAGTCCAGATCTAAGTGTAAAGGACATAAGCAGAAAGGGAAGTGCTGGCATTGTGGGAAGCCAAGACACTCCAAGAAGGACTGTTGGCAATTAAAGAATGGTGAAAAGCAAAATCAGCCACCAACTGAAGCCATAATCTTGCAGTAGTTGTTACAGAAGGTGACAAAATATCCTAGCTTATCCATCATTTTGATTAATAGCAAATTCTTCCTCTAATCGGGCACATGTCGCACATCACATAGCATTCTTTCTCTACCATCGTCCATCCTGATCCTTATATCCCCTTTTCCCACAATTTCTAAAGGATGATCATCACCCAAATAGACCTTTCCACCACAGTATGGCTGATATTTGTCAAACCAGTCTCTATGGGGAGACGTGGAAGGATGCACCTAAGTACAAAACCCAGGTATATAAAACTGATCTGTTGTTACTGATACAAAAGGCTTCACATGTTGTTGTCTCTCCTGAATCTGTTGCACTGGACCAGAGGAGCTTTTGTAGTAGCAAAGGGAGAATCTTATGGGACCTTATACCGTTTATGCGGTGATACGATGACAAACCATGCAGCAGCAGCAATTTCTACTCAAGATGCAGTAATGCTATGGCATCAACGGCTAGGCCATATGAGTGAAAAAGGCCTGAAAATTCTGCATGACGGAGGTATGCTTTATGGGATTGTCTTGCAATTTAGACTTATGTGAGCACTGTATTTTTGGTAAACAGAAAAGGGTTCGGTTTACTGCAAGTCCTGGTAAGAGTTCTGATTTTCTGCAACTTATACATTCGGATATATTTGGACCTATCCCCACTCAGTCCTTGAATGGCGCCATCTATTTTTTGAATTTTATAGATGATTATTCTAGGAGAGTGTGGGTTTATTTTTTGAAGAAGAAGTCGGAAGCTTTGCAGAAATTTAAGGAGTTCAAAGCACGGGTAGAAAAGAGTTTGGGCAAGTCAATTTTGTGTCTCAGGTCAGATAATGGGGGTGAATATTGCTCCAAGGAATTTGATAAATTTTGTATGCCATAAGGTATTAAGCACCAGAAGACTGTACCATACACTCCACAGCAAAATGGTGTGGTTGAGCGGATGAATCGCACAATCATGGAACGTGCAAGAAGCATGCTTAGCGCAACCATGCTGGAGAAAAAGTTCTAGGCGGAGGCTGTTATTACAGTTGTTTATCTTATTAATAGGTCACCTACAACTGCATTGGATGGACAGATTCCGGAGGAGGTTTGGTGTTGTAAGCCAGTTGATTACTCTCATTTGCGCACTTTTGGCTATGACGTGTTTGCCCATGTACCCAAAGAAAAAAGGTCCAAGCTTGACCCGAAGTCAAGCAAATGTGTTTTTCTCGACTATGGAGATATAGTGAAAGGGTATAGATTGTAGGATCCTACTACCCACAAGGTAATTATTAGTCGGGATGTAATTGTTGATGAAAAATCCATGCAAAGGAAGGAGGTACAGCAAAATCCTAATGTTGTACCTATTGAAGTAGAATTGAGTGAAGATGACTATGAAGATGAACATGCTGAAGTTTTTGATCAGCATGCAAAACAGCAAGTAGAACAGGAAGTAGAGCAGCCACAACGGTCACAAGACCAAGAGCCAGAACCGACAGATCATTGGGTTAGAAGATCTACACGTCCACAATAGTGTCCGGAAAGGTATTCTCATGTGTATCAGTCCTCTTTTGCTTTATTAACTGATGATGGTGAACCTAGTTCATTTTAGGAAGCTAGAGAGTCTGAGAATGCAGCAAAGTGGAGGAAATCGAGGCACTTCAAAAGAATAAAACTTGGGAACTTGTGGATCTCCCACCTAGAAGAAAGACTGTTGGAAACAAGTGGGTGTACAAAGTGAAGAAGAACAGCAACGGGCTGTTGGAACGCTATAAAGCTTGCTTGGTGGCAAAGGGCTATGTGCAAAAGTCAAGTGTTGACTTTAATGAAATTTTCTCTCCAGTTGTGAAGATGACTACTATCAAAGTTCTACTTGCACTTGTAGTTGCATAGGATTTGGAACTGGAGACTGGAGCAGCTTGATGTAAAGACTGCTTTCTTGCATGGTGATCTCGAGGAAGAGATATATATGGATCAGCCTGAGGGCTATGAAGAAAGAGGCAAAGAGCATTTGGTTTGCAGACTGAAGAAATCACTGTACGGGTTGAAACAGGCGCCAAGGATGTGGTACAAGAAATTTGACACCTTCATGAAGAGCCAAGGTTTCAATAGGAGTGAAGCTGACCATTGTGCATACTACAAGAGGTTTGACGATGGCAGTTTTATTATTTTGTTGTTGTATGTTGATGATATGTTGGTTGCAGGCCCCAACATGAAGAAAATCATTGATCTTAAGGCTCAGTTGGCTAGGACATTTGAAATGAAGGATTTAGGAGCAGCAAACCAAATTTTAGGGATGAAGATACACAGGGACAGAAAAGGAAGAAAGATCTGGTTAAGTCAAGAGTCATATGTGGAAAAGATTCTGTAGCGCTTCAATATGCAAAATGCTAAACCAGTTAGTACCCCACTTCTTCCATACTTAAAGTTGTCTTCCAACTAGTGTCCTAGAACGGAAGCATAGAAGACAAGCATGTCTCGTGTACTGTATTCATCAGCAGTAGGAAGCCTCATGTATGCCATGGTGAGCACCAGACCGGATATTGGCCAAGCAATGGGAGTAGTCAGCCGATACATGGCAAATCTTTGTAAGGAGCATTGGAATGCGGTGAAGTGGATATTCAGATATTTAAGAGCCACTTCAGATGTTGCCATTTACTTTGGATCGGCAGATTTGCAAGTTACAAGTTTTGTGGATTCCGATTATGGTGGAGATAGAGGTGGGAGAAAATCCACTACAGGATATGCCTTCACCCTTGCTAGAGGAGCGGTGAGTTGGGCTTCTAAGTTGCAGTCTGTTGTGGCTTTATCAACCATTGAAGCAGAATACATTGCAGCTACTCATGCCAGCAAAGAGGCAATTTGGCTAGAGCGATTGTTTGGTGACTTCAAGGTAATGCAGGAGAAAATTACGTTGCATTGTGATAGCCAGAGTGCTATTCAGTTAGTGAAGAATCCAACATTCCATGATCGCACGAAACACATTGATGTCAAGTACCACTTTATCAGAAATGTGGTGGAAGAACTTAGGATCTTGTTGCAGAAAATTGACACTGAAGTGAATCCTGCAGATATGCTTACAAAGCCGGTCAAGGTAGAGAATTTTGAGTGGTGCAGAACTTCTCTGGGCTTGCTGAAAAAGTAACAAGGGCAGCATGGGAAATTGGCACTGGATGAAATCTTTTGGCATAAGAATTCCCGAATACTAACTTCAAGTGGGAGAATGTTAGGTATGAAGGCAGTATACAAGTCAGCTAAACGTCTGACCTGCTAGACGTCTGGGTCATACGTCTAGGCAACAGGTCAAACGTCTGACCTGCTAGACGTCTAGGCCAGACGTCTGGGCTGCTAGATGTCTGGTCTAGTAGACGTCTAGGCCAGACGTTTGGGTTGCCAGATGTCTGGGCTGCCAGACGTCTGATCTAGCAGACGTCTGGGTTGCTAGACGTTTGGGCTGGCAGAAGTCTAGGCCAGACGTCATGCCCAGTAGATGTCATGCAATGGACGTCTAGGTAGACGACAAAACGCGGAAGACGAACAGTCTTGGGAGCAAAAGACGAAGAGTCTTTGGAAGCTGAAACGAACAGTTTTTTGGAGGCTTCCATTGGAAGATGAAACGAACAGTTTGGAGTCTTCCTCTGCTCTATAAAAGGGATGTGATCCCTTGCATAATGTTAGAGAGCGTAAAGTTGTTGAAAAACGTCAAAGGACGTGAATGTAATCTTTGCTGAAAATAATAAAAGAAGAAGTTGCCATTGCCCCGTGGTTTTTCCTGCACATTGCAGGTTTCCATGTAAAATCTCTGTGTCACTTGTGTTATTGTTTTCGTGTTCTATATTTTTGTTATTGTGCTTCCTCTTGCAGGTGTGGAATCTTGGAGTTTTTCCTAACATATCTTTCCATGTTTGCTGATTTAGTATATTTCAAAGGTTTGCAGATAAATTGTGGAAAGATTATATTTTGAAAATATTGTAATCTGAACCCTATTTTGAAAGAAATTCGAAAAATAAAATTGCTAGTTATTTCCTGTTTCTTGGAGTTGTATTTTCTGATTTTAAAAAACAGTATAGTGTCCCAAATATTAAAATATCAGAACAAGGGGGGGACACTACAATGGTATCAGAGCTGGTTTTTTTTCTGCCAGCCTGTTGGGTAGTTCGAAGACAAATTTCTGGTTTATCAAGATTGTGAAGTTGCAGAAATTAGAGGATTTGTGTTCACAAGCAACATTTGGAGAAATTTCAGAGTTTTACAGCGTAGATAATTTCAAGGTTTTTTTTTAGAGACATCGATTAAATTTGCAAAATATATATTCAGAGTGTTGTGCAGTTTGATTTAAGGGCTATTTGCTGGCATTATTATTATTGGGAGTTCGTGTGAGATTTCCTTTGATGCCGTCAAAGATGGATTTTTTTACAAAGAGCCGATGATTATTTTTTAGAACATTCAGGGGCCGTAAATGTTATTTTTCTGGCAAAAGCTCATTCAACGACATGGATATTAAGGATTATTAATTGATGACAAAGAGAGGGATTTTGTGCATTATTTACGAAACAGAGCAACGCCAGTTGAAGGAAACATAACGGCATCGCAATTTTCATTCATACAGCTGCATGTAATAAATATAGATTGTCACGGGATAAATTGAGGATAAAATGAAGGTGGATTCCGGTGAAGGGATTTTTATCAGTTGAGGGTTTTGTGATATTGTCCTTCTTCAGCTCTCTCAGCCAGTATTTTTGTTGTAGTGTCCAGAGTCCAGAGATGAATAATCCAATAACATATTGCCCGCGTTCAGGGATGTACAGGCAGTTTCCTACTTTCCTTCCGAAGGTACCTGTGAGGTCACTTGATGATGAGTTCAGTGTGAAAATTGAAAAAGCTCTGAATGAATTTAAGCAAAATTTTATGGCATACCAGAAAAATCTAACAACTTTGTTAGAGCATCCTAAGTGGTTGAGACCACACTCATCAACTGAAGTAAAATCTGGAACAGATGAGCTTGCTGCCCCAGAAAGGTTGGAAAAGCAGTTGACAGAAAAGGAAGTTGATTCTTATGGTTCACAGGTTGCAGGTCTTCCGCGAATCAGCAAGAATCAGCTTAGGAAAGAGCAACGTTGTTTCACATGTCAAGAGGCTTGGACTCTTGGTCACATCTGTGGAAACAACAAACACAGTGACTTATTGCAGCCAAATCAAGTTGAGGACAGTAGTGAAGTTGAGACCCTTGAGTTTGGAAAAAATGCCTTTTTCAGGAATCATGCATAACAGGGAACCAGGATGATTTTAGTGATGATGAAAAAGACAGAACAACAGTTGTGGATTTGCATTCAAAACAATCTAGTGAGGATTGTGAGACCTTTGATATGAGGTATGATGAATCTTGCATTTTTTCTAGCAGCAGTTCATTAATGCATGAGGAAGTCTTGCATAATGAAGTTTCCGTAGATCCCATATTCGATGAGGAAATGAATATGAGTGAAGATGATTCTTCGCTGAAGACAGAAAAGGAAAGAATCAAGAGATTGTTGGATGGTGATTTCTCCAAGGAGTTGGAGACTACTGCAGATTTAGAGGAAGAAGTTGCTACTGTTGATGATTTTCCTTTTGGGCATAGTGCTGACCTAGTTGAGGAGTCACTCAAAGATCGGATTGTAATCATGCCTTCTATGGAAGAACAGAAAGTCAAAATTGATGAAGATGAAATTAATTCATCATGTGTTTCAGCAATTGGAGAAGTATGCTTTGGTCTTCAAGATGATGGTGAGCACGCTGATTTTGATGTTGATAAATCAGCTATTGATGCAGTTGTTGATTCAGAGTCTGAGCACGGATCTGTCCTAACTTCAGAGCATGAAGTTGGAAAGTACAGTGTTGTGAAGGGTGCTGATTTTGATCATTGTGCATGGGATAGCAAATCTGAAAATTTGTTGTGTGATGCTGATTCCAATTCATTACAAAGTTGGAAGGGCCAGTTGCAGGTCACAGAAGAGCAAATTGTTCAAACATTAACTCACTTGGATAGCACACATGAGGTTGTCGATTGCCTCTTTCAGGCAGCCCAGCTCGGGGAGAGACAGAAGTTGACAGTTGGAGCTACTGTTACCGATTTGCAGGCTATCAAGCAGGCATTAGAGGTGATAAAATCTGATTATTTGAGGTTGCTATCCGACAGGGATCAAGCCTTACAGTTTGCAGATAAGACCTTCCAAGAACTCAAAGAGAAAGAGGAGGTAATTGATGAACTTAACCTCGAATTAAGTTTAGCTCATCTCTCCCTGCATAAATCAGAAAATAGAGGTAATCTTCAATCAGCAGGTAATCCTCTTTTTGGGTGGGATGCGGAGTCCACTTTTGATAACCCACTCTTTGAATTGGGTAATGAAGCACTTCCTGATTTCAGTGATGATGATTCCACAATCACTCAGGTGGAGCAGTATGAGTATGATCAGGGTGAAGAGCCTACTTTTGCAGATGCTCATTCATCATTTGGTGATGTGGATGATGATACACCTCTTGATTCTTGTCCTGATAATAAGAGTCATAATTCAGAGGATTGTTCAGAGCTTCACAGGGTTTTAGTTGGTGAAGTTCATATGGACGGTATTGTGAGGTATGTACATCATTTTGATTTCAGCCCTCTTATAGATGAGTGGACCATGTTTTTGATGACGCATAGTAGTGAGCCGGAAGACTGTTTTGATAGACTTCATACTTCACTTGGCTATGGGTTACCCCATTCGTCAGAAGGAAAATTGGATTTTTGCAGAGATAGCAATGGATTTTATGCAGGAAAGGAATTGTGGCCGAACAATATTCCACCTATGTGCAGGTTAGCCCAGCGGTATTCTTCAGGTAGTGGGAATGTCAAATTCCCTATTGGTCCTGGTTATCTAGGAGTGTCTATGAGGGAGTGGAAGACACTCGTTGGCCCAAGGAGCAATACTGGTGATAGAATATGGATATGGGATCCAAGAGAGATTACAGATGTCGACTGTACAGTGGTGCCATGGCAGGGGGATTTTCATGTTTCAGATTCCGGTTCTCACAAGGATTGCAGCTTGGATGGTTATGATGGATTCATTACCGAGTTATTGGTGAGGCTAGTTCAGCTGAGGCACATGGACTCTACAGTTATGATCAGAGTGACGCGGCGTCAGCATGGTGATGCTCACATGATATTGGTTTGGGACCCCGGGAATCTACTTGATTTCAACGATGGATCATTTTTCAGTTTAGTGACGGAGTCTGGGAGAGTTGTCAGCTTTAGCAGATTCAGATGGATGACAGGGGTTACCAGCTTTGTCAGTTCTTGTGGTGGCAGTTGGTGGTTGTGTCATTGTCATGGGACATTCATCAGGTTTGTTTGGGATCCTGGTATTTTCATTGACGACAACCAGGAATTTTCAGTTGATTGGGATATTCATGAGCATTGCTTGAGGACAAGCAATCTTTGGGAAGGGTGGACTGTAATGTCCCCTTTCTGAGCAGTTAGTTAGATGCAATGGTTTAGCCTACTCACGGGTTCCCGTAGGCTAGGGCAGATTGCAGGGGAGCCTAACTGGAGTTCTGGGAGCGGATAATTGAGCGAAATGGGTATTCGAATCCACTCTCAGATGTTGAATCGGATGGACAGAGCCTTGACTTACTATTTTTAGTAAGTTAGTTTTTAGGGTTTTTGGTCGAGCAGACATTGGAATTATATTCTTCAACGAAATGGGTACTCATAACAGGTTTCATTTGGTCAATCGGTTCGTTGGAGGTCGGAGATTTTAATGCCCGAAGGTTTGGCTATGTGAAAAGTAAATATACCTTAGAGTTGGAGGAAGCCAGACGAAAAGTGAAATATTAATTATTTTTATATAGTCAAACTTTATGATATTAAAGAACTTAAAGGGAAGTCACTTAAAAGTGAAATATATTATATAAGTGACTAATTTTTGGAGCAAAAAGGGATATTATAATATTTTATATTATGTGCAACCCTAATTAGGACATTGCATCCTGTGGGTTATAAAAGGGCATTGAGAGCTTCATTTGATATATTCTGGATTTTGGTTATTTTCTCTGGAGTTTGAGGCCAGTGGCTGAGACTTCTTCTCCGAAGGGGCGGAAACCCCAATGGTGTGGCTGAGGACGAAACCCCTCATATTTTTGGAGTTGGACGGAACCCCAGTTCTCTGTTGGTGAATTCACACAAGATTCACACTTGGAGCTATATCAGTTTTCAGAGGTATCTTTCCATGTTTGCTGATTTAGTATATTTCAAGGGTTTGCAGATATATTGTGGAAAGATTATATTTTGAAAATATTGTAATTTGAACCCTATTTTGAAAGAAATTTGAAAAATAAAATTGCTAGTTATTTCCTGTTTCTTGGAGTTGTATTTTCTGATTTTAAGAAACAGTATAGTGTCCCAAATATTAAAAATATCAGAACAGGGGGGGGCCACTACAATAGGTCCATTGAGATTCGACTATCACATATCTAACAACTGCCAAGAATGTATTTTCTTTGAGGCACACACTATTGAGCACATCCTATGAAGAGGAAGAAACTTGAAGAAAGATAAAACATTGACATTGAAGACAAAACTTATGTTAGATGCTGGCAAAGATGCACCAATGCATACAAAAGGCATCATTAAAGAAATACTTGCACTGAAGTAAAACCCTATCAGTAATCAGGTTTAAGCTTGTTTTGTGCAAATTTCTTTGTATATTAAAGCATTGTAGTTAGCAGTTAGTTATACTAACTTAAAATAGTAGGTAATGCACCAAAACTTTTGTTGCCCATTCCCAACTATCGAAATAGAACAATTACTTTTCCTAGAAGACTAAACTCAATATACATCTCAAGTTTGAAGACTTATGGGACATCATTGTGGGAACAAACAAGAGTCAAGCAACAAACCCCAATGAGCAGCAAAAGTTTGATAAAGGAGATCAAAAAGCTAGATTGATCATCATGTTTAGTATATCTAATGAGATACACCCACAAAGGGGTATCCTATCTTGTAACATATTTGTATGAAACTAACCGTTCCTCAAAAGTTATTCTTCGACTCAATTGCTTGGCACATGGGAGCCAATGCTACCATATGCAAACTCAAATCCTTGATAGGTTGATGAGAACGGTCACAAGCAATTAAACGAAACAGCTATCAAAAGCCAAGGCAAAGAAGGAAAAAAGCGAGAGCAAGACCATAAGAGAGATGAAGATCAGGGGTTGAGGCGTAAAGAGTTGAACGATCGTTAAATAAATGCAAGAAATGGTCAAAAGAGCTCCTTATAGAGCAAGACCAGAAAAATTGATGCATTCTGAGAAGAAGTTGCAAACCTTGACTCACAACTCTATGCCAAGAAGGATGAGGTAGAGTAGCATGGAGATCATAGGTGAAGTTCTACAAGATAGCTAGAGACCTTGATAAGCACTATGTTGAAGCTTGTCATCAACTTAGAGAGCTTGGGGAAGGGAGCTCTTCAACACCAATATTGCCGACTTCTACATTGGTCACAACCACTACTCCCATGTTAGGAGCCCATCATGACACTATGATGTAATAACCCTTGCTTAACGTGGGGGACATCCATGATAATGTTTTGTAATAGTTTGTGGCATTAGAAGCGCCTAGACAAGTGGCACCATTATATGTATCTGTTATCAAGAATGTAACTGTTTTGTTGGTAGAAGATTCTAGCTCGGGTGGTATTTTGCATGTAAGCCAACCTTGAGCATTAGGTAGAGAGATGAAGTCTTTAAAATTGCTATGGGCAGAAATGAATATATCTGTTTCCATAATTGAATGGAAGTATTGGAGGTTTCCCCCTTGAAGTGGCTTGCGATTCTGTGTTAATTTGTGAGATTGCTTCATTTCTACACTTACATTTTATATTGCAATATCTTATGTTTCAAGTGTTTATGTTTATTTGCAATACTTTGTGAATGTGTTGATTTTTATGAGAAGGTTCCTAACAAGTGGTATCAGGGCACTTTCCAAGGCCGTGTTTTGCTGCGACTGCGGCAATTTTTGCCATTCCGACTGTTAGGTATAAGATTTCATGTTTTTGTTTTTCGCCAATTTCCTTATTAAAAAGAAAAAAAATCCAACATTTGTTTTTTGCATTACTTTATTAGGTTAGAAACCCTATGCCGAGGGTTTTAAAATATCACGGAGGAGCTATCGTTATTGGCTAAGCTAGATTGTTCGTAAAGCATCTAGTAAAGTGAGGGGCGATCAGACTCCGATACCCAGGCCTCAAACAACATCCGTCAACGAAATTGAGCTCCCACGTATCTTCGAGTATATCGAGAGACCCCCTAGGATTAGGAGAAAACTTTAGCCCTTAATAAGATTTTCAGCCTTGTATTATCCATAGTACATCGAACACAACATCCAAAAATATCACCCTCCTATATTGTTAGAGAGGTAGGTAGTGTGCTCAAGGGTATGCGTGGAATCCTCCTTGAGTAGTGGCCTAAAATATTGGTTCGAGCACTATCGTTCGTCATTGCGGTATAACAGAGGGTCTATGGACAGTATATACACCCTGGCTTAGAGTACCCTATTGTGTTGAATATTAAACCTGCAACAAAATCCTATTTCTATTGAATATTAAACCTGTAACCATCACCCTTCCACAAAAAATGAGCATACGGAGAAGACATCCCTATTCCAAAATTATTGTATGAAAATAGATAAAAGAAATTGCAGAGGAACATAACAACCAAGACAGAAACAGTTAGATTTAGAACAATGAGAACAAAGTCGTTAGTGTCAATAATAGTCGGGAATATTCAATCATAATCAATACCAATCAATACAAAGTTGTTAGTTGTCAATGTCAGTAACAATTGCCTGTGCCGGTCAAAATTCATAACAGACAAGGACTAGTTTGAGACAGAGTCAGACCAGACAATTGACAGAGCAGTGTCAGGATTGCTTGAACAGTGTCAGTAGTCAAAACAGACAGTACAGAGTATCATAAGAGGTTGGTCGACAAGAAACCAATTTTCTAAGAAAACCAAGCCTCCAGGAGGAAAACCGACAACACTCAAAGACAGCACCCCCATTAAAAAAATACAAAAGTGTTGTGGTATATAGCTCATTGCGACCGTCTCGTCGAGTTGATCAATTTGGTATATACCCTCCATGCACTTTTTTGAGGGTGCCGAAACACGTCATCGTGGGACTAGTCCATTACGTTTGCCTTTTCGAGCTGATCATGTTGATATAAAGCACCCAAACCATTTTTTGGGCTCCTTAAAATCAAATTTCTATTTTTAGTATCACCAACAAGTCATAACTCTTGGAACATGGCTTCAAGTACTCACGAACAACAAAAGCAACAAGAATTAGAGGCAAAAATTACTATGCACGTGGATTATTTGGGAAAACAGTCAGGGACCCAGTTAAGCAAAAGCTTAAACCAGTTAAGGACATAACTCGAAATTTTCCAGGAATCTGTGAATTTTGCCGCCAAAACATAGAAGGAAATGAAGACAAAATTAAAAGAAAAACTTGAAGAATGGGACAATTATTTCTCTACTGATTCCCTCACACATGACAGATTGAGTCATCATGATCAAAAGGATGAAGGTATGAGTCACCATCAACGAAACGTACACAATAACAATGGATTTAAGCTACCCAAATTAGACTTCCCAAAATTTGATGGAAAGGATCCTGAGGGGTGGATTTGTAAGGCAGAACAATATTTCAGTCTTCATAATGTCCCACACTACATGTGTTTGACGATTGCCTCTTTCAATTTTGAATCAGATGCATTACATTGGTTTCAATGGCTTAGGAAGGCCTATCCTGATCTTACTTGGCATGAATTTGAGCAACACATACTCACTCGCTTTGGTCCTAGTGAGTTTGAAGATTTTACAGGAGCCCTTTCTAAACTCTAACAAACTTCAACCGTTCGAGGTTATCAAACTCGATTTGAAAAACTGGCCAATCATACCACTGGTTTGAATGTCGACTTCTTTCAAAGTTGTTTTGTGAGTGGTCTGAAGGATGACATTAAGGCTGAGGTTAAAATGTTGAGGCCCCAAACATTACAACAAGCAATATCTTTGGCTAGATTGGCAAAAGAAAAATTCAAGGCTCAAGGATGCACCTCCAAATTTCCTCAATCGCGGCCACCCTTTCCATCTAAGCCTACACCAAATCCTACCAATAAATCTCCAACCATCAAAAAACTGACTCGCAAGGAGATGGAGAATAGAAGGGCCCAAGGGCTATGCTATAATTGTGATGAAAAGTATTCCCCAGGGCATAAGTGTGTGTGCCAAAAATTGTATCTGCTTGATATGGATGAGGCACCCACTACAGAATCTTTAGAGGAAGAAGAGGATCAACAAGAGGCAAAAACCACAAAACAAACAAAAGTTCCAGAGGAATCCCTATCGGAAATCTCAATGCATGCTTTAGCAAGAATATCAAGTCCCCAAACAATGAAAGTGATTGGATACTTCAAGGGACAAAGGGTCATCATTCTTATGGACTTTGGCAGCACACATAACTTTATTGATCCACGTGTGGCCAAATAGGGAAACTGTTACATTACTACGTGCAATTCGAGGCACCCTACCATGCAAAGGAAAGTGTTCTAATGTCAAACTCCAAATTGGGGAATATAATCTCAAGACAGACATGTTTGTCCAGTTATATGCGATTTGTTTGAGTTGTGGATGAAATTTAGTCAACAGGGGACCAAATACATTTTACGTGGCATGAAAGTTGGTGCTGCTCAGTTTATTTCCACCCATAATATGGAAAAATTATTAAAAAAGTCCTCTCATGGAGTGGTGGCACAAATTTTTGCTATCGATGCTTCCGAGGAAGGGGAAAGAGACCATCCAGTGCAATTGCAAGGTTTATTGAACAAATATGCTCAAGTTTTTGAGGAACCCAAGGGACTACCTCCTCATCGCTCTCATGACCATGCAATTCAACTTTTTCTTGGTAGTCTTCCCCCAAATGTCCGTCCCTATCGGTATCCTTATGCTCAAAAATCTGAAATTGAGAAAATAGTTCAAGAGCTTCGTGTTGCAAGGGTTATCCATCCTAGTGTTAGTCCCTATTCTTCTTCGGTGTTGTTAGTACGGAAAAAGGATGCATCTTGGCGTATGTGTGTGGATAAATTCCCTATTAAAGATAAATTCCCTATTCTAGTGATTGATGAATTGCTTGATACATGTTGTAAGTCATTGGTGACCGTATCTCATTGGGAGACATTTTTCCATCAAGATTGATCATCAAAGTCTCAAATACTTCTTAGAACAAAGGGTGGCCACACCAAAACAACAAAAATAGGTTTCTAAATTGTTGGGTTATGACTATGACATCACCTATAAGAGGGGTAAGGAGAACGTGATGGTAGATGCTTTGTTCTGACTCCATGAAGAACAAGAAATGCTACATGCTATATCCACACCACTTCCTCAATGGATTCATCATCTCAGGGAAGAATTGATCAAGGACTCCTCTTTGCAAATTTTAGTCCACAAAATCCAAGCCGATCCTCATTCATGCCCTGGCTATACTTGGGATGGTCAAGATTTATGTGATCGTCTTGTGGTGCCCCCACATTCACAAATAAAGGACGTCATCCTAGAAGAGATGAATGCGTCCCCAATAGTTGACCATTCAAGGTTTCTCAAAACCTATACAAGGACCAAGCATACCTTCTTCTGGAAAGGAATGAAAAAAGATATTCATACTTATGTGGCTAAATGTGATCGCTGCCAACATATGAAAGGTGAAAATATGTGTTCCCCTGGTACCCTTCAACCATTGTCAATTCCTGCACAAGTATGGACAAATATCTCTATGGAAAATAGGGTTACCTAAATCTGGCGGAAAATAGGTTATTCTAGTGGTGATGGATCATCTTACGAAGTATGCTCATTTATGTTCCATATCCCACCCTTACACCGCCTTCGTTGTTGCTCAAATCTTCCTAGACTCCATCTTTCGTCTCCATGGAATGCCTAAATCCATTGTCTCTGATAGGGATCCTACCTTCACCAGTCATTTTTGGTAGGAATTGCTCAAGCTGCAATGAACCCAGCTCAAGATGAGTCCGGCTTATCATCCTCAAACTGATGGCCAAACTGAAATTGTAAATAAATGCTTGGAAACATATCTTCGTTGCTTCACCTCCGAACATCCTACACACTAGGCCAAGTGGCTTCCTTTGGCCAAATGGTGGTATAACACAACATATCACACTGCTACTAAGGTGAGCCCATTTGAAGCAGTCTATGGTCATCCTCCACCAACACCATCCTCTTACATTCTAGGCAGTTCCAAGGTTCAAGCTATGGATTCCACTCTTCGTCAACGTGATTCCATTCTTTGCCAACTTAAGGTCAATCTGGACTTGGCTCAAAATTGTATGAAACAACAAGTTGATCAACACCACTCTAAACGTAGCTTTGAAGTCGGGGACATGGTTTTTCTTTGCTTAAAGCCATATAAATAGTCCTCTCTCCAGTTTCATGGTTGTCAAAAACTTGCTGCAAAATATTATGGTCCATATCAAGTATTACAAAGGATCGGGTCGACAACCTACAAATTGGCCCTTCCGACCACTTCCAAAATTCATCCAATCTTCCATGTTTCCTCTCTCAAGCAAGTTGTCGACAACAAAGTCCAAGTGCAGTCCACACTACCAGAGTTGGATGATGAAGGCTCCATCATTCTTGAACCTGAATGCATTCTAGACCAAAGATCGCATACCCTTCGCCATTTGTGTCATCACCGATGCTCTTGTCCAATGGCATGGCTTACCACCTGAAGATGCTACGTGGGAACCCCTTCAACAGCTTCAGCAGCAATTTCCTCATCTTCAGCTTTGAGGACAAAGCTTTTCGAAGGGGAAGGGCATGTTAGGACCCCATCCTAACACTATGATGTAATAACCCTTGCTTAATGTGGGGGACATCCATGATAATGTTTTGTAATATTTTGTAATAGTTTGTGGCATTAGAAGCGCCTAGACAAGTGGCGCCATTATATGTATCTATTATCAAGAATGTAATTGTTTTGTTGGTAGAAGATTCTAGCTCGGATGGCATTTTGCATGTAAGTCAACTTTGAGCGTTAGGTAGAGAGATGAAGTCTTTAAAACTGCGAGGGGTAGGAATGAATTTATCTTTTTGCATAATTGAATGAAAGTATTGAAGGAGGTTGCCCCCTCGAAGTGGCCTGTGATTCTGTGTTACTTTGTGAGATTGTTTCATTTTTGCACTTATATTTTATATTGCAATATCTTATGTTTCATGCATTTATGTTTATTTGCAATATTTTGTGAATGTGCTGATTTTAATGAGAAGGTTCCTAACATCCCACCACTATTGTTACCGTGACATTAATCTCGATTGCACTTGTTTGTACGCTACAAATCATTGAGTGGTGTAGCTGTAAGCCATAATTTGAGTCATGAGTCTTAGTTTTGGTTATAATATTTTTGTATGCCTTGTATTTAGTATAGATGAAATAAATAGCATAACACACACTTGATTAGTGACATTTATTAGTAATGGGTACATTTTCATTTGTCGTTAGGCACTACAACCCCTTCACCCACAACTATATGTACCTTGGTCAACATTGTATGAGTGTTCTCTTCGATTCTCCTTGGTTGTCATAGTGTATATGAATGGAGAATTATATGAATAAAGACTCGTGCTTTGAACATTCATTGTTTGTGTACTTGTATGTTTGAATTTTTATGAGTTGATCTTTCTTTGCATTGTTTTAGTTGGGATACTTTTTGTATGCTATGTTTTTGGCATCACCTTCTATTCGAATTTGGTTAGACATCTAAGAAAATGATGAATAGCAGTCCAATCAAGCAATTGCTTTGAGAGGTAAGTAATGACAATGGTGGGGAGATCAACCCACAAGGACATCCAAAAGGATCACAAAACAAAATGCATGAAGACAAAAGGCATTATGACTAAGCCATATGGCATCCATAAGAAATCACATAGAAGCATAATTAGTTGGCATAAATTAAAAAAGGCCAAGTGACAAAGACCCAACAAGTTGCTATAACAAGGCCTCATCTTTTATCCATAATGCCCTCAAACAAAGTCAAAATTGGATGAAACTTCAAAAGAGGTGGTTGGCATCAATAAAAACACTTAAAACTAATTCCTACTAACCCCCGAAACACATTGAAGAAATCATATGTCGATTATTGTCTAGTCAAGAAAAGTCAAATAATGATTCTTTTCCTAGGTCAAATAGAATTCAAACCTATTGCCCACAAGAACGTAACCCTTACACTCAATACCCATGGGTACTTGTTCACCCATCTCCACCCATGTGGATGCATCCCCTTAATTTCTTCCCCATGGAATTTCAACTGTAGTTCTTGTTGTTCATATAGCCCTACAAATAGGTATGAACCTCATTCTTTTAGCTAAAACTTGACATCCTTGCATAAATGATTGAAGAAATGAACTCTATGCTTCTAAATTTGTAATTTTTCTCTCTTTACATTCTTTATAATTGTCCCCTTTTTCCAAAGATTTCGAGTTATTTCCACACATACCCTTTTCACGTCCCCATGTTTCCGCATCCCCTTTAAATGAGGACTTTGGTGAAACATAGATTCAAAGGATCATTTATTGTATAGGCTTTATATCAAAACCTTTTTCTTTAACCCTTCAAAATAGCAAAGTTCAATCTGTTCTGTACTCAATTTCTTGGTCATACAACCTTGAAATGAGCCAAAATATTTGTTGTATATTCTTAGCATCACGACCCCCATATGTATCAAAACTCAGCCCACAATTCATCCATTTGGGCCTCCAAATGATCAAAAAATAGTCCCACCTAGGAGCTGGCAATGTGTGGATTGAAGTGGCATGAGTAAGGTGTCCAAAAAAAAAAAAGAGAGAACAAGTATCAAGAGGAAAATGAGCGTAGATACATGTGTCACATCACCCTTAAGCACCCCCACACCTTAAATAGACTCTAGCGATCTAAAAGCATTACTTGCTCCCAGATTTGAAAGAGGAGAAAACTAGATTGAACACACTTGGCCAAGACTAGCAAGGAAAGAAAGGCTATCTTGGAACCAAGAATAGGGTAAAAGCAATTTCCAACAAAGAGTCGGAAAGAAGACCACAAAGAGACACTATGTAAAGTTGTAAATGGGAATAATAGATTTAAATCTCAGCCAGAACCCAATTGATGGCAAAATGTTCTTGTATATTCTCTCTTTTGCAAGGAATATTAAGCCTGACTAATTCATCCATGGGTTTTCCCATGCTAAATCAGCAAGAAAGAAGACTAGCAAGTGGATGCAAGTTGTGCAAAGCTTGTTGAGTCCACAAACAATTTCGCAGTAAATACATAGCTAGACACCTCAAATTGAGATAAGTCCTCCACCAAGAAGTGAGTCCAACAAACTTTTCCTTGACAAGGGGTGAAGTGCGTACAGAATAAAATTAATTCAGCTATAAAGGTTGATAATCTAAAACAATGAATGTAAGCTTTGAGGATAAACAAAGGTAACGTGAGATCCATACCAATGGTAAAGTTGACCCTATGAGACATTGTAGGACATGCATCACCATTTGGAAGGCAAATGATAGGCAGATGAAACAAAATGAATGAAAGCATTTTTTTACAACCTTGCAAGGAATTGCATTCTAGCACTTAAAGTTGCCCAACAACAAGTACATGCTTGGAAAGAGCTATAGGAAACCCCCAAAAAAAGAAATCAATTGTTACAAGATGACAATATGATCATCAATGAAATTTACAATACCAAAGAGTAAGACAAGGTCTATTTGATCTTACAATTGATGGCTGAAAGCATTGTCGAGTAAGGTGAATAAGGAACCATTTATCTAGTGAGCAATTGGGAAGTGAGTAAAAACGATAGCCTTAGTTACCAGTCCCATCCATTGTTATATGCTACAAAGGTTCACTTTATTTTAAAGTGCCTTGTCTACAATGTCGTCAGAGAGGTATTATTATTTATGTTGCCCCTCCTAATGTCGTCAGAGGGGTTCTCAAAGCTTGCCCCTCTTGGGCTGCTCCCTCCCCCCTCCTCTCTGTTGGACTACAGCCCTCCCCCCCTCTGTTCTCCCTTTTCTTTTCTTTTCCCTTTCTCTTTGGCCCGTTTGTTAGGTTTCATCTTGTATTTATCTTAGTTCTTTTCTTTGTAGGGCTTTTTAGCCTACTAGCTAGCAGTCATTATTGTCCTTCTTATAGTCCCTTGGGTCTTATTTTGGCCCACCGCGGACATTAATAATCTTTCATTTCATTTTGTGACTCAAGGGGTCACTTTCCACCTTCTTTCATTACCCCAATCAAAGATGCTTGACACTTTTCCTTCATGAGGCGTTTATTGTCAAACACAAATCCCTTCTGAACACTCCTAATTTAACCAAGTTAATTACCTCATTCTTTCAAACGATCTCAAACACAAGGAACTAATCACCCTTTGAGTATGACAATGGCATGCAGCATTAGGGATAGACTTGTGAGACAAAGATCTTCCTTGCAAGTTCTTGACAGACAACTACATTCCTCTCATCCTCAACACAAGCAACACAACCTATCATGAATAGTGCATCATGAACTTTTCAAATATGCCAACCAACATCCCAAGCTTCACAAGCAATTGCATATTACCATATTCCTCTCTAGTTCTTGTCTGTCAACCTTGGATATTAGGAGGGGTTGCAATGGAAGTACACGTCTTGCTTCCATATTAACCAATCGTATCTTCTTAGATATGAGCACCTCACTTGTGTTGGTTATTCATTTTTGCACTAGTCCTTTTGATCTGGAGGATGACTTAAACTCATAGTTATCATATCCAGCAATCATCTTGCTCAAATACTTGCATCCCTGTATTAAATACAGACATTGATACGATACTTTTTGGATACCGTATCAAAATGCATCAATACTGTATCTAGAGGTCTCTGAATACATGCCCCTATTCAGTGCATATCTAATATATCTGAATATGGCCTAAACACATATGGACTTGTATCCATGTCATGAGGTTGAAAGCAGAATACACAATTTTTTGAAAATAAATTATAAACTAAAAACAATGAGAATCATCTTCTTAATAAAAGAAAATATCTTGTTTAAACTTATTTGTGTAAATATTTGTGTTATTTTTTTAATATATAAAATATATATGCATTTTATAATGTTGTGTCCAGTCATACCCATATTAGGGGTCTTGAAAATTTGTTGTATCCGTTTCCATGCAACATAGCTTAAACTCTTTAGTTGTGCTTCATTAACAACTTACTTGTAGTATCCTCCTCTTCTTTTTTTTTTTTTGGTATACTTAATACATTTGTTTTAGGTTTAGCCCCATTTTTCCCTTGAATGTTATTGTTATTTTTCCTCTTTATTTTGCTGGGAGTTTCTTCTTTGGACCCTATACTTCGTATTTTCATATTGCTATACTTACCAATCCCATTGACCTCTCTGTGTTCATTCATGGACATGAATATAATTTCAATTTCAATTTAATCTCTCTTGGGTTCTTCCTGATTGTCATAGGGTAGCTGATTGGATTCTCTTGGATTAGCCTTGATACATTCAATTCTTGCCTACTTCTCTGCACCTTTTTATGTGAGTTGGTCCTCCTTTGCATTGTTTTGGTTAGGAATAATTTCAGCATGTTAGAAACTATTGTGTTTTCATCTAAACGCTAGTGACCCATTTTTGATCACCAACTTTGATAACAAAGCAATATTTACATGCTGATCAACCAAGACAGCATGAGTATAAGATTTCACACACCATCGAAAATTTGGATTGAAAACCTTGAATATCTGGCAAAGAGGCTCCAAATAAAAACTAAGCATGAAGAGTTCCCAATAAAATGGAGAAGAAATCACCCTCAATTTGTCGGAATATGACTCTACACACTAGACACTGAAGTTCCTGAAGTTGCAAGCCAATTCCAAGGTTAAATTCCCCCCCAACGACTTAGTATTAGTAAATACCAAATATTCAAAATTTGTATCAAAAGTACTTTACGATATCTTGATGGCTTGCTTATAGGGACCATGACCTCCACCAAAAATGAAGTGGGCAACACAAAATAAGTAAAAACTTGCAAGATCACCACAGCTGTCTTACAGAGTCGCAGACCACAAGTCCAAAAACATTTCAAGCCCAAAAGTTATTTATTCAAGCACTATTACTAGGAATGATGATGAGACAATTTTCTGTTTGTAATGTTCATATCTTAAAGCAGTGCAAACTCACAACTTTCATATTGAAAAAAAGCTATTTATCCTGAGTTTCAAACATTGTCCTTTATTTCTAATCTTCCATAATTTATTCATTTTCTAGAGGTCCAAATTATGATTGCATTTGAAAACCATTTGTACTGATTTTGTTACCATACATGCAATGCAGTATACAAGCAAGAAACCCAGCTTTAAACACCATAGGAAATCTAACATTCATGTGTTCCCTCTCTTGTAATCTGTTCTAATAAGAATAAAGCCAAGTGAAATATAAATCAAATGAATTCAGATATACATCCTACCATGTAAAATTTTGTTTGCAGCTATACTATCCACTATCCACTGGGGTTTTACAACTGGTAATCCTCTACAAAAAGACCTGCACATTTGCAATATAGTATTTTCAATCAACCAGCCAAAAATAAATAAATAAAATACATCACAAAAATCAAAAAACATGAACAACACTTCCAAAGAAACCTAAAATAGAAAGTTCCCTCAAACTTGTGTTAATATCAACTTCAAATGCAATTAATCAAGCATCTCATACTAAAAAAAACTACCTAAACATGATAACTAAGGCAAAGCTACTACCTTGTCCACCTAAATATTAGCTTCTCATAACAATAAAAGGAGTTTAGATAAGAATATCAATAATTAGCAAGAAACAGTGGATGACTTGCCGTAAATTTTTAATTTTGCTGTCAGGAAGATTGCTACAAATGATATGTGTAACCCTTTCTCTAGAGAAGTAATTTTCGTATCGCCCCCCATATTTTATCATGTAACCGCGTAGCTCCTGAACAATACATGCATCAAAGTAGGATGATTATGTCATTTTTACCAGGTATAAATGATTATAAATATGCTTAAAAAAATAATTAAAAAATGTGCCAAACGAATTATCAAGTACTAATAATGGTTTGAGAATATAACATGGAAAACTTTATTAAAATAGAAAACTTCATTGAGAATAAAAATAATCAAAAAAAATATCAAATGGCATGAGCTCAACCTGTTCAATTCCTAAACTTTGGAGGAGTAGATCCAGGTGCAAGTCTTGCCAAGCAATGCATGCATAATAGCCAAGTTGTTGTAATACCACAATGTGGTGATGATTTAATATGGGTGAGGCCCGTTTCAATCCCATATAACCAATTAAAAAAAAAAAATTATATATATATATTAAAATTTTATATATATTCAAAAAATGCTATCAAATGGCATTAGCTCAACTGGTTAAATTCGTTGACTTAGAAGAAAGAGACGATTTGAATCTTGTCAAACGATACATGCATAATTGTCAAGCTATTGTAATACTACTATGTAGTCCTAACGTAATATGGTGGGACCCATCTCAATCCCATATAAGCCATTAAAAAATATATATTCAAAAAATGTCAAGCTTAGGTGAACTCCAACAACACTTTAAATTTGTTTACTTGTAGATGTCACAACTTAAATACATGATATGCACCATAATACTCAATGTCAGACCATCAATTTTTTGCCATTTGACTTAATAATTACCCTCCCAAATGTTTCATAGCCAAAAATGCGTGAAATTCACTACAGAGTCTATTCAAAAAATGCTATCAAATGGCATTAGCTCAACTAGTTAAATTCCTCGACTTTAAAGAAGGAGACCAATGTTTGAATTTTGCCAAATGATACATGCATAAATGCCAAGCTGTTGTAATACTACGATGTGGTTCTAATGTAACTTGGGTGGGGCCATCTCAGTCCCATATAAGCCATTAAAAAATATATATTCAAAAAATGCCAACCTTAGGTGAACTCCAACAACACTTTACAATTGTTTACTTGTAGATGTCCCAACTTAAACACATAATATGTAACATAATACTCAATGTCAAACAACCATTTTTTTTTCCATTTGACTCAATAATTACCCTCTCAAATGTTTCATAGCCTAAAATGTGTGAAATTCACTACAAAGTCTATTCTTGCAAAAACAAGATGTAACATGGTTTGGAAACCTGGGAGATAAAATAGAGCACTTTGGTGTCCCCATTGTTTCCTAGGCAATAGGGAAAGAAAGAAATAAAAAATAAAATAAAATAATTCGAGATAACAGCTCATCTCTGAACATATGCTTATTAATATTGAGTAGTGTTAGCAGAAGTGGGTTGCACTAAAAATGAACCTCATCCTCAAAGCAAATCTCTAGTTGGCAAATATTCTTCAGTCCAACAAATCCAAGGAAAAGGAGAGGATACCCACTCAATGGAAGCCCCAGCTCCTGAGAATGATAAAACTTAATTTCCACGATGTACCAAAAAATAATCCAAACCTAGCCAATCCGGGTAGCATTTTTAGAAATGAGGATGGTTCAGTAATTTGTGTCTTTGGGTCAAACAAGCCCATTGAAACTAACACCAAAGCAACATGTTAGCCATTCATCCACAAAATGAAATTGGCCCATGCAAAAAGGATACACAAAAGTTGATTGAGGAACTAAAAGAAAAAAAAAAATCATTCTGTAATGTTCCCGTTTTGCCTCACTTTGGATCAATAAAAAAAAAATTTGTATCTGTCCCACATTGGTTGTGAGGATTAGACTTTAGCAAGTCTCTAGTATAAATGCAAACTACTCTCCCTTAAAGAGAACATCTTGGGCATTGGTACAAACTTCTACCACAATTCAGAGAAGTTAGGCGTGCACCCACGGTTAAGGTTCAATAACTACAATCTGGTTTTGAAAACTACATTTTGGTTTTGAGAATAGATCACTCTTTGGTATTTGTTTCCATAAATTTGAAGAAATATAGAAGAGTCTTTCATTCCTGGCAAATTCTTCCATTACTGTTCACTATTACCATTTCCATTACTGTTTACTGTTTCCCTTGCTGTTTTAAAAACCGCATGCATCGAAGACGAGAGAATCCCTCTCCAAATCTGGAAAAAGACAAAACCCTTTTTCTGGCATGTGACAGTAACCTTTCTTTAGCAAGAATTGCAAGGTCAAATCAAGTTTTGGAAAGGGAATTATATGAAAATAATGAATTTTGCACGAGGCAATGAATCGAAGGTCAAATTTGCAATCTGCTGCTGTCTTTTCTGACTTTTTGTCCCCCAGATAGAAACTATTTTTCATAATTAATGTTGGGGCAGGGTGCCCTTCAAACCCCTTAGCCCCCCCAATTTATATTATCAAAAAAAAATCGTGTAAAAATGTGAGAATTAAGAGGGATTAAACCTTGAACTTGAACTGTTCTATTCATCATATAGTACCCAATATTTGAATTCCAATTAAAAGCAAGAGAATTGTCTTTAACAAAACATGTAATAGGTCCATGTAATAACCCTAACTCAGCAAACTAGGGTTTAAACAAATAAAAATCAGATTTCTGCAAAATAGATCAGATCTGCAATTACCACTCAGAAATTACTCCATAAACCCTCAAAAATGGATGTTCCAGCCAAACAGATTTTTTATTAATTTTCTGGATGTGCAAACAGGCCAAACAACTATCCAACACAAATCAACCCTCAAAACTGGCTAGAAAAATCCCCAAAGCTGGGCGATCCTCCTATGAGGGCAAAACAGGTCACAAAACATGCACAAATGGCCTCCCAAAGCTGGATGACCCACTCCCAGACTCCAACACACCAAAATCTGCAACACAATTGTGAATCCTGAGATAGATCCACCCAATCTCGAATCAAGAACAAGGGCACATCACATTGCCTACAAGATTGGCTATTTTTGAAGACTAAAGGCACACCACCTAAGCAGCAAAAGGTGAGGAAGGGTTCAGCCCTCTCTCTTACAATTCACAAGATGAACATGACATAATGAAACCCTAGAAGTGACTTTCCAAGCCTATATACCTAGTCGTCCCGCTAGAGGCTTCTAATTATTCATTAAGTGAGGGTTACAACAACATTAATCCCCAACACTTAATTTTTATTACATAAAACACCTATTAGCCTAGCAAAAAGGGGACGTGTCACTTCCTTGTCCACAAATGACAAAAATAAAACATTACAATGTGTGGAGTCCACATAGTCTTCAAAATGAGACATTACAATCCACCTTACAAGAGAAACTATTGCAGCAGTCATGAGCTCATCCAAAGACAAACGCATGTTGAAAACCATACAATTATATCAGCAATACTTGTATCAGATTGGTCCCATAGATTTTTTTTTTTTTAAGTCTCATGGACATTAACACAATCATTTCATTCCATACATCATTGTAGAAGACATGCAACCGAGTGGGATGTTTATTTAATTTTCTAGCCAAATGACTTACAATAGTTTCTTATGAACTGCCTAAATGCCTCCAAATTGGCCAAGCAATGGCCCTTCCATGGAACTCCTTTTTCTTCGCTTCTTTTTTTTTTGGAGCTACACATTTATGACTTGCAAAAGCCTTTTGCTCCTTGCTGGTGAAATGCACTTGAGGAGTCCGGCAAACTGAAATACTACAGAAAATCTGGATCACTTTTCTCTAGTTGCATTTAAGTATATTTCCTGTGTTAAGACTAATCATATTGAGGCCATACTTATGCGATTTATTCCAAAACAATCACTTCGTCTGTTTGGAAATGAACTTAGCCTTCCATGACTTCAAGTGAGGAACATGCCAAACAAGACAACATTTGTTCTCATACACCACTAATCTGGCAAGGAAGATCTCATTGCTCGAGTTCTTCTTGGATTTTAAGTTTTCAGCCTTTGCTTCATGGTCCTGTGTGCTCCCCTCCTAAGTTCTAATCATCTACGTTGAAAAGATCTTTGTACTTCATATTATCCATAGCAACCTTTTTTATGATTCTTGATTAAAATCCCACATTTTGTACTACCAACGATCTTTCTGAATTTAACAAGCTCATCTATTATGCCATTGTCAGCTCCTTCACCTTTTTGTTCAAATTTGTCCATCCCCTATTAAGGACAGAAGCATACAACACATGATTCCAGATATGAACATCCTAGGCAAATACACAACTGTGAATTTCATAATGTACTACCATCTCAATTAAGCTTGCAGCCAGTCACCTGTAGCAACGGTTTATCTAACCATTCTTCTCCATGATAAAAAAACATTATAAAATGGGACCTCAATGGCACTCTTGTTATAACTAACTCAATAGCTCCTATGGCCTTAATTCCTTATTTTTTTTGTGTACACTAGTGTTGTTTATGCTAGCATTGAATGAAAGTTTGCAGTCTGACAAAATTTATAGTGGTCATGTATAAAATATCTCTCGAACAGTTACTTTCTAAAATTTGAATTTCACCAAAACGAAGATTAACACCACAATTGGCTAAATTACCTACTAACTGAAATTTCCAAAATACCGCCTCCAAAAAAAAGTTGATGCATTCGAAATAATACTATTTTTTATCCAATCCCCACATCCATTTTACTTGATAGCTTTAATAATAATTTGTGAATCCAACTGAAATATATTTCCATACTTCTATGACAATCTGGACCCCTGTAAGAATTGCCCTAGCCTCTGCATAGTTATTAGTTGAAGTTCCATATGAGTTTGTGTAATTGAGGAGAATTTTGCCTTCATTATTCCGGAAAATACCACCTCCACCAGTTCTTCCCAGATTTCCTTTGAAAACACCATCAAAATTTATTTTGATCAATCCAACTTCTGGATATTTCCTTTTTACCATAGATCAACAGATATCTTTTGTGTTAACTCCATTGTCACAGTGACCCTTGAACATAAGTGCTCAAGGAAAGTTATTGAGATGGTATTTTAATATTTACTATATATTTTCTCCATTTTGGCAGGTAGGCTCCCAAAAAACTAGATATACTTTTGACTGAAAGAAATTAATGTGCAAGATCGAATAGTATTGGTCAAATGCAATGTATACCGGATACCCTGTAAGATACCAGCAGCTGAAGTATCTAACAAACATTCTTCCAAAAGAGAAAAAAAAGGAGGCTTCATCCTGCTAAAAAAAATAGAGAATGCTTTAATATAAAGAGTTAAATGTTTTCCAAGAAGCATAGACCCAAAAATCGCGAATAACACTAAAAAGGAGTAAAAACTACGAAGCTGGAGCAGGATACAATCTAAACTTTTAAAACTATCCCAACAACCAAAAAAGCACTGGTAGACAATTGAGTTACGCTACTATGTATTAAAACCAAACTCAATTTTCAAATTATGCTAAAGAATTGCAAATTCCCCACAACCAATACATCAACGTTTCTAAAATCAAATACACAACCATAGCTCAAATTAACATTTTTTTGTATTGACTACTCTAGAAGCCTATAACATAACTGCCTTTTATTCTTTGTTTTAATGAGTGAACATAAACCATCCCTTTGATTCAGGAAAGAATAAAACTACATTAAACTGGCAGAGACAAAGAAAACCTGATTTGATGGTATAGTAAATCCGTCAACAAATATGGAAATACCACTAAATAACCCATTGGAATTTTTTTGGAGCCTGAAGCATTTCCAAATACTGACACCGAATCAGTGTTGGCATCACTGCATACATCAGAAAATAGTTAAAATAAACTCCACAAAAAACAAATGGCTGAAATTTTAAAAATTATAAGAGAATTATAACATATTATGTTCGGCCCTACATGAGAAAACTGTTTTCTGCTTCTGACTCGAATTGGAGCCTGAGCTTCCGGTTCTTCTCAGACATATAACTGCCATGAAAATAACAATATTGATTAAACTTATGGTAAAAATAATAATAATAACCATTGTTTTAATCCTATATTTTGGTTTTCATAATAAAACTGTACTTTTGAATCTTATTGACCTACTTGAACCACTAGTCAGTCTCAATTAATATGATTTCTTTCTTTTCTTTATACCTTTCTAAATATACTAATAGGCAATACAAGATTGCATAAAACTAATAAAAAATAAAGTGAAATAACACATAGGGTTTGGAGTAAGTGGTTGGGAGCAAAGAGTTTCACATCACAAACCAAGGTTCAACTCTCATAAGTGAGCCTTAATATTTTTATTAAAAGACACTATATCAATCGGTTAAATTCCTCGACTTTTAAGGAGGAGACCTAGGTTTAAATATTGACATATGATACATACATATTAGTCAAGCTATTGCAATACCACCTATGTGGTCATGATGTAATAGAGGTGAGGTCGTTTCAATCCCATATAACCAACTAAAAAAAAAAGTGAAATTAAAATTATCAACTAAAGCAGGAGCGAGCGCAAGCCAGAAGTGAGCCCCACTATGTAGCAAGGAAGGAAAGTCATATTTGAAAGCCCTAATAGGAAGTCAAGATGACCTAGCTAGAAGTATGGATGCCCAAGTTGGAAATAAGAGGAAGAGCAAATATATGGCAAGTTCAATCCAGGGAACAAATGTTCCACTAGAAGTGATTATTAAGGATGACATGATTGAGCATGATATAATGGTTCTTAAAAGAAGAGGATTAATATGTAAGTTCCATGGATTGGACAAGATTTTTGGAGATTCAAAATTGGATCAAGTGGAAGTGGGAATCAAATTAAAATTACTCTATAACTTTTCTTCCTAAAGGTTTTTTTGCTCATCATATATTCCAATTCGAATATCAAAGACAAAATAATGGGTGGTGGCCCATAGTTTAGGGGGAAAGATGCCCTTTTTCTAAGACCATGGAGTGAGAATTTTTTTGTCAAGATAGAAACCATTAAATATCTTCCAGAGTGGGTTAGGATTTTTGGACTTACATATTAGCTTATCAATACGGATGTTTTGAAGAATATTGGAAATACCCTAAGGGGAATTCAAGGAGGGACCAACTACTAAGGAGCGAAATCATTTGCTATATATACCCGGATATGTGTTGTTGTAGATATTTCAAATCCTTTGCCACAAACCATTAAGATTAAAGTTGAATCAAGAGAATGAAATCAACAAATGGATTATGAAAATATTGCATTCTAATGCCACAATTGTTATGAGACTGGACACATTGCAAGAGATAGAAAAGTGAACACAATGAAAGAGAAAAAATTTTGGTCATGAGACAAACTTCAAGATGAAGCAACAAAATCATACTGTAATATAAGTTGGATTAAATCAAGAATATTCCACTCCAAATGAAGAGGCAAAGAAAGCCTGTCTACAACATCATATGGCAAAGGCCACCATAGTTCACTTGAATCAACTGTTTGAAGAAACAAAGAAGGATACAAGGGATGAGAAAGTACAATGTGCAAGTTCAATTTCAAAAGGAATTAAAGGTGCAAAGGAAGATGTGGAGGGAAATTCTAAATTAAAGACAATAGAAGAGGTCAAATTTATTCCAAGTAAATTGTCCTCGGTTTTGTCAGAGACCCTACCTTTACTAGTCGTTTTTGGCAGGAACTGTTAAAGTTGCAGGGAGCTCAACTCAAAATGAGTTCAACCTATATTTCGCAAACTGATGGCCAAACAAAAATTGTTAATAAATGTTTGGAGACTTACCTTCGTTGCTTTTCCTTCGAACATTCTACACAATGGGCGAAGTGGCTTGCCCTGGCCGAATGGTGGTATAATACTTCATATCACATTGCTACCAAGGTTAGGTTACCCCTTTTGCAGAAATATACAGTCATCCTCCATCAACATCCTCCTCCTACATTCCAGGAAACTCCAAGGTTCACGTTATAGACACCACTCTCAACCAGCATGTCGCAATCCTCCGACAACTTAAGATGAATCTTGAATTGGCCCAAAACCGTATGCGTCAACATCGTTTTGAGCGTAGCTTTGAAGTAGGAGATATGGTTTTTGTCCTCCTACAACCCTACAAACAATCATCACTCCAGCTCCGTCGATGCCAAAAACTAGCTACCATAAACTATGGACCCTACCAGGTATTACAACGGATTGGTTCAACAACCTACAAAATGGCCCTTCCGGCTACATCAAAGCTCCATCCAATCTTTCATGTCTCTTCTCTCAAAAAGGTTGTGGACAATAAGGTACAGGTTCAATCCACTTTACCAAAATTGGATGAAGAAGGTTCCATCCTGCTTAAGCCTAAACAACTTTTGAACTGCAAATCGTGCACCCTTAGCCACCATGTCATCACTAAGGTTCTTGTTCAATGGCATGGATTACAACCTAAAGATGCTACCTGGAAATGTCTCCAACATCTACAACAACAGTTTTGTTGGCAATTTTGGGTACTTTGGGTACATTGCCTTTGCTCAAGTGTATAAGTTGTCATTGATGTCAAGAAGCTCTTGAAGGAATTTGATTTGATGTCAAATAATTTGTTTTGATGAAGGTTACGGCATGACAGTTTCAAAGGTCTTTTGTAAACCCCAAGTTGGCGGGTTTAAAGATTACGGGTGGATGCATTAGTTTAATGCATTTGGGTCCAGGAGGAAGTATTTATTTAAATAATTAAAAACCTTGTTAAGGTTCCCTTTAATTATTTTTAAATAAATATTAAATTATTGTTTGCAATGGGTTATCCTAACCCATGGCGCTATGTTTTAAGATTGTGGGCGCTAGCCAAGACCTCCATCGACGTGTTAAACTCCTCGCCGACGTCAAGAGCTTATGGTAAAAATGCATATAAATCTCCCTCGATGAAAATCAAGAATTATCCCATCCGCATTTTTGAAAAGAGTTGCTCACTGTGAATTCGTGATCTGCTGTTCGATTTCTTCCTCGCTGTGATTTCGTGATCCGCTGTTCATTTTTTGTACTCGTCGTTTGTCGTAAATCCGTCGTAAGGTTTTCGTCTTCGTGTTCGCGTCAGAAGAAAGGGAGGCACTGTTGTTTTATTTAATCCACAGCGCAGAAGGAACAAGGCTAACGAGCGTGAGGTTTAAACCTCACCGGGCGCCTTTGGCGCACCGGTAGCGGCTAAGGCTGTTGGCGCGCTACCCAAACGAGAGGTTCCATGTTCGAATAATGCGAAAGGGTTTTTCATCGTGAAGTGGATGCGGCGGGTGGTGTTAGAATTCGTGCGCAATTTCTCCATAGCACGATTTTTGATGTTGGCCAAGGTATTTTCGAAATTAATTTTTGCTAAGTGTATTTTGCGGATGGAGGAAGTTTATTAGAGGGAAAAACAGCTTAGGAGTTATAAGGAGTTTAAAGCTTGTTTTATTTTGATAAAATATTCTTTTGAAGGTGTTGTTTGAAATATCTTATTGCATTCTTATGAGAGATAAATTTTATTTTTGATAAGACTATAAGGGAGAAATAAGGTGTATAAGGGATAAATTTTTCTTGTAATGTTGAGAGTGCTTTTGGTTGATTATGGAAATGAAAGCATGATGTTTTAAGGTTAAAATTGCTTCTTGTGTGAAGTTGTGAAACCTTAAGTGGGCAGCTTTGAGATTGACATTTGCTTTCATTAAATTGGTAATAATCAAGCTATTCTTTACTTGGTTAAAGTGTTGGGCTTACTCCTTTGTTGATGATTTGAAAAGTTGTTTTGTGCTATTGTGATTTGAGTTGGTGGATGCTTTTTGTTCAAACAATATTGGAGAGAAAAGGAGTTCTACTTGTTTCCTTTTCTAATGTTGATTGTGAAATGCTTCAAGGTTGTGTTTTGAGCTGAATGGTGTTGATTGAACCTTGTTTGATGAGCATTGTTGTTGAAGCCCTAATTGATGGTGAAAAGAACATGAGTATCATTGTTATGTGATTCTTTGCATAGTTGGCAATTGTTGGGGTTTCATGTTCTTGAAAGAAAGTCTATCCTATCCATTTCAGATATTGAGTTGAGTTTTCAGATTTGAGATTGAGTTTGAGCTGAGTTGATTTGAGTTGAGTTTTGAGATTGGGAGTTGAGTATAGAACATATTGAGTCTCTAACAATTCTCTTTATGCTTCTATGAGTTTGACAAATCACATTGGGTCTCTAACAATTCACCTTGTGATTTCCTACTAAGAAAGTTTTTTTCTTGGTGAGCTTGCTGAGTTTTGGACAGGTTCGGTGGGGACTTGTGAGCGGTTTTGGACGAGGTTCCGGTGGGGACTTGTGAGCAGATTTGGACAGGTCCTAGCGAGAGGACTTGTGAGCTGAGTTTGATAGTTCTATCGGAGAACTTGAGGACGAGAGGTGCATTGGTTCTTTGAGAAGAACCTGAGGATAGATTTGGCAAGTCTTTGAGAAGGCTTGTGTGCAGAGGATTGATTTGTTCAAGCGTTGGACAGATCTGACAGACGAGAGGAAGACTTGTACTAGACCGATCGACTGTGTTTGGTACAGGTTGTTGAGCTGCTGTGGACGTGATCATAGAAGGCGAAGGTCTCTTAGGCTAAGCATTGAGGACGAGGAGGTCTTCGGTGGAAAGGAGTTCCACGTCTCTGGCAAGAGGTAGAGGCGATTGATCTTACGAGGGATCATTTCCGGAGCGAGAGGGAAGGTATCTCCTTTGAGCGAGAGGCTCATAAATTCTGATTAGGGGAAGGTATCTCCTTTGGGCCGAGGCTCATAAACATTGTAATTGGGAAGGATTCCCAAAGAACTTTGAGATAACTTTTAGAGAAAAGTTTTGTGGACGTAGCCTAGCCATTTTGGGTGAACCACGTTAAAATTGGTGTCACTTTGTGGATGATATTGTGCATTGCTTTGATATTGCTTTGGGTATATTGCTTTACTGTTTTGAAGTATAAAGGAAAAAATAAAAAGAGGTCTTATACTTGTTCACCCCCCCTCTCAGTATAAGCTTGTGTTCTTCAATTGGTATCAGAGCCGGTGCCTTCGGAAAGTTTAACAACTTGAAGGAAAAGCTAGTAAAGAACACAATGGATCATTCAAGTGGCAATGCAGCACCTATTCTTGATGGGTCAGATTTTGGTCTTTGGAGTGCAAGGATGAAGGTTCATCTAATGGCACTTGGGAATGAGGTTTGGGAAGTGATTGAAGATGAGTACACTATTCCTGAACATGGTCCTAATACTAAAGAAGAAAGGCTCCTACATCACAGCAATTCAAAAGCAATGAATGCAATCCTGAAAGGCTTACAGAAAGCAGATCTCACCAAGGTGATTCATTGCAAGACAACTAGTGAAATGTGGAAACAGTTGAAGGTGGTTCATACAGGTGATACAAATGTTAGAAAGGCCAAGTTGAGACACTTCAAAGGTATGTTTGAACAACTCAAGATGAATGATGATGAAAATATTAGTGACTACATGCTTCGTATGGATGAGGTTGTTAACTCCATGAAAGACTTAGGTCTTGAGCTTGCTGAAAATGATGTTTGTGATAAGATTTTAAGATCTCTTCCTAATAGATTTAGTGAAAATATTTCTGCTATTGAGGAAGCTAAAGATTTGGATAAGTTGAAAAAGGATGAGCTCCATAGTATACTTGCAGCATTTGAGTTGAGAACTCAAGTGAAGGTTGATGTCAAGAAAGAGGCAGCTTTCAAGGCTACCAAGAAATCCAAGGGTAAACGACTTCAAGATAGTGATGAGTCTTCTAGTGATGAAGAGGCATATTACGGCAAGAAAGGCAAGTTCTCTAGAAAGCACAAAAGTATGAAAAATATAAGATGTTTCAATTGTGGAAAGTTTGGTCATTATGCTACTGATTGTATCTGTTCCCAAGAATGAAAGTGATGAAGATAAACAGGATTCTAAGAGCAAGGATTATGAAAAGCACAAGCATCACGGGAAGAACAAAGATGAGCACAACAATCAAGGAAAGAGGTATTCTCACAAGCACAAGAAGAGTTTCTACCTAGACAAAGCAAGTAAGTGTTCTAGTAGTGATAGTGAAAGTTCTTCAAGTGATGATGAAAATGAGATGTTGTTCATATCGAGAAAAAGAGGAAGAACCGAAACATAGATTCATTATCATGAAATGTCTTAGATGTGGAAACTTTGGTCACCTTGAGGATGATTGCACAAATAATGATTTGGTTTCTAGTATGTATGAGGATGCTTCAGAAAACTATAAGGAAGATGCATGTATGGTTTTTGAAAAGGGTAGCACCTCTAGTGATAAGAAATCTGAAAAAGGCTTTGATGATTCAAAAAGCAAACAAATAGAGGAAGATATAGAGGAAGGTGAAGTAGATCTTGAAGGTGAACTTATTAGTGCTCTTAGTGCTTTGAAAAAGGAAAGAAAGAAGAATGCTAGACTCAAGGATAAGTTAGATGAATGTTGTATGGAGAGAGATGATCTTATAGAAAGTCTTGACTTCTCTATAGCTAAGACACAAGAACTCAAGGATGAGTTAGAGTCTAAGGTTCTTGAGTATAGTGAGTTAGAACAGAAAATGGCTTCTTTGAAAGAGGAAACTAAAGAGTACAAGGATAAGCTTTACGGGGTTTCAAGATAGCTCCAAAAAGGTTAAGTCACTCATCAAAGGTCAAAGAAAGACAACAGATAAAACAGGCCTTGGTTTTGTTAAGCCACACAAGGAACAAGTTGGAGAGTCTAGTAAGAGACTCCAAAAGGAAGAGAGTTCTGATGAGGAAAGTATTTCAGAAAAGGAGTCCTTGAATGATAGATGCACAGAAACAGAAAACAGAATTCAGAATGAGAAGAAGAAGTATTCGGGACCCAAGAGGTCAAATAAAGGAAAGTTTCAAGGCGAGATGTTTTGCTTGTCATAGGTTTGGTCACATGGCTTCACATTGCATGGCTCAAGTGAAGAAGGTAAATGACAGTTTCAGAAGTGCTAGTTACTTTCAAGGGTATTGCTACTCTTGTAAACGGTTTGGGCACAAGGCAGTCTATTGCAAGGTAAATAACAGGAACAGGTTTGATCAAAACAGGTTTGGTCAAAACAGGTTTGGTCAGAACAGGTGGATTCAAAGATCAGGTTTACCTCAGAGAAACAACATCGTCAAGTGTTTCAAGTGCAACAATGAAGGTCACATAATCAGACGGTGTAGAGCTGAAATTCCAGAATACGAGAACAGGAACAGTGGCATGATCAGGTCCAAGGATCAAGGCATGGACAAGAACAGGGATGAGAACAAGAACAAGAACAGTGACAAGAACAGGAATATGGACAAAGAGTTCAAGAGAAGGCCCAGCAAGGAAGTTATAGACGTTGATGATGATCAGTGCCTAATGGGAGTTTTACTCCCACCCCAGAATTAATCACCTCATCGGGAGGTGGGGGAGGGACTAAGCTAAGAGGCTCATTCTTAGTCCCGAGCCCCAAAGGTGACCCTTTGCCATTGATGACAAAGGGGGAGAGATATGAGTAAGGGGGAGAGCTTCAAAGTGAAGAGGAGAGCTTCAAGTCGGGGGGAGCAAAACTTCAAAGGAAGATTCTCGGTTGTGGGCACAGATTGGTCGATTGTTAGCACGGTTGGTTTCAGTTTTGGCTCTTGAGAAGTGTTTTTAGTAAAGGTTTGCCATCAATGACAAAGGGGGAGATTGTTGGCAATTTTGGGTACTTTGGGTACATTGCCTTTGCTCAAGTGTATAAGTTGTCATTGATGTCAAGAAGCTCTTGAAGGAATTTGATTTGATGTCAAATAATTTGTTTTGATGAAGGTTACGGCATGATAGTTTCAAAGGTCTTTTGTAAACCCCAAGTTGGCAGGTTTAAAGATTACAGGTGGATGCATTAGTTTAATGCATTTGGGTCGAGGAGGAAGTATTTATTTAAATAATTAAAAACCTTGTTAAGGTTCCCTTTAATTATTTTTAAATAAATATTAAATTATTGTTTGCAATGGGTTATCCTAACCCATGGCGCTATGTTTTAAGATTGTGGGCGCTAGCCAAGACCTCCACCGACGTGTTAAACTCCTCGCCGACGTCAAGAGCTTATGGTAAAAATGCATATAAATCTCCCTCGATGAAAATCAAGAATTATCCCATCCGCATTTTTGAAAAGAGTTGCTCGCTGTGAATTCGTGATCTGCTGTTCGATTTCTTCCTCGTTGTGATTTCGTGAATCCGCTGTTCATTTTTTTGTACTCGTCGTTTGTCGTAAATCCGTCGTAAGGTTTTCGTCTTCGTGTTCGCGTCAGAAGAAAGGGAGGCATTGTTGTTTTATTTAATCCCTGGCGCAGAAGGAACAAGGCTAACAGCGTGAGGTTTAAACCTCACCGGGCGCCTTTGGCGCACCGGTAGCGGCTAGGTTGTTGGCGCGCTACCCGAACGGGAGGTTCCGCGTTCGAATAACGCGAAAGGGTTTTTCATCGTGAAGTGGACGCAGCGGGTGGTGTTAGAATTCGTGCGCAATTTCTCCATAGCGCGATTTTTGATGTTGGCCAAGGTATTTTCGAAATTAATTTTTGCTAAGTGTATTTTGCGGATGGAGGAAGTTTATTAGAGGGAAAAACAGCTTAGGAGTTATAAGGAGTTTAAAGCTTGTTTTATTTTGATAAAATATTCTTTTGAAGGTGTTGTTTGAAATATCTTATTGCATTCTTATGAGAGATAAATTTTATTTTTGATAAGACTATAAGGGAGAAATAAGGTGTATAAGGGATAAATTTTTCTTGTAATGTTGAGAGTGCTTTTGGTTGATTATGGAAATGAAAGCATGATGTTTTAAGGTTAAAATTGCTTCTTGTGTGAAGTTGTGAAACCTTAAGTGGGCAGCTTTGAGATTGACATTTGCTTTCATTAAATTGGTAATAATCAAGCTATTCTTTACTTGGTTAAAGTGTTGGGCTTACTCCTTTGTTGATGATTTGAAAAGTTGTTTTGTGCTATTGTGATTTGAGTTGGTGGATGCTTTTTGTTCAAACAATATTGGAGAGAAAAGGAGTTCTACTTGTTTCCTTTTCTAATGTTGATTGTGAAATGCTTCAAGGTTGTGTTTTGAGTTGAATGGTGTTGATTGAACCTTGTTTGATGAGCATTGTTGTTGAAGCCCTAATTGATGGTGAAAAGAACATGAGTATCATTGTTATGTGATTCTTTGCATAGTTGGCAATTGTTGGGGTTTCATGTTCTTGAAAGAAAGCATTCTATCCTATCCATTTCAGATATTGAGTTGAGTTTTCAGATTTGAGATTGAGTTTGAGTTGAGTTGATTTGAGTTGAGTTTTGAGATTGGGAGTTGAGTATAGAACATATTGAGTCTCTAACAATTCTCTTTATGCTTCTATGAGTTTGACAAATCACATTGGGTCTCTAACAATTCACCTTGTGATTTCCTACTAAGAAAGTTTTTTTCTTGGTGAGCTTGCTTGAGTTTTGGACAGGTTCCGGTGGGGACTTGTGAGCAGTCTTGGACAGGTTCCGGTGGGGACTTGTGAGCAGTTTTGGACAGGTTCCAGTGGGGACTTGTGAGCAGATTTGGACAGGTCCTAGCAGAGGACTTGTGAGCTGAGTTTGATAGTTCTATCGGAGAACTTGAGGACAGAGGTGCATTGGTTCTTTGAGAAGAACCTGAGGACAGATTTGGCAAGTCTTTGAGAAGGCTTGTGTGCGAGAGGATTGATTTGTTCAAGCGTTGGACAGATCTGACAGACGAGAGGAAGACTTGTACTAGACCGATTGACTGTGTTTGGTACAGAGTTCTTGAGCTGCTGTGGACGTGATCATAGAAGGCGAAGGTCTCTTAGGCTAAGCATTGAGGACAGGAGGTCTTCGGTGGAAAGGAGTTCCACGTGCTGGCAAGAGGTAGAGGCGGTTGATCTTCGAGGGATCATTTCCAGAGCGAGAGGGGAAGGTATCTCCTTTGAGCGAGAGGCTCATAAATTCTGATTAGGGGAAGGTATCTCCTTTGGGCCGAGGCTCATAAACATTGTAGTTGGGAAGGATTCCCAAAGAACTTTGAGATAACTTTTAGAGAAAAGTTTTGTGGACGTAGCTCAACCATTTTGGGTGAACCACGTTAAAATTGGTGTCACTTTGTGGATGATATTGTGCATTGCTTTGATATTGCTTTGGGTATATTGCTTTACTGTTTTGAAGTATAAAGGAAAAAATAAAAAGAGGTCTTATACTTGTTCACCCCCCCCTCTCAGTATAAGCTTGTGTTCTTCAAGTTTCCTCATCTCCAACTTTGAGGACAAAGTTTTTTGAAGGGGCAAGGCATGTCGTAACCCTATCCTAACATTATTATGTAATTCTCATATTATTATGTAATGACCCCTGTCCACAATGGGCCCCCATTCTATTGATAATTGGTAATATTTTTGTAATGGTATGTGGTAATTGAGGACCCTAGACAAGTGGGGTCATTTCCTATAATCGTTATAAAGAATGTAATTGTTTTGTTTGGTAGAAGATTCTAGCTCGAATGGCACTTTGCATGTAAGCAAACCCTTGAGCATTAAGTTAGGGTTGCATGAAACGTATCTTTAAAAGACAAGGGGTCATAAACGAATGTGTCATTTTGCATATTGAATGAAAGTATTGAAAGGGGTTGCCCCCTCGAAAAGGCCCGCAATTTTGTGTTGTGATTTGTGAGATTAATATATATTTCTGCATTTACATTTCATATTGCAATATTTTGCATATTGAATGAAAGTATTGAAAGGGGTTGCCCCCTCGAAGAGGCCCTCATGAATTACTACTTTTATTACAATATTTATGTGAATGCACTTATTTTAATTATAAGGTTCCTAACATGCCCACTTTTTCCAATATTATTTTTAGTTATAGCAAAAGGTTTAAGAAGGTCTCTTCGAGAAACAAAGAGGACAAAGTCATCAAAGGGATCAAGGTGGGAACATCTCTATCTCTAACTCATCTCCTTTTTGTCAATGATGTTTTGTTGTTCTGTAATGGTACTCTCATGGAGGCAGTAGGATTCAAAGAAATTTTAGATACCTTCAATATAGCGACAAAGATGGAAATAAACATGCAAAAGTCCACCATGCTCTTCAATGGAATGGCGGAAGAAGCAAGAATCTTGTTTTAGCAAGTCCTGCACCTTCCCAAAAAGAAATTCCAGACGGGACTTAAATATCTTAGTTTCTATCTGAAACCTAATGCCTAAGGTAGAAAGGATTGGAGTTGGCTTCTCGACAAAATAGATAAAAGAATAAATATGTGGTGCAATAGGTAGCTATCCCTTGGAGACAGATTGACTCTAGCTCAAACAGTCGGATGGCACTTTGCATGTAAGCCAACCCTTGAGCATTAGGTTAGGGTTGCATACAACGTATCTTTAAAAGACAAGAGGTCATAAACAAATGTATCATTTTGCATATTGAATGAAAGTATTGAAAGGGGTTGCCCCCTAGAAGAGGCCCGCGATTCTGTGTTGTGATTTGTGAGATTAATATATATTTCTGCATTTACATTTCGTATTGCAATATTTTGTTCTTTCATGAATTACTACTTTTATTACAATATTTATGTGAATATGCTTATTTTAATTAGAAGGTTCCTAACATGCCCACTTTCTCCAATATTATTTTTAGTTATAGCAAAAGGTTTAAGAAGGTCTCTTCGAGAAACAAAGAGGACAGAGTCATCAAAGGGATCAAGGTGGGAACATCTCTATCTCTAACTCATCTCCTTTTTGTCAATGATGTTTTGTTGTTTTGTAATGGTACTCTCATGGAGGCAGAAGGATTCAAAGAAATTTTAGATACCTTCGGTATAGCTACAAAGATGGAAATAAACATGCAAAAGTCCACCATGCTCTTCAATGGAATGGCGGAAGAAGCAAGAATCTTGTTTTAGCAAGTCCTGCACCTTCCCAAAAAGAAATTCCAGACAGGACTTAAATATCTTAGTTTCTATCTGAAACCTAATGCCTAAGGTAGAAAGGATTGGAGTTGGCTTCTCGACAAAATAGATAAAAGAATAAATATGTGGTGCAATAGTTGGCTATCCCTTGGAGACAGATTGACTCTAGCTCAAACAGTCTTAGAACCTATACCTGTATATTGGCATAGTCTGGCTTATATTCTAGTAGGGGTTTTGGTGGAAATAAGAAGGAAATGCTTCAAGTTCTTGTGGACAGGGAAAAAGGAAAAAGAAGGTATAACATTAGTTAAATGGAAACATATAGCCAAACTAAAGTAAGGTGGATGGGGTCTCAAAAACATATTTCTCTTTGGTAAAGCACTAGCAGCCAAAAGTATGTGAAGAATATTGACACAAGTCAACTTATGAAAGCAAGTAATCCCACATAAATATATTGAACCACTATCTCTAATGGAATGGATAAGGACCACAAATATGATATCCAATAAAGGGTCCATAGTATGGAAGGCATTAACTGGAGTCTTCCTTTATTTGAGAATTGGCTTGCATGGAAGATTGGCAACGATGCATAAGTCAAACTACGAGTCGACTCCTTGGTAGGAAGTGGAAACTCATACAAGCTCCTTGATGATATTATTAGATATTTACAGGGGACTAACATCTATACAATAGCTCACATTTTTTATCCCGAATCAACCACCATATGGCAACAGAATCATCCACATGACATAGACATGTGTATAGGGAATTAATTACAATAGCATTTTCTCCATCCAAAGAAGGCCTCCAAGTAAAATAAGGAAGATAGGTGTTATGGGAGACAAGGGATGGAACTCCTATGCCAACTATAACCAGGTCTATTCATGACCCTTAACTAGATTTTTATGTCAAATAAGGAAATCAGAATATAACAGGTTTTAGGGTTTAGGGTTCATGGTTTGGCAGCCCTCCGCTTCTTTTTAAGGAAAGAGTATGATGAGGCAAAGACAGATTTTATTGTCAGGTTGGCAGAATTAGTGTTAACTCAACACTATCTAGAGTTTTGTGGGAAAACATACAAACAGAAAAGGGGCACAGCAATGGGAAGCAACTTTGCAGTTGTTTATGCATGTTTATTTCTATCACTTGGAGTCCCAATTATTTAATAATGTAGTTGTGGACAGTCTTCTTTTTTTTAGAAGATACATTGATGATGCTATTAGCATTTGGCATGGTTCAAAGGATAGTTTGAATGTTTTTCTTGCTGCCTATAACTCCTTTTATGATAGCATCAGGATCACTTCCTATGTTTTTGATTCAGAAGTCACACTTCTGGACACTATTTTTTTCAAGGGACCAGACTTTGCCCGTACAGGAGTTCTCAGCACCAAATTATTCCAGAAGCCAATGAATGCATATCAGTATATCATTGCTTCTTCTCATCATCCGATTCACCAACAAAAAGCTTTTATTGTTAGTGAACTCAAGAGATTTCTGGTCAAATAAAGTTTCAGACAAGGTTTTATTTTTATTAAAAATAATTTTTTTAATAGATTACGTGCTAGAGGGTACCGCATCAAATTTCTCCTTCCTCTTTTTGACAAAGTTAAATTTGAAAACAGATCCTCTCTTTTAGCCAGGGTACTTGAGAAAGCAGCACGCAGATGTGACAACAAAGGCGAAGAAGTTCCATTGATCCTGAAACTAGATAATTGTGATTTTGCCAGAAGTCTTCATTTGGGCTCAAACATTATCTCTCCTATGTTTGAAAGATGGGTAAAAGACAAAGAACTCAAGCTCATTGCCCGTGGTATTTTATGCTGGAGGAACAAAAAGCCCTTGAGAGCTTATCTTTGTAAAAACAATTTAAAAAAAATAAAACATGTTATATTCGCTATGTATCTCTGTATTTTTCAATGCAAATATTTTTTATATTTGGGCGGGTAATTTTTTCTTGGGGTTTGAGCCTAGGTTTACCGTTTGGTCTATAAACCGCAGTCTTTATTGTTTTTATGGGTTTAAAAAAAAAAATCCCATATGTAATACATTATGGCTCCCCCACTAGAGTTAGGACTTTATAAAGTAGTGTTGTACTTCTTCTGAACTCGCACTCTGCTGATGAGACCCATAAGTTGAAACGCATTCGAAGTTTTGTAAACTGTATTTCTCTTCTTTTCGAAACAAAATACTAAGTTTATTTTCATTCCCTTCCTAACTCGTATTCTTATGTGTATTTTTTATTGATAAAATTTTTAAGCATTTGTTGGTAGTATTATGCTCTTCACTTGTCGTGTAATGCGAATCTAGTGAAACAGAAAGCTTCCAGCCCTAGTAGTATGCTCTTCACTTGCCGCGTAATGCGATCTGGTGAATCAAAAACTAGTTTGCTTATTTAATTTTTTTTTATTACTGCTCTGCCATGTTCTCCTTTTCGCTTAAACCCTAAACCCCTTTATGGCGCACACTGCTCTTATTGCAAATTTTACACACTTTGAAGATTCCAATCCTCTTGCTAATTCAGAGCTCGCTCTTATTGAATCTGGTTGTTTTGAAACCTCACGTAAGCGTCTTCGACAACACAACAGTCAGTATGATACCATGGATTCCAAGACCGATGCCGATAACAGCTCTCAACTTCCTCAAGGTGTTCAAGATATTCTTAATAGCACTGGTGCATGGCAGGACCTTCTCTGGATAAGTTGATGGGTACTCACTTTGAAGAATTTAAAGTCTTAAGCAACAAATTAAAAAAGCACCAGAATAGGCTCATATAATACAAGAATCATTTGGATAAAGGTATTGTCCCTCAGAGCCTACGCATGCAAATGCCACGACTTACCATCACTTATGATGAGATCAACAAAAGTTTTTCTGAGGGTTTGGAAAAAATCATAGAAAAATTCCGACTTGATGCCGCCAAGCTATGAGGCCTTTGAAGAAGAAACTAATAAATTGGCCTCTCGCATTGATCATTTCGGTTCAAGAGATTTGTAGTTTGCCATTACTAATGCTCTCCACGAATCAATCATGGTGCACAAATCTGTTACTGAAAGAATTTCAAATGCATGGCAAATCCAGATCAATCATCTTTTTTTAGTAAAAATTCTATCCCTAAAGGTTGAGGCAGAAACTCAGAGAAAAACACGTGAAGACGCCCAAATTGCCCGTGTGCTACTGCTAAGATTCCTAAAGTTAACATGCTCTTGCCAATGATCCTTCCATTGTGAGAAGGAAAGGCCTAATGACGAACGGGATTAACAACATTGAGTTTTTGAGTAAGAATATTTTTACCAAAACAAATGATATCCTCCAGAGGCCGATAAAATTTGGGAAGCATGTAATGAGGATTAGGAATTCTGAAAGGGTCAATGGGCTTTGGAGGTTTAGGACGACCACCTTTTGGTCCAAAAACCCACTCCAGACGAAGATTTCTGCTAAAACTTTGGAATTCCTTGAGAACATCATCCTTAGCCATAGGAAGGGGAACAAGGAGGAATTTCAAACCCAGACTAAGAGCTTCTATTTCAGCAGGAGAGAGCTCACGAGAAGAGAAATTATGAACAACAAGATTAGTTATCTTACCATCCACAGCCCAAGCAAGACTTCTGTACAGAAAGTGGTAGCCGAAGTCCCGAGGGCTGAAAATTGTTGACCAGTGGTTTATCTTTGGTTTCCATCGCCATTTCGGCACCAAAAATGATCCTGCTCTTGCTGCCTGGGAGAATATTGGACAAAACCTCTTCTCGGATTACTTAAACCAGAGATGTGGGAATTCCTTCCACCGTTGCGAGATGACTGTTGTTGAGCAGAGAAAATGTGGTTATAAATGTACTGAGGATAGAACCCTTTCCTGCACCTCCAAGGGGGGCCCTAGTAGTTTAAATGTTGTCGTTGTTGACTTCCGTCCTGCTGCTGAGGAATATTATGATTTCTTTGTTACTTAGGTCGTTGATGATGAGGTTGATAATTATTTCGTGGTGGCTCTCTTTGACTGGTTCCTCTATTTTTATTGCGAACATGGCTGTAGGAAGCACTTTGCATGCCAAGGATGACTTTTTCAAGTCTATCCAACTACTGTTTAAGAGGGTTTATTTCTTTCCTCATTAAATCTGAAACATTATCACCAGAATCCGTCATGTTAACTTCAAGAATCTCAACAATAGCATGTTCACGGGCAATCTGGGCGTCTTCACGTGTTTTTCTCTGAATTTCTGCCTCAACCTTTAGGGACTGAATTTTTGCTAAAAAAAAAATGATTGATCTGGATTTGCCATGCACTTGCAATTCTTTCTGGAACATATTTGTACACCACGATTGATTCGTGGAGAGCATTAGTAATGGCAGGATGCAAATCTCTTGAACCGAAATGATCAATGCGTGAGGCCAATTTATTAATTTCTTCTTCAAAGGCCTCAATGTATAGCTTGGCGGCATCAAGTCGGAATTTTTTTTGTGATTTTTCCAAACCCTCAAAAAAACTTTTGTTGATCTCATCATCAATGATGGTAAGCTGCGGCGTTTGCATGCGTAGGCTCTAAGAGACAATACCTTTATCCAAATTATTCTTGTATTTTATGAGCCTATTCTGGTGTTTTTCTAATTTGTTGTTTAAGACTTTAAATTCTTCGAAGTGAGTATCCATCAATTTATCCAAAGAAGGTCCTGCCATGCACCAGTACTATTAAGAATATATTGAACACGCTGAGGAAGTTGAGAGTTGTTGCCGACACCGGTCCTGGAATCCATGTTATCAGACTGACTGTTGTGTTGTCGAAGACGCTTATGTGAGGTTTCGAAACAACCAGATTCAATAAGAGCGAGCTCTGAATTAGCAAGAGGATTTAAATCTTCAAAGTGTGTAAAATTAGCAATTCGGGCAACGTGCGCTATAAAGGGGTTTAGGGTTTAAGCAAAAAGGAAAACATGGCAGAGCAGTAATCAAAAAAAATTAAATAAGCAAACTAATTTTTGATTCACCAGATCGCGTTACGCAGCAAATGAAGAGCATACTACTAGTGATGAAAGCTTTTTGTTTTACCAGATCGCGTTACACGGCAAGTGAAGAGCATAATACTACCAACAAATGCTTAAAAAAATTTATCAATAAAAAAATACACATAAGAATACAAGTTAGGAAGGGAATGAAAATAAACTTTGTATTTTATTCCGAAAAGAAGCGAAATACAGCTTACAAAACTCCGAACGCGTTTCGACCTATGGGTCTCATCAGCGGAGTGTGAGTTCAGAAGAAGTACAACACTACTTTATAAAGTCCTAACTCTAGTGGGGGAGCCATAATGTATTACATGTGGGAAATTTTTTTTTAAACCCATAAAAAACAATAAAGACCACAAGCTTATAGACCAAACGGTAAACCCAGGCTCAAACCCCAAGAAAAAATTACCCGCCCAAATATAAAAAATATTTGCATTGAAAAATGCAAAGATACATAGCGGACAAAAAATATTTTTTTTTTAAATTGTTTTTACAAAGATAAGCTCTCAAGGGCTTTTTGTTCCTCCAGCATAAAATACCACGGGCAATGTGCTTGAGTTCTTTGTCTTTTACCCATCTTTCAAACATAGGAGAGATAATGTTTGAGCCCAAATGAAGACTTCTGGCAAAATCACAATTATCCAGTTTCAGGATCAATGGAACTTCTTCGCCTTTGTTGTCACATTTGCGTGCTGCTTTCTCAAGTACCCTGGCTAAAAGAGAGGATCTATTTTCAAATTTAACTTTGTGAAAAAGAGGAAGGAGAAATTTGATGCGATACCCTCTAGCACGTAATCTATTAAAAAAATTATTTTTAATAAAAATAAAACCTTGTCTGAAACTTTCTTTGACCAGAAATCTCTTGAGTTCACTAACAATAAAAGCTTTTTGTTGGTGAATCGGATGATGAGAAGAAGCAATGATATACTGATATGCATTCATTGGCTTCTGGAATAATTTGGTGCTGAGAACTCCTGTACGGGCAAAGTCTGGTCCCTTGAAAAAAATAGTGTCCAGAAGTGTGACTTCTGAATCAAAAACATAGGAAGTGATCCTGATGCTATCATAAAAGGAGTTATAGGCAGCAAGAAAAACATTCAAACTATCCTTTGAACCATGCCAAATGCCAATAGCATCATCAATGTATCTTCTAAAAAAAAGAAGATTGTCCACAACTACATTATTAAATAATTGGGACTCCAAGTGACAGAAATAAACATGCATAAACAACTGCAAAGTTGCTTCCCATTGCTGTGCCCCTTTTCTGTTTGTATGTTTTCCCACAAAACTCTAGATAGTGTTGAGTTAACACTAATTCTGCCAACCTGACAATAAAATCTGTCTTTGCCTCATCATACTTTTTCCTTAAAAAGAAGCGGAGGGCTGCCAAACCATGAACCCTAAACCCTAAACCCTAAACCCTATAAACCCTCAAAAGTAGAAGGGAAGGAAAAATTATAGAAAATTTTAGTTTGAAAAATTTTGAATAGATCTTAGAGAAGGTTATTTCTTGAAAGGTATAAGACCCCTGAGGTCTTATCAGATATTGTATGAATGCCATGTGCATCTACGCCTTGTAATTGCATTCCCTCTCGAAATATAAATCTGAAATTAAATTTTAAAAATAAATAAGTTGATTTTCTAACAATAACAATATGGTTTTTATTGAGCCAAGAGAAAGTGTGACCCGGGAGGGAGTCTCACTAGGTAGTATGGAAGGAAAGTCATATTTGAAAGCCCTAATGGGATGTTAGAATGCCCTAGCAAGAAATCAGATACCCTAGTTGGAAGTATGAATGCCAAAGTTGGAGATAAGCAAAAGAGTGAATGTATGGGAAGTTCAATCCAGGTAGCAGATGTTATACCATAAGTGATTATCAAGGATGAGACAATCGAGCACGCTATAATGGTTCTTAAAAGTAGAGGGTTATTATGTAAGTTTCATAGATACTTGCCAAGGTTTTCGGAGATTCAAAATTGGATCAAGTGAAAGTGGGGATTGAATTCAAATTACTCTGTGACTTTTCTTCCTAAAGTTTTTTTTCCTCATCTTTTTTAGTTCAAAAATCATGGATAAAATAATGGGTGGTGGACTATGGTTTAGGAGGGAGAGATGCGCTTTATTTAAAACCATGGAGTGAAAACATTTCTGTAGAGACATAAACCATTAAAAAGCTTTTGGTGTGGGTTAGGTTTTTTGGACTTCCATATCAGCTTATCAATAAGGATATTTTGAAGAATATTGGAAATACACTAGAAGAATCCATCAAGGAGGGACTAACTATTAAGGAGCAAAAGCATGCTATATATACCCGATTATGTGTTGCTATGGATATTTCAAAACCTTTGCCACAATCCATTAAGATTAAATCTGAATCAAGAGAATGGGATCAACAAGTGGATCATGAAAACATCACATTTCAATGCCATAATTGTTATGAGACTGGACACATGGCAAGAGATTGCAAAATGAAAACTATGAAGAAGAGATAGAAAATTTTGGTCATGAGATGAGTTTCAAAACAAAACAAGGAAATCATACTGTAATAGAAGCTAGATCAAATCAAGGATATTCCACTCCAAAAGAAGAGGCAAAAAAAGCCTATCTACAACATCATATGGCAAAGGCCACAATAGCTCACTTGGACCAACCATTAGAAGAAATATAAAAGGATACAAGGGATGAAAAAGTACAATGTCTTCATTCGAGTTTGGAAGGAATTAAAGGTGCAAAGGAAAATCTCAAAACAAAGACAGTAAAAGAGGTCAAGTTTATTCCAAGTAAATCATTTTTGTTTTCCTTGAGTAGTATAGAATCTTCTCCTAGTAATAAAAGTTAAAGTGATGTAGAGATTATCCCTTGCACTTTAGGGTTTCAATCGCAGCATAATAAAGAAATAAGGACGGAAGAAATCCTTAGCAATTTAGGTGTTTTAGGATAGCATAAAAAGGTAATTGCTATGGAAGAACATCCTTGCACTTTAGGGTTTCTAGGCCAACATAAAGAAGAATGTGCTTTTGAGGTTATTCCTGTCACTTTGAATCCTTTAGAGCAAGACAAACCTATAGACGATAATGTTGGAAATGTGATGTTGACTAGAAGTTGTAGTTATGCATATTCTTTGTCGTGTCAATTAGGTAATGGAATTTGTAACTGAAGACTATAGTTGTGCATATTCTCTGTCATGTCAATTAGGTAGTGGAATTTGTAATTGAAGACTATAGTTGTGCATATTCTCTATCGGGTCAATTAGGTAGTCGAATTTGTAGCTAAAGGGAAGTAAAAACTATACATGCACATATTCTTTGTCATGTTAGTAAGGCGGTGGAATTTGTAACTAAAGGAAAGTTAAAACTGTAATTATGCATATTCAACAAAAGAGATGCAGCATATGTGTGTGTTTGGTTTAACAAAAAAAAAATAGTTTTTGTGTGGTGTAAAAGAGCAGAATTCACATTTGGTATCAAAGCCATTTTTGGTCTTGTGTTGGAGTGAGGTTGAGTACCTAATCTTTCTAACCATTGATCATGGCCAACAATAATTCCCTTCCTATTCTAGAGTTTAGTGGGCAAGATTATGACTACTAGAGCATTAAGATGAGGACATTGTTGATTGGGAAAGATCTTTGGGATATTGTTGAGGGTCGGTTATGATGAGCCAGCAGATTGGTCTATTATCCCACATAATGACAAACAAGAAAAGAGGAGGCCAAGAAGAAGAATTCTTTGGCATTGTACCACATTCAGTCAGCTCTAGACAAGAGCTTGTTTCCAAGGATTGCAGATGCAAAATCAGCCAAGGATGCTTGGAAGGCTCTACAAGAGGCTTACCAAGGCAGTGACCAAGTGAAAGTGGTCAAGTTGCAGACCTTGAAGAGAGAGTTTGAGAACTTGAGGATGCAAGAGTATGAAATTGTAAGTGAATATTGTGTTAGAGTAAAATATGTGGTTAATAAAATGGCCACTCTTGGAGAAACAATGGAGAATGAAGTTGTTGTGAAGAAAGTGCTAAGAACTCTAACACCAAGATGGAACCATGTTGCCATCATTATTGAAGAGAGTAAAGATTTGACAACATTGGAGTTTGATCACCTTGTTGGTTCTCTTATGTCACATGAAGAAAGACTAAGAGACACCTTTGGTGAAGGTGAAGAGAAGGCTTTTGCCTCAAAGGTAAGAGTCTCAAAGAGTGATGGTGCTAGTACAAGCAACCAAGGACAAGGAAAAAGGCAAGGCAAAGGGCAAAATCAGGATTTTTCAAAGAGGAAGAGGAAGAAGAAGAGGCGGACCTGTTGATAAAGGAAGAGGAAGACTTAACAAGAGAAATGTCCAATGCTACCACTACAAAAGGTATGGACATTTTGAAAAAGAATGTAGAGTAAAAGCTGCAAATGAAGAAAAAAGAGTAAATTATGCAAATGAGAATGAGGATGTTTCAAGCAACTTGTTCTTATCCTATGACAAGGTTGAAAAGACTCTTTAAGAGACTTGGTATCTTGATTTTGGCTGTTCCAACCACATGACAGGCAACAAGGAGTTGTTTGCTACTATGGATGAGAAATTCAAGACCAAGATCAAGCTTGGTGATAACAAGTTTTTGGAGGTGGCAACAAAAGGCGTAATGGATGTAAATACTAAGGAAGGTAAAAAGCAAATTCATGATATTTATTACACTCCTGATCTTAAGCATAATTTGTTGAGTGTTGGGCAACTTTGTAAAAAGAATTATAGAGTTGTTTTTTATGATAAGCAATGTATCATATATGACAAGAATCGTGGGAACAAAGTTGTCACTATTGTTCCCATGTCAAGCAATCGAATGTTTCCTTTGAATTTTGGAGGTAATGGCAACAGCTTGTCAAACATTGCTATTGAAGATAAGAGCTGGTTGTGGCATTTGAGGTGTGGCCACTTAAACTTTCAAAGTTTGAAGTTGTTGACTTCTCAAGAGTTAGTTTTTGGTTTGCCCAAAGTTGAAGATCACAGAGAAGTTTGTGAGGGATGTGCCAAAGGCAAGCATGCTAGAAAAAGGTTTCCAAGAGGAAAAGCGTGGAGGGCCCAACATCCACTCCAATTAGTTCATTCTGATATTTGTGGCCCAATGCAAACCAAAAGCTTGGGTAAGTCATCTTATTGATGATTTTTCCAGTAAGTGTTGGGTATATTTTTTGAAGAATAAAGATGAGGCTTCAAATGTTTTCAAGAGCTTTAATGCCTTTGTGAAAAATGAAAGCAGATATACAATTAAGTATTTAAGGATCTAAACTCCTCAACAAAATGGGATGGCTAAAAGAAAGAACCGGACCGTAGTTGAAATGGTACAAAGCATTCTTCAAACCAAGGGATTGAGCAACTCTTTTTGGGTTGATGTGGTTGCTATAGTAGTATACATTCTTAATAGGAGTCCCACAAGTGCTCTTGACAAGATGACTCCTTATGAAGCATGGTATAATAATAAACCCAACGCTAATAATTTTAAAAAATTTGGTTGTTTAGCAGCTTGGCCTATGTTCATGTTGCTGGTGAGAAAAGGATGAAGCTTCATCCAAAAAGTAAGCCTTGCATTTTTGTTGGATATTGTGAAAATAGCAAAGCTTATAGGCTCTACAATCCAAAGACTAACAAAGTGGTGGTTTCTAGAGATGTGATTTTTAATGAAGGGAGAGTATATGGTCATCAAAGAGGCCAAGCTAGTAAGACCATCAATGTTAGTAATGGTAGTGTTGGTGGTGAACAACCCACTAATATGCCTACTCCTCCATTAAGTCCACCAAGCAGTCCTTCAAGTAGTTCTTCAAGCAGTCCTAAGGAGAGTTCATCAAGTTCTTCAAGTAATTCATCACCCATTATTGATCTTATGAAGAATAACAAGGGGACGAAAACTCTTCGAGCTCACCCACCAAGTCAAATGCTTCGTAGCAATTTTAAAAGTAGGCTTACAAGAGGCCATGCTCAAGAAGTTGATCAAGTTGTTTCAAGATTGGAAAGGCTGCACATATATGGATATGATGAAGAAAATTCTAAAGGTGAGTCGGTTAATTAGGCTTTGATGTCTCAAGCCAAGTTTGAACCTTCTTGTTTTGAATATGCTTGTACTAATAATGTGTGGGTGCAAGCAATGCAAGAAGAGATTAATTCCATTCAAAATAATGATACTTGGAAGTTTATGAGACTTCCCAATGGTAAGAAATGTGTAGGATCCAAGTGGGTCTACAAGACCAAGTATAACAATGATGGCAATATTGAAAGACATAAGGCTAGATTTGTTGCTAAAGGATTCACACAAAGGTATGGAATTGATTATGAAGAAATGTTTGCACCTGTAACAAGGCAAGAAACAATTAGAATGGTCATTGCTATGGCAGCCCAAAAGAGATGGAGTGTGCATCACTTGGATGTGAGAAGTGCCTTCCTGAATGGGTACTTAAAAGAAGTGTATGTACAACAATCGCAAGATTTTGAGGTTAAAGGTAAAAAATATTTTGTATTCAAGTTGAAGAAGTTCTTGTATGGTCTCAAGCAAGCACCAAGGGCTTGGTATGTCCGGATAGATGGATACTTTCAACAAAGTGGCTTCAAAAGGAGCAAAAGAGTGAGCCTATACTCTACTCCAAGAAAGAAGGTAATGATCTGATTTATGTAGACAACAGCTCAAAAATGAAACATGAATTCAAGCATGCTGTGATGAATGAGTTCGAAATGAAAGATTTGGGGTTGATGCATTACTTCCTTGGAATGGAGGTTCATCAACGTGAAGATGAAATTTTTATTTGCCAAACCAAGTATGCTCAAGATATGTTGAAGAAGTTTTGTGTAGAAAACTATAAATGAGTTCCCACTACAATTACTCGTGGAGTAGTGTTGTGCAAGGATGATGGAGTTGAGAAAGTAAATGTGGCAGGTTATAGGAACATTGTGGGAAGTTTGATGTTTCTCGCTAACACTAGACTAGACATTGCTTATCATCCTACAATCATTTTTTATAATAATATGGATACAATTCAATTGGCAAAGAATCTCATCCATCATAACAGGCCTAAACACTTAGATTTGAAGTATTATTTTATCAAGGATATGGTGCAAAAGAAAAGAATACAGTTGAAGTACTCTAGCACTCAAGAGTAGCTTGCTGATGTGTTCACAAAAGGAGTTGCCAAAGCTCAGTTCTTAAAACTTAGAGACAGACTTGTGAGACCCCTCAACATCATGGGGGAGAATGTTCGAAATGTGAAGCTGAACAAAAACTGAGTTGTGCATATTCTTAGTCATGTCAGTTAGGTAGTGAAATTTGTAGTTGAAGATTGTAGCTGTGCATATTCTCTTTCATGTCAATTAAGTAATGGAATTTGTAACTGAGGATTGTAGCTGTACGTATTCTCTGTCATGTCATTTAGGTAGTGGAATTTGTAACTGAAGATTGTAGCTACGCATATTCTTTGTCATGTCAGTTAGGTAGTGGAATTGAAGGGAGGTAAAAACTGTAGCTGCGCATATTCTCTGTTATGTCAGTTAGATAGTGGAATTTGTCACTGAAGGGAAGTAAAAATTGTAGCTGTGCATATTTACCAAAAAGAGATTGTAATGACTGATATATATGTGTGTTTGGCTTAATAACAAAAAAAAGTTTTTGTGCTGTGTGAAAAAGCAGATTCACATATAAGTCTAAGTCTTACTATGAGCAGTGTGAGAAGATTGATAAAGATTAAAGTGTTGGTAAGAATTAAAAAGGATAGGAGGACCCAAAAAATACAAAAAGAAACTCAAAGAGATATTGATATGGGAAAACAAAAGTAAATATCCAATTGTTAACAAAAAGGAGGCTAAACCAACAAATACAAACAAAAAAATATCTTGAAAAATTAGGACAAGAAAAAGAACTTTAAAATAAGGCATTAAGAAATTGTCAGGTTGCTATAGACAATATATTAGTAGATACGGAAACCAGACAGCAAATATTTTAAATTTCTAAAATAATTGTATAAGTAAGATTTTATTTCTTAATAAAAATGATATATTCATTATAGAAACTTAGCAGTATGAAGAAAATAAAGAATACCTTAACAAAAAGGCAGATGAAGAATTATAACAATGTAATATTTTTTTTAAACGAAAGTGACACCCAATAGAAGTCACAAATAACTGATAAGTGAGTTGGAGAGGAGAGGGCAATCTTCCAAGGGAGGTCCAGGTTCAAATCTCCACCCTACCAAAAAGCTGAATTGGATACCCAAAATCCAATTGATAATGTTGGTGTGGGCAGGGCTGGGTGCAACCCCGGGTGACTTTGACGGTGTAAAACCCCCTGTTCGTGGTCTCTTAGACCAAGGCAGCCCCGCAAAGGGTTTTTTCGCTTAAAAAAATAAAATATATATTTTATTCTCACCTTAAAAAGGATTTATTTGCTATTAGATTAAATCTGAGACTACTTTACTAATAGATAAATTAAAAAGCACACCTGCAGATAAAACCAAAGAAAATAACATTGAAACATATATTCAATTCTAACTATAACACTTTACTTTTATTTGACCGCGAATCATTTTTTAAGAATAAATAAATAAAGACAAATTTACGCCCGAAATTTTTTGTTTGATGAAATTTTCAAGTTACTTGCCTCCCGAAATCCCCAAATGCGGCAACGCCGTTATTCCCGGAAGAATTCTTGGAGGAGGAGGCGGAGTTGGCGCCCCACGCCATGCCAAGGGTTCGAGTCCCGGCCGATGCTGCGTCATTTGCCCTCTTTCGTTTCGAATTCGCACGAGATGGAGCTTTTCCGTGGCTCATTTTTTGTGCAGGTAGGGTTTGAATAGAAGTCGGTGGAGCAGAGACTCGGGTTCTGCTAAGGAAGAGAACGCGGGACAAAATAATTATATCTATGGCAACCTTACTTCTAATTTCTCAGTCCTGTCCTCCCCATTGTTTTTAAAAAATGGAGGGATAAATGAATATTCAGGTGCAAAAAGCTTTTATATTATAATTGAATATTTATATTTAATAAATTATTTTAACATTATGATATGTTGATTTATTTGTTTAATGTGTTTTTTATAATTTGAAAAAAATGCCTTTGACCAATTTAAAAATCCTTATATTTAATTTAAAAGATGGTCCCAATATAAGTTAGAAGATATAGTATGACTATATAGTGGTATTACACCTGTGATTTCTTATTTTAAGATGTTTTGATAAATAAATTAAAAAATAATAAAAATAAATGAAATTTAAATTTTTTTATGAAGATTTTGACATAAAGATAATAGTAGGCAATTTAAATAGTTGTAAGCTTCTTGCAGTGGTAATGGTAAGGGTTTTGGTCTCTTTTTGAAAGGTTTGAGGTTTAAACCCCACTCAGTAAGAGGGGACACGGACCCATCATTAAAACCTAAAACCTGTGTAAACTCATTGAAAAAAATAGTAGATAGTTTAATTTTAAGTTAAAAAGATATTAGTGGAGGAAACATAGATTTTCTAGGAGTTCAACTCTTATCTAAAATATTATATGGTTGAACTTTGCAAAGATGAAGAATCAAAGATACTTATGATATCACTAGCGTGTTAGGGGATACTATATAGTAGCTTTCATCAATGAAATGATTAAGATACTATATTTTCATAATAACTTTTTTTTTTTTTGAAACCGTGGGACATTTCATAAAATTATAGCATACATGATTCAGACCTATAAAGTAGCTCCCATTAAGAGCATCAATTTGCATTTGCCTTTATGAGTTACCAAAGGATTCTAATTAGATTATGTCTTTGAATCTATTGGAAACTTTAGGGTCAATTTGCATTTGCCTTTATGAGTTACCAAATGATTCTAATTAGATTCTGTCTTTGAATTTATTGGAAACTTTAGGATGTTATGTTGTTATGAATAAGATTACACATGTTACGACTTTTGAATTTATTGGAAACTTTAGGATGTTATGTTGTTATGAATAAGATTACACATGTTGCGACGATAGGTGATTTTGTAAGAATATGTCTTAATTTGTATCTTGATAGATCATTTCTTAAAACCATCACTTTGGATGTAAAAGGCCTTCATAAATACAAAAGGTAGACCACACAAATATTTTGTTTTGATGTATATTTTATCATGTTTATGTGCACCTATATAGAGATTACCCTAAAGTTACAAAAATGTCATAAGAAGATGATTTAGATTAAGAAAAGATAAAGCAAGGCTTTCAAAAATCCAAGCCCAAGATCAATGTATAAGAACAAAATTAAAGGAAGAGTCAAAACGGAAAAGCAAGGAGGAAAACTAGTTTGGAAAATTAACCTCTTTCAAAGAGAAGGATAAAGTTCTAAAAAGTCAATTTGAAGTTCAAGAATTTAATAAGGAGGGCTTCATACAAAAAGGAGTAAGCATTTAGAGTAGATATTAAATATATTCAAGACAAAAACAAAGAGATTGGAAATGATAGCAAGGAACCAAATTGTAATAGAAATCACAAGTTTATATTAGGATATGTAAGATGAGGACTATTTTAAGTTAGTTCTTTTACCAAAACAAGTGAAGGTAAAACTAAAAAAGAAACATTAATTGAATTTATAGTTTAGTAAGAAGAAATTAAGAGAAATGGGTTTAATAAAATGAGATAGAAGCCCAAAGCATGACCTATTATATAAGGAGGCATTATTAGATGCAGCATTCGATTTGTAGATGCAATTGAATGGGTTAAGTAGGAAAAATCTTGTCCTTTCTAATAAATATTACATCTTAAAGAAAACATATGCCAATAATAGTATGAAAGAATTCATGGACACCAAAATAATCATACATGCATTGTAAAAAAAATTGGACTCCACTTGCATTATCGGTTATGTGACTCGGGTTCAATCCCCACTACGGATATGTATATGTATAAGAAGTATTTACTCAATAAAAAAAAATTGGAACAAAGAAAAGTAAATTTAAAAAAAAATCATACATTGCATTAAAAATACATGTACATTGTACAAAGCATGCATATATACATAAACATTTTTGTTTTGAATTTTTGTTCCTTATAGAAAATATGTGTGTAGAAAAGCAAGCAAGAAAACGAATTAGTTTTCTATAGGAAAGCGCTTGCATTTAAGAAAACAAGAGTATAGAAATATTTTAAAATGTATGACAAAATTATTGGAATAAAGTCAAAGAACATTAAAACTTATGTGTCTATTTGAGCTTCATGGTCAATAAAAAAAACTTTAAAATTCATAAATTGGTTTTAAAAGAATGTATATAACTAACAAGGATGATTCAAAGACTTGTTAATATAGTTTTGTTCTTATAATAAAAAGCAATTTAAAAAATGTCTTGTTATAATTTAAATTATCATTGTAGGGAGCAAGTGCAAGACAGGAGTGAGCCTTACATTTGCATATGCTATATTTTTTAAGAACTTTAAAAAACGAAGGATGCTTATTAAGAAAATCTAGGTAGCATGGAAGAAATATCATGTGTGTAAGCCCTAACTAAAATAAAGGATGTTCTAGCTAGAAGTCAAGATGATGTAGTCTAGCAAGAAGGGGTCAACTGAACAACAACCTCCCCTAGCAGCAAGAATATTCTTGGCTTCAATAACATCAAGGTTTCACCTGAATTGCATCCACATTCCTCTTGACAAACAACTTTGCTAGATAGTGTGTTGTACTATGGCACACTACTAGACATCATGACAAAACTATATAACAACTTCCAACTTGACAACACCTTATTAGATGACTTCCTACTTAGATGACTTCCTTCATTATCATATCACATGAAAAATCCTCACTTGACAAGACCTTAATAGATGGTTTCCTACTTAGACAACTTCATTCATTACGACCTCTGACTCATCAACACCTAGTTAGATGGCTCATTATGCAACGACATATGGATGGATGATATTCTTCAATTAGCATGTGATAGGATGACTTTCTTATATGAGAATTACACTTCCCATTCAATAACTCTCGTGCTCTTGTTTGAATTGTGCTTCCACTCAAATGATATATGTGTTATCCACTTGAACAATGTGTATGTCTCCACTTGAACAGTGGTCAAGTTCTTTCACTTGAACGATGGAACATCGACCAACTCTTTGCACTATCAACACTTGGAAAATCAACCAACTATGATCACTATACTCAAACCTCACTTTCCACAATGTTTTTACATGGATTATGATCACTCTTCACCTGCAATCCTACACACACCAACCTATGCAATCTAACACATACAGTTCCAAAAGCACAAACATTCACAATTCAACATACGTTGAACAAATTAGAATTAATCATTAATTGTATTGTTAATATGGTATTTGATTACATGTTGTAATACATGTATTTATCTCATATGCTCCTCTTATGTTTGTCAACTCTCATATGCTCTCTTGTAAGAAGGGTAGTATATGAGAGGAAGTTACCAAAATAACCTTTCGAAATAGTTTGCTCATAATAATTTTGTGTTGGATGCTCTTGCATCATAGATGTTGGGTAAGAGGGAATGATTCATGAGCAAAAGCTCATGAACATTTTGAAAATCGGTAATTGAGACTCCATGTTTAGAAATCTTGGAAGAATTCATCCACTTTGCTTCACACTTGCTTAATTTTTCCACTTGATCAAATACTTATAATATTCTTTGGCTCTTGTCCTCTTGGCTATTCTAGAATCTACTATTACCTCAATTTCATCCCACTCCTTCAGTATTTGTTGTATTCATTCTTATATCAAATAACTAGAAGTGATTTCTTCATTACTTTCGATTGGTTTGTCATAATATGGGTATAAATCGACCATATTAAAGATTGGGGAAATATCTATTGCTTTTGAAAGTTTTTGAATGTAAAGGCCTAACTTTTAATTAATTTAAAAATACAAGTCTTTACAACCAAAAAAATAGGTGGATAGGCACACCCCAATATGTAGTCACACTAACTCAGGTGGAGTTAGGCAGCGTTACTCAAAACAATAAAAACAGGGTTAAACCCATCACCAACCACAACACCAAAAAGCATGCATTAAATCATGTCAATCATGGAGGTATGCTCACGAGGTGAATGTCCATCACCCGCTAGATGCTAACAACCGATATTAGAAGGAATGGAAATGAGCCACCCATCCTCCCTAGGCGTGCCAACATTATCACTTGTACCAGAACCATCAATGCCATCAGAGACAAGATCGAGAAGGTTGTATAGAAGGCACTCGGATGACCGTACATGGGGCATTACCCTAGTGTTGCATAAGAGCGCGAAGATGCTCCACCTCTATATGAACTTTCTCCACTTGAACTGAAATCTGGAGCCAAAAATCAGAGTAAATTGTGCACTTATCAACAATTGAAAATTCATCTGAACTATGCTGCTGAGAAAAGAGAATTTTGTTACGAGTTTTCCAAATATGAAAGAGCACACTGATGCGAAGAATGTTCCACACTTCCAACAAGGGCAAGGAAAAATCTGGTGGGTCGCCAAGCAAAACATGATGCCAGGTGAATGAACTGGCCATATGAGGCCGAAAGAAGGTCTCAAGCCAATCCCAGGCCATTCGAGCTTTCCTGCATTGCCAAAAAAGATGAAGTGGGTCCTCTGGAGCACCGCAAAAATGATAGGAAGGATTCTCTATTCCAAGGTAGTTTAATCTTTGTCCAAGAGGAAGACCATAGGATAAGAGGCTCCAAGCAAAGAAAGCCTGTTTGGGTTCAATATATCCTGCCCAAGCCATTTTAAATCTTAGACTCCAACGAGTTTGAGTGGAAAGAAGATCCCACCGGGCATTGAGTCTTTGAACCATAGGGACATTGGGAGTAAGCCAAGCATACCCTAACTTAGGTTTGTAAGTAAGAAGTGGGGTTTTCTTAAACCATCCCCAATCAGACCACCAAGGCTTTTGAGAATGTCTACAGATCATGGGCCAAAGGGAAAAGGGGATACAATCCAAAATAGTGTCATAAGTAATCTTATCATCTGGCCGTAGACCAAACAATCTCCTGAAATCATCCCATGGGATCCAATCCCTGGAATATCTCAAAAAAAGTTTACCACTATTGAAATCCCTTTCCTGAAGAACCGTTGAGCATGAATCCATTGCACGGAAGCAAGAGGGGAACCTTGAAGAGTAATAAAAGGTGACCACCAAACATTATAAGTGGAAATAGAAGCACCTTTTCGATGCCCATCCCCTAGCCAACTCAACCAGGGCTTAATTTTCTCCCAAGCCCTCCATATGCTCTGAATGACAAAAGAGCCTTGAATTTTAACTGGGATAGGAGCAACCAGGAGGGATTGAAAATTCATGCCTTTCCAAGCCTTCCTGCCAAGAGGTAAACCAGTGGAGATGCAGTGCCGAATGAGAACTTTCCAAGCTTCAGAACCACTTAAGGCTCGAAGAATCCATTTAGCAGATAAAGCAAAACCTTGTCTTTGACAATCATGCAATCCCATACCTCCTGATTTTTTGGGAAGACAACAGATTTCCCAGGAAACTCTATGAAACCCTCATTTATGTGATGAGTTAGCCCAAAGAAAATCCCTTAAAAGCTTTTCCAACTTTTTATAGCAGGCTTGAGAAGGGACCCAACAAGATGAATAGTACACATGAGTAGAAGCAATAATTTTGGAACACACCTGAAACTTACCAGCTAGAGTAAGTTTTTTGGTGATCCAAAAGGAAATTTTTTCTCTACTTTTTGTAAAACATAATTCCACAAGACAGCAGGGGAACTCTGGAAAGCAAATGGGATGCCAAGGAATTTAAACATCTCCCTTGGTTGGATCCAATGCCACTGGAAGCTTTCAAGCCAACTTGGAAGGTCCAAAGAGGATTGCCTATAGCATGAGGTCTTCCTCCATTGAATGCTAGATCCTGATGCATTGCAAAAAATATCCAGACAATCTAGAGCCTGTTTGACAGAGCGTTCATCCTCATGAAGAGTCAAAAAAGAATCATCTACAAAATGTCCATTTATAAGTTGAGAAGATTCTCCAGGTAAAGAAATACCCCTAATATTACCTTGACTCACTTGGTTAGCAAGAAGGTATCCAAAAGCTTCAGCTGCCAATATGAAAAGAGAAGGAGCCAAAGGACAACCCTGTCTGATAGATCTGAACAATCCAATTGATTCAGATTGACAATTGTTCAAAGTAAGCACAACTGAAGCATCCGCAAAAAGCATACTAACCGAGCTCAAGAAATGTGGCCCAAAACCAAGAGCTTGAAGCATGGTAAGGATGAAATTCCATTCAATCCTATCATAGGCTTTCTCAAAATCAATCTTGATGAAAAGAGTATTTTGTTGAGTGGCTCTAGCCCATTCCATGCCCTCCCAAACAACAATTACATTATCCAAAATATATCTGCTCTGCACAAACCCAGTTTGCTCAGGACGAATAATAAGTGGCAACAGAGGTCTAAGGCGTAAGGCCAAAGCCTTAGCAATAATTTTGTAACTCACATTGAGTAAAGTAATAGGCCTCCAATTGGTGAGCACTTCTGGATCCCCCTGCTTAGGGATGAATTTAATATTGCCCTTATTAATTATAGAACCTAAAGAGCCAAAAGCCATTGCTTCTTGATAAACATACAGTAAATATGGGCCAACCATGTCCCAATACTCCTTATAAAATTCACAAGGAAATCCATCTAATCTTGGAGCTTTATCATTGGCCATCCTGGATAGGGCTTCAGCAAGATCATCCAATGACAAAGGATGCTCACAAGCTTCCTTTTGAAGAGCTGAAAGCTTCTCAGGAACAACTGCACAACAAGCTTGAATTGCAGCTTGTCGTTCAGGAGTTAACTCCTGAGAAGCAAAAACTTTCTGATAATGCTTGACAAAAACTTTAATAATATTAGGAAGTGAAGTCCAATGAACCCCTGCATCCTGAATAGCATTGAATTGAATGGATTGTCTCAAGGGCTTTATTTTTTGAAAAAATATTTTGAAACCCTATCGCCAATTTTCAGCCAGTGAAGTCGAGCACGAAGTTGAGCTCCCCTTGCTTCATAAAGCTCAATTTTTTTAAGCTCATGCCTAAGACTTGCAACTTGGGCTTGAAGAATAGAGCTTAGAGGGCTCGCTTCTAGTCTGATAGAAGCGCGAGCCAGTTCAGCTTTAAGGGTTGCATTAGAGATTCATCTCCGCTTGGCAACTTCAACTCCTAAATTCCTGAGAAGAACAGTTGTTCTGGAGATAGCTTCATTCCACCAAGAAATTCTACCATGAATTCCAGTTGGTCTAGGAACTAGATTCCAAATCCTACGAATATGAGCAGACATAGCTTGATGTTTCAAAAAAGAAACATTCAGATAAAACTGAGACTTGAACTGATGAGGCGGAGGTGGAGAACAAGAGATGGAAAACACAATGGGAGCATGATCAGAAAGGGTGGTATCAAGAACAATTGAAACAAAGGGTAGAGAAGCCGACAAGTGATGGAAATGAAAATGAGAATGTTCAGATAGCATAGCTCTATCAAGCCGCTTCAAAATACGGGCATTGCTAGCTTGAAAGTTGGACCAGGTATACCACATAGACTCAAGAAAATCAGAGGGTATAAAGCAGGAATTAGGGTCACTCAGCCCAAGCTTATTTTTGAAAAAAAACCATGCTTCCCGCTCACCAATATTCCAACGCATAGGGAGCAAGCCAAGTTTGTCAATCGATTTCTCCACCATATTGAAATCACCACACACCACCCAAACCGCTTCAGGCAGGGAAAGAGCAAGCCATCACCATAAAGCACACCTTTTCGATGCATTATTAGAAGCATATACATTAATCAAACCAAAAGGGATACCACCAACTTCAAAAAGAGTCCAAACTGCTTGATTTGAGGGGTCCACCCCCCATGTGACAAGATGAGAATGCCATCTGGGAGAAATGAAAGTGACAGCTCCTCCTCTGCCAGGAGTATGATGGGAACAAAAAAACTTACTTGTCGACCATAAAAAGGTACAAGTACTATCCAAAATGAAGTCAGCAACCTTAACTTCTTGCAAACACAAAAAATCCAAACTGCCATGCAGGCGAGCAACATTCTGAATCTCTCTACGGACCTGATATTTTTGGACTGGATCCGTCAGTCCTCTCACATTCCAAGACAAAAAAATCATTGCAGACGATCGAGGTTCATTCCCTCAAAAACATCTTCAGAATCTCCCAACTCTCCTAGGGAAGTGTACGAATTGCTGAGAAATCGTTCATGATTTTCCCTAAGAAAGTCAGTCTGCCATCTCTTTTCTTGATGTAACCCCTCACGAGCCGGACTACGTGAACGACGGGACCTGGAGAATGACACATCCTCCGATAACGCTTGCTTAAGAATGGAAGGAGCAAGATCATCGGGTGAAGAAGATACTAGAGGTGGTGAAACTCCATCTGAAGCAGGTACAGAAGGGGACCCTCCTAGTGCCGAGGGAGACAGCTGCACTGGAGCAGTTGGAGCCAGAAGGGCTGGCATGCATGGTGCTGAAGGTTGTTGTACCGGAGGGTTGGAACTAGAACCTCCCTGCAACACCGACTGCTTAGGTGGATGGTTTTTCCTGTTTGTCACTGTAGTCCATTCATCTGGAGGATTCTTGGCTCCTAGAGCTGGAACTATCAGAGCAAGGGGAGGAACAACAACATTGCGTGATTTGAACTTATCAGCCATAAGTGGACAATATTTAATTTTGTGCTCTGTTGATTGACAACGGTAACAGGTGTTGGGAAAATTAATGTACACAACACGCTGTGTAAAAACCTTGTCACCAATATTCAGGTCAATAGACTCAGTAAGGTCCTTGGAAAGATCGACTTTGACACACACACGCCTGTTAGGGCGGACATTATAGAATTTATTTGGTTCTAAGCAGACCACCTTCCCAAGGGTGGAAGCAATACTTTGCAAGAATGGCCAAAGGGTTGTCGAAAGACCAGGGAACTCAGCCCAAATAGGCACTTCCAGAGAAGCCTCATCATTGACAGAGAAATCTTTGGACCACTGTTGAAAGATAAGCAAAGAGCTTCGGACATACCAGGGACCCCGACTAAAAACTTCTTGTGCATGTTGAGCATCAACAAAGCGAAAAAGAAAAAACCCCTTTGACAAATTTTGGATATTCTCTATCTTAATGCCATAAGGTTGCCAATACTGTTGAATCCAAGATCGGATCAAAGTATCATTCGGGATACGACCCAAGAAATATCCTATCAGGGTATGCTCTTCTAGCCACTTGCATGCATTATCAAACTCAATAACAGGAATTTCAACAACAAGATTGGCATTGTTACCTTGTGGAAAAATTTCAGCACGAACTTGCGAGACCTCTTCCCTGGCGCAATTCCTTGCTCCGGTAGCTTCAACATAAGTTGAAGCTACCGACTGTGCGGCAACCATGAAACAGACGAAGGCGGATTCTCAGCTCCTAGGGTTTTCAAATACAAAAGTCTTGAAAGTTTGACTTCATAAGTATCAGCTATAATTTTTTTTAAGATTTTACAAGATCCAATCTTTTTTCAATTTAGCTTTATGTAAGTACCTTTCGAGAATCTTTCCTTTCGCAAATGATCCAAAACCAAGTCTCCAACTTAAAATTCTCGTGTCTTATGCACATATTGCTTGTAATTTATGGTATTTTTTGTAAATCATCTTTCACCTCTCGATGTAAATCATACATGTAATCAATAAAGTCCTCTACTACTACACTTGGTCTCCACAAATCAATTGTACTTTGTAACTCGTCCACACCTCTTGGATAGATTCCATACATAATTTATAATGGTTTTTTACCGGTACTTATATTGAATGAACTATTATATGGAAATTCTACTTATGCCAAGATAGTGTCCCATAAATTCATTTTTTTGCCAACTAAACACATCAACAATTTTCCAAGGTTTTTATTCACAACTTCAGTTTGTCCATCCATTTGTGGGTGATAAGCTAAGCTAAAAATAATTTTTGTGTCCAACTGCTTCCACAAAGTTCACCAAAAGTGACCTACAAGCTTAGTATCTTTATCCAAAAATATAATGATTTTCAATAAACCATTTTCTATTACAACTACTCTAAAGAACAAATCAACAATATGAGTAGCATCATTTGTTTTCCTGTAAAGTTTGAAATGTGCCATCTTTGAAAATCTATCAACCAAAACAACACTCAAATCATTACCATTTTTTATTTGTGGTAATCTAAGAACAAAGTTCATGATTATGTCTTCCCATGGCCTTTTTGGTATTGGTAATGGTTGATACAACCCAATGTTTTGGCTTCTTCCCTTGGCATGTTGAACAAATTGACAACTTGAGGAGAATAATCATGATTGATACAACCCAATTGCCTCATTTAATTGCAGTTTTGAACCTCTTTTTTGTGTTATCTTCTCATATGGTAACATCACATTCTACCTAAATAATTCAAAAATCATGGTAAATAAGGAGAATACAATACTAATTTAGATAGATGTTTGTATATGTTCTTTTAAGAGTTAATTAGATAATTTTTACATCTAATTGTTGGGTTTTTGGTATTGGAAAGTATATTGGGATTTTGTAGAAGTTATCAGGGGAGAATTTCAATCAAATTCATTTGCACCCTAGATGCATTAAACAACAAAGAGCATAGGATGGGTTGCATCTTGCAAACAACCAGCTCACAAATCCTGACGATATCAAATACTGAGGTGGACTCATAATGAGCATGAGATATCGAGTCAACATTAGAAGACAAGGAATTGAGGTAGCACTAATGGATAAGGCATCAAGTCAACATTAGAAGACAATAGTATTCAACCCTAGATAGATGTGTGCGGATGACCATTGATTGAATGCTCACAATGATGCAATTGTCGAGTGATGTAGATAATACCTCTCAACATAATTGTGCTTGTAACGTTGATGTGGCAATTGCTTGATTGGCATCACGAAATTTTATGAGTGTAGTTCTCACAACGATTGTGAGTATGTTCTATCTTGAATGACCATAACAAGGAGCAACCATCTAATCTACCAAATATTTCATTCTTAAGATGCATAACTAGACAGGACAAACCTTTGAAGCCAAATAAGGCAATATTTGGATTATCGTTAGAATGATTACTTGTTATCCTCCTTAGCTGACAACTTGAAAAACTAAGTAGTTCTTTGATAATTAGGAAACTATTATAAATCCCCATATATAAATAAGGACATTCATGATAATATAGAGGTTAATTGTTAATTATATTTTCTTCTAAATCATTAATGTATTAGGATTGCTCTATATTTGACTTGTGTAAGAACTTTCTTCATGGACGTTTAAATTAATGGACAATTAAATTAATGGAGACTTCAAGAAGTTTACTCGCCTAATGAGTTATAATCATTTTCTACCATTAAGGAGGCTAGATCCACTCCAACGTGGAGGAAAAATATTATTTTATTGCTTTTGGCAGGTATGTCGCATTGTTACTTGCATTTGTGTTCATTGTTACCCATCGTTATTATGTTTTCCACTATGATATAAGTGCATATGCTATTAACATTCATGGTGTTTTATCATTTTGTTATACTATATTGCATTGTAATGTTTTTTTGAGATATTTTTTTTGGTAAATAGTGTAGCTTATATTAAAGGGTTTTTTCCTGGATCCCAAAACCAGTAGTTACAAAACCCTCAAAGGAGGCTAGCAACTTAGAAGACTAAACTTTAAAAAAGTGTTTTCGTACATGGATAAACATTGTTCACTATACATTGATTAAATGTTGATAAGCCTAATAGCAAACACCCCAAACAGTATTGACGCAGATAATATATGGACAACACCCCAAACAGGATTGATGCAGATAATATATGGACAACAGACACCCAAAACAACATTGATGCATATAATATATGTAAAGTTAAAATAACCCTCATGAAACAAACCCCAGTAAGGACCCAGAGAACCATAAACAAAAAAAGACCCATGGCCCTCCATCATGCGTCAACCACCTTCTTCTTCGCAGTGCTTTCCTCAGTCTTTATGATCTGCTTCAGCTTCCCGCTAATGTTGTCAAGAGTACTAATAAGGCTACTGATGAGGATGTTGGCAACCTGATGATGAATCTCCTACTCCGGTGCTTCGTTGTTGATTTGCCCACTCTTGGTTGGCTTCATTGACAATGTTTGAGGGCGGATTGTTATCCCATACAGTCAAGGAATTCTGATTGATTCCCATGTTTGCTAAGAGGTCAGCCGATCTGTTTGCCTCCCTGTACACATGTCTGCATATCACACTGCCCTATCTTTTGATCATGTTTTTGGCTTCCCTGATGGCATTCATGACCTTCCACGAAGGATTAGAGTTGTTGTTGATATAATTTATGATGTTTAGAGAGTCCCCTTCTATTTCGTAGTTCCCTTTGTGCTTTTGGATGATGGTGAGACCTCTCCACAGGGCATGGGCTTCTGCTACGTGATTAGTTTGAATGCCTAGGTTCTCCGCAAAGGCGACCACAATCTTACCGTTGCTATCTCTGACCAGTCCTCCTGCCCCTGCCATTCCTGGGTTTCCTTTAGAAGCTCCATCGAAATTGAGCTTGAGCCATCCTATCGAGGGGGGTTTCCATGAAGAGGTGTGCCTTGGGTGGGGATGAGTGACACGAGGATTATCTTCCCTAGGGATATTAAGATTGTTGAACAAAAAAAGCTCCAATCCCACATCAAGGGGTTCTGTGCAAGGGATGAGCCGGGAGTTCTCTGTGGCAAAGCTGATGATTTTACTAGCAATGGAGGTAGGGTCCTTGGGAGTGTTAGAGAACACCCTGTTGTTTCTTTCTAGCCATACCTGCCATAAGAAATGGTGGGTGCACATTTTCCACAAAGATTTCAGTCGAGGGTTTTTGAAAGGATTGGGCCACTGAGTGAAAAACTCTGTCAGGGAGTTGGGTTGGACCCAGTTGATGTGGAAACTGGATAGTAGGTTACTCATCACAACATATGAGAAATCACATTTAGTGAAAATATGGTTGATGGATTCCCAAGCCTTATAGCACAGGTGGCATCTATTGGGTACCATCATCCCCCTCTTGATGAGATTATCAGTGGATAGAATCTTGTTTTGAATTGCCAGCCAGGAGAAAACTGCCACTTTAGGGATGAGGTGCTTGATCCAGATTTGGCTAGGGGAAAAGGGAGCTTGTTGTGGATTGAGGAGAAGTTGGTAGGCAGATTTGACAGAGAAACATCCACTGTCCGTTTCTTTCCAAATTAGAAGGTCTTCTCTTCCATCTGTCGGGATCACTGTAGTATTCAACATAAAAGCCAAAGCCCTCGTTGCCCTGGTTATGTGCCCATCATTTGAGTTAATGTTGAGGTCTTTCCAGCTTTTAGACCCATTGATGTTTTGGATGAAGTCTGCTACTTTACTGCCTATGGTGCCATCAAGGATGGGTTTTAGCACAGATAACTCATCATCTTCAACTAGGGGCTGATCACTGACCCACCTGTCTATCCAAAAGTTTATGGCAGTACCTGTTCCCAGCTGCCACCTTGAACCTTTCTGGAGAACTTCTCTGACTTGAATAATTGACTTCCAAAAAGTTGATCCCTCTTTGGGGATATCTTCATCAGTGAATTCTTTGTGCTGAAGGTACTTCCTCTGTATTATTGACACCCATTCTGCGTTGAAACTTGTGTGAATTTTCCAGGCTTGCTTAGCCAGCAGAGCAGTGTTCATATGCTTGATTCTTCTAAGTCCCAGTCCCCCTTGATTTTTTGGTCGACAAACCTTTTCCCATCCAACCAAATGAATCTTTTGTTTCTCCTCTGTGCCGCCCCACAGGAATATTTTTTGTATTTGTTCGATTTGGGCGTAAACTGAAATAGGGGCTTTGAAGACTGAGAGGAAATAGGTTGGGATGCTTTGGAGGCATGTTGCGGTAAGGGTGATTTTACCTGCTTGGGTTAGAAAAGCCCCTTTCCATCCAACTAACTTTTTGTTTATCCTTTCCACCACATGACTCCACATGGACAATTTGGGATGACTGTAAAAAAGAGGAAGCCCCAGATAGCGAGTAGGGAACTCACCAATGCTACATTGAAGAATACGCCCGATTTTAATCTGCCTGGAAAGGGGGGTATTGATGAAGAAGCTTTTACTTTTGGTATAGTTGATTTCTTGCCCAACCGCTTTCTCATATAAATCAAGGATTTTTTTGATCATCTTGGCCTCCACTACTGAAGCATAGGTAGCGAGTATTGTGTCATCCACAAATTGTTGGTGTGATAGCGGGTTTAGACTCGAGGTAGCCCTGATCCCTGTGATAGTTTTCTCACTGACAACACTCTTAAGTGCTCTTCCCAGAGATTCAACGAGTATGATAAAAAGGATGGGTGACAGGGGATCTCCCTGCCTGATGCCTCTGCCACTAGGGAAATAACCTGCGGGTGATCCGTTAACCAAGACTGAGAAATGTGGGTTGGAGATGCAACCTCTGATTACATTTATCCATTCCCTATGAAAACCAAATTTCTGAAGAACAACCAGGAGGAAATCCCTGTTTACTCGGTCAAAAGCCTTACTGATATCTAATTTGAGAAAAAGGGTTGCTTTCTTGTTTTGGGAAGCTGAATGGAGGACTTCATGCAGGGTGATTATGCCATCATGAATGGACCTTCCTTTGATCGAGCTGCCCTGGCAAGGATCTATAATGAGCGGGAGGATTTCTTTGAGTCTTGTTGTCAGGGCTTTGGCAAGAATCTTGTATATAACATTACATAGACTGATGGGTCTATAGTCATTCATGGATTTGCACTCAGGGCCTTTAGGAATTAAGGCGATGAAAGTGGAGTTGGTGCTTCTGGGGATGGCTTTGGATTTTTGCATGTGAATAATGGCTTTGCATATGTCAACCCCTATGATATCCCAGTAAGTTTGGAAAAACCTAGGGGAGAAGCCATCAGGCCCCGGAGCTTTATCAGGGGCCATGGAGAAAAGAGCCTATTTTATTTCTTCATTAGTAAGGTCCTTGATGAGCATGTCGTTCATTTCAGGGGATATCAGATTTGGAATATGCTGAAGAAGTTGATCCTGAGCCTGTTTGAAAATAGTGGAATTTGTCCCCAACATTTTTTCAAAGAAAGTGACTGCTTCATTTCTGATGAGGTGGATGTCTCTCACACTTGTGCCATCACTGTTTATTAACTCCCTGATCTTGTTGGAGCTTCTGTGGCGAAGGGTGGAAGCATGGAAAAATTTCGTGTTTGAGTCCCCGTCCTTGAGCCACAGGGCTCTAGACTTTTGTCTCCAGTACATTTCTTCCTTGGCCAGAATGTTGTGGTAATCGACAAGGAGCTTTTTCTCTTCATTCCTGATTTGTATGCTCATCTGCCCTTTCTGAATTTGCTCTTCTATAGCTTTGAGCTTGCTGATGATTTGCTCCTTATTTTCAAAAATGTTACCAAACACTTCCTTGTTCCATATTTTGATGTGGTCTTTGATTATTTTGAGCTTTTGGGTAACTTGAGCGATGGGGGATCCGACCACCTGTTGTTGCCACCACCCTGCAATTTGATTACGTAAATCTGGGTGAAGAACCCACATTGCCTCAAATCTGAAAGGGGTCCTAAAAACTGGAGGCTTGTTAGCTTCGAACAGGAGAGGGTTGTGATCCGAGCCGATTTTGGGCAGGGAGATGAGGGAAGCATCACCAAACAGTGGTATGGCTTCTTGAGATAGGAAGAATCTGTCTAGCTTAACCTGGATCAGATTGTTCCCTATTCTTCTGTTATTCCATGTGAATTGAGCTCCCTGAATCTGGATATCCATTAGGTTATTCTCAGTGACAAAACCATGGAAGTCCTGAATACTTTTGATTGGAATGTCATTTCCTCCTGCCTTATCTGACGGGTAAAGGGGGGAGTTGAAATCCTCGACCAAAATCCAAGGGAAGTTTCTGAAAGCCTGCCTCATTTGACTTAATTGGTCCCAAAAGGAGCTCCTACTGAGGGGATTGTTTGGGGCATAGATATTAGACAGGATCCAAGATTGATCCTTGTCTTTGCAAAAAAACATGATGTTTATAACTCTATCTGAGGACGAGATTACTCTACCATCTACTTTCTCTGGATCCCAAAGGCACAAGAGACCCCCAGATGGGCCTTGGTTGGGACTGAAAATGCTTCCACTATTTTTCCAAATGGTGTTGCCCGCCTTGCATGCTTTTGACTGATCTAACTTGGTCTCTTGGATAATGAGGATTGTTGGTTTGATTTCTTTTCTAATAGTGCTAACCAGCCTCTGCTTGGTCGCGTTGTTGAGGCCCCTCACATTCCATGAGAGTATCCTCATCTGGAAACTTTGGATGATTTCTTGCCCCCTTTTGACTACTGCACAGGGGGTTTGGATAATTTGGGATCTTCCTTCGGGTGGGTAAACATTTCTGGTACAAGGGTTGTTTGGACTCCATTGGCTATGTCCTCAGCGGTTTGGCTTCTTATTTGCTCTTGGATATTAGGCCTTCCTCTTTTCTTATCATTTCCAACATCCACATAGGCTTTTTTGGAGCTTCGAGTGTTTTTGGGACTGAAATCTGCTCTTGTTTTCTCGACAGCCTCTTGGGAAAAAAGACTTTCAGGAGGGGGATCAGGGGAACCTAGTTTGATTGGAGATAAAATAGGGCTGCTGGTGGGAAGGGGATACTGCAAAACTTCTTCGGTGGTGGGGATTTGGAGGTCGACATTTAGGTCTGACATGTCATTTTCTTGTTGAGTGAATAAAACTTCATTTATTTCTAAATCAGAATGAGTGAGATTTCCTGGAATATCAAACCGATTGGGGTGAGCGAACAGTGAGCTTACCTGAGCCTGGTCCTCTGATTGTTCTGGTTGCACTTTTTGCTTCCCTTTGTTTGCCATAGGGTTGTGCCCTGGTGCTTGTTGGAGAGGGTTTTTGTTGTATATTTGCCTGGTCTTTTGCATAGGGGGCTTCCCAGGGAAGCGAAAGCCTTGGTTCCTGTACAGCTGGTTGCCAGAATCTACCTCCTTCTGAGGTTTGAGCGAGGGGTAGTGGGACTTGAGGTGTCCTTGAGTTCGGCATTCGATGCAGAATGCCGGTTTGTTTTCGTACTCTATGGCCTGGTAGTGATGAAAAGAACCATAGACTAGATTGATTCGAGTTGGGAGCTGGGAATCAAGATTTGCGTTGACGCATATTCTGGCTTGGGTCAACCTGGTGCGAGCTTTGGTGGTTGAATCCATGGCCACCATTTCCCCTATGTATCTGCCTATTCCTTGTAGGATATCTTCATGCCAAAATTGGCTAGGGAGTCCCGGAAGACGAACCCACACTGGAGCAAAATTTATGCTCTGAGTTTCGACGTTAAAATCTTCCCCCCATCTGCGAATGAACAAACTCTTTTTCCCATAGAACCACGACCCCCTTGTTAGAATACGGGTTGCATCTTCGGGATTGTTTAGGCGGATTTGAAAAAACCCTCTAGGGAGAGCTACAATCTCAAGATTCCCTAAAACTTTCCACCTGGTAGTGGCCCACCGTCGAATGGATTCCATGTCCGGTCTGCCGCCAACGAACTTCCCAATCAAAGAGTGTTCTTCTAAAGAAAGATATTTGGCCATTAGGGTTTTTGGAATCACTAAGTCTTCTCCGACCGTTGTCAAAGGGCTTTGGTCCTTGGTAGATTTTTGTGGTTTGGTACCTGTGACCTTTTTGAGATAAGATGCAGACCCGGAGGGCGCAGCACCGGTCCCACCTACTTTGGGATAGCCCTCATTCTTGTTCGGGGGTTCTTTCCTCGGGTCTTTCTCCCGCCTAGTGGAAATGTTCGTTTCAGCATCAACATCTGACTCATCAGTGCCCTCCCCTATAGCAGAGCTGGGAATCTCACCTGGTTCGAAGTTCCCCATCGCTGCCGCGCCCAATACATTCGTGCCAGAACTTACCTGAGAGAAAATGCTCGCCATCGCTCTTCAATATGTATTTTTGAGATATTCATTATAATTTTTTTTTTTTTTCTGAAAGTGTTACCCTAGGGAAAAATAGCTTAGTGTTCAATAATTCAATTAGTTTTGTTCTAGTAATTTTCTTTTACTTCTACTGAATGATAATTTAATTTGATTCCAATATTTTTGTTTTCTTATTAATAGTATAAGTGAGATTCATTAATTCAATTTCCACATCTTTATTTATGAGTTATTTATTTTTCTTACAAGTTTAGAATGATAAGATGCTTTATTTTCCAACATGTGTGTGTAATAGAAAGCCTTTACCAATAGCATTATTGTCAAACCTCTCCTAAAACATATAGCCTTTGAAAACCACCCTGAATTTAACAAATTAAAAGTGACTTAATCAAAGTGTGGTTTAATGACACCCATCACTTTTTGGCATCGTTTTTGGGGATACAATGTTGTTAGGAATTGTTAGGTTGAACATCCAACATTGTAAAATTTAACTTAGATAAACATTGATTAGTCAAAGAGATATCACACTTCCTTATTGGCCATCCTTATATAAGTTTTCAACTAGGATAAACTAAAAATCCAATTTTACAACCTAAGGTACCTAGTGTTCTTACTAAATACCTTATGCCAATGGGATACTAGTCAGTTGAAGCAAGTTGAAACTAGTGGTGTTGAGAAAGAAAGGTAGAGGTAATTAGGAAAAAAATTATTTCAATGCATGAATAGACCCAAAGGTAACAAAGGGAGGTTTATCAAAAAGAACCCCCAACAAGCCACAGGGGTAGAACAATTATGCTTAGAGGTTGCACAAGAATTCCTTGTACCCATTATTGATCCTCCAAACAATTTATTGCAATCAGATGAAGAAAGCACTAATGAACAATAATCATCAATTGTAGTCTCTAAAATATTCCTTGAATTAGAAGAACTTGATAGAAGTCCACGTCTTCCATCTAGAATTCTTAAAGAATACAAACAATTCTATAACATTTGGTGGGAAGATAAAAATAAGGGAGATAGGCAAGGTGAAAACAATGCAGGAGATAGAGACAACAACATACAATAGAGAAAACCAACAATGGTGTTAAAACCTTTACATATCCTATTCGATTAGAACCCAACATGCAAGCCTAGATGAAAAACATCTCTCCTTCAAATCTACCTATATTTAGGGAAATTGCCACAGAGGAACCAAACTGGTTCTTGTTTGAATTCAAGATCATATGCCAAATTTATGACTATAAAACTGATAATCATAAACTTAAAATGTTTCCTTCCACTCTCAAAGATGTAGTTATGCAATGGTTCATGGGTTTATCTCCATAATATGTATATCGATGGGATGAGATGGAAAACATATTTCTAGAAATATATTAAGAGTATTGTTGTGTCAGGGATTGAAAGGAAGAACTATTTAGGATAAAGCAAAATAAGGATGAGAGTCTTGAGGATTACCTGGATAGATTCCTTTTTTTTCAAAAAATATGCGGGGAAGGGATGGACTTGGAACTTGTCAAAGTTATCTTCTTATAGATATTACAAGATGAATAAAGGGATATTTTAAACCTCATGGAAAAATGTTATATAAATATGCTAGATCTTTATGATATCGTGGAATTGTGTGAAACTACCCTAGAACAAGGAAATAAACACACAAACACCAAGTAGGTAAGAGCAGTAGAAAAGTAGGAGAGTTACTAAAGGAATTCACCAATTTAAAAATCAATATTCTTTTACATTTGAATACCACATTAGACAAGATACTAGCTAAAGATAAAGACAACAAACCATTGGCCACATTCTATCCAAGGTGTATGCAAAAGCATACCTTACAAGAATTTCTTCTCGATAAGACCAACATTTGTAGTATTTGTAAGAAATGTCACCTTACAGACCGGTGTGATATCCTACCAAAAATAAAATTCAACCTTGGAAAGATTCATATCAATATAGAGGAACTCAATTATGTGGGACAACGAAACAATTTTTCCCATCATCAAAGAACACCATGGGGACAAAATCCATGGAATGCTCTATGGAATATGCCCTCGTCACAACAAAAATGGGGCCAATATCCCTGGACTCCATCTCTAGAATCGGGTAGTCAGGGCTAGTTCAATCCACTATGGATGCAACAAATACCAAATAAATTATGGTCAAACCAAGGCTAGTAATGGTTAAGACCATCCCACTCCAACCAATATTATGAGGGACAATGATGGTTTCAAACTCAACCACAAACATTATTGCCAGCATCCACAGGTGCTCCCCAACCAATGTAGTTACAACCACCCAAGCAACCTTCATTAATGACCCAACCTATGGCCAACCCAAATAAAAATAGGAAGGTAATCCTTATCTTTAATACCGATCATAGTGACACAGTCAATATTAATGCCTTTAACTATGATAACATGCAGCTTTGTTCAGGGAAGGTTTTGCTTGACCCAAAACCTCCTCGGATAGAAGAATTATAGGAGAAAAGGCAACCGACTTTACTACAGTAAGCTAATAACTAGAAAGGAAGGAGATCTTCCAAAAAGCATGCTTGCAAAAACTCAAAAAGTGCCATACCCTAAAATATTAGAATCTAAAGAAGAATATTATGAGGAGTCTAATATATTAAAGGAACTAAATTATTGAACATAACAATCCCTTTGCTCCAATATATTAAGGATGTACCAATATTCAATAAGGTTATCTAGGAAATGTGCATAAAGAAGCTAAGGAGAAAATGAAAAGCTTATCCCAAAACCATACAAGTAGATGGAAAACTAGTTGATCTCTTAGCAGGAAAGCTTATTCCACCAAAATATGGAGATCCCAAGAACCTAGTAATAATTGTTTTCATTAATACACCAACAATTACAAATGTATTAGTTGACTTAGGAGCAACAATTAATGTCATGACCACCAAAACAATGAATAGATTATCTTTGAAAAATATGCGACTTACCTCTACTATCCTTCAACTAGCAGATCAATCTATGACCCAATCAAAGGGAATAATAGAGGATATACCTCTAACTATTTTTTTGTTGTTTTTTATTTTAATTTTACAAGGTGGAATCGGTAGCCATCACAATGATCTGGGCACATTTTCCGTCTTTTATGGCCACCACAATATGTGCTATCCACCTCATAAGCTGCCATACAATACTCCGTACAGTCCGCCCCTATAACCACCATGCCACAATCATTTTAAACCTTTTATACCATTGAAAGCACCACGAAAGGGACAAGCATTTAGTTTGACGAGGCCCAAGATTTAAATAACTGTAACTATGGAATATTGGGAATACCATATTGATTTCATGATCCTCTAGCCAAGAGCCAAGATGAATGGTTATCCATTGATTGTCGTTCAAGAGATATGACTATCTCCAATAGACTGAACTCTAAGAAAAAAATTATTTACCGCCCATCTAGACCTTTTATTGATTTCTCTACAAATCTATGGGTGGATGAACCTAGGGAACAAAATAATCTTGCTCGATTATCAATGGTCATAATAAAAGATCACGTTGAAGAGCTAGACCCATGGAAGAAGCCCTCTTTGAAGATGAGACTATTTTGATGTATTCTTTGAGTGAGCCTTGCTCAAATAAGGAGGGGAGTATAGTTCATAGGTTTATATGGAAAGATGATGTGGAGACCTCTGAGCCTTTGTCACCTATATCATTACAAGAAACTCCATTCACATTGCCACATAGACAACTGTAGATTAAAAATACACGCCAAACAAAAAAAAATAAAATCACAATAACAGAGTACAGAATAGTTGCACAAAACAAACGATTTCTATTAATCGATGGAGTTTAAAAACTCCTTTTTGAATACAACTGGGCCTGTAACCCTTTATTTGTGATACAAGATTACAATTCGTGCTAGGGTTCTCCGAAACCCTAGCTGGCACAAATGGTGGCGTCTCCGAAGAATGTATCTTCAATCTCAACAGAACGAGTGGGCTTCGTTATATCCCTTGCTTGGACCACTCCAGCTTAAACAGCTGCCATCAATAAACCAGATCTGTCGTTAAAAACATGCACACATTAACACTATCAAGGAGTTAGAAATTAATAAGAGGGCTCCACTGTGTGAGCCCTCAGAAACAATCTAAAACCCTAGAAAAATAGAATGCAGGAATTCAACAACAGATTAATAAAAGAAAAGAAGTTACTTGCTTTAAACTAATTTATACCTGTTCTCTGTTAACGCAGCTAGACCAGGCGACACCTGGAAGTAATGTGGCTGTCAAATCGGCTACGGAAGGCGCCCTGGTGCACTCGCTGAACGCCCGCGTGCTTCTGGATCTGGGTTACAGACGCCGGTCTGCGTCTGTGGCTGTGGATAAACGCCCGCGGGCACTTAATAAACGCCCGTGGGCACTTGCGACAAGGGGTAAACGCCCGCGGGCACTTGCGACAGGAATGGGAGATTCTACAGAATGCTGCAGAAGGAATGGCGGTGAAAGCGGCGATGGAAGCGACGAAAAAGGACGGCGATAGATGCGGCGAAAGGGTAGCAGAAGAATTAGAATCCGAGATAGCCGAGATAGATGAAGGGATAGAAGAAGTTAAGAAGATAGAAAAGATCCAGGATAGAAGTAGAAAAGACATAGGGTTTGAGCCATCAAGGTGGCTCTATTTATAATCCACTCTTAGGGCACACTTTAGGGTTTTAACGACACTTTGAACGTGTGGCTAAGATTAAAGTGGATCTAAGGGTAGAGAATAAATCTAGGTTGTGAAATGGATTAAGATGGATGGACGGATGAGATTAAATGAAGGACGGACGGCTCAGATTAAATCACTTAAACTATTATTTAAATATATATATTAAAATATTAAAATATTAATATATATATATATAAATATTAATTTAAATAAATTTGGGGATGAAAAATGGCGGGAAAGGTGAAATTGGGCCAAATAATGGCGGGAAAGTGTGGATTTGGGCCAAATAATGGCGGGAAGGTGGATGACCGACACGTGGCTGACAGGAAGGTATAGATGACTTGCAAGTGGCTGGATTTTGGTGTCTACAGATGCCCCTTTTTGAGCTGCTTTGTGTGAAGACACAATGCGGCACAAAAACTTAGGACACCTGAAAAGCTGGATCAGACGCAACTCTCTCTCAAGACTAAAGCACAACTTTGAAGACCAAAGAATAAAAGAATATTTAAAATTTATCAACTTACCCCCTCAATTGGCGAGCGAGAATGGTTCTCACGAGCCAATTGGAAGAAATTCGGAAGAAAATGAACCGTTTTTGCCCCAACGGTGAAAAAAGGGGTTGGTGTATGAACCATCTGTTTATGTCCCAACAGAAAAGGGGTTGGTGTACAAACCAGAAAAGAATATGATTGAAGACGATATGAGTGATGTGAAAGATGAACCGTTTTCCGCCCAACGGTTAGAAAGGGATTTTTGCCAAATTTTAAATTCCATGATCATGTAAGATGAATTCTACTATTAGGAAAGTTAAAAATTGATAACGGATGCCCCAACTCCTGTGGGTGAATCCATACTTTTGATGAAATTGCCTTGTTGGCGCCATTGATATGCGAGAGATGCAATATGAAAGAGTCAGAACTTGAGAGATGCTCCTAGTGACTTGTATGGATAATTCCTCGGGTCGGAACCAATCAACCTAGGTAGCCTTAATCTCTAGCAAGACTCAAAATAATGATGATATTGAAGATTGTCCACGTTTAAGGCCCCATGAACTAGGCCATCAATGACAACTGTTGAGCAAATTAATCTTGGTATGAGGTCACTTGAAAAGTAGGATACCCAAAATTGATTTCCAATTTTCAAACAGTGAAATAATTGATGATGATAAATGGTAAGTGTCCTTATGGTGGTTTAATCCTCTTACCGAATTGCATGGATGCAAATCGCTGCAATCGCCAAGGTGATAGAATATACCACTAGATACGAGGTTTACTTTAATTTAATTTGGCAAAAATATGCATGATGAAAGAAGAATGAATGAAATTGACGATAGATCGGAAGAATTGATGAATGTTGTTAATTTTGTGAAGGTTTTGAATGTTTTTAACCCAATTTGTAAATCAATGATGAATGATGCGCTTTTTGAGCAAAATGACAAAATTTGTTTCCAAAACTGTTGTAACCTTCACAAAATGTTTTATTATGATAAGAAGAATGGATGGATGCAATTTGATGAAATTTGGAGGAGGTAAGCTTCAATTTTGTAAGTTTTGTTCTTTTATTCAATACGGACACCAAACGCCGGTATGCATTTGGAGGTGGCGGAAACGCCCGCCGGTGTTTGAATGCATCATGAAATGCCCCACTTGCGTCTGAATGCGCCATGAAATGCCCCACTACGTTTCAGGGCGCCAAAACCATCTATTTAAACAGTTTCAGCGAGAATTTCGCTCATTTGTGCGTTCGAGCTTGAGAGAAGTGCGTATGAGGGAGTGGAATGAAGTGAAGTGAAGTGAAAGGTTGTGTGGGAGAGTGAAGCACGCGGGAGCTATGGCGGAGATGGGAGCGGACGCGCCAGTGCAGCCAGTTGAGGTATTTGTTTATTTAAGCAAGTACTTTTATTTGTTTTTTTTTTTTTTTTTGCTTTTTTTTTTTTTTTTGGAAAAAAATTTGTAACCAATTTTTGTTTTGTTGTTTTGCAGCTTAGGGTGTTAGAGGCACGACACCGATTCTCCCCTATCATTCCGGGGATGAGGAGGTCATTGTCCCAAGCAGACTGGGAGATATTGGAGGCAGTAGGGCTAGCGGAGGCAGCCCGGTTGGAGGTAGTTCGGGCAGATGAGGGGTACCTCTCGGCTTTGGCCGAGAGGTGGGATCCGGATCGGGGGACGTTCCGGCTCCCGATCGGAGAGATGACGGTGACGCTTGAGGATGTATACCGCATCCTCAAGGTGCCCGTGGAGGGGCGCGGGTGGAGGTTGGACGAGATAGGGCCACGGAGATGGCCAAGTTGTTTGGGGATGACTGGAGGGAGATCCGGACGGAGAGCGGGGGGATTCCTTACTTGGCCATGTATACGGCCAAGGAGTTGGTAGCGGTGGAGGCTTTGATGATGTTCGTATTGGCCAACATTGTGGCCCCGAACAGCATCGGGTGCGGGTTTCCATGGAACACTGATGGGTGTAGTGAGCGAGATGCTCACTAATAGGGTAGTGTATGCACGGGCGCCCGCTTTATTGGCGCGGGTGTACCGGGAGTTGTATGAGGTTCGGAGACGGGGCCGGAAGGGCCTAGGCTGCAGTTTGGTTCTCCAGTGCTGGGGCTGGGAGCACTTCAGAGTGGCCCGACCGGAGGGGTTGCCATGTGCTTACTGGGACATGAGCCAGGCTTATGGTAGGAGATGGCTAGTGGCGGAGGAGAGACAGTCGAGCCGCCCCGTGAGATCGGGGCAATGGTATAGGAGTTTATGGGCAGACTTGACAGATGCCCAAGTCATTTGGAGGCCCTGGCGGGAGGCAAGGTGGATCGGGGATGGAGAGCATCTGAGACGGGTGCGACAGGCTATATGGGTAGTGGGTCGGGGCCACGGCGAGGCGGAGTACATACGGATGTCTCGAGTACTCCGCCAGGTCGGATTGAGACAGGATGTCCCCGGTGAGCCAGTGCGCTATCGGAGGCACAGATCAGAGGGGATTTGCCGTGTGTCGAGCCATGGAGGGAGGCGGCAGAGGACGATGAGGACATGGAGATCCTCGACGTGGACGACGTCGGGGTGACAGCTGAGTATGCAGCATGGATGGCCGTAGAGCCGAGGTGGGAGCCACCATTGGTGGCTGTTGGAGCTGGAGAGGACGAGGGAACCGCAGAGGTTCCCAAGCGCAGGGAGGGTCCCCGCCTTCGATCTGACAGTCGAAGGCAAAATGGGAAGATGGCACGACGAGGCACCGGGGAGCGGAGATGACGAGGAGGATGATGGCGAGGGCCTAGGAGAGGCCGCGGGAGAGACTAGGGAGGTACCCCCTAGCGGGCACGAGGATGAGCAGGTGTAGCTACAGCAGTAGATAGCAGAGTGCGATGCTATGCTAGCTATCCGGGATGAGAGGATAGCTCGGTTGGAGCAACAGGTTGCAGAGCGGGATGCCCTGATAGGCTGTTCGGGGAGGAGAGGATGGCCCAGATGCAGGCGGACTTGGATGGAGCGACTAGGGTGCCCCAGGATGACAGGGTGACGAGACTCCAGGCAGAGCTAGCGGAGCGGGAGCGACGACACGGGATAGACATATCTAGACTTAGGTCTAGGACTCGTTATATTGAGGCTCTGGAGGACACATTGTTTAGGCATCACATTGTGTTGCATGATCCTCCATCCTCCTCTGTCTCTAGGCGTAGTGAGTCTAGGCACACCACTAGGTCTAGGGCTCCTACTAGGTCACAGGGATCCTCTTTTGATGGTTAGCTTAGTGCTTAGATGCACTCTTTATGAGCCTTGGTGCTCTATTGTATTTTGTAGCCTTTTGGCATTCACTGTACGTTTTGATCTTTATACATACATATACATGGCTTTTATTTTTAGTGTTTTACTTTCTTTTGTGTGAATGCCTATGTTTTTGTGATGCATGTTTTTATATGTTTTAATGCATATGTGATGGAATGGAATGCAAAGTTATAGATGATTAATGCGAGACTAAGTAAATGAAATATGCACTAAGAAGCACTCATACTTTTAGATAGTTAGATTTAGCCAACTGTTATCATAATTGTTTAATCAGGGGCACCGAACTTGGTAGCTTGTGAATGAATGACGTATGGAATGACATGAATATGGAAGAAGATATGGAGGTTGATATGAAAGAAAATATGGAGGAATACTGTTTTACAAAGACTCAAACATGCTAGTGGTATCAAACAAACTTACTAATACTGCCTAATTCAACTAGGACCAAATGTGTGTGCATGTGAGTTCATTAACCAAATCAGAAGCATGGTAGTGACTCTAGGCAATCAAAAACCTGTGTGTGTGCAAGTGTGTTCATTAACCTCATCTTGCACAAATTAGGTAACCTTGTTATGGAGAAGACCCCAAAGCTAGTTTGTCCGTATGAGCATTCAGAGGTCTCTTTTTTAGGAGAGACATGTCGCCACGCAAATGAGTATACTCCACTGCCAGTCAAGCGTCTATAGCCCCGGTGAAGGTTAACTCCATAGTCCATGTTGTTTTTGACCTTTGTAAGCCTTGGGGATGACTACCTATCCGTCTGATTGGACAAGTAGTACGATCCTTACAACTTATTTGGGATCGGTGGTGTGTGAAAAATGTTCATTTCCTTAGAGCTTTGGGGAATCGGATTCTCAACCGAAGTATGATGAGAATTTTACCCTATCCTTACTACTCTGTTTATATTTATATTTTGTGATTGCTTGTGATAGTGGTAAGAACCACTGTTTTATGGACTATGTTTGCATGATAGGACAAACGAGGATTACCCTGTTCACTTCGAGGCACAACCCAAGGATGGCGTTATCTCTCTTTGACACAAGATGTTTTTAAGATGTGAAAATGTGATAGGTTCAAGACCGCTTTTGAAATCATTTCCCAATACTCAAGATTTTATTTAGTGTAATTGGTGATATGGCCCTAGAGGACTTTAACATGCATTTCGAAGTTTGCTTAAAACACTAGAAATGGCTGAGTGACTGAAAACATTTTGGCAATGTAAATATGTGCAAATGGAAAATGGATGTACGAATGACAATTCGGTTTGATGGATTTTATGAAGGTGCCCCTGATTAAGGCAACATGACTTTTGCTTGACCAAATTTTATATCCAAAAGATAGAATGGTCTCTAACATGATATGCAACTATGGCTGAAAATGAAATGTTATGGTTTTCAATGAGATGTATGCACATGAAATGCAATGTTTTTGAATGAGATGTATGCAACTAACAATGAAATGCAAATTCTTTTTATTTTATTTGTTTTTTTTTTTTTTTTACAAGCCATGTATATATGTACATATAAAATTCAAACTATGCGTAAAATGCCCTCAAGTGTATAATATTAAGTGGTTCGGGTTCTTCCTCTCCCTCTAAAATGGCAAGTCTATAAGTTCCATTACCCACTCTTTCGGTGACCATATATGGACCTAACCAATTAGCCGCGAATTTATCTCGAAGATGCGGCAATGCATTGGTGTTTTGTTGATTCTCTTTAAGGACAAGATCCCCTACTTGAAATTCTCTTAGATGAACTTTGGCATTGTAAGCACGTTTCAATCGGTCTTGATAAACTCGCAAATGCTCTAAAGCATTGATTCGTTTTTCATCTATGAGTGTGAGTTGATCAAGACGTGCTTGTCTAGCGGTATCATCATCGATAAATTCCTGCAAAGAAATTCGCAAGGAAGGGATCTCGAGCTCAAGAGGCATGATTGCTTCAGCTCCATAGACCAAAGAAAATGGCGTTGCCCCAATGGGAGTTATGATGCTTGTTATGTAAGCCCATAATGCCAAGGGGATTTGTGTATGCCAATCTTTATGATTTTCTTTAACAAGTTTCTTAAGAATAGCAATTATGGTCTTATTGGAAGCTTCGGCTTGTCCATTGGCTTGTGGGTAGTAAGGAGTTGAGAAACTATGTTGGATATTATACTTTTCGCAAAGAGCTCGAACATCCTTATTCTTAAAAGACTTGCCGTTATCAGAAATGATTTTAGAGGGAATACCAAAACGACAAATGATATGGTGAAGTATAAACTCCACAATTCTAGGACCTGTCGAACTGGTTAGAGGAATAGCTTCAACCCACTTTGTGAAGTATTCAGTGGCTGTAATGATGAAAGTATGTTGTCCTGAAGAGGCAGGTGAAATCTTGCCAATTAAATCGAGACCCCATTGTGAGAAGGGCCAAAGGCTTTGGATGGGTTGTAAAGCTTGTGATGGTATATGGATTAAATTAGCGTGTTCTTGACACTTTTTACATTGTTTAACATACTTGCAACAATCTTGTTCCATAGTGGGCCAATAATACCCCATACGTAAAATACGCTTCGCAATGGCCATTCCACTAAAATGACCACCACAAGTACCATCATGGGCTTCAGCAATAGCTCTATGTGTTTCACCTGCTTCTAGACAACGGAGGAGTACTCCATCATATCCACGTTTATACAACACATCCCCCAAAAGAACAAAACGAGCTGCCTTTTGCTTAAAACAGCGGCGGGCAGTTCGAGACAAATCAGGTGGAAGTGTTCCAAACTTGAGGAAGGCTACTATCTCACTAGACCAAGGCTCATATGGATCCGAATGGATAAAGCAAACATCTTTTTCATCTTTAGACTCAGCACGGACAATTGCGAGACTTAGAGATTGTGGAAATGATTAGGGGTTGTACCTCTCCAAGGGAGTCCTTTGGAATCAATGATCCAAGAGAGGCCATGGCATCCGCAAATCTATTAGTCGAACGAGGCAAACTAGTGATCTCATACCAATCAAACTTAGAGAGCAACTTCATTGCTACATCATGATAAAGCTTAATGGTAGGTTCTTTGGCTTGGTATTCTCCTGTAATTTGTTTAACCACGAGTTGAGAATCCCCAAATATCCGAATACGCTTAATGCTCATAGCTATGGCTGATTGAAGACCTAAAATTAAGGCTTCATACTCTGTTGTATTATTGGTGCATTGGAAGTCTAATTTGAATGATAAAGGGATGGGAATCCCTTGAGGTGTATGAAACACAACTCCAGCACCCTGACCTTTCGCGCACTTAGAGCCATCAAAGAATAGCGTGATGTCAACATCTTCCTCCGGAATGATGTCCTCTTCTTGTTCAGTGATAGCAAATACCGAATCATCCGGGAGCTCAATAATCAAAGGATGATCACTAGGTAGTGGAGCTTCCGCAAGTTGATCGGCTATAACTTGACCTTTAACGGATTTTTGGCTAATGAATTCAAGATCGAATTCGGTAAGCAACATTATCCATTTAGCGGTACGAGTGTTATTATAAGTGCGAGACATCATATAACGCAGAGGGTTTTCTCTAGCTATGACATATGTTGTATGGCTAAGCATATAATGACGAAGTTTCTTAGTGGCAAAAACCACTTCTAAGCACAACTTTTCCACATAAGCATATCGGGTTTCATAGCTTACCAATGTTCGACTAATATAATAGATAGCTTGCTCACGATTTTGTTCATTCTTTTGTGCAAGCATTGTCCCTAAGGCAAAGTCCGTTCTTTGAGATATAAAGGTTGAAAGGGACCCCTGGACGAGGCGGAGCTAAGGCGGCGAGAGATGCTAAGTACTTGCTTGATGTCATCAAAGGCTTTATGACATTCATCTGTCCATGAAAATTGTACCCCCTTTTGTAGTAGGTGGCAAAATGGCCTACACTTATCAGAAAGTTGTGCAATAAAGCGACGGATTGAATTAATCTTTCCTTGTAAACTACGCAACTCCTTCAAATTAGTTGGGGGACACATTTCCATAATGGCTTTGACCTTGTTTGGGTCCACCTCAATACCTCGTTTAGAGATAATAAAACCTAGGAGTTTGCATGAGGTAACACCAAAGACACATTTCTTAGGGTTCAACCTTACTTTATGCTCTAGAAGTCTATCAAAAACTTTTTCCAATACATCAAAATGCTCTTGTCGAGTTTTAGATTTTGCCAATAAATCATCCACATAATCTTCGATAATCTTATGCATATAATCGTGGAAAATATAAGTCATGGCTCGTTGATAGGTTGCACCTGCGTTCTTAAGGCCAAAGGGCATCACCCTGTAACAAAAAGTTCCCCAAGGTGTGGTAAATGTTGTTTTGTGTTGATCTTCAGGGTTTATTCGAATCTGGTTGTATCCTGAAAATCCATCCATGAACGAAAGCATTTCATGACCAGCGCAAGTGTCGACAAGAGTATCAATGTTTGGAAGAGGAAAGTCATCCTTAGGACATGCTTTATTTAGATCTCGAAAATCGGTGCAAACACGTATCCCCCCGTTAGGCTTGCGAACGGGTACCATGTTAGAAAGCCACTCAGGATAATCAATCGGGACGACAAATTTAACATCCAGAAGTTTTTGAATCTCCGATTTAACTATGAGGGCCACGGTAGGATGCATTTTCCTAAGTTTTGTTTGACAGGTTTAGCATCTTTTTGTAAGGTGAGGTTATGGACAACCAAATTAGGGTCTAGGCCTGGCATGTCTTTGTAAGACCATGCAAATATCTCCTTCTTCCGCTTGAGTAGAGCAATCATTTGCTCTTGTTCCTCTGATGATAGACTTTTAGCCAGTTTCATAATTTGGGTGCCATCTTGGTCTGGACTAAGGTCTACATCGATAGTTTCTTCAATAGACATGTGGGAACCTTCCTCAAGGCGATGGGGAGTAGGGATCGGATTTATGTCATCTAAAATGTCATCAAGCTCCTGTGCCTTGCTCTCGTCTATGTCTGCCTGGAAGACCTCTGGCTTAGAAGATGAAGGTGAATGTGGAGGTGAAGGAGGAATGTAGTTGGCGGAAGCCCTTAACAATTCCTCGGAAAGGATGAACTCTGAAATAGATGGAGGGAATGAAATCCGATCCATGTCAATCAGGCTTGGGTTGATCGGGATTGACTTATCCGGATCATATGGATTATGGAGCGGGGTGAATAAGTCTTCAAAATTCATTATCGACTTATGGAAGAAAGGATGGGCGGAATGGAAAGGAACACCGGTGAAGACCTCGGAAGACCTGAAGTGCAAAACAACATAGTTTTTCAGTTTTTTTTTTTTTTAGTTTGAGTTTTTTTTTTTTTTGTAGTGGTGAAAACCACTATTACACACATACATAAAGCAATAAAGTATTTTTTTTTTATATATTTTGATTTTTTTTTTTTTTGGAATTTTCTGATTTTTTTTTTTTTTGGTAGTGGTGAAAACCACTATTTTAGTATATACATATAATACAGGTTTGGATTATGGCTTATGGATGTGGCGGAGGGGGTGGTTCACCTCGTTCTTGTGGAAGAAGCAAGCGAAAGATGGCCTCTTGGAGAGGGAACAATTGGAGATAAAACTCGTCTTGTTTAGTGAGGGGAACAATGGGCGCCGACTCTTCTTCAGATTCATCACCATTTGACATGACGTCAAATTCTTCATAGGCTTCATCTTCGGATTCATCGGGGTGGAGGATTTCTTCTTCTGAATTAAGATTAATGCTTTGAAAAGCTCGTTCAAAAGAAGAAAGGGATGGAAGTGGTTGGTAGCCCAGACCAAAACGCTCAGTGGGTCTCTGGTATGGCATATCGATGCGTTCAGTTACCCCTTGCTCGTATCGACCTAGGCCAAATTGCTGCCAATTATGTCTGTGGAAATAGCGAGAGGGAAAACCCTCCATCCTTTCGATATTGGCAAGGACTGGATGCTTGGGTTCTAGTATGGTGGTAGGACTAGAAGATGACTCTATTCCCCCATATACAAAATTAATGGAATTTGGCATAGAACCCATGTTATAAACCGATCCAATGGATAAATGTTGGTCATGTGGACGACCAAAATCTTTAACTGTTTGCACATTGAACGGTGTGATGTGGACATCTTGGATGGCATACTCACCAATACCTGCATCAGTGAGATGGACCTTGACTTGGGAGGGAGATGGACTAGATGATGGAATAGAAGAATGTGGGATAGAAGAATTGGAAGGATTTGGTTGGGTTGATGCTTCACTAACTTGTGAAACATCGAGTTGGTGATGGTTGGGAAGATGGAGGAATAATAGGTGATGTTGAAGAAGGTGTAGAAGAAGGGGGTAATGACGTGGAAAGAGATGATTGGTCATGGCCACATGTGCATGTGGTCAGTGATGAAGAAGAAGGAAGATTAGTTGATGAAGAAAGTGGTGAATGAGATGGAATAGCGGAAGAGGAAGATGGTTGCGATATGATGGGTAGCTCCTCGGGAATGGGAGCTTTAGAAGAAGATGGTATAGAAGAAGTAGATGGGGTCAAGAAAAGATGAGTGGATGGCAACACAATCTCATAAGGATTTGAGACATAGTTGCAATGTTTGAAGGGTTCAATGTCAGCAGGTACACAATGAACCTGTCCCTCATATACATACTTTAGACATTGATGTAGTATAGAAGGGACACATCTCATCTCCCTAAGCCAAGGCCGTCCAAGCAATACATTGTATGCCATGGTCCCTTCCAAGATGTGAAACAAGGTATGCAAAGTTCGGGCCCCTACCTCAATGGGCAAGATAACTGTGCCAACCGTGGAAGATAAAGCATCATTGAATGCTTTAAGAGTAAAGGTCGACTTGGTGATAAGGGATGGCGACAGCTTTAGATGACTCAACGCCGATGTTGTAATGATATTGATTGAGGAACCGGTGTCAATTAAGACTCTCTTGAATGGCTTGTTATCGATCTTGGCCATGATATGCAAGTGGAGGATCTATACTTTTTGTTGACATAGGTTTGATTTCAAAATCATAGAAAGTGATGGAGGGCTCCATGCATGTTTGAATACTCCCCACAAAGTTGTTGAAGGCATTAGTATCTTGAGTTTGAAGCTCGATTGATTTTAAGATTTCCATTAATGCCTCTCTATGCGGAGGAGATTGTTGAATGAGGTCATAGATCGATAACTTGGCAGAAGCCATTTTTAAACTGGTAGTTAACCGGCTACTCAATGACATGATGGGTCGTTGGTGTTGAGTAGAATGATTTAGCGGTTGTTGAGAAGTACTAGCACGTCGTTGGGTCACTGTTACCTGAGGTGGGTGGGGGTTTGTACAGGTGGGTGTGGTTCAGCCTGATTTGGTTGGTTCGCCCTTTGACCCCGGGTTACTACGTTAATAGTACCCACAAAACCTTGGTATTGTTGTACATGGTTGACTTGATTAGGAGGAGTTACATGAGTTACTCCCCCTGAAGTTGTTGGAGCTTCCTCCCGATGTGGAAGGGGTGTTTGAAATATACCAAGATTTTGATTTTGTTGGGCTAAGGGGCTATCCAATTTAATGGCTCCAATCTCAATAAGATCTTGGATCACATGTTTGAAAGTTGTACAATTATTGATATCGTGCCCATTTTGCCTATGATAAGGACAAAATAGGTACTCCTTGTAATACTTCCCCCTTCTAGATGGGTCTAAAGGTTTAAACTCAGGTAACGTTAATTGATTTGTGCTATATAACTTGTTGAATATGACCGCATATGGTTCATCTAAAGGTGTGAACTGTCGCTTGGGACGATTGTTTTGCCAAGGTCGAGTTTCCATGGTTGGCCCAGTATTGGGAGCTGGTTGAGTTGGTTGAGGAGGGCGGGTACCGCATGATAAGTGATTGGTTGCGGTTGACTTTGCATTACTTGTTGTTGTTGAGCCATTACGGGCTGGCTCGCCACCACTTGATTAACTTGGTTAACATTTGAGGTTGTACTAGCCTGTGCTTGTTTGTTTTGGCCATAATTATTATTTCGTTGTTGGCCCTTTTGTTGCCATTCTTTTCTACGGGGTTTTAAAACACCCTCTTGGACTTTAATGTCTTCTATGGTACTTGCTTGGGCCAAAGCCTCTTCAAAAGTCCTGTATTGTTGTAATTGGAGTAACCAAGAGATAGGTTTTAGACAACTCTGGGTAAACATTTTGGTTAACTCCTCCATTGGTAGGGAGAATGGCAGTTTATTAATGATAGCCCTCCAACGGTTTCCAAAGTCGTAAACTGTCTCATCGTCATGTTGCTTGAGCTTGTATAAGTCGGACAATGAAACTCTCTTTTGTACATTCAGGGAGAATCGTTCTAAAAACAGATTAATCAATTGCTCGTAAGCATAAATGCTATGGTGAGCTAAATGATTATACCATTGTACAACATCTCCTCCTAATGTACGAGGAAAAGTTACGAGCATAAGAGCATCATTATTTTGGATTCTAAAGCAAGCATGCATGAATGAGCTCACATGTTCATGAGGATCCTCGGTTCCTCAAAATTTGTCAAACTTCGGTAATATGAAATCAGTCGGATATGGTGGTGAAGGTACCGAAGGATGAATTGGTTGATTGATCAATGACCTCAGCGTAGGTTTCTGACTAAATGAGCCAGGCATGTTGAGCATAAGGTTGTCAATCTGTTGTTGCATAGCATGGAGTCGTGGATCTTCATTAAAATTTTGACTCGTTTGATGATTATGATGATGTAATGGAAGAGTGGAAAATTGATGAGATGGGATGAAATTGCCTGAATTAGGCGGTGTGGAATGGACAGGTTGTTGGTATGGATGATACCGGAAAGAAGGTGATTGGGGTAGATGATGAACTGGACTAGGTTGGGAGAAAGGTGGGGTAGGAATGGACACCACCGAAGATTGGGGTACCCAGGTGGGGCTCGAGCTAATAAAAGCTGGCTGGGTAGAAATTGGTTGGGGTGTAGGATTTACTACGACAGGTGGTTGAGCATTTTGTTGCTTGTTGTTGCAAAATCAATTTGTCGAGATACTCCTTAACCTTATTAATCTCTAACCCAAGGGAGGTGGGATGATTGGATGAAGGTGGAGGGCAGGCTGCCATGGTAGTCACGGAGCTGCATAGCAGGGGCAATGAAGGTGGCTGAAGTAGGCGATACACGGGAAGGAACGATGAGCTGTGTCCCGGGTAGGGTGAAACCATAAATGGTTTGGGAAGAAGAGGGTTGAAATTGGTTATGGCTAGAGGAGTTTCCACCAACTTCATAGAGAGAATTGGTGTACACCGGGTACATGGAGGAGAAGGTGGTCGGGAAGACACTACATTTGTCTCCAAAGGAGGACAATTGAGCATCTGGGAAGATGTTGGAGATGAAGCCGGCTGAGCAGATACAACATTAGCCTCAAATATGGGGCTAGTGTAGACCTGAGTGAAACCAGCGGGTAGGGTTGATGCAATATCCTGCTGAAAAATAGAATCTTGCATAGGGGAATCTTGGATTTGCTCAAGGACATAGCCAGTGCCATCTCTTAAGTGAGTTTGCACTTGGGCCATATCAATGTGGACAATATGAGAGGAATTGTCTTCCTCCATGGGCATGGCCATGTGGTAGATGGTAGAAGGACGTGAAAGTCCTGCAGGCGAACCTGCCTGAAATTCACTAGGATAAGTGGCCATGTTGGTGGTGGGGATGTTCTGTGAATTTCCCATTTGATTATTTAGATTTAACATTTTAGATTGATTCCTTGTTAAGACCATAGAGCAATAAATCTAAACAAATTCAAGAAAAGAAGAATGCAAAACTAGAATGATAAATTTACACTACAAAAATTATCAGAAAACAGTCACAACCTAGGTTTCCACCAATGTGTCTTACCTTGCGGTTAATTAATTATTTTCTGATCTTAATCTGTAGTAAATTTTAAGTGTCCGGTTTATGAGTTTTGCATGTGATCTAATCTTGAATTATTCACAAAAAAAGGTAAAAACTATGGCTAGGAAAGGACAACGAGATTCTTCTCGGTGATGAAATCCGACAAGTTTGCTCGGGGGTGACCTATGGTGTCTAAGGCAGAAGTTTAATGGATGGAGATGAATTCCACCGTCACTAAACTTCAAGCAATACCTAGTGATGAAATCCAGATATCACTGTTTTAAATGCAATATGAAAATGCAATGAATTTTTTTTTTTTTAAATGTTTTAGTTATCTAATGTGTACATACAAGGCTATAAATCAAAAGTTCTAATGATCTAAGCAAGAGGCTACTGAAAACATGTCATTTCCTCCGAAGAAGTGGAGTACACCGTTTAAAACCCCCTGCCTACCAATGATATCGGATATCAAAGGAGCAACCGGAAGGTTCGTCCACTTCTCTGCTCGGAATCACCCAATGGCAGGAGTACTATTGACATCCAATCAATAGTCCTACTTAGATAATTAAAACAAATAATTCGTAGCTATTCTAATATGCAGCTAGGTATGCAAAATTTTTTTTTTTTTTAATGCAAGCAACAATCAATAATGCAATGCAAAGAAAAATGTAATTAAAAATAAGCTGTTCTTTTCAGATTACTTAGTTTTTGTTCATTTTAAAGTAATGATCTGAAAAAGAAACAAAATATGGCAGAAAAACCAAAAACGTAAAAAGTACAGCACTTACTTGGAAGCCTACGCTTTTCTGTAAAACTGACTTCAAACGCCCACGGGAGTCTGCACAGGCTGAAACGCACCTCTGCGTTTCGTATTGGACTTCCAGACGCCCCTCTGCGTCTGCTGCGTTTTCTGCAAACTCAGAAACCCTAGTTCGCTGGAACAGCGAATTTCGTGATTTCTGGAACCTGCAAAATAAAATAGAAAACAGGAACAGATTAGTAAAGCAAGTATTAAAAATATGAAACCCTAGGGGGTCCCACCGTGATCGCCATTTGTAGATTAAAAATACACGCCAAACAAAAAAAAATAAAATCACAATAACAGAGTACAGAATAGTTGCACAAAACAAACGATTTCTATTAATCGATGGAGTTTAAAAACTCCTTTTTGAATACAACTGGGCTTGTAACCCTTTATTTGTGATACAAGATTACAATTCGTGCTAGGGTTCTCCGAAACCCTAGCTGGCACAAATGGTGGCGTCTCCGAAGAATGTATCTTCAATCTCAACAGAACGAGTGGGCTTCGTTATATCCCTTGCTTGGACCACTCCAGCTTAAACAGCTGCCATCAATAAACCAGATCTGCCGTTAAAAACCTGCACACATTAACACTATCAAGGAGTTAGAAATTAATAAGAGGGCTCCACTGTGTGAGCCCTCAGAAACAATCTAAAACCCTAGAAAAATAGAATGCAGGAATTCAACAACAGATTAATAAAAGAAAAGAAGTTACTTGCTTTAAACTAATTTATACATGTTCTCTGTTAACGCAGCTAGACCAGGCGACACCTGGAAGTAATGTGGTTGTCAAATCGGCTGCGGAAGGCGCCCTGGTGCACTCGCTGAACGCCCGCGTGCTTCTGGATCTGGGTTACAGACGCCGGTCTGCGTCTGTGGCTGTGGATAAACGCCCGCGGGCACTTAATAAACGCCCGTGGGCACTTGCGACAAGGGGTAAACGCCCGCGGGCACTTGCGACAGGAATGGGAGATTCTGCAGAATGCTGCAGAAGGAATGGCGGTGAAAGCGGCGACGGAAGCGGCGAAAAAGGACGGCGATAGATGCGGCGAAAGGGTAGCAGAAGAATTAGAATCCGAGATAGCCGAGATAGATGAAGGGATAGAAGAAGTTAAGAAGATAGAAAAGATCCAGGATAGAAGTAGCAAAAGACATAGGGTTTGAGCCATCAAGGTGGCTCTATTTATAATCCACTCTTAGGGCACACTTTAGGGTTTTAACGACACTTTGAACGTGTGGCTAAGATTAAAGTGGATCTAAGGGTAGAGAATAAATCTAGGTTGTGAAATGGATTAAGATGGATGGACGGATGAGATTAAATGAAGGACGGACGGCTCAGATTAAATCACTTAAACTATTATTTAAATATATATATTAAAATATTAAAATATTAAAATATATATATATATATAAATATTAATTTAAATAAATTTGGGGATGAAAAATGGCGGGAAAGGTGAAATTGGGCCAAATAATGGCGGGAAAGTGTGGATTTGGGCCAAATAATGGCGGGAAGGTGGATGACCGACACGTGGCTGACAGGAAGGTATAGATGACTTGCAAGTGGCTGGATTTTGGTGTCTACAACAACAATGACACCTTCTTACATATTTCAAGTATCATTTAAACAACCCTACTTCTGCAAGGATTAATTTCAATGAAAATACTTTAATTCTTCATTATTTGATACCCCATCATTGTCCTCTAAACTCATTGATAAGCAAAGGAGTCAATTCAATGTTTCCAAGCACCAAGTAGATCGAATTACAACCAAGAAAATATTTTAACATTAATAGTTGGTTGTTAGAAGCAGAAGAGGCTAAACTATTTGATGTATTAAGATGACATGTAAATGCCTTTGCATGGGAATATAATGATATGAAGGGGATCCATCTCAACATATGCACTCATAGGATTTATACAACCAAGAAGATATCGGTCTGACAACCCCAAAGAAGTATAAATTGTAAGGAACCTACTATTGAAATAAAGCTCACACACACAATACTAAAATATAACTGAAATATATGCAATAAAATAATATCACTATGCAGAAAGTAATTGCAGAATTAAAACAATCTCACACAAATAACTCAGAATCGCAGGCCTCTTCGAGGGGGCGACCTCCTTCAATATTTCATTAGCTTGTAAAAAGATACATTCGTATATGGCTTCATACCTTTTAAAGAGAAAGCTACATGCAATCCTACCTAAAGGCTCAAGAGTTGGATTACATGCAAAATGCCACTTGGCTTACATGCGAAATGCCACTCGAGCTAGAATATTCTACCAAACATCAGTTACAATCTTGATAACGATTATATGCAATGGCACCATCGGTTAAAATCTTGATAACGGTTACATGCGATGATGCCACTTGGCTAGGTACCTTATTTGCCACATACATTACGAGGAATTGCAAATTATAATAGAATCCCTCCACGTTGGAAGTGGTTTATTATATAATAATGAGAATTACAAAGTAACGTTAGGATGGGATCCTAGCATGTCCTTCCCCTTCAAAAAGCTTTGTCCTCAAAATTAAAGGTGAGGAAACTGGTTTTGGAGTTGATGGAGATACTCCCATGTAGCATCTTTTGGCTAGAGTCCACACCACTGAACAAGGATTTCGATAACAGTGCGGTTGCGGAGAGTGCGAGTCCGACGATCCAATAATTATGCGCATCCAAATTCATATTTAGTTGACGGAGGACATCAACATGCTAACTGAGAGTAGTGTCTATTACATGGATCTTGGAGCTACCTGGAATGTAGGAGGAAGGCATGGATGAAGGGTTTCCATAAAATACCTCAAAATGGGTAACCTTGGTTGTGGTGTGATAGAAAGTGTTGTAAAACCACTCGGCCAAGTGAAGCCATTTCACCTAGTGCATAGGATGATCCGAGGTAAAGCAATGAAGATAGGTTTCCAAACATTTATTGACAATCTTCGTCTGGCCATCCATTTACGGATGATAAGTTGAACTCATTTTGAGCTGATTTCCCTACAACTTAAACAATTATTGCCAAAAGTGACTAGTAAAGGTTGGGTCATGATCGAACACAATGGAGGAGGGCAAACCATGAAGGTGAAAGATAGAATCAAGGAAAATTTGGGCAATGGTGGATGTTGTGTAAGGATGGGATAGGGAACAAAAGTGAGCATATTTCAAAATATGATCCACTACCATGAAGATAACAGAATTGTCTCCAGACTTAGGTAATCGTTCAATAAAATCCATAGGAATATTTGTCCAAACCTACTCAGGAATGGGCAAGGGTTGAAGAGTTCCTAGAGAATGCACCGTTTCACCTTTCATCCGTTGACATATATCACAAGATGCTACAAAATATTGAATGTCCTTTTTCATACCCTTCCAAAAAAAGTGCGTTTAAGTCATTCATATGTTTTGAGAAATCCTGAATGGCCAGCAAATGGGCTAGCATGCAATTATTTCATGAGAAGTTCCCACAGTGGGGACTTGTGGGGAACAACAAGGTGTTGGTGGTAACACAAATCCTGGCCATACCAAATGTAGTCTGGACATCAAGTAGGCTTAGTGTGTAGGGAAGCAACTAAATTCTACAATTCAGAATCCTGAATTACCTCATGGCATAAGGAATTGATCCATTAGGGAACCGATAATGAAATGGCACACAACATACTGAGAGCCTCAAATTTATGAGAGAGAGCATCGAATACAACATTCTCCTTACCCTTATTATAGATGATATCACAATCATAGCCCATGAGTTTAAAGATCCATTTTTGTTGTTCAGGGGTGGCAACCCGTTGCTCCGAAAAGTAATTGAGACTTTGATGGTTTGTTTTAATGGAGAAATAACACCTGATGAGATACGATCGCCAATGGGACATTGCATGAAAAATCACCATCATCTCCTTGGTATAAGTGGATTTTCCCAAATTACGGTTGGAGAGAGCTTTACTAGTGAAGACCAAGGGTCTCTCTTCTTGCATCAACACTAAACCAATACCAGGACCTGACCAAAGCATCGCTTTCAATGACAAACGGTTTGGAGAAATCTGGCATGGCCAAAACAGACGTAGTGGTCATAGCATGCTTCAATTCTAGGAAAGTATATTCAACGAGTCTCGTCCAAGTAAAGGAATCCTTCAACATGGAAGTGAGAGGAGCTATATTTTACCATAGTTACAAATAAATTTACGGTATTAACTTGTAAGCCCTAAAAATCCCCTAAGACCTTTTAGAGTATGAGGTTTCGACCATTCTTGAACCACTTCATCTTCTTAGGGTCAACTTTGACACCCTCCTTAGTGACTATGTGTCCCAAATATTCCACTTTTGTCAATCCAAAATAACACTTGGAACACTTAGCATAAATTTGATGTTGTGCCAATAGTTGGAGTGTCTGATTCACATGAATATGATGCTCTTCCCATGAGTGACTATATACCAGAATGTCATCAAAGAAGACTAGGATGAAATTTTGAAGGAATAGATGAAAAATGTTGTTCATGAGGCTTCAAAAAGTGGAAGGGGCATTAATCAAGCTGAATGGCATTACCAAAAAATCATAGTGACCTTCATGAGTACGAAAAGCAATCTTGGGAATATCCTCATCCTTGAGTTGGATTTGATGGTACCCCGAGCGAAGGTCAAGTTTGGAAAAATACATAGTCCAATGAAGTTCATCCAATAATTCATCCACCACTAGAATATGAAACTTATCCTTGATGGTGAATTTATTGAGCTCTCAATAATTGATACACAACCGCGAAGTCCTGTATTTCTTGCGCACCAGTAAAACTGGAGAAGAGTAAGGACTGTTGCTTGGTTGAATGACATTGTCTTGTAACAATTCCTATACTAACTTCTTGATTTCTAACTTAAGAGCATGAGGGTACCAGTACGGTCGAATGTTGGGTGATGCATTGTCAGGTAACAAGGGAATAACATGGTCATGAGAGCAGTGAGGCGGTAATTTTGTTGGTTCAACAAAAAAAAGTTGTTCTTGGTCAAAATGAGTTGTAAATCTTCAAGAGCAACATCCATCTTTGAAGGATGAGGTTGGATTGCAAAAATCTAAGCTATGACACCCCGAGATGATTTTTTTAACAACTTCTCCATCCGACTGGAACTGATAATCTATGAAGGCTTTGCTTTTAAGCCATGGAGAGTGTAGGATTGTCCATTATGTGAAAATTGCATCCAAAGTTCATCAAAGTTCCAGGAGATGACTCCAAATGTGCCCAACCATTGTGATCCCAACACGATATCACATCCCCCTAGTTGAAGTGCAATCATATCCTATTTGATCTCATAGTCCCCAATTTTGACCTTAACATTATGATATTTACCTTTTCAAGGTAGGGTCCCACCATTTGCTACCATCACCTCAAAGGAATTACATGAATGTACATAACAATTTGCCTGTTGGGCAATGCAAGGATCAATAAAATTATGTATATTTCCATAATCAATCAAGATGGTAAGACGCAGGTACTTGAAATACCCTACAACTTTCATGGTTTGAGGAGTAGTAATGCCAACGAGCATGAACAAAAATCTCAGCTTGTGGTTCATCTTGGTTGTATGTCACTATATTGGATGGTTCCTCAACTGATTCTATGTCATCATAATTGTGGTCACTAGTGTCAGACTCATCAGCATCCATGAGGAACAACTTCTTTTGGATGCACCTATACCCACGAGAAAACTTTTCATCACAATTGTAACACAACCCCTGGGCACGTCGTGCATCCATTTCAGTAGTGGTTAGACGTTTGGGTGCAGCAGTGGTTGCAACAAGTTTTTGTTCATTCTGATTTTGGAATCTAGGAGTAAAATAGGTTTTAGCCTGTGGAAATTTAGATATCCACCTTTGAGCTGTAAATTTGGATTCGGCCAAATGAGCCAACTTGATAACCTCCATCATGGATTGTGGTTTGAACATAGTGACCTCAGCTTGGAGATCCTCCCTCAAACCACTAACAAAACAACTCATAAAAAAAACTTTATTCATTCTCATGGTTTTGTTGGCCAATTTATTAAATTGTATTTGATAATATTTAACTGTCGAAGTTTGTTTCAACTTTTTCAACTTTCCTGTAAAATCATCATACTCACTAGGGCCAAAGCGAATGAGTAATTGAGACTCAAATTATTCCCACAAAGGATTAGGGTGAGTTTTTTGCAACCATTGGTACCACTGCAAAGCTTCATATTCCAAGTTGAAAGAAGCCATTTGAGCTCGGTTCCATATGGGTACATCATGGAGGTTAAAGTATTGATCAACACGACATAACCACCCATCCACATCCTTTCCATTGAACTTAGAAAAATCTAATTTGGGCATCTTATAGGTAGAATCATGATCATAGGGAAAATGAGAGTCATCTAGTGTCCTTCCTTTACCTCTGTTATAATATGAGTGTTTAGTATGGTGCTTAGTCTTGTTGGGATCATCGGCCAATTTGGACTCAACTTCGACAAGTTTTTCTTCTAGGCATTCTCTAGAGTTAGCATTATCAGTTATAAGATTTAGAAGCTCAGTCATCATATCTTGACTTGATTGTTTCATGTCAGTAAGGATACTTTCGAAGTTTGTAATCTGTGAGGTGATTGAATCAAACTCTTTTTGTTTTCCTCGAGTGCCACTAGTCATTTTGGATAGTCTTGAACCTCTATAACTAAATTACTAAAAATAGAAGTGTGGGTTTCAAGGGTTACTATTTTTAGTAAGGGGGCCAAAAAAGTGCTTGGGTGTGATATATCAAAATGATTAGTGCGACGAGCTGAACATAATGGGCTAAGAATAAAAAAAAAATTCGGGATCAAATTTTATATTTGTGGAATATTTGGCCAAGGAGGAGTTGTGGAAAATGACAAATTTGAGGAATTTTGAGAAAAGATGGAGGTAAGACTCAAAATTTTTGTGAGAAGTGCAGGAGGGACTAACTAAGATAATAGAATAAATTTGAGGATTTTGGGGGGTGTCTATTATAACTATTTAGGGTTATTTTTCCTCATTTTTGGTTTTAAATATTATCACAATAGAGTAAAGATAAAACCACTATAACTTCTTCATTATAGCTTCGATTTGCACGATTTTTTTTTAACTTTCGGCTACTGTTCAAAGTTGGAAACTGGATCAAATGTCTTTAATATGTGCATTCTGACAACTGACCATGTTATCACTATCCTGTCACCTATACTACAGTTACTAACACTAATGGTTCTGTTTCTAACCTTGACCACCTATATTTTTTTATTGTTACAACTGACTGTTACTGTTACTATTATTGACCTGGTTGTTATTGTCACTAATTGACTAGTACTAAAATATTTCAAACACTTACAAACTCGGTCCTCACTTTTGGTGCATGAAAAGTGTGTTATTCTATGATAGGGAAGTCTTTCTCGGTATGCTCACTTTTGGGGATCGTGAAAGCAAGTTCAACAAAACAGGGATGAGTATTTTGTAGGTTGAAGTTTTTTAACAGAACCAGGGTATACTAGATAGAGGAGTATGTAACACCCATAGACCCTCTGTTATACCACAGTGACGAACAATAGGGATCAGACCAATATTTTAGGTCACTACTCAAGGAGGATTCCACACATACCTTTGAGCACACTATTTGCCTCTTTGACAGTACGGGAGGGTAATCATCTGGGATGTTGTTTCCTATGGATTATGGATGATATAAGGCCAAAAAGCTTCCTACTGGATAAAATTATGTTCACCCTATAATGGTATCTCAATACACCCGAAGATGCGTGGGAGCTCAATTTCGTGTGCGAGTGTTGTCTAAGGCTTGGGTATTGGAGCCTTATCACCCCTCATTTCACTAGATGCTTTATGGGCTATCTATCTTAGCCAATAATGATAGCTCCTTCATGATATTTTAAAACCCTCAACATAGGGTTTTTAGTCTACTCAACTACAAAAAAAAGACTACATTTTTTTGGGTTTTTGCAGATTTTTTTGGGGCTTTGAATAAAGGAAGACAAAATGAAAACACACAGGAAAATTATACCTTAACAAGTGAAAATGGCTAAGCAAGAATTTTCACAATCACAGAAGAACTTAGCCCTGGAAAGCACTTTGATACCACTTGTAAGGAACCTACTAGTAAAATAAAGCTTACACACACACAATACTAAAAGATAACTAAACTACATACAATAACAGAATAACACTATGCAGAAAGTAATTGTAGAATTGAAACAATATCACAAATAACTCAGAATCGCAGGCCTCTTCGAGGGGGCAACCTCCTTCAATATTTCATTAGCTTGTAAAAAGATACATTCGTATATGGCTTCATGCCTTTTAAAGAGAAAGCTACATGCAATCCTACCTAAAGGCTCAAGAGTTGGCTTACATGCAAAATGCCACTTGGCTTACATGTGAAATGCCACTTGAGCTATAATATTCTACCAAACATTGGTTACAATCTTGATAATGGTTATATGCAATGGCACCATCGATTACAATCTTGATAATGGTTACATGTGATGGCACCACTTGGCTAGGTGCCTTATTTGCCACATACATTATGAGGAATTACAAAATAACATTATAATAGAATCCCCCACGTTGGAAGTGGGTTATTACATAATAATGAGAATTACAAAGTAATGTTAGGATGGGATCCTAACATAAATTATATTTTGAGGATCATGGTGAAAATAGAAATTGAAAAGTTGTTAGAGATTGGATTTGTCTATCTCATTTTTTATAACCAATGGGTTTCACCATTGGTCATTTTTTCCAAAAAGAATGGGAAAATGTGAGTGTGTGTCGACTATAAGGAACTCAACAAAGCCACTCAAAAAGACCATTTTCCATTACCATTTATAGATCAAGTACTTGATACCCTCTTTGGAAAGAAGTACTTCTCCTTTATGGATGGTTTTAATGGGTAGAATAAAATACAAGTGGAACCAGAGGATCAAGACAAATACTTTCACATGCCCCTAGCGAATATTCATGTATAGAGTTTTACCTTTTGGGTTGTGCAATACTCTCATGACTTTCCAAAGAGCAGTTATTTCTATTTTTACAAATCTTAGCAATGAATACGTTAAGGTATACATGGACAACTTCATGGTTTATGGATAAACCTTTGATGAAGCCCTCCATAATCAAGATCTAGTCCTTACCCTATGTGAAGCCCATAATCTATCTCTAAGCAATGAAAAGTGCTTAATGATGATGGATGAAGACATCATGTTGGGACATCATATCTCGATAGCAAGAATAAAAGTACATCCTATAAAAATAGAAATCATAAATCAGTTGCCCTCACCTAAGACTCAAATGGACATCAAAAGATTCTTGGGACATGCTTGTTATTATAGATGTTTCTTTGAAATTTTAGCAAACTTGCGGCTCCATTATTTACTCTTCTTACCAAAGAAGCCAAGTTTAAATGGATCCCATAATACCAAGCAACATTCAAAGCTTTTAAAGAAAAGTTGATCATTGTGCCTATATCAAGAGGACCTGATTGGAAGCTCCAGTTCCACATACACACAAATACTTCCAACATCGCAATTGGTGTAGTTCTTGGTCAACAAGATAAGAAAAATGGGAAAAATTATGCTATCTATTATATTAGTAAAAATGTAATGGGTGTTGAAAAAACTACACAAGCACTAAAAGGAAATTTATGGCAGTAGTATATGCCATCAATAAATTTTATAACTATATTATAGGTTACCTTGTATATGTGCATACATACCACTCTATGATTAAATATTTTATGAATAAACCAATGATGAGTGGATGTGTGGTCAGATGACTCTTATTACTTCAAGAATTCAATATCACTATAGTAGATAGACCCGATAGGATCAATGTAGTTACAAATTTCCTATAAATATTAAGTACTACCAGAGAGCCAAAACTAGGGGACAATTATTTCCCTGATGAATATTTGTTTGCATTATTAGCACATTCATCGTGGTTAACAAATATTGCTAACTATGAAGATTCCTTCCCGTCTTACTCCAAATGAGAGACACTAGCTAGTTCAATAAAGTTCATCCTTCTAATGTATAAAAAGAGTACTATTTAAATGCAAACCTAACAATGTTTTATGAAGGTGTGTAAGGGAATATGAAGTTTATAATATCCTTCGAACACATCATGATGAACCTTCCAGAGGGTATTACTCTGCAAAACAAACTACACAAAAGGGTACTATTGGCATTCACTTCATAAGGATGTGAAGAAATATGTCTTCCATTATGATCAATGCCAAAAAATAGAAAAGTCTATGACACGGAATAAGATGTCTCTTCAACCCTAAATTTTTCTAGAACCATTTAAAAAATAGGACATCGGTTTTATAGGATTATTGATCCTCCAACGCAAGGAAAAAATTACATCTTAGTGTGCATAGGATATGTGACTAAATGGGTTGAGGTAGTGGATCTCCAATATGCTTGAGAGGAAAAAGTAGCTAACTTTTTATATGAGCATATATTTCAATGCTTTAGTGCTCCTCGTGAGATTGTGTCAGAACAAGGACCCCAATTCACATTAAATGTTATCCATTCATTCATGGAATACTACCACGTGAAACATAAAAAGCCCTCACCATATCACCCAAAAGTCAATGGCCAAGTGGAAATTACCAATAGGTAATTAGAGAACATCTTAACGAAAATAGTGGCTTCACATAAAAATATTAGGTTGATAGGTTATCTAAATTTGTGGGCTTATAATATTACTTGGAAATCCACCATTGGACTCATCCTTTATAGGCTAGTTTATGGAAAAAATATATATTTTACCAATTGAGTTTGAATGACAAAATTTACATATTGCACTTGATGTGGGTATTGAGTTGTTGTAGGTATGATAGGAAAGCATTTTACAGCTGAAGGCACTTGATGAGCTATGAAGGGATGCCCTTCATCCAATGGAGGTTATTCAATAGCAACAAAAAGTATGGCATGATAAACACATCAAAACCAAAAAGTAAAAGCCAGGTGATTGGGCACTCTTGTTTGATTCATGTTACCATGATTTCAAGGGAAAGCTTTAATCTAGATGGCTCATACCATATGAGATTGATTAGGTTTTTGACAATGGTGCTAGGTTGATACCTATGGACAACTTGAGAAGAAAGATGGTTGTGAATTGACAATTACTCAAATTATATAAAAAACCAATGATCAAAGATGATTTCTCTACCTATTTACTTTTGTAGTCTAACATGTATGTGATAGGGAAAACTTCTTCTCCCACTACAAATGACAATTGATTATGCCCATTCAAATAAAAAATATCTGGTGGTGAAAACCTCTTAGGGGGCACCACTAGGGAAAGACTAGAATGAAAACTGGTTTTTGACATACGAGTCTTGTAAATAAGAACTTGGTTGTGAAAATCCCTTGTGGACACAGCTAGGACAAAAGTGGGATGAAAACCAAAAATGGTGATTCTTTTATTTGAAAAAATAAAGTACGATACTATTAGAGATTTGGTCCGTCTAGTGAAGCACTCAGTAAATCCCACTCTTTTGAGGTATTTTACACTATCTACTCTAATGAAGTACACATTTTTCTTGTTTACTTTTGCTTAGCTTGAATCGTGACTAACCTAGGAAGTGATACACAAGAAGAGGGGTCATATGACTTGAAATTAGAGGTTGCATTAACCTTCACTAAAATTTTGGACTCATCTGATGATAGAGTACTTTTCATAGTATGGCACTAGAAGCATCCTAAACTTACTCAATAATAATAATAATAATAAAATGTGAACTTTGGAATGCAAATCGTGACAACTCAATGCTGAAGAAAGTGGCATGATTCTCAGCAACATGTAAAGGCTATGGGATAAAGGGGTCAATAGTCAAGATGAAATGGATGAAGGATATTGTTTACCATCCATTACCACCACTCCAATGACTTGTTCAAAACCCGACACAAAAATGGTTCGTGTAAGGGCATATGACAAACGTTAAAGCTCTTGTGAAAGCACACGTGCATATTTTCTAGGATGAAGGGGTGATTTTCAGAGCATGTGGCTACAAACACCTAATCAACAAGTAGGGACAATGGATAAGTCAAAAGCCACGTGTTCACCAGAGAACGGGTTAACCATATTATAGAGATAGCAATTCCCATAATGCAACCTCATTATCTGTGTAAAGAGCTAGCACAAGATCCATGAAGTTCTATCATTATGATGCCTTAGATCTAACGATCGAGAAGGGAAAGCATAAAAATTATATTTTCTCATCTATTGCCACCTTATCAATTTGTTGTAGACATGCCATCATAGTAACACCGCCATCCTTTGACATCCATCTATTATGAGAGCCTTTGGAAATAAGTGCAAAGCCAAACCTGACAATGTCGAGCAACTGATTTAGGACACAAAAGTAGTAAATGTGTTTCACACAACCAATTGTATGCAGCTATTTGAATGCTTTGATAAGCACCACACCCAATTGGCAAAGGAGTTTGTTGAAAGCCTACATAATGTAGTCTCTAGCATAAGGGGTATAAAATTTTCTGTCACCACTGAAACCATCAGCATAGATTCAGGGATTTTGCATGCAGGGCAACATTTCTTAAAAAATATTTATGGGATGCCCGAATTGTTTGAGCAATTTTGAGGTGAATCTGATCCTGATCCCAAGTTTGACCTTCACATAGATAAAACAATGCAAGGGTTTGAAATTAACTAGTCTTGTATAACATTGGGATGTAGTGGCAATATGGGTAATGAAGTTCATAACCTGCGATGACCAGATTATGACACTTTTGGGACCATAGTTGAAGATTATTATCCATCTTCAATGAGGTGAGCACCAACCTAAGCATTCAATTAGTTTGCCATTTTATTTTAAGACATTTACTACATGAAATAAAAATTAAGTATCAGGATAGAAGGGCTGAATTAAAACACCATGGCCTCATCAAGTAAATTTGTCAATACCATTTTAAGGGGGGTGGAAGGGAAGAATTAAAATGGTAAATTTTTTATCTAAATTTGAATAAGACGTCTAAACGCAAGATTCCCTTGAAAAAATGCACCATTATGGTGAGGCTTCTTGAGCTAGAGGAGACCCCAAAAACACAAAAAATGAAGAAATGTCAACATAGGAGGTGGAAGAATAGAGGTTTGAGAGGTCGAATAAGTTGGAAGAAAACATTTGAGAGTAGGGGATGGATGGATAAGATCGAGAGTTTGAGGGCCCGTAGGAAATCACCCCCTCTGGAAACCTTAGAGCATTCGAAGGTACGTCAACCATTTGAAGCACATGACAATGTAGACACTTCAAAAACCCTAAAAATAAGAGTCAAAAGAAGAGAAATCCTAAAGTATTCCTAAAATATGAAGATGTAAATTTTAGGAGACAAATGTGATCTATCACAAAGCAGTCTGGTGGGTTTCATCCAACAACAAAAGAATTGCCAATCAAAATGGAGGATATACATTAATTAGCATGAGATGATGATAATTGATGATGAACAAGGAGAAAATTTGGGCTCTTTGTAGTTGATTAAACCAATACAAAGCAAGGGCCCATAAGAGAAGCCAGATGGACCAATAAAAGATGCACCTTTAGAGAAAACTTGTTTGCCTATGCCCATTGACAATGCTGATTCACAAATCCAATCATAGGATATGCAGGTGGAAATTGACTTTCTTGAGGCCACCATAGGGCCAAGTGGTGAAGGCACCAGTAGTCCAAGACCATTTTAAGAGGATAAGACAAATTCAAATTATTTGAACCCAAAAGGGCCCTATCAACCATATGGTATTTACAAATATGAGTCATAGTACTTGAAAGACTATTGAAATATAAGAATAAATGCATTTGTCAACTTGAAGAATAGTTGGTCACAATGCAAACTCATAAGGAAATAACTCTATTCGATGGTACAATGCATACACCAAGGGGATGAATGAAGGACTAGTAGGAGCCTGTGACCACTCAATCCACCTTCTAGCTAGGGCAACGGGAGCTTTCAACCAGTTGTTCTAATTTTTGGTATAGGCTACAAAGTCCTTCGACCAACATGAATACCCAACAAAAATTGCTAAGATTGAGCAGGAACCAACATAAAATATGCCAAAACCTATACATATGGAAACAATAATAGAATGCACAAAAGCAATAGGGCAATCGATGGAGGCACCTCAATTGGTTGAGACAAAATTATAGATGAATGTATGAGGATATGAATTGTTTTAGGTGTGGGGGAGTGATGAGGCACTAAATTGCCTCATTTAATTACAATTTTGAACCTCTTTTGTGTTATCTTCACTTGTGGTAACATCACATTCTACCTAAATAATTCAAAAGCATCGTAAACAAAGAGAATACAATACTTATTTACATAAATGTTTGTATATGTTCTTTTAAGAGTTAATTAGATAATTTTTACCTCTAATTGTTAGATTTTTGGCATTGGAAAGTATATTGGGATTTTGCAAAATTTAACAAGGGAGAATTTTAGGCATATGCATTTGCATATTGGATTCATTGAACAACCAAGAGCATAGGATAGGTTATGCCTTGCTAACAACAAGCTCACAGATATTTATGACATCAACTATTGAGGTGGACTCATAATGAGCATAAGGCACTGAGTCAACGTTAAGAGATAAGGCATGGAGTCAATGCTAGGAGATATTCTATCGAGTTAGAATTAAAAGATAATTGTGGGAGACCCCAGACGGGTGTGTATAGATGACCACTGACTGAAGAGTTGTAATGATGCAATCATCGAGTTATATAGATAGTACCTCTCAACACAATTGCACCCATAATGCTTATGTGGTGAATTTTATGCACATACGCTATTCTCCACCTTTATTAGGTGTTAGTACAGTTGGTACTGGACATGGGCTCAAGCTCTCTCTAATAAGCCTTTTGTCTAATAATTCTTGGACTTGTCTCTTCATCTCTTCATTTTCCAAGGGTGTCATCCTATAAGCTGCCTTGTTTGGTAAACTTGCTTTTGGTATGAAGTCCATATTATGATTAATGCTTCTCATAGACGGTAATCCATTTGACAACTCCTTAGAGAGAATATCCAAAAAATCCTCCAAGATATCATCTATCTTATAAATAATTTCATCCATTTTATATATTGTCCCAACTTTTGTAGGTTTGGTAATGAAGGCAAAGCACACTTCCTCCTTCTTCAAGCTCTTCAAGAATTATTTTTTTGAGATTAGGTAAACTTTAGGATTTTAGTCCACTTATTCTTATTTGTCCTTCAATGGACTCAAAGCATAATATTTACGATCATTGACAATTTAATAAGTGTTCATTATACCATCATGTACAACTTTCTTGTCAAATTGTCATGGACTACCCAACAAAATATGACATACATCCTTTCATATAATATCACATAAAACTACATTTTTATAAGAACAAATTTGAAAATTCATCATACATTGTTTAGTTACCAAAATTTGGTGGCCATTCTATAACCATGACACCTTGTAAAGATTCAGATGCTCAATTCTCTTCAATCCAAGTTTTTCCACCATATTTGTTGACACTAAGTTGTCAGTGCTCCTGCTATCCACAATCACCTTGCAACACTTACCTCCTAATTTAATTATCCTAAAAAGGTTCTTTCTTTTCATTGGTTCTTGTACCTCCTTCCCTAGTTTCATCAATGTGATTCTCCTTGTTTTGGTTCTTGCATGTGCTTTGGTGAGGCAACACTTTCTTCATATGCTTGTGCAATATGATTACAAACTTCCTTTCCATGCCCACTAGTTTATTATGCTTGAGGGCACTCATAGGCTCTATTTCCTTCTTCCAAGCTTATATAATATTTACCAATAAAACCACGTCCTCTACCTCTACCAAATCCATCTCGTCCTCTCAATGATTAACACTTTTCTAGGGTACTATTTTTTTTTGAGGAGTTTTCTCTTCCATCATGAGTTTGTTGTCCTCTTTCTCTAGGAAACTATCCTCTCCCTCTTGAGGACCATCATATTTTTCTCGAAATATTTTTTTCTTGAAGATTAAATTCTCCTCTAGCTTGAGTGCATATCGATATGCTTCTTCAGTCGTTCTAATTCAAACCATACCAATTTATTCTTATATGGATAAACTTAGTCCATTTACATATCTTTCCACTTTCTCCTAGAAATCTTCAATATGTCCTACTCTTATTGTCAATTTATATAACTCTTTAGTATACTCATTCACTTCCAACTCCTTTTTCTTGAGGTTTTGAAGTCTTCTAAACAATCCAATCTAGTAATTAATAGGTAAACATTTTTTATTTTAATGTGGATACAAACTTGTCCCAATTTTGGATTTTATTCTTGTCCTTTCACTACCTCTCTATATGGAGATAATCCCACCAGATCAAAGCACACCCCTTCAACCTTGTACATGTAAATTTGACCCACTTTAGATCTTCCATAAACTCATAGTCAAATAATTTCTCCATGTTAATTATCTAGTCTATCAACTCTTATGGATATAAACTTCCATTAAAATTGGGAGTATCAATATTTGGCTTACTTCCTATGCTAAATATTGCTTGAATCAAAAGTTGCTCTGGTTCTCCTCCTTGCTCCTCATCTTGAGCTTTTGGGTGACCAGTCTTCTCCTCTTATGGGTGATGTCTCAATTGCATCCAATCCTATGATGATTCCTATTAATATTTTAGTTATGTTTATTATTCAAGGTATAAGACCACACGATCTCCCTATTCCTCATTGTGCCATATCTTCTCTAGCATGTATGGAAAACCTTTGAAAATAAAATCTGGCTCTGATACCAAATGATGTATTCTAGTAGGAGGGGTTCATTTGAATAACCTTTCCTAATAGCAAGAATATTATTAGCTTCAATGGCATCCACATTCCCCTTGATGAACAACACTTTACTAGACGATGTGTTGTACTACAACACACTACTAGACATCATATGACAACTCCCAACTTGATGGTACCTTACCAGATGACACCCTACTTAGACAACTTCTTGATGACATCGCATGACGACTCTCGACTTGATGACACCTTGCTAGACGGTTCCTTACTTAGATGACTCCCTTTATGACGACATTGTATGATGGATCTTAACTTGTTGACACCTTGTTAAATGACTCTCTACACGACTACATTTGGCTAGAACACATAATTTAGTCAACATATGAGAGGATGACGTTCTTCATACGATAATTGCACTTCCTCTTAAATAACTCTCATGCTCTTGTTTGAACTATGCTTCCACTCGAGTGATATGTGTATTCTCCACTTAAAGTATGGTCAAGTTCTTTCACTTGAACGATGGAACGTTGATCGAATCTTTGTACTATCAACACTTGTAATGACAACCAACTATGATCATTGGACTCAAATGTCACTCTCCATGACGTTTCCACTCAGATTACAACCACTCTTCATCTACAATCTTACACACATGAACCTATGCAATATAACACCAACCTATTACAATCTTGCATAGGCTAGTGTTGGATTACATATAACACTTATATGCAACCCTTATTTTCCTATAATCTAACACCATCCTATTACAATATTGCACACACCAACCTATGCAATCTAACACCATTCAATATACAATCTTGCACACACTAACATATATAGTCTTGAGTTTACTTTAATACAAGAAACATAAATAGGATCTGAGGGCTTGGTTCAATAGTCAAAACACTTTTGTAGGAGCACGAAGGCCAGGGTTCCAATCCCTCGGTAATATCGGATATGTAAAAGGTTTACCTGATGCAACTGGAGGTTATAGTGGCGATAAGGAGCGAGATTCAAACCCACGAAGAGGCATATAAAATTGTAATGCATTACCCATTCCTCTAGTATAATAAAAAAAATACAAGAAACATAAATAATTAGTGATAAATTCAAGGATGTAGGAAAATATATTTGGAATATAGGGGATTTTTTAGAAACATTTTCTATAGGAGCTTCATGAGGTATTGTAATAATATGGGACAAATGCAAACGAGATGGACAATTGTTAAAAGCAAGAAGTAATTTCATTGCTAGTATTTTTTGCAAGAAAGAGAAAAATATCAAAGTTTCAAGTCATAGATATGTATACTCCAACTTCATTACTCTTCATGAATAGATTTTGGAAGGACCTCAATTTACTTATGTTAAATTTAATGGTTATTCATAACTATAATTTATGTATTCTTGGCAAGAACTTCAACATATATTTATCTACTTAAAAAATGGATGGTACTCTTGGATGGTCTAAATCACTAGGGGATTTTGATTCCTTTGTTAATTCAAATGGCCTTTGAGATGCTATTGCTTTAAAATTTCAATATTCATAGGATAATAGATGTATTGGAAAACCTTAGATAATACAAATATTGGATAAGTATTTTTTATCTAATACATACTTGCAAATAAAGTACATACGTGATTCAAATATTTTATGGTGAGCAAGATCAAATCACAAGCATATTCTCTTAATATGTGATCTATTCGATAATGATCATCTAAAAATATTTTGATTTAATATGTATACCTCCAAAGCCCTGGATTTTTCAAATGATTATGTTATGGTGGGATAAAGAAAGGTTTGAAGAATCATGTATATAAATATATGTTGTTCAAAATATGAAATATATAAAGGGACAAATGAAAATTTGGAATGTGAAATATTTTGGTAGAATATTTAAAATTAAAAAAGAAATCAAATCCAATCTCAACTATTACAAGAGGTAAAAATAAATGGAGTAAACCAAGATTTACGTACAAGAAAAATAATTCCTTTCTAATTATCATAATGTATTGCAAAAGAAAAACTTATTTTAGGCCCCAGATCCAAGGAGAGATGGCTTAAGGAAGGGGATATAAATACCAAAAAATTTCTACTATCACCAAAATAGATTTATATTATTTTCAAATAAAAATATTTTAACTCAATATGGAAGAAGTATTGAGGAAGAAGAAGATATTAGCAAGGAAGCAATTGATTATTTAGAAAAAATTGTATCAGAATTTGGGCAAAATAAGAAGGCTGAAGATTAGCTCTTTAAAAAATATTCTATGAACAAAATGAAAGATTGATGAGGAATATGTCTATAGAGGAGATATAGGTAGTGGTTCTCTCCTTCCACTCGACAAGGTACCTTTTTTTGTAAAGAAAAAAGGGTTGAACTCAGGTCCCTCACCCTAAAAAAATCACAACTCTCTACTTTAGAGCTTGAGAGTTTACAAATAAATTTAATTTTCATCTAAATTGAGTTACTATAGCTAGATACCAACATTTATTTTCATTTATAAGTTTAAATTCTTGAGTTCATTTTTTGGATCTTCAATCTTTTGCAAATACAAATATTTCAAAATTTAACATCCTTCTTCGTGATATTTTGAAAGGGATTCAAACCTAATTGAATTCCTTACTAAAATTTGTAGGCTTAGATAGGCATAGTAATGCCTAAATTACAATATTCATAATATCTTCCAATTTGGAAGATCATATTGCATCTTAAAACATAGTGTAACTAAAGCTAACTTGAGTATATTCAACTTAAGCTAATAGCCTAAAACTAACATAGGTTTCTAGAAAACCCACGTAAGCTAAGGTTGAAGCTCACAATTATACTTAGGATTAATAATAAATAAACTATTATTATTACATTTTAAATGATTGGAGAGCCAAAAAGTTGATTTTATACTAGATATTTATAAAAAAAAGAATACAATTACAGTTCTTCAATCAGAAAATCCAACCAAATACATCATAGAAATACAATATTTCAAAATATGAAGCAGTTTTTAAACTCTTTTTTGTTTCCCTTCCTCCCCCTCACACTAGATAGTTGGCCTTGGCTCTAAATTGGTGGATGAGTTGGAGGCTCCTCAAGTACCAATATCACCATGGTATATCTACTCCAATCCTCTTAAATATTCTGCTTCCTCCTCAAGTGCCTCAATATCCTCTGTAGTAAACTCAGTATCCACAACACTCTCAACAATCTAATCGTGTAGTGGATCCGGCTCATCCCATTCAGTTGCCTCAAATCTCCTTGAAAAGGTGTTCAATCTTTGATGCGATCCGAAAAAGTGGTTTAAGAATATTGTTTTCACCTCTTAGAAGGAAAAATGAGCAAATGAGAAGAAATAGCTTTTTGTAAAAATAAATTGTGTTGTTCCTCTATTTTTGTGAATCGGTAAGTTTTTGGTGAAAATCTCACCACAAGTTAGAAAGTTTCTCGAAGCCGAGAAATTAAAAAAAACGCGGACCATGATTTCTCACGAGTTTTATGAGAAATCATAGGTTCTCGATGAAATGATGAGTTATCATTGAAGTGCAAGGCAAATATCTTCAATATTTAATATAACTATATGCAGATATGCACCGCAACCACTAATATTGCAACGATGCCAATTATACAACTGGAAGTAAATAATATTTGAAGATATCTGCCTTGCACTTCATTGATAAGCTCACAATTATAATTAGGATAATAGATAAACCAACCCCAAGCTAACTTTATCATTCCTCCTCACAATAGAAGCATTAGACTCCAATTATTTTACAAGAAAGTGGGAGAGAACATTTCAAAGTACCCAAAGTCCAATCCTCAAATTTGATGAAAAAGAGAGATACCCCATGGAAAGTGTTGCTCAATTATAGAGAACATACAATAGTCTCGAAGCTTTGTTCGATCACAAAGAGCATACAATCATCAAAGACTTTGCTCGAGAGCACACAATTGCCCCAATAGAATGGATAAGGTCCTACTACTCTTGCAAAGGGAGTACTCATAATCAAGCAAGGATAAAAGGGTCATGGTAGTAAATATCGTCAATCATCTTCATAAAGTGTTTCTTTCTCCTCACATCATTCATGCTTCAAAATTGGAAGCATGCATGTTGAACCAACATTCAATTCTCTTTCCTGTCATGCAGGTGCCTTGAACTGTAATCAAATCACTATGGGAAAATTTACAACAAAGAGGAAAAAGGCACAAATCCTTGCAATCAAATACATGGCAAAAACTAGGAATAACCAACGTCTCATCATAATACCCACTAAGGGCGATATACTCAAGGCCAAAGTCAAGTAACTATAGAAAGATAAGATGAAGGATATCACCAAGAATAAAGGATGTCTTATCAAGATACCCACCATGGTTGAAGCACTCAAAGCCAAGGGTGAAGTATAATCATAGGAATATAAGACAAATATACCAATGTGCAAGGTGGAAGTGACTCGCAATGTGCAAGGTGCAAGAAGGCATGGAGTGGAGTGATGCCTTCAAAAAGTCACAATGGTGACTTTAACTCCTACTGAGGGAGTATAAAAATGCCCAAATGGCATATAAGTGGACTCGAATAAGAGAATGGAGTGTCGAGTACCACCGAACTTGTACTCCATATTATAAATCCACAAACACTTTCAAATAAGTGTACAAAGAAGGTTGTCAAAACCTAAATTAGAGTATGGGAAGCTAACCAAAATTCTCAAAACAAATCCACAAACACTTTCAAAGAAGTATACAAAGAAGGTTGTCAAACCCTAAATTAGAGGATGGGAAGCTAACTAAAATTCTTAAAATTTCAGATGACTCAATAGATGGTATTACCAAATCCACAATGACAAGTGAATATAAATGCTTTCAAAGCATACAAATGACTTGAGCCAAAATAAGATTTAATGCACCTTAATACAAAGTTTTAAAAATATTAATTAATTATTGATTATAAGGTGCAACAAATGAAATTAATTAATTAATTTTTATTTTAATTAATGTGATAAATAAATTAATCAAAAAAATATAAACTTTAACATGCATTTGCATAGCCATCGACTAATGCACGCAAAGCAGGGTGTCACATGGTAATGAAATGAAATGAAAGATTTTAATTATGTCTGTGAGACCCAAAACATGGCCTATGGGACCTCCAAATATGGAAACACGGTTATTCAAATCATATGACCATTAATATCCTTGAGAAGGTTGTTCCTTCTCCTACTGATTTGGGTTAGCAACTTCCCAACTTTTTTTATTTTACTGTCTTCAAATAACTCTGTCATAGACTCTTTTCCAAGTGTTTATTTGTATTTGCCATAGATGTTCAAAAAACTTGGGTATTCATAGATGAAATATTCCTCTGTCTCTATTGCCCCTGTGTTGCACAAAGTACATATCCTTTCTTTTCATTGTTCCTTAGGTGTTGTCCATCTCCCTATTTCACATCTAAGCCTATGAGAGCTAGTCCTTATCTGAGCAATGAGGATTTTTCCCTCCACTTAATTTCAATGCCTATATATACCTTTTCCTTGTGGTCATACATTGGATTAAACTTTGCAATATAGTATTGTCTTTTCTTGCTTGCAATTTTCCACATTCCACTTATAAACTTTTTGTTCATATAGTTTTTTATGTCTTTCTTGAAATTTGGGCATTCATTTATGTTGATTTCCCAACGTTTCATCTATTTATGGTTTTGTTTCATCCATGTGTTCTTTCGCCTATGTAGCTCTTCGTCCCTAACTGCCCTAAGCTAGTTTTTCATGTTTTTTGTTTTTTCAAGTAACATAACATCTTGGTCATAGCAATTGCCTCTAAAGGAAACATTCCAGTTTCAGCTAGAACAATTTCATAAGGGACTATGGTATTAATTCTAAGAAAATTTATAATTAGAAGTTTTTGAATCTTTTCTATTTACCTCCATTTTTTATTTGTTGTACCACTGGCCTACACCTCGCAACCATACAACAAAATTGGTGTGACAAGTAGACAAAATAAGACCTTGGTGGTCTTCCAGTCCCACAACTCGATATTCCTACACCTATTTTGAAGTGCATATAGTGCTCTCCAACAACTTAGAGTTCTTTTCATCCTACATGTATTCCAATTGAGCTTGTCATGAAAGTCTATGCCTAGGTATTTGTATTCTACCATTACCTCAAGAGGTTCTCCTGTAAATTGAAATTCGAGATGTTGCTTCTTTTTTATTGAAAAAAACATGATTTTTGTTTTGCTCATGTTCACCTGCATCCCAGCTTCCTTACAAAAGTGTTTTAGATCCCAAAGGTGATCTTATAGATATTTACCTATTTTGGCTACAAGAATTACATCATCTGCATACATGAGGAGTTTTACCACATATTTGACTAAGTGCACATCCTCTCCCCCAAATTTACTTATCCATTCTTCTAACTTGTCAATGTACAACCCAAATAATATCGAAGATAGAGGACAACCTTTTTACGCCTATGTCACTCCTAAAACATTCAGATAACCCTTCCTGCACTTCGAATTCTAGCCTTTACATGCTCATATAATCTGTGAACTACTGCCCTGTAGTAAATTGGTGATGAGACAGAAAATTGCCTCATAAAAAACTACTTTGATAAACTTTTAAACTCATTTGGAACTGCTTATGTTGTGATTTTATGTTAATCTTAGAGATACTATGCATTATGTGATGGTATTTACATGTTAAGATGATGAAAGTGCATATACTCTGTTTTAATTTGTCCATGTTTTATATTCTGTTTTGGTTGTTTATTTCACTATATTCTACATTAGTTTAGGTATTACAATATTTAGGTACTTCATTCATAAGGTTTATGTTCATTCCATAAGTATATTTCACCGTTTGCACATTTTTTTGAAATTACTTTAAGGCACTAAGAACTCTATCAATAGTTGACTGTGCAGAAAACTGGACTTTTTCCATACAAATTCTAGCCAACTGTACATATACAACATGGCATGGAATTTGTCCACTCTAGCTCAAACCAAAAGTGGAATTAGTCATCTAGGTGCTCAGAGAAACCATATATGCCGCCACAGTTGGTTGCATGTGCTTCTGTTGCCAGATATAACAACCTTATTTTGCTACCTGATATTTCGGAGTTGCTCTAGAATAAGCGCAGAGGGTTTAAAACTGACTGAATGTGTCTTTAATCGCCATAAATAGGAGGTAAACGATGACTGCAATAATTTTAGGAGTATCCTTATCCATTCTTACACCTGTCCCTCACTGGTGGAAGACAACAACTTGAGTGGAGAAGGCCTGAAGTGTCAAAATATTGCATTTGTGGAAGAACAAAATTGAAACAGTTGTAACAGTCCTATGTAACAACATTAAACCTTATCTTTAATGTACCTTATTTGTATAAATAAAGTGCTCCCATCTGAAGAAGGGAGGGAGAGAAGGGAGGAAGTAAGTAATAGGAGTTTTAGATATTGTAATTATGTATTACAGCAACACAGTAGTCTATAGGTCTTTCCCTGCACTATTGTTATGTTGCTGAAATGAAATAAAGGTGCATCATTTGTCATTTATTTATGTTCAATTATGCATTGAGTGTGAGGACTTAATATTTTATATCAAGTTTATTTGCCCTCTTTAGGTTCAGGAAGCAAGGGCCACTTCTAGGTCTAGAGGAGGGTTTTTACCTGACAAAATTTTGCTATTTCTGGCTGCAGCAGGTCAGTAGAAATCTGACAATTTTTGCATGGTTAGTGATTAGGATAATGTGGCATTTGAATGCATGGTAGGTAACTTATCTATTATAGATTTTTTGGCATAACATTTTCTATTTCAGCTTCAGCATTTCCAGTCTGTATTTCCAGTTTGCATCAGAGAATTTTTGGTTAATTCAATTTGCTACAGATTTGCTTACCAACCTTTGAATTTCATCATTGTCTTAGGTTTCATTTTATGCAGGTGTGAAGTTTCAATTCTAAAAAGTTTCATTGTTGTTATTGTTAATTCTGTGATTTCAATTTTGTCATTTTAAACTCTATCAATTAAATTATGTTATTTTCAACTTTGTAATAGTTTAGTTTGATTTTTTTCTGCAACAGTGTGAACTTCAATTTTGCAAGGATAAGTAGGAGTTTGGTTTTATTTTTTAGGAGTAAGAAAGGAAACCCCAAACACCCCAATCTCTAACTGTTCCATGAATAAAGCCATGATCTAAATGAACTAAAAATTAGTTTTTTAACCCCTGCTTTCATATATAGCCTTGGACACCACCCTAGATTGACACATAATGATTAAATGATGAAGATTTGATGACACTCATAATTTTTGGCGTCGTTGTCGAGGAAAATTAGGTGTTGTTAGGAGAGGTCTAACAGTCCAAAAACTGTCTTGTTTCAAGAAATAGTTTTTGGAAACCCGAGGTTTAGTTTATTTAGTAAATAGGCATGAATGCATAGGCCAAGATACGAAAGAGGAAGGTTTATCAAAACTGGCTCTTTTCCACCAAGGCGTTCTTCACGATCAGGTGAAGATTTGCCTGTGTATGAACTTCCTAAAAGACTTAAAAGAGAATCATCTTCTTCATCAACTAAAATTGTAGGATCTTTGCAAGAAGAGCTCTTAGAGGCACTTGCTTCTAGACATACCCATAGGGCTGATCCATCTGAACCAGTTGAACAAATTAAATTTGAGGAAGCACCTATGGCATAACAAGGAGAACATGACAGGGATATTGTTGGTCATGATGCTGAAAATCCTCCTGTTAGAACTTTTGAATACCCTATTCGTCTGAATCCTACTCAGAATGCTCCTATGAAAACAATTTCACCCTTAGTATTACCAATATTTAGGGGAGTTGTTTCTGAAGATCCTGATCAATTTTTGTTTGAATTCAAGGTCCTATGTCAGACTTATGACTATGTTAATGATAACCAAAAACTGAAGTTATTTCCCTCTACACTCAAAGATGCAGCCTTACGATGGTTTATGAGCCTTGAACCAGATTTAATCCGCACTTGGGATCAAATGGAAACTGCATTTTTAGATAAGTATTAGGAGTATTGTAGAGTGAGATATAAAAATGATGAGTTATTTCGGATAAGACAAGAAGAGGATGAAAACTTAGAGGATTATCTTGATAGATTTGCCTTTATCCAAAAGAGATGTGGTCTTGTGGAAACTGACTTATTAAAAACTATATTTCTAAGAGGTTTGCAGGATGATTCTAGAGAGGTATTAGACTTAATGGGAAAAGGAGATATAAACCAGCTTGATATTAATGATATTGTAGAGTTGTGCAGAAATTATTCCCGCACTAGGCAAAGAATAAGGAAATGAAGTCTTGGAAATATTGATATAAAATATTTGATGGAGGAAATGGCTAATATGAAAACTGATATACTTGTTCAACTAAACATTGCTTTAGGAGAAAGGAATACAAGAGCCAATTATTCACCACCCTTGTCTATCTATTGTCCTAGGTGCAGAAATAAGCATTCTCTACAAGATTATCCTTTGGACAAGACCTCAATTTCAGCAATTTGTGGCATTTGCTCAAAGGATCATAAAACTGATAAATGTCACCTTTTGCCCCATCTTCAAAGTGTTTTAGAAGCCCAAGTTGAAGAAATTCATGCTATTGGGCAAAGGCCAAGAGGAAACTTCATACAAAACCAAAATACCCCTCGCTTTTCTTCAAATTGGGGACATAATCCTTGGAATATGCCATGGACATATACCGAACCTCCTCCCCAAACTTGGAATCAATCTTGGGAAGCCCCTCAAGATTGGTCACATTCTGGTTGGAATCAGCCATGGCATTTAGTTAATCCATCTTGGGTACCAAATCAATTAGGGCAAATATGGGGGCCACAATACCCATCCTATCAAGGGCAACAGAGGTATCAATCACCAAATCAACACTTGCTGCCAACCCCTAATCAAAATTTTTAGGGAAGAGTTCAACCACAACAACCACAACCAGTTAAGCAACCTCCACTTCCATCTTAGCCTATGGCTAACCCCAATAACAATAGACAAGCAACCCATGTTTATGGAGCTGAGTCTGAAGAGACTGCTGTAGTCCATATCCTTAACTGTAGTAACATCCAATTACGTTTAGGGAAGGTTTTACCCGACCCTGCACCACCCACTATTGAAGAAATTGATGGAAAGCAAGAATTTTCTAGTCCAAAAAAACCACAAACAGAGCAAAAAGAGGAAAAAATAGAAATTTTACAAGGAAAAACTAAACCTGCCTTGGCAGACCTACCATATTCTGAAAGGTTTGACGACACTATCACTGCTCCTGAATCAAAATTAATCACAAAATTGATGAAAATGTCTATCTCTCTCTCTTTGTTGCAGGCAATAAAGGATGTACCTCTAATTAGGAAAACCATTCAGGAGTTGTGTATTAGAAAATCTGGCAGGAAGAAGAAAGCATTTCGTAAGACTGTACAAGTAGAAGGTAAGTTGGCTAACCTGCTTTCTGGAAAACTAGTACCCCCTAAATATGGTGATCCAAGAAGTCCTGTAGTTACAATTACTGTTGGGTTAGTTCAAATTCCAAATGTACTTATCGATTTAGGAGCTGCAATAAACGTGATGACTAAGGAAACCATGCAAAAATTGTAGCTCAATAACCTTAGTACTAATACCATAGTTTTGGAAATGGCAGATAGGTCAGTGGCTAAACCGAAAGGAATTTTGAAGGATGTTGCCATTGAAGTGTCTTCTTGGGAATACCCTATATATTTCTTAGTGTTGTAGCCTAGAAACTCAGCTAATGGCTATCCTATTATTCTAGGACGACCTTGGCTTACCACTACAACTGCATTTATAGACTGCAGGTTAGGTGAGATGACCATTTCAAATGGTGTAGACCTGAAAAATATTTCCTTGTATCCACCAACCCAACCTTCAGCCAAATTTTTTTGGATAGATATGGTATCCTGAGTCTGATGAAGAACAGGAAACTATTGTCACCTTGGCCATTGTTGTAGTAAAAGAACATATTGAAGAACTTAATTCACCAGAAAGAGAAATATTTGAACATGAAACAATTTTGGTGAAAACATTGCAAGAAGAAGGCCTTAGGGATGATCAAATTCTTGTCCATCGTTTGTTATGAAAATATGAAGAACAAACTGCTGAACATCTGTCATCTATTCCACTATAAGAAAGCTCCTTCACATTGCCACATGGATGGCATCATCATCTTTTGACTTCTTTCATCTGTCCTATGCAAATTATCCCATCAAGTATCACATTTACACCAGAATCAAGAGTATTTCATACTCTGCAACCACATCATTGTCCCTTAAATGCTTTAATTAGTAAATATGAGGTTGTCAACTCTGTTTATCCAGGGATTAAGTAGATTGAGATACAACCAGGAAATTTTTTGAACATTAATAGCTGGTTGACTAATGAGCAAGAAGCCAAATTATTTGTTGTTTTACAAAGACATGTTCAAGATTTTTCTTGGAGTTATAAGGACATGACTGACATTCACCCTGATGTGTGTACACATAGGATATACACTAAAGATGTCAAACCAATAAGACAACCACAAAGGCGTCTGAATCCCGCTCTGAAGGATATTGTTAAGGAAGAAATAAAAAAACTATTGTATGTAGGATTCATTTATCCAATTTCAAACAGTAGGTGGGTTCACCATTGGTCATTGTTCCAAAGAAAAATGGGAAGATGAGAGTATGTGTGGACTACATGGAATTGAATAAGGTCACACATAAAGATCACTTTCCATTACCATTTATAGACCAAGTGTTGGACACCCTTGCTGGTAAGAAAATATTTTTGTTTACTTGATGGTTTTAGTGGTTATAATCAGATCCAGGTTGCACCAGAAGACCAGGAAAAGACAACTTTCACATGTCCTTGGGGAACATTTGCTTATAGAGTATTACCCTTCGGTTTGTGTAATGCACCAGCAACATTTTAGAGAGTTGTTTTGGTTATCTTTTCTGATCTAACAAATGAAAGTGTAGAGATTTATATGGATGACTTCACAATGTTTGGAGATACATTTGAATATACTTTAGAACAACTTGAAAAAGTTTTAATACGCTGTGAAACATATCATTCGTCTCTGAACCTTGATAAATTTTTCTTGATGATGGAAGAAAGAATTGTTCTTGGACATCATATTTCTGCTTATGGAATTAAAGTTGATCCTAAAAAGGTGGAGGTCATCAAGAACCTTCCTCCTCCAAAAAATCAAACTGATGTCCATAGTTTCTTAGGACATATTGGCTTTTATCGTAAATTTATTGCTAATTTCAGTACCATTGCTAATCCAATGTTCACATTGTTAACAAAGGATTTTGAATTTTTTTGGTCTGTTGGGTGTCAACAGTCCTTTGAAGTTTTAAAGGAAAAATTAACAACTCTGCCTGTATTGAGAGGTCCTAATTGGGAGTTACCCTTCCATATTCAAACTGATGCTTCCAATACTACTATTGGAGCTGCATTAGGGCAGATTGAATATGGACAACACTAAACCATATACTACATTAGTAAAAATTTGACTGGAGCTGAAAATAATTACACCACAACCGAGAAGAAATTTTTAGCTATGGTGTATGCTATTAACAAATTATGACACTATATCACAAGATATCAGGTATTCATTCATACAGATCATGTTGCCATTAAATACCTGATGAATAAACCTCTGGTTAGTGCAATAATTATTCGCTGGTTAATACTATTGCAAGAATTCAATATCACTATAGTTAATAAACCAGGGAAAGCTAATGTAGTGGTAGATTTCTTGTCAAGATTATCAAATGTAGATACGGAGGAATTGGTTGAGGATGCGTTTCTTGATGAGAAATTATTTGCTATTTCTGTACAATCTCCATGATTTGTATATATAGCTAATTATTTAGCTACAGGGAAGATTCCTCTTCACTTTACTCCTAAACAAAAGAAACAATTGATTAAGCAAAGTTCTTCTTTTGAATGGATAGAAGGTTTATTGTTTAAATGCAGTATTGACCATGTTTTGCATAGGTGTGTTCACAAGGATGAGGTATATGACATCCTGCGAGCATGTCATGATGAACCATCAGGAGGGAATTATTAAGTGAAAAGTACCATTCAAAATATTTTGGGTACTGGTTACTACTGGCCATCCTTGCACAAAGATGTCAAAAGGTATGTCAAAAATTGTGATGCATGCCAAAGGATGGGTAAGCCTACTTTTACTAGTGAAATGCCTTTACAACCTCAATTAGGTACAAAACCATTTGAAAGGTGGGGGCTAGATTTTGTAGGACCCATTGATCCACCTTCCCAAGGGAAAGTGCATATCTTGGTATGTTTTGATTATGTAACCAAGTGGGTAGAAGCCCATGCTTTTAAGTATTCCCGAGAAGAGAAAGTTGTTGATTTCATGTATTCACAAATCTTTCTGCGATTTAGAGCCCCACATTCTATCACCACTGATCAGGGACCTCAGTTTACCTCAAAATTTGTTGAAGCCTTTACAAAGCTGTATGAAATCAAACACCGAAAATCCTCACCTTACCATCCGCAAGCCAATGGCCAAGTTGAAATGACAAATAGGGAATTAGAGAGGATCTTAACCAAAACTGCAGTAGCCCATAGGAGGAATTGGGTGGAGAAGTTACCTGAAGCAATTTGGGTTTATAACACCACTTGGAAATACACTACTAGATTTACTCCCTATGAATTGGTTTATGGTAAAAAGCCTCTTTTGCCTATTGAGTTTGAATTACTAACTCTTCGAACTGCTTTGGAAGTTGGTATTGATTTGTCACAGGCACAAACAGATCAGATTTTGCAGCTCAATGCATTGGATGAGCTAATGAGGGATGCATTGCACCAGACCGAGGTGATCCAGTCACAACGCAAGTTGTGGCATGATAGTCATATCCAACAACAAAAATTTCAACAAGGTGATTGGGCTTTGTTGTTTGATTCACGATATGAAGACTATCCTGGCAAGTTGCAGACTCGATGGCTCGAAACTTATCAAGTTGAGGAGGTATTTGCAAATGGATTTGTATGTCTTTCACCAATAGATGATTCAATAAGGAAATTGATGGTCAACAATCATCGTCTCTGAGTCTATCACAAACCGTTAACCAAGGAGGAGTTTCTCAAACAAGTGGGAAACTTGGATGTATTAATATTGGAAGAAAATATTTCTTCCAAGATGAATTATATCAAGTGACATTAACAATTTGTCATTAAAAAAAAAATAGAAAAATTAAAACAAACATGACAAAAACAAATAAATCAGAATGTGAAAACCTCTTTGAGGCACATCTGAGTTGAGTTTACCTGAAAACAGGGTTGTCCGACATGTTTGCCTCACTCTCCACCATTATTCCATTCACTCTTCATCATTCCATTATTCCGTTCACTCTCACTATTACTCACCTTTGGTGCATTCATTTTCACTTCACTCCATCATTGTTAACATTTGTTCCACTCATTTTTCCCTTTGTTTCACTATAGTTCAGATTGCACTATGTAAAGAGTTAGCGCAAAATCAACCAAAAACAAAATTTGTACAAAATGTGGATAAACAAGTTTATTCAGGTATGTGCCTTTTTCTATTTTAATAGTGTGAATACTTCTTGTATGATGTATGATATCCCTAACTGGCATAAAAGCATACATAAGTTAGTTTCGAAAGGTTATCAAAAGAAATCCTCTTGAAACGATAAAACTACTCTGGAATAAACCTGCTACATACAAATACTCTCGAATGATTTGGAAGATGTTTTGCTTAGGAATAAAGCTAATGATAAAATTTGGTAAAATGAATTAACAAATGGTTAATTCATTTTAAACTCTGGAACCACGAGGCTCAGGCTTAGAAGTCGATTACAATTTCTGTGGGTTCGTAAAAGTTGCGCCAATCAGGACTGAAAGTTGTACCAAGGTGCAGGTTTCAAATTGGAGGTTCTAAGGCACAGATTCTATGAAAATATTTTACCGCATATAATTGGTTGGCACACAACTCAATGGGAGGTTATTTTAAACCAAGCAGTTTCCATTAATAACTATTTGCCATATCATCGCAAATGTCGTAATAAATTAATTACATGTAGGAATAACAGGAGTAATGATGAATTATGTGTCGCCACCTGCCAAGATTTACCTCATGTCACATGATTTCTCATCATTCTGGTGCTGCTTGCATGTGTTTATCATCATCAAGTTTCATTCTTTCCCTGACAGAAGTATTCCAGAACGAGAGAGAAAAAAAAACCTGCAACATATTTTCAAATTAAAGCAAACAGGGTACAGGAAAATTCACCATGGGTGGATAAAAGAATAAAATTGAACCATAAAATATAGAGTTTTTATAGAGGGACGAGGAGTGTATGCGAATCTTCATGGAAGGGGGTTTTCTACCCTTCTTGCACAAATTTTATGGGCATTCAGAAGGTTTAACAACAGAGTTCGCATGCACTTTTCGTAGCAACAGAGTTCAAATTAGCGGCATGACTATTCAAGTAAGTCCTGAAATTCTTAGCCAAGTCACTGAATTGCCTTTGCAAGGGATTCACATAGGCAAATCTAGAAAAAATACATTAATAGAATTAGTTAATCAATTTAGAGAGAAAAATGATAGACCTGTGGAGTTCATAATAAGCAACAATATTTGCAAAGGAGTTAAGAGAACTAGTCTGCAACCACCATGGGATGAAGTTGCAGTCTGGGTCATCAGGTTTCTAACCTGTGATGGTCAATTCCTTGTTCTTTTGGTCATCATTTACAAATTTTAACTCACCTCCGCTATGGTCATTTAAACACTGAATTAAGAGTCAATTTGCCTTTGTATTTGTACCAAGAACTTGCAAATATGGCTAAAAAGTACCAGGCAGGGGGTCACCCAAGCATCATGGGTTAGTCAAAATTATTTGCAAACATCACTTTAGGGGGAATCCTAGGAGTTTTGACCACTTTTTACATACCTAGTATGAGTTTGCTGAAGAAAACATTGTTGAGAGTCCCACTTATGGAGAAGAGACAGAGGAAGCTAACCCTAACCCTGAGCATAAACCTGGAGCTTCTGTCAGCACAACCCCTTCATCTCCAGAAGGACCTCCCTCATCACGAACGAGAACATAGAGGAATGCTGGCTCTGAACGGAAGAGAAAGGTCACATTTTCAAAGGATGTACATACATTCCACACTTCTAAAGAAGGGGAGCCCTCTAATCAGTAAGAAACTAGAATTTTTGAGTCTAGGTCTCCTAGTTCTAAAAAAATAGGAAGCAATCTGTTTCAGGGTTTAGGAGATCCTCAAGGTTTCAAAAAGTTGCTGATACAAAGGATATGCAAACAGAGGAGATGATGGAACAAAATGATGTTTCTAAAACCAATACTCAGCTTGTGGAGGAAACTATGCAAGAAGCCGAGACTATCAGCGACCAAGATGTAGATATCTCTGGACCGAATGTGGAAACTGCAGCAGAAGAGGAAATGCCTTCAATTTCTCTCAATTATTCATTAGATTTTGAGTAACAAATTGAAACAGGGAAAGCACAGGAAGACACAACTGTTACTGGGCTACCAATATCCCTTGTAGATTACCCTGACTCTGAAGAAGAGCTTGAGGCAGCAGCAGATGAGAAAGATGATTCAAGTGCAGAGGAAGAGGAGGAAGTTGATATTAAATCTTAGTTACATGCATCCAGAAGTGTGATCAAGACCCAAACAGGCTGGATTGAGCAAAATGAAGTCTCCTTACATGAGCAGGAGAATATCATTGCTAAGTTATGGCAAGAGATAGAAACTGTAAAGGTTAGGCTCACACTTTTGGAACAACAACATTCTCAAACAGACTTAGGGGATGAATTGGCTAGTTTGTTAATGAATTTAGCAAGAAATGTAGAAATAAGTTCACCTAGCAGAGTTGCACCTGACGAAGCAAAAGAGGCACAACATAATTCAGGGGATAAGCAACCAGGTCCACTTGTGTAGGTTTCCAAGGAGCCACAACAGATAACCATGACAACAACACCCCCAGAAGCAGCCATAATAGTCCAGGAACAAGTAAATCCAAAAATTCCCCAAAATATTGTTAATGTGAACATTCTTGAAATTAAGCTAGTTGAAGTTGGGATACAAACAAAATCCCCTGCAGTAGAAAAAGTAAATGTTGGCATTTAGGTTAATACTGTACCTCAGATGCAACCTATGAATAGGTCACCTGAAACAATTTCATTAGTAAAATATAATGAGGATATAGCATATTGGATGACCAAATGCCATCAATTAGAGGGAAAGGTCTCCTCATTGCAGATCTTAACAGAAGAAATAAAGCAGAAAGACTCTAAAATTGAGAAATTAAAAGGGCAAGTACAAGACATATGTCAGATTGCTGAATGCATGGTTCAATGTCGAAGGCCTACCAGATTTTATAGTTTAATTTTTAAGGAGAGGTACCTCTGATGGCAGACAATGAGAATTACCTCTAGTCTCTCCCACACATTTGAGACACCAGGTGAATTCTTGGAAGCTTTCTGGTAGAACTCTGGAGAACACCAAAATTTACTGAGTTATTTCTTCATAATTTATTTCTGCCAACTGAAGTTATTTTCCTCCCCTACATATTTACTGGCGATATTCAGCTTAGGGCTTTTCAATCAACGCCTCAGAATCATATTTACTGGGAGTAGGAGAAAAGGGCTAGTAAATCCATAAAATCCCAAGTTGTTTTGCTCATTAGACCTGTCCACTTAAATCACAAAACTTCCACCAATCAACATTATACACTAATGAGAAATGACAGGGTAAGGAAAATGTACCTAGGAAATTTGCAGGCATGCATAGATGGTTTTCAAACATTTTGTGCAACATCATTTGCTAACACTTTGTCAGCCTGCAAAAGTAGATGGGGTGAGTTACCCATATCTTTGCAGAAGAGAGAACCTGTCACACCTAAAAATTTAATATGGTCAAGAAGAAGGGCTATAAGCATAATCCAAACCATATTTGAGGTCAGGGAGTAGTGGATTGGACTCAGGTATAGAATGCCAACTATAATCAATCCTGTTCCATACTACTTTGATAATGATTCTCAATCGAAAGAACAGTTTCAAGAATGGCTCGGGGAGATTCAGATGCACAAAGGATACTATCAGGTTGGAAGTAGATTGTGGAAGTATGATGAGTAATACCTAAATGTGGATCTTTGTGCTATTGTGGCAAAAAAAAATGCATGAGGACATGCATTAGAACATGTTGGGGGAAATGATGAGGCAGAAAATTACCTCATAAAATACTACTTTGATAAACTTTTAAACCCATTTGGAACTGCTTATGTTGTGATTTTATCTTAATCTTAGAGATACTATGCATTATGTGATGGTATTTACATGTTAAGATGATGAAAGTGCATATACTCTGTTTTGACTAATTTGTCCATGTTTTATATTCTCTTTTGGTTGTTTATTTCACTATATTCTGCATTAAATTTAGGTATTACAATATTTAGGTACTTCATTCATAAGGTTTATGTTCATTCCATAAGTATATTTCACCGTTTGCACATTTTTTGTAAATTACTTTAAGTCGCCAAGAAATCTGTCAATAGTTGACTGTGGAGGAAACTGGACTTTTTCCATACAAATTCTAGTCAGCTGTACATATACAACATGGCATGGAATTTGTCCACTCCAGCTCAAACCAAAAGTGGAATTAGTCATCTAGGTGCTTAGAGAAACCATATCTGCCACCACAGTTGGTCGCATGTGCTTCTGTTGCCATATATAACATCAACCTTGTTATGCTACTTGATATTCTGGAACTGCTCCGAAATAAGCGTAGAGGGTTTAAAACTGACTGAATGCGTCTTTAATCACCATAAATATGAGGTAAATGATGACTACAATCATTTTAGGAGTATACTTATCCATTCTTACACCTGTCCCTCATCAGTAGAAGCCAACAACTTGAGTGGAGAAGGCTTGAAGGGTCAAAACCCTGCATTTGTGGAAGAAAAAATTGAAACAGTTGTAACAGTCCTATGTAACATCATTAAACCTTATCTTTAATGTACCTTATTTGTATAAATAATGTTCTCCCATCTAAGGAAGGGAGGGAGAGAAGGGAGGAAGTAAGTAATAGGAGTTTTAGATATTGTAATTGTGTATTACAACAACACAGTAGTCTGTAGGTCTTTCCCTGCACTACTGTTATGTTGCTGAAATGAAATAAAGGTGCATCATTTGTCATTTATTTATGTTCAATTCTGCATTAAGTGTGAGGACTTAATAGTTTAGAGCAAGTTTATTTGCCCTCTTTTGGTTCAAGAAGCAAGGGCCACTTCCAGGTCTAGAGGAGGGTTTTTACTTGATAGAATTCTGCTATTTTTGGTTGCAGTAGGTCAGCAGAGATTTGACAGTTTTTGCATGGTTAGTGATTAGGATAATGTGGCATTTGAATGCATGGTAGGTAACTCATCTAGAATAGATTTTATAGCATAACATTTTCTGTTTCAGCTTCAACATTTCTAGTCTGTATTTCTAGTTTGCATCAGATAATTTTTGGTTAATTCAGTTTGCTACAGATTTGCTTACCAACCTTTGAATTTCATCATTGTCTTAGGTTTCATTTTCTGTAGGTGTGAAGTTTCAATTTTGAAAAGTTTCATTGTTGTTATAGTTAATTCTGTGATTTCAATTTTGTTATATTAAATTCTACTATTTTCAGCTTTGCAATAGTTTAGTTTGATTTTTTTTCTGCAACAGTGTGAACTTCAATTCTGCAAGGATAAGTAGGAGTTTGGTTTTAGTTTTTAGGAGTAAGAAAGGAAACCCCAAACACCCCAATATCTAACTGTTCCATGAATAAAGCCATGATCTAAATGAACTAAAAATCAGTCTGTTAACCCTTGATTTCGTATATAGCCTTGGACATCGCCCTGGATTGACACATAATGATTAAATGATGAAGATTTGATGACACTCATCAATTGGAACCTCTAGCTCTTCCATTATGCTCCATAATTTTTTCCTTGGCACTATGTCAAATGCCTTTTTGAAGTCTACAAAAAAACAAAAAACCTCCTATTTTTTATCCCATATTTTTTTCCACTATGTGTCTAAGTGTGATACAATGATCAATAGTTGAGTATTTGGGCCTAAAACCCGCTTGCCCCTTTGCTCTCTTTCCCTTTTATTTCATCCATATGCTGATCCTATGCTCTATCATACTCCCAAACAACTTTGCAAAGAGAGGGTTGATCATAATAGTTTTACAGCTTGAGGGATTATTTACATCTCCACATTTAAACAAAGGAATGGTCAAGCTAGTTGTCCATTCTGTAGGGAAGCCATTTTGTATGATCTCATTGAAAATATCTTTGATCTGTGGTGCAAGAATATCTACCCCCCATTTTATATGATTTGCCTGAAGATTATCTATGTCACGGGATTTACCAGTTGCTACCTTTTTAATCCCTTGAATAATGTCTTCATTTGTGAAAAGTTATTTCTTGACAATGATAGTAGGGGGTGTCTCCTGTTGGTTACTATGCTCATAAAATTATTTTGAATACTCCAACCACTGACTAGCTGTTATGTTATTTTCAGTTTGCATCTTTTCCATGCTTAGTTCCTTCCAAAATTTCTCTGGTTCATGCTTCCCTAAGTAAATCAGTTCTTTCCTCCTTGTTCTAGTGTATTCTTCTTTTTTTGCCCTTACCAGTTTCTCATATGTTTTTTTTTTTTCTCTTGTTTTACCCATTGGTTCCTTTAGTAATATTTGTGCTTCCTTGTAATATTCATTGAACCATGGGTTGGTTGGGAAGCAATTTTTTTGTTTCTTTCTAGGTTTAGCTCTCTTGCATTTGTTTAGAGCTTCTTGGATAACATGCATTAACTATTGAATTTTATTGTAATCTCTGTTACTGTGAGGTAGTCCCTTTATTTCGCTTTCATGTAACTTGTTTTTCAACGCTGCCCTAAACCTCTATCGATTTTCTTCTGTTAAGAGAATGTTTCCCTTGTGAGAAAGTTTGTTTTTATTGCCTTGCATGTGTTTTTCCCTTGGTTTGTCTCCTTGCATTTGAATTTTCAATACAATTGGGTTGTGATATGACTTAAGTTCCACTAGGGAATCTTCCACTTCTAGCTCCTCTATTTTGGTATGCAATTTTGTGAACATATAACATAATCTATTACACTTTGTCCCTTATATGTGCATGTATACTTTTCTAAAAATTTTCAACTTTCATCCCATTACAAATAACCAAGTTGTGTATGCTGCAAAGACCTAACAACTCTTCTCCATATTGAATGATAGCCCCATGCTCATCTACTAAAGTCCTGGTCCACTGGTGATTTTCCTCTTCTGGAATCTAAAGAGGATTAATCTCAATATCTTTGCTACCTACTATAATGTTAGCTTGCTTATTGGATGTCCTTACATTGAAGTCTCTAATTAATAAAATCTCCCCTAACTTACTATATGTCAAAATGTCTCTTTTTAGGGAGGAGTATGGGTCTTCTCTGTTAAGGTCATGTTTCTTATAGAATTTAGAATTCTTGGGAGAAAAATAACATGCTACTATGCTAATCACTGACTTATTTTCTAGGATCTTTATCCAAATGTATTGTTTATTTTCATTTTGTTTTTCAATTTTAATGACCCTATTCCACTCCTCTTTTATTAAAATTATAATATCCCCCTGCCCTATACCATTTTTTGCTGCTTTATTCCATATTGCTATTTTATTGTATCCCACAAAGTCTGAAGTCCTACATCCATCATGCTCATGTATTTTCATCAGGATGATTATATCTGTCTCTAGCAATGGGCCCTAACCCGGGTCATCTTCTCCAAGGGTAACCTCTACAGTTCCAACTCACCATCGTAAGATATTCCCAAGCGGGCCATACTCCCTATTTGTTTTGGGTTTATTTAGATGTAATGTATGCCTTTCCATTTCTTAAATATGCCCATATACCTTCATTCCTTGTTGCCCTCACCTTTTACCATTCCTTATTTCTTTCAACCTATTGTAGAAAGATTAGGTTGTCATATAAATAGAATTGTGATCCTCTCAACATGCCTGTGTTTCTTAGTAACCTTGTTTTATTCTCATAACTCATCAATGTGAACCACAACTTGAAACTAAAATCAACAAGGCACCAAAGAGGCATAAAATATTCTTTGGCATTCACCAGCCTCTATGACTGAGTAATTACCTTATCTATCGCAATGCACCAAAGACCTTCCCACATCACTGATGTGCGATTAAAGGTAACAAACTATGCTCCAGCTCACTCTAGCTCACGCAAATTGGTGCAAATTATAGTCCATTGGGATAGATGTTCATGTGTGGTAAATGGATATACAAAATTTTGGTGGTCTATATAAATAATTACATGTGTTACATGACTTGCCTATAGATGCAATGGATTGAAAAATAAAATAAAAACTCCATATGCTTATTAGACATCATGCGACTCATTTATTCCTAGAAACTAGCCCTAGAGAGGCTCGAATAAAAGCATGAGCAAGCGTAGAAGCAAGGTTGGGATTTGTAATCGTGTCGAGTCTCAAAATGAAAACAAAAATGCAGTGTTGCCCCTGAAAATGGTGCTCATCAAGGTTTTGGGTTGTTTGCCACTGCCTTTATGGCTCGATTAGCATTCAAACCAATGGATCAATAGGAGATCACATTTGTGTTGACCTAGAGCTAGAACAAATCTCTAGCCAGATCTTAGTCCTATAACCCTCTGAAATATGACACACTTGCTCACATGGCACCCGATATTATTGACCACTGTTTAGAAACCCTCAAAATTACCAAACTATCATGTGCATATCTTAAAGTGAGTTTTCCAGTCTGATTGGACTGCTTCTAAAGATTGAAATCTTCTCATTCTATTATCGCCTCCCAAGCATCATGGCCACCATGAGATGAATGGTAAGCTTATATGTGCATAGTAATGCCTAAATCATAATATTCACAATATCATCCAATTTGGAAGATCATATTACATCTTGAAACATATAGTAACCAAAGCTAACTTGAACATAAAAAGCGAATAGCCTAAAAATAACATAGGTTTCTAGAAAACCCACGTGAGATAAGGTTCAAGCTCATATTTATGTTTAGGATAATAAATAAATAAACCCTAATCTAACCTTATCACATTTTCCTACAACAACCTTCACAATATCAAAATTTTACTTCTATTATCTATGCACTACATCTTGGTAGAGTAAAATTTTCAAAATTTTGGGTTATCATAGCTCACTTTACCATATCTGTATTGTTAGTTTCCTTCCTAAAGCATATGTGCAACCATAATAATTGCAACAAATAGTTTATATGAAAATATATTAATGTTATAAAATACATCAAATATTACCAATGAAAATAATACAATAAATCTTAATCATTATTTGATTCAGATAGTCAATAGTTTCTAGGTAGCTTCAACTAAAATTACTACTTCATTTAACCATAGAAAAGAGAATTTAACTTCACAATCCTCTATTATAACCCCTCTATTGGCTAGCCTATCTGCACATTTTTTCCCTTCCCTTAATGTATGTATAAACATAATTTCTTCAAACTTAGTAGCAAGGTCTTGCATTTCCCCAATGATATTTTGTATGTTCTATGGAGCCTTTGCTTTCCTAAAACTTGAATTTATTAGTATTAGTAAATCACCTTCCATCCATACCCTATTCCATTTAATTTTTCTACATATTTTTGACCCTTCCAAAGTTTCTCAAGCTTCATAATTTGTCTTAAATCCATTATCGAAAGCATAATGTAATAAAATATTACCCCTATTATTTCTCATTATTCCTTTTCCTCCTGTTGGTCTTAGATTTTATTTATATGCTCCATAAAAATTCAATTTGACTAAATCCACTTTTGATAGCTTTCTCTTTATATTCTTTGCCTTCCTTTTATTTCTCTTGTACCCAACATCATAATTCCATTTGATGACTTAACTCCATATATCAAGGCTCTTTGCTTCAATATTAGGGATTGGGTAAGGTGATAAGATTGGTTTAGACTCCTCTATGACTAAAAAAGTTATGTTTCATTACCTCTAAACTACTTTCCTTTCCTTTAAATATTCTTATGTTCCTTTCCAACCATACTATTCAAAGTATTGCATATTTTTATGTATCCTAGATTATCTATAATGCCTCATTTGTAAAAGTGCTCTACCATTGCTAACCATTCTTAAATTTTATCATTCATCATCATGCATTTACCAAACATATTAAGAATCCATCGCCATATTTTCCAGACTATTGAATAGTGTCCAAAGAGATTGTCTATACTCTCCTTACTTTTACATAGAACACATTGTGAGGGGCATGAAAACCGCTTTTCATTAGGTTATCCCAAGATGAAATTTTCCTATGGTCTACTATCCATACAAACATTTTGAATTTTGGAATGCTTGGGCTATCCCAAATATCCCTCCATATTCTTGTGGTATTCCTATTTTGTTGGTGCTTTAAATTTTTTCAATGAGTTTACACATGTTTTTATGAGGGGTCCTAGTCCCCTCATACCGAGTGGGGTTTGAAATTTGGACCTTTCAAAGAGAGGCCAAAGCCCTTACCACTGTAATAAGCTTGCAACTTGTTGGTACTTTACATTAAATACACTTATTTTCATATTTTCTCCTAAGCTATTCAACTCCAAAATCAGCTTATCCTTGACTCCCCTCAGAATAATCATTGTTGGTATCTTTTAGCTTAACTACAAATGTCCAATGTATTTATAAGAAAACCTTATTTCCTTCCTAATCCATGTACGTAATGTTTTAAACCATATCACCATATTTATCTTAAAGTAATCTTATCCATGGTTTCAAAATTGGATATAGATTGAGTGGTTTTTTATAACACCAAGTATCCATCCAGATAAAATGTTTTTCTCTGGTTCCCACCACCCATATTAGACCTTTAATCACTAGATCAATTCATTTTTTAAAATTTTCCATAGTCTAGAACAATTTGGTAGTGAAAAATTAGTAAATATTAAGTCTGGGCCATTGAGCTCAATGTTCTTAGAAGAATTCTTACCCATTGTCTTTATCTCTCTTTGTACAACCTCCAAATTATTTTTCCCCTTAAATCTAAGTTTGCATCAAGAAGCACTCTTAAATCAAGGTCCCCCTTAATTTTATCACCACACACCATGCTCCATTTCACCAAAGAAAATTTCCTTTTGTCATGTAATCCTTACCACAAAAATGACCGCATATTATAGATTAAACTTTTTTCTATCAATTTTGGCATAATATGCAAGGACACATAATATGTTGGAATGACATATAAGATTGATTTAATAAACTACACTCTTTCTGCTAATGATAAATATCTACCTTTACTTGTCTGTAATTTATTTTGAACTTTGCTTATAATTGGATTCCATAATTCTATCCTTGTATTCCCTTCAAATAAGGGCATCCCTAGATATGTTGCTCACAAATTTACCTCAATTTTAAGTAACCTCCATATACCTGCTTTGATTCTAGCTGGAGTGTTTATGAAGTAAATTTTAGATTTTTTCCTCTTAACCCTTTCATATTCCTTTAATAAGTTATTCAAATATTTAGACTTATTTTTCCTGGCCCTACCAAAAAGGTTTGTATCATCTACAAAGTGTTGATGGATGATGTTGTTGATGTTATTACTAGCCTCAAGTTTACTTATAGCCCATATTTTTATGCCTTCTTCAAGTTCCTTCCTAATACCTTTGCCATAATAATGAATAGATGTAGTAGCTTTGTTTCTAAGACCCCTCTTGGATTTAAATGATTATGTTACTAGCCAATTTACCAACATTAAATATGATACTATAGAGATATAAGCTTTAATCCACCTAACCCATTTCTTTCCAAATCTAAACTTTTGTAATACTACAAAAAATAAATCCTATTTAACCTTATCATAGTCTTTATTCATATCAAGTTTTAAGATCATTGTTTTATATTTTCTAGAAATTGCTAAATGCATTACTTCATAAGCTACTATGATCTCATATAGAATCTACCCGCCTTTCACAAATCCTCCTTGCTCTTTTGAAATGATTTTGTCTAAAAGTGGTCTTAATCGGTTTGCCATAAATTTGGAGATTATATTATTTGTCATATTACATAGGATTATAGGCCTAAATGAATCAAATAATTATGCATCCTTCTTTTTTGGAACCAGGGTAAGATATGTTGCATTTATTTTATAAGAGATATATTATTTTACACTTGATTATTGCATTACCACCAATTAATAATCCTTCACTATTTCCTAGTTATATTGATAGAATATTGTAGAGAACCCATCTAAACTTGGGGATTTATCCATATCCAAAGAGAAAATAGTTGAATGAACTTTTTCTAGTGTAGTAGGCTCCATCAGTTTGATATTGTCTTCATCTATTATAATTGAAGGTGTTTCTTGCAGTAGTTTATCATTAAGAACTTCAATCTCCTTTGATCATAGAATATTATGGTAAAATAATCTTACCTCATTTTTTATTTCACTTTGATCTCAATCCAAACCCCCTCTACTAATTTTGAATGTCGATCTCTGTACTATTGCAATACTATGAAAAAAATTTGTGTTTTTATCTCCTTTTAACAAAGCCTATCTCGATTTTAATCTCCAAAATTTCTCTTCCTTACTCAAAATATTATGATATTCACTAAGCAACTCCCTTTCCTTCAAGCTTGGATTATTGTGCTCAACTTTTTAGAATTTTGAAAGTTTCTCTTTAGTTTTTTCTTCTAAACGATATTTTCAAAAGTGTTCTTGTTCCACTCTTTTAATCTAAATGTCATAGATTTAATTTATTTTGGAAGTGTATACACCACACTGTTTCCTAAATAATTCCACGTGTGCTATCATATCAACAAATTGAAGATGGTCTTTCCACATCTAATCATATTTAAAATATAATTTTTTTAATTCACTTAGCACCATTTTAACTCTTATTGGCCAGTGATATGAACCAATATTTGTCAAGGAATTAATTTTAGCACAAGTACCTTCAGCTAGCCAATGATCTAAGAGTATGCATTTATCTAGAATTTTAAATTACCAGGCCTATCCTATTATTGGTACATGTATATTTATCCTATTCAAAATCAACCTCCCATAGATTATTGTTTTGAATAACATTTGAGCAGTCTCTCATACTTTGGATTATTTTCCTAATTCCATTGAATTTTTCATCGAGCTTGGTTATGGCATTAAAATCTCTTTTGATTATGAATCGGGTTTCTTGGTCTTTACCTTTAAAAAATACTTAAATCCCACTCCATACTTATGATTTGCGTGATTGAATTGTAGGTCCATAGACATTGATAAGGATGACATTATTATTTGTAAAGTAGCATGTGTCTAATGAGGTTATCCAATACCTAGTTTTATGAATGGTTTCATAGGAGGTTCTAACTAAATTTAAACATGTTAGAATTCCCCTTACCACTCCTAAATCTACAACATCCTATTCACATCTTGCCCATATTGCTTTCATAGTTTTAGAAACTTCTTCTTTTGTCATTTAGTTTCTTGGATACAAAGAATATCAAGCTTACTACTTAAACAGAGGTCCCTGATACACCTTTGATTTGAGAGGGTACTAGTACCCCTTTTATTACATGAGATGATAATCATATCTCATTAGGGGTTGTTGGTCATGCCTATGAATTATTAACATAAATGTATTGTTTAGTAAATAGAAATTCAACCAACTTAGATTGTGTTCCTTTCTCTATGTTTGCTCTTGCTTCCCTAGCTCTCGCTTGATAATTTGAAGGTTTTCCTCTTTTTTCCTTGCTAATATTAGGAACAAGTATTTTTATCATATTGCTCAATATTATTTTATAATTTTCCTTCTCATAAAATTTATCCTTTCTTGGCTCTTCTCAGGAAGCTTTTGATTTATCTTGCTCATTTTCTAGTATTTCCTTGTTAATGGTAGAGGTTTTAACATCTACCATGGACATTCCCACATAGACAAAGGTACACATACCAGTGTGTGCTACTTCATTATTTTTATGAGGTAAACCCATAGATCGGTGTGAAGGTGGTAGCTTGGATAGATCTAGAAGAGGACTTTCAAACAGATGATTGGCTTGACCTTGTAATGAGATTATGATTGGCAATTCTTCATTGATTTTGAAGTTATTAAACTTCTTGGTGATTTGAGAATGATGAGAGGAATGATGAAAATAGTCATTGAGGGAGAAGAAGAAGAAAATTTATGAAGAGAAACAAATGGACAAAATTTGATTATAGATTGGGCTTGCTCAACCATTGAATAGTATTGGAATAGATAAGGGTCACCCTAGATGGTGCTAAGTCGATTCTTAGATTTGTACTTTAAAAATTTATGAAGAGTAGAAGGGACAAACCTTATGGCATGAATCCAAGGGCATCCAAGAAGAAAATTAAAATATGTTGGGCAAGATACCACATAAAAAAAGTGTCTAAAATCTTGGGTCCTACCCTAAGGATAAGGGATAAAATACTACAGGCCTCTAAGGACTCATTGTTGAAAGCTTTTACGATGACATCAGATTTAGTTAAATCTTCATTTGTTTACACTTTGTATTTGCTATTTCATATTTGTTATATCTTGTTTTGCTTGTTTCAAAGGCCAACAATCATTTTCATCTCCAAACAGTTAGCTAAAAGGACCAACAAAGCTTGATTGCTACGCCTCCAAGCTCAGTCATATAGCGACCTAAGTAGACCCCCAAACACTGATAAATTTTTCTAAGGGTTTTGAAGCTATTAGAAATTTTGGGGTACAAATTTGGCTAGGATAAATCACCAAGCCAAGTAAGTGTTCTGATAAATTTTGTTTCATATCTATTTTTTGTAGCTAAAAAGAAAAGAAAAATAAGAGTGTTTGTTTCCATTTATAGACATCAAAGGATAAAGAACATATTATTTTGTATTTAGGTTAGATATGTTTGTAGATTCTCTTGAACCCTTTCTTAAAAAGGAAGAGAGTTACTTTCTTTCAAATTAGAAATAGTCTTTATGAAAACAACAAATAATTCTAGGAAGTCTTTTGTTTGCTTGCCTCATTGTTTACCCTGCATTGTTCTTTAATTATTTATAGCTTAGATCTAGTGGAGACCAAACTTAGGTTCTTGCTCAATAAACACATAAAAAACCCTTCCATCCTAGACTTTGAGCGAGTCCTAAAATCATTTCTAGTGAATCATTCGTTTCCTAAGCCCCTGAGAGTAGAAGAAACACAATAACCCCACAGTCACCTCAGCTCCTAGTAGATCTACCAAGAATCATATGTGATGGGCACTTTTATCCCTACAATACTATTCTAGCCCTTTTTAGGAAGCTTTTGACTTACCTTGCTCATTTTATGATATTTTCTTGTTAATGGTAGAGGTATTAAGTCTAACACTATGTTTTCTCTACTACTTTCCTTCTCTTAAATGGTACATGGAACTTCAAGAGAGTCTTCTAAATTTGATGAGACACATTACTTAGGTTCAACAAGAATGTTCATCCCTAAATTAGGACCATACTGAGTAAGTAGTTCCTTGTTAATATTTTGATCTTGTTGTACCATGTCCTCTAAGCTTTGATCTAATTTTTCTTCATAGGCTAAAAATTTTTGGTATTTCTTCCAACATTTTTACTTACTGGTCTCCACTATTTATTTAATTTCACCTGTTTGGACCTATTTGTTGGAAGTTGAAAACTATCCTTGTCCATATCCATTTGTAAGTTTCTCTTATGGTTTTCTACCCTTTTTTTTTTTTTTCTGTTGGACTCTTCTTAGGGCATGATTTTTCAATATACCTCTCCTCATGACATCTTCTACATCTAAAATATATGTTTTCATACTTTATGGCTTGGATCTACAACTTAACCCCATACTTAAGAATGATTGATTCTAGTAAAGGTTTATATATATCAATCATGACCAATATCTGAGCATAAATAGCCAAGAACCTGTCTTTTGTAGTTTTTGAATAATATCAAGGAATTCTCTTAGAGTGTTGCCTATTTCCTTAAAAAGTATCTATTTATCAATATTAAATGGGTATCCCATACATGCTAACTCATATTGGTACTAGGGATAGATTCATGTTTTTAGATGCAAAGACTTTATACCAATAGGTAAGGAAGAGTCTTGCTCTTCCCTTAAACCAAGGGCCCCTTTCAATATTCTATCTCTTTCCTCCATGGAACAAAAAATGGCTAGGAAGAAAGGATAAACTCACTCTTGGATACTTTAAACTCCTATCAATCCATTTTTCAAAGCCAAAGTCGCTGGCCAAGACCCATTAAATTTACCTAATTATCTTATCTTTAAGCAACAAGGATCTCTACTCTACGAGGCCCCTCCTAACATATACTAGTAGGTATGAATCTAAGGACTTACCTATAAATCATTCCATGGAAAAAAACTATAACTCAAAATCTACTAAAATTTACTAGTATATCCATAAGTCTACAATAATGTGCATGCAAAACTTTTAAGATAATGAAAGGATAAATGAAACTTAGTTGAAAATTTTACATTGTTATAAACAAAAACATAATACTTTGATACAAAGCCCAAGTTGTGACATAAAGTGAGTCATTAATTTGAAAATACAACCCACATAACCTATATCAACTTATACTATAGAAAATCAACTTAGTCAAATACTTAACAATTGAAACACAACACTGAGACAAATACTTAACAACAATTTCTTTTACATTCTCTACTATCTTGCATTTGTGAATCCCTTTTCCTAATCCTTATATCAAATAACTGCATTTTGAAATTCATTATTGCTAATTTCCATAATTTCTTGTGGAAAATTATCTTCCAAGATTACATATCCTTCATTCTGAATTTCCCAATTGGCTACCCAATCTACAATCGTGTTTCCTTCTTGGTAGATATATAAATTTGCACATTTTTCAAATTCTTAATTTGTAGTCTAACCTCCTAAATTATATCATTTATATCCCAAATTGAATCTTGATTACCTTTGATCAGTTTGATAATATTTAATGAATATCCTTCTATAATGAGATTTTTAACTCCAATTCTATCAATTAGCCTAATACCTAGGAACATAGCTCTAGTTTCAACAAAATAATTAGATTGAATTTCAAGATTCTCAACATACAATAATACCACTTCTCCTCTTTCATTTTGAAAAATACCACCAACACCTGCTATACCTGGATTCCCTTTTGAAGCACCATCAAAATTCAATTTTAACCAACCCTGTGGTGGAGGCTCCCATTTGTTTGAAGTCTTTTAAGCTTGAAAGAAATTAATGGTTGATTATTGCAAGAATCCAACCCCCAACTATTTGCAATAACTTTTTCACCATCATCTTCCCATGAGTCCTTGAAATTGATTATCAAAATGTTCTCCTTCATAGCATTGTAGATCCTAATCACTATAGACATCACATCTTTCTTGCATCCTTTAAAAAATATATTATTTTATTATTTCCAAATACCCTACATAAAGTGAGGTAAAAAAAAGTTCCATAAAGGGCTCAATATTTTGCTCCTAAAAGGTGATTCCCAACTTAAGTATAGATCAATAATAGAATTTGGCAAGACCCATGCCATACAAAATTTATCAAGGATGTTGTTAAACACCTCATTTAAAAATGAACATCCAAAAAACAAATGCCATACCTTGTCCTAGTCCCTTTCACATAATGAACATCTATTAGGGATCCGTAGACCCCTCTAAAGAAAATTAGTTCATTGTGAGAACTTTATTTTTAACCGCAAGCCAAGAGAAGAAGACCACTTTTGGAGTTATATGTTTTAGCCAAATATTGCTTATTGATAACCATCCCAATCCAACATCTTCCAAGAGGAAGTACCCAAATTTTGTAGAGTACTTCACATCATTAGTCTACCTTGATTTAGAAATTAAACCTGCAACATTTATTCAGTTTTCTTACGGCTTATTTTTTTCTTGTCATTCATACCCTCAACATATATATGTTTTCATATTTTACCATTAGTATCTTCAATGATAAAATTGTGAACCCATTGTCCATACTGATGAGAAATTTCTTGTTCTAGTTTCACAAATTCAGGGTCTTCACACAAAGGGATATTTTTATCCATCTATCTCTCCAAAAGTTTACTTTTCTTCCATTTCCAATCTACCATCTTAACCCCTCTTGAAGAAGAGGTTTAGTTTTTTGAAGATTATTCTAGAAGAAATATCCTTTTATTACATTCTCTTCTACCAAAAAATTATTTTCATTTCTCATATACTTTGCTTTCAAGATCTGAATCCATCCTACTTTTTTGTCTGTAACTATTTTCCACCCCTGCTTTCCCATGAGAGCTTTGTTCATTTGTTTCAATTTTATGAAACCTAGGCCTTCCACCTCATTTTTAGAACATACCTTATCCCAAGCAACAAGAGCTATTATTTTATTCTCCTCCATTCCAGTCCATAGGAAGTTCCTTTGAATTTGTTCAATTCTTTCCCAAATTTTCCTAGGCATTTTAAAAAGGGACATAAAGTATATTGGAATGCTTTGGAGAGTAGATTTGACCAATTGAGCCTTACCTACTTGGCTAAGAAGTGTACCCTTCCAACCTATAAGTTTTTTAGCAAATCTTTCAACTATTGGATTCCACATTTTCTTTTTCATTCTTCCACTGAAAAGAGGTATTCCTAGGTAGGTAGCAAGAAAATTTCCAATTTCACAACCAAAGATCCTTGCAATTATGTTGTCTTAAAATGGGAGTATTGATAAAGAAAACCTTACTTTTGAGAAAATTCACCCTTTGTCCAACAACATTCTCATAAATACCCAATATGTTCCTTATTACCTTTGCTTGGGGAATGGAGGATTTTGTGACAATAATTGTATCATCTATGAACTGTTGATGTGAAACTAGATTTAAAGTTGAAGCTAGCTTAATTCCATCCAATTTACCTTCTCTAGTAGCAACTGAAATTGCTCTTCCCAAGGCTTCAACCATAATTATAAACAAATAAGGAGATAGTAGGTTTCCATGTCTCAACCCCCTCATACTCTTAAAATAACTAGCTGCAACCCAATTAATAATTATTAAGAACATGTTGAGTGGTAATTTTACCCAATTGTGAAATTACACTCTCCCTTAAGATTTTGATCCCAAAAGCCTCTCTTGCAAAGAAGTTAAAATAAAACAACTTCTCCAAGGTCTCCACTATATTAGCATTTACACATGTGTATTAGTAATCTCAATAAAAATATCAATGAAATGCTAGGAACACCTTAGTGATTGCAAGTAACTGTTAACAAGGGGCATGTGTTGGTTCATTTTACCATGCTATGTTAATGATTGTTCATAAAACTTAACAAAAAGCAAATGTGAATTGGCCCTCATATGACCATGATGTAGTGCTTTAATTCCTTTTATCTTGAAATGTTTTAAGGTAGATTTTATCTTCCTTTATTAAGTAGATTTTAAACAAGTTTTATCTTGCATTAAATCCTACTTTAAGGCATGAAATAGAAGATTAAATCTATCTATGAAAGTGAATTTAAAATGATGAAAAGATTCATTAAATGTAGCTTCTATAATGAAGATAAAGAAAGCTTTTTCTATAATTAATAAATTATCTCTCTTTGATGAAATTAATTTTCATAAAGAGACAATAATTTATAGCCTTAAAAATAATGGCCTCATAATGTCCTTAAGAATTATACCTCTTTAATGAAATCAATTTTCATAAAGAAGATATGATTTAATGTTTTAAAACTATAGCCTTTAATGTAATGACAAATTACCTCTTTTCAATGAAATAAGAGTTTTCATGAAGAAAGGTGCATTTATTGCTCCGAAAATGATAACTTATGAAATGCCATAAAATTAACCCCCTTCAATGAAATTGAAATTTTCATGAAGGAAAGCTCATTTATGCTTGCAAATAAAAACATAAAGTAGAAAACATCTGATTTGCCTTGAAAATGTAAAAAAATGAATTTCCGAAATTATAAATAACCCTTAAAAATAGTAGTTTTCAAAAATATTTATAAAATTGAAATGGCCTCGGAATGAGTCCGAATCTATTGCGTATGAAATATTGAAGTTCATTCTAGGGCTCCATGTAATTATTTTTATCATTTTATTTTTTTTCGATTTTTATTTTAATGCCAAAAAAAAAAAAAAATTGCAAAAAAAAAAAAATCTGAAACAAACTTGAATGCTAAAAATGTAAACATGCAAAATACAGCCAGTATTTTACCATTCAATTCTTATAAAACCGAAGATGTGAACAATTTTCATGTTTTAAACCTTCAATGGTGCAACCCAAAAATGCATTCAACACCCTCTATAAGCCTAAAACAAGAAAATGGAAAAATAAGCAGTTATAACAGGCATGCAAAATAAAACTCCTCCAATCTTACAAATTAAATGCAAATTTTTGACCTATTTTACATTAAAAATATATTTATGTTACATCTATTTTCCAGCAAAGCATTGTTCTTCCTAAAAAAAAAAAAAATGGCACGCATGCATGCATTCGCTTTAACCGTGGCCCTTTGAATGACCCACGTTAATGTTTGGTTCACTATCACATTTCATCGGGTTTACGGCAAGATACTGAAGCAGGACTGAAGCAGAGCACGGGGATACTGAAGCAGAGCCGATAGAACGAAGAATATTTGAACTGTACACTCCAGACAAGAAATATCAGCACAAAAAAAATTAAAGGGTTTGCGGCAAAGGGTTTTTGCAGAGCAAGGAGGGTTTGCGGCGGAGTATTGTATTAAACATCTATTTCATCGGGTAAGCATATTTTTTTTGTCCTCTTTCGATTTATAAAACAATTTAAGTAGGTAGGAGAAATACATTCGTTATAGGGGTTTGCGGCAGAAGGTTTTATTATCAGCAAGGGTTTGCAGCAGAGGGTTTGCAGAGCAAGAGGGTTTTATTACACATTTATTTCAACGGATCAATAGTACAGAGGGTTCGGCTATAAAGGGTTTGAAAATGGAAGAAGGGAAGCAACAATTGCAAGAACCAATATATGTCAATGAGAAACAGTGTTGGAGGATATTAAGGCGTCGACAAGCTCGAGCAAGGGCAACAACAATGAAAAGGGCATATCAAAAAATAAAAATAAAAAATATTCTACCACATAAACAAGTGGAGAATAAGGAACAATCAAAGGCAAATCACCAAAATGAGTTTTCAGATGAGGAAGAAACTTACAATCCCACAACTACACCACTCATGTGGGCACCAAGACTTTATGTGCAAGAGCTAATGAAGATGAAAGAGAAACTTGAAAGCATGGAAAGGAGGGAGAAATTAAGAGAAACTAAATCAGATGAGGTTATAAACACCATTCGGAGGTTGGAAAAAGAAAACAACCAACTCAAGGAGCAAGTGTCAAAGCTACAAAACCTTGCAAACATGGGTCAACGTGAATGGCATGTCCTCAAACAAGCCATCCATCCCCCAATCAATGATGCAATAGAGGTGGAAAAAACAAATGCAAATCAAATAAAAGAGGTACATAAAACACTCCAAAACATTGAAACAAGAGAAAATGAGCTACGAAATGAATTAGCAAAGACAAAGACATGGTCTCAAGTAGTAAAAGAACCAATCAATCAACAAAAAGAGTTGATAGAGAAGCAAGTAAAAATTCAAATAACAGAAGAGAAAGAAAGACATGAGAAGTTAACAAATATAATCATCAAAGGGTTGAAAGATTATGGGGACAGGGAAGACACAAATCGTTTAACCAGGAACTTCTTGTCAGATCGATTACAATGGAAGGGTCAGATAAAAAAAGTAAGCAGAATTGGCAGGCTGAGAGAAGGAGGCAGAGATAGACATATTCGGGTCACATTGATGAGCTACGAGGATAAAATAAGGTTACTTAAAAACAGAGGCATGCTGAGAGGGTCACAATTTTATTTAGATGATGACCTAACATTTTTACAACGAGAAGAAAGAAATAAGGAATGGGAAAAGGTGAGGGCAAGCAAGGAATGAAGGGAAACAGCATATTTAAGAAATGGAAAGGCATACATCACATCTAAACAAATCCAAAATAAATAGGGAGTATGGCCCGCCCGGGAACATCTTACAATGGTAAGTTGGAACTGTAGAGGTTTCCCTTGGAGAAGAGGACCCGGGTTAGGGCCCATTGCTAGAGACAAAGATATAATCATATTGACATAAACACATGAACACGATGGATGTAGGACTCCAGAATTTGTGGGATACAAAAAAATAGCAACGGAATAAAGCAAGCAGAAAATGGCAAAGGGCATGGGGGTATTATGGTTTTAATAAAAGAGGAATGGGATAGGGTCATTAAAATTGAAAAACAAGATGAAAACAAACAATACATTTGGATAAAGATCCTAGAAAATAAGTCAGTTATTAGCATAGCAAGATGTTATTTTGCTCCCAAGAATTCTAAATTCTATAAGAAACATGACCTTAATAGAGAAGACCCATACTCCTCCCTAAAAAGAGACATTTCAATATACAGTAAGTTGGGGGATATTATATTAATTGGAGATTTCAATGCAAGGACAGCAAATAAGCAAGCTAACATTCTAGAAGGTAACGAATATATTGAGATTAATCCTCTTTGGATGCCGAAGAGGAAAATCAACAAGTGGACCAGGACTTCGTAAGATGAGCATGGGGCTATCACGCAATATGGAGAAGAGTTGTTAGGTCTTTGCAAAGATATACAATTTGATTATTTGCAATGGGATGAACAAATGGAAAAATTCAGGAAAGTATACATGCAAAACATATAAGGGACAAAGTGTAATAGACTATGTAATATGCTCACATAATTACATACCAAAAATAGAGGAGCTAGAAGTGGAAGATTCTCCAGTGGAACTTAAGTCAGATCACAACCCAATTGTTATGAAACTTCGAATGCATGGAGACAAACCAAGGGAAAAACACTTGCAAGGCAATCAAAATAAATATCCTCACAAGGGAAACATTCTCTTAACAGATGAAAATCGGCAAAATTTTAGAGCAAGTATTAAATAATAAGTTACAGGAAAGGGAAGAACTACATCACAAGTAGTAGAGATTACAAGAAGAGTGAATGGTTAATGCAAGTTATTCAAGAAGCTCTAAACAAATGCAAGAGAGCTAAACCTAAAAAGAAAGAAAGGAATAGCTTCCCAACCAACCCATGGTTCGATGAAGATTGCAAAAAAATGCGAAGATTACTAAAGGAACCAACGGGTAAAACAAGAGCAAACAAAAAAGCATATGAGAAACCGGTAAGGGCAAAAAAAGAAGAATACACTAAAACAAGGAGGGAAGAATTTATTTATTTAGGGAAGCATGAACCAAAGAAATTTTGGAAGGAACTAAGCGTGAAAAGGATGCAAACCGAAAATAACATAACAGCTTAATCGCTGGTTGGAGTATTCAAAACAACTCGTATCGACGTAGTAACCAGCAGGAGACACCCCCTACTATCATTGTCAAGAAAGAACTTTTCACAATTGAAGACATTATTCAAGGGATAAAAAAGTTAGCAACTCGGAAAAGCCCGTGACATAGACAATCTTCAAGCAGAGCATATAAAATGGGGGGTAGATATCTTGGCACCGCAAATCAAAGAAATTTTCAATGAGGTCATACAAAATGGCTTCCCTACCGAGTGGACAACTAGCTTGACCATTCCTTTGTTTAAAAGTGGAGATGTAAATAATCCCTCAAACTATCGAACTATCATGATCAACCCTCTCTTTGCAAAGTTGTTTGGGAGTATGATAGAGCGTAGGATCAATATATGGGCAGAAGAAAAGGGAAAGAGAGCAAAGGGGCAAGCAATTTTTAGGCCCAAACACTCAACTATTGATCACCGTATCACGCTCGTACACATAGTGGAAAAAATATGGGACAAAAAAGAGGAGGCTTTTTGCTGTTTTGTAGACTTCAAAAAGGCATTTGACACAAGTGCCTAGGAAAAAATTATGGAGCAGAATGGAAGAGCTAGAGGTTCCAATTCACTACAGGCAGCAGTTCACGTGACTATATGAGCATGTAAAAGCTAGAATCGTAACACAGGAAGGGTTATCTCGAATGTTTTGGTAGTGACATAGGTGTCAAACAAGGTTGCCCTCTATCTCCGACCTTATTTGGGTTACACAGTACATTGACAAGTTAGAAGAATGGATAAACAAATTTGGGGGAGAGGGTGTGCATTTAGCCAAATATGTGGTAAAACTCCTCATGTATGCAGATGATGTAATTCTTGTGGCCAAAACAGCCAAAGATCTAGAAGATCACCTTCAAGCTCTAGAACTCTTTTGTAAAGAAGTTGGGATGCAGTGAACACGAGCAAAACAAAAATTATGATTTTTTCAACAAAAAAGAAGAAGCAACAACTCAAATTTCAGTTTGCAGGAGAACCGCTTGATGTAGTAGTAGAATACAAATACCTGGGCATAGACTTTCATGACAAACTTAATTGGAATACATGTAGGATGAAAAGAACTCAAAGTGGCTGGAGAGCACTATATGCACTTCAAAACAGGTGTAGGAATGCCGAGTTGTGGGACCGGAAGACCACCAAGGTCTTATTTGGCCTACTTGTTACACCGGTTCCGTTGTATGGTTGCGAGGTGTGGGCTAGTGGCACAACAAATGCAAAATGGAGGCAAATAGAAAGGATTCAAAAATATCTAATCACAAACTTTCTCAAAATTAAGGCCACAACCCCTTATGAAATTATTCTAGCTGAAACTCGGAATGTTCCCTTTAGAAGCAATTGCTATGACCAAGTCGTTATGTTACTTGAAAAAAACAGAAAACATGACAAATGATAGATGGCCTAGAGCAATTAGGGGACGAAGAGTTACATAGGCGAAAGAATACGTGGATGAAACAAAATCAGAAATGGATGAAACGTTGGGAAATCAACATAAATGAATGCCCAAATGTCAACAAAGACATTAAAAATTATGTGAATGAAAAGTTCGAAGTGGAATGTGGAAAAATGCAAGCAGGAAAAGACAATATTATATTGCAAATTTTAACCCAACGTATGACCACAAGGAAAAAGCGTATATAGGCGCTCGAAATCAAGTGGAAGGAAAAAATACTCATTGCTCGATAAGGACTAGCTCTCATAGGCTTAGATGTGAAACAGGGAGATGGACAACGCCCAAAGAACAATGGGAAGAAAGGATATGTACTCTATGCAAAGACAAGGGCAGTAGAGACAGAGGAACACTTCATCTATAAATGCCCGAGTTTTTCAGATATCCGTGACAAATACAAAGAAACACTTGGGAACGAGTTTATTACAGATTTATTTGAAGACAGAAAAATAAAAAAAGTTGGAGAATTGCTAACACAAATCAGCAGGAGAAGGAACAACCTTCTCAAAGATATTAAAGATCATATGATATGATTTGAGTAATTGTACTTCCATATTTGAGGTCCCATAGACCATATTTGGGTCTCGCGGACGTAATTAAAATCTTTCATTCATTCATTTCTTATTTCAGCTCCAGCCCGTCATGGTGTTCATCATCACCGATGGTGTCTATTTATTTCAACTTTATTGGTGCGTTTATTCTTGGGAAAATATGTCGCGACCAACGGCACGATCTCCGTCGCTTTCGAATCTCTGCCCGTCACACGAATTCCCGCGGTGTTCGTCGAAGATAAATCCCATTATCGATGACCCCCCTTTTGGCAGCTCGATGTTTATCGATGTGAATCACCAGTGTCATCGCCGTGAATTGCGCTATCCTCTGAGTTCCCCATCACCCTCGTTGCTGTGGTTATCACAATGCCTTCGATCCTGCCAATGATGCCGAGCCCGCCTGCCATCACCGTCCGATCCTTTGGAAACCCTTCGCCACGATCCACGTCGAGCGACTGCCATGACGTCGTCGAATCCTAGGTCCATCGCAGCATCTAACTCCACGCTGGCCCTTCTGGTCACGTCACTGCATTCCACTTGGTGAACTTCCAATCGTCCATTCGCCAGATCTTCCGCCGAATGGTAGCATCCCGCGGACGCGTTACACTTTTATCGTGGATCGCTGTTTCAAGGAGCCCATGATATTTGCGTGGTTCACCCTGTCATAACATAAGAAAAAAATAAGTTAGTCAATCCTATAAACCAGGCATTAAAGTGAAATGAATTCCCAACATAGGGATATGCTGCCGGAACGAACAACTTATAAGAAACATAATCTAAAACGATGCATTTACAAACCATAAGTTTCAATTTATTTATTTTTATTTTCATTTTTAATTGTTATATATATATATGACAATAACATTTGCTTTAATTTATTTTTATTTTTATTTATCTTTTATTATTTATATAAAAAATATATATTATTCTATTTTTATTTTTATATATTTTTATTATTATTATTATTATTATCATATGTAAAATATACAATAATAATAATAATGTTTTTTTAATTTTTATTTTGATTTCATTTATTTCAAAGGTTAGTTGACTTGAGATTAACCATCAAATTGTAAAACAACTAACCCTAAGACCTTCACCAAAACCACAAAGTCCTAATGAAACCAAACAATGGGAAACTACCGAAATCATCACCCAAAGGACAACCAACACTCCAAAAGAGGACGAAAAAGACAGACAACTCTACTCGACAAGGCACCTTGCAAACTAAAATATGAATGCCAAAGATAGAGCATGTTAAACTCATCTCCCCAAGGATACCAAAATCCTCAAAAACATAAACAAAAAGGTGGGTCCCCAATTTTTTGGGGGCTAGTTGTGCAACAATCACAACAGAACATTGCTTTTGTGATACACTCATTGATTAAAACAATCTAATCAGCATGAAAATCAAAATTTTCCAAAACTTTGACTAAAAAAACCCATGACACTCTATCATATGCTTTATTTATATCCAACTTCAACAACATCCCTGCTTCTTTACTCCTTTCAATTGAATGAATGACTTCATGAATGGTTATAATACCATCCAAGATCTATCTACCCATCACAAAACCCCCTTGTTGCATATCAATTATAAAGGGCAACACATACTTGAGTCTATTAGCAATTACTTTTGTAATAATCGAAGAACACAAGCTTATACTGAGAGGGGGGGTGAACAGTATAAGACCACTTTTAATTTTTTCTTTCAACTCAGCTTTCAATTCAATGTTATGCAAAAAATAGATAGAAGTAATCAAGCAATGCACAAAACATCATCCACAAAGTGACACAACAATTTACGTGGTTCACCCAAGGTGGGCTACTCCACGGATAAAACTTTTCTCTAAAAGTTATATCACAGTTCTTTGGGAAACCTTCCCAATTACAATGTTTATGAGCCTCTTGCTCAAAGGAGATACCTTCCCCTAATTTTGCTTTGGTTGGTGATCCTCTAGAAGACCTCTACCTCCTCTGCCCTTAGCAAGTGGAACTCTATCCACGGAAGACACCTGTCTTCCCTGCTCCGGTTGGAGATCTCTGTCCTCAACTCTATCATCGCAAAGCTGATCCTCGAATATGCACTAAACACAGTCCTTCGGTCTAGCACATATGTCCTCTATCTGATCTGCACCAAACATAGTTCTTCGGTCTGGCATAGGTCTGTCCTCTTCCTCTTTCTCTGTTCTATTATAGCCGCACTTGGTCGAGACAACTTTTGCACTGATCGCGCAACCACAACAGCACTCGATCGAACCTCAACTTATGCACCTCTACGCAATTATAGCAGCACATACTTTGCACACTCTGCCTCTCGACGATCGCACTTCTCTCCCGCACTCTATCTATGAATATCACACTTCGAACGCACACTTCGATCGATTCGACTCGACTCGCTCTCTTGCGCATAGCAGAATTCACTTGCACAAATTCGAATACACATTCGATACTATGAAACTCAAAAATAGTCCTCCTTTTATAGCATTAATTCATGATCAAAAACTTAATCTTTAGTCGACTGTTACCCTAAAGATCGTCGGCTACAAAACCCTAATCTTCGTCGGCCTAGATTTAACTTTGTCGGCTTCAACCGCCTCTGCTGCCTCTGTCACTTCCCTGTAGCTTCCATCGTGAAACTACAACATGTCGCGATATCATGACACCTTTGCCTGTCGTACACCTTCTTTTGCCCGCTGTCACGAAATCGTGACACTTTTTGCTTTTGTCTGCCTTGACTGCGTCCTTGTCGTGAAATCGTGACACTTTAGTCTTCATTGCCTTCTTCTCTTCTTTTGTCATGAAATCGTGACACTTCTGTTGCCTTGAGCTTCTTTCTGCCTTACACCCATGAAACTGGAACATGTCACAAAATCGTGACACTTACGCTGCCTTAAGCTCTTTTTTGCCTTAAGCCCATGAAACTGGAACATGTCACGAAATCGTGACGCTTTTGTCTTCATAGCCTTCCTCTCTACTTCTATCATGAAATCATGACACTTCTCCTATAGAAGACCTACTTCCAGTTTCTGTCATGAAATCGTGACACTTTCTCCAACTCAATGTTGCCTTCTCAACTTGTCACGAAATCGTGACATTTTTTGCATCCATAAGCTTTCTCTTCAACCTGTCATGAAATCGTGACGCTTTCAGCTTTCGTACACTTTCTCTACTGCCTGTCGCGAAATCGTGACGCTTCTTATATCAAACTCTTTCCTTCGCTGCATGTCACGAAATCACGACAGTTCTCACTTCGAGCTTTTTAGCATGTCACAAAATCGCGATAGTCCTCAACTTGACCTCTGCAGCATGTCACAAAAACGTGACAGTCCTCACTTGGAACTTTGCATCATGTCGCAAAATCGTGACAGTTCCTGAATAACTTTCTCTCTCTTCGATCTTGTCGTGAAATCGTGACAGTTCACACTACGGACTCTCTTTTCTGCATTATGTCACGAAATCGCGACACCTTTTTGTCCGTACAACTTTCTTGGCAATGTGTCACGAAATCGCGACACTTTTCCTTCTCTGCCTTCCTGCACTTTTCGAGTCGCAAAAATGCGACATGTCACGAAATCGCGACACTTTCCAACTTGCTCTCCTTCTCTGCCAACATGTCGCGAAATCACGGAACTTTCTCTCCTCAAACATGTCATGAAATTGCGATAGTTTTGCCAACACTTTCTCTCTCCTCAAACATGTCGCGAAATCACGACAGTTTTGCCAACACTTTCTCTCTCCTAAAACATGTCGCGAAATCGTGATAGTTTTGCCAACACTTTCTCTCTCCTAAAACATGTCGCAAAATCACGACAGCTTTTTCCACCACTTGCATACTTTTTCTTACTTGTCTTTTTCTTGATCTTTTGCAACTGGGCTACCCTGATCTTCTTGGAAACTCACTGTCCAAACTGAAACCTTCATCAAAACACATTCTTTGACATCAAACCAAAATGCTTCAAGACCTTCTTGACATCAATGACAACATCTACACTTAGAGCAAAGGCAATGTACCCAAGGTACCCAAAATTGCCAACAATCTCCCCCTTTGTCATTGATGGCAACCCTTAACTGAAAACATATCTCAAGAGCCAAAACTGAACCCTACTGATCCAACAACTGAGAATCTGCAATTGAAGTTTTTGCTCCCCCTGACTTGAAGCTTTCTTCTTCACTTGAAGCTCTCCCCCTTTCTCATATCTCTCCCCCTTTGTCATCAATGGCAAAGGGTCACCTTTGGGGCTCGGGACTAAGAATGAGCCTCTTAGCTTAGTCCCTCCCCCACCTCCTGATGAGGTGATTTAAAACAGGGTTGGGAGTGACACTCCCATTAGACACTCATCATCATCAGTGTCTACAATTTCCTTGTCGGGCCTTCTCTTGAATTCTTTGTCTGTATTTCTGTTCCTGTCACTGTTCTGATCCTCGGACCTATTCATACTATTGTTCCTGTTTCTTTTATCATTCCTATTTTTATTCATACCTTGATCCTTGGACCTATTTATATCACTTTTTCTGTTCCTGTACCTTGGAAAATCAGCTCTACACTGTCTAGTTGTGTGTCCTTCATTGTTGCACTTATAGCACGTAACAAAGTTATTTCTGTTCGGCATACCTCCTTTTTGAATCCGTCTGTTATGAGTAACCGTGTTCCTGTTGTTAGTTTTGTAGAACATTGCCTTATGCCCGAACTGATTACAAGAGTAGCAATATCCTTGAAATAAGTTACGGCCCCTGAAACTGTCATTTATCTTCCTTACTTGAGTCATGCAATGCGAAGCCATGTGGCCAAACCTGTGACACGCAAAACATCCGCCATTAAACTTTCCTGTAAATGACCTTCTAGGTCGGGTAAACTTCTTCGCATTCAGAATTCTATTTTCTGTTTCTGTGCATTTATCACTCATGGACTCTTGATCTGAAGTACTTTCTACATCAGAACTTTCTTCCTTTTGTAATCTCTTGCTAGATTCCCCAACCTGTTTCTTGTGCGGCTCAACAAACCCGAGACCTATTTTATCTGTTGGTTTTCTTTGACCTTTGATGAGAGATTTAACCCTTTTGGAGCTATCTTGAAACCTGTATAGCTTATCCTTGTACTCTTTAGTTTCCACTTCCAAAGAAGCCATTTTCTGTTCTAATTCACTATACTCAAGCACCTTAGATTCTAACTCAGTCTTGAGTTCTTGTGTCTTAGCCATAGAGACTTCAAGATTTTCTATAAGTTCGTCTCTCTCCATACAACATTCATCTAACTTATCCTTGAGTCTAGCATTCTTCTTTCTTTCCTTTTTCAAAACACTAAGAGCATTAGTAAGTTCACATTCAAGATCCTCTATTTGATTGCATTTTGAATTATCAAGGCCTTTTTCAGATTTCTTATCACTAGAGGTGCTACCCTTTTCAAAAACCATACATGCATCTTCATTGTAGTTTTCTGAAGCATCCTCATACATACTAGCAACCAAATCATTATTTTTGCAATTATCCTCAAGGTGCCCAAAATTTCCACATCTAAAACATTTCATGACAATGAATTTATGTTTCGGTTCTTCCTCCTTTTCTGAAATGAACAACATCTCATTTTCATTATCACTAGAAGAACTTTCACTATCACTGCTAGAACACTTACTTGCTTTGTCTAGGTAGAAGCTTTTCTTGTTCTTGTGTGAATACCTCTTTCCTTGATTGCTGTGCTCATCTTTGTTCTTTCTGTAATACCTGTGCTTTTCAGAATCCTTGCTCTTAACATCCTGTATATCTTCATCACTTTCATTCTTGGAAACAGTACAGTCAGTAGCATAATGACCGAACTTCCCATAGTTGAAACATCTTATATTTTTCTTGCTTTTGTGCTTTCTGGAAAACTTGCCTTTCTTGCTGTAATATGCCTCTTCATCACTAGAAGACTCATCACTCTCTTGAATCTGCTTGCCCTTTGATTTCTTGGTAGCTTTGAAGGCTGCCTCTTTCTTAACATCAACTTTCACTTGAGTTCTCAGCTCAAATGCTGCAAGTATACTATGGAGCTCATCCTTCTTCAATTTATCTAAATCTTTAGCTTCCTCAATGGCAAAAATATTTTCACTAAATCTATTAGGAAGAGACCTTAAAATCTTATCACACACATCATTTTCAGCAAGTTCAAGACCTAAGTCTTTCATGGAGTTAACAATCTCATCCATACGAAGCATGTAGTCACTAATATTTTCATCATCATTCATTTTGAGTTGTTCAAACATACCTTTAAAGTGTCTCAATTTGGCCTTTCGGACATTAGCATCACCTATATGAACCACTTGCAACTGTTTCCACATTTCACTAGCTGTCTTGCAGTGAATCACTTTGGTAAGATCAGCCTTCTGTAAACCCTTCAGGATTGCATTCATGGCTTTTGAGTTGCTGTGATGTAAGAGCCTATCTTCTTTAGTGTATGGACCATTTACAAGGATAGTGTACCCATCTTCAATTACTTCCCATACCTCATTACCAAGTGCCATTAGATAGACTTTCATTCTTGCACTCCACAGACCGAAATCTGATCCATCAAGAATAGGTGTTGCATTGCCACTTGAATAATCCATTGTGTTCTTTGCAAACTTTTCCTTCAAGCTGTTAAACTTTTCGAAGGTGCTAGCTCTGATACCAATTGAAGAACACAAGCTTATACTGAGAGGGGGGGTGAACAGTATAAGACCACTTTTAACTTTTTCTTTCAAATCAGCTTTCAATTCAATGTTATGCAAAAAATAGATAGCAGATTATCAGCAGTAATCAAGCAATGCACAAAACATCATCCACAAAGTGACACAACAATTTACGTGGTTCACCCAAGGTGGGCTACTCCATGGATAAAACTTTTCTCTAAAAGTTATATCACAGTTCTTTGGGAAACCTTCCCAATTACAATGTTTATGAGCCTCTTGCTCAAAGGAGATACCTTCCCCTAATTCTGCTTTGGCTGGTGATCCTCTAGAAGACCTCTACCTCCTCTCGCCCTTAGCAAGTGGAACTCTATCCACAGAAGACACCTGTCTTCCCTGCTCTGGCTGGAGATCTCTGTCCTCAACTCTATCACCGCAAAGCTGATCCTCGAATATGCACTAAACACAGTCCTTCGGTCTAGCACATATGTCCTCTATCTGATCTGCACCAAACATAGTTCTTCGGTCTGGCACAGGTCTGTCCTCTTCCTCTTTCTCTGTTCTGTTACAGCCGCACTTGGTCGAGACAACTTTTGCACTGATCGCGCAACCACAGCAGCACTCGATCGAACCTCAACTTATGCACCTCTACGCAATTACAGTAGCACAAACTTTGCACACTCTGCCTCTCGACGATCGCACTTCTCTCCCGCACTCTATCTATGAATATCACACTTTGAATGCACACTTCGATCGATTCGACTCGACTCGCTCTCTTGCACATAGTAGAATTCACTTGCGCAAATTCGATACACCCGTTCGACACTATGAAACTCAAAAATAGTCCTCCTTTTATAGCATTAATTCATGATCAAAAACTTAATCTTTAGTCGGTTGTTACCCTAAAGATCGTCGGCTACAAAATCCTAATCTTTGTCGGCCCAGATTTAACTTTGTCGGCTTCAACCGCCTCATCTGCCTCTGTCACTTCCCTGTAGCTTCCATCATGAAACTACAACATGTCATGATATCATGACACCTTTGCCTGCCATACACCTTCTTTTGCTCGTTGTCACGAAATCGTGACACTTTTTGCTTTTGTCTGCCTTGACTACGTCCTTGTCATGCAAAATCGTGACACTTCTGTCTTTTGCTGACGTCATCTTCACTCCTGTCATGAAATCATGACACTTTAGTCTTCATTGCCTTCTTCTCTTCTTTTGTCACGAAATCATGACACTTCTGCTGCCTTGAGCTTCTTTCTACCTTACACCTGCAAAACTGGAACATGTCACGAAATCGTGACACTTACGTTGTCTTAAGCTCTTTTCTGCCTTAAGCCTCACGAAACTAGAACATGTCGCAAAATCATGACGCTTTTGTCTTCATAGCCTTCCTTTTTGCTACTGTCATGAAATCGTGACACTTCTCCTATAGAAGACTTGCTAACTGTTTTTGTCACGAAATCGTGACACTTTCTCCAACTCAATGTTGCTTTCTCAACCTATCACGAAATCGTGACATTTTCTCGCATCCATAAGCTTTCTCTTCAACCTGTCGTGAAATCGTGACGCTTTCAACTTTCGTACACTTTCTCTACTGCCTATCATGAAATCGTGACGCTTCTTATATCAAACTCTTTCCTTTGCTGCATGTCACGAAATCGTGATAGTTCTCACTTTGAGCTTTTCAGCATGTCGTGAAATCGTGACAGTCCTCAACTTGACCTCTACAGCATGTCACGAAAATGTGACAGTCCTCACTTGGAACTTTGCATCATGTCACGAAATCATGACAGTTCCTGAATAACTTTCTCTCTCTTCGATCTTGTCACGAAATCGTGACAGTTCACACTGCGGACTCTCTTTTCTGCATTATGTCATGAAATCGTGACACCTTTTTTTCGTACAACTTTCCTGGCAATGTGTCGAGAAATCGCGACACTTTTCCTTCTCTGCATTCCTACACTTTTCGAGTCACGAAATCGCGACACTTTCCAACTTGTTCTCCTTCTCTGTCAACATGTCGCGAAATCGTGACAATTTTGCCAGCTTCATCTCTCTCTTCCAGCATGTCACGAAATCGTGACAGTTTTGCCAGAACTTTCTCTCTCCTCAAACATGTCACGAAATCGCGACAGTTTTGCCAGCACTTTCTCTCTCCTAAAACATGTCGCGAAATCGTGACAGTTTTGCCAGCACTTTCTCTCTCCTGAAACATGTCGCGAAATCGCGATAGTTTTTCCAGCCGCCGCATACTTTTTCTTACTTGTCTTTTTCTTGATCTTTTGCAACTCGGGCTACCCTGATCTTCTTGGAAACTCACTGTCCAAACTGAAACCTTCATCAAAACACATTCTTTGACATCAAACCAAAATGCTTCAAGACCTTCTTGACATCAATGACAACATCTACACTTAGAGCAAAGGCAATGTACCCAAGGTACCCAAAATTGCCAACATAATCTTGTATAATGTATTACAAAGGCTTATCGGTCTATAATATTTGAAAGCTTTAGCACCTGCAATTTTTGGAATTAGAACAAGAAAAGTAGAGTTGACATCCCTTGGTATAAAATTAGATTTTTGAACCTCCATAATTGCTCTTATTACATCAGACCCAACAATCCTCTAAAATATTTGAAAAAATGTAGCCTAAAAACCATTTGGACCTAGAGCCTTCTCCCCACACATATCAAACATTGTTGTTTTAATCTCTTCTTCTTTGAATGAACTAATCAAGTAATCATTGTGCTAACTTGTAATAAGAGAAGGAATATTTTGGAGTAGTAAATTTATTGCTTCTTCATCTATCATCTCCTCTCTTCCAATCAAATATGTGAAGAATTTAACTACCTCATCTCTAACTTCAAGGATATTATCAATAACTTTGTCATCATCTCTAATAATTTCCTTAATCTTATTACAACTTCTATGCTTAAGAGTTGAAATATGAAAAAAAGTGTTTCGATCACCTTCTTTAAGCCATAGAACTCTAGATTTTTGTTTCCAAAAAACCTCCTCACTAGCTAGTATGTTATGATAATCTAATAGCAATTGTTTTTCTTTTCCTCGAATATCAGCCAATAGATTCCCATTGTTAAGAGATACATCAATATCCATCAACTACTATTTTAATTCATTCTTCTTAACAAATAAATTTCCAAAAATATTCCTATTCCAAATTTTGAGGTTTTGTTTTATGTACCTTAGTTTCTTTGCAATCTATGAGATTATGGGCCCTAAAAAGTCCTTTTTCCACCATTCTTCAATTCTCTTTTCTAGATCATCATGTCTCAACCACATCAATTCAAACCTAAATGGACTTTTAAAGATCCTTGTTCATGTTTCTATTTTCCAAACTAAAGGATTATGATTAGATCCAATATTTGGTAGAGTTAAAAGTACTGTGGGTGCAATTTTGTTTCTTTGCACCCACATCCTTTTTTGCAAAAGAAGATGCTTCTAAAGGAGTTTGCCAATTTTTGAAGAACATTCATGGACGGGCGAAAGAAATCAAGTAGCGATAGCAACAGTCGTGGGTAGACCAAAGTAGCGGGCGAATGGTGGATGGAAGCAGGGTGGGTGATAAAGCAAGCATACGATTTGTCCTTGGCCTTGGGTGGAACTCTCCTAAAAGCCTATCCACTTCTGGGGTAGAACTTTCTAAAATACCCTCCCACTTATGGGGCAGACCTTTCAAGCGGCTAGTGAGGGTGAAAAAATCATGCAACCCCACCATTTGGGATGATAGAAGATCTCGCCCATATTGTGTGGGAGATGCAAGGCACAAAGTAGGTGAAAGTTCGAAGAAATATCCGCCCTCTTCCCCAGTACCTCTACGGGTAAAAATATTGATGAAGAAAATGCCTACCCAACATGCAAAGCTCCCGCCATCACCCGAAATTCAAAGCTAAAGATATGCACATTGTTGCAGTAGTCCAGGTACCTAGCATTGTACACATAAGTAACTGGTTTGAGGTGCATTGCTCCCAAGGTGCTCCAATGCCTGTCACGCACCGCCTAACCATAGGATAGCTAGTTGAGGACAAGGATGAGGTACGTAAGAATTGATGAACTAGGTAGAAATGGTAGAGGAACCAAAGGTCTAGATCAAGCTAGATGCATCTACTTTCTTCTAGAAGATCAGTGCTATCCCAAGGAATAGTGTACCAGTGTAGCGCTTGTCAGTTGCAAGAGTTGTCTTCCCACCTACCATCATTAATGTCCTAAATCAATGTAAATATACCTATAAATAGTGGAATATTTGTCATTCCTAAGGGTGGCTCTTTAGCCATTATAATTCATATGTAAGGTTTCACCACTGTGTAAATATAGATTTAACATTGTTTGGTCTTTGATTTTGCCTTAGCGTTCTTTTGTAAATGTATGAATGCTTGTTTCTATTTGGTTGTTTAAGGTGTCTCATGATATTTTGCAATATGGATTTCGTGGAATTCACTTAAGTAACTCAGTAATGTACATTTGTAAACGAGGGTTGGGTGATTTATTTCTATTAAAATTGGTAGGATAGGAGCGCTCTAATTCTACATCCTGGATTTCATGCACCTATCTAGTGGTTCTAGAATTCGCCCTCTGCCCACCGCTTTCAAGAGCTTGAATGAGGGTATTATCAGCTGATTTGTTAGGTGTGGGATCTATGTTTTTGCTCATAGTGCACCGCTTGCATAGGTTTTGATATGACTATACCCATCCTTGTGAGTTCTGGATATGACCATTTTTCCATCTCTTTCCCTCTTTTTCTCTTTCCCTACTCTGTGGTGTAGATAGCTGGAACCACCCCGAGGAATTGACCTCATTTGAATATCATCTACCTCATCTCGATGCGATGGCCATTCTATGTTGTGTCATTGGTCCACCCCTCGCCCTGGTGCACGGTGTTGGATTGGTGATCAACAGTTCATGTTTCAAGAAATCAGAGTTTGGTGACACTTTGATTTATCGATATCATTTCAATATCACCTAGTGACTCTAATTTTATGACACATCCAGATCATGAGATCGATTGCCTGTTCATGCTGAAGATCCAAACATCCTGGAGGACTCAAGATACGATGAACAACCTTGACCTCACTAGTGGAGATAGCATGTTCATCTGGTGACTTCAACTTTGACTATGATAGAAGAATCGAGACCTATGAAGATTGGTGCCATGATGGCTCAACTATGTTTTTCCCAATGGAATGACCTCAGTCCATTGAAACTCCAATGCTGGCATGATATTCCCAAGGGTACCCTGAAGTCCCTGACCAAATATAATGGTACCTTGGGAATTGCTTGAGAAATATTGAAGATATCACTATGCTAGCACCCCTCCATGGTATTACCCATGAGGATGTCATGATCAGGCTTCTAAACTTATCTCTAGAAGAAAGGGTGATATTGTGGTACCGAACCCTTGGACATAAATCCATTTGCTCATGTGCAGATTTGGTGGGAGCTCTCATTGACACATTTGACGGCTCCATGGATCCCTTCCAACTCTTGATGCACCTCTCATTCATCAAGAGGGCACCTTTCAAATCCCTCATCGACTTCAATATTCAGTTCAAGAGGAGCTGGAAGAGGATTCCCCATCAGTACCAACCATCAGCCACCCAGGCTCACTTGTACTATGTTTGGGCCCTCAACTTGAATATAGGCCTCCTATTACTATAATCGGGGGAAAGGAGATTCCCTCAAATATTTCAGGAGGTCATACGAGTAGAGCAACTCTGCTTCAGGTAGGAAAGACATCTTCAGATGACTCCGCCCTCCCATCCCCTTTTCCAACCACTACTGTTTCTCTCCCAACTACACAGTACCCACCATGGATGCCATCTGAAGCTGTGCAAGAGCTAGGACTATAGTTTGGAAGAACACAAGGGGTGGATTGCATCTCAAGTTCATGCAGGAGAAGTGCAAGCACCAACCTTGAAAATAACAACTTCAATACATGCACCTTCTTCTAGAAGATGGAGGATTTGGACCAGGGCAAAAATTCCACCCATACAGAGGAGGTATTTTTGCACCCTTTTGTGTCCAAGGACATGAGCAATAGCCAAGTCATCTCCACGATGGCTTAGTTGATCAACATCTAGTTCCTAAGGATATCCCATCAACTACAGGCTCAATCAACGAAGTCTACAAAAGTAGTACACAAGACGTCGAAGGTGTGTGAAGCCAAGATTCCACAGGAAGTGGATCCCCAATTTTGGCAACTTTAGAACCTGTTTCCAAATGAACCAATACAAGAGGAATGCTCCCACATGGTAAAATTCATTGCCACCTTGATCATCAATTGCATAGATACTAGTATGCATGATGATCTGCCAAGCTATGAATACCTCATGGCTTGGAAGGGATAGTAGTGTCAACCAAACTACAAAAGGTACCTCAAGTACAATGCAATATGATCTGGTCCTTGCAGATTCACTAGATGAGCTCCAAAGCGAATAAATGGTTGTGGCATTCCACTCACACCATAATGTTGTGTACATACATTTGGTGGTAAATAAAAGTGCTTAAGGTACTTGGCTGAGTAACATCATATTATCCTTGGTGACTGGGAGAGGATCATCAAAATGCTTCATTTTAAAATTCACTTATGTTTTTCTTGATTGTCATCATAACCTCGTGCCCAATGGATCTAAGGCTTGAGATTAAAGCATCTCTACACACAATCCTGTAAATGATATCCACTACTTTTTTGAAAGTTGCATCCACTCCTCGTATAATGGAAACAATAGACTATAAAAGGCACCCTAAAGGGTAGCAATAGTGTGACTTAAAAAACATGAAAAAAATGAAGCTAAAAATGGTACTGCAACTAAAGATTCCTAGGAAGAGTGGAAATGAGCAAATGAGGTTCTTACGCTTGCATCAAAAAGAGGTGTTGCACCAGAACTGGTGAATGCCCTTGGCATTATATTTTTTCTTGAATCCATCGTGATCCTCGATGGGGTATGTTAACGTGAATGCAATCTACGAGGGTGTCCCATTAATCACCTTTCCTTTTGTTTATATTTTTTTGTGCATCCTTTGCTTCCTTCTCTTTACTTAGTTCTTCGCTAATGCCAACCGAAGAGGTTGATAGCAATTGTCCCCTTGCTTCTACTGCTTCCTATGTTTCCCTCCCTCCCCTCTTCCCCTCTTGTTCTCTTTTTTTGGTTTTGCTTATTGTTTCCACTTGTTGTCCTCATTCTTTTCTTCTCTTATGCCCTCTTCCCCCTTGTTTTCCATTCACCTTTGACCTTCTTCCTCTATTATCTTGTAGCTTTCCCTGACTGCTTTTGTTTGTGCCCTCACTATCCCCTTTTCTCTTATTGTTGTGTGTGTTTTAAGACATAGCTTTCTAGATCCTCCTTTCTCGCAAGGGAAAAGTCCCTATGAGTCACTAAGAGTGTGGGTGGAATTTTGTTTCTCTGCACCCACATTATTTTATGTAAAATATGATGCTTCTAAAGGAGTCCACCAAAATTTGAAGAACATTCATGGACGAGCAAAGAAATCAAGTAGCGACACCAGTAATCATGGGCAGACCAAAGTAGTGGGAAGATGGTGTATGGAATTAGGGTGGGTGATAAAGCAGGTGGATGATCTATCCTTGCCCTTGGGCAGAACTCTCCTAAAAGCCTGCCCACTTCTTAGGCAGAACTTTCCAAAAGATCCACTCACTGATGGGGCGGACCTTTCAAGTGGCTAGCAAGGGCAAACAAATTGTACAACCCCACCCTTGGGGAGAATAGAAGCTCCTGTTAATCCAAGGCGAGAGATGCAAAGCACAAAGTAGGTGAAAGTTTAGAGAAATTTCCACCCTCTTCCCCAGTACCTCTATGACCAAAAATATATATGAAGAAAATGCTCGCCTGGTACGCAAAGCTTCCACCATCGCTCAAAATTTAAAGTTGAAGATGTACATGTTGCTGCAGCAGTTCAAGTACCTAAAATCGTACGTAGAAGTGACTGGTTTGAGGCACGTTTCTCCCAAGGTGCTCCAATGCCTGTCATGCATCGCCTAACCAGAGGATCACCAATCAAGGAAGAGGACGAGGTAGTTGAGAATTGATGAACTAGGTAGAAATGTCAGAGGATCCAAAGGCCTATATCGAGCTAGATACATCTACCTCCTTCTAGAATATCAATGATATCCCAAGGAATAGTGTACCAGTGTAGTAATTATCAGATGCAAAAGTTTTCTTCTCGCCATTAATGTCCAAATTTTGAAATCAATGTAAATATACCTATAAATAGTGGAATGTTGGTCATTCCTAAGGGTGGCTCTTTAGCCATTACAATTTATATGTAAGGTTTCACCACTATGTAAATATAGATTCAACACTGTTTGGTCTTTGATTTTGCCTTAGCGTTATTTTTTAAATGTATGAATGGTTGTTTTTGTCTGGTTGTTTAAGGTGTCTCATGATATTCTGCAATCTGGATTTCATGGGATTCGCTTAAGTAAATTGGGAGCATGCATTTGTAAACGAGGGTTGGGAAATTTATTTATGTTAAAGCTGGTAGGATAAAAGCGCTCTAATTTTGCATCCTGGATTTCATGCACCTATCCGTTGGTTTTGGAATTTACCCTTCGCCCATCGCTTCGAAGAGCTTGAATGAAGGCGTTATCGATTGATATGTTAGGTGTGGGGTCTGTGTTTCTGCCCATGGTGTGTTGCCTGCATAGGTCTTGATGCAACTATACCCATCCTTGTGAGTTTTGGCTACGATCATTGTCCCATCTCTTTCCCTCTTTTTCCCTTTTTCCCTTTCCCTACTCTGCGATGTAGATAACTAGAACCACCCTGAGGAACCAATCTCCTTCGAAGATTATTCATCCCGTACCAATGCGATGACCATTCTATGTTGTGTCATTGGTCTGCCCCCTGCCCTAGCGTGCAATGATGGATCGGTGACCAACAAGTATAGAATCTCTAAATGTAAGGAACGCTTCCTTTGAAATAAACAATGATCCAACCTTATTTGGATAAGTTGATCACCAGTTCTTCTATTACTCCATGAAAATATGATACTTTTAATTCCACATCCATAAATTCATTAATATTCACAAATATTTTATAATCTATAATGCCATCATAAATTAAAGAATTACCTCCCATTTTGTTAGAAGGAAAAATTGGAGAATTAAAGTCCCTAGCTAAAATCCAAGAAGTAATTTCAAAAATTTTCCTTATACAAGTTAACTCTTGCCATAATTGTCTCCTTTTTATATTTGGTGCATAAAGTGTAGTTAAAATCCAACTCTATTTTGTATAAAAAAATATAGAAAAATTTGAGGTAAATATTTCTGCTATTTATATAATTTTTCTTTCCACTTTATTTGAATCCCATTAACACATTAGACTTCCTGAAGCTCCATTAGTATGACTGGCTACAAAATTTGCTTCTTTCCAAATCCTTTGCTTTATAATTTCACAATTCTATTATGAGATCTTAGTTTCTTGTCGACCTAAAATACATTATTGTCTCATTTCTCAATTAAAACACCGACTAGTATTTTGAAGGGGCAGTGAGACCCCTCACATTCCAAGAAATAATCTTAATTTCTTAGATCTAACAGGTTGTATTTTTTTGCTTGGATGAAGAATTGTTTGGTTTTCATTAGTCACATTAATTATTATTTCTATCTGCATTATTAATGACTTCGAAGGTCCTCTTGGCTTTGAATCCACTCCAACATCTATCCCATCATTTCTACTATTCCTAGTTATTTTGTTTAGAGTAGGGCTTTTACTTCATTTTTTTTTTAAGCAAAAAGCCCCTTGCGGGGCTGTCTTAGTCTGAGAGACCACGAACAGGGGGTTCTACACCGTCAAAGTCACCCGGGATTCAAGCCCGACCTTGCCCGCACCAACATTATCAATTGGATTTTGGGTACCCAATTCAACTTTTTGGTAGGGTGGAGATTCGAACTTGGGACCTCCCTTGGAGAATTGTCCTCTCCTCTCCAACTCATCTACAACACCTGGGTTGGCTTTTACTTCCTTTTATTGAAGTATTATTTTGACCAATTCTCATATTATCTAGTTCCAAATTATTTTTTCCTTCCATTTCATCAGGTATATCTGGTTCTTTTTCAATAGATTCATTATTTTCATTTACCCCTTTCCCACCTTTCTCTACATTATCCTCCTCAACATTTAAAATTTCCAAAGACTCAAAGGAATTCTTAGTTAAAATTTCATTCCTAGTATTACTAAAATCAGTAGGTTGACTTACCTTGTCTAGGTCTTCAACAATCTCACCTTCTACATATGTGGTATTTTACAAAGCATATTTTCCTTGATTCTCCTTTGGAACAACAATCCTTTGTTTCTTTGCATCATAATCTCCATCATTCCTTTCCTCCTTACTTTGTTTCTTTTGCCAAATCTTTTGATAATGCTTTCTCCCAAGTTGATTAGGGAATTTTTTTCATATTCTATTGTTTGTATGCACTTGTTGAATTTTGAGATAAGCTCACATGAATTTGGAAGATCCCTTTCCAAATTAGTATTAACACAAAACCTAGCATAAATCAACCGTGATCTTGCCACTATTGCTAGATCTATTGCAATGAGTTGGCCAAAATATCTTGCAATTCCTTTCAAAACCTCTTCTTGCCAAAATTGCAATGGTAGTCCTGATAACCTAACCCAAATTGATTCTTGATGAATATTTTAACTATAAGAATTTAATTTTGAAGTCCAACACTTCAAAAATAAACCCTTCTTAAAAAAACAAGGTCCTTATTGCAATATTTGATCAATATCCTTTGCATAATTCAATCTTATCAAGAATTGTTTTTGGTAGGACTGCAATTTCAATATGCCCTAAGGATCTCCACTTTTTATTGGCCCATTTTCAAATCATATCCAAATTTGGTCTCACTCCTAAAAATTTCTCCACTAAATAGATATCCCCTTGCACAACACCCATTTCTACCAGTTCATCTAGTATTACCAACTTTCCTTCCTCCATTGATAGGTTAAAACTCTTGATTTGATTCCTTTGATTTCCTTTAATTGTATTAAACCATGATTTTACCCTTGAATAAAAAATTTGATGCTAGAAGTTTCTTCTCGCTTCTCCATTCCTTTGTCGTTGTGCCTAGTTCGAGAAGGCTGCTGTAGACTTGGATCTGGTGTGTCTGCTGAGTTCATGCCTCTAAAACTTTGTTCCTCTCCACCACCAAAGTTGTGGTCCACCTCAAACCCCAAACTGTACTCTATTTCAATTACTTCAACCTTAAAATTTTTGTAAATGAGCCTCTAAATATTTTTTATAGATAATTTTACCATACTTTTACCCTAGATAAATCTGATTACTCTTTGACTAATCAAAATGAACCATAACAAAACAAAACATCTTTCTTAATAAGTTATGTCAATATCCATGTCTTCAAAAAACACCATCCTTATTTGTTTCATCTACTAACATCATGAATCACTTGGTTGCTGACACTTTGATACTTTGCTAATGAATTGCTAGCTTGTTGATGATCATTGATTCCTATGCATATTAGATTTTGCATAGCTCTTGCTTGGATATTTACCCTAGAACTCCAAAATTGGCTTGGCATCTAGCTCTAGTGAGCTCAAAAATCGACTCCATCCTATGTCACTAAGCATCACCTTCTATCTGGCCTAGTATCATCTACTTGTATTGCTAATCCTTGAATTTTGAAGCAACAATAGTACCTTGGTACTACAAATATACTTTGAAAGTTAAAATAATTCTTTTATGGAAACTGTCTTGTGACATCTCCACAATATTCCATTTATGGTAATATTGGTGTTGAAATATCAACATGTAATTTTCTCATTTGAGTTATCTATATCCAATAAAACACCTACACTATATTATATTATTTATTCATGCTATTGAATTATGAATGCAAATAACATGAAAATTTAAGTAATGACATATAATATGCCTCCTAATTTTTACTTTATCATTGAAGTAGGGTTGTCTTGATCTAGAGGGGAAACAACTTCAACTTGTCATGATTGAACCACTTCTTTACTAGTCATCCATCCAATTCTTCTACCTTATAGCTACCATTATCATGTACTATCCCCACCTTGTTCAACCCCATCCATTTTGGGATTAAATTATTTTGCTTCCTCTTTTTATTTCATGCATCATAAGTAAGGACCAAATCACCAACCCTAAATAGAATCCACTTTAAATTTCCATAAAATCCTTATTTTATTTTATTTTTTCTTGAACATAGTGTCTGCTACTTCCATTGTGTTTCCTCTAATTGATGCAATTGTGCTACCCCACTTTGGATAGATGCTTTCTCATGAATTCTCTTAGCCAACATCCTAAAGGTTAGAACCTCATACTCAATTGGTTGAATAAGATCAATGTCATAGATAAGCTAGAATGGGAAATAACCTATTGTACTATTTGTAGTAGCCCTATATATCTATAGTGCTACATTAATTCTCTTATCTCGTGTTTATTTCCAAGGTTGCATCTTTTGTCACACTTTAACACCACATGGTTTATATGTTCCACTTACCCATTAGTACAAGGCTTGTAGGTGGTTAAATTCTTATGGTTGATGGAAAACCTTTCCATCCAATCTTCTATCATCTCATTGATGAACTATTATCCTTGATCTGATACAATTTTGAAGGAAAAATCAAATCCTACTAACATTTATTTCATAGATAAATCTGGCCAATTCCTCTATAGTTTATTGTTTCAAGGGCCTAACCTCAATTCATTTAGTCAAATAATCAGTGGCAACCATAATAAGACCTATTTTATATATTGTTGTAGAAGGAAGAGGTACAACAATATAAATATCCATTTCTCAAAATGTCCTAAAGGAAAAATAAGACACAAAGATGTTGGTGAGGTCCTATGATTCCCAAATGACAAACACATATTATGTGTTTTATGGTAATGAATAGAATCCTTACATGTTGTTGGTCAATGATATCTTGTATTTAATAATTTTTTAGTTGTGAATAGCCATAAACGTTTCCTCCACACACTCCATTATATAATATTTCGAATAATATTTTTATTTTGTCTTACCCAATTGCTAGTAAATATTTTTATTTGATCCTACTCAATATAAAACTCCATGCATGATCAAGTAAGGATGACTGTCATGACCCTCCCTTGGTAGATTTCTTATTTTGGATAGACCCATGCTTAGCTAGTTGTTTTGTTGATGTGATGTTTAACTATTTAATGATTTAGCATACAAAATATGTATCTTGTGGAAAATTGTGAAGTATATTTTAATGGAATGAATGACTATTTTCTTGATGTATTATTTACAAAGCAACTATGACTAAAAGAAAATATGACATATTTTTGTGAATGGTTGGTTAATCATGTTTATCTCTGCAAAAATATATGTGTATTTATGAAGGGATAAGATGTTGCTAATAGAATTGAGTGATTGCACGAATAAAAATTCACATAAGTGGGAAATGGAACTGACCAATGAGAATATGATGCTTAAAAAGGAAATGATGATAGTTCTTAAAGATGACAACTTCGAGGAAGACAGACTCACCTCTCATACAGTTGCATATTTGTTTGCATGTGAAACTAACCATCGATAGTGAGGTTGTTTGAAGAAAATAAAAGAGTCGATGGAATGTTATTTGATGGTTGAAATGCTATCTTGGAAATCCCTCCTAGTGGTTTAATTGATGTTGTTTGATTGTGTTAGCATAGATAAGGAATTGGTTCTTAATATTACTAACCTTCTTGCTTAGCATATTTTTATTTAAAAAGAAAATGAAAATGATTTTTGAAGGAACTTAGGACTTCTTTGATTTATTAAGTTCTTATGTTCGAAACCCTTATTTAATTCAATTTTGGCATGCACTTCTTGAGTTGGTTGATTGTGTTTGTTGGGCGTTGAAACGAGTAGAAAACGACATTTGATTGTTTAACACAAACATAAATGATGCATTAAACAAAGAAATTGTATTCCATTGATATTAATGAGCATGTGTTACAAGAGGGTCTTGATGCCCTTTATCCATATCTATTCCTAACAAGGTTACAATCAATATGATGTCTTCTTCTAGTGTCCCTCAGTGTAGGTGGGCTTCGATGTATGCAGACCACCACTAGGTTATTGTTTGTTGGTGTTCCTTTCCTTCAAATCTGCTACATAACCTGAAATAAACTTGCAAGAAAGGGTCAATACGTTGGGGGGCTTGCCTTAGTCAGGCCCCATATTTAGGAAGACGAAAATAACTGTAAAACAGTAACAAAAATAAAATTAAATATGCAGAAGATAATAACATGCTGAAACAGAGCTTACCTCCCAAATCTGAAGTGATTTGGGGCCTGCAGATGCAATTCACGACCCGAGTCACTAATTGGGGCTGGATTCGCAGGGCAAGCTGCAAATTGAGCTATGATGCTCCTCTGGTAAAATATCTTCGGTGGATCAATCCTAAGGCAGCTGGGGTGCCTCTGTATGCTATTAGAATACGTCTGTATGTGTCGAGAATGGACTATGTGCTATTGGCTTTTCATTTCTGTAGAGTAACAATACTTTGTTGAATTTGGGAATCAGACTTAATTAGGGGTTTGGGACCCATTATTTATAGGCAAATGCAAGGTGCAAGGGGGAGGTTAGATAGACTAAACCTAGGTTTGATTTTGACTAGGGTTAGGTTAAGAAATGCTATGTGGCAACATCTCATTATAAGTAGGAAATATCCTATCCTCACACATGTGTGAGGAAGGATTAGTGCTAATCCTAATTAGGTCTTAAGCATGTTTAGGGGAGGATTAAAAGAAAACCCTAGGAAACCCTAAATTGGCACATGTAGGAGGATTTGATTAGCACTAATTATGAATTAAGAGTTAATTAATCCAATTTTACCCTAAAAAGGGTCTTAATGAAGTCAACATAAAATTAGAATTTGATAATTGAATTTTAATTGATTTTGCCAATTAATACCCCGTGGGGGTGTCAATTGAGTGTAAATGGGCTATGCATCGCCTCGGGTTGCCGTCTAAAAGTATCTTGACGCATAAAATGTAGTTTTGAGGGCTTATTAGAGTTTTGGACCTGAAAGCCATTTGTGGAAGTCTACACGTTACTATGGTGAACTTATGGAAGTCTACGCATGTCTACGCATGACTACAATAGTCTACAATAGTCTACAATATCCTAGGGATGTCTGGAATCACCTATAGATATGCAAAAATAGCAATGTGTGACTTTTGGGTGTCTACATTTTGCCCCTTTTGTACTATACTGTGTAGAACACAATTTAATACAAAAATATGAAGGGTTTGTGCAAAAGGAAAAGGGATAGAAGGGGAATGAAATCCAATCAAAGGGTATGTAGCCGCTCGAAGCGTGACCATACAAATCAATCGGGTATCCAGGGAAAATAAGAGAAAGAATGGAATCTAATCAAAGGTATGTATCCGCTCGAAGCATGGCCATACAACATCAATTGGATGTCCACAAGGGAAGAACGATAAATTTTGATTGTTTTTCTTTTGCGACTAGATCAGTGTGGTCCAAAAGTATGATTAGGACAAAAGCCTAACTAAATCTTTGCTATTGATTGATTGATGAGAACATGGCGACAAGTGTCAAACCATTTGAGCTAGTTTAACATCTAGATCGTCAACTCGTGACCATATCAACGTGGTCGCAAAGTCCATTTCCAAATGTTGCGCTAGGATTGATCAAACGTATCATCCGTTGTGTACTCGACGTACATGAATGCTAGATTGACTTCTCCATAGTAACACATAACTCTCCTGATGTAACCCATGTATGGTTGGGATTGAGATTATAATCGTATGATAATATTCAGCAAAAAATTTCGTAGACAAATGTGCTAATCGTGCTTTTGGATTTTCGATGCTGTGGTTGCATGCAAAGCTGACTTTGGATATGAATACCCCCTCAAATGAGGAATCAACAATGAGGCAAATGAAGTGTGGTGAATTGATGATGCAATGATTGATAAAGATACCAATGCATGATGAATATGATTGCTAGTAAGAAGAGAAAAGAATAGGATCTAATCAAAGGTATGTAGCCGCTCGAAGCGTGACCATACAACATTGATGGGATAGCCAAGAAGGAGAAGGAAAAATAATGGGATCTAATCAAAGGTATGTAGCCGCTCGAAGCGTGACCATACAACATTGACTGGATAGCCAAGAAGGAGAAGGAAAAAGAATGGGATCTAATCAAAGGTATGTAGCCACTCAAAGCGTGACCATACAACATTGACTGGATATCCAAGAAGGAGACGAGAAAAGAATGAGATCTAATCAAAGGTATGTAGCCGCTCGAAGCATGACCATACAACATTGACTGGATAGCCAAGAAGGAGAAGAGAAAAGAAGGGAAGGAGAAGAAGAGGAAAGAAATAAAAAGTAATGCTAATAAAATGAAATGGATGATTGCGAATGCAATGCTATGTTTTTGTTGCGTCTGTATGATATTTACGATGCCATACTAGTTGCTTGAGAACAACAATGATTGTCTGTTGTGCTTTTGCGACCAGATCAATGTGGTCCAAAAGTATGAATGTGATAGGTTTGTCGATAAAATGCCATGTGTGTTTGCAAGTGGTGTTAAAAGGTAATTTTTTGAGGCTCCTAGGCTTTTAGAGGGCATTTCCCTACTTTCCTAGGGTTTTGGGGATGTTCTGGTGTGTTCTGATTGAATTCATGACCTAGGTCGTGGTTTTGACCACATTCGCGACCTGGGTCGCGATTTTGAGCTAAGTGGTTTTTAAGCCCAAATATGCATGGTGGGGGCTCATTTGGACGACGCACGTTTGTGGAAAGCAACTTGGGAGAGTAGTTGACGGCACGCAAGGAGTGTGATTAGCGATTGTGAGAGCCAGGATGACAAAGGGACGTAGACCAATTGGCATCAAGCGCGGGATCCCACTGGTAATTAATCTGACTTTGTTTTGTTTGTATTTTAGTTTTTCGGGAAAATATGAATAAGGGGGGGAGGTTTTCGTCCCGATTTAAAAAAAATTGTAACTTTGAAGTAAAAATTGAATACGTAGTGATAAACAGGCCAAATGGGTACCCAAGAGTGCGGCCAGTTTTTCAATTGGATTTGTTTTGTCACCAATTTGACCAGGTAATGGGTAAAGTAGGTGTAGATTTTGACTGTCAGTTTGTGAGGTAACGGTGTACTGACATCAATATGTTTTTGCACTTTGTCTGCTAAAGTAGGAAATGGGTATCCCGTTATGTGACTGTTTTATTTTTATGACTTCGTTTGATGTGATTTCAGTATTCGATGGTTTGAGGTGTAATGTGTGAACTCTAGGGCGTTAGATCTGCCATGTTAGAGGTAGAATCTTTAAAAACTGATAACACTTTCACTGTAGAAGGGCTAAATGGGTGTCTAAAAATGTTGGTTGTTTTGGTAGTTAACTTCATTTGACATGCCTTTGATTTGCGTGCCACGATGTAGATAGTAGTAAACTGAAAATGAGCTATAGGGAGCCCAATGTAGACTATACTTGATGTCATTTTGAATTTCCACCACTAAATGGGCAAACGAGTATCTAAAAATATGACTGTTATTTTTAGATTGCGTGCCTGGATATGTGTTCGATTTTGGTGTTTTTAGGACAGATTTGATTGTTAGATATGTGTTGATTGGTGCTTTGTTTCTGAATTTTGTCAACACATTTACCAGTAAGTGGGCAAATGGGTATCCAGAAATGTGATTTGTTTTATGTATGTCGTATAAATTGATCATGTTTTGGATTGCTTGCCATATTAGCTGTACAGTTGAGTTTGTTATTGGTTGTTTGGGCGACCAATGTGTATTGAATGTCGTATGTGTTTGGATTATTGCCATAAAATGACAAAATGGGTATCCAAATATGTGATTGTGTTGTTGATGTGTTTTGTCATTTTATTTGTATGTTATTTTGTCTCGAGATGCGTGTCAAATTAAATGTTTTTAATTTGTAAATTTTGAGTGATGAAGTTGATTTTTGATTGATTTGTTATGTGGGTTACTGATGGGTGTTGTGTTGTGTGTTGAACAGGTGAAGTCGCTTGAACCCCGTCATCGGGTGAGAAAGTTTAAGCAAGGTTTTGAAAAGCTGATGAAGACTAAGGAGGAATTGCAGTGGTTAGATGACATACACTTCCGCTGTGTGTGGTACTGTAATAGCATCTTTACTAATAGGGCATTTGTGTCTGTCTTGTGTGAGCGGTGGGATGCAGACCAGAACACTTTTCATTTTCCTACGGGGGAAATGACCGTGACATTGGAGGACGTGTATTGCATCTATCGGCTGTCGATTGAGGGTGTTCTTGTGAGGGCAGCTGAAGATGGGAGGAAGGATGCGGTGTTGGAGAGATTCTTTGGGGCTGGGTGGAGAGAGATCAATGTTGCCAAGATGGACTGAGTGGCTGTGGTGTCAGAAGAACATATCCGATAGGCAGTGTGTGGCTATGATGATGATATCTATCTATGCCATGCCTGCTAGTTCTGGATTTCTGTTTACCTAGAACATGCTGGACATAGTTAGTGACTTGGTGGAGCACAAGGTTGTGTTTGCCTGGGCACCTGTGCTTCTGGCCCAAGCGTATCGTGAGTTATATGAGGTGGTTCGGGGTAGACAGACGAGATTGAGTGTGATTCCCTTGCTGCAGGTATGGGCATGGGAACACATAACCGTTGAGAGGCCCTCTTTGTTACCTCAACTTATACACGTGGAGGATAAGGAGATTCCTTACGCCTTGAGCAGGGTATGAAGAGGCCTCATGAGGGTGATCTAGTTTTGTGGAGGATTAAGTTTAGCGAGTTGATGACAGACAACATTATATGGAGACCATGGATGGGTGGAGTGAGTTGGATAGGATGATGAGCAGTTGTAGGTTGTACGACGGGGCAAATGGTTAGTTGGAAGATATACTTGACAGACTGAGTATTTTTAGTTTGATTGAGTACAACACCAATTTGGATTACGACAGGATGTTCTAGGGACTCCTATTATCTATTTTAGGCGACAGGAAGACAGAGGAGAGCACCCTATTGTACTGTCATGGGTTGGGGAGAGAGACCCTCCTATGGATATCCTGAATGTAGGGGATGCAGGGATGACACCGAAGTTTGATGCCTGGTGGGAACTATAGTCTTGGGAGCCTGAGAGAGGTGTGGTGGATGGGTGGGTGGCATATGTTGCCAGGGCATCTCAGCCAGAGAGTAGGACGAGCAGGAGGACTCGGGCTGGGGGAGCGAGTACAACTGCTGTTGAGGAGGATGTTCCTCTATGATGACCACAATGTTGCGTAGGTGCCTCGACTAGCACCCAGGGTGTGAGGGCAGAGGAGGTGGATGTGGGTGTAGAGGTTGGGATGGAGTAGACTATTGGAGCTCAGGCTGAGGGAGGCGGGGTGGTCGGTATGGGTGGTATCAATGATACCATTGATATTGGGGTATTTGTTGATATAGCACAACAGATTCTCAATGATATTTTGGAGAGGTCAGCTGCAGAGGATGTACAAGGGGTTGCATGATCGGATTCAACAGTTGGAGGCAAACATGGCAGAGATGAGGGTTGCTATGTCTAAGAAGGATCAGGCAATCGATACTCTGACTGGTCAGTTGGCGGTCGAGGCCACTAAGAAGATGATGTGCGAGACTTCCTTGTTGGTGCGCGGGATCCCTCTACTCAATTATGGTAAGATTGTGGTGTAGTCTGGATCATAGTCACAGGTGCGGGCGCCATCACATCAGAGTCAGCGTAGTGTGGCTACTATGGGATAGGGAGGTGCTAGGGCTGAGGTTCAAGATCAGCCTACTGTGGATCCGATGTCAAAGTTTAGGGCGGAGTCAAGCCGAGTTGTAGGGATGCAAGTGAGTTGTGAGGGCTGCGAGGAGACTCCTAGTGGGAGCTAGGATAGCTAGGGCTACGGGGAGACTCCTAGGGGATCTAGGAGCTAGGGCAGCTGGGGTGCCTCTATATGCTATCAAAATCCGTCTGTATGTGTTGGGAACGGACTATGTGCTATTGGCTTTCCATTTATGTAGAGTAACAATACTTTGTTGAATTTGGGAATCAGACTTAATTAGGGGTTTGGGACCCATTATTTATAGGCAAATGCAAGGTGCAGGGGGGGTTAGATAGACTAAACCTAGGTTTGATTTTGACTAGGGTTAGGTTAAGAAATGTTATGTGGAAACATCTCATTCTAAGTAGGAAATATCCTATCCTCACACATGTGTGAGGAAGGATTAGTGCTAATCCTAATTAGGCCTTAAGCATGTTTAGGGGAGGATTAAAAGAAAACCCTAGGAAACCCTAAATTGGAACATGTGGGAGGATTTGATTAACACTAATTATGAATTAAGAATTAATTAATCCAATTTTGCCCTAAAAAGGGGTTTAAGTGAAGTCAAAATAAAATTAGAATTTGATAATTGACTTTTAATTGATTTTGCCAATTAATACCCTGTGGGGGTGTCAATTGAGTGTAAATGGGCTATGCATCGCCTCGGGTTGTCGTCTGAAGGTATCTTGATGCATAAAATGTAGTTTTGAGGGCTTATTAGAGTTTTGGACCTGAAAGCCATTTGTGGAAGTCTACACGTTACTATGGTGAACTTATGGAAGTCTACGCATGTCTATGCGTGTCTACGCATGACTACAATAGTCTACAATATCCTAGGGATGTCTGGAATCACCTATAGATATGCAAAAATAGCAATGTGTGACTTTTGGGTGTCTACATTTTGCCCCTTTTTGTACTATACTGTGTAGAACACAGTTTAATACAAAAATATGAAGGGTTTGTGTAGAAGGAAAAGGGATAGAAGGGGAATGGAATCCAATCAAAGGGTATGTAGCCGCTCGAAGCATGACCATACAAATCAATCGAGTATCCAGGGAAAATAAGAGAAAGAATGGAATCTAATCAAAGGTATGTATCCGCTCGAAGCATGACCATACAACATCAATTGGATGTCCATAGGGGAAGAATAAGAGGAAGGAAAGAAGGAAAAGATGAAAGAGATAAAAATAGTGCTAGTAAGGGAAAATGAATGATTATGAATGCAATGATGTGATTTTGTTGAGTCCGTATGATATTTACGATGCCATACTAGTTGCTTGAGAACGACAACTTTTGACTGCTTTGCTTTTGTGACCAGATCAGCATGGTCCAAAAGTATGATTAGGACAAAAGCCTATTTAAATATTTACTGTTGATTGATTGATGAGAACATGGCGACAAGTGTCAAACAATTTGAGCTAGTTTAACATCTGGATCGTCAACTCGTGACCATATCAGCGTGGTCGTGAAGTCCATTTCCAAATGTTGTGCTAGGATTGATCAAATGTATCATCCGTTGTGTACTCGACGTACATGAATGCTAGATTGACTTCTCCATAGTAACGCGTAACTCTCCTGATGTAACCCATGTTTGTTTGGGATTGAGATTATAATCGTATGATAATATTCAACAAAAAATTTCGTAGACAAATGTGCTAATCGTGCTTTTGGATTTTCGATGTTGTGGTTGCATGCAAAGCTGACTTTGGATATGAATACCCCCTCAAACGAGGAATCAGCAATGAGGCGAATGAAGTGTGGTGAATTGATGATGCAACAATTGATAAAGATACCAATGCATGATGAATATGATTGCTAGTAAGAAGAGAAAAGAATGGGATCTAATCAAAGGTATGTAGTCGCTCGAAGCATGACCATACAACATTTATTGGATAGCCAAGAAGGAGAAGGAAAAATAATGGGATCTAATCAAAGGTATGTAGCCGCTCGAAGCGTGACCATACAACATTGATTGGATAGCCAAGAAGAAGGAAAAAGAATGAGATCTAATCAAAGGTATGTAGCCGCTCAAAGCGTGACCATAAAACATTGACTGGATATCCAAGAAGGAGAAGAGAAAAAATGGGATCTAATCAAAGGTATGTAGTCACTCGAAGCGTGACCATACAACATTGACTAGATAGCCAAGAAGGAGAAGAGAAAAGAAGGGAAGGAGAAGAAGAGGAAAGAAATAAAAAGTAATGCTAATAAAATGAAATGGATGATTGTGAATGCAATGTTGTGTTTTTGCTGCGTCTGTATGACATTTACGATGCCATACTAGTTGCTTGAGAATGACAACGGTTGTCTATTGTGCTTTTGCGACCAGATCAACGTGGTCCAAAAGTATGAATGTGACAAGTTTGTCGATAAAATGCCATGTGTGTTTGCAAGTGGTGTTAAAAGGTAAGTTTTTGAGGCTCCTAGGGTTTTAGAGGGCATTTCCCTACTTTCCTAGGGTTTTGGGGATGTTCTGGTGTGTTCTGATTGAATTCGTGACCCGAGTCGCAGTTTTGACCACATTCGCGACCTGGGTCGCGATTCTGAGTTGAGTGGTTTTTAAGCCCAAATATGCATGGCGGGGGCTCATTTGGATGACACATGTGTGTGGAAAGCAACTTGGGAGAGCAGTTGACGACACACAAGGAGCGCGATTAGCGATTGTGAGAGCCAAGATGACGAAGGGATGTAGACCAACTGGCATCAGGCGCGAGATCCCACCGGTAAGTGATCTTTGACTTTGTTTTGTTTGTATTTTATTTTTTTGGGAAAATATGAATGAGGGGGGGAGATTTTCGTCCCAATTTAAAAAATTGTAACTTTTAAGTAAAATTTGAACATGTAGTGTTAAACAGGCCAATTTTTCAATTGGATTTTTTTTGTCACCAATTTGACCGGGTAATGGGTAGAGTAGGTGTAGAGTTTGACTGTCAGTTTGTGAGGTAACGGTGTACTGACATCGATATGTTTTTGCACTTTGTCCACTAAAGTAGGAAATGGGTATCCCGTTATGTGACTGTTTTATTTTTATGACTTCATTTGATGTGATTTCAGTATTCGATGGTTTAAGGTGTAATGTGTGAACTCTAGGGCGTTAGATCTACCATGTTAGAGGTAGAATCTTTAAAAAATGATAACACTTTCACCGCAAAAGGGCTAAATGGGTGTCTAAAAATGTTGGTTGTTTTGGTAGTTAACTTCATTTGACATGCCTTTGATTTGTGTGCCACAGTGTAGATAGTAGTAAACTGAAAATGAGCTATAGGGAGCCCGATGTAGACTGTACTTGATGTCAGTTTGAATTTCCACCACTAAATGGGCAAATGGGTATCTAAAAATGTGACTATTATTTTTAGATTGCGTGCCTGGATATGTGTTCGATTTTGGTGTTTTTAGGACAGATTTGATTGTTAGATCTGTGTTGATTGGTGCTTTGTTTCTGAATTTTGTCGACACATTTACCATTAAGTGGGCAAATGGGTATCTAGAAATGTGATTTGTTTTTTGTATGTCGTATTAATTGATCATGTTTTGGATTGTGTGCCATATTAGTTGTACAGTTGAGTTTGTTATTGGTTGTTTGGGCGACCAATGTGTACTGTATGTCGTATGTGTTTGGATTATTGCCATAAAATGACAAAATGGGTATCCAAATATGTGATTGTGTTGTTGATGTGTTTTGTCATTTTATTTGTATGTTATTTTGTCTCGAGATGCATGTCAAATTAAATGTTTTTAATTTGTAAATTTTGAGTGATGAAGTTGAATTTTGATTGATTTGTTATGTGGGTTACTGATGGGTGTTGTGTTGTGTGTTGAACAGGTGAAGTCGCTTGAACCCCGTCATCGGGTGAGAAAGTTTAAGCAAGGTTTTGAAAAGTTGATGAAGACTGAGGAGGAATTGCAGTGGTTAGATGACATACACTTCCGCGGTGTGTGGGAGTGTAAGAGCATCTTTACTAATAGGGCATTTGTGTCTGCCTTATGTGAGCGGTGGGATGCAGACCGGAACACTTTTCATTTTCCTACGGGGGAAATGACCGTGACATTGGAGGACGTGTATCGCATCTATCGACTGTCGATTGAGGGTGTTCTTGTGAGGGCAGCCAAAGATGGGAGGAAGGATGCGGTGTTGGAGAGATTCTTTGGGGATGGGTGGAGAGAGATCGATGCTGCCAAGATGGACTATGAGTGGCTGTGGTGTCAGAAGAAGATATCTGATAGGCAGTGTGTGGCTATGATGATGATCTCTACCTATGCCCTGCCTGATAGTTTTGGGTTTCTATTTATCGGGAACATGTTGGACATAGTTAGTGACCTGGTGGAGCACAAGGTTGTGTTTGCCTGGGCACCTGCGCTTCTGGCCCAAGCGTATTGTGAGTTATATGAGGTGGTTCGGGGTAGACGAACGGGATTGAGTGTGATTCCCTTGCTGCAGGTATGGGCATGGGAACACATAGCCATTGAGAGGCCCTATTTGTTACCTTAACCTATACACGTGGAGGATAAGGAGCTTCCTTACGCCTTGAGGTGGAGTACGGAGGCAGAGCAGGGTATGAAGAGGCCTCATGAGGGTGATCTAATTTTGTGGAGGATTAAGTTTAGAGAGTTGATGACAGATGACATTATATGGAGACCATGGATGGGTGGAGTGAGTTGGATAGGATGATGAGCAGTTGTAGGCTATACGATGTGGCAGATGGTTGGTTGGGAGATATACTCGGTAGACTGAGTAATTTTAGTTTGATTGAGTACAATGCCAGTTTGGATTATGACAGGATGTTCTAGGGACTCATGTTATCTATTTTAGGCAATAGGGAGACAGAGGAGAGCACCATGTTGTAACACCTTGGGTTGGGGAGAGAGACCCTCCTATGGATATCTCGGATGTAGGGGATGCAAGGATGACACCAGAGTTTGACGCCTGGTGGGAACTATAGTCTTGAGAGCTTGAGAGAGGTGTGGTGGATGGGTGGGTGGCACATTTTGCTAGGGCATCTTTGCTAGAGAGGAGGACGAGCAAGAGGACTCGGGCTAGGGGAGCGAGTACAACTGCTGTTGAGAAGGATGTTCCTCTGTGACGGTCATGATGTCGTGTAGGTGCCTCGACGAGCACCCAGGGCGTGAGGGCAGAGGAGGTGGATGTGGGTGTAGAGGTTGGGATGGAGTAGACTATTGGAGCTCAGGCTGAGGGAGGCGAGGTGGTCAGTATGGGTGGTATCGATGATACACTTGATATTGGGGTATTTGCTAATATAGCATAGCAGATTCCTAGTGATATTTTGGAGAGGCCAACTGCAGAGGATGTACAGGGGTTGCATGATCGGATTCAGCAGTTGGAGGCAGACATGGTAGAGATGAGGGCTGCTATGTCTAGGCAAGATCAGTCAATCGATACTTTGACTAGTCAGTTGGCGGTCGAGGCCGCTAAGAAGATGATGTGCGAGACTGCCTTGTTGGTGCACGGGATCCCTCTTCTTGATTATGGTAATATTATGGTGCAATATGGATCACAGTCATAGGTGCGGGCGCCATCACATCAGAGTCAGTGTAGTGTGGCTATTGTGAGACAGAGAGGTGCTAGGGCTGAGGTTTAGGATCAGCCTACTATGGATCCGATGTCGGAGTATAGGGCGGAGTCAAGTCGGGCTGTAGGGATGCGAGTGAGTCATGAGGGCTGCAGGGAGACTCCTAGTGGGAGCTAGGATAGCTATTATTGATTGTAGCTATTAGGGAGCGAGATCGATAAAGTTTGGGTTTGGGGTATCATCTCGAATTTGTCGATGGTTGTAATGGAGGGGAGAACGTAAATCTACCTCACACATGTGTAGAAAACGGGCGTGCCAAAATGAAACGGGTAGAAAATGACATTTTATTATTTAACACATAAACATAAATGATGCATTAAATAGAGAAATTGTATTCCATTGATATTAATGAGCATGTGTTACAAGAGGGTCTTTATGCCCTTTATTCGTCTCTATTCCTAATAAGGTTACAATCAATCTGATGTCTTCTTCTAGTGTCCATCAGTGTAGGTGGGATTCGATGTATGCAGGCCACCACTGGATTGTTGTTTGTTGGTGTTCCTTTCCTTCAAATCTACTGCATAACCTGAAAGAAACTTGCAAGAAAGGGTCAATACGTTGGGGGGCTTGCCTTAGTCAGGCCCCATATTTAGGAAGACAAAAATGATTGTAAAACTATAATAGAAACTAAAATGAAATATGCAAAAGATAATAACATGCTGAAACAGAGCTTACCTCCCAAATCTGGAGTGATTTAGGGCTTGCAGATGCAATTCACGACTCGGGTCACTACTTGGGACTAGATTCGCAGGGCAGGCTACAAATTGAGCTATGATGCTCCTCTGGTAAAATATCTTCGGTGGATCAATCCTAAGGCAGCTAGGGTGCCTCTGTATGTTGTCAAAATCCATCTGTATGCGTCGAGAACAGACTGTGTGCTATTGGCTTTCCATTTCTGTAGAGTAACAGTACTTTGTTGAATTTGGGAATCAGACTTAATTAGGGGTTTGTGACCCATTATTTATAGGCAAATGCAAGGTGCATAGGGGGTTAGATAGACTAAACCTAGGTTTGATTTTGACTAGGGTTAGGTTAAGAAATGCTATGTGGCAAAATCTCATCCTAAGTAGGAAATATCCTATCCTCACACATGTGTGAGGAAGGATTAGTGCTAATTCTAATTAGGCCTTAAGCATGTTTAGGGGAGGATTAAAAGAAAACCCTAGGAAACCCTAAATTGGCACATGTGGGAGGATTTTATTAACACTAATTATGAATTAATAGTTAATTAATCCAATTTTGCCCTAAAAAGGGGTTTAAGTGAAGTCAACATAAAATTAGAATTTGATAATTGACTTTTAATTGATTTTGCCAATTAATACCCCGTGGGGGTGTCAATTGAGTGTAAATGGGCTATGCATCACCTCGGGTTGTCGTCTGAAAGTATCTTGACGCATAAAATGTAGTTTTGAGGGCTTATTAGAGTTTTGGACGTAAAAGCCATTTGTGGAAGTCTACACGTTACTATGGTGAACTTATGGAAGTCTACGCATGTCTACGTGTGTCTACGCATGTCTACGCATGACTACAATAGTCTACAATATTCTAGGGATGCCTGGAATCACCTAAAGATATGCAAAAATAGCAATGTGTGACTTTTGGGTGTCTACAGGCATTAACCATTCTCAACGTATATCTTGTCACACCATAGAAATATTGGGTTTTATTACTAGTTTGTTGCCTACCTTTTCGGATGTAATGAAGGACAATTTGAGATGTGTTCGTTTTACCTGAGTGCTTCTGGAGATAATGGAAGTTGGAGAGGAAGTTAGGGGATGAACGTATTGGGGAAGGAGAAGAAAAGAAAATAAAGTGTGTGGATCATGGGAAGAGAGATTGAAGGATGGAGAGAAAAGAGATTGGGTAGAGAAGAAAGATGAATGGGGGATTGGAATAGCTGGGAAGAGAAACATGTAGTCTCATCCATGTTTGTATGTATGATTTATGAAAATACATTGCTTGAATTGAATGTCTAAAAGAATTTTCGGTGAGTCTTTAAAGGGATTGAAAATATTCTCTGAATGTTGTTTAGGCTTGATGTCTGTGAAAGATTATGTTTCTTAGGGTCAATGTGATAGCTTGGAGAATAAGTTTTAGAGACTTCAGGAGTGTCTTTTATTTTTTGCTATGGTGAAAAATGATAGTGTGTAATTATTGTTATACTCACATGGTCGATTTGACGTTAGCGCAAGTATTTTGTTTGTTACTGCTTTGTTGTGAGTCTTGTGAAGGCTTAGAGTGGCTAGGGGATGATAGAAACCCCAAGAGCAAGCTTAGAGTAGGTATGACCATTTTGGTTATTTTTGTCTTGTTGCCAAACGAATGACATTGGAAGCCGAGTAGCTCTTTTGAGTTTTTTGTTTGAAAACACCTCTAGAGAAGAGGATGACTTAGCTTTTTCAGAAGCAAACCTTCGATGGAAGTGTTATGGGTTTTGTACTCTATCAAATAGTATGCTAGTGATTAATAGAAGTTATGATTATATCTTTATGATGGTAGAAACTCTTTTGTTATTAGTAGTTCAGTTTTTTTTTTTAAACCAAAACCATTTGAGTGTGGTCTAGTTTTTCCCTTGATTTGGTTGTTGGTTTTGTTTACATCGAATACCACTAAGATGTAGTCATTTATTGAGAAACTAATGCACATCAATCTAGTGAGTGCAAAAGGGCAAGTTCAATCCTGTGTTGCAGTGAATTTCCTGTAGAAAAATAAAGAAATATATTGATCTTTGTTGTAATGAATTCCTTGTAGAAGAATAAAGAAATAAGTTGGTATGTGTTGTAGTGAATTTTCAGTAGGAAAATAAAGAAATATATTGATCTTTGTTGTAGTGAATTCCTTGTAGGAAAATAAAGAAATATATTGATCTTTGTTGCAGTGAATTCCTTTTAGGAAAATAAAGAAATATATTGATCTTTGTTGCAGTGAATTTTCTATAGGAAAAAAAAAGAAATATATTGATCTTTGTTGCAGTGAATTCCTTGTAGGAAATAAATAAATGTATTGATCTTTGTTACAAGGAATTCCTTGTAGGAAGATAAAGGAATATGTTGATCTTGTTCCAGTAAATTCTTGAAGGAAGATAAATAAATATGTAAATGTGTTGTAGTGGATTCTTGTAAGAAAATAAATAAATAGAATGAGTTATATTGCAGAGAATTCGTTGTAGAAATGGGAAGATATTTTTGAGAATGAATTCAATGAATCTCCTTGTGGAAAGATAAATATTTTACTTGTGAATGATTTCCAGAATTGCTTGGATGAATGAGTAGACTTTTGGTTTTAATTGAGAGCATTGTATTACCTTGCTTACTACTAGGAATGTATAGCTTTTGCAGAATGTTGAATGGAAACCTGTAGCTATATATTGTGTTGTTTTTTGGGTGATGTGTTAGCCTGCATTCATATAGAATAATGCTTTATTGACTATGGCAGAGTTGTCTAGATCCTTTGCAAGTATTCCCATATCAGTGTGTGCGGTATCAGTTCAAAAAATCTTCTTTGTTGTCGAGGAACCCCCAAGGGTACCGAGCAAGAAAAATGTAACTTGTATACCCAGGAACCATATGTAAATACTCCATATTTTTCATTAAGGAGAAGATTGCATACTCCATGGTTCACCATGATGATGAATACCATGTATTAAAGCATTAGAGGATAATTTATGTTTAATTACGAAGACTCAGAAGGGCTTCATCTATGTAACATGATACTTTGATGTGGTCATCATTGAATAATATATTATGTTGTTTCTACATCATTGTTGAGCCTTTAATTTATGGTAGTTGATGTGCCTGATATGAGGTTGGCAGTAGACGTTAGTTTCTACTCAAACATTGCTTTCTTTAGATAAGTAGATCTATTACCAAAGTTAATTTTTGTATCGGGTGAAATCGATTAATGTTAACAATAGATATGTGAGGTCAACGTATGACACTAACTTATGATTCATTAAGGAAATATGTTGGAGTTAAGTTGGTAAATACATTTGGACGTATGTGTTGAGCCCTTGGGTAATAGATAATCAAAGGAAATGTTTGGGTTTAATTCCTTTAGTCATACGTGAACATGCTAATTTAGAGTAACCTCTTTGAAAGGTTTACATTTATGTGATAGTCGGATAGAACAAAATTTAAACTAGTTTATCTCTTTCGTTGGGCATGATTATATCAAGTGGAAAACAAGATGATTCTATCTATGAAAAGACTTAAACACTTAGAACTCCTACCTTAGATCAAAGGAAATATTGTTCTTAAGGACCAGTTTATCAAGAGGATGTGATAGATGGTCAAACCTCTAGATTCTTGATACAACTACTCTAATGGATTTGAGTAGTTGAGCGAATAGCTTATCCTATTTAATTGATGAAAGAAAGGATATCAAGATCAAGTTGGAAAACTAGCTCCTTTTAGGGAGAATGATAGTTTGGTGTTCACCTAACACACTTACAAGAAGGACCTATGTAAGTTGTGGAGATGGGTGAACAAAGGAGGGCCTTAAACACTTACAAGAAGGGCCTATGTAAGTTGTGGATATGGGTGAACAAAGGAGGAGTTTAGATATTTATGTTTATCCATAAAAAAAAAATAGATCAAGATATATGGGTTGTGATATTTTGTATCAGAGCATGGTTCGTAGTGGAATAGGCTTACTACACAAAACACGTTATGGTGTGTGATAGGAAACATACCTAAGTAGGGTTTAAACTTTGTTAGATAGAATAACTAGGAATTCACTTGCTACGGTGAATTGACTCCTATTGACTCTTCTATGTGTGGCTAGGGACAATGCCACCAAAGAGAAGAAGAGGAAGTGTTACCCCATCTATGAGATAGACACGACAAACCAATGTAGAGGTTAGAACCCTGGATGTGGGTTCAGAGAATCTTAGAAATGAAGGGAAGGACCTCACCGTAATAGTGGCCCAATTGTGTGAACAAATGGAGGCACAAAAATAGTTTCTGGATACCATATTGAATTGAGAAACGCAGGCTAGAAACTCTAGAGTGGAACAGATAAATGAACCCCTTACCGAGGCCCAACAGGCTAGGATTCAACTTGAGGCCGAGTTGGGCAAGGAAATGAAACATTTAAAGTCTTCCAAGTTCAATGGAGAGGAAGATGGTGATAAAGCTAAAGTATGGTTGAAAGAGATAGAAACCTACTATAATATGAAGAACTTCTCCTCTAGAACTCAAACGTCCTATGCCACACTACATTTACAAGGTGATGACTTGGATTGGTCGGAAACTTTTAGTGAGGATCGAAAACTTGCAGTAGAAATCAACTTAAAATGGGAAGAATTTGTAGTAGCCTTTAAAGAGAGATTCCTCATAGAGCACTTCTATTACCAAAAGTTTGAGGAGTTCACTAAACTTTAGTAGGGAACTAGGACAATAGAAAAATATTATCAAATATTTGTCAAGCTATTGAAGTATATTCTTGCATATAATGAGAAAATGAAGATCCATAAGTTTATACTAGGAGCAGATCCTAGGATAGGGTAAGAGGTAGATATGTGGGAACCTACTACTCTATAGAAGGCCTATTATTTGGCCAAAAAAGCTAAAACCTATCTCAAACCTTATTTTGACTATAAAGGGTTAGACGAACAAGGCAAAGAGGCACTAAGGAAAAGAAATAATGCAGGTTTTGTAAAGTGGGAAGGAGAACAAGCAAATAAGAACTTCCCTAGGTAGGACCAAAGAAATGATAGGAAACATGGGAGGTTTAGGAAACAATTATAAGGAAAGAACCGTCATAGCAACAATCATTATAGTGGTAACAACAGACCATCTCATGTATAGGCTAATCCTCCATGAGTAGAGAAAGCAGATGATGGGCAAAAACAAAAAACATATTCAGGACCCAAAACTGGATGTTTTGATTGTGGAGGACCTCATTATGCCAACAATTGTCTATGAAGAGCAAGAACGAGTTCAAAAGGAAAGGAACCAATATTCAAAGAACCTGCACACAAGATTTATGCAACAATAGGGAAACAAGAACTGGAAGGGAAAGCCACTCTATTGCTGATAAGAGGTAATATGTTTGGTAGAAATGTTAAAATTTTGATTGATAGTGGTGCTATGTATGGTTTTTTTAAAGATATATCAGAAAGGCATTGAATATTTGCATATGGGTGGAAGGTCAAGTATGGTTCTAGACAAACATACTCTGTAAGTCAGTGCTACCCTATGGCAAAAATTTCCTACCTAGTGGAATGACCATAGGATATCTATATGTAGCACCATTGCATACCTTTGATGTAGTCTTAGGAATGGATTGGCTACAAGCACATAGGGCTGTAATCAATTTTCAAGACATGGATTGAGTTTGCAAAAGATAGTGGGAAAGTGCACAAGGTGTATAGCCAGCAAGGGTCTTTCCAACCCCAAATTCTATTGGCAATACAACTCAAGAAAGCCATTAAGTAAGGGAGAATGGTCTTTGCGGTCAAGTTAAATAAAATTGATAAGGAAAAGAAGGAAAAGGTGCTTGAGAAACACCCACTTCTGCAAGAGTTTAGGAATTTTTTTCCAAAGGATTTACCTAGGTTACCACCCAAACATGAATTTGACTTCATGATTGAACTCCAACCTAGAACAAAGCCTATACATAGAGCTCCCTACCAAATGAATCCTATAGAAATACAAGATTTGAAGGTACAGTTGTATGGATTATTGGAGAAATGATTGATTAGACCAAGTGTATCACCATGGGGTGCACCAGTTCTATTTGTTAAGAAGGATGGTTCCTTACGATTGTGTATAGATTATAGGATGTTGAACAAGGCAACTATTAAGAATAGGTATCCCCTACCTAGAATCAAAGATCTCTTTGATCAACTTAAGGATGCCACAATCTTTTCAAAGATTGATTTAAAATCAAGATACCATCAACTGAGGATCCAAGAGGAGGATACTTACAAGACAACCTTTAAAACTCGTTATAGACATTACAAGTTTCCTATTTTATCTTTTAGTTTAACAAACGCTCCAGCTGCATTTATGAATTTGATGAATAGTATCTTTAGGAAAAAATTAGATAAATTTGTTTTGGTATTCTTGGATGATATTTTGATATATTCTTGAAATAAGTCAAAACATGATAGATACCTTAGGATTGTGCTAGAATTGTTAAGGGAAAATTAGTTGTACGAGAATCTATCCAAGTGTGAATTTTATATGTTAGAAATGTAGTACTTAGGGCACATTGTTTTGGTAGAAGGGATCACGATAGATCCTAAGAAGATAGAATCTATTTTAAACTAGACACCATACACAAATGTGATAGAGGTTCGAAGTTTCATGGGTTTGACTAGATACTATAGGCGATATGTAAAAGACTATGCCAAGATTACCTCTCCAATAACTAACCTACAGAGGAAAGGGAAAGAATTCAAGTGGATAGATAGATGTGAGGCAGATTTTGAAATGCTTAAGCAAAATCTTACTACGCCTCCAATACTAAAGATACCCGACCCTTAGGAAATTTTTTAGTTTGCACAGATGCATCATTGGAAGGTCTGGGAAGATTACTTTCTCAGGAAGAAGCTGTAATAGCCTATGGATCAAGAAAACTGAAATGACATGAGGCCAATTATGCAACCCATGATCTAGATCTGGTAGCGGTAGTGTTTGCTCTCAATATTTGGAGATATTATTTGGTTGGGAGACCCTTTGAGCTGAGAATAGATCATCAGAGTCTACAATACATACACTCAACCGTTACTCAATGCTAAGAAAAGAAGGTGAATGGAATACCTCACATAGTACAACTTTGACATCGAGTATATTAAAGAAAATGAGAATAAAGTCATTGATGCACTGATTAGGAGGAGACACTTAGCTATTTTATCTCACATCCATGTAGATTTAATGGAACAAGTCAAGAATATACAAACTCAAGATGCATATTGCAACCAATTTTGGAAAAAGAATGGAAAGGAAACCAGATAAAAACAGTGATTTTAGATTCAAAGATAGTTTCTTATGCTTCAAGGATAGGATGATAACTCTAAATATTGGTGATTTTAGAAAAATAGTCATGAATGAAGCACATAAATCTCCATATTCAACACACCCAAGAAGAGCAAAAATGAGGGAGAATATGAAAAAATCGGGGAGGATAAGGCACCAGAAGGATTTAGGAGACTGTTGAAGGGAGTGGATAAGATCAAGTCGATGCCGAGAGAGGAAGAGACTTATTTTGAAGAAGCATCCTGTAGTTTGTGAGAAATGGCATAAAGTTGGGAAGGATTTCGAATGGCACATTTCAACATTTGGTGGGCAAACTTACATTCCTCATCATAGAAAATATTCATGGGGCAATGACCAGGAGGACGAGTAGTTTGGGGGTATGAGTCCAAAGCAACCTTCCATATAGTTTGGACCAAGCAAGCAGAACGATCAGAAACATCGGGAAGAGAAGACACCTTGGGGAGAACCTGACGCAACTGGTCCATGTAGGTAAAGGAATAATAATAGTCAAAGTCTATAATAACTCGAGGGGAGAAGGGGAGGGAGGAGGAGGAGAAATAACAAGAAAGGAAACAATAAATAATGTAAGAGAAAAAACTGAATGATCGGTAACGGTGGGGAGGGTGATCAAAGACGTTGAATTGAGAAATGAATGGAATGAGGGTAGTAGAGGAAATGGCATAGTTGACAACACTGGCTCCACCACTATGATGGAAGCAAGTAAACCCACCAGAATCCGGGAAACAAGATATGCCTTTGAGAAGAACTAGCTTGTTGGATTCACCCAACTCAATAAGATGCTTACCGTCAAGGTTCCACGAGCCTGGGGGATGGGGGGATGGGTTTCGGGGGATGGCAGGGGACGATAGGCCGATTTTAGGGGACGACTTGGGGGACGGCTGGTATAATACTATGAAAATTGAAATTTTTTAGAAATTTAGAATAATCTACACATTCAGAATTCTACACACAACAAAAATGATATTAGGATATTCATATTGATATTAGTTACTAAGTGCAGCCATTTAATTGTTTCAACAAATATAACTTGAAGGTTCAGCCAAGGATATCAAGTGCAATCTGCCAATCTCTAACAGTTAACCAAATTAGTTGCTATTGCTCAAGTAATGAATGCCACATTATTCAGCTTTTAACTTTTAAGTTTTAACATTCAAACAATAAGTATAAGTTATAACTTATAAGTTTATAACAGTCATCATTTTTTCAGCCACCAATGTTCAAGCAAAGACTGTCATTTTTTAATTTTTTTCAGTCACTAACTGTTCAAATATGACAGCAATCAGCATAAATGGTCAGCTACTATAAAAAGCATTGAACATTGAACATTTGAACCTTAAATTTTATATCTAAAATATTTTAACCTTTATTATTATACCAGTCAAGCTGTATTTACAATTGCGTACCTATAGTAGGGTTTTCATTCCTAGAGAAATAATATTGCGCATCTTACTGCATCAGAAATCAAGGGATAATAATCAACATTTCATAATGTCAGTACATATTTTATATTGATTCGATGTTATTAGGCTTCTACATAGTAAATCGAGCGAAGCCTTCGGGTTTATGGATGTTATAAGTAGCCCCAGCCATTTTAATTTAACACACAAGATTTTAAACAGCTGTGCAAATGCAAAGAAGTAAATGATAATAGAACCAACTTGCAAACCATGACCTTTGAACCTAAGCATTGTTTCCACCTTATTCACCATATCATTTAGCGCAGAAAGCCCTTCACAAACCTCAAAACTAAAAGTCAAATGAAAACTAAAAGGCAGGTTGGTGCCCTACCCAATCACTAACACAAACCTAAAAACCCATCCCAGTACATTCTCCTTTGAGCCATTTTATCATTTGTAGGCTGGCTGTTTCATCCATTGACGGCCGTGGAGAAATTTCAGCTTGGTGGACAAAAGGGGAGCATGTATTTAAATTCTTTTGCGTGGTAAGGGTACCTGTAAAGGGGAAAGGGTTGATCAGTCTGAAGAAAGAGAAGATTTTATTGGAACTGTCTGGGATAGAAACTTCCATCTGGAAGTTGTGGCAGATATTTGTCAGGTAGATATAGGATGCTTGCATCTAACTTTTCATGGCATTGAAATGGGGTGATAGGGGTTTCCAAATAGTTTCTGCTAATACAAGTCTGTAAGCCAAACATGGTTATATGGTTACTACTTCAGTAAGCAAAACTTGGCTAATTCTTCAATTTATTGCCTTCTGTTAACAGCCCCAAGTGCTCCTCAAAGATGGATTTCTTCTGTCTCCAAGAAGTCGTCTTTGAGTTGGAGTGAAAACAATAATTATTATCATTATTATTTTTAAAGTTTATTTTTAAGCGTGAACATTTGAAATAAGAAACCACTGCATATCAACAATGTACTAAAGAACAGATTGAAGAACACAAATGTTCAATGCTTTTTATTTTATTAAATTTTCATTTTTAATTTTTTTTTTTAGTTTTTCTTTTGGCTGAGGATGCCCAGCCATGGGGGATGGTTGGGACAACCTGAGCGTCCCCAATGGAACCCAACCGTCCCCTAGGGACGGATGCCCTAAAACAAGGGACATCCCAGGGATGGGAGGCTGTAGGCCTCAAGCATCCCCGAGGACGTTTCCTAGTCGTCCCCCAAAAGGGGGACGGGGGGAAACGTCCCCAATGTCATCCCCATGTGCTAGAGGACACGGGGGATGGGAAGATATGTCCCTCAGGGGGGATGCATCCCCATGTAACACTGCTTACTGTAAGAAGTAACCTGTGTGTCGTTGGAGGTTTGAACAAAACCAAGGTCCTTGGGATCCAATTTCCAAGTCTACATCTCATCGGTTGTGAGGTCATGATAACAAACCTGCATAGGTCCGGTCCGAGAATTGAAATCTCCCAACAAAAGTATCTCCCTTGAAGCCGAGTATCTAGTAATGTCCTCATAGAGATCTTGGAAAGGGTCCTCGTTAGTGTGAATAGCAAAATTGGATGTGGTGGGAGGAAAGGAACAGGTGGCAATGTAGATATCCCAAAGAGGTGGGTGACGATGGACTTTAATCCATAAAAACCTAGAGTGGAGGTCAATCAAAACCAGAGAAACTAAACTGTGGAGACTATCTTGAATCCCCCTAGAGCATCGAGTGAGTTGTCGACAATTGGACCACCAGAAGTAACCAAAGATAACTGGTAGGGCCCGCTCAGGACTCTCATGCATCTCACAAATAAGAATGATGTCATGTTTGCCAATCACATCAAGAAGGGACCCTAGGGCAGACCACATCATACCATTGCTATTCCAACAAGCTATAGCTATCTTATCTACCACCTCCCTTCTGTGCCGATGGAGTCATTTTTTAGGCAAGGGTTTGGACCACCCAGGTGTGGGAGAGTCCCTAATCACTACATGCAAATTAGTGAATAAAATGTGATTTATTGGGGTGCCCATGGGCACCAAACTTCTACTTGTTGTTTCTCTTTATCTCTCTTCTTTCGTCTAATATTGCTAAGTTCAAATTGCTCTTTAATCCTTTTTGGACTTGATGGTGGTGAATGTATGTTTGATATGTTTCTGGAAAATATTGCAAATTCAAACATGATATCAAAGTGAAGAACAACGTTGCTTCACTCCGAAGAAAAAGGAAGGATCTTGTTTGAAGCTAACAAACTACTATTTTCAAATTAAAAAAAAAAAGGGTGCCAAGCCCTTTCCTTCCATTTTACTGCATGCACATGTGATCGAGTGCGTGAAAACCTTTCGAATTGTTGCGCACATGCCTCCTTTCCTTCCTCCCTCGATACTCTTATCCACCAACTTCCTATCTATGTGCAAAGCAAGGGCGCAAAAACTTGCACTTGTCTTTGCATGCCTAGCATCATGGGTTCAACACCCCCCTTATGCAATTTGTTTTTACTCTGGTCTAGGTCTTCTTGCGCTTATACCAACCTTCCCCACAGCTAAAGAGAGCAACATGGTGGTAAGGCGATCTAGTAGCAGAACATGGTTGCAGTTTCCATTCTTGAGAAGGGCTCATTTTAATGCAAACTCCTAAGAGGACATCTCCCACAAGAGATGAGGGATTTGATTGTACGCACAATCCTTGACTTAATAAATGGAGTACCCTGTATTGAAGGAACAAAGCAAAGCTATGGCACAATGGCCTGAATGTTACTTTGGTAGCCAAACGTTACCAGTTTGATTCTTGGGAACCTCTTTTTGCCATAATATCAGAAGATCCATTATTTTTATTCCACCTATCTTCTCTATCTCTAATCCATGTTTGTGATGCAACGCCTAGTCACCTTGTTAGGTCAGCACATGCCTCAAGGTCGAATCCCTAAGAAGGTTTTTTTGAAATGAAAAATAAGTGTTGCAGACTCACGAGCCAAAGTTTGTTGTAAGCAGTTGACTCCAATAAATTATTCGATTGCTTTCACCTTAATCTCCATGACAAGTGGCATGGCACAACGGTTAGGATAGTCCTTTGTGTTGGCTTGGTGAAGGGATCGAGACCCAACATCCCCTTTTTTCACAAAAGGTAAGCAAAATTGGTGTTTTCTAAAGACAGATGTGGCTTCTATCTCAAAGCACGTGTGCAATGCATTGGTAAAATTGCCTGTTCTCTTGGGCAAGGTCCAATGTTCAAGACCTGTTGGCTTCAACCCATTTGAAATTCATTTTTTATTATATATATATTTATGTATGTATGTATGAGGAACTCCAACGAATCAAATTCTTCCTTATATGCTACTCACCTCAATAGATGAAAGTATATCACTTGGTCAGTTCAAATGGCAAGATTATTCATGAGCAAAAACCTTTGGTTCAAATGAATCAAAAGGTATCAATGATCATGATCTCAATAAGAGAAAAGAGGAAGCTCTTGGATGCTTCCACATATTAGTGGAACTAGATGTACTTTTCCACATCAAAGAGAAAATTGATCTTATTGAGGTATGACCTACTTTGAAAAATCTCTATGGAAAAGTAAGTGTTAGTGAAGTTAACAGGATAGAATAGAGCTCTCTAATCTCAAAATTTCAAATTTCAATAATGTTGAAGACTATATATCTCACTTCAAAGCTCTAAAAGTTGATCTAGCTAGTGTAGACAAGCAAATTGATATCTAGAATTTTTTGACAAAATGTCTATATGGTGTTGGGAATTTTGATAAAGTAATGTTTTGCAATGTAAATCAGTTGTCATGATTTAATACAGACTAATTAATAAAATGACAAATCGTACAACTAGTCGTCATGTTAATTAGACGACTGGTTTAGTTAAGTCATTCTACTTAATTAGTCTGAGGTTGGTTAATTAGTTTGAGACTGGTTAATTAGTCTGAGACTAGTTAATTAGTTTGAGACTGGTTAGTTATGTCTTAGACTGATTAGTTAAGGCATGAACAAATGGACAGTTGGAGACGGTTGAGCATGGTTGGTTGCAGTAACCGCCAAGGTTGCCCTATAAATAAGCCCTCCCCTCATTCATTCAAGTTGTTCAGTCATGCAGGTTGATGAATTGATAGGAGAGCATTGATACGTGTGAGGGTTGATGCATATGTGCATAAGGCATGATGCACTCATGCTATGGATGTAGTTATGAAGAGTATTTTGCATAGGGTTTGCAAACTATAGATTGTAATGCTGAAATTGTATTGTTGTAACCATATATGCCATTGTTAATATAAAACTGCTTGTATTTATTGTCATCTACCATTGTTGCTATTGCCATTTTTGTTGCTATTGTTGTTATGTGCCTTGTTATTGCAATGACTGTAGATCTGTAAAATTATTTAAGTAGAAATGGAATTGTGTGTAAGCATGTTAAATTTCATTTCTACATTTTGGCGTTGTTGCTTGTACGAAGTTGGGTCTAATTTGGTGACATGGAGTTCTAAGAAGCAAAACCCTAGGGAAGATGCACAACGAGAACAATGGAATCCAGTTGAAGAAGTGATGCAGGAGCATCCGGGGGCAACAGAGCAATCGTGCATCATCAAAAATGTTCTAAGTGTTTTGGCAAAAAAATAAATAAATAAATAAAATAAATAAATAAAGTGTCGCGATATTGCGATAGAAAAAGTGTCGTGATATCGCGACCAAAAGAAGAGAGAGAAAGAACGGAGGAAAAGATGTCGCGATATCGCGACATAAAAAGTGTCGCGATATCGCGACCAAAAGAGGAAAAAGAAAGAGCGGAGGAAAAGATGTCGCGATATCGCGACATAAAAAGTGTCGCGATATCGTGACCGAAATGGGATGAAGAAGACAGTGCAGGAAAACTGTCGCGATATCACGACCAAAATCAGGAGAGAGAAGACAGGCAAGAAAAATGTCGCGATATCGCGACCAAAAAAGTGTCACGATATCGTGACCAAAATTAGGAGAGAGAAGACAGGCAAGAAAACTATTGCGATATCGCGACCGAAAAAGTGTCGCGATATCGCGACCAAAATAGGAGAGAGAAGACAGGCAAGAAAACTGTCGCGATATCGCGACATGTTTTGGCACAGAGGAAAACTGTCGTGATATCGCGACATGTTTTGGCCGAGAGCCAGTAGAAAGGAAAGGTGTCGCGATATCGCGACATGTGTTTTCGCGACGGAAAGACAGGGAAGCAGCCCGAGACAGAAAGGTGTCGCGATATTGCGACATGTCGTGTTTTCGCGATAGGAGGACAGAGAAGGATCCAGAGTCAGAAAGGTGTCACGATATCGTGACATGTCATATTTTTGCGCCCAAAAGGAAAGCCGAAGACGAAGAGTCAGAAAGGCAGTCGTTTCGAATACCTGGACAATGAAGCGACGCGGGAAGGCGAAACGAACAGTTCTGGAAGAGGAAATGAAGGGCCACCAGCTGGAAATGGAGCGTCACCTAAGAACCTTTAAAAGGGAGATCAAAGGCATGCACAAGGGGGAAAAATTTCTGGAACGATAATATTTTTTTGTATTTTCAGATTTGAGAAATTTTGTAAAGGCGCAACTCTTCTGTGACTTTTGTAATATTCTGCTGTGACTGTAATATTCTGTTGTAACAGTAATTCTCTGCTACATTTGAATAAAATAAAACTATTTTTCTTCTCTGTAATTTTGGCTCTCTATCAAGAAGAGGTAGATTTTTTTGTTGATGCAGATGAAGGGTCGTCTAATGGGATGTCCACACCAAAAGGATGCAAAAATGAAGATGAAGACTCTGCAAATCGAGGATTCGCAGACACAAAAGCTTCAATCATGGATGCAGAAATTCCAGTCGCAAAAACGAAAACCCATCCAAGAAACGACAAAACCCATCTGGATGATGGCTATCCAAAAGTGACTCACCCTAAAGTCGATATAACTCGTCTGGATGTTGATAGAACTTGTTTGGATGTCAAAAAAACTTGATTGGACGTCGACAGAACCAGTCTAAACAGTGGCAAGACTGATGGAACTAGTTTGGACGTCGACAAGACTGATGACAAAAGCGCACTTAACTGTTAGGATGACGACAAAAGCATAGTCAATCGTCAAAGTGATAACAAAATAGTTAGACCAATCAACCGTTTGGAAGACGATAGAACATAAAGAGGAGCAATCAATGCGAAGTTGCATGCCGACGCAGATTGTTTGGTGTTGAAGCAATTGCACATTGTGATGCACGATGGTGAGCGGGACACGAGTCCGACATCGGTGCAAAAGACAAATGACATGTCCAACAATGCACGAGATGGGAGTCTAGCACTAGAGAAACTGCAGGTTAGTGTGCTTGATGGCGAGCGGGACAGGAGTTCGACATCGAAGCAACTGCAGGTTGGAATGTTTCTTGGTATGCACGAGAGTACAACGGAAGAGCAATTGTAAGGATATGCACATCAAGCTTCTCATAAGAGAGCAATATATCACAAACCACTGTCGAGGTTATGCCAACCTGTGAAACCAAAAGCCAATTTGGGCATACTGTATAAGTGTCCACTATTTCATGGCGAATCAAGAGAAGACCCAATAAGGCATTGGATAATTTCTGGCATGATGTGGATAGCTATTGGACAAAATAATGAAGCAGATTGGAGGAGGTGGTTTCCTACAACATCGTGTATTCGCAATGGATTGGTACCTAAAATTCCCAATAAACAAGTACCAAACATGGGAAGAGTTGTGTGATGCCTTTGTGCAAGAATTTTGATTGTTTGACAATGATGATGCAGTCATTGTAGAAATCTATAGCCTAAAACAAAGGTGAGAATGAGCCTGTTCGTTTCTATAACAAGAAATTGAGTGGGCTATTTGACCATTTTGAGGAAGTCCAATCAGACGCATTGAAGAGAAGATGGTTCATAGATGGACTTCTTCCTACATGTTGATGTCTGAAAATGTACACTAACACTGCACCCGTGCACAACACCAACATGGAAATCTCCCTCTTGTGTGGGACTGCTTGAGAGGAAAAAACCTCCGAAGAGAGCCAACTCTCGAAAACAAAAAATAAAAAACATAAAACTAAAACTATAAAATAAAAACTGCACTAAAAATAAAACTCAGAACTTGGTAAAGATAAAAACTGCACAGCAAATATAAAATTAAAAAATAACTACACTTACTTTCCGGGAAAATCACAAACACAGAGAAATAAAAAATAAAAACTAAACTATTAACTCATCGAGGAAAAGGGGAAGGGAAAATAAAAATAACTACAAAACAGACAGATAAAAAAAAAAAACAAAGGCAATATGCCAAAATAAAATGGGTCGATTGATCTACCTAAAACTCTATAAGAGACACAATGCAATAGATACAAGATATAAAACAAATCATGAATAAACTGCAACATGTAAGGTTGGCAAACCAAGGGCCAATGCAACATGCAATCCAACCAAACTAAAGATACACAGACTATAGTTCAAACAATTTTTGTATATATTTCCCGCTGTGTTACAAGGCCAGCAAGTCATAGAATCAACCCCCATTTGAAAGATCTGAAAAAAATCTCTTTTATAGACGAGATATTTTCCAGTATTCTATTTTCCACCTAAATTAATTATCTTTGCTAGATTGCATATTTTCCCCACTCATTTTCCAGATCTGCAGGGCTTTTAAAGTATTTATTTGCCTACTTTATGATCTGCAGGGCTGTTAAAATAATTATTTGTCCACTTTCTGATTTGCAGGGCTGTAAAATATTTATTTGCCCACTTTCTGATCTGCAGGGTTGTTAAAATATTTATTTGCCCACTTTTTGATTTACAAAAACTGCAAATCGATTTTCCCCTGTTGGCATTTAAATTTGCAGAATTGTTGCATTAATTCTCATTTACTTTCCAAATTCGTAGAACTGCAAATAAATTTTCCAACTATTAATATCCCAAAACTGTAGAACTGCACAATAAATTTTTAACCATTTTTTTATTAACAGAACTGCAAACTTAAATTCTTGTTATTACCGTCAAATCTGCAAAACTGCGAAAAAAATTTACACCTGCTTTCTAGATTTACAAAATTGCAAAGTACTTTCCACTTGGACGTCTAAAATATTTACTTTTTAAAGAATGTGGACATCTCACGAATGGGGAAGATTTAAATAAATTTTAAATAATAACTGCATTACTTCTCCAAGTGTAGGCACCGGTCAAACCAAGAGTAAGTGCAATCAAACTGGGCATGTGTGCAATCAAATTGGTCAATGTGCAGTCAAACTGGGCATCTGTGTAGTCAAAATGGTCAATCTGCAGTCAAACTGGTCAATGTGTAGTCAAACTAGAAAGTGTGCAATCAAACTGGTCTGCAGTCAAACTGGTCAATGTGCAATCAAACTGGAAAGTGTGCAATCAAACTGGTCAATCTACGGTCAAACTGGTCAATGTATAGTCAAACTGGTCAATGTGCAGTCAAACTAGTCAACCTAAAGATAAGTGCCTGTATGCATGAAGATAGGCGCTTGCATGCGTGAAGACAGGCACCTGCAACCTGAAGATAGGCGCTTGTATACGTGAAGACAGGCGCCTATATACGTGAAGACATGCACCTACAACCTAAAGACGGGTGCTTGTATGCGTGAAGACAGACACCTACAACCTAAAGATAGGTGCCTGTATGCGTGAAGACAGGTGCATGTGTGCAGTCAAACTGGTCAATGTGCAGTCAAAATGGGCATCTGTGCAGTCAAAATGGTCAATCTACAGTCAAACTGATCAATATACAGTCAAACTAGAAAGTGTGCAATCAAACTAGAAAGTGTGCAGTCAAACTGGTCAATCTGCAGTCAAACTAGTCGATGTGCAGTCAAACTGGAAAGTGTGCAATCAAACTGGTCAATGTGTAGTCAAACTAGTCAATGTGTAGTCAAATTGGTCAATGTGCAGTCAAACTGGAAAGTGTGCAGTCAAACTGGTCAACCTAAAGATAGGTGCCTGTATGCATGAAGATAGGCGCCTGCATGCGTGAAGACAGGCGCCTGCAACCTGAAGATAGGTGCTTGTATGCGTGAAGACATGCACCTGCAACCTAAAGACAAGCGCCTGTATACATGAAGACAAGCACCTACAACCTAAAGACGGGCGCTTGTATGTGTGAAGACAGGCACCTGCAACCTAAAGATAGGGGCCTGTATGCATGAAGACAGGTGCATGTGTGCAGTCAAACTGGTCAATGTGCAGTCAAACTAGGCATCTATGCAGTCAAAATAGTCAATCTACAGTCAAACTGATCAATATGCAGTCAAACTAGAAAGTGTGCAATCAAACTAGAAAGTGTGCAGTCAAACTGGTCAATCTGTAGTCAAACTAGTCGATGTGCAGTCAAACTGGAAAGTGTGCAATCAAACTGGTCAATGTGTAGTCAAACTGGTCAATGTGCAGTCAAACTGGAAAGTGTGCAATCAAACTGGTCAACCAAAAGATAGGCGCCTGTATGCGTGAAGATAGACGCCTACATGCGTGAAGACAGGCGCCTACAACCTGAAGATAGGCACCTGTATGCGTGAATACAAGCACCTGCAACCTGAAGACAAGCGTCTGTATTCGTGAAGACAGACATCTACAACCTGAAGACAGGCACCTACAACCTAAAGATAGGCGCCTATATGCGTGAAGACAGGCACCTGCAACCTGAAGATAGGCACCTGTATGCATGAAGACAAGCGTCTGAAAAGGGATATAGGCACCATCTACATGTACCGATCAACTCCATCAGCTGCAAACACGAACTAGTCCACCACGTATCACCAGATTTTTTCAATTGGTGAAACTGTTAATAAATTAGAGCGGGAGGCTCAAAAATTATTATTAACAGTTTGGCGACTCTACTGGTTAAAACATCATATTCTCTCCCTCATCTCTCCTCTCTATGGGAGAGGCCCTCATTAAAAAAGCAACTTGACGAAGCTTTGAATTTGAAAAAGCTGCTCTCCCATATCTCCCAATCTTTAAGGGATAGAGAGCTTTATTCAAATAAGGTCGTTTTATATACGTATTAATAGCTTTTTTTAGAGAGGAGAGAGTCTTTCTCTGGCCTCTCTTTTTAAATAAGGGCGACTATTATATTAAAGGATTGATAAGCCACCTTTTTAAGAGGTGGTATAATCGAGACCTATCTTTTCAAGCTTGAGTGCTTTTTAATAAATAAAAAACAATCAGACACCCCTTCCTCTGCTTTTTGCTATTTCCAAAAACATGTCATCTGATGCTTTTAACCAACAGAGTCTCCAAACTGTTAATAAATTTTGAGCCTCCTGCTCTAATTTATTAACGGTTGCACCAATTGCAAAAATTCGATGATACGTGGTGGACGAGTTCGTGTTTGCAACTGATGGAGTTGATCGGTACACGCAGATGGTGCCTATATCCCTTTTTCAGGCACCTATCTTCAGGTTGCAAGCATTTGTCTTCATGCATACAGGTGCATGTCTTCACGCATACAAGCGCTTATCTTCGTGTTGCAGGTGCATGTCTTCATGCATACAAGCACCTATCTTCAGGTTGCAGGTGTCTGTCTTCACGCATACAGTAGCCTATATTTAAGTTGCAGGAACCTGTCTTCATGCACACAGACGCCTATCTTCAAGTTGACCAGTTTAATTGCACACTTTCCAGTTTGACTGCACATTGACCAGTTTGACTACACACTTTCCAATTTGACTACACACTTCCCAGTTTGACTGCACATTGACCAGTTTAACTACAAATTGACCAATTTGATTGCACACTTTCCAGTTTGATTGCATATTGACCAGTTTGACTGCACACTTTCCAGTTTGATTGCACATTGACCAGTTTGACTGCAGATTGACCAGTTTGATTGCACACATGCCCATTTTGATTGCACATTGACTAGTTTGATTGCACAAATGCCCATTTTGATTGCACGTACTCTTGGTTTGACCGATGCCTACACTTGGAGAAGTAATGCAGTTATTATTTAAATTTTCCCCATTCGTGAGATGTCCACATTCTTTAAAAAGTAAATATTTTAGACATCCAAGTGGAAAGTACTTTGCAGTTTTGTAAATCTAGAAAGCAAGTGTAATTTTTTTCGCAGTTTTGCAGATTTGATGTTAACAACAAGAATTTATGTTTGTAGTTCTGTCAATCGAAAAGTGGGTAAAAATTTATTGTGCAGTTCTACAGTTTTGGGATATTAACAGCTGGAAAATTTATTTGCAGTTCTACGAATATGGAAAGTAAATGAGAATTAATGCAATAGTTCTGCAGATGTAAATGCCAACAAGGTAAAATTTATTTGCAGTTTTTGCAAATCAAAGTGGGCAAATAAATATTTTAACAGCCCTGCAAATCAAAAAGTGGGCAAATAAATATTTTACAGCCCTACAAATCAGAAAGTGGACAAATAATTATTGTAACAGCCTTGCAGATCATAAAGTAGGCAAATAAATACTTTAAAAGCCCTGCAGATCTAGAAAATGAGTGGGGAAAATATTCAGTCTAGCAAAGATAATTAATTTAGGTGGAAAATAGAAGACTGGAAAATATCTCGTCTATAAAAGAGATTTTTTCAGATCTTTCAAATGGGGGTTGATTCTATGACTTGCTTGCCTTGTAACACTATGAGAAATATATACAAAAATTGTTTGAACTATAGTCTGTGTATCTTCAGTTTGGCTGGATTGCATGTGGCATTGGCCCTTGGTTCGCCAACCTTACCTATTGCAGTTTATTCATGATTTGTTTTATATATTGTATCTATTGCATTGTGTCTCTTATAGAGTTTTAGGAAGATCAATTAGCCCATTTTATTTTGGCGTATCGCCTCTGTTTTATTTTTTAAATCTGCCTGTTTTGCAGTTCTTTTTATTTTCCCTTCCCCTTTTCCTCGGTGAGTTAATAGTTTAGTTTTTATTTTTTATTTCACTATGTTTGTGATTTTCCTGGCAAGTAAGTGCAGTTATTTTTTAATTTTATTTTTGTTGTGCAGTTTTTATCTTTACCAAGTTTCTAGTTTTATTTTTAGTTCAGTTTTTATTTTTACGGTTTTTGTTTTTTTTTTTTTTTTTTTGCTTTCGAGAGCCGGCTCGCTCTGAAGGTTTTTTTCCTCTCAGGAAGTTCCACACAAGATGGAGATTCCCATGTTGGTGTTGTGCACGGGTGAAGTGTAAGTGTACATTTTCAAACATCAACACTACATACGAAGAGAAGATGACAAGGATCCCTCCGACATCATACCAAGAGAAGATGACAAGGATCCCTCCGACATCATACCAAGAGGCTTTGAAATACACCTTGATTTGGGAAAGTGATGTAAAAATATCGAAGTATTGGCCTCATACCAATGAGAGTGATTCTAAGGATGAAAGCGATTCTGATATTGAGACTAATTCAAACATTGAGAGTGATGATTTCTAGGAAAAGAATAGTTCATCGCTACAATATTAGGGTCGAGAAGTCAAGGAAGGCCACGACTCCCAAGAGACGATTGATGACTCTGAGGACGAGTATGACTTAAAGAGTGCAAGATCATCACTACAGGTATATGCAACACCAAGGGAGATGGTACAATGAAGAGATACCACTAATGAACCAATCTATAACAACCGTCAGAGAACTCGTCGACAAAGACTTCAGTATGATAATAAGGGAAGACCTATTGTGCAATGTTGGCAATGCCAATTGTGAGGGCATTTTGCACATGATTGTCAAAGTACTACAAAGCAAGATGAACCAGTGATTCATCAAGAGTTTGAATAGTCAAAGAAGAGTTATAGCCCTTGCCAAGAAGCAAAGGTGGTGAAGCCAATTGCATTGGAGGAAGTGAACCTGCTTGAGATGGTTAACTTGATGAGCTTGATTCAAATTGAGCAAGTGAATCTGATTTCAATTGATGACGAAGACTTTCTGCAAGAAGTTGAAACATTTCAGGAAGATGCAGAGTGTCATCTGGAGGGTGATAGGACGACAAAATGTAGTCAAACAAGTCACCAGAAGGAAGAATGTAATCAATCAAGTCACTAGGCGGAAGAATGCAATCAGTCAAGTTGCCAAAAAAAAACCTACAATCACCAAGAAGACCAGATGACAAAGTGCAATCAAGAAGCAAGCCAAACGACAGGGCTTTGTCAACAGACTGGTCAAGCGAATGAGGCTAGGACTGCTGGCAAATGCATTTAGATGGCAAAGGAGTCGTCTGAGGAAGAGTCATCATGCCTGTTGCCATCTGAGGAGGACTCGTCTGAGGTGAAGCCGCCTAAAAAGGATTTGTCTAGAAGCTACACATCTGGAGGCTACACGTCTGGAAGCTACACGTTTGGAAGTTACTCGTTCGAAGGCTACCCGTCTGGAGACTACCCATCTGGAAGCTACCCGTCTGGAAGGTTACCAATCTAGGAAGTTACCCATCTAGGAAGTTACCCATTTGGACTTACCCATCCAGCTATTACCCGTTTCAGGAGCTGTTAGGACTGATTCGTCCTAGACTAATCCGTTATAAAGCAATCCGTCAAAGATTGAGCTATCAAGGATTGTCGTCATGGACATTGCTACCAGAGGACCTACCATCAGAGATGTTGTCGTCTAAGGCAATGCAATCAGAGGAGTTGCCTTCATAAGTACAATTCGACGAGGGAGATGTCTGTCAAAGGTTGACAAGTAATCAGTTGGATTACGGAAGGAGTGAATTGGCACTAAGGGGAAGTTGTTTCAATGGGTTGAGTGAAGGCTCCCAAAATGTTGATGAGGAGAAAAATTTAGTTCAGATAGTGATGGTTTCAATGCTTTTGCCGTTGAGGTTTCGGGGCGCTACGGTTTATGGCCAGAAATGGTTGAAGAAAGTGGTGATTAGGGCTTTTGTATTTGTTGTTCTTTTTGTTCCAGTTGGCCTTACTGTCAATGGAATCAATAGATGAACAAGTTGAGGATTAGAATTTTTGTATTTGTAGCTCTCCCATGTTGATTCTTTTGTGAAGAAGCTTCCAAATTAGATCAAATGTTTATCATATTTTCCACATGGATATGTTCCTTCAATGAACATGTGTGATCTTTCAAAGATACCACAGCTTACTTGTAATTTGCACTCTAAAGAGTACATACGCTATTTAATAGAGACTAGATTTCTAAACATCAGAATTGCATTATGAAGTTTTTAAATTTGTACATACTAATTTCTATCTTTGATGGCTATCTACATACTATTCACATTTGTATATTCATAATTCAATGCATACTTATTATGTTTACTTCGCAAATGGATTCTCAAGAATGAGAAATATCCCATTGTGCAAGCTTCTGAATGTCTTCATTTTTTTTTGGTTTAAGTACTAGACAGACTCAAGTCATACTCTTACTCTTTCACCTTACAAAGTAAGATCTTATGAATCCCTGTAGTCTTGGCAATTTGACTTGTGTGACTTTAGCTATAACACAAAGTACGATATTAAAATCTACATAAGTAACTAAGCATGTTGCATGACATAGAAGATGAAACATTTGAATATTTTATTATTTTCTTTTCCATTCTATGTCCTCATTCAAGTAACAAATTAAGCACAATCTTGCTTATTCTAAACTTCAATACAAAGCATTACAAATTATATGCAAACAACTTACCAGATCACCTCAGCACATTTTTCAATGTAAGGCTTGCATGTTCCCCAACTAAACTGCACCAATGAGGGAAATCCAAATACAACATGTTTATTTTCATTCAACCAAGCTTTTGTTTCAGGATCTGTACAGAATACCAATATTAAGGATAGGAGCAAATAACGCAATAAAAAGAATGACAAACCTTATAAAAACTATGAAATTATTAATAAGGATCAAGACATAAGAGTTTTCTTATGAAAAGAAAAAAGCCAAAGAGTCTATCCCCCCTGGATATCCTGAGCCAATGTTTCTATGTATACCACTAACTGTCTCATCCAAGACCCATCCCCGCAAAGCATTATCCCTGGTGACCTGACATCAACGTACACCAAAAAAATTCACTCCTTAGAAATAGAAAACACCCAAGTCAATTTCAAATGCATCCATGAGCATAAAATCAGTTGCTCACCTTTGCAACAATACTTGCTCCACTATCAACTGGATAAAGACTATCAGCTTTCTTAGCCACAACAAATGTAATGCCTGGAAATTTTTCTTCAAGTTTGACTCTGTACTTATCTGCATCTCCAACAGTATCAAGATGAACCTGGAGAAACCATACCCATAGAAATATTCAAATGAGTTAAATACCAATATTACAAGCCAAATGACAATGTTACTTACCCATAAGTCAAATAAGTGCATAATCAAACATTATCAAGTCACTGTCATTTATTTGAAAAAGGAAGCCAAATATGCATGAAAATACGCAAAGCTAATTAACATTGTCATGAAGAGAACAAGCAAATCTTGTGAGAATTCTTCCTGTTTTTCTTTTGTCAAAACAACAACATTAATAAGTATGATCTTGCTTTGCCTGCTCAAAAGCAACATATTCTACAAATCAATCCACATAACTGGACTTGCATTGTATAGGGAGCATAGCACATACCAAAGAATATGTGAAGGCTAAAAGAATCATCAATCACCAAAAAGAAGCTTTTACCAATGGAATAATCTACAGGAAGCAACGTGAAATTTGCACTGAATATCAATTCTGAAGTGATACTGTTAATGTCAAAATTCATACCTCGGTTAGTAAAACCCCCATTCCAAGCACCCTTTTGACAAGGCCCATAGCAGAATCATGAGAAATCGTATTCAGGTTGATTTTTTCTCTGTCCAAAAAAGAATTTCATGATGATTCAAGTTGCATATAATTATATGCATAATGGCAAGAAATGCAATTAACACCAAAAAATAAGAAGCCTACAATAAGATATTGAAAAGATTAAACATGCAATCAATAGATGGTTACAAGAATACCCTATTGTTTTTTGTAAGTGACAAACTGAAATAATATTTGACCAAGATGCATCGATGTAATTTAAGAAGTTTAATCACCTCTTGAGCATTTTTGCCGAGAGATCCCTTGCATCAATGATTATTTGTGAAGATAACCAATAATCAAGAAAATAATCTCAAGCTTGAGAGGAGAAACCCCAAACTCTGCTAGAATAATAGAGTAGGGGATTGTGCCCTTGCAATGAATGAATCGTCGAAGAAAGAGTGTCTGGACTCATTCAACCCATCACCACTCATTCGGGCCAAGACTAGGATCCCAAACCACTGACCCATAAGTAATAGTTGGCTTGACCAAAGCATCAAAGATCCTCATTTTGACAAGTATATCCTGAAAATATGTTTTAAAGCAATTCCTCTCTAGCAAAGACAGAGTCACATACCCTTTACACACCCGGGCCTGGGCGACGAGTTTCATACCAAAAGTGGGACCGGTGAAAAGAACCCCCAAGTACACATAAGAGGTGGTGATCTCGACCTCCCGACCTTGGAAAAAAAAGTGGAGATGGGATAGGGCCTCTTTGATAGTATTGAATACCATAACCTTGGTCTTAGAAAGATTCACCGTCAACTGTCTCGAGTCACAAAAATCGGCAAGAGTGTCCAGATGACGTTGCAACCCCTCAAGAAATGAGGCCAAAAGAACAACATCATCAGTAAAGAGGAGAATAGAAATCAGCACATAATGAAGAAGGCAACTGTTGGTCCGGCTTTCATGCACACCCCGAGAAAGGATGAAGCAGGGAAGCTCCGGAGACACCCACGGGACGAATCCCACTCATCTTTAGGATCTAGCTGGTTATCCAAGGTGTGAGTTACAGAGTTGGGTCGAATGGCAATTCACTCTTTTCCACTTCTGGAATAGATTTCAATATGGACTGCTCTGTTACCTTACAGGGGGTTCTTGAACTTGTTCAGTAGTTGCAAAAGTTGATCAGATTTAACTTGAATTCTAGATCTAGCTCTCATGGGTCAGCAGATTTAAATAAAAGACAAACAAAGAAAATAAAAATGGATCATTCATCGAAAACAAAGAGAGGGTAGGGTAGGGCAGAAAGAGAAGTTTATCAGACTTCAACTGTAAAACCCAAACTGTCAATTTTATCTATGCTACTAGCTTCACAACAGAACAAATCAAAGAAGAAAGTGTCCAGTCAGTCTAAGATCACTTTCAACTAAGAGCACAAGGCAGAGTGAAACAGATCTAGCAGAAAATTATAAATCCAAGGGCAACTGGTTAAAACTGGTATCTTTCACCGACAACCTAGCTCACACAGTGAAGACAGAGCAATTAGAACAAACTTACACCTAAAATCTGTAATTTCCCCTAGCAGACAAGAGAACAACTGAAGCCTAACAGCATATTTAAACTTGATAACTCAGATTTACAACATATATCTAATAAATTTTAAATAGAACGGATAACAAAAGAAGATACACTTATCACACTCTGCAAAAGATTAGGCTCCTGGCCATGCTATCACAGAAAAGCTAAAGCACATCAAATCCAAGTCCAGAAACAAAGGATTTCACAAGATTTGCAAGAAATTGCTTATAAGCCTTTTATTTCTAAGTCTCCGCCTCTTGCGATTACATTTAAAATCTGTATTTATAGACTCAGGACAGACCCTGATCTTTTCAAAATATCTTGCTCAAACCCTAAATCTTATCGCACTTAAACCCTAGGACCCGGGTTTTACAATAAAAATCCATCTTAAGACCAAAGTCCGGATAGAACTTAACCCTTCTGCAAATCTGTGCAGTCAATTGCCATAAATGGAGAAGATAGAGTTGAATGCCACTTGCATTCACCCGCAACTGCAAATGAATGCTCTCATTAATTCTGTTGGTGAGCCGGATGAGTCACCACCTCTCTCAGATCTGATCTCCGTAAAGCCATCCCTGTGTTGAAATTGTCTTCATGCTATCAAGTCTGCAATAAATTTGTCATTGAATGCTCTTACCGGCTTCTTTTCCTCTAGCATGGCGGTCCTTGATCAAATCGCACTTTAAATTTGCCTTTATGGTCTTTCCCGGTTGTCCCGCAAGTGCCAGATGGAATCCTGCATGAAAGACAAAAAGATTATATTAGCACTTTAAAATCATTAAAATCAAAGCTTAAAGCATTAAAATCAGATTAAAATCAGCTAAAAAGCTTGCATGTCGGCTTCTGCTCTGTCTGTTACGCGCTTTGACACGTGTCACTACACCAGGATGCCTTTTGTTTTAGCTAAAATGCACTTTTGGTCAACTTTGAGGACTTTCTCTCTCCTACCGCGAAAATGAGACATGTTGCGATTTCGCGACATGTCGCGAAATCGCGACGTCCCCAGCGCTATGGCAACTTGTCTCTCTGTCGGCCGCGAAAATGCGACATGTCGCGATTTCACGACATGTCGCGAAATCGCTCCTCCTGCTAGCGGCCGTACAATTTTGCTCCAGCATGTCGCGATTTCGCGACATGCTTGTCTTGCAAGACTTCTTCGAAACGTGCAGCGCGTCACTACCATTTTTCACCCTGATCTTCGAAACATGCAGCGCATCATTGCAACCTTCTCCCTTCACCTTCGAAACGTGCAGCGCGTCGCTGCACTTTTCGAGTCCAGACTTTCAAACCTGCAGCGCATCGCTGCACCCTTTACCTCTCGACTTCGAAACATGCAGCACATCGCTACCACTTTCACCCTTGATAGCGAATCGCTGTAGCTTTTACCTCTCGACTTCGAAACATGCAGCGCATCGCTGCAAGCTCCAGCCCGCGATTTTGAGACGTCAGCGAATCGCTGCAACTTTTGGACTTAGCCACTTTTATCATTTATCCTTAGCGAAAATGGGACATGTCGCGATTTCGCGACATGTCATGAAATCGCGCTGGTCCGTACTGATTTCTTCTCTCTCCTCCGACAGACAGCGATTTTGCGACACTTTTCAAAAATGGAAATGTCGCGATATCGCGACACTTCCAAAAATGGAAAGTGTCACGATTTCGCTACACAAAAAATGACTTGGTGGATTTTTGACTCTTCAGCCCACTTTCTCTCTCCTACCGTGAAAATGCGACATTTCGCGATTTCGCGACATGTCGTAAAATCGCGCCCTTCCGTACAGCTTGCTTCCCTCTCCAAAAACTGTCGCGATTTCGCGACATGTCGCGAAATCACGACCTTTCTGGCACTTAGCCGATTTTCATGCATTTTCTCTCTCCTACCGCGAAAATGCGACATGTCGCGATTTCGCGACATTTTTCTCCCCGGCTTTCTCTCTCCTCATCCTGCAGCGATTTCGCGACACTTCCAAAAATGGAAATGTCGCGATATCGCGACACTTCCAAAAATGGAAATGTCGCGATATCGCGACACTTCAAAAAATGGAATGTGTCGCGATTTTGCTACACATTTGCGACTTAGCTGCATTTTGATTTACCCGTCGCGATATCGCGACATTTTACGAAAATGGAAGTGTCGCGATATCGCGACACTACCAAAAATGGAAAGTTTGATTTTTCATGAATTTATGCAACTGTTTTCTGGATTTTTCTCGGTACCGGTGCAGGATTTGGCTTAAGCATGAATGATTTCTAGCATGTAAAAAGTGAATTCTTGGATAACACAGCTAGAATGCAAGAAAAAGCACAACTTTAAAAAGGAGGCAAGCAAAATCTGGATTTAAAACTGAAAATTATCAAGAGGGTCCCTGCTGCAAAATGGTATTTCAAGGCTTTCAAGAGGATTGGAATCTCATTTTTCAGTGGGGGTGTGTTGCTTCTCAACAAATGGCGATATCTGCGAGTAAAATAGTAGCACTATTTTAGAACCCAAGACTCTGGTTTCAAAACAAAAAGACCATGCATCATGCCTTGCCACGTACATCCTTCACAATAAATTGACCACTAACTGCCAGCTGTTAAAATTTCCCAAGGACATACTAGGCTGGATTACTTCAAGGAAGATTTCTGATGTGCAATTACAAAGGGTATAAAATTTCTTCAAGGATGACTGAATTGAATGATGAACTTGGATTAATCAAATTTTCTAGATTGTAAAAGGGGAAACCGAGTAGAGCTCTGTTTACTAGTTTAGCCTTTTACAGCCTAGACAGATTTACCCTTTAGATTTACACGACCCAATTTATAACTGCAAGGCAGAATCTATAACTTAGCAAAAAATATTTTTGGAAGTATTGGCTGCCTCTTTTAATTATTCAACTCTTTTTTTCTTTTTTCTTTTTTCTTATCTCTCTCTCTCTTTTGAAATATATCACTATCTGGAAGACCTTAGAGAAATTACAATTTTCTTTTATCATTTGATCAATCTGGAACTGTTTCAGTCTAGGCATTGATAGCCTCTGTGGATACCCAAATAATTGCATGAATCATAGTCCCCTCTCATAACCAGCTTTTCTTGGATTCCCCGGGAGTTCCTCCAACTGAACAAAGATAGCAGTTTTTTTATCATTAAAACAACTGTGGAAAGTAAGACACAAGATTCAATCATCTCTCTACCTTTGTCCTGAATAACAAAATGGCTCTACTGTTCAGAGTAAGCAGACTATCTCAATTAGAATAATGAACATAATGGGGATTGGATGGAAACTGGATTGATCAGCTAGGAATAAAACAATTTGAAGGCTGACTATCCCATTGATTGCTCAGGCAGAGGTTAAAGAATAGAATTTTAAGAAGCCAAAGGACTTTGTACAGGCTTTCAAGGACAGACACAGGATTTAAAGCAAAACAGAATAAAAACTGCACAGACTGCAAATAAAACTGCACAAGCAACAAAATAAAACTAAAACAAAAGACTGTACAGACTAAAGCACAGAAAAGGAATTGCAGGGAAGAAAATAAAAACTGAACAGGCAATAAAAGAAATAAACTAAAAGAACTGAAGCAAATAAAAACTGCTGAACTGCAGCAAAGCTAAATTGCAACAGCACTGAAATAAACTAAAGCAACTGAAATAAATTAAACTGCAACTGTACAGACAACAAAGAAAAAGAACTGCAAGGAAGAAAAGACTGTACAGACTAAAATAAAAGCAAGCTAAAATAAAAAGACAAAGAAAGGAAATAAAAAGCACTGACAAAAGAAATAAACTGCACAAGCTAAAACTGAAAAACAATTAAAGAAAACTGAAAAACTGCAACTGTACAGACATTTAAAAATAAAACTGCACTGACAAAGAAATAAAACTAAAACAAAAGACTTACTTACAATGCATACATATGTTACAACTTCCCTTCATACTCAAAAAAATGCAGCAGTTGGGAAAGCAGAGAAATGGTGCCTTAAAAAAAATTGGACCATGAGCAAGTAATTTAGAAAAATTACCTTTCAGGTCCTGTTGACGAAATGCACTCCAGACTGTGCTTCAAAAATTTGCTATCTGGGAAAGACTTGTGTCTACTGTCTTCCCTGTCCCATTTGAAAAACAAATCTGCAACTCCTTCAAATTAAACAAATCATATGATAACATGTTCATGCTTCTAATTGAAGGGTTTGCAGAGTTCTTTCAAAAGGACTGAATGTAAAAAACCCCCAAGATCAAATACCTTAAAATCTTGACAGACCCAGACCACCACATCTTCAAAATTATGTGACAACTGAAAGAAATCATGTTTTATCTGTATGCCCTGGTTCTTAACAACTTGAACATTTTGTGGTTGCTGCACTGCTTCAATATCCAGGACTTCAATTTTTATCCCTCTAGAAGGATGCTTACAATTTTCATTTTCACCTGAGCCTTGCTTAGATTTAACCTCATCAACGTGCAATGTCCAAACATCATGGTTGTGATGGTTTAGAGCTGTAACTGTTCTCACCTTCTCAGTTGCCAAATTATAAACTCCAATATCTCGCATCAACACGCTTTATAGCCTTTTCTTTGACATTATGTTCGAAGTTGCAGTGCTTATGTTGAGACAGCTCATCAATTCCAAGTTGGCTGACCACATTCATATTTACCATCTTTTCCTCCTTTTCTTGAAATTCAACAAGTGGTCCGGAGTAAGCCTCAATCAAGTTAACCTTTTGTTCAACAATCCGAGGCAGCTCATAGAGGGTGATGTCGACTTTAAGTTCCCTCATATCCTCAATGATGTTATCCTCCTCAGTTACTTTTGCATAGTGATATTGAATCTCACTTTCATCATCCTCTGATGAGGAAGGATCATTGTTAAGTTCTGGACTCTCACATCTCAAGTCATAACTGTCTCCTTTTAACTGTTGAAAATCTTGCATTTCATCCGTAGGAGTCTCTACAAGACTTTTTGTCTCTTCAGAAAAAGTGAAAGAATCTGAAACCCTGGTTGTACTATTTTTGGGTGAACTAGAAATATCAATATTTCTTTGAACTCTAGGAAAATTTAACTCACCAGGAAAAACTTCAGATTTGGGTGGTGCCAGATCACAACTGTTCAGCTCAAGCACCTGCACTTTGAGCTTGTCAGAACTTTTCTCTATATTTTGCACATGCTGAGTGGATGTCACAGTTAACGGAGTCTCCTTGGGTAGAGCATGACATGTTGGCACTAACTCATGATGTGGAATGGGGTCTGGAACAAGCATGTTCTGTGTAACATAGGATATCAAAGGACTGCTCGGAATTTGAGGCCCTAACTGTCTCTCAAGAATTAAGGCTTCTTTATAAGCACCTGCCAGGGTTGTGATATTGATGTCTCTCTTGAGGAAAATAGAGGTCACCGAATCCAATGCATTCTTGTAGATTTCTAAGGCCGGATTTGCATTTGGGATGTAATGGCCATTCATTCTACCGTAAGCTCTTTGGAACCTCATATTGAAAGACCTGACAGTTTCTCCCGACTCTTTCTTGATGCTGGAAAATTGTTGGTATAACACACTGGGGTCTATCACTTCCCCAAATTGTCATATAAAAGCTTTCTCTAGATCATCCCAGCTAGTAATGGAATTGCTGGTGAGGTTTAAAAACCAGTCATAAGCTCCCTCCTGGAGAGTGAACGGGAACAATCTGCAGGCAACATCTTCATGCTGTATATTCAACAATCTTAGAGCATTTTTAAAAGCTAGCAGATGTTCTTCTGCAGTTCTTGTCCCATCATGTTTATATCTGGGGAGATATCTTTCTGGATTTCTGGGCAAGTCATGGGCTATACCCGAAATGTTCAAAGCAGTGGGGCCCAACCAATTTGCCATTATTACTTGGCTGACAGTGATATTCTGATTTGTAATTGGATAACTGCCAGTGGAGATAAAACTGTTCTTAACAAACCACTGAACTTAAGGCCTTCTTTTGTGGCAATTTCAAAAACTGCACTGACAACTTTCAAAAACTGCACTGACAATTTACAAAACTGTCTGAAGTTCACTGTGGGTCCTTCAAATGTTGCTGTTATGCCCTTACAATACTTGAACTGAGTTCATAGCCCTCCTTCTAGCGCCAATTAGGTTGTTGGCTGAGGAGGAGGGGAAAATTGGCTACCAGACTTTGGATAAAATACAGTATTTGTCAAGTTCCACATACAGTCGGATTTCTCAACTCAAGTGCACTAAGAACAGATGTTCTGGCCCTCCTTCTAGCGCCAATTAGGTGTTGGCTGAGGAGGAGGGAAAAAGATTCAAAAGATAAAATACCAGACTCAGCACATACAACTTTACAGTTCTTAACAGACAGATTTCTCAACTCAAGTGCAATAAGAACAGATGTTCTGTGGCCCTCCTTCTAGCGCCAATTAGGTTGTTGGTCCGGCTTTCATGCACACCCCGGGAAAGGATGAAGCAGGGAAGCTCCGGAGACACCCACGGGACGAATCCCACTCATCTTTAGGATCTAGCTGGTTATCCAAGGTGCGAGTTACAGAGTTGGGTCGAATGGCAATTCACTCTTTTCCACTTCTGGAATAGATTTCAATATGGACTGCTCTGTTACCTTACAGGGGGTTCTTGAACTTGTTCAGTAGTTGCAAAAGTTGATCAGATTTAACTTGAATTCTAGATCTAGCTCTCATGGGTCAGCAGATTTAATTAAAAGACAAACAAAGAAAATAAAAATGGATCATTCATCGAAAAAAAAGAGAGGGTAGGGTAGGGCAGAAAGAGAAGTTTATCAGACTTCAACTGTAAAACCCAAACTGTCAATTTTATCTATGCTACTAGCTTCACAACAGAACAAATCAAAGAAGAAAGTGTCCAGTCAGTCTAAGATCACTTTCAACTAAGAGCACAAGGCAGAGTGAAATAGATCTAGCAAAAAATTATAAATCCAAGGGCAACTGGTTAAAACTGGTATCTTTCATCGGTAGCTTAGCTCACACAGTGAAGACAGAGCAATTAGAACAAACTTACACCTGAAATCTGTAATTTCCCCTAGCAGACAAGAGAACAACTGAAGCCTAACAGGATATTTAAACTTGATAACTCAGATTTACAGCATATATCTAATAAATTTTAAATGGAACGGATAACAAAAGAAGATACACTTATCACACTCGCAAAAGATTAGGCTCCCGGCCATGCTATCACAGAAAAGCTAAAACACATCAACTCCAAGTCCAGAAACAAAGGATTTCACAAGATTTACAAGAAATTGCTTATAAGCCTTTTATTTCTAAGTCTCCGCCTCTTGCGATTACATTTAGAATCTGTATTTATAGACTCAGAACAGACCCTGATCTTTTCAAAATATCTTGCTCAAACCCTAAATATTATCGCACTTAAACCCTAGGACCCGGGTTTTACAATAAAAATCCATCTTAAGACCAAAGTCCGGATAGAACTTAACCCTTCTGCAAATCTGTGCAGTCAACTGCCATAAATGGAGAAGATAGAGTTGAATGCCACTTGCATTCACCCGCAACTGCAAATGAATGCTCTCATTAATTCTGTTGGTGAGCCGGATGAGTCACCACCTCTCTCAGATATAATCTCCGTAAAGCCATCCCTGTGTTGAAATTTTCTTCATGCTATCAAGTCTGCAATAAATTTGTCATTGAATGCTCTTACCGGCTTCTTTTCCTCTAGCATGGCGGTCCTTGATCAAATCTGCACTTTAAATTTTCCTTTATGGTCTTTCCCGGTTGTCTCGTAAGTGCCAGATGGAATCCTGCATGAAAGACAAAAAGATTATATTAGCACTTTAAAATCATTAAAATCAAAGCTTAAAGCATTAAAATCAGATTAAAATCAGCTAAAAAGCTTGCATGTCGGCTTCTACTCTGTCTGTTACACGCTTTGACACGTGTCGCTACCCCAGGATGCCTTCTGTTTCAGCTAAAATGCACTTCTGGTCAACTTTGAGGACTTTCTCTCTCCTGCCGCGAAAATGAGACATGTCGCGATTTCGCGACATGTCGCGAAATCGCGACGTCCCCAGCGCTATGGCAACTTGTCTCTCTGTCGACCGCGAAAATGCGACATGTCGCGATTTCGCGACATGTCGCAAAATCGCGCCTCCTGCTAGCGGCCGTACAATTTTGCTCCAGCATGTCGCGATTTCGCGACATGCTTGTCTTGCAAGACTTCTTCGAAACGTGCAGCGCGTCGCTACCATTTTTCACCCCGATCTTTGAAACATGCAGCGCATCGCTGCAACCTTCTCCCTTCACCTTCGAAACATGCAGCGCGTCGCTGCACTTTTCGAGTCCAGACTTTCAAACCTGCAGCGCATCGCTGCACCCTTTACCTCTCGACTTCGAAACATGCAGCGCATCGCTGCCACTTTCACCCTTGATAGCGAATCGCTGCAGCTTTTACCTCTCGACTTCGAAACATGCAGCGCATCGCTGCAAGCTCCAGCCCGCGATTTTGAGACGTCAGCGAATCGCTGCAACTTTTGGACTTAGCCACTTTTATCATTTATCCTCAGCGAAAATGGGACATGTCACGATTTCGCGACATGTCGCGAAATCGCGCTGGTCCGTACTGATTTCTTCTCTCTCCTCCGGTAGACAGCGATTTTGCGACACTTTCCAAAAATGGAAATGTCGCGATATCGCGACACTTCCAAAAATGGAAAGTGTCGCAATTTCGCTACACAAAAATGACTTGGCAAATTTTTGACTCTTCAGCCCACTTTCTCTCTCCTACCGTGAAAATGCGACATGTCACGATTTCGCGACATGTCGCATTTTCACGCCCTTCCGTACAGCTTGCTTCCCTCTCCAAAAACTGTCGCGATTTCGCGACATGTCGCGAAATCGTGACCTTTCTGGCACTTAGCCGATTTTCATGCATTTTCTCTCTCCTATCGCGAAAATGCGACATGTCGCGATTTCGCGACATTTTTCTCCCCGACTTTCTCTCTCCTCATCCTGCAGCGATTTCGTGACACTTCCAAAAATGGAAATGTTGCGATATCGCGACACTTCCAAAAATGGAATGTGTCGCGATTTCGCTACACATTTGCGACTTAGCTGCATTTTGATTTACCTGTCGCGATATCGCGACATTTTCGAAAATGGTAGTGTCGCGATATCGCGACACTACCAAAAATGGAAAGTTTGATTTTTCATGAATTTATGCAACTGTTTTCTGGATTTTTCTCGGTACCGGTGCAAGATTTGGCTTAAGCATGAATGATTTCTAGCATGTAAAAAGTGAATTCTTGGATAACACAGCTAGAATGCAAGAAAAAACACAACTTTAAAAAGGAGGCAAGCAAATTTGGATTTAAAACTGAAAATTATCAAGAGGGTCCCTGCTGCAAAATGGTATTTCAGGGCTTTCAAGAGGATTGGAATCTCATTTTTCAGTGGGGGTGTGTTGCTTCTCAACAACAACCATCCTCTGGGTGAGCGTTCTCCTTAATAAAAGTCTCAAGCTCGTTGATAAAGATCCCAAAAAGTGTCGGGGAAAGGGGGCACCCCTGTTTCACTCCTACGGTGCTAAGAATATTGGTTGAAAGCCCTCGAGGGGAGCGAAACCAGCCTTTCACAGTCTCATATAATCATGTAACCGCTGTCAAAAGCTGCCAAAAGATGCCAACTAACGAAAGTCTCTCAAGAAGTAAATGTTGAGGCACCATGTCAAAAGCTTTCCTGAAGTCTACAAAGCAACAATAAACCCTTGAGGACCTGGAACACGCCTCCTCAATAATATCTTTGAGGACTAGAATGTGATTTCTGGTCTGGTGATATTGTCGAAAACCAACTTGACCAAGGGCCCTGAAACCCTCCTCCTCCAACCTTTGAGAGAGAAGCACATCCAATGTTGTGGCATAGAGGTTGGCAAAGATATGCCCAATCATGATGGTCTTGTAGTTATTAGGTTCATGAGGATCACCTGCCTTATGAATGGGGTGAATGATATGTTGAGTCTAGGAATCAAGAAACCCAGAATAGACAGAGAGATTAAAGAGATCCGTGAGGGGCCCAACAAGAGAGTCAATACCATGCTTCAGAAATTTTGCCTATAACCCATCCAAATCTGCTGCTTTGCTCGTACAAAGTTTCCTGATAGCCTGCCTGACAAGACCAGTAGAAAATAGGTGACACGAAGAGGGAGGGGAGGGAACAGTCATGTGAGGCTGATTTGGTTTGGTATAGAGGGAAGAGGCATAAATGGTCCAAGTGGAAAGATCGATCCCATGAATAATCCGATCAGTGATTCAACCATCACACCTGAGACCCTCTTTCATTCCAGGGTTTTCTCTACAAAATTAAACTTGGGTCAGTGGCTTTTCACTTTGACTGCAGCTATTGTTAATCTAGCATAGACTGTGGGCAGGGGTTGTTTGTCTGGCAGACTATTCTCTTCATCAACTAAAGAACAATATGGAGGCATGGTTCTCATTTGGTCTTCCTGATGATAGTTTTCTTTTAACAAATCGATGGCCTGCTTCTTAAGACTTGTTGATCCTTTTTGGTTTGGTGTGGTTAGGATGGAAATGGAGAGAGTGTCCCCAACCTCTCTCATTCTCTCTCTATCTCATTCATTGAAAGCCTTCCTAAGAAGAAGGGCAAAGCAAGGTTGCCTCTTTTACCTGTTAGGATAAGCATTTTCCAGAAGGGGGAACCCTATCATTAAAGTGAATTAGGATACTCACATTCAAGGTTTCAATGAGCAAACCAATAAAAAAATTCTAGGTAATATATCACTTCCAAAAGCAATTATATAGTTATTGATTAGTCAATGATAAGAGGATCAGGGAGCTGTTATTGTCATGTTGCCTAGGAGTTATTTTGTGGTCCTTTACAAATTTGCTATGGATTGGAATTGGGTTTTCAAGAATAACCCCCACACTAGAGGCAATGTAGTTTTATTAATGAAAATATTGTTTAAAACTCTAAAGTGTTCAATTCCTTCAAGGAAGTCACCTGCCATTGAAACAGACTTTGTACAGTTACCAGCATTGCCCTTATGATTCTGGTTTGAGAGTGTTTTGGAGCAAACTAGAGATACTGTGCGGTTTTTCTATGGTCCTCGAATGACATAAAGTCAATGGAAAACATAAATTATGCAAGGATCTACATAGTTATTGATTTGAGGAAAAATGCAATGGTTATGTTAATTTATATATGGTTGATGCACTAGTTGTATATGTTGACGATTTTGTCACATTGCTGGGAGGGGTAGTAAAATCCAAAATTCTGTGATGATTTCTTGGTTTGTTTTCTTTCTTTTTGTTGTAAACAACACTAGCAATTTTGGCTATCATTTTTGCCCCCTTTTTGTAAATAAACTATATGTATAGAAGCTTCGCCCATAGCTTCGCAAGGAGAAAACAAGAAAATGAAATACATGCCCAAAATTTTCTAAGGCATGAAAAGTGCTTCGCAAGCGAAGCTTCTAGGAGACTAGCTTTGGGCCCCGTTTTTGCGAAGCAGTAGAGCAGCGAAGGAGAAAATTACAAAGTATGAAAACTGCTTCGTCGAAATCTCAGCGAAGCACCCGCTTCGGCCCCTTTCCTTAGCAAATTGTTTTTCCAGCAAGATCTTGCTTCGCCTGGAAATGCTGCGAAGCACCCGCTTCGGCCAATTGTCGTGCGAAGCCCCATCACTAGGAGCCTAGTTGCCTTGGAGAAGTCAGAAAAATATTCTAAGGCAAAATTCTACTTCGGCCGAAAAACCCTCGAATGACCATTTTGAAAAAGCTTCGCAGAGAAGCATTCTTTTAGTCCATCAGCGAAGCATCCATTTGCGAAGTAATTTTCTTGGCAAAGCGATTAGAGATTAGGAGCCATGTTTTGAAGTGGTAGATCTGCTTCGACACTAAGTCTTTGTGAAGCTGTTTTTGAAGGTCCCTTCGTGCAAAGCACCCATGCAAAGAGGTCAGTCCCTCTTCGGCTCACATCCATCGCAAAGTAGGTCCCTAAAATAGAATTTGGCAAAGCTCTCCAGGGCACACACACTAAGGCCGGGTATCTTTTCGAGGCAATCGAGTGTTTCATAAATGCATTTTTACTTGCCCGAAAGACCCGAGACTCATTTTTGGCAATGGAAAAGGAAATATCAATCGTAGGAGGAGAACCCGACGGACCTAGCACCCACTCGAGCATCGCACCCAGAGATTCAGAATGAGTCAGGCGACCCATTAATGCAGATTTCCCCGGCTAATGCGGTCGTAACTGCTAAATATAGAAACAAATGTGAGAGCTCGGTCACGAGAGGAGCGAAGGCATATTTCTCAGGTTTTCAAGGGCGTACTTTTGGATTTTGTGCCTTGATGGCTTAGAGGGTCGGGTCCTCTATAAAAACCCATGAATTGTAATGGAAAAAGGGGGGGAAATTTTGCTAGAGAATTGTTGTATCTTGATTTCTGCAATAGATATTGAAGACTTTGAGCTCCATTTCTCTCATGAATGCTACCTTTTGTGTTGATTTTTGTTATTCTTTTTCTTCATTTGCATACTGTAATTCTGCGTTCTGGATTTAGGTGTGTAATGAGGGATTGAACCTTGGAATCATTCAAAGGGTTATGTAAGAGATTTAATATTGTGTTAGATTCTTTTTATGCTGCCTGTGGATAGTGGTTTCTGTCAAGTTCTTGTGTTTCCTAATTGCTGTAATTTTGAATTTTGGATTTAGGCATAGGAAGATACTTGAACCCTGGAACTCTTCCAAAGGATACATAGGGGAGATAGCGCAGTGTTTATTTTAGTTTCGTTCTTTATATTTATTGTTGTTGTTTCAAGGTATTTGTTGATAATCGTGTTGTTGGTTCTTTCCCACCAAAATCGTTCTCACTTCTTACCCTATCCCCTTTTATTTCTTTCCTGCACTCTTGTCTTAAAAATACCAAGTAGTTTAGTTTAGGAGGCAGCCTTTCTCCGAAGATTGCCACGGAGGGCATCTCTTACCTCCGGCCTTTCAATGTTGGTCCAGGTCTAGGGCCCGTATACGTACAAAATCCTTTCCTGTGGCAGATTTGTGACCAACAGTTTCTAGCATGCCCGGTGGGACCCGATCAGTCTCACATTGTGAGTGGTAGAGAGAGCAGATGCTCATCTCATTACCAAAAAGACTAGCATCTGGCGACTCTGTGCAACCTGGAAATCTCAAAGTCGTTGAGATCGATACTAAAAAATATGTGCCTTCATGCAAACAAGATATAGAGTTAGGAATAGTGGGGAAGAAACTGAGTTTTTTGAACTTGATATTGATGCCTTCGGGGAATGCCCTAGGTTAGTAACACCCAAACTATTGTTACGTGGAGCATCTTCGCAAGAGGCTCCTTTTGACGTAGAAGGCCTAACTTCAGACAACACAGCAGCTAGTCTTCCTTCCAATCCTCCTAACTCCCCTGATCATCTGAGTGTCTCCGTTCGGTCAGCAATCAATAAGGAACTTCGAGAACTCCTATTTTTCTGAACTTAGGCACCAGCATAGCACAGCAACAACATCTACAACAGCTGCCACCACAGCAACAACTACCCAGATTGTTCCCAGCATGGAACTCCTTCGAAACATTAAACTTAGCGGGACAAGGGCAAGTTTCGCCTGCTGCAATGAAGAAGATCCCTACCTTTAACGCACAGGGAAGACAGCTTTGGAACACATCCAAGATATAGTTTCTCTGGCAGCGATTCATGAAATTACGGAAGAAAGAGTCATGGTGAAGCTCCTGGTTTTGTCTCTCCGAGGAAAACTCCTCTATTGGTATAGATCGCTACCACCTGACACTATAATGAGTTGGGACCAGTTAGCTGGACAACTGATGAGAGGTTTCAATGAGTCTGTCAATCCCTCCTCCCTCTTGCATCAATTCACAACAATTCAGAGGCACCCATAGGAGGAGATTGCAGATTTCAATGTGAGGTTCACTCGAACTTGGCAAAGAGTACCTGTTGGACTTCGGCCAACCAGCGAAACTGCAACATACTACTACCTTAGGGCCTTTAATCTAGATATCAATGTAATGGTAAGATATTCGAATGTGAATACTTTACCCGAACTATATGAGCTGGCCCAAAATGCGGAAATGGATTTGATAGCCGTAGGGAAGCTTCCCCAAAGGATGTCAATGCCTATATTCCCAGAATTTCAGTAGACATAGTACCCGAGCACAACTACTTCGCAAACCTCCACAACCCTTGTATATCCCATCTCATCATGGAACCCCAACCCCGTTGTAACCCAAATCGTTACCCCACAAGTGCATTTCCCTGCATTTTTAGCACAACAGCCTACTGTCCCTTCGACATTTCCTGCGTTATTGAAAACACACCAATACCCCGCTTTGCCTCCAATACCGACGATGGCTCCATTGCCACCGGCCCCCAAAGCTGAAGATATGCAAGCAAAAATACTGCAGGAAGTTCAATCTTTGAACTCCACGATGCAAACTTTGTCCAATGATATGATTATCATGAAAAAGAAACAAGCACAACAGGAATTCCTTCCAAGAAGGTCTTACCCCCCACCAGCTCTCACCAAAGATCAAGTGGTTCAACTAGGGAAGTCTTCGGCAAGAAATGCTGCGATCGACGAAGGAACAAGCACTTCTGACACTGTGCACTGGTGCTCCACATGCAACGACCCACATGAGGAGAATACCTATATGTTGCATCAACATTATGTGCAGACACTATCGGGGAGCAACCCTAGTGGCCAAGTCAATATGATAAGGCAAGCAAATCAGAACCTGGTGGTGGACGAAGAAGAACAAATTTTAGTTCTTACTAAGGAAGGAAAAAGGCCAATGGAGGTGGATGCAGCTCAAATGGCTCCCTTGAAGGTGTATACTCACCGCCCAAAAGAGCATCAACCTATTAAGGCCCCAAACAAGGTTTCACTTCCCACGCCAACAAAAGAAAAGAACCAACAAGCCTTCGCAGCCCCACCTCAGGCCAAAACCAAAGAATAGGCTAGGTAAAAGCTTAAGTTGCCTTCATTGACTAAGCGGCAAAGAGTCGAAGCAACGAAGCAATATCGCACAAAGTACAAAGCCAAAAGGGAGCCTGAAGCGCATGCCCTCATAGGGTATAACATCATGGATGAATTAAAAAGGACCCCCGCTAAGATTAGCCTATATGACGCTTTGTAGCTGCCAGGACAAGTGGACCTATTGTAGGAGTCTTTGAAGTCCGCAAAAGTTGCGAAGTCAGCGCCGCCCGCCATAGTGCAAACCCTGTCCATGTCCATAACTAGAAAGAACAGGCCTCCATTCTACCTGTCCTTACAAATGGAAGGGCACATCGTCCACAATTGTATGATTGATTTAGGGCAGCAATGACAGTCATGCCTAAGGCGGTCTGTGAAGAAATAGGAATGGAGTACACGCGAAGCAGCCACGATGTGCTCCAACTGGATGATACTCCTGTGAAAACGGTCGGTGTAATCAAGGATATACCTATTCGACTGCACAAGGTACCCCAAATTGTGGTAATATAGGAGGTGGTAGTCGTAGATCTGGAGCCCTATTTTAGCATGTGCCTTTCAAGGGAATTCAAAACAAAGCTAGGGGGATACCTGTCCATGGATTATTCGCATTTAGAGGTCCCGTTCAAGGGAAGGAAAGTCAAAATTTACAACGAGAAAACTTTTACGTTTCTTGTGCAGAAGATGATCGAAGAAGAATGCAATGATCCCGTCCATGCGATAGCAGAAGGAGTAGAACAAGTGGACTTAGTAGAGGAATCCCTTGCACGACTAAATTATGAAGATGAATTTTCATTGGCAGATTTCAATGCCATGATAGAGAAAGAAATAGGATGTTACACCATCACAGAGCCAGAGAAACACATAAAGCCAAAAGATAAGATACCTGCCCAAGAAGAATTATGGCAATTATTCTTTGACGGAGCCCGATGCAAAAATGGATCCGAGGCAGGGATACTTCTACTATCACCGTCTGGAGAGTAGAAGGAATATTGCTACAGATTGGTTTGGAGCTGCACCAACAATGCAGTAGAGTATGAAGCCCTATGGCTAGGATTGAAGAAAGCAGGAAAGTTAGGCATAAAACATCTCAAGATTTTTGAAGATTCATAATTGGTATGCAATCAGGTCACCAACAAGTGCATCTCCAAGAAGCACTATCTTAAAGCCTACCGCAATAGAGTATGGGACTTGTTTGAACAGTTCGAATCACTTAATCTACAGTCCATCCCATGAGAGAAAAATAGGCACGTTGATGTCTTGGCCTCCATCGCGGCTAGATATTCTCCAACCGACGACATGGTGCACAAGACGAAGGTCGTAAGGATGATTTATAGGCCCTCTATGCCAAATAGGGACATGCATTGGCAAGTTTTCGACAATGATGAACATATTGTTAACTTCCTGGTCCAATAAGTAGCCACTGTCGAGGGAAGAAACCCGAAAGACGAGGAATATGAAGGACTGGTCTAGTTAAAAAATAACCATGTTCCAAGAGGATTGATCACTCTGGAGAGCCTGTTCGATCAGAATGACAGAGCAGTCTCCCATAGAATCAAAGTTGATGCTAGGCAATATCAAGATCTAGAGCTTGAATTCGAGAAGGTGATAAAAGTTGGAATAGACTGTACCACATCCGAGTTAGAAAAAATCCGATCTTTGTGCAGGAGGTATCCAGATATAGTGGCATGGTCTTACCAAGACCTAAAGGGTTATGACCAAAGACTGGTTCAACATACAATCGAGCTGCAAGAAGGGGTCAAACCTTTTAGACAGAGGCAAAGACCGGTCAACCCGAAGATCAAAGCCCTGATGAAAGCCAAACTTCTGAAAATGCTTGAAGCCAAGATCATTTATCCCATAAAACACTCTTCTTGGGTAGCGAACCTAGTTCCCGTCAGGAAGAAAAATGTGGATATTCGGTTATGTGTAGACTTTCGCAATCTAAATCAGGCTTCGCTGAAAGACCACTACCCTCTCCCGCAGATTGATCAAATCTTGCACTCAGTAGCTGGAGCCCAGCGTTTCTCCCTACTTGATGGTTTTTCAGGATATAACCGGATTTGGGTTAGAGATGAAGACCAACACAAAACGACATTTACTACTAATTGGGGGACGTTCGCTTACCAACGGATGCCATTTGGCCTTTCAAATGCAGGAGCTACTTTTCAGAGGGCTATGGACCTAGCATTTGGCGAATTGCTGAATAAGGTTATCGTCATCTATTTGGATGACATGATTGTCTTTTCGTAGAAAAGAGAGGATCATCCTTCGCACTTGCAGCAAATATTCGAAAAATGCTGAGAATTTGACATTTCAATCAATCCGAAGAAGTCCATCTTTGCAGTAAATGAAGGGAAATTACTGGGACATCTTATATCAGAGAAAGGTCTTGCAATAGACCTCGACAGGGCTGAGGCTCTCTTAAAACTCCCACTCTCGATGAATAAGAAGGGGTTGCAGTCCTTCGACCAAATAAAATTCATGAGGAAGTTTGTCCTGGACTTCGCTAAAATCATCAAGTCGATGTCCGAGTTTTTGAAAAGGATGTTGAGTTCATCTGGACTGACAACAGAAGAGCGACATTTGAAGAAATCAAGGCCCGAATCACTTAGGCACCCGTTCTGACTAACCCTGACTATAGTAAGGATTTCATCCTGTATGCTGTAGGGTAACCTGAGAGTTACGCCATAGTCTTGACACAAAAGGGAGATGGCAAAGAGCGCCCTATTGCATTTTTAAGTCAAGTGATACACCCCCACGAGGAGAAATACAACTTCATAGAACGACTAGTGCACGCCGTCATGAAATCCCTAAGAAAATTCAAACATTTTGTCTCCCAAATTCAGGTTACAGTGTTTGTTATCCACCCAGACATGCGAAACTTCATTATCCAAGGAGATTTGGGCAGCAAAAGGGCTGGTTGGGTCAACAAAATATAGGAATTTGATATTGAAATCCGACCCACAAAGTTGGTTCGCGGTCGTGCGTTGTGCCAAGAGCTTGTGAAGAGTGTAGCGGCCGAAGTAACAGCCTGCCAATGGGATGATTTGATAGCAGGAGAAAGCTTCGCAAACCGAGAAATGGATGAAAGAGACTGGGTCAGTGAAATAGTTGAATATTTCAACACTGGGAGGTGTCCTTCACATTTGAATGCTTCGTAGTGAAGACACTTCAAGCTGCAGACCCTTCGCTATGTTTTACGCCCCGAAGGCCTGTTCTACCAAAACATTGATGGTGTCCTTCTAAGATGTATAAGGGAGGACGATAAGAAAAGGGTCCTTGGTGAATTCCACTCAGGGTTATCAAGAGGCCACTTTGCAGGGAGAACAACTGCTTTAAAAATAATCAGGGCGGGCTACTACTGGCCCACACTCTTCGTCGATGCCTTTGTTGTTTGCCAAAAATGCGAACAATGTCAAAAGTTTGTTGGGCGAAGCAAAAATGCTCCCATGATACAAGTGGAAGCACCATTTCAATAGTGGGGATTGGACTTCGTGGGGGTCATCTCTTTGAACTCTTCCACAGGGCATAAATTCATCTTGACCGCAACTGATTATTTCACCAGATGGGCTGAAGCAGTGCCCACAAAGCATGCTGATCAAGAAGCGATGATTACTTTCCTAGAAAGCTTGATCACCCTGTTCGGCACCCCCGAAGCAATAGTCATGGATAACGGTCCTGGGTTCACAGGCGCCAAAATTAATGAGTTCACTTGCAAATATGGGATATACCGCAAGGTCACCTCCAACTACTATCCCCAGGGTAATGGATTAGCAGAATCGACAAATAAGACCCTGTTGAGGTTGCTGAGAAAGCTCATAGACAAGAAAAAAAGGACTTGGCGCCTTCTCTTAGACCAAGCCTTGTGGGCTGATCGAATATCTATCAAGAAGTCGATCAAAACCTCACCGTATGCTTTGGTGTATGGTAAAGAGGCTGTCCTACCAGCCCATATAGAAATTCCTGCATTGAAGATGTTAAATGATGAAGCAAAATCTGGTCCTATGGAAGTTAGGCTAGCCCAATTATTGCAATTAGAGGAATACCGAGATAAGGCATATCAGAACTTCGTAAAGCATGCCCAGATCACCCGAAACTGGTTCAAGAAGGAGTCCTCCGTTCGAACATTTAAAGTGGGAGACTTGGTCTGGAAATGGGATTCATGGAAGGCTAAGCCAGGTAATCATGATAAACTGGATGTGTTTTGGGAAGGGTCGTTCGAGATTGCCAAAGTAAATTCAGCTAACTCCTTTATCCTTAAGGACGCGACTGGTCAGACTCTGCCAATTCCCATAAACAGTCTTCACTTGAAGACCTTCTATCATTAAAAGTTTTCTTGAAAATTTTCACCCTTGTATATATTGTTGTTTATACTTGTACGAACTTTGTTTTAAGAGTCTCTAGAATTAAGCATGTAGTTAGATATAGATTGTATTTTCATGCCATTGTAACAATGAAGTTTTGCCTCGTGACTAAGGTTTGGCTTTGCCAAATCAAAAGTAAAATCTCCTTCGAAATTTTTTCGCGTGAAGTAGCCAATGTAGGTCGGTTCACTGCGAAGCACTTTCAAATCAAGATGTGAAAAATGCACGAAGAAGGCTAGAGTACAATGTGTCATCGACAACAAGGGATGGCTCATAGCGCCCAGATCCTAAGGGAGAAAGCAGATGCAACCTGCTTCGCTTGGCTGTTGGCTTCGCTAAAGAGGCAAAAGAAATACTTCTTCGAAGTATAAAGGCATGGAAAATGCTTCGCAAAAGGAAGTTGAGTGAAGCAACTTCAAAAAGAAAATTTTGTGAACCACTTCTTTGAGACAAAGGAACGCGCTTCGCTCCTAAGGTATCCTAAGCCCCACTTCAAGGCTAATCTTGCGCGAAGCGCCCAATAAGACAACAATGCAGCTTAGATCCCATGAGAAGGCAGCTTCGGGTCCGAAACATAGAAGACCAAGGGAAGTTTGAGGTTTGTCGCAAAGTACTTTACGCCAAAATCAACTTTGCCAAGCCGTAGAGCACAAAACGAGAAGCATTTAAAACGTGCCTCGAGGCATGTGCCAATGACAATCTAGGAAAGCATCCAGGACATGCGGGTTTAATACAAAGGTTGCGGAGCGCATCCCAAGAGAATGTCGTTATGATTAAAAGTTGTGCCCAGGTACGAGGTGACAAAAAATTAGATTTTTGAAGCCGGGCTAGGTCCTCGAAGTACATCGACCCACCTGCACCCCCGTCACAAAGCCAATGAAAAAGCAAAGCAATCTCTTCTGCCTGATTTTTGAATTTAATTTTGGCAGTTGCCATTAATTATGGTGGCTATAACCTTCGGCTATAAATCTTGAGCTTCACCAGTGAATAAACTGTTTATTTGCTGTTGAGCAAGACTATAAGAAACTTGGCAAAAACTCTACGATATTCCCATTTTTTGCATTAAAATTCTGCTCCTTGAGAACAAAATGGGGAAGAAGAATTCTAAAATAAAAAAGGAAAGATCCTGAGGTAGCGACTCCAAAAAAGGCAAAAAGGGGCAAGGAAGAAAAGAAGCATAGGCCCAAGAAAGTTGATTTAAACCTGTGCCCTGAGAAGCAGCCCATGGAAGAGGGGGAGGAGTCAGAAGATGAGCAACTGGCAGAAGCACCCATTGATGGGTGGGAGAGGATAAAAGACACAAAACTTTCAAAGAGCATCACGGAGCTACGATACACTATCGACTACATGAGAAGTCGATTGTTTGTGGAAAATAAGAGTGTTGTGTATTATTCACAAATATACTGGTATCTGACTCCGCCGACTCATCACTGTCCTAAGTTGATATGCGCTATCGCCCAAAACTACCAGCCATCCACCAGACAGGTTCTGGACGCTGCGGGTAATAAGTTATTTTTAATTTTCAAGAAGGATGTGCAAGCAGCGTTCACTCCCATGCAGGGGCCACCGAAAGGCTATTCTATTCGCAATGTCATTTTAAGCGAACAGATGGAGAAATTCAACACTTCCAGCCACATGGTAAAATTCATAAGTGAAAATATTAGGGATAGGCTCCCTTTGGGTAAGCTCCCACAGATGCCTCGCTGATTAAAGGATTTTAAGAGCACTGATATTTTTTCCATCATTGCATGGGTCGCGGGCCTGTCCACAGATGCTGATGTGTATCCTTGGAAAGTGTCACTGGCCGAATGTATTTCGCGAGGGGAGTTTTATGCCCTAGATCCGTCCAGGCCAAACACGAACCCGATTTTCTTTGATTGGGCATAATGGGTGGCCCAAACTCTGCATACGCGGCTAGCTAGTATGAAGAATGCTGCAACTGGCCAATATTTTGGGCCTTGCTCTTTTTTGGTTTGGATCTTTTTCCATCATACCCACAGGCATTTTCCTCATATTGCCATTACCCCAAGCGGCAAGGATGGAGCCCCATTGTCGGTATATCAGTGGACTCCCCTCCTAGTGAGGACAGGGTCATATTATGCGTTTAACCCATAATTTTTAGGACCGACTCTTCAGTTATTGCAGGGTTCTTGCCCTCGAGTGCCTGTGGACCTCAGAGACAAAGTGGTTAATGACTAGAAGGGAGATGTTTTTCAGTTGACCGAGGGCCTTGTCATCCACCTGTTTGGATTCATGGGGAAACCCTTCCTGCTATCGGTTCACCCTTCCGAGTACCAGTTCACTTTGGAGGTCGCTCATCAGAGTGACGCAACAAATGTCATCTACGGCCATGGCCAAAAGTGGGCTCCGACTTGCGATTTCCCTTTCAAAATGGGAGTCGTAGAAGTCTTCGCCCTAAAACATGTATATTTGGAGAATAAACTTGCTGACTTCGATTTGCTACAGCTTTCGCAGCGGTGGTGCTATGACCCCTTGGGGGTAATGAGGGACCATCTGAGATTCAAAAGTTTTCATGTTTTCCCTCGATCGGAGATAGTAGAACAGAGGAATAATCCCACTGACAAAGATTTAGAGTGGCACTTAGAAAGGATGAAGACGTTGCCCCCGTGGCATGAATTTTACACTATGGAAGTTGAGTATGATCCCATTAAGCACACCTTCCCAAGCACAGACTTTGCATTCTGGAGAAAAATGAAAGACGATTTGAAGGGAGAGATAAGGAATTGGCGCGAACCACAATTGAAAGAATGGTGGGTTATGAGAGTTCATCGTCGAAAGCAGAAATCATACGGACTCTTGGAGACAGATAAGGACTTCGCTATCTACTATGAAGCGTATGCCGGATCTTGGCAACCCCTCTCCTTTGGCGATTTCACTCCTCCTAGTCCCCCAAGTTCGGGTGATAGCCCCAGAAGAATTGTTGATGATTCTGAATAGGAAGAAGAAGACAAAGTTGTAGTGACACATCAGGAGTCGCTTAAGGAGAATGTTGAAGGTTCCAAAGTTGATGTCGTGAGGCCATCACAGCAGCAAGAAAAGGAGGATATGAGGAAAAGAAAAAGACCCGAATAGGTCCAACTGCCCCCTCCTCATCTAAATCGGCCTCGCACCAGACCCTCTGGTGCTTCTAATGAACAGTCTATAGTAGGCTCAATGGAGATTGATGTTGAGAAAATAGTGTCTCAAAAGACGGAGGAAAGTGTTGAGGTAAACGTCGTTAATGTGGAGGAATTCCTCCAAGATGAAAACATTGGTGAAAATATTGAAAATGTTGAGGATGTAGAAGCTGGGAGAAGTAGCGAACCCAACACGCAGGAATTTGCCGCTTCTGCTCTGCCAGTAGGGCATGCAAGTACGCATTCCTCTTCTTCAACTCTGGTTTCCCAAGTTGTGTCTATGGTGGTCTCGACTGAAGGTCTCCTGAAGCCTTCTCAAAAAATTACTTGTTCAGTCGTACAGTCACCCCAGCGTGTAGTTTCTTTTGTTGTCACAGATGTGTCCCATGATTCTACAAATCCCATAGGTGTTTTCGCCCCGTTTGAGTCATTAGGTCGGGACGTGTCTGCAATCGCCACTTCACTCACCCATGCCACCATTCCGTTGGTACTTGGTCAGACCGAAGGTGATACCTCATCTCCAAACCCCGACTCCCGCCCCGCACCCACACATACCATCACTTCCCTATCCAAACCCCTACCACACCCGCTATCGAGTCCATCGACGAAACATCACCAATACAGTCCTTATACTTGTTTACCTCTTTGGTTTTTAACCTAGCCTCATTAGAAAATGAATTAGCTATGATCAAGGAGAGCCCTCTAGCAGAGAAATTGATCCGAGCCCGTAAAAACACCGAAAAAGTACTCAAGGAGGCGAGGAGGGGGAGAGGGCGTTCCCTGGCAAAAAAGGAAAAGTGCGCAGTGATTGATTTGAAAAATGGAAAATTGCATAAGGTCAAGAAGATTCCCAAGGTCCATAAACCCTTGGATGAAATGACCTCTGCAGATTATGAGTATCAGAAGAAGGTCAAGGACCTGGAACACATGGACATTGACAATGAATCAAAATCCATGCATGTAAGAATAGAGACTTTTCGTGCACACGCCAGGATTGCCAACCAGCGTCGCTGTGAGGCAAAAAATGCCAATGTCAAGTTAGAGGAAGATTTGGCTAGAATCTGCTCTCAGTTGGAGGATGCTCTGAAGCAATGCGAGCAGATGAAGGAGGAGAGGGATGCCTTGAAACAACAGATTGAACAACTGTAGAATGAAGCAGAAGATCATAACAAGACCCAGGCTGAAGCTAAAGTAAAGGCCAAGGAGTTTGAAGATAGGATCTTGCAGATGCAACAACAGTTGTATGAAAAGGAGAGTTTAGAGTTGTTCGACGGGAATAGAATCAAGGACATTTGCTCGCATTTGCTTAGGAATTTTAGATCTCGGGCCTCCAGTGCCTTTTCAATATTTTTATACATTATCGAAGCCCAAAACACTGCTACCCAGGAAGGACCGATAGTGGATGAAATCATCCAGGAGATAAGAAGTCGGCTTGACTTAGCTTTTGAAGTGCAAAGCATTAAGCACCAAGACTTGCAAGTTACAGCTATGAGTCGGACGACCCAAGATTGGTCCATCACCCAGACCACAGTTCGCGCCTTCTTCTCCAAAGTGAGGAAAGCAAAGAAGGTGAAGCAACTTTTGGATGTATTTGAACAAGAGCAGCGTACCTCTCTGGGATATTTCCAAAACCTTTTAGAATTGGGTTTCCCGAGTTTCATCGACGATGACGAGAACCTTTTGAAAAAATAAGAATTAAAACCAACCTGGCTTAGCTTTGAGAGTGATGTTTCTGAGATTGATCAATGGAAGGAGCCAGTTACGGAGGTCCAAGTCACGGATTTTATTTTAAGATATTGTAGGATAGCGGCGTGTTTGAATGACTTGAGTGCAAGGGCCAAATATGTTGATATCGGGCAGATCGACGGGTTCCATGTCCTGATTAAGGCACTGCAAGATCGGGAACCTTTTCAGAATGGAGCATGGGCCCATATTTGCCGAACAATGGGGAGAATCCGTGACCGCCTTCCACCGCCGCCATTGGAACAAGCACCTGATGAAGAAAGAGGAAAAAAGATAACTAATGAGGCACCCTTAGATCAAGAAGAGCAGAAAGGAGAAGGGTCTGGAGGTAACTCTGGCCCAACGGATGAAGGCTAAAGGGTCCTCACATCGAGGAGAGCTCGTTGTCCCGTCATCCGCCAGGAATGTTGACGATTTTGTCACATTGTTGGGACGGGTAGTAAAATCCAAAATTTTGTGATGATTTCTTGGTTTGTTTTCTTTTTTTGTTGTTGTAAACAACACTCTAGCAATTTTGGCTATCATTTTTGCCCCCTTTTTGTAAATAAACTATATGTATAGAATCTTCGCCCATAGCTTCGCAAGGAGAAAACAAGAAAATGAAATACATGCCCAAAATTTTCTAAGGCATGAAAAGAGCTTCGCAAGCGAAGCTTCTAGGAGACTAGCTTCGAGCCCCGTTTCTGCGAAGCAGTAGAGCAACTAAGGAAAAAATTACAAAGTATGAAAACTGCTTTGCCGAAATCTCAACGAAGCACCCGCTTCGGCCCCTTTCCTTGGTGAACTGTTTTTCCAGCAAGATCTTGCTTCGCCTGGAAATGCTGCAAAGCACCCGCTTCGGCCAATTGTCGTGCGAAGCCCCCTCACTAGGATCCTAGTTGCCTTGGAGAAGTCAAAAAAATATTCTAAGGCAAAATTCTACTTCGGTTGAAAAACCCCCGAACGACCATTTTGAAAAAGCTTTGTAGCGAAGCATTATTTTAGTCCATCAGCGAACATCCATTTGCAAAGCAATTTTCCCAATGAAGCGATGAGAGATTGGGAGCCATGTTTTGAAGAGGTAGATCTGCTTCGACACTAAGTCTTTGCAAAGCTATTTTTGAAGGTCCCTTCGCGCAAAGCACCCATGCAGAGAGGCCAGTATCGCTTCGGCTCACATCCGTCGCAAATTAGGTCCTCAAACTGGAATTTGGCGAAGCTCTCCAGGGCACACACACCAAGGTTGAGTATCTTTTCGAGGCAATCGAGTGTTTCATAAATGCATTTTTACTTACCCAAAAGACCTAGGACTCATTTTTGGCAATGGAAAAGGAAATATCAGTCGCAGGAGGAGAACCTGATGGACCTAGCACCCACTCGAGCACCACACCCAAAGATTTAGAACGAGTTAGGCGGCCCATTAATGCAGATTTCCTCTGCTAATGCGGTTGTAACTGCTAAATATAGAAACAAAAGTGAGAGCTCAGTCACGAGAGGAGCAAAGGCAGATTTCTCAGGTTTTTGAGGGCGTACTTCTGGATTTTGTGCATTGATGGCTCAGAGGGTCGAGTCCTCTATAAAAAACCATGAATTGTAATGGAAAAATGGGGGGAATTTTTGCTAGAGAATTGTTGTATCTTGATTTCTGCAATAGATATTGAAGACTTTGAGCTCCATTTCTCTCATGAATGCTACCTTCTGTGTTGATTTCTGTTATTCTTTTTCTTCATTTGCATACTGTAATTCTGCGTTCTGGATTTAGGTGTGTAATGAGGGATTGAACCTTGGAATCATTCAGAGGGTTACGTAAGAGATTTAATATTGCGTTGGATTCTTTTTATGTTGCCTGTGGATAGTGGTTTCTGTCAAGTTCTTGTGTTTCCTAATTGCTGTAATTTTGAATTTTGGATTTAGGCACAGGAAGATACTTGAACCCTGGAACTCTTTCAGAGGATACAAAGTTCTTAGTCTGAAAGTATTTTCCCCTAGGATTTCAAAAATTTGATAAGGACCTAACCAAAGACAATCAAACTTTTTGTGATCCCCTTTCTCCTCATGTTTTTTATCCCACAATAAAACCAAGTCAGAAATCCTAAAAGACTTAATTTTGGCTCTTTTATCAAACCATATTTTAACCACATCTTGATGTTTGCTCATGTGGAGCATAGCTTCTTCTCTTTTTTCATCAAGGTGCATTAGATGACTTAATCTAGCCTCAATGTGATTATCAGTTCCAAGGTATTCTTGTGTGAAACGAAGGGTTTGAAGCTTCAAATTTGTAGGAAAAATTGGATCTTGCCCATAAACTAGATGATAAGGTGTATTCCCTATTGATTCTTTTTCTCTAGTCCTATCTGCCCAAAGAGCAAATTTTAATTGGTTGTGCCAATCCCGAGAATTCTTTTCCAATAACTTCTTAATGATGGTTAACAAATTTTTATTTGAAGATTCTGCCAAACCATTGCCTTGAGGGTAATAGTTAGATGAAAACTTTAAGCTCACCTTGTTATCATATGCCCAATTTGCAAATTGAGTGGAAACAAAAGCCTTACCATTATCACTTACAATGGAATTGGGCATTCCAAACCTTGTTACGATGTGATCTTCGAGGAACTTTATTACCACATCCATAGTGGAATGCTTCGTAGGAATTGCTTTTGCCCACCTAGTGCAATAATCTATAGCTGTGAGTATGAATTTATGGGAATCTGAATAATTTGGGTTAATAACCCCAATGAAGTCTAATCCCCATTGTGCAAATGGTCTCATCTCAACTACAGGTTGCAATGGCATAGCTGCATTCCTTTCTCTATTGGCAGCCACTTGAAAAATATGGCAAGATCGCACGTGTGCATGTGCATCTTTAAAAATGTGGGGCCAATAATATCTCACTCTTAAGATTTGATGTGCTGTTGAATTTGCCAAACCATGGCCAGTTTCGTATTTACCATGAAACTCTTGCAAAACATTGGTAGCTTCTTCTTGACTTAAGCATCGTAGGTAAATTCCCTCATGATTTTTCCTGTAAAGAGCACCAGACCTAATAAGATAATTGGCAGATTTAAGTCTCAAGGCTCTTCTTTGAGTAGAATTAAGATGTGATGGACACTTACCATTTAGCAGAAAATACACAATATCAACATACCAATCATCTTTGGAAATGTGCTCTACATTTGAATATTGGCACGTGATTTGGGGATTGTTCTCAGCAATTGTTTTCACAAGTCCTTGTCCACGAACTAGTTTCATGGGTTGAATTTCAAGATCAAATTCTTGAATGGTAGAAATCCATTTACCTCTTCTCTCACCTAGCTCGTTTTGCATAAACATGGTTTTGACAGCAGGGTCAGGCACAATGGCAAAGACCCTACTATGCATAATGTAATGTCTGAATTTTTTTACTGTTTTGAAAAGTGCATACATTTGCTTATCGAGAATGGAATACCTCAATTGAGCATCCTTCAAAGGAGCACTTAGAAAAGCTATGGGATTTTTTGTGTTATCTTCACCTTTCTGGGTCAAGACACTCGCAAAAGAGTGTTCAGATGCAAAAGCATAAATAAAGAAAGGCTTAGAATAATCTGGACTTATAAGGACAAGGGCTCTAGAAATAGCATCCTTGATGCTTTGAAAGGCAACCCTAATTTCTTCATTCCATATGACATTCACATCCTTTTTAAGCATCTCATTCAGTGGTTTAGCTATCTCAACGAAGCCAGAAATAAACTTCCTCACAAAATTGATTTTCCCAAAGAAAGATCTCAATTCCTTTTTGCTACCTGGGAGAGGCAGGTTTTGGATAGCTTCTATCCTTTCCGGATCAATGGAGATACCTTCTTTTGAAATGATATGGCCAAGAAATCTTCCTTTTGTCACTCCAAAGATGCATTTTTTAGGATTTAAAGAAATTTCGTGTTCTCTACACCTTTGGAGAACTTTCCTCAAATCTTTCACATGGTCTTCTCTTTCCTTTGAAAACATAGGAATGTCATCCACATACACAATGATACATTTACCTATGAGCCCTTTGAATGCATAATCCATGGCACGTTGAAATGTTGCGCCTGCATTTAATAATCCGAAAGGCATTCTTCTATAGGCAAATGTTCCCCATTTGGTTGTGAAGGTCATCTTCATCCTATCATTGGGATGAATAAGAATTTGATTGTATCCAGAATACCCATCGAGAAAAGACATCATTTCAGACCCATTCACCATTTGCAAGATTTCATCAATTGATGGCAGTGGGTAATTATCCTTTTGTGAGGCTTTGTTGAGATTTCTAAAATCTATGCATAGCCTTATCTCTCCATTCTTCTTTCTCATCGAAACAAGATTAGCGACCCAAGTTGAGTGCCTAATGGGAAATATTATCTTTGCGTCCAACAATCGCTTGACCTCTTTCTCTATCAAGGGCTCAAGTAATGGGTTAACAGGTCGTTGTCTTTGTCTGAAGGGTTTGGAATCCGGTTTTAGAGGGATGGTGTGCATAATAACATTTTGATCATACGTTTTCAACTCATTGTAATTCCAAGCAATGCAATCCATGTAATACTTTAGTGCACGTATTATATTTTCCCTCTCATCAGCTGTACATGCCTTTGCAATGTACACTTCACGCGGATTATCCACACTCCCTATATTGATCAGGTCACAAGCATCTTTAGGAAGTGGAACCCTTTTTCCTTTTCTAGCTTTATATCCCATATCAAACATCTTCTCCAACGAAACAATGTTCTTAGGTATCTTGTTGGATTGAAATGTAGCTTCGCTTTCTCCTTTTGTTTCTTCTTGCCACCTTTGATCTTCATCAATCACTTGGTCCTCAAAAATACCCGAATTGGTGACAAATTTGAAAATGTGTCTATCATTCTCAAAAACTTGCAAGTTTCTGACGTTATCAAGTATCGATGGGCAAGGGACTAACTCAATGGAAAACTTCTTGCATTTTTTTATGTCAACCGGATTTAGCATGCCTGCAATGATCGCAAGAGAATCAGCTATACAATTTCCTTTCCTAGAAATAAGGGATATATTAAAAGCGTCAAATTCCTCAATGAGGTCCCTCACCCTAGTTCTATAAAGGTTCAATCTCTTGTCGCGGTAGGTATATTGTCCTTTAACTTGTTTGACCACCAACTCTGAATCTCCCAATACTTTCAAACACTTAACCTTCTTGCTCAGAGCCAATTGTAATCCAAAGATAAGAGCTTCATATTCTGCCACGTTGTTAGTGCAAGGAAATTGCAATCTATAGGCGACAAACAATGGTTTACTTCCTGGACAAGTGAGTTCGACTCCAGCTTCTGCCCCTTGTTTTGACTTAGATCCATCAAACTTGAGTAACCACACGGGATTATCTTCTTCAAAAGAGCTACAAGAAAATGTTTCTTTTTGAGGTTCTTCGGTAGCTCTTTCAACATCAAAAGCATAGACTCCTAACTCCGGTTCAAAAAATTGAACTTCATTTGGCTTGTTGAATTCTGTGATGATTTCCTTAAGCCTTGGCTCATTTTCCACTCTAATTTGATTAGCAATTCCCTTCCAGGGTAGCCACATGTGTGAGCAATCAGTGGAGAAATAACCATTCAAAATTTTCATCCAATCCCTAGCAAGTAGCATTCCATATCGACTTGGGATATTGACAACCAAAATATCAACCACCTGTTGGACCCTAGGTTCAAAATTGAGTTGGATCTTAACATCGTAGAGGGTCCCTACCACATTTACCTCAGACCGATCCAATTGCAAAACCTTGCATTTAGAAGAAACAGGCTCTAGGCCTAACATTTGGCAAATTTTTGAAGGCATGAGGTTACTTGTGGCACCTGTGTCCACCAAAAAATTGTGCAAATTTTTGCCAACAATCCTCACAGTCAATAAAAAATGAGGGACATCTCATCTTTCCTTTCGTAAAACCATGTGAGATTCAACTTCCTTTCCTTCTTGTATTTGACTAGGTGAGTCCAAAGCCTTTATCAATGCTTCCTTTTGGCCAGGCAACCTAGCCGCCTCTAAAAATGAAAGGCTAGACTTGGACTTCCTTAAATCCTCCACTATGTCATAAGTTGACTTCTCAAGCTTCAACGTTTTTGCATGGCCTTAGATGTTTCACTTCCAGATGGAGGAGGGGGATTATTATCAGCCTTAGTATCAGGAGGAAGGATAGAGTTGTTTGGTGGAGTTGAGGATGTTTTAGGGGTTTTGAACTTACTCCTCAAATGGTATCCATGGTTCCCCTTTCTAAATTCTCTAAAAGCTTGCACTTCCTGTTCCAATATTTCATCCTCTTCTTCCTCATTCTCACTTTCTTGACGATATAGAGTTTCCACCACAAAAATGTTGTCATCTCCTTGTTGATGTTGGGGTGGACCCTCATTTGGCACAAGTTCCAAATCATCCACTTGAGCTTGGAGACAATGGGTATACCTAGCGATTTCGGGACAATTCCTTTCATTATGCTCCTTTGTATTATGCAATCTACACCCCTTTTCCCATGCAAAATCAGAAAGATTAAGAATGGAACTAGAGTGACTTGGTCCTACAGAAGTATCTATCTGATTAGCAATAGGGGAAGGCACACCCCCATTGTTTGGCTTTGTATTCCACTATCTCCCTCTATTGTTGAAATTTTTATTTGGGTGAGGGGCATGGGATTCATACTTCTATTTTTGAACCAAATCATTACTCAATTTGTGAACCATCTTTTTGAGCTCTTCAACCTCTGAATAAATCTCTTTTGGTTGAGCTATGTTATTGCTAGTTCCAGTAGGGTTTGCATAATTGGTGAGATCTTGACTTAACATTTGAGTTGGATTTTGAGCAACTTGATTTGCGTAGGGATTCACACTTTGAATTGGAATTGGATTGGGGAAAGGAACTATAGCCTGAGAATTAATCGGACTAGTTCCTTGCATAGTCTATTGACTATTTTGCAAAAATGAAGGAATGGGGGGAATGGATGTGATTGGTTGAATTGGAATGGGTGTGTAAGCGGGTGTTGATGAATATGGTTGTTGATAAGGCAAAGCATTCATGCCTGGCATTTGTGGTGCCATGATCTGATTCATCATAGGAGCTTGACCATATGGACCATATTGTCCTACCATAGGCATCTGGGGAAACCCATAACCTTGTGGTGTCATTTGTTGTTCAATGGTCATAGCTTCATTGTAGGCTAGAGCAAGCGTGGTAACTTGAGGATTTCGCCTTGCAAACATTGTCGTCATAGGATCCAATGCCCCAAAATATATTTGCAAAGCTACTATGGGATCAATGGCAAAATGTCAAATTGCTCTATTATAGCACTTCTGAAATCTTTGATTAAAAGTTCGAATTGGCTCACCCTGGCCTCTTTTGCATGTAATGAACTGATTATAGATGATTGTGGGATCTAATGGTGACCTGAATTGGTTGACAAAAGCATTCTCCATTTGCGTCCATGACGTAATGGAACCAGTAGGTAAGCAAATATACCATTCGTAGGCCACTTGGTCTAGGCTCATGGGGAAGAGTCTACAAGCCACATCTTCATGTTGAACTTGCAATCTTATCAAAACATCCCTATAGGCCTGAATATGTTCTTCTGCGGTCCTTGGGCCATCCGGTTTGTATTTGGGCAAAAATCTCTCTATATTCTTAGGGATCTCATGAATATCCCCTGCAATATTCAAAGGAATGTTATGGGCTCCGTACCAAGGAGCTGGTGGAGGTTGGGCCATTTGATTCAAAATCGATGATGATAACCCTACAAGAACCATGGAAATGGTACTGATAATTGGTACACTAGTGGAAATTGACACCACCGGTGCAAGTCCGCTAGATGCACCTGAAATAGAAGGATATTTTGTAACAAGGGTATCCGGTGGGATCACTATTTGTTGGGTTTTATTCCTTGGATTCCTATGAGTGGGTGGGAGGCTTTGGAATATGGTTTCCTCGATTTTTTTGGACCTAGTTGCGAAGCGATGCGGTGGGTCCAGCTTGTAAATGAAACTACCCTACCAAACTTGACAAAACTCTCAACACCTCAAAGAAAACCTATGACACAAAGAAAATCCTGCAGCTGTAGCCATTAATGAAACTCAAAGAATAACTTCAAAACCAATTTGTTAGTCATGAATAAAAGAAGGAACCATGACAAAGCAATATTCTAAAAATGTAAATTAGTTTATGATTCACCAGATCGCATATGCGCAAGTGAAGAGCATACTCCTAGTGTTGTAGGCTTTCTGATTCACAAGATCGCATTACACGCAAGTGAAGAGCATAATACCGACAACAAATACATTTTAGACAAAATAATTCCTTACAAAGTATGAAATGACTAGCAAATATCAAACATGTAACGTATGAATAATCATGTTAGCATCAACCAAGAGATGTATCCATTAAAATCAAATGAAAGTAATTGCATGGAGACAACCTCGTTAGTCAAGACCAAAATTTTTCAAAATCAAATCAAAACACATTATTCCTATATGAACAATCAAAAGCGTTAGAACAATGCATAGCGATTCATGTCCTCCTTTTAACACTACAAGGTTGTATTGTTAAAAGAGGGCTAAAGATAATAATCAATAGGGCATGAAATATTCAAAATTTAAATCTCTATAGCATTTAAATCAAACTAAAATAAACCCATTCAAGGCCCTCCTTCTAGCGCCAAATATGTTGAGTGGTATTTTCACCCAATTGTGAAAGTACACTCTCCCTTAGGATTTGGGTTCCAAATCCCCTCTTGCAAAGAAGTTAAACAAACAACTTCTCCAAGGTCTCCGCTATATTAGCATTTGCATATGTGTATTAGTAATCTCAAATAAAGATATTCAATTTAAATGCTTGGAACACCTTAGTGATTGCAAGTAACTGTAAACAAGGGGCAATGTTGGTTTATTTTACCATGAAACTTTAATGATTGTTCATTGAACTGAAATAAAGCAAATGTGAATTGGCCCTCATATGACCACGATGTAGTGCCTTAATTCCTTTTATCTTGAGGGTTTTAAAATAGGTTTTATCTTGTTTATTAAGTCCAAATATGGCTTCTTATCATGAAGATGAAGATAGCTTTCAATGTAATCGATAAACTATCCCTCTTTGGTGAAATTGGTTTTCACAAAGAAGCAATAATTTATGGCCTTAAAGTAAGGGCTTTAAATGTCACCTCAACTTATCCCTCTTAAATGAAATCAAATTTTCATAAAGATGAACAATTAAGTTCTTTGAATCAATGACCTTCAATGTGATGCTCAAATTACCCCTCTTTCGTAAAATCAGAATTTTTTATGAAGAGAGGGCAATTTTGGGCTCCAAAAATGGAAATTTGTAAAATGCCATAAAACATAAAACCTTCAATGAAATTGGAATTTTCATGAAGGGAATGTCATCATAGGCTCATGAGCGTAACACAAAACTGAAAAAATGAAAATTGACCTTAAAATGGAAATTTTCTATTTTCGGATTTTTAAAATCTGTAATAAAACAACAACTTCGATGAATTTTTAAAAATACTAAACAACTCCAAAAATGAAATTTCAAAGTGCGTATTGGAATTCTGAAGTATAACCTACGCAATGGTGAAATTATTTTTGGATTTTGAAAATTTTTAAATGTTTATTTTAATGCCTGAAAATTAAAAAAAAAATTAAAATTTCTGGAAAAATAAAATGCAGAAAAATGAAAATTGAAGTGCAGAAAATGAAACACATGATACATTCAGTTTGATGCTATCCTATTCCGAAAAAACCGAAGATGTGAGGTTTTCATGCATGCAACCTAACCTATTGGACTTGCAAAACAAGCACAATCCGGATAAGCTAAGTGTTGGCTTCTAGGGTTTTAAATGAATTTTTCAGATTTAAACATTAGCATGAAGCAACCAAGAAACTTGCATAAACTCCATTTACAAGCCTAAAATCTGAAAAGGGAAAAAAATAAACATTTAATCATGCATGCAAAAAATGACTCCTCCTTTCTTGCCCATAAAATGCAACTTTCTGAAATTTTCTGTATTAAAAATTTGTCATTTTACAATAACAAAATTTCTGGTTTTCCCAAACCAGTCCATTGAAGAAAAACAGCCCAAACAAGCCCAGAATAGCCCTCTTGCCTTCAAATCTGCAACTTTGCTTGCAGCAGTTTCCAACCTCTGTACAAGCCTTCATTTGGGTTTTTAAAATTTTTCAACAACCTTTCCTCTTTGCCTTTTCGTTTCATTTCCAAAGCTTTTCGTCTTCCCTCGGATGGCTTCAAAATGACTTCTTTTGCAAGAGCCATGCATTACTTTCAGTAACGCTTCTCCAATATCAAACGCCTCCAAATATCCTTCATCCCACGAAAAGCTACATGTGGTTTTGAAATATGGTTAAGACCCGCATACGACATATCATTGGCTTAGGGCATTTACTTTATTTAAAATTTGGCCTTACTTTGTACCCACTCTCTTTTGGCCATATGTGAATGAGAAACAATACGTCAATCACTAATAGGCTTATTCATGCCACGCGTATGCAAACTCCATACCCCACAAGACGTCGAATCAGGCTCGATGAGACAATACATTTCTTGTTGACTCTTTGGTAAAACGAGCAACACGAAATGAATTAGTCTGTGGCTCATATCCTTAAATCTATTCTCTTTGAAAGCACTATTTTTGTTGTTCTTCGATCAACGTGATCGTCGGCCCGCATCGTCTCCATGCAGCGTTCAACCATCCATCTACACAACTATGAGCTCATAGTCTACGTTAGTCACCTAGCCAACATTCAAACCCCGGTGGCTACACTACGCAAAAGATCCAACAAATGAAGATTTTATGGCCACACATCTGTTACGACTATGATGAATGAACTCCACATTCACCCCATCGAAGTGCTTATTGGACCCATGATTCAAATGATTTGGCTATCTGACTGTACTATCGGTCCAGTGCGACTATTATCACCACTTTTAAGAAATTTTAGTATCTCCTCACTGTCGACTGTGTATCCCCATTCGACCCGTCAATGGATAGCCATCCTCGTCCTTATTTCATTCACGAAGGATTAAATGACATCCATGCCTATGGCTTGAAACTTGACGTCCACGCATTGTTCGATGTTGAATCGCAGTGAAATCCCTACTCCAGGTGACCAATGCCCATGTTGAATTTCTCTGACATCTACACCAATTGTTATACATATGTTTGCCTTCTCGAGTGTGAAATTTTATCATCATGGATGCTGTGGAAACCGCTTCTCTGACTGCCTTACTACCGCTCTACGAAAATCTTTTTTTTGACCCTGACAGCTGCCATGCTCAAGTGCACCTTTCTGACATATTATCCGTTACCGTCGTGAAAGCCCTAAACTTGCGTAGCTCATTAATTAGTTTTCATCTGCATTCTATATTTTCTTATTTTGTTATGGCTCGTGGTAATAATGGCGAAGGCTTCTACTTCCATAATTCCTCCCCTTTGCGTGCGTATAGACCTACGCATCCATTTTATAAGCAGATAAAACTATTGTCTTATCTATTCCTCTTGCCACATCGCCCTTCTGTCCAACGTGGTATGTACTATGAACAAACTGCCACGGTGAATTCCTTGGTATCACCTCATCGAATCCATCGTTGCACTCGACGACCTCCTCTTCATCCCAGTGCTTTCTTTCTGCTTGCCATGGGTTTTCATCTGCTCGCCTTCCATAATTGTGTCATATACGAAGGCTCCCACGTGGTCATCGTCTAATTGCCTCGGCTCTCGATGCTCTCATCCTCCTCGAAAACCTTGACCTCCTCATTCATTTCTCTACATACCTCGCTTCTAAACATGGACTCCGAGTAACCGATGTTCAATTGTTCTGGCGAAGTCGTCAAACCGGAGTGTAGCTGGCATTCCTCCAATGTCCACGTCACCCATTGCTGTGACCCAAGAGTTGCCAGTTCAGCATGCTATCCACAAACGGTCGCGGTCTCTACGTGTCCGTCTGGTGTGCTGCCAAACCCTGTCATGGTTACTTGCTAATTTTTCCAACTCATCCCATTGCATTCACTTGTCGTGAAGACCGCTCCACCGTGTCTACGTGGGCCCCACTCTTTCCATGCAGCCTTCGTCCGATGCCAAACGTTTGTCGTCTTACGACCATCCCTCGTCTGTGTTTAGCCTTCGAAAATGCCTGCACGTAAAAAAAAAAAAATTAAATTAGAATTAGCTTTATAAAGCCCTTTTATTATTTATTTATTTATTTTATTATTATTTTTTTATTATTATTTTTTTATATTGGGTAAATACTTCTTATACACATCCACCATGGAGATTGAACCCGGGTCACATTACCGACACATTTTGCTTTACTTTGTGTAGGTGTATATTAAAGAGGTATTAAGGTGGAATGAAGCTTTAACATAAAACCTGCTTTATATATAGCACACGAGCTCATTATACATGAATGACAAAAACAAGAAATTTAACCGTTACAATGCTAATAACAAAATATTAGCAATAACATTGCTAACACAACATTGACGATAAAAATCATCGACAACAAAATGACATTAAACATCGTCGACAACAATTTGACGATAAAAATTGTCGACAAGAAATTGACAACAATTTGACGATAAAAAAAAAAATCGTTGACAAGAAATTGACAACAATTTGACGATAAAAATTGTCGACAAGAAATTGACAACAATTTGACGATAAAAAAAAAAAAAAAATCGTCGACAAGAAATTGACAACAAAAATCAATGACAACAATTTGACAAAAACTACAAACCCAAAACACAACGAAAGCATTGGACACTTAAAACAAACTGCAAACACCCAAATACCCAAAACAAAAAGGTGGGTCCCCAATTTTGGGGTACGTTGTGGAGCAGCTGACAACAAGACGATATTGAAGACTAAAGTCTTCAATATCCATATAATGTAATACAGGGGGTGTTAGAATATATTACATTATTTGGTACATGTCAATCTACCACCTTGGGTACATCATTAGATTAGGATATTTTATTAGATTAAGGTTTGAGTATTTACTTTATGCAATGTAATAAATGCACAAGTGTTAGAATGTGCAATGATGTAAATGTTCATGTAGTCAACATGTACATATGTCATAGAATAGGGAGATGAAGAGTCGTAGGTAGGTGAAATACCAAGGTTTATATCTCTCTCTATAGGCCTTTGATAAAAGAAGAGAAAGAGATAGAGAAGGATATAGAATAGTAGAGCATAGTGATGAGGAGAGAAGGTAGATACAATGAAGCTCATGCATTAATTTTGGAGTGTTTAAGACCTCCATTATATCACATTGTACTACTTTTGTGAGCTTTCGTTAATGGATATTTTCTAAGTTATTGTAGAAGATTCTCATATATTTTTCTCTACATATTATATTGTCATTATCATAGAGTTAAGATTGCTTGCTCATTTTATATATTGTGGTTGCATTTCCTTTAATATATATCATCAAAAGCTAACATTTTCAACTATCAATATTGACCTAACTTTGTTTTTCCATGAAGTGTAATTAGGTCCTCTAAGAAGTTGGGATTTTGAAAGAATGAATTTATTTGTTATCATGATGATACTTGTAGACTACCTTATAACTCCCTAGTGCTGTGAATATAATATGGATTTGATAAAATACTTAGCTTTCTAAGTTTTCCTTTGAGTTGAATCCCTTTTGTCTTCCTAATGTTCAACTTCAATACAAGCACTTTGTTTCTCCCTATTTATGAATATAAAACTAAATATTTTTTTGATGCAATTTCAATGGATAAAAATTTCTATCTTCAAGAACTTTAAGTTGGATTTCTTATGTCTCATTAATTTGAGTAAGAGACTAATTCTAATGATATAGTTTCTAAATTTCAAAAACCTAAGTTGGTGTTGAACTCCTTATAACTCCTATTGGCAGTTTTGCCACACTAGATTTTTTTGTAAACAAAATTCCAAGTATAAGATATGAACTTTGCATTTTTGTTGTTCTCTTCAACTTTTGGGTATTTTTACTGTTTTATTTTGGCATTTTCACTGCTATAGATCTCTCTTTCAATATCTCTTTCAATGCTTGGAAGACAACTGGTCTTATAATGGTAAAATAAATTGCAAAACTAAAAAAGAATCACAGTTATTACAAGAATTGTAGTTGGAAAATAATATGTAAACTCCTTTATATATTTAAAATGGATATTCTTCTATGATTAAAATGTAATAGCCCTATTGGGCTAATATACCCACTCAAGGGTTGTGATTGTGAAAGGGTGTGACCCCTTGTAATATAATAAATAATAAAATACAACTAATGAAGTATGTTAGGAAGGTCCTAACATGCCACCGTCCTTAGAAAGGAGCTTTGTCCTCAAAGCGAAAAATATGGAAATTGCTACTGGATATAGTGAAGAGTCTCCCATGTAGCGTCTTCTAAAGGTAGACTTGTATCGCTCCAAAATTTTTGCACCCTTACCTTCAGGCTATAGGATCCGCACCCGGAAGGAGGATGGGAAAAGGATGGGACAATACCTCGGACTGAGAGGCCCTTTGAAGGTCCCGCCTCTCGGGGAGGGGTATTAAGGTGATTTTTTGACGGATGGTGGGGTTCACCAGGAAACGTTTAGTGGCAGTTTCCACGCCTAGGTTGGGAATGAGTTTAATGTGTTCAATTTTAGCTTTAAACATCCAAGTCCTAGGTTTGGCCAGATGAATCTAAGTTATTCTATATGAAAATGCAAATTAAATGAATACAAAAAATAGATTTGAACAAAAAATAGAGAGAATAAGCTAGATTAAAGAGACATACCTGATCCGGATGTCTGATGGAGGTTCTAATTTTTGAAGCAGTCAGGATCGTCTAGAATTTGATAGGATCGTCTCCGATCTGACAGGATCATCTGAGATCTGACGAATTCGTCAGATGAATTCATCAGAGACCTGCAATCAGAGAAGCAGATACAAAATACAAAAAATGCAGCAATACAAACAGAGGGCAATGATGCAGAATGACAACAATAATATTAGACGGATAATTATAAACAAAATATGAGTGTATTACAATGATTTAATGACAAATTATGATTTTATTATGCATTAAGACTATATGGGTGAACTCCAAAATGCAGAGTAATAAGGAATAACCATAGAATTAACTAAATGCAGAATAATGCAACAGAAAAGAGTGGAGAAAATGCAAACTCTGGGCACTGATTGCCCCCAATGTTGACTGCAGTCGAAATCGTCTCGGATTGGTATGAAATCGTCTCAAATTGGATAGGATCGTCTACGACGATCTGAGCTTGCTCCGGCTGAAGAATAACAAAGTTCCTACAAGAAAATTCGAAAAGGGACAAAGGCAAACAATAGTCTAGGATATACTAATGCATGTGAAACTTGAAGTGCAGAAAAATTCAGCCAGGGGGATGTCAAGGGGAGGGCCTAAGATTAAATAGGCATAGGAAAGAGGTTGGGAGGTTGGAGATCATCCCATTTTGGGAGATCTCCAACGGGGGGAGACTCTAACGGTGCAGACGCGTCTCTGCCCGAGTTAGAGAAGCTGTTGAAATAGAAGCTAATTATGAAAAATTAGTTTTGGGACGAAATCGTCTGGACGTTCTGCTCCAGACGAAATCGTCCGATCTGAGGCGATATCATCTGATCGGAGACGATATCATCCAACGGATGAAACAAACTCTAAAAATGGTGCAAAAAACGAGGAAACGGGTAGCAGGCGGTTTGGGAGCGATTTTGGGGTTGAAATTTGAATTTGAATTATTACTAAGGTAATTTTAATTATTTACTAAGTTTTATTGCGCCAATTTTAGGGTGCTACATTTTGCCCCCTCTTTAGCGAATTTTTTGAAGAAAATGCGTTAAAGATGAGTTCTTCTCGATTTACGAGAAAGCAAAAATTATTTCCATTTTTAGGCGACGATTCTTGGTCGAATCGTACGATAGCTTACTATGATGCCCCCTCCGTGTTTTTACCCAAATCGAACGTTTGAGGTAAAAACGCGAAAAAGCAAAAAATTAAAATGTTTTTAATTGTTTTTGAATAAAATTAAAAAATAGGGAAAAACCCTAATTCATTGTTACTGTTCATTTTCATTTTTTGGTTTGTGGAGCTCTACAAACAAAATGGTCGAGACAGCGCATAGATCGACAGAGGTCCGGCGCGGGCTACGGGTAAGGGTCTAAACTTAGTTTAGAATGCTTGAATTTTGATTTTCTATGCTTTTTAGATTAAATTTTGATGATTTTTGAGCATCGCGACCATTTTTGGGCCGTCGACGTCATCGAGACGAAATCGTCTCGATTTTGTCAAAATCGTCTCGATATCGCCGATTTCGTCCAGGGGCAAAATCGGCAAAATGGGGACGATTTCATCAAAAAAGGGACGATTTCGGCTTGCGAAATCGGAGACGAATTTGCTCAAATTTTGGACGATATCGTCCAATAGTGGACGATATCATCATTGATGAAATTGAACTTGTTTTACTTGCATTTTTAATCATTGTTTTATTAATGATTTTTATTGTTTTGTTGTTTATGTTGCAGAGAGGATTACTAAAGAGCAGAGAATGGAAATATGGCAGGCTGAGGGATGACTTGGCCGCTCTATCTCAGGCAGAGCGAGATCAGTTGGCACAAGTCGGCTTGCAGCATGTGGCAGAGATGCCACAGGTTTCTACAGATATGGGGCTATTGATAGCCCTAGCAGAGAGGTGGTATCCGGGTTCTTCCTATTTTCGGTTATCGACAGGGGAGATGACTCCCACACTAGAGGATGTATGGAGGATTTTGAGGATCCCCATACAAGGACGATTGATAACTCCCATGGCCAATCAGGGCCACGCGATGATGCGACTGTGCGGAGATCCGAGCTTTGCCCTGGAGAAGGGCGAAGTGAACATCGAGTCGCTACGCCAGATGCCTGGGGCATCTAGATTGACATAGGTTTTGGTTGGGGTTGTAGGTGGTCTGCTGCTATGCCATCAGAGTGGATGTAGAGTACCATGGCTACTGACAGATGTGGTCTACGACATGAGAGACCACGGATACAGGTTTGCTTGGGGGAGTTATGTACTATGTCGATTGTATAGGATCCTACATGGGGTCGTATACAAGGGCGATCGATGTCTGGTCATGACATCACTACTGCAGGTTTGGTGTTGGGAGCACATCACGATGCGGAGGCCAGTAGGGCTCCCACTGATAGGGATTGATAGGGAGAGGCCTCGAGCTTTCTACTGGTGGCTCCGGAGAGGGTCACAACGGCGGATAGATCTGCCAATGTCCCAGAGACTACTTGACGACCTTGTCTTCGACCAGATCACCTGGAGGCCTTGGAGAGATCATCCAGGGTGGGCCGAGGATGGACAGGAGCTGGCTCACGTTAGGCAAACCTGCTGGCTGAGGATGGAGAGGGGAGAGGTGGAGCTCCACCGCTACGATCGAGTTTTGAGGCAGTTTGGTCTACAACAGGGGATCCCATCTCTCAGAGACTACGAGTTTTCCTAGACCATCCGAGATAACACTACAATTAGCGGGGCTCCAGATATGCAGCACTTTTGGAGTCAGGACGCAGATGATGCCCCCATTCAGCTAGTGGATGGGGATGACGTAGGGGTAGCCGACGGCTACGATGCCTGGTACATAGGCATCCACCCTCCTCGGATGACGAGGGCTCAGGGTCCGATTCACATAGTTGTGCATCGAATGGGGAGGCAATGCCAGACGGCCATTGAGGCGACACAGGGTCACGAAGGGAGAGAGCAGAGGAGACCACAGGCTTAGTAGAGGCCATGGAAAGCGAGAGAGGAGGGAGGAGAGACCCCCTTCTCCATGGAGAGAGAGGCCACCATCGCTCGATAAGGGCAAGGGTGTGGACATAGGAGAGAGTAGTGAGATGGCTACTCTTTGGGTGGAGACTATCCGTCTCCAGGCATAGGTGCAGACTCTACAGGATGAGGCTACACGCCATCGAGCTGAGGCTACACAGCTCAGAGATGAGGTTGCATGCCTCAGAGCACGGAGCGGAGGAGCGAGCACTCAGGAGCTGGCATGGTCGATTGCTCAGACCGCATTCTATCAGGGTATCTACTTCCAGATGGTGCCAGAGGGCCAGAGGGTACAGCTGCCAGTCGGCATTACGGATTCGATTAGGGTTGGGTCATCGAGGACTTCATCCCGATCGACGACTAGGACTCGCAGTACCACACATACTACGATGGGGCCACCTCGTCCACCTCAGGGCGGGGGAGGAGATGAGGTTGAGAGCTCGAGGGGTTCTCGAGGCTAGGCTACTGCACTGTACAGACTGATTATATGATTGAGAGGATTGAGTATGCCAAGATGTAGATTGTGGCATACCAATCTAGTTTTGATATGATGTACATATATTGTTGAGATATATATAATATATATATATATATATGATATTTTTGATCATATGACTTGTCTTATGTGTTTGTATGATGCTTTATTGTTGTGGTGTGATTGATTTGATGATTCATGTAATTATGTCGGTTGGAAATATTATGGTTTGAATGTCATGTTTTTAAAATTTAAATGAAATAATCTGATGTAAACAAATTGGTTGTTTGTGATGTGATTTGATAAAAAAAAAAGGGACTTCTAACAATAATTTCAAAGGACATTGTCGCTATTATAGACCATTTCATGGAGTCGCCGCTCACTCGGTCGTCAAGCTAATCCCAGTATAGAAATATTGTTAAAAGTAAAAGAGTGCTTAAGAGACTATCTTAAGACTTTGTTGTGATGATGCAAATGATGATGATGATGATGATTTGTTTTCAGATTTCCATGAAAATATTATGCATGAAATATTTTAAAATGACTTTTGCTAGGCATAAATTCCTAAGTGTGATAAATTTTTTGGATAATTCCCTAGAAATTATACCATCATTGCAAAATTGAAGTTTGACATAATGACATAAAAATAGAGTAAGTGTTCGTTTGTTTTAAAGCATAATTGTGTAACATAATGATTTAAGTCATATGTTTTTATGATTTTGAATAAATGGAAAATAAAATTGGTACAATGGTTTGCGCTAGGCATAGAATATTTAGGTATAGACTTATACCATCAGCGCGAAATCCAAAGAAGAAAATAATAGATTTATTGCATGGTTGATTTGTAATTTTTTTCATTTGTTTTTGTGTAAACAGTTATATATATATTTTTAAAATGAGACAACATGCAAAATATGTACAAATGATGAAATGACCAAATTTTATGCGTAATATCGCTTAAGATGCATAATATTCATAGGTTCTTTTAAATATTTACCATCTAAGGTAGCTAATTTGTATGCTCCTGATTCAAATTTAGTAGTGATAATATATGGTCCAAGCCAATTGGGCTCAAATTTACCTTTAAGGTCTTTAGTTGCATTAGTATTTTTTTGATTTTCTTTTAAAACAAGGTCACCGACCTCAAAGGATCGATGACGAACTTTCTTGGCATATGATCTTTTAAGCTTGTTTTGGTAAGCACGAAGATGCTCCAAAGCATTGATGCACTTTTCATCTAGGAGTTCCAACTGACTGAGTCTCGCAACTCGATATTCATCTCCTACTTCGGTATCTTGAAGTAGTAGAGCCAAAGAAGGAACTTCTAATTCAAAAGGAAAAACGGCTTCAACGCCATAAACCAAGACAAAAGGTGAAGTTCCAGTGGGAGTTCGAACACTAGTTCGATAGGCCCACAAAGCTGGATATAATTGAATGTGCCGATCGTGGCCAGATTTATTGACCAATATTTTGAGAATTTTGATTAAGGTTTTGTTAGATGCTTCTGCTTGGCCATTACCCTGAGGATAATAGGGAGTGGACCAGCGATGTTGAATCTTATATTTCTGGCATAATTTCTTGACATCTTTATTTTTGAAACAAGTTCCATTGTCTGAGATGAGATTTGCAGGAATTCCGAACCTACAAATGATTTGATTAAAAATAAATTTAGAGACTTGTGTTCTAGTGCAGGAAGCTAAAGGCATAGCTTCAACCCACTTCGTGAAATACTCGATGGTGGTTATGATGAATTTGTGTCCATCAGATGACACAGGATTAATTTTGCCAATAATGTCTAAGCCCCATTTTGAAAAGGGCCAAGGAGATGAAATAGCCTGCAGCTCTTGTGCAAGCGCATGGACAAGGTCAGCATGTTTCTGGCACTTGTCGCAATGGCACACATAATCATGTGCATCATTTTCCATGGTAGGCCAAAAGTAGCCTATCCTAAGGAGCTTTTTAGCAATGACACTACCACTGAAGTGTCCTCCACAAGATCCATCGTGGACTTCACTTAAAGCTGATTTGGATTCTTCTAGATTCAAACATCTCAATAGGATACCTTCAAAAGATCTCCTATATAAAGTATTGCCAATTATTACAAATCGACTTGCTCGTCTACGTAATAACCGACGTTGGTTTCTATTAGAATTGGCAGGGAAAGTCCCATTTTGAAGAAAATCAACTATATCTGTATACCAAGGGTCGGGAGTAGTTTCATTGATTAGAAACACATCCAAAGGTTCTAAACATGACTTATTTGAAGCGGGTTCCTGGAGTCGACGAATAATGATGGTGGCATATTCGTCATCTAACTCCAAGGGCAGAAGAGATGTAGCTGCGGCCATAGCGTCAGCCGCACGGTTGCTAGTTCATGGAATAACTTCCAAAGTAACTTTATCAAACAAGGATAACAATTGCAAAACATATGCTTTATATGGGCGCAATTTATCATCTCTGGTCTGATAAACTTCATTAATTTGATTTATGACAAGTTGGGAGTCACCAAAAACTAGCAGATGTTTGATTTTTAATGCCAAGGTAGCTCGTAATCCAAGGATTAGAGCCTCATATTCGGCAGTATTATTGGTGCAAGCAAATGTTAATTTAAAGGACAAAGGTATAAGATGTTTTTGTGGGGATATTAAAATAATACCCGCACCAGCCCCACTCATGCATCGGGCTCCATCAAAGTATAAGGACCATTGTTCAATATGGTCTGCCTCTAATTGAAGGCATTCATCAAGAAACTCAATGATGAGGGGATGGGTAGACTCTAAGGGTGCAGCAACTAACTGATCTGCTATGATTTGACCCTTAACAGACTTTTGTCCTATGAATGTGAGTTCAAACTCGGTTAGAGCAAGAACCCACTTGGTTGTGCGACCCGATAAATAAGGTCGACTCATGAGATACCGCAAGGGATCATATTTAGCAATGACATATGTTTTTTGACTAAGCATATAATGGCATAATTTTTGCGTAGAAAATACGATTGCTAGACATAGTTTTTCTAATGAGGTATAACGAGTTTCATAACTGATTAAAGTTCGGCTAATGTAATAATTAGCACGTTCTTTCTTCTCATCATCAAGCTGAGCTAACATAGCTCCTAAAGCAAAATCTGAAGCTGAAATATATAGGAGAAACGGGCGATCAGGTCTAGGCGGTGAAAGCACAGGTGGGTTAAGGAGGTATTGTTTGAGAAGTTCAAAAGCTTCTTTACATTCGTCGTCCCAATTAAAAGGGACATCCTTCTTAAGGAGCTTAAGAAAGGGAGTGGTTTTGTCCGCCAGCTTATCGATGAAGCGACGGATGGCTTGAAGTTTACCTTGTAAACTTCGTAACTCAGATATATTGGTAGGTGCGGGCATATCAGTGATAGCCGCAATCTTGAGAGGATCGATTTCGATACCACGTAAAGAAACTAAAACCCCTAATAGTTTACCGGACTTAACTCCGAATATGCATTTGGTTGGATTTAATCGAATAAGGTATTCTCTTAACCGATTAAATACTTTTCTCAAATCATCTAAATGATCATCTTCTTTAATAGAGCGAGCTATAATATCATCTACGTAATCATGTAGGATATCATGCATCATATCATGAAAGATATAAGTCATAGCTCGTTGATATGTTGCGCCTGCATTCTTTAAACCAAATGGCATCACTTTCCAACAAAAGGTACCCCAAGGGGTAATAAAGGCTGTTTTAGCCTGATCTTCAAGAGCTATCCTGATCTGATTATAGCCAGAAAATCCATCCATTAGGGACATCATTCCACTCCCGACGGTAAAGTCAATGATTTGGTCCATGTTTGGAAGAGGAAAATCATCTTTAGGGCATGCAACGTTAATATCTCTAAAGTCCATGCAAACCCTAACTTTGGTAGCTTCTTTCTTGGTGACTTGGAACTACATTTGAGATCCATTCAAGCATAATCAATAGCTTGTATGAAAATAACATTCAGGAGTTTTTCTAACTCCCCTTTGACTAGCGAGGCCACTTTGGGATGCATTTTTCTAAGTTTTTGTTTAAGAGGTTTAGCATCCGGATGGACTACTAGATGATGCATGACTACGGAAGGGTCCAGACTTGGCATATCTTCATATGTCCAAGCGAAGACATCTTCATATTCTTTAAGGAATGCAATGTATTCATCTTGTTTTTCTTGACTTAATGCTGATCCAATATTGATTATGTGAGGATTATCCTCAGTTCCAATGTTAACTTTAAGGACGTTTTCTACTTCCATGTGTAGATCTCTTTCAAAATTAGGTGGGGCGGGTGAAACGCCCAATTCTTGTAATTCTTTTAAGGTTAAGTTGGATAATTCGTCTTGATGAGTGGTGGCCTCAAGTTGGGCTATAGTTGGTATAGAACCATCAAAATAAAAACCATTGTGTAACAACTCTTCAACGGAGACATCATGGAAAATATCTCCTTCCAACTCCTCATCGGATTCAGCAATCAATTCAGGGTAAGCTATGGATAGCATATTGCAGGTAAAGGGATTATTCTTTGAACACAAAGAATCTTGTTTATCTAGATAATCTTGATAACATATGAGTTGATCATCATCTTCAAAAGGGAAGGGTTGACCCTTACTAGGAAATAGGCCCACACCACATCGGGCGGGCCATGGCTCTACCTCAATAGGTTCTTTCATACCATTTTGGAAAGGTCCCAAGCCTTTCCCTTTATAGCCCATTTTAAGCATTATGGGCTTAGCTTTAATATATTCATTAGCAAAATAACATCGGGCATATCCCTCATGATGAGTTTTGATATTTCCGGGTATTCTTCCCCAATCATATCCTTTATAAATAAAAGCACAACTCCCGACTTGGTAAGTACTTCCCATAGGTTGTGGGAGGCCCAAAGTACGAGGAGATGGTGGCAAGTTGTTTAAAAGAATTGAATCTTGCATAAAAGCATTTGTTTTTTCTGATATTAAGATTGTGGATAAATCCGGTAAAAGTTCATCAGAAAGAGCATAAGATGTAGAAGGATCATTCCCTATATCTTTAGATGTGGAAGGTATGATAGATGTTGATAATGTGGAGGTGTCAATAAATGGGTCTATAGGTTTTGAAATTATAGGGATAGAACATGAAGGATTGGTTGTGGATTGAAGACCTTTTTGAGGTTTTAGTGTGGTTTGTTCAGAAGATGGTTGAGTTAAATGTATAGGTGTAGTTGATGGAGTAGATGATGTTATGTGTGTGTTTTTCACATGTTTAGATGAAAAATAAGAATTAGGATGTGTGGATGACAGAGCGGGGCAAAATTGCACTCCAACGGGTTCTGCCAAAGCACACATATCAAAGGGTCTAGGGTCACCATGGATAGTGACCAACTGATTTTTAAATTCAAATTTAACACACTGATGTAAAGTGGAGGGAACCGCTCGCATCGCATTGATCCAAGGGCGACCCAAAAGTATATTGTACGATGCTAGGCAATGTACAATAAACACGGTTGTATCTAGGGTTCTAGGACCAACTTGCAAGGGTAAGGTAATGACTCCACATGTTTCTTGTGTCTCGTCATTGAAAGCTTTGATAATCATGTCAGTTTTCTTCATTTCATCACTTCTAAAGCCAAATATTTGGTAGAAGTCAAAAGTGCAAATGTTTAGAGATGAACCATTATCAATCAAGACTCTTTTAACAACTACATCTCCAATTAGAGCAGTAATATATAAGGGATTATCCTTATGTAAACTATGTTGTGGGATATCTTTATCCCGAAAGTCAATACAATCAACTTCTCGAGTGATGATAGTATTGGACATGGCTTCGGGTTGAATATTTTGAGGTACCATCATTTGGCTTAATGTAAGCATTAACTCATCCCTATGGGTAGGAGAAGATCTTAACAAGTCCAAAAGGGAAATTCTGGCTGTAGTATTGGATAATTGTTCATTAATATTGTAAGGAGGTTTTGGTTGAACATTAGACATATGATTCCCTTTATTGGGATTTTTCAAAATAAATGGAGCTGATCCATCATTCTGAGTTTGATCTTGTTGAGAGTTTTGAGCTTGTTGTCTGGTAACGACTCCGATGGTACCTACAATGTTATATTGAAGACGTTGAACTGGTCTTGGTTGAGCGTTTATGGCTTGTTCATTAGGAAGGAACTGATTAGAAGAGGGTCGAGTAGTAACTCTTCTAGGAAATGGTTCTTTTGGAACCATAGCATCTGTGATGGGTTGAATAGGATCTGATTCATTTTTAGAACTATTCGATTGGTTTGAGGTGATGTCTACTTCACTTTCAATATCTGATTCTACATCACTAGGATCGGGAGTTTGAATATTATGTAGGGGTCTGGTCGTGACCATGGATAAGGTTGTGCCAAATATTTGAGGATCCTGAACAGATAATTGTCCGCTAATAGTCCCTACATATCGGGTAGGAGGGGGAACATTATGATGTTCGATTTGATTGGCCACTTCTTTACCATGGTTTGGTAAAGGATGTTGAAATATATCTAATGATTGATTAGCATTTTGATTTTGATTTTGGGGAATGGTCTTTTGAGCATTATTAGGAGCATTTTGTTTAGGTTGGAAGGCTTGCACCTCCATTTCATTATTATCAATCAGATCTTGTATTTTATGTTTCAATCTTTTACAAGAGTTTGTAGCATGTCCAGGTCCTCTATGAAAATCACAATGTAAATCAGCTCTGTATCCGGGTATAGTTGGATCAGGTTCCCGGATAGCTGGTAATTGAATCAAGCCTCGTGCTAATAATTGAGGAAGAATGGTTGATAAAGGTTGATTCAATCTAGTAAATTCTCGAGGAGGTTTATCGAGAGGTTTTAATATAATTTTTTTTGTTGTCTTCGTTGTATTGATATTAGCAACGTTTCTACTATCGGTGACTCCGTCACCTACAACTTGTTTGTTTTTATACTGATTTCTAGATGTTTTCTCATCATCTTTCTTTTTGAGCTGACCTCTTCTAATGAGAGCATCTTCTACCCTTCGAGCTAAGTCTATAGCTTGATCGAAGGTGGTTAAGGTAGCAGTTGATAACTCATAAGATATTTGTTCTTGTAAATTATTAATAAAAATGTCCAACATTTCCCTATAAGGTAGCACAAAGTGCAGTTTTCCTATCAACTGCCTCCATCTAGCTAAGAAATCAGCAAAACATTCATCTTTGTCTTGTTTTAAGTTGTACAAATATTTAATGGTGACATGCCTCTCGATGTAGGCACTAAATTGATGGACAAAAGATTCAGTCGTTTCTTCAAAATTTCTCAAAGAATGAGTGGGCAATTGATAGTACCACTCTAATGCCATTCCTCCTAAGCTTTTTGGGAACATTTTTAGTAATAGCAAGTCATCATGTGATATATCATGACATGCTATCCTAAACATGTGAAGATGCTCTATGGGATCTTTAGTTCCTTTATATATAGGCAGGATGGGCATGGGGAAGTGTTTAGGGTATGGTTGTGCTACAACTATGGGATCCAGAGGTTGACTACATATCTCTCGATAATTGTACGAGGGACGGTAGGGATCTATCTGGTCCATGCACGAAGCTAACTGTTTCACCATGGCTTCCAGATTATTGGTTTGCCCACCATATTGGTTCGGTAGGGCATTAATATGGGATTTGTGAGCATATGATGGAGGGACATGGAGATTAGATGCTATATTGCTATTGTGTAAATTGTTGGTAGGAAGGGTGTTATGAAGAAATTTTGAAGTTGTATTATGTTGTATGCCCGATTGTTGAAAATTGGTGTTTGGCTTCATTTTAGGTTTTTGTCTACTTGAAGCATATTGATCAATAGTTTGGCGAAGTAAAGCAGTGAAGGAAGGTTTCTTTTGTGTGGGAATGATTTTAGGCTCAATAACAGGTTCCTTAGGGGGTTGGGTAACTTGTTGTTTTGGCATGTTCTGAATCATAGTGACCATATCTCTATTGGATGGTCCAGCTTTATCACTTTCTTGATCAATGAAAGACAAGGGATTAGTGTGTATGTCAAACATATGTTCCATGGCTGCTTGAGTGTCACTAATTTGTCCTTTATCAATACGAACTACCATATTAAGAGCACCAATGTTATTATTGAAAAATTTCCAGAAATGATCTAAGTTATCAAAAGCAATAGTTCCATCTGGAGCTATTCTAGGGGATGAGGATCCTTCCTCTTTAAGATTTTCTTGTTGTTCATTTTCTTCAGCCAGGTCATCTTCTGGTTGTTCTAGAGTTTCTCCTTCCGAAATTGATTCCTCAGGAAGGACATTTGGGTTTTTTGTTTTGTCTCCTAACCAATCTTCTTCTTCTTGTTCAGTTTGTTTACCATTCCTAAGTTTAGGCATTGTGCTTAAATTTAGATTTCAGCAAATATATATATATATATATATATATATATATATATATATGCAACAAGCTTAAGAGGTATATATTTTAATTATATACCTACTATAGTATTTGAAATAAAATGTTTTTGGTTTTTGTTATGTTTTGGTTTTTCTTGTTTTTGTAACAATATTATAAAGATAACAAACAACACACTAAATGCAAGAAATAATAATAATGAAAGCAATGATCTAGTTTTCTATAAACAATTTATAAATATCATTAATGGGCTCAAGTTCTTCGGGAGTCATGAAGTGTTCTTCTTCAAATTGAAAATTTTCTTTCAAGAATTTGACAAAAAGTGCTATAGTGATATTATCTGTCTCAGATTTCGGTTGGTAGAAATAAAGTTCGTGGCAATACTCTCGATATAACACAGCCCTAGGAACTCTATTCCATATTTCCCTATCCGTAAGAACGACCTCTTGATCTTCTACACGACCTAGGAATTGGTGTATAACAGCTGCGTTCTCGAGGTATTCCTCGAAGGTGAACAATTCTGAAGACACAAGAGCTCTCCTATAAGCTAACCACCTATGGCAGGCTCTCTGAAGTTCATGATAAACAATGAGTTGATGAGGATCCAGGATCCTATCTAGGGCAAACCTCTTGATTTGTCTAAGTTCGGTTGATCTAGATGAAATGATACCTAGCCTCCTATCAAGTTCTTTCCACAAAAGTTGGTTTCTATCTGTTTCAGGCACACTAAGCACAAAATTAACTTCTATGGCTGCTAATTGGTTTGCAACATTTATAGTAACAACTAATATTTTCTTAGGAGCTACCATCTAGACATGATATGCAACTTAGTATTTTTCTAATGATTTGAAATGCATCTATATTTTTGTTTTGTTTTTTTTTTTTTCAAAAGGTTTTAGTTTCACGTCGGGTTCACCAAAATGTATCGCTCCAAATTTTTTGCACCCTTACCTTCAGGCTATAGGATCCACGCCCGGAAGGAGGATGGGAAAAGGATGGGACAATACCTCAGACTGAGAGGCCCTTTGAAGGTCCCGCCTCTCGGGGGAGGGGTATTAAGGTGATTTTTCGACGGATGGTGGGGTTCACCAGGAAACGTTTAGTGGTAGTTTCCATGCCTAGGTTGGGAATGAGTTTAATGTGTTCAATTTTAGCTTTAAACATCCAAGTCCTAGGTTTGGCCAGATGAATCTAAGTTATTCTATATGAAAATGCAAATTAAATGAATACAAAAAATAGATTTGAACAAAAAATAGAGAGAATAAGCTAGATTAAAGAGACATACCTGATCCGGATGTCTGATGGAGGTTCTGATTTTTGAAGCAGTCAGGATCGTCTGGAATTTGACAAGATCGTCTTCGATCTGACAGGATCATCTGAGATCTGACGAATTCGTCAGAGACCTGCAATCAGAGAAGCAGATACAAAATACAGAAAATGTAGCAATACAAACAGAGGGCAATGATGCAGAATGACAACAATAATATTAGATGGATAATTATAAACAAAATATGAGTGTATTTCAATGATTTAATGACAAATTATGATTTTATCATGCATTAAAACTATATGGGTGAACTCCAAAATGCAGAGTAATAAGGAATAACCATAGAATTAACTAAATGCAGAATAATGCAGCAGAAAAGAGTGGAGAAAATGCAAACTCTGGGCACTGATTGCCCCCAATGTTGATTGCAGTCGAAATCATCTCGGATTGGTATGAAATCATCTCGAATTGGATAGGATCGTCTGCGACGATCTGAGCTTGCTCCGGCTAAAGAATAACAAAGTTCCTGCAAGAAAACTCAAGAAGGGACAAAGGCAAACAATAGTCTAGAATATACTAATGCATGTGAAACTTGAAGTGCAAAAAAATTCAGCCAGGGGGATGTCAAGGGGAGGGCCTAAGATTAAATAGGCATAGGAAAGAGGTTGGGAGGTTGGAGATCATCCCATTTTGGGAGATCTCCAATGGGGGGAGACTCTAACGGTGCAGACGCATCTCTGCTCGAGTTAGAGAAGCTGTTGAAACAGAAGCTAATTATGAAAAATTAGTTTTGGGACGAAATCGTCTGGACGTTCTGCTCTAGACGAAATCGTCCGATCTGAGGTGATATCGTCTGATCGGAGACGATATCGTCCAACGGATGAAACAAACTCTAAAAATGGCACGAAAAATGAGGAAACGGGTAGCAGGCGGTTTGGGAGCGATTTTGGGGTTGAAATTTGAATTTGAATTATTACTAAGGTAATTTTAATTATTTACTAAGTTTTATTGCGCCAATTTTAGGGTGCTACAAGACCCTTCCAGTGGATCAATACTTCCATGATATCTCAATTATGAAGGTGACGAGATTGGCGATCTAAGATAGCTTCAGGTTCAACCAAAAGTACTCCATCATCTATAAATTCTAGAAGGTTAGTTTGTATAGTGATGTGTGCTCCAACCACTGGTTTAAGGCAAGATACATGAAATACGGGATGAATTTTGGAAGAGGGAGGAAGCTCAAGTTTGTAAGCAACGACCCCAATACATTGGAGAATCTTATAAGGTCCATAAAATTTGGGTGCTAATTTCTAAGAGCCTTTTTGTTTTAGAGATGATTGACGGTAAGGTTAGAGGCATCGAAAAACCTTATCACCCTCTTTAAAACTACGCTCGCTCCTATGTTGATCGGCTTGTTGCTTCATACGATTTTGGGCGATGTGTAAGTTCTCTTTTAGGATTTGCAGAATGTCATCACGAATAGAGAGTTCCATCTCCATCGCTTGTACCTTTGTACTCCCTAGAATATAAGAAGTGAGTGATGGCAGTGTTTGGCCATATAATGCTTCATAAGGAGTCATTTTGATGGATGTATGGTAGGAAGTGTTATACCACCATTCTGCTAACGAAAGCCACTTTATCCAATGGAGCGGTTGAGTAGAGACGAAACAACGAAGGTAAGTTTCTAAGCATTTATTAACAACTTTAGTTTGACCATCGGTTTGAGGATGGTAAGCGAAGCTCATACGAAGTTGAGTACCTTGTAATTTGAATAATTCCCTCCAAAAAGTGCTAGTGAAGGTTGGGTCACGATCACTAACAATCATTGAGGGCATACCATGTAATTTAAATATGTTATCAAGTAAAAGGTGGGCTATAGTACTAGCAGTGTAAGGATGAGCCACCAGACAAAAATGGGCATATTTAGATAAGCGATCTACTACTACAAAAATGGTTGTTTTTCCACCTAATTTTGGTATTCCCTCAATAAAATCCATAGAAATATCCACCCAAGATTTGGCCGGTATAGAAAGAGGTTGAAGTAATCCTGGAGTAGCAATTGTCTCTCCTTTGTGTCTTTGGCAAGTTTCACATTCTTTTACATTTTTATTGATGTAATTTTTCATACCCACCCAATAAAAAGATCTAATTACTCTTTTATATATTTTTAAGAACCCCAAGTGTCCTATAGAAGGCAAGGTATGTAATTCATGGAGAATTTTTTCACGATAAGAGGAATTTGGGGAGAGGACCATCCTTCCTTTGTACCTTAGTATATTATTTGTCCAAGTGTATGGAGGTTTGCTATTAGAATTATTTTGGAGTTATTGAATTATTACGTGGATAGTAGGATCATTTATCCATTCTTCATGCACCTCATCTAACCATTTAGGAATAAGGGAGGAAAGAGCATGGAATTGAGGCATGTATTCAAATTTTCTAGAGAGTGCATCAACCGTCATGTTGTCCTTTCTCTTTTTGTATGTAATTTTGTAATCATAGCCAAGTAGTTTAGTAACCCACTTTTGTTATTTCGGGGTATTAGTACGTTGTTCCAAGAAGTATTTTAAGCTATGGTTATCAGTGCATATAATGAAATGTTGTCCAATAAGGTAAGGTCTCCAATGTTGAATAGCGTGAACAATGGCCAACATTTATTTTTTATAGGTAGAATAGGTTAGATTCCTTTTAGAAAATGCCTTGCTTGTAAAAGCTAGAGGCCTTTCATCTTACACGAGTACAACTCTTATTCCTACCCCCGAGGCATCACTTTCAATGATGAATGGTTTAAAAAAGTTGGGCATAGCAAGGACAGGAGTGGTACACATTGCATTTTTCAATGTAAGAAAAGCTTCATCTGCTTAAGATGACCACTTGAAGGTATTTTTCTTAAGTAATGTTGTTAGAGGAGCTACGATTTTACCATAGTTTTTGACAAATTTTTGATAATATCCTGTTAATCCAAGAAACCCTCATAGACTTTTAAGGTTTTTGGAATAGGTCAACTTTTCACATCCTCAATTTTACGAGGATCTACCTTAACTTCGTCTTTAGAGACAATGTGTCCTAAGTATTTGACTTCTTGCTTCCCAAAATATTTTCGCATAAAGTTGATTTTCCTTCAATATTCTCAATGCTTGGCTAATATGGTTCAAATGATCTTCCCATGTTTTGTTGTAAATCAAGATGTCATCAAAGAAAACTAAGATAAATTTATGAAGGAAAGGGTGAAATACCTTGTTCATTAGACTTTGAAAGGTGGAAGGAGTGTTGGTAAGGCCAAATGGCATCACCAAGAATTCATAGTTCCCTTCATAAGTGCAAAAGGCGGTCTTTGGAATATCCTTTTCGTTAACTCTAATTTGGTGATACCTTGATTGTAAGTCTAATTTGGAAAAGTAGGTAGCCCCATGGAGTTCATCTAATAGCTCGTCTATGACCGGAATAGGAAATTTATCCTTGATGGTCATTTTGTTAAGTGCTCTAAAATTGACACATAAACGCCATGATCCATCCTTATTCCTTACTAATATAATTGGAGAGGAGTAAGGGCTTCTACTAGGTCTAATGACCCCTGCCTTAAGAAGCTCTTGTACTAATTTCTCTCTTTATCTTTTGAAGATAGGGATAACAATAGAGCCTAATATTAGGGGGTTGATGCCCTGGAAGTAGTGGAATAGTGTGATCGTGACTTTGTTGTGGAGGTAGTCCTTTTGGTTCATTGAATACTTATTTATGGTGTTCTAAAATATTTTGTAGCTCTAGTACCTCCTGCTCTTCATGAGTGGGTTGAATTGAGAACAATCGGGCTACCATTCCTTTGCTTCCTTTACGAATAATTTTCTCCATTCTATGAGAACTTATGATTTGTGAGGGTCCATATTTTAATCCCTTGATAGTATAAGTTTGGTTCTTCTCTGTGAACTTCATCCATAATTCATCAAATTCCCATTGAACTATGCCCAATGTTCGTAGCCATTGTACTCCTAGTACGATGTCACAACCTCCTAGAGGTAGTACATACATGTCTCCTTTCATGTTATAATCCCCCATAGTTAGCTTAATATTTTGACATTTACCTTTACATGTAATTTTTCCTCCATTTCAAATCATCACTTCGAAATTATTACAAGGATATATAAAATAATTAGCTTGTTTAGCCACCCTCGGATCGATAAAATTATGCGTGCTACCCAAGTCTAGGAGCACAGTAAGATTTTATTTCTTAAAATTCCCTTTAACCCTCATCGTTTGTGGAGTAGAAAATCTAGCAAGGGCGTTGAAGGAAACTTTAGGTGTATTTTCATCATCACTTTCAGGTGTGTTGGATACTACTTCCACTTCTATCTCAGTTTCTTCTTCGGTTGAATTGCCACAGTCCGTAGCATCCAGAATATACAACTTTCGTGAGGCGCATTTATGATTTTGGTCAAATTTCTCATCGCAGTGGTAGCAAATACCTTTAGCTTGTCGTTCCTTCATTTCCTCGAAACTAAGATGTTTAATTGGTAGGGTTGGGTTAATTTTGGGGGTTGTGTAGGAGTTTTGTACCCTTCCATTTTGCATAGTTTTGGGGTTAGTGTAAGTGTTGAATGATTTCCCATGGATGGTTTTCCCAATCGACGTTGTGCCTTTATTTTATCCTTAGCTAGTTTTGCTAACCCTATTTTTTGAATCATGGTTGTGGGGTTATACATTTGTACCTCTATCCAAATTTCTTCTTTTAATCCACTGATGAAACAGTATTGAAAGAATGAAGCGTCTAGCCTAATTTTTTGATTTGCCAATATTTCAAATTCAGCTTGATATTCCCTTACTGAAGTGGTTTGGCATAATTTGGTGAGAGCTCTTGTGAAATTTTCAAAAGCGCTAGGTCCAAACCACTAATAGATTTTCTGTAAAGGCAAACCAAGTAGGAGTGTCATTGGTTTTTTCAAACCATTGGTACCATTGGATGGCTTCATTATCTAAGTGAAAGGATGCAATATGCACTTTTTGTCTTTCAAGAATTTGATTCAACTAGAAATATTACTCTGCTGGATAAATCCAATTTGTAGGATCACCACATTCAAATTTTGGAAAATCTAACTTGGTAGTCTTGGGTAGGATGGATGTTTGTGGCCCTCCCAATGGTGTCCGGGGTGGTGATCCTCCGTTAGTTTGATTCGTTTGCACTAGTGCCATATTCTGAGTGATAGAGTCTAGTTTTAAGTTTAATGCGAGTATTGTTTCCTGGATTTCCTGTGTCTTAGCGGCGTTCTCTCAAATTTCTTGGAGAAGTTTATCCATATCTAGTGACCGTCTTCCTTCTGCCATGTCAGTTGATTTTTTTGAGAGCTTATTGCCAACAATTTGGTAAAAGTTGCAATTTAAAAACTTTTGCAAAAAGTTGTGAGAAACATTTGCAAAAAGTTGCTTAAAGTTATTTTTCACTTTTCAAAAATTATGTTCAATTTTTTATTTCAACTTTTAGTTAGTTTTTTTTTTTGTATTTCAATAGCAATTTTTTTATAAAAATTGGTTGGGCTATTGCCCTATATAGTTTTAACTCACTGTATTCGGCTATTAACAATTGACAGAGCACGTCAGAGGAGCAGGGCATGATGCAAAGCACGAGGCGACAGGCGACAAGGGCAGCAACGGGTGGCTGGTAGAGTATGATAGAGGAGCAGAGCATGACACAAAGTACGAGGTGACAGGTAGCAAGGGTAGCAACGGGTGGCTAGAAGATGAAGCGAAGCAAAGCACGAGAGGGGCAGAGCGCAGTTGAAGAGAAGCAGAGCGACGGGTCAATGGAGGTCCAATCGAGGCAGGTGTCGACCAAAAAGAGGTTTTCCCGTTCGTGCAAAGGGCAATTAGAAGTGTGACCAAAGTCATGTGAGGATATGCACATCCAAAATGTTTTAAACACCCCTTCTTTGTTTATATATTGAATGTGGTATTTTGCGATTTCTTTAAAATTTTCTCTTTCTATTTTTCGACGTCGAAAACTCGTAGTCGACAATCGAAATAATTAATAAACCTTATAAAGTTTTAAGTAAATTCTAAATTTTTTTGCCAGTTTCTTCTGCCTTGCCTGAAAACATCTTTAGAGCCACAGTTGGTGAATTTTGCTTGGATCTTGGATGTGTACTACTTGTAGAGGTTTTAATAGAGATCTATTAGTAAGTTTTAAAGGAATTTATTGATATCTTCACCTGAGTAGTACAATAGTCACACCGAAAAATGTTGTTGGCTTGAAAACGTTGTTCGGTACTCGTTGCAGGCAAACATCTGCTCTGTTTGAATTTTTGTTATGAATCGATCTGTGTTATAAGTGGAGATAATGTCAGATGAACATGAGTAGGATATTTAATGGCTCTGATACCAAGTGGAAGAAAACTGGTCTTATAATGGTAAAATGAATTGCAAAACTAAATAAGAATCGCAGTTATTACAAGAATCATAGTTGGAAAATAATATGTAAACTCCTTTAAATATATTTAAAATGAATATTCTTCGATGATTAAAATGTAATAGCCCTATTGGGCTAATATACCCACTCAAGGGTTGTGATTGTGAAAGGGTATGACCCCTCGTAATATAATAAATAATAAAATACAACTAATGAAGTATGTTACGAAGGTCCTAACAATGCTGACAAAGGTCAAATTTCAGACGAATTCGTTGATAAATTTTAATTAAATTTTTCCTAAGTATGAAACTAATTTCACCAACAAAATCATCTTCCATGCAGTTTTACCCCTGTTGGCAGCGAAATTCCTTTCTAACAGTTTTGCCAACGAAATTACTTTATGGCAGTTTCACCTAGTTTGCAATGAAATTCCCTTTTTGGGTGAAATTGTCGGCCAAATCCTTTTTCGAGCGAAATTGGACGAAGATACTGTTGGTCATCAAATCCACATAGGAAAGGACTTTCGGTGGGTTTGCGCGCCCTGGACCTGCGACCAACATTGAAAGGCCGAGGGGAAGAGATGACCCTCGTGCCAATCTCCGGAGAAAGGTCGGCTCCTATACTAATCTACTTTTGGGGTTTGAGACAAGAGTGCAGGAAAGAAATAAACAGAGTAAGGGTTAGGAAAAGAAATAAAAAGGGGTAAGGGTTAGAGAAAGAAATAAAAAGAGTAAGGGTTAGAAGATGATGATTTAAGGTGGGAGAGAATAGGAAGCACGATTACTCGCTAACAACTCGAATAGCAGCAAGAAATACCAAGAATAACACAAAAGAAACGAAATGCCGAACTTCCTATGTATCCTCTGGACGGGTTCGCAGGGTTCTTTCTCTCTCGTTGGAATTCAAGATTCAGAGTAACAACGATTGAGATAAGGGAATAACAGAAACCTCAATCCACCAGGTAGCATAAAGGAAAGTGACAAGGCATTTTTCCTCTCCTATGTATCCTTCAAGGCAAATTTTAGGGGTTTAGTCCCCGATCGCACATCGGATTCAGGATTTAGAGTCTCAGTATGCGAATGAGAAAAGACAAAAGAATTAAGCACAGAAGGCAGCATAAAAGAGAGAAATAGAGCACAAAAGGTCTTTAGTATTAAATGCAAGACATCAAGTTATAGCAATTTTCTAGCAGAAAGTTCCCCCCACTTTTTACATTACATGCCTAGGTTTTTATAGAGGACCCGACCCTCTGAGTCATTATTACAAAAAATGGCAAAGTACACCCTCGAGCCCTGAGAAATTGGTGCCTCGCTGTTGCTGCGAATGATCTCTCAGATCGACTACCAAAACTGACAACTGTGACTGGGTCAACCATGGAAACATTCATTTAATGCGTCACTCGAGTGTCCCTGGCTTTTGGATGCTGTGCTTGAGTGATCGTTACGTCTGTCGGGTTTTACTTTGAGGACTATTACGTCCCTTTCATTTGCCAAAAATGGTCAGTGGACTTATCGGGCAAGAAAGGGGGTATTTATAAGGGGCCTTAGATCACCTTGGGAAGTTGATCGCCTTGGAACGTGGGCCCAAAAAGTGCTTCGCTACATCTTCGCCTCGCCAAAACCTTGGGTCGAAGTAGATTCTCCTTGATTTGTTCTTCGCAAAATAATGCTTCGCAGAAACTACTTTGGGGATGTCGAGTGCTGAGTGGATTCCATCTTTGAAATGGGGCTCTTTGTCCTTTGCTAGTGAAACTGCTTCAACTGGAAAATGTTTCGACCCGATTCTTTCTCAAAACTGCGGTTTGGGGAATATCCTCCCAAAGCACTTCTCTGTTTTCGACACATTGTCATTTTGCTTCGGGCACCACTGCTTCAGGTGAAAACTGGCCGAAGTAGGTGTCAAAAATACTTCGGGCCCAAAGTAGTTTCCTTACCTTGGCTGATTTGGATTATGCTCTCCTCCTTCGACGAAGTCCTTTGGATGCTGCTTCACAAAACTTATGTCCAAAGCGGCTGCTGAAAATGCTTTGGGTGTGAAGCATTATCTTTGTATTTCCTTTGGCGATATTACTTTGCAAGGTTTTCCCCGAAGTGGTGATTTGAAGCGCTTCGGGCCCAAAGTTCTTTCCACATTCTCCTTCTTTTCCTTCGGCGAAGTTATTTTCCTTGGCCTGTTTGGTCGCGAAGCTCTTTCTTCTTCATTTTATAAAAGGGGCGATAGGGAGAGTCAAAATTGTTGTAACTTAAAATAAAAGAAAAATTTTCAACAAGGAAATATTATACAAAATTCTACTATTCTTCTACTCCTTATATAATGTGACAAAAAGTGTCAACATTCTTGGTGGCTCGTGGGGTGACGAGCTCATCTCGACAAAATAACCCTTTAGTCTTGATCCATTGGGCTGCAGAGTTACTGGTTTTCCCCAGACCTTGCTTCTGCAGTCTGTCCCTCTTCTTGTTCCTCTTCTCCTTCTTCTTCTCCCTCTTCCTCTGGCACGATTTCTAGCTGAGGCGATGGTTTGAGGTGATCACGGATGTGCTTCATCGTTCTTCGAACATGAGCCCAGGCACCCTTTTGGAATGGTCCTTGATCTTGTAATGCCTTAACCAAAATGTGAAACCGATCAATTTGATCGATGTCAGCATGTTTGGCCCTGATGAATAAATTATGTAGGCATGCTACCATCTTGTAGTATCTCAAGATGAAGTCGGTTATCTGCCCTTCCGAGATTGGCTCCACCCACCCGTCTATCTCCAAGACATCACCCTCAAACTGGAGCCAGACTGGTTTGAGGTCATCTTTAGTCAGAAGGTTCCCGTCATCATCTGTGAAACTCGAGAAACCCAAGGAAGAGAGGTCCTAAAAATAATTCATTGAGGTGCGCTGCTCGTTGTCAAAAATGTCTTGGAGTCTTCTCGCCTTCTGAGCTTTTTGCACCTTGGAAAAGAAGGCGTGAACTGTGGCCTGGGCCGTGGACCAATCCCTAGCCGTCCGAGTCATCGTAGTGACTTGCAAGTCCTGATATTTCACATTTTGGACGTCGAAGGCTAACTTGAGCCTGCTTCTGGCTTTCTGCGTGACTTCATCAATGATTGGCCCTCCTTCGGCAATAGCGCGTTGGGCTTCGGTGATGAAGGTTAGAATCGTGAGGGCGCTGGAACACCGAGACCTAAAATTCTTGAGCAAATGGGCGCGAATCTCCTTAATTCTGCTCCTATCAAACACCGTCAGGTCTTCCTTCTCGTACAACTGGGCTTGCATTTGTGCAACTCTGCCTTCCAGCTCCTTGGCCTTTAGATCATTTTCAGCTTGTCTCTATGCCTGATTTTCTTCAGTATTCTGGAGCTGTAGAACTTGCAGTCTTAGGGTGCGTGTTTTCTTTTTCATGGCCTTGCACTGCTCCTCGGCCCCTGCCAACTTGGAGCGGACCCTCACCAAATCTTCCTCTAGCTTAACGTTGGTGGCCTCGGCCTCGATCTTGTGCTGGTTGGCGATGACTGCATGAGCCCTAAAGGTCTCAATTTGGACATGCATGGATGCCGATTCGTTGTCTACATTTAGATGCACCAGGTCCTTAGGTGTTTCCTAGTAATCATAGTCTACTGGAGTCATTTCATCCAGAGGCTTCTGTACCTTAGGGACCTTCTTGATCTTGTGCATCTTCCCAGCTTTCAAATCAAACACGACACATTTTTCAACTTGAGTCGTTGCTCGCCCTCTTTTCTTTCTCGCCTCCTTCAAGATTTTGTCAGTATTCTGTCGGGCTTGGAGCAGCTTCTCGGCAAGGGGGCGCTCCTTGATCAAGGACATTTTAGACTCAAACAAGGTTGGGTCACTAGCCGAGGGAGTGAAAAAATATAGGGAGTGTATGGGGGATGCTTCACAAGGAGGTTCGGTGGTGGGGCTCGACGTCGAAGTGATACCTCCGCTTTTGCTAAGAATCAATGGAGTGGCAGCGTGAGTGGGTGAAGTGACTTCAATGGACTTATCCCGGTCGGGATCGTGGGACGGACTTGGACTAGCCACATGTGATGCGTGAGGGGATGAGTGGCCTTGCAGGGGAGACTGATGGGAACCTTTGACTGTGGTCGTAGTGGACATGGGTGAATCTTGAGCAAAGAGTGGAGAATGTGTACTTGAGCGCCCTCCTGGCAGAGCGACTGTAGTGACTTCAAGTGTAGTCATCTCCTGCTATTTTTTTGCCTCGGCATCCCCTTCAGGTTGGAGGAGTTCCTACACGTTGACAATGTTGATATCGAGGATGGTTTATTTGCTTGGCAGTGTCACACTCTCAACATTTTCTTTGGACGGGCCTGATGTAGGTCATCCAGTGGAAGGGCTCTGAAACCCTGTACGAAGCCGCTTTGGATGGCTTGGAGGCACTTGGACTGATTTTGGCCTCTTTCTCTTCGTTTTCACCAGCGGTTGCTCTGACTCTTCGAAGCTCGAGTCTTGGCCTCCCATAGGTGGCCTCCATGGTGTGGCTTTGGCCTTCTTCCCTTTCTTCGACTCTGAAGTAGTTTCCTCTCTCTTTGGGCTTTGGGATAGCCGGGGGAATGAGGTCGACGAAGGACAGGGGCTTCCATGTTCCAGCATTGGCCTCATAGACCGTCGCGAAGTCCTTGTCAGTCGCCAAAAGTTCATAAGAGTTCATCTTTTGGCGGTGGACCCTCATTATCCACCACTCTCTTAGTTGGGCCACGTCCCAATCTTTTGTTGCCTCTTTCAAATCATCTTTTGCCTTCTTCTAGAAGGTGGAGTTGGGGCTTGGGAGAGGGTGCCGAACTAGGTCATATGCAACCTCCATTGGGTAGAACTCATGCTAGGGAGGTAGCATTTCCATTTTCTCCAAGTGCCACTCCAGATCCCTCCCATTGGGATTGTTCCTCTGCTCTACGATTTCTGGATAGGGGCAAGCGTGGGAATTCTTAAATCGAATATGGTCCCTCATTACCCCAGGGGGTCATAGAGCCATTGTTGAGGAAGCTGAACTAGGCCAAAATTGGCGAGTTTCTCCTCCAAGAAAACATTTTTTTTGAGGGCAAACACTTCGATAACTCCCATTTTGAAAGGGAAATCACAGGTGTGAGCCCATTTATGTCCATGGCCATAAATGGCGTTTGTTGCATCTCTCTGTCGAGCGACCTCCAATGCGAACTGGTATTCGGAGGGATAGACTGGTAGTAGGAAAGGCTTCCCTATGAAGCCGAATATGCGAATTACGAGCCCTTGTGTCAGCTAAAAAATGTCTCCCCTCTTCTCTTGTACCACCTTGTCCCTTAGGAGGAGGGGAACCCGAGGGGAAGACCTTGTTAGCATGTGCATTGCGGGTCCCAAAAATTGTTGGTTAAAAGAATAATAGGACTCCATATTCAATAGGAGAAGGGTCCACTGGTATACAGGCAAAGGATTTCCATCCTCGCCACTCACCGTAATAGCAACATAAGGGAAACTTTAATGTACATGAAAGAAAAATAACCAAACAAGAAGAGAATAGGGCGAGAAGTTCTTATTTGTCCTAGCATTCTTCATGCTGGTGAGTCGCGTATGTAGGGTCCTAGCCACCCATTCTGCCTAGTCAAAAAATACTAGGTTGGTGCTTGGCATTGAAGCATCAGGGGCATAAAATTCCCCTCTGGAAATACATTCAGCCAAAGAAACCTACCACGGGTGCACTGAAGCATCGGTAGATAGGCCTGCCACCCATGCAATGATGGAAAAGATGTCGGCATTTTTGAAGGCCTCTAAGGGTAGGGGCATTTGGGGCAAATTTTTCTAAGGGAGCTCGCTTTTGAGGCTTTGCTATAAAAAATTGATCATGTAATTTGAGGGCTTGAACCTCTCCATTTGTTCGCTAAGAATAACATTGCAAACTGTGTACCCCTTAGGAGGGCCCTGCTGTGGTGCAAAGGCTACCTGGACATCTTCCTTCAGAATAGAGAACAACTTGTGGCCGAAGGCGTCTACCACTTGCCTGGAGGCAGGCTGATAGTTCTACACAATGGCATCAATCAACTCAGGGCAGTGATGCGTGGGGGGCATTAGATACCAGTATATCTGGGAGTAGTAAGTGACAACTCTTTTGTTGTCTACTAAGAGCCTGCTTTTCATGAACTCGATGGTACTCCTGAGTTCAGCTATGCTCATTGACAGCTTGGTGTCTCTGATCCTATCCCATGCATCAACTGGCGGTTCTTCAGGTTGCTCATCCTTAGAATCCTCTCTTTCTCCCATGACTTGTTTCTCAGGGTGGCGGCTAAAATCAACTTTATTCAGCCCTTTGTCTTTGGTTGTTTGGGGGACGCCACTTCTGGTTCCTTCCCATTTTCCTTAGAGTTTTTCTTTCCCATAGTGCTAGGGGTAATGGAGAAAACAATGCGAAGGGCTTCGGGATTGGAGGCTTCGAAGCGCAAGATAGGAGAGCTTGAAGGCTAGTAGCGAAGTTTGCATGAATTATCGATCAAATAGCTTCCTTACTACTGGAGTCTGCCTTATATAGCCTTAGAAGGTAACTACCCATATTTATGGCACTTACCATAATTAAATTTGTGTCGCTTCATCTAATTCGTCGTATGGTGGAGTGGTACACAGGGCTGTGTTATGATGATTACGGCTTGCTTTGGAAGCGTGACCCTCTGCCACTCTGTACCCGAGCATGAAATTTTCTCCTAACTAAATCCCTAGAGGATGTACCTACCACCTTTTCATTTAACTCACCTGCTTCGGATGCTTTTGAAGGCGGTTGTCGACACGTTCCCCTAGGCATGTTTTAAATGCCCCTACATTTTTCGTCGTTGGGTTGGTGAAGTCGAGGTCAGGGTTCAAATGCTTCGCAGCGAACCTTGGGTGCGAGTCGGTTTTATATGCTTCGGGCCCAAAGTAGTTCCCTTTGCAGAAGGTGGTTCGCTGGCCCTCCTTCGAAAACTGTTTCACTTGGAATCCCTTTGGCTAGGTATCTCTCGAACTTTGGTCTGAGTCATTGCTACGAGTCATTTTCCATTGGCTACTTTGTGGAACCTTTTCTCGAAGGAGAATTTTTTTTTTTTAGAGCACAGCCGCCGAAGTAATACTTGACCTGAGTCCCTAAGCAGCACTTTATTTATCAGCCAAATTATTTACACTATTCACAAGCTTGCGGCATAATAGGCATGCCGCCACCATGAACTCAGCTTCGGGTAATTATCCGGTAAACCTGTAGTGTCCGGACCAGATCTGATTGTACTTTAGCAGACCCTTGAAGTTTGGCTGGACCCTTCCCGAAGTTGTCCATGCTGCGAAGAGGAAGCAACGCAGCCGATTTTCATCCTTGCTAGTGCCCAGATTGTTGGCAAAGAAGTTCGCCACTCGAAAGCCTTCTTGGGGCGTCGGTCTTAGGGATAGTCAGAACCAATACCAGACCCAATGCCAGAATTCTATAGATTCTTCCAAATGAAGGTCGGGTACAGGTTCTTCCATCCCACTGATATGGTAACAAGGTTCCTCCGATGAAGAGTAGTCCTCTAGGATCTCTTTGGGCTCATCCTCTGAATCGGATAGGCTTGATGAGCTTTGGATGAACACTTGCATGCCATCTCTTGGGATACAAAAAGGGTGCAAAAATGTGCCCTCTTTGTTCTTAGGTTCTACCACTCGAGTCTGCTTCTCTCCTCGGTTCACCTCTTGATGGAGATCGTGAGCAGCCGTGTTGTTCATTGGGTGGGCCATGCTTGCATATTCCCATTGTTGGACTAGTATGAGGTCCGCCTCTCAAGCTCCAAATGACTGTATCTCAGGCCTCGACTCAGTGTGAGGAATGCCCCATGATGAGTACTGCGTTGGCCGGACAGGAGCAGTAATTATCAAAGGAAGCAACGGAGTTTCTCTCCACTGCCACTTTCTTGATAGGAGCAGAAGCCGTTTCGCTCGTATTGCCTCCTCAAATATTTGAGGGAATCTTCGTTCCCCTGATTGTAGTAGAATGAGGCTTACGTCCGGGTGGAAGGCCCGAACATAGAAGAGATGGGCTTGGGCGGGCGTCGGTTGGATCTCCAGTGGGATTCTCTTCCAACTTCTACAGAATCAAACATTGAAGTCCGTGATACCCTCCGAAGGTGCTCTCTTGATGGTGGAGAGGTATGGGAAGAGATGGAAGGGATCCTGAGAGCCATCGAACGCTTCGATCAATGCCCCCGCTAAGTCATCCCATGAGTAGATGCTTTTGGGCCTGAGCAATCTGTACCACCGCAGCACCCTTCCTTCTAGGGATAGAACAAGAAGTCTGATCATGACATCTTCATGGATAATTTCATGGAGGGTCGCTAAATCGACAAAAAAAAAAAAAAAAAAAAAAAAAGGAAAAAAAAAAAAAAAAAAGGGAAAGGGAAAGAAAAAAAAAAAAAAACATCTTCAAGGTGCTCTTGGGCCATTCCCGTGGTGCCGCTGTATTTTATCAATGATTTCAAGGCACTTTTGGGAATCTCGTGGTAGCTTTGGATATTCAGGGGGCCTGGATCGTTCCAGCTAGGAAAGCTTCTCCTAGCCATTACGATAGCAACCTATGGAAATTGTAGTTATCGCCACTGAGTCGGAGTCGTTAGGTGGACATTCTTTCTTCGCTTATGAGGTCAAGGCTGCTCACCGAACCTTGATTCCTTCGGGATATCTTCTTTCAGATTTGAAAGGTGCCTACGACCAAGAAATCTGGAGCATAAAAGAGAGAAATAGAGCACAAAAGGTCTTTAGTATTAAACGCAGGACATCAAGTTACAGTAGCTTTCTAGCAAAAAGTTCCCCCCACTTTTTACATTACATGCCTAGGTTTTTATAGAGGACCCGACCCTCTGAGTCATTATTACAAAAAATGACAAAGTACACCCTCGGGCCCTAAGAAATCGGTGCCTTGCTGCTACTGCGAATGATCTCTCAAATCGGCTACCAAAACTGGCAACTGTGACTGGGTCAACCATGGAAACATTCATTTAATGCGTCGCCCGAGTGTCCCTGGCTTCTGGATGCTATGCTTGAGTGATCGTTATGCCTGTCAGGTTTTACTTTGAGGACTGTTATTTCCCTTTTGTTTGCCAAAAATGGTCTACGAACTTATCGGGCAAGAAACATGGTATTTATAAGGGGCCTTCGATCACCTTGGGAAGCTGCCTACCTTGGAACGTGGGCCCAGAAAGTGCTTCGCTACATCTTTGCCTCACCAAAACCTTGGGCTAAAGTAGATTCTCCTTGATTTGTTCTTCGCAAAATAATGCTTCACAAAAACTACTTCGGGGATGTCGAGTGCCAAGCGGATTCCATCTTTGAAATGGGGCTCTTTGTCCTTTGCTGGCGAAACGGCTTCGGCTGGAAAATGTTTCCGCCCGCTCCCGAAGCACTTCTCTGTTTTCGAAACATTGTCATTTTGCTTCGGGCACCACTGCTTCGGGTGAAAACTGGTCGAAGTAGGTGTCGGAAATACTTCGGGCCCGAAGTAGTTTCCTTACCTTGGCTGATTTGGATTATGCTCTCCTCCTTTGGCGAAGTCGTTTGGATGCTGCTTCGCAAAAATTTCGCCCGAAGCGGCTGTTGAAAATGCTTTGGGTGCGAAGCGTTATCTTTGTATTTCCTTTGGCGATATTACTTCGCAAGGTTTTCGCCTGAAGTGGTGATTTGAAGCGCTTCGGGCCCGAAGTTCTTCCACATTCTCCTTCTTTTCCTTCGACAAAGTTATTTTCCTTGGCCTGTTTGGTCGTGAAGCTCTTTCTTCTTCATTTTATAAAAGGGGCGATAGGGAGAGTCAAAATTGCTGTAACTTAAAATAAAAGAAAAACTTTCAACAAGGAAATATTATACAAAATTCTACTATTCTTCTACCCCTTGTATAATGTGACAAAAAGTGTCAACAGATATTAGCGAAAATCATTTTCTAATAGTTTCGCCAGTGAAACCTCCAAGCGCAGAAAAAACATATTAGGAGTGAAATTCCATTTTCATCCCTTTCCCAGTGAAACTCAATTTTTGCCCAAGTGCCAGCGAAACCATCTTTTCAGAATTTTCACCCCAGTCACATCGAGATCCAATTTTTGCCCCAAGTTGGGGCGAAATTCATTTTCGCCTCTTTTTACAGTGAAATTCTATTTTCGCCCAGTTCCTCAGAGAAAGAAGTTTTTGGGTCAAATACCTTGGCGAAAACATTTCGAGCATAACTCGAGTGAAAGCTCATTTCGGGCACAAGATTGAGCGAAAATCATTTCTTCCATGCTTTCAGTGCATATCATTTTTGGAAAAGACCAAGGATTGGCAAATTCAATTAGAAGGGCAAAGAAAGTAACATCTCTCGAATTATTGCTAAATAGTGGCCAAAATTTTATGTTGCACCTTTGACATTGATGCGATCCTATTGATTTCAAGGCGCTATTCATTGTGGTGGGTGCTCAATTTCGATGCACCAACTTCTAGGATGAATTTCAATTGTCCCTTCTTGCTAATTTCTAAGGTGTTCTCTGCTGAAGTAGGATCACTACTCCCCAAGATGTTGGTTGATTTATTTGTTGCTATTCCCAAAAAGAATGTTGTTGTTGATCATTCTTTCATTGGTCAACATTTTATTTATTGCTTATTAAATTTTGGTGGTGAAATCCTCTATAAAAACTAAGAAGTTTGATGTAAAATATGGAGGAGCATTTTGCTCAAAAACTCTTTGAGTTTTAACTTCTGCCTCAATTGAAATACGTTTTCCTCTGGTTCCTGGATCAGTCGTGTATGTGATTTTTTTTTGCCTATTATTTTTGCTATATTTATTGCCTCTATTAGATAAGTTAAAACTATGCATTTGAATTTAATTTTTGATGAAGAAATGAATGTTGAAATATTAAATGAAAATCATATTTGCGATATGTGATTGGTTCCTATATTCTTCTTTCTAATGAATGTTGGTTAGAACTTGATTTGATGATTTAGCTATTAGTTCATTCCCCACTCTATATTTCTGGCTTACAACCATATTTCCCATCTCTTTCTATTAATTTCTATCCCTAAGCTTTCCACCAATTTTTAGATTAGTAAGGGAACCAACCCTCTCTGGAGATTGGCCCGAAGGACATCTCTTTCCTTCGGCCTTTCAATGTTGGTTAGGTCTAGGGTGTGTATTTTTACACTTAGGTAGATTTGTGACCAACAATTTTTGGCACGCCCAGTGGGACACCAAAAGTTCCACCTTAATCAGTAATAAGATTTGATGTTCATATTTTACTATTTGATTAGAAAATCTAGCGAACGTGAAGTTGGTGAAAGATTTATTTTATGATCACAATATCGAAAGCCAAAAATTTAAAAAATCCTGTTGATTTCTTTGAGCTTGACACCCAAGTTTTAGGAGAGCATCCTAGGTTAGAGGCTCCAACTGTCCCATCAATTATAACATCTTCACAAGTAGCTGGTGTGTTTTTTGTTTCTGGTTCCTCTAGTATCACCACTAGCTTTCCTCCTCAAGCAAACACTTCAATCCCAATGGCCCAAAATCCACTACCACCAAGATAGTTTCCAGCCTGGAACCATTCCAGAGATTTGAATATGCCAACTCAGAACCCTATCCTGCCAACAACATTGAAGGCTTTGCCTACTTACGATGGCACAAAAAAAATAGCTTATGAGCATGTTCAAGACATAGCTTCTTTAGCACCTATTCATAGCATGACATATGAATATGTCATGGTCAAATTGCTCATGCTCTCTCTCAAAGGGAAGTTGCTTTACTGGTACTTGTCATTACCAGTTGCCACTATCACCACATGGGACCAATTGGCTGAGTTAAGGATAAAATACTTCAATGAGCAAGTGAATCCTTTTTCTTTATTGCATCAATTTACTAACATTCAGAGGTATCCATAGGAGGAAATCATTGAATTCAATGTTAGGTTCACTCAAACTTGGCAAAGAGTCCCTGATGGTCTCCGATCGACTCCCAAACAAGCTACATTTTATTACCTTTGAGCCTTCAATTTTGATATTAGCATGGCCATCCGTCAGTCCAATGTTGATACATTCTCGACCTTGTACTCTACCGTGCAAAAGGCTAAGGCCAATCTAATTGCTATTGGTAAGATCCCACCAAATATGACGATGCCTATCTTCCCTAATCTCCCACAGCATTTATATTCCAATGCATCTTCCCAATCTTTACCAATATCCCCCATGTATTTGGTTCCTTCATGGAATCCAAGTTCATCTCAAACCCCGAGAGTTTCTATCATGCAACTGCCTTCATCCTTCCATTCCACAGCTGCCTGCTCCAATTCTATTCCTAGCACTGTCGTCTTCGTTGGTACCACTTCCATTACCAACTCCTCTAGCACCCTCAAATCTTGATCCTCAAGAGAATTTGTTGCAAGAGATGCAATCAATGAACTCAGTGATGAGAGTGATGAGCAATGAGATCATAGTTATTAAGAAAAGGTAGGCTGAGAGAGATTTCTAGCCTAGGAGATTTCAACCTCTGCCAATCACTAGAGAGCAAGCAACTTTGACTAGCAAGATGCCTAAAAGGAATCTGATCGTATTGACAAATAAAGAAGTTGGTCCATCAAAAAAAATGTACTAGTGTTCTACCTACAATGATCCACATGGCGAAGAAACTTGCATGGTTCATTTAAACTACGTGCAGACATTGGAAGATAGCTCCTTAGGTGGTCATATCAACATGATTAGAGAAGTTGATCATAATTTTATGGTTCCTTCCATGGAACAAGTTTCAGTTCTCACAAGAGCTGGAAAAAAGTCGATCATAGTGGATCTAGCTGAGATGGAGTCGTCGAAGGTGCCTACTGAGCCGAAGGTGCAGATTGAAAAGAAACAAGCACAGGTGAAGGTACTTGGCTCAGCATCTAAGCTATATGAACTTGTTATTTTAAAATATCTCCTTCTCGCACAAGCAAAAGAAATAATCTCTCAAGCAAAGGTATCAACTTCACAAACGCAAGCTGAGATGAAAGAACAAGCAAAAGAACACCTTAAATACCCATCTTTGACCAAGCATCAGAGGGTGGAAGCCACACAACAATATCGGAGCAAGTATGAGGCTATTGATGAAATAAGAGAATCTAGTTCATCCACGTATAACATTGTTGAAGAACTAAAGAATATTCCTACCAAGGTTAGTCTCTATGATGCATTGCAATTGCCTGGACAAGTTGATTTATTGCAAGAATCTTTGAAGTCTATTAAAGATAAAAAGAAGAATCCCACTTAGACTATGCTAGCTCAGATGCTTACAAATTGGCTACTGGAAAGAATAGACCACCACCATTTTATTTGTCTCTCCGGATGGAGGGTTGGATCATGCATAACTACATGATCGACTCTGGTGCTATGATGACTATCATGCCGAAGGTGGTTTATGATGTTATGGGCATGGAGTATACCAGGAGTAGCCCACGAGTTTTGCAGTTGGATGATACTCCTGTAAGAATAATAGGTGTCATCAAAGATATCCCCATTGTCCTACATAATATGCCTCAAATCACTGTGATCCAAGAGGTGGTTGTAGTTGACCTAGAGCTATATTTTAGTATGTGTCTCTCAAGAGAGTTTACTACCAAATTGGGAGGTTATCTCTCATTGGATTACTCTCACCTGGAAGTTCCTTTCAAAGGAAAAAGAATTTGAATCTACAATGAGAAGCCTTCCACGTTTCATGTAGAGAGGATCGAAGAAGAAGAAAAGTCCATGGATTCTATCAACATGGTGATTGAAGAACTAGGAGAATTGGATTTAATGGAAGAATTTCTGGATGAGCTTCATACAGAATATGAATTTTCAATGAGTGATTTTAATGCGATGATGGAAACTGAGATTGGTTGTTACTCCATTACTAAGCCTGAAAAGGTTGAAGTAAAGTTTTTTGATGATCAAGATTCTACTCCAGATCAATTATGAAAGCTCTATTTTGATGGTGCAAGATGCAAAAATGGTATCAGAGCAGGAATTGTCCTCATCTCTCCTTTTGACATACAAAAGACATATTCATACCGATTGACCTGGAGCTGTACCAACAACACTGCAGAATATGAAGCATTGTGCCTAGGCTTGAAGAAAATAGAGAAGCTTGGGATCAAATAACTCTAGATTTTTGGAGATTCCAAGTTGATTGTCAATCAAGTGACTAACAAGTGTGTCTCCAAGCAGCACTATCTGAAGGTGTATCGCAACAAAGTCTGGGATTTTTTTGAAGCTTACATGACATTAAATATCCAAGCGATTTTGTGAGAATAAAATAAGTATGCTGATCTTTTGGCATCCCTTGGCACCAACTTTTTCCAGTTGAGCACATGGTGAAGAAACCAAAGATCGTGAGGTTGGTTTACAAGCCTTCAATTCTTGATAAGAATATCTATTGGCAAGTGTTTGAAAGTGATGAGCATATTGTGAAATTCCTGATAAAAGAAGCTAGTACTATGGAAGGAAGAACACTTGATGAAGAAGAAGTTGAGGGATTGATCCAGTTAAGAAATAATCATATCCCAAAAGGATTGATTACACTTGAAAGTCTCTTTGATCATAATGAAAGAGCTAAAAAACATAATATCAAAGTAGATGAGAAGGAGTACACTGAGCTATAGTTGGAACCTAAAAAGTCAATTAAGGTTGGAATTGATTGCACTCCAGAAGAACTTGAGCAAATCAAGGAGCTATACCATGAATTTCTAGAAGTTATCACATCGAGTTATCAGGACCTCAAAGGTTACAACAAGGATGTGATCCAAAATACTATTGAACTGCAAGAAAGAGTGAAACCTTTCAGGCAAAAACATAGACCAGTCAATCCCAAAATTGAAGTCCTGATGAAAGTTGAACTGCTGAAGATGTTGGAAGCCAAGATTATTTATCCAATCAAGCATTCTACCTAGGTAGCTAATTTGGTACCTATGAGGAAAAAGAACGAAGATATTCACCTTTGTATTGATTTTTAAAATTTAAATTAGGCTTGCCTGAAGGATCATTATCCTTTACCTCATATTGATCAGATTCTTCACATATTTGTAGGAGCTCAAATATTTTCTCTGTTAGATGATTTCTCTATCTACAATCAGATATGGGTCAAGGATGAAGACTAATACAAAATGGTATTCACCACAAAATGGGGTACATTTGCTTATCAACGAATGCCTTTGGTCTCTTGAATGCTGGAGAAACCTTTCATAGAGTGATGGATATGGCTTTCGATGAGTTATTAAATCAAGTTATTATTATTTATTTGGATGATATGACTGTCTTCTACCATAACAGGGAGGAGTACAACTTGCATTTAAGATAAGTGTTTAAAAAATATCGAGAGTTTAGAATATCCATAAACCCAAAGTAGTTTATCTTCACGATGAAGGAGGGAAAGCTTATGGGCCATGTAATCTCAAAAAAAGGTTTAGTTTTTTATCTAGCTAGAGCTGAGGCTCTTTTGAAGCTTCCACTTCTAACCAACAAGAAAGGTTTGCAATCATTTTTTGGTCAGATTAACTTTTTTCAAAATTTATTGCATATTTCGCCCAAGTTGTGAAACCAATGACTGAACTCTTGAAGAAATATGTTGAGTTCAAATGGACTAAGCAAAGGAAGCAAGCATTCCAAAAAATTAAGGAAATAATTGCTTAGGATCCTATTTTGGTAAACCTTGATTATTCAAAGGATTTTATCCTTTATGTTGTTGGTGAACAAGAGAGTTACGCACTTGCGCTCACACAGAAGAGAGAAGATGAAAATGAGCAATCCATTGCATTCCTGAGCCAAGTTATCCAACCACATGAGGAAAAGTACAATTTTATTGAGAAGCAAGTGTATGCAGTGGTGAAATCCCTGAAGAAGTTTCAACATTTTATTTCCTAGAGAAAAACAATAGTTTATGTTGTTCATTTGGATGTCTGAAGTTTCATTATCTAGGGTGAGCTTGGAGACAATAGAGCTCGTTGGGTTTCTAAAATCCAAGAATATGATATCGAAATCTGACCAACCAAGCTGGTTCATGTTCGAGCATTATGTCAAGAGCTTGTGAAGAGTGTTGCCTCCGAATTAAGGGTTTACCAGTATGAAGATTCAATAAGCAAAAGTAATCTAGCTAATCATTCCTCAGGTGACTACGATTGGACAGAGGACCTTGTCGAATACTTCAATTCAGGAATATGTCCTTCACATCTCAATGCTTCATAAATAAGGAGATTCAAAATATAGGCACTCAGGTATGTTATGTTGCCAAATAGATTGTTTTATAAGAACATTGATGGAGTGCTTCTGAGGTGTGTTAGAGAATCATAGAAGCAGAGATGTTGAGCAAGGTGCAGCAAAAGAATTGCAAAAGTATTGTCATTGTTGTCAACACAGTCAGATTGATGCAGTTGATGCAGTTCAGAGGACAGTCAGATCAAGTGCAGAAAGTTTCAAGGAAAACAGAAGTGACCCAGATTCAGAAACTGGCAAAAAGAGACAAGGAAGAAAACTATCGCGATATCGCGACATGTTTTCTGTCGCGATTTCGCGACATGGTCGAGGAGAGAGAAGGCACAGCCGAAAATGTCGTGATTTTGCGACATGTCGAGTTTTCGTTGAGGAGAGAGAAAATGTGTCGCGATTTCGCGACAAAAAGTAGGAGAGAGAAAATGCACGCCAAATTGTCGCGATTTCGCGACATGGCCGAGGAGAGAGAAGATGCGAGCAAAACTGTCACGATTTCGCGACATGCTGGCAGAGAAGGAAACAAAGGTGTAGCGATATCGCTACATGTTGAAATGAATGGAAACAAAGGTGTAGCGATATCGCTGCATGATGAAAATACATGGAACTAAGGTGTAGCGATTTCGCTACGTGTTGAAACTAAGAGAAACTAAGGTGTAGCGATTTCGCTACGTGTTGAAACTAAGAGAAACTAAGGTGTAGCGATTTCGCTACATGTTGAAACAAAGAGAAACTAAGGTGTAGCGATGGCGCTACATGTTGAAACAAAGGGAAACTAAGGTGTAGCGATTTCGCTACCATTCAAAGTTGCAAAAATTAAAGATGTAACAAGTCAAAAGCACAAAGCGTCGCGATTTCGCGACATGTTCCATTTTCGCTGGAGTTTGCAAGCAAAGCTGTACGGAAGAGCAAAGCGTCGCGATTTCGTGACATGTTCCATTTTCGCTGGAGTTTGCAAGCAAAGCTGTATGGAAGAGCAAAGCGTCACGATTTCGCGACATGTTCCATTTTCGCTGGAGTTTGCAAGCAAAGTTGTACGGAAGAGCAAAGTGTCGCGATTTCGCGACATGTTCCATTTTCGCTGGAGTTGGCAAGGAGAGTTGTACGGAAGAGCAAAGTGTCACGATTTCGCGACATGTTCCATTTTCGCTGGAGTTGGCAAGGAGAGTTGTACGGAAGAACAAAGTGTCGCGATTTCGCGACATGTTCCTTTTTCGCTGCTGCTGGCAAAGAAGAGTGTACGGAAGCCGAAAGTGTCACGATTTCACGACAACATTGATGATGACATCAGCAAAGTTGAAAAGTGTCACGATTTCACGACAGGATGAAAGGAAAGCTGCTGGAAGCCGGAAGCGTCATGATTTCACGACAGCATTGATGATGACGTCAGCAAAGTTGAAAAGTGTCGCGATTTCACGACAGGATGAAAGGAAAGCTGCTGGAAGCCGAAAGCGTCGCGATTTCGCGACAGCATTGATGATGACGTCAGCAAAGTTGAAAAGTGTCACGATTTCGTGACAGGATGAAAGGAAAGCTGTTGGAAGCCGGAAGCGTCACGATTTCGCGACAGCATTGAGGATGACGTCAGCAAAAGTTCAAAGTGTCGCGATATCGCGACAAGATGTAGGGAAAGCTTGCAAGAGCCAAAACGGTCACGATTTCGTGACATGCTTAAGGATGACGTCAGCAAAAGTTCTAAGTGTCGCGATATCGTGACATGAGCGGGGGAAAAGCTTTCAAGGCCAAAATGGTCACGATTTCGCGACAACCTTCAGGGTGACGTCAGCATAAGTTAAAAGTGTCACGATTTCGCGACAGGCAGTCTGGCAGGTAAAACCCGCAGGAGCATGCAAGGTGACACGTGTCAGAAAAAGCAGACAGTTAAACGTTGACAGGTGTTGGACATGCAATGCAACAGCCAAACATGCATAATTGAAACGCATTCGAAAAGCCGTATTCAAAGAAATTGAACAGTCGAAGTGCATGAAACAAAATTGCCGTACTGCATGGTTTCAAAAGACGTATTGCAGGGTTTCGAACAGTCGAAGTGCATGGAACCGAATAGCCGTATTGCATGGATTCGAACAATCAGAGTATGTGATTCGACTGCATGCAGAATTGAAAGGTTATAAAAGAATAATCGTACAGAGAAGATGTTGCTGCTGTTAGAGAGAAATTGCTGTAAAAGGAGAGTTAGAAAAGAATCAAGAGAAAAATAAGCAGAGTCGTGAGAGTGTGCAGAGTTGAGTTAATTGCAGACCAGTCAGTTAGGGTCATGCATAAAGTGAAGACATTTTTATGTCATTCTAAATTTATCAGAATTGCAGTCCAAGTTGGTGCTTGGTACTAGGAGTTGGTGCTCCATCTCGTTGCAGAGAAAATTACAGGGGTTGGTGCTCCTTCCAGTTGGTGCCGGTAAAGTGTTTGTAAAATTGATTTTGCAAAGACCGGATTTGGATTGGAGTCCAAGCAGTCATTTTTGAGGAGTAGCCAAATTGGTGAACCTCGGTATATTGAGTGTTGTGGTGTGCTCTCTTGTTTAAGTTGTTTTTCAGTTGTCAAGTTCTCTTTATTTCATATTAAATGTTGTAGATATAAAAATTAATAGCTACACTGATTCACCCCCCCTCTCAGTGTCATTGTGTAATCATCAATTGGTATCAGAGCAAGGTTCCTTGTACAAGCTTAATCAGCTAAGGAGATCTTGGAAGAAACAATGGTAGGTGGTGAAGGATTTTCATCCAACAAAGCTCCCTTATTTGATGGAACAAATTACACCTTCTGGAAACTCAGAATGCAAACATATCTGAGTGCATTGGGATACGATATTTGGGATTCTGTAGATAGTGGATACACAGCACCCACTACCCCTCCAACAGATACTGCTGAGAAAAAGAAATTTGAAAACAACTCCAAAGCTAAGAATGCCATAATGTGTGGGCTTGTTGACAGTGAACTGATAAGAGTCATGAGTTGTAAATCAGCAAAGGACATGTGGGATAAATTGAAGAGCATCCATGAAGGAGATAGTAAGATTAAGGAAGCAAAACTGCAAACTCATCGAGCACAGTTCGAAGCACTGCAAATGAAGGAAGATGAAAACATAGAAATTTATATGCTGAGAGTCAACGGAATTATTAATGCAATCAGAGGACTTGGTGAAGAAATTGATGATGCAGTTGTTGTGAAAAAGGTTCTCAGAACACTTCACAAAAGATTTAACTCCAAAGTCTCTGCAATAGAAGAGGCAAAAGATCTAAACAACTTCAGCATGGATGAGTTGCATGGTTCCCTGACAGCATATGAAATGAGAATAGGACAAACCAAGTCTACAGACAGAGAAGCAGCTTTTAAAGCACACAAGAATGTAAAAGCTGAACATGAATCTGAGGATGAAGGAACACTGGATGAAACAGAAGCCAATTTTGTTCGAAAACTCACAAAAGGAAAAGGAAAATATAGAGGGAAGCTACCTTTTAAATGCTTCAATTATGGAGGAGTCGGTCATTTTGCAGCCAAATGTCCAATGCAGGAGAGAACCAAAAATGGTGAAGGGTCACACCAAGAAAAAGGTGACTGGAAGAAGAAACAAAATTTCAGAAAGAATAACTTCAAGAAGAAAAGCTTCATAACCAAGAATGTCAGCAGTTCTGAAGAAAGCACAGATGAGGAGTCTGAAGAAGAAGGAGGTGAAGCTCTGTTCATGGCACTTGAAGAAGAAAGAACAGAGGAAAATCAGGAAGGTGATGAAAATTCCAAGGATGAAGTTGAAGTGTATTTGGAAGGAGAATTGGTTGCTGCACTTGAAGAGTTGAGTGCAGAAAGGAAGAAGAATAAAAAATTTTCAAAGAAATTAGAGAATGCCACAGACATAATAAACAATCTAAAAATACAGACAGAGGAATTCAAGAAAATGTCTGAAGTTCTTGATGAACAATTAACTGTAAAGACAGTTGAATGCAGCAAGCTAGAGGAAGACATTGTTAAGTTAAGGATGCAGTTAGAGGAGATGAATAGAAAATTGAACTGTTTTCATAAGTTTGAAGAAAGTACTGTAAAGCTGGATAAAATGTTAAATAACCAAAGGCCTTCTGGCATCAAATTTGGTTTAGGCTTTGATGAAGGAGAATCTTCAAAGGATTCAAAGAACTTGAATATAGAACCCACAAAGAAAGAAGAAAAGATCAGGGTTGAACCAGAAAAACAAAATAATGCAAAAGAAAACAATAATGCCAGATTCAAGAAGAATACTGACAAAGATGGATTCACAAAAGTCACACATCCGAGGAGGAGAAGAGTCATGGCTCCTACTTCAAACTGGCAAAGACCGACACCCAGGTTTAATCATGCATTTTCTGGTTATTGTTTTAAATGCAATGCTTATGGCCATAAGATTTCAGATTGCGGGCATAATGTATCTCAAAGGAATTTTACCAGAAAAAATGTTTTTTCTCCTTTAATGAATTATGCAGTTGAATGTTATAATTGTCATAATTTTGGACATATTGCTAGAAACTACAGAAGCACTTTTGCATCAAATAATTATCAGGGTAGAAAATCTCAGCCAAGTGGGTTGAAACAAAACCAAAAATTTCCTGAAAAACAGGCACATGCTAATGAAAGGACAAAGGCAAAACAAATAGCAAAATCTGCTATCAAACCAGAATGGAAAGAAAAGGAATCTTTGATTGTCCAGACTGCTTTTAAAGCTCAGAACAAATCAGCACCTTGGATACTTGACAGTGGTTGTTCCAGTCACATGACAAGTGACAAGCAAAAGTTTGAGAATTTACAGAATTATGAAGGTGGTTCTGTGAAATTTGGAAATAATGATGGAGCAAAGATTGTTGGAAAGGGATCAGTCAAGATCGGTGATGGCAATATAAAATCAAAAGAAGTCTTGTTTGTAATTGGCCTGAAGCATAACTTGCTAAGTGTAAGTCAAATATGTGACAGAGGTCATGATGTAATCTTCAAGAAGGAGGGCTGTGAAGTAAGAAAGACAAAAAATGGAAAGTTAATAGCCACTGGATTGAGAACTTCAGGAAATCTGTATACACTTTCAGAAACTGTAGAAGGAACATGCTTGATGGGACAGGAAGATGAAAACTGGCTATGGCACAAGAGGCTTGGGCATATTAGTTTTGACAATCTGGCAAAAATCAGTTCAAAAAGAGCAGTTAGAGATATACCAAACATTGGCAAACCTGTAAATAGCATCTGTGAGTCATGCCAAAAGGGAAAACAAACCAGAGCCACTTTCAAAGCAAAAGAATACTTCACTAGCAAGCCATTAGAACTAATTCACACTGATCTATGTGGACCCATGAGAACTGAAAGCATAAATGGACACAAATATTTTATGCTATGTATAGATGACTACTCAAGAATGACATGGGTACTATTTCTGAAACTCAAGTCAGAAGCCTTTGAAATGTTTAAAACCTTCAAAAATCTTGTTGAAAATCAATCAGGAAAAAGAATTAAATGCCTAAGATCAGACAGGGGAGGAGAGTTTATCTCCGAAGAATTTATAGAATACTATCAAAAACATGGGATAAGAAGACAGTTTTCAGCAGCTAGGACACCTCAGCAGAATGGTGTTGTAGAAAGGAAGAATAGAACAGTGCAGGAAATGGCAAGGACAATGCTGGCAGAAAACAAAATAGCTGAAAGATTTTGGAAAGAGGCAGTTCATACTGCAGTTTACATTCAAAACAGGTGCATGCTGAGACCACATGAAAGCAAAATAGCTTATGAGTTGTGGTTTGGCAGAAAGGCAACAGCAAGACATTTCAAAGTATTTGGCAGCAAGTGCTACATAAAACGGACTGAAGATAACCTCGGTAAATTTGAAGATAGAGTTGATGAAGGTATCTTTCTCGGTTACTCAACAAAAAGCAAGGCATACACATGTTACAACAAGAAGTTGAAGAAAATTGTTGAAAGTGCTGATGTAAAAGTTGATGAAGGTAGAGAACAAGAAACTACTTATCAAGAAAACTACCCTATGTATGAAGAAGTCATTGAAGGTGATGATGAAAAAGAAACAGAGAAGAATCAGAAAATTGATCCAGATAGTGTAAAAACTGAATCTGAAGAAGAAGAAAACAGGAAATTTAAAACAGGAAACTGGCAGAAAAATCATCCAAGTGAACAGATTATTGGGGATCCCACAGATGGTATTCAAACAAGAAGAACAGCAGTGAGGAACTATTCTCTGTTATCTAGTATTGAACCTAAAAATGTTGTTGAAGCAAGCACTGATGAAAGTTGGATGAAGGCAATCAATGAAGAACTAGATCAGATAGAGAAAAACAATACCTGGGAATTGGTACCTAGACCAAAAAATAAAAACATAATTGGCACTAAATGGGTTTTTAGAAATAAATTGAATGAAGATGGGCAGGTTGTCAGAAATAAGGCAAGATTGGTATGTAAAGGCTATGCTCAGGTTGAAGGCATTGATTTTGAAGAAACCTTTGCATCGGTAGCCAGACTAGAGGCAATCAGAATGTTTCTGGCATTAGCAGTTCATAAAAACTTCAAAGTATATCAAATGGATGTAAAATCAGCATTTTTGAATGGAAAACTGGAAGAAGAGGTTTACATTGAACAACCCGATGGCTTCCAACTTGGTGAAAATCCAGATTTTGTTTGTAGGTTAAAGAAAGCTTTATATGGATTAAAACAGGCACCCAGAGCATGGTATGCAAGGCTGGATAATTATCTAATTAAACAAGGGTTTAAGAAAGGTTTGGTGGATAGCAACTTATATGTCAAAACAGAGAAGGGTCATCTTATTGTTCTTGTTGTTTATGTAGATGACATAATATTTGGCAAGCAAGATGGATGAATACTGCAAAGACATATCAATTAAAATGAAAAAAGAATTTGAGATGTCAATGATTGGTGAACTTTCTTATTTCTTAGGATCGCAGGTCAATCAAAATGAAAAAGGCATTTTTATTTCTCAAGTTAAATATGTAAAAGAAATGCTGAAAAAGTTCACAATGGAAGACAGTAAACCGGTCAGCACTCCTATGACAACAGGCTGCAAGTTGAGCAAGGATGATAAATCCCCAGATGTAGATCAAACAATGTACAGGTCTATGATTGGAAGCCTGCTGTATTTAACAGCCACTAGACCAGATATATTACAAGCAGTATGTATGGTTGCAAGATTTCAGGCCAGTCCCAAAGAAACTCATGTAACAGCTGTAAAGAGGATTTTCAGATATCTCAAGGGCACTATGGATTATGGGTTGTGGTACCCAAAAGGTAAAGATTTCACTTTGATTGCATATTCCGATGCAGATTGGGCAGGATGTATTGATGACAGAAAGAGCACAAGTGGAGGAGCATTTTATCTTGGTGACAGGCTGGTAGCATGGCACAGCAAGAAACAAGAATCAGTATCTCTATCCACTGCAGAGGCAGAATACATTGCAGCAACAACATGTTGTACTCAGATATTATGGATGAGACAAACGTTGAAAGATCTTGGTATTCATTTCAATGAACCAATTTCAATTAAATGTGATAACACTAGTGCTATCAACATATCCAAGAATCCAGTAATGCATTCAAGAACCAAACATATTGCAATCCGATATCATTTCTTGAAGGATAAAGTTGCAGAAGGAGAGGTTAAATTGGATTTTGTTCCAACTACAGAGCAAGTAGCTGATATATTCACAAAACCTTTGCCTAAGGAAGTATTTGAATACCTTCGGAAGAAGTTGGGAGTAGTCACACCACCCAAGCACTGACTAGCTATGGGAAACACATTCTCAGGGGGAGCATTCAAACTTTTTAAGTCTGAGAATGTTGTGCATAGACTCAGGGGGAGTCTACAGCAGCCCTTTGGTATTATTGGCAAAGGGGGAGAAGAAATTAAGCAAGGTTGCAGTGTGTTGCCAACAATTCCAAAGGGGGAGATTGTTGAGCAAGGTGCAACAAAAGAATTGCAAAAGTATTGTCATTGTTGTCAACACAGTCAGATTGATGCAGTTGATCCAGTTCAGAGGACAGTCAGATCAAGTGCAGAAAGTTTCAAGGAAAACAGAAGTGACCCAGATTTAGAAACTGGCAAAAAGAGACAAGGAAGAAAACTGTCGCGATATCGCGACATGTTTTCTGTCGCGATTTCGCGACATGGTCGAGGAGAGAGAAGGCGCAACCGAAAATGTCACGATTTCGCGACATGTCGAGTTTTCGTTGAGGAGAGAGAAAATGTGTCGCGATTTCGCGACAAAAAGTAGGAGAGAGAAAATGCACGCCAAATTGTCGCGATTTCGCGACATGGCCGAGGAGAGAGAAGATGCGAGCAAACCGTCGCGATTTCGCGACATGCTGGCAGAGAAGGAAACAAAGGTGTAGCGATATCGCTACATGTTGAAATGAATGGAAACAAAGGTGTAGCGATATCGCTGCATGATGAAAATACATGGAACAAAGGTGTAGCGATTTCGCTACGTGTTGAAACTAAGAGAAACTAAGGTGTAGCGATTTCGCTACATGTTGAAACTAAGAGAAACTAAGGTGTAGCGATTTCGCTACATGTTGAAACAAAGAGAAACTAAGGTGTAGCGATGGCGCTACATGTTGAAACAAAGGGAAACTAAGGTGTAGCGATTTCGCTACCATTCAAAGTTGCAAAAATTAAAGATGTAACAAGTCAAAAGCACAAAGCGTCGCGATTTCGCGACATGTTCCATTTTCACTGGAGTTTGCAACCAAATCTGTACGGAAGAGCAAAGCGTCGCGATTTCGTGACATGTTCCATTTTCGCTGGAGTTTGCAAGCAAAGCTGTACGAAAGAGCAAAGCGTCGCGATTTCGCGACATGTTCCATTTTCGTTGGAGTTTGCAAGCAAAGTTGTACGGAAGAGCAAAGTGTCACGATTTCGCGACATGTTCCATTTTCGCTGGAGTTGGCAAGGAGAGTTGTACGAAAGAGCAAAGTGTCGCGATTTCGTGACATGTTCCATTTTCGCTGGAGTTGGCAAGGAGAGTTGTACGGAAGAACAAAGTGTCGCGATTTCGCGACATGTTCCTTTTTCGCTGCTGCTGGCAAAGAAGAGTGTATGGAAGCCGAAAGTGTCACGATTTCACGACAACATTGATGATGACATCAACAAAGTTGAAAAGTGTCGCGATTTCGTGACAGGATGAAAGGAAAGCTGCTGGAAGCCGAAAGCGTCGCGATTTCGCGACAGCATTGATGATGACGTCAGCAAAGTTGAAAAGTGTCGCGATTTCGCGACAGGATGAAAGGAAAGCTGCTGGAAGCCGAAAGCATCGCGATTTCACGACAGCATTGATGATGATGTCAACAAAGTTGAAAAGTGTCACGATTTCATGACAGGATGAAAGGAAAGCTGTTGGAAGTCGGAAGCGTCACGATTTCGCGACAGCATTGAGGATGACGTCAGCAAAAGTTCAAAGTGTCGCGATATCGCGACAAGATGCAGGGAAAGCTTGCAAGAGCCAAAACGGTCACGATTTCGCGACATGCTTAAGGATGACGTCAGCAAAAGTTCTAAGTGTCGCGATATCGCGACATGAGCGGGGGAAAAGCTTTCAAGGCCAAAATGGTCGCGATTTCGCGACAACCTTCAGGGTGACATCAGCATAAGTTAAAAGTGTCACGATTTTGCGACAGGTAACAGTCTGGCAGGTAAAACCCGCAGGAGCATGCAAGGTGACACGTGTCGAAAAAAGCAGACAGTTAAACGTTGACAGGTGTTGGACATGCAATGCAACAGCCAAACATGCATAATTGAAACGCATTCGAAAAGCCGTATTCGAAGAAATTGAACAGTCGAAGTGCATGAAACAAAATTGTCGTACTGCATGGTTTCAAAAGACGTATTGCAGGGTTTCGAATAGTCGAAGTGCATGGAACCGAACAGCCGTATTGCATGGATTCGAACAGTCAGAGTATGTGATTCGATTGCATGCAGAATTGAAAGGTTATAAAAGAATAATCGTATAGAGAAGATGTTGCTGCTGTTAGAGAGAAATTGCTGTAAAAGGAGAGTTAGAAAAGAATCAAGAGAAAAATAAGTAGAGCCGTGAGAGTGTGCAGAGTTGAGTTAATTGCAGACCAGTTAGGGTCGTGCATAAAGTGAAGACATTTTTATGTCATTCTAAATTTATCAGAATTGCAGTCCAAGTTGGTGCTTGGTACTAGGAGTTGGTGCTCCATCTGTTGCAGCAAAAAATTACAGGGGTTGGTGCTCCTTCCAGTTTGGTCGTCGGTAAAGTGTTTGTAAAATTGATTTTGCAAAGACTGGATTTGGATTGGAGTCCAAGCAGTCATTTTTGAGGAGTAGCCAAATTGGTGAACCTCGGTATATTGAGTGTTGTGGTGTGCTCTCTTGTTTAAGTTGTTTTTTAGTTGTCAAGTTCTCTTTATTTCATATTAAATGCTGTAGATATAAAAATTAATAGCTACACTGATTCACCCCCCCTCTCAGTGTCATTGTGTAATCATCAAGAGAATCTTGGAAGAGTTTCATTTTGGATTGTCAAGAGTCCACTATGCAGGAAGACCCATGGCATTAAAAATTATCAGAGTAGGTTATTTATGGCCCACCCTTTTTTAGATGCATTTAAGGTCAGTCAAAGTTGTGATAAATGCCAAAGGTATGTTGGTAGGAGTAGAAATGCATCTTTATATCTTCACCCGATTCAAGTAGAAGCATCATTTCAACAATGGGGTTTGGATTTTATTGAGGTCAATTATCCTAATTCATCTGTCGAACATAAATACACTTTGATTATGACTAATTATTTCACCCGATGGGCTGAAGTAGTCCCAACTAAGAAGGTAGACCAGGAGGTAGTCATATATTTCCTTGAAGGATTGATCACTTGCTTTGGCATACCAGATGTGATTATAACAGACAACAAAACTCCATTCATCAATGCCAAAATAAGTGAGTTTACGGGTTAGTATGGTATTTATTTGAAAACTTCATCAAATTACTATCTGCAAAGGAACGGTTTGGTCAAATCTACTAACAAGAATTTGCTTAAGATTTTGAAGAGGACTCTTGGTAACAACAAGTGAAGTTGGCATTTGCTCTTGAACCAAGCTTTATGGGCTGATTATATCTCAATAAAAAATTCTATCAATACATCCCCCTATTCCTTGGTGTCTGGTAAGGAATCAGTCTTGCCTATTCACATTGAATTGTCAACTCTTCAATCTTTGCAATTGCCTGATGAGGAAGATGATCATGATGAATTTGATCTTATGAGCACGATATTGTCTCAGCTATTACAGTTGGAATAAGAAATGGAGAAAGCATATAATGCTTTCATGAAGCATGCTCAGATGACAAAGAATTGGTTTAGCAAGAAGACTTCAGAGAAGGAATTTAAGGTGGGTGATCTTGTGCTAAAATGGAATGAGAACAAGACGAAGCCAGGAAAACATCACAAGTTTAAGGTAATTTGGGAAGGACCATTTTAGATTTCTAGTATGAATCAAGTTAATTCATATTATCTATAGGATGTGGATGGTTGTGTGTTGCCAATCCTAGTCAATGATATTCATTTGAAGGCCTACTATCAATAAAAATTTGGGATCAACATTTGTAAATATGTATATATTTTGCTATTTTATTTTTAACTTACAAAAAAAAATCGCTAGAGAATGGTGTTTTCGCTCAACAAAGGTATTTTTGCTGGAGAAAATCATTTTCGCCCAACAAAAATCCTCTTTGAAGCGAAGACATTAATTTTTCCCGAAAACATTATTTTTGGCACTCAAGTTAGAAATATTGCCCTCACGCCCTGCTTTTTCGACAGAGAAAACATCAAGAATTATTTTCGATAGCGAAAATACAAAGTATGAATTAAAATTTTTGCTTTTTTAGTGCATGGAGCGAAAACACTTGATTAAAAAAAACGAAAAAGGGGGGAAAAGAAGAAAAAAAAAAAAGAAGAAAAGGTGATTTCACCCAAAATAAGTTTTCGCTCATGCAGATCTTCCATTTTCAGAGCAAAACACAAGTTGATAGCAAAAAACAAAACTCCCACTCACATGTTTTTTTGAGCGAACAAACTAGCAAAAGCTATTTTTGGAGCGAAAGTGGGCAAAATTGATTTTCGCCTTGCTTTTCCAACGAACTTCTAGAAAATAGAGTTTTTTCACTAGTAAAAGCGAAAAATATTTTTTTTGGGCACTCCACTTTAGTGAAAGGCGCTTATCATGTAGTTCAAGGCAAAAATCAAGTAGTTGTGCTTCCTAAAAATAACTGTTAATGACCAGTTGAGCGCCCCAATGAAAAAAATATAAAGCAACCTATCACAACATCCAAGAAAGATATGGTGAAACTATGGGAAAGCATGAAATTTAAAGCGCACGTTCATCCAAATTTAACAGGTGCACCACATACATTAAATTTGGTAGGTGAGGAAGAGCGTTATAAAAAGGGTGAACCTGTGAAGCTTGTAAACAAAGAAAAAATCAAATTATTCTCTCAGGGGTGTTGCAAAATTGTTGTAGAACTACCGTCGAATTACTGCTTAATTACAGAACTATCAAAATATTGCAGAGGAGTTTCTTAAGGGAAAAAATGGGTAAGAAAGCCGCAAAACCAAAGAAGACACATAAAAAGCCAAGAAAGCAAGGAGGAATGAAGATGAGGAGCTAGAACCATATTACGATGCACTTGAAAAAAATGGTGATTGTGCCATTTCGAACAAGGGTGTGGAAGAACTACGTCGAGATGTGGAGTTTTTAGTGAAAGAATGGTTAATACTAGAGAGCTCAAGAACTATAGCGTGTCATGCGCATATTTTTTTGTTCTTGTGTACTCCAACTCATATCTGCCCATAAATTATTCTAGCAATTTCAAAATTTTATCATCTTGCTATGAGAGCTATTCAAAATGCAAACGGAGATAAGTTGTTCATTATTTCGACCAATGTAGTCAGAGAAGAATTCACTTACGGGGCTAGATCTCCTTCAAACATGAAGTTTAGGAAGCTCAATCTCAGAGAGCAAGAGGAGAGATACTAGTCAATTGTGTCGTTGCGCCAGTTTATGGAGAATCAACTAATAAAGACTCCATAGTTTGGATAGTTGTTGGCTTTGCCAAAGCCTCTGAAAAATTTTAAAAGCCTATATTTGTATTCCATGTTATCATGGATCGTTGGGCTACTCTCATATTCTATGGTGCATAAATGGCAAGCATCGCTTGCGTAGTGTATCTCGTAGGTGGATTTTTACACCCCGACAGCTATGAAGGTGAGAACCAATCCAGTTTTCTTTGACTGGGTGGATTACGTGGCTCAAAGAATGCACACACAATTGGAAAAGGTGCAAAGTGGATAAGAGATGGTGTTCAGAAACTGTTCATTCTTGGTGTGGTATTTTTTTTCACAGGCACCAACATTTTTTTTTATAGTCGTGAAGTAGGTCGATGAAGCAAACATGAAATTATCTGTTTATTTACTGAAATGTTGATGAGAAGGGAGTCTTATTAAAATTTCAACTGCATATTCCTGGGCCCTACCCTTGAATTTTTGGTGCATGTGAGAGAGTGCCAAGGGCGATGAAGGAGGAGATCGTCACGAATAAGAAAGGTGATATGTTCCTGCTGATGCAAGGCATCATGGTAAATTTTTTTGGCTTTATCGTTAAGTCGTTCCTCCTTCCATACTTCACTTTAAAACTTATTTTTGCATTGGAGGTTGCCCAACAGACTGACTTCACCAATGACACATATGGGTCATGCAGGAGAAAGAGGACTATGTGTGACATGCCATTTCAATTTGGTGACATTGAAGTAAACCAAGTGGAACAAAATGAGCTAATTGCCGAAACCCTTTAAGACCTTGGTTTGTTCAAATTGCTCCAATAATGAAAATATGACATTTTGGGTCATTTTGCGAAGTTTATTAAGGCAAAAAATTTTCATTGCTATCCGAGGAAAGCTATTATGCAGCAAAGGAACAATCCAAAAGGGTGCGATCTCGAGTGGCACATTGAGAATATGACGTTGCTCCCTCCATGGCATGACTTCTATGAGATGGAAGTCGAATATAATCCTAGAATCCACAAGCATCAGATTCCTCCTCCAAACCTGTTTAGTAAAATGAAGAATTAGTTGTCCGATTGGTTTGAGGAAAAAATCACTAACTAGTGGATTATGAGGGCCCACCAAAGAAATACCGGGTCAACCTATGGCTTGGCGATGGATGAAGCATTTTCGTTAATTTATAATGAGCATTATGACAAGTACCAATTGATAATTTTCACTAAAATTGTACCTTGAAGCTTTCAAAGATCTGATAGCGAAGAGATTGTAGCTGGAGAAGAGCGACCGACAACTAAAGAAGCACCACTTGTAGAAGAAGAAAAATAACTATCACCAAAAGAGCATCTTCAGTACAAAAAAAAGGAGTGTGAGTGAGGCACTTCCTTTCCCAAAGGTTTCCAAGAAGCTGAGAACTTGTGTAGTCTCATCATTTGTCACAAATCCTCCTACAATTTCGGCCACACAGGCTGGTGTTTCAAAGACTGTTCCTTTGGTCTAGGAAGAACACCTTGGCTAGAAGATAGAGATCATTAATATTAAGGATGAGGTAGAGGAATATTGAGGCAAGAAATAATCAGTATCACAACCACCTTTATCATTAGCTCAAATGGTGTCTGAACCCACAGGTACGTCTTCTTTATCTTCTTTCCCTGATCATGAGCATTTGGTGATCATCGCATCGCATTTAGCAGTTTTCACTTCCATTTTATCCCCATCTAGCATACCTTCCACTTCAGTTTCACTCCTCGTTTCTCAATCACCTGTCACCAATGCTCCTATTTTCTTTCCTTCTATTTCCATTTCTTTTAGTTCTTTTGCGTCTAAACCCAAACCATTTTCACGTCCATTTTCACTTCCTTCATCTTCCGTTTTGGTTAGTTATCTCACGGTTATAAGTACACCAAACCCTTCTCGAGTAAGTGTAACTATAGCCAAATTCCATGTTTCCATTTTGTCAACCAATTCCATTTCCATTTCCCTTTGTTAGTCAAATCCTCAACAAGCTTTTTTTCTCTTTTCCTTGTTTCTCAAGTTGTAGGTATTTCCAGAGTTAGAGATGGAAGTTGTGCCAGAGCACCCTATTGCAGAAATGATTAGTCGAGCCTGCAAAATTTCATCATGATGGTTGAAAAGTCGTAAGCAAAAGGAGGCTTAGAATCTAGCGAAAACATTTTAGAAGGTCTCTTTTGACATTGAAGATATGGAGTCTCACACAGTGAAAATGATTTCCCAGGTCCAAAATCCCCAAGGAGATATGGCTCCAAGCGATTATGCTTATGAAGTCATTACATAGGACCTTACACAGATTGACACTACAAAAAAAATGGGGAACATTCAGGTTGAGATGAGCTCGATCTATTTGCACGACGAGCATTTCAAGAACTTTTTTGAAGCTAAAGCAAAGATCATCGAGTTAGAAGGTGCCCTAGTCAAACATAAGACCCAACTGGAAACAACAAAGTTAGAGGCAAAGCATTGGCAATAGAAGATGAATAGCTTGGAGAAAGAAATTGCAAGATATAGGCAAGCGACTGAGGAACACCAAAAAGCCCAAGAAGAAGCAGAACAAGTGCAAGCATTGTCTGCCCAACTCGAGACTTTACATAATCAGCTGGATGAAAAGTTAGTACAATCAATGGGTTTCTCCAAGGAGAATCAAGGAGGCTCACCATATTTTGATTGAAGACTGTGCAAAATGGGCAATGAAAGCACTCTTGGTTATGTTATATCTTCAAGAGGCTCAAATAGTAATTATATTTGGTGAGGAATCACTATAATATACTGAGGAGCAGCTAGAACCAAAATTGGAGATGGCACTAAAGATTCAGTCGTTAGCTCAATATGACCTTCGATGTAAACCCATGAGTGGGATGGACCAAGCTTGGTCTAAAACTCGGATAACATTGCGTAGTTATTTTTTTAGATTGGATATGGCTAGAGAAGGTTGTAAGCTGCTTGATATGTATGAGGAGTATTGTATTTTGCTCATTTATTTTGAGGCTGTAGCTGATACCGAATTCTTGAGTTTTATTAATGACCATGGGGATATTTTGCCAAAGCGAGAGCTGAAGGTAGCCTGGAGATATTTCACAGAGGATACCTCAAAGATTGATAGCTAGACAAAACCAATTACAGAAAGGTAGGTTTTTTCATTCATGAAGAAGTTCACCTGCATTGAGTCATCCTTGCTAGAGTTGACCCAAAGAGCCAATCACATCAGCTTGGACCATATCCAAACATTGCACTTCATTATTTATTCACTCTAGTATCCTTCGATGCTTGATTTAGATTCTTGGGCTGAGGCGGTTGTAGTATATGAGACCACCAACACACATCTCTAGGAGCAATAGGAATGGGCACAGACAGAAAGAGAACAAGAGGAAGTTGTAGAATGAAGTGAACCATCTAATGCAACGAGCGGAGGTGAGAGTTGAGCCCAATGGCTAAAGGCTTGGGTTTGATTACATCTAGACAAGCTGAATACCCCACGAGCCACCAAAAGTGTTGGCAGTTTTGCCATACTAGAATTTTTTGTAAGAAAATTCCAAATATAAGATATAAATTCTGTATTTTCACTATTATGTTCAACTTTTGGGTATTTTTGTTGGTTTATTTTGGCATTTTCATTGGTATATATCTCTTTTTCAATGCTGGCAAAGGTCAAATTTCAAACGACTTCGTTGATAAATTTTAATTAAATTTTGCCTAAGTATGAAATGAATTTCACCAGCAAAATCATCTTCCATGCAGTTTCGCCCATGTTGACAGCAAAATTCCTTGCTAACAGTTTTGCTAGCGAAATTACTTTATGGTAGTTTCACCCAGTTCATAGTGAAATTCCCTTTTCGGGCGAAATTGCGGACCATATCCTTTTTCGAGCGAAATTGGGCGAAGATATGAGTGAAAATCATTTTCTGCTAGTTTTGGCAGTGAAACCCCTATGTACAATGAAAACATATTTCGGGAAGTTTCGCCCTTGTTAGGAGTGAAATCTCATTTTCCCGCATTTCCTAGCGAAATTCCATTTTTGCCCAGGCACCAACGAAATCATCTTTTCGATATTTTCGCACCAGTCACAACGAGATCCCATTTTTGCCCCAAGTTGGAGCGAAATTCATTTTTACCTCTTTTTACAGCAAAATTCTATTTTTGTCCAGTTCCTCGGAGAAAGAATTTTTTGGGCGAAATACCTTGGTGGAAACATTTCAGGCGTAATGCGAGCTAAAGCTCATTTCGGGTGCAAGATTGAGCAAACATCATTTATTTCGTGCTTTCAGTGTATATCATTTTTGGAAAAGATTGAGGATTGGTGAATTCAATTTGTGGGACAAAGAAAGTAACATCTCCCGAATTATTGCTGAAGAGTGGCCAAAATTAAATGTTGTTCCTTTGACGCTAATGCGATTGTGTTGATTTCAAGGTGCTATTCACTGTGGTGGGCACTCATTTTCGATGCACCGACTTCCAGGATGAATTTCAATCGTCCCTTGTTGCTAATTTCCAAGGCGCTTTCTGTTGAAGAAGGATCGTTTCTCCCCAAGATGTTCGCTGATTTGTTCATTGTTGTTCCCAAAAAGAATGTTGTTGTTGATCAATATTTGACTGGTTGACATTTTATTTACTGCTTATTAAATTTTGGAGGTCAAATCCTCTATAAAAACTAAGAAGTTTAATGTAAAAGAGGGAGGAACATTTTGCTAAAAAACTCTGAGTTTTAATTATTGCATCAATTAAAGATGTTTTCCTCTGGTTCCTGGATTAGTCGTGTATGTGATTATTTTTCTACCTATTATTTCTACTATATTCATTGCCTTTATTAGATAAGTTAAAAATCTGCATCTGAATTTAATTTCTGATGAAGGAATGAATGTTGAAATATTAACTAGAAATCATATTTACGATCTGTGATTGGTTCCTATATTCTTCTTTTTGATGAATGTTGGTTAGAACTTGATTTGATGATTTAGCTATTAGTTCATTCCCCACTCTCTTTTCCTAGCTTACAACCATATTTCCCATTTCTTTCTATTAATTTCTATCCCTAAGCTTTCCACCAATTTTTATATTAGCAAGGGAACTAGCCCTCTCTAGAGATTGGCCCAAAGGACATCTCTTTCCTTCGGCATTTCAATGTTGGTCGGCTCTAGGACGCGTATTTTTACACTTAGGCAGATTCGTGATCAACAAAAACCTAATTAGAAATTTAAAAAACAAAGATATTTGCAAATTCAATACTTCAATTTTGATGTAGAAAACCTTATTCCTCCAAGTCAAATTATTTGCAAATATTTCTATGCTTGAATTTTAAATAAAGCAATTTCAAAAAGCTTTCAAATTAAATCCTCCTTACTTCAAAAGTATTTCAAATCATTCAATAAATCATTTAGGATCAATGCAATTCCTTATACCTCCATTCATTTAATTAATCTCAAGCATAATATATTAACTAAGCTTAACCTTAGTATTAATATACCTTATACCTTCTTGACCTTTATGAAATGAAAATAGATTTAAATATTTTTTGTACCTTCTTGATAATAGAATGCTACATATTCAGTCTACTTCTCCTATGATTGTAATTTGCACTCTATTTTAGGCGTTGTCCACCTTTCAGAAATTAATTTTGGACGATATCTTTTTGCTACATTTAATGTTCTTCCTCATGTATGGTGCTCTCTAAGACTTTACCATCCTCTTAGTTCTTGCTATATATTCTTTGACCATTTAATATGCTTAATATGCACGCAGAAGATCATTTGGGCTCCTTCAACTTGTCTATATTCTTCTTATCATGTGCCACATGGCACTCAACATCTTCTTAAGGTGTTTCTTCTTGCTACATTACTGTGTCCAGTTATGACAATATGGGTGTTACCTTTGACAAGTATCTTCCTTCCTCAAAGAGTGCTCATAGCTAGTTTGAAGCATTTTATTTCCCTCAATGGTTTTTGGTGCTCCATTTCCTCTACGCCAAGTGGCATCCAAGTTCTTTTAAGTTCTTAACCAAAGTGACAAATGGTGGCTATTTATTCTATAATTTCTTACCTTTCTTTGGTGCTTGAACTTGCTTGCTCTTCCTTAATGCTCATGATATCTCTTGCTAATTGCTAGTTGTAACTTCCAACTCTTATTTCCTCCAACGTAATTTGTTTGGATTTCCTTTTTGCAACTCTTCAATGTTTGCAAAATGCTTGGTAATTTTTTTTCTTCAAAGATTGCTAGTACTTCTTTGTTTCTAATAATTGGTGGTGGCTTTGCTTCATCAATGGTGGCTCCTCTTCTATGGTGGTGGCTCCTCCTTTGGTGGTGTTTCTATAACTCTTCCTTTGTGGCTCTTTTACCCTTTTGCTTGATAGCTTCTAATTTTTTTTTGGCCAGATATCCAAGTTTCTTAACTTGAATAAAATATTTGCTTCTTGATTTATTTATCTTCCAAAAAGCTTGCACCTTTATCCTTGCTTTGGATTTTGATAACTTACATGACGACTCTTCCTCTATGTTCAACAACTTGTTCTTGGTGGATTCTGGTGGCTCCACTTATTTTTGGTGGTTCTACCACTCCTTTGATGGTTATTCTTCACCAAAAAATTTACAATATTTTGTGTCCTTTGGTGTTTTTAAACACCACAAATCTACCTTGCTTTTTTTTCACTATTGAATCTCTTTCTTTTATTAAATAGGACTTAGAAAAATATGCACTTCAATTATAAAAAATTGCATATGCTACTTCTACTTATTACTCCCTTTCAAGCAAGTTTTAACTTCAATATTTGATGTGTTTTTGCAAATTTCAAGATAATAATGATGTCTCCTTCCTTGGCTTGGAGATACTTAACTCAAACTATATTTTGCTCCTTAAATAACTCTAATATGGTGCTTTCAAAAACCTTATAATGAACTAGTTTTAATGCTTAAAGAATGAACTTTAATAGCACCACTTTTAAACATATTTTGCCCTCCTTTTGTAGCTAGTCTTCTTGGTTATTTGTTTCATCTATTTGCTGTCCCAAATTTGTAAAATTTATAGCTCTCCTTTCTACTCAATTACTGCCTCAAACTTATCAATTTTACAACTTCAACTCCTTTTGTTTTGCTTCCCTAAACTTGTCAATTTTGTAGATTTTAATGCTACCTTCTTGCTATCCAAGACTTCTTTCAAATCAGCTCAAAAAATCCTCCAATTCGTAACTCTATGACTCCAATTTGCTACCCAATATTGCTTTCCAAAAAGATTCAATTATTTGAATCCTTCTCGTTTAGTTTGTTGTCCAAAAATACTTTAATTTGCAACTTCCAATGTAGCCAATTCCTCCTTTGTTTTCTGTCCAAAAATCTCTCTAATCTACCTTGAAATTCTCCAAAGCACAACTCTCTTTTCTCCTTCTAATGCTTCCCAAATTTATAGCCAAAAATCTTCAATTCGTTGCTCCAAGAACTGATTTATTCACCTTTATCTTGCTGTCCAAAAACAACAACATTCAAAGCCTCCAAATTTCTACCTTCTTTTGCTTTAAATTCCTCCTTTAATTCGTTGTTCAAGGGTACTTCAAAATCTACCCAAATATTCACCAAATCGTAACTTTATGTCATCTTCAATTTGTTGTCCTGTGACTCTTCAACTTCTACTGTAAAAATCAATAATCTTCTCCTTTGCAAATCAACCTTCAAATACTTTATGGTTGTCTTCAAAACTTTCAAATCTAGTGGCCTCTTCTAGCTTCTTTCTCCTTCAATATTCTTGTCGAATTTTGACTTCAAATCTAATCTATTTTTCTGGCCTCTTTCTCAAGAATATGAATATCTTGATATCTTCAAAACCTCTTTCCAAAATTTGATAAACTTCTTGCCAAATATTTTTCCTTTTGGGCTTGTTTTCGGATGGTGATAATTGTTCCAAATTTTTATTTTAGGAGCTACTCTTTCTTGCAATCTTCTACCTTGAGTTTTCTTAAAATCTTTTGCAATGGCCACTTCTTCAATTTCTCAATAGGGCTTCTCTAGCATTCTTCTTTCTCCTTACAAGTTTTCTTGAGATCTCTTCTCTTGGATCTTCAAATTTTGCAGCTTCTCAAATATTCAATAGGAGTTTTCCTAGTCCTCCTATATCTTCTATCTTTCAAATCTAAAATTTTTTCAATGGGACCTTTTTCTTGGGTCTCCTCCTCAATCTGCAATAGAGTTACTTTCTTCTTTCTTCAATCTATAGTCTTCAACTTCAAGATTCTATGAGGACCTCTTTCTTGGTTATCCTCAATCTTCTATCATAAATCTCCAATGGGACCTTTTTTCTTAGACCTCCTTTATCTTCAATGTCTACTTTTTTCTGCAACAAAGAACTAATCCTTGCATGAGGAAAGCTCATAGCATTTCAGGCAATCAAAGATGAAATTCTTCTCTATCCTTTGTAGGAATCTTCTCAAATTTTGAGAACTAATTTTCTACAACAAAAAAACTTATACAACAACAAACAAATACATGCAAATCTCTAGATATCTAAAAATCAATAAAATTCACTAGTTATCTTTCAATCTAGTGCAAAGAGATCTATGTTGAGTCCTAGTCTTCACGAGTTTTCCTAAAACCCTATGGAAATACTCTAGCCAAAAAACAATTTTAAATTTTTTGAAAATGAAATCTCTTATCTCCTCTCAATCTCTCTTGTGGCTCTCCCTATCTCTTATCAGTCTCCCTTGTGGGTCTGATACCACTATTAGCTTTTGATGCTATATATTTAATGAAAATCAACCACAAGGTATAAAATGAGCATGCAATATTAAATATATAATAATGGCAATATACTAAGCATGTAAAAACCAATAGAAACTTCTACAACTACTCATAAAACTATCATTAATGAAAGCTCACGAAAATAATACGTTGATATAAAATGGAGGTCTCAAACTCTCCATATTTCATACATGCTCTACATTGTATCTATTACTCCTTTACCTTATGCTATCTACCTTCACTTCACTTCATTTCGCCATGCCAATCTTATCTATCAAAGGCCTATATATAATAAGATGTGACTCTTGGCCTTCCACCTTCCTATGACCCTTCATCTTCCTATTCTATGGACTCATGTGCACATGGACAACATACACATTTACATCATCAAGTACTTTGCACATTCTAACAATACTTGTGCATTTATTACATTGCATAAAGTAAATATTTAAACCCTAATCTAAGACACACTCATAATATAAAGATGTATCCAAGGTGGTACATTAACATATACCAAATAATACAATATATTCCAACAATTAAATATTATTTTTTGATAGAAGGCCACTCTTTCCTCTTTAATTTCCTCCAACTTCTTAGTGTTAGCTTTTGATGCTATATATTAAAGGAAATGCAACCATAAGAAGTAAAATAAGCATGCAATGTTATATCTATGATAATGGCAATATAATAAGCAAGTAAATAACATGAGAAACTTAAGAAATAACTCATGAAATAGCCATGAATGAAAGCTCACGTAAATTTGAACTTAGTACAAGATGTGGAGATCTCAATGCTCCATCCTTCATACAAGTTTTACATTGTATCTACTCTAGTGTACCTTATGCTTCTCACTCTCTATTCCTCTCTATCATCTATCAAAGGCCTATACATAATGAGATGACTCTTGGCCTTCCATCTTCCTACGACTCTTCATATTCCTATCCTATGGACCCATATACATGTGGACAACATGCACATTTATATCATTGCACATTCTAATAATACTTGTGCATTAGGTCCGAGGTGTAGACCAATTGGTTCATCCAAACCCCATAAGGGGGACGAAGGTCCAAGGTTCAAATATCGGGCCTCGTCGGACTGAACGCTTGTCCCTTTCCTGGTGCTTTCAGCGACATAAAAGGTTTAAAATGATTGTGGCATGGTGGTTATAGGGGCGGACTGTGCGAAGATTTGTGTGGCGGCTTCCGGGGCGGACAACGCAGAATACTGTGGTGGCCATAAAATTTGGACAACCTACCCGGATTCATGGCGGCTACCGATTCCACCATGTAAATTCAAAAAAAAATTAAAAAAAAATAATACTTGTGCATTTAGTACATTACATAAAGTAAATACTCAAGCCTTAATCTAAGACACTCTCCTAATCAAATGATGTACCCAAAATGGTACATTAGCATGTACCAAATAATGTAATATATTCCAACACCCCCTGTATTACATTATTTGGTTATTGAAGACTTTAGTCTTTAATACGGTCTTCGTTTTAGTTCTGAAATTTGAGCTCTTCTTTTTTGCTTTCTTTATATTGTTCCTAGTCTGTATCTTGATGAAGAAAATAGTTAGTATCTTCATAAAATGCTATTTTTTCTGAGAGAGATTTAACTTCATGTTCATCTGTAGGTTCTTCCAGTTCCTGAATTTCTTGAATCTCTTGAACTAAGTGTCCTTTTTGTTTCCCTTCTCTATATTGCAGTTGAGGATAATTGTATTGATTTTGAGAAGTATATGGATGCTGAAATTGTTGTTGATGTGGATTATATTGATTTTGATATTGTCTTGGTTGGAATGGCCTATTTGATTGGCTTCCATAATTTGTTTGATTTCCTTGATATTGGTTTCTAGGATTGAATCTAAAATAATTGGTACTATGTCCTTTCTTCCTACATACTTGACAATATCTATTATTCCATATTTATCTTCCTTTTGGGGATGATGCAACATTTTCCTATGGACTATCTTTTGAAACTAATGCATTGTTAGTCATTTCATCTTTTACTGTATTTTTCACCTCATATTCTTGGAGAATATTGACTAACTCATCAAATGATGCATCTTTACTTAGGATTTGTAAAGATGTAACTAAATGCTTGTAGCTTTTTCGAAGTGCTATTAGGGTTACTTGAACAAGAAACTTATCTTCTATATGTTCTCCTAAGGTTAACAATTTTCCTTTTATATCTACTACTTTCCTTAGGAACAAAACTATACTTTCACCACTATTAATTTTTAGAGAATGCAATTGAGTTTGAAGATTCAAGATAGTGGCTTTATTCTTTCCTTCAAATATCTTGGCTAAAGTTTTCTAAGCTTCTGTAGAAGTTGTTGTTGAACTAATGTAGGGTTGTATTTCATCTATAATTGCAAATGTTATTATCATGAGTGCTTTTGCTTCATCTTCTTCAAACTTTTGAATCTCTCTAGCATCTGTAGTAGGTTTAGTTTTTGCTCCTTTAACAATGTCCCAAATATTTTCAACTATCAATATTGACCTCACTTTGTTTTTCCATGAAGAGTAATTAGGTCCTTTAAGAAGTTGGGATTCTGTAAGAATGAACTTATTTGTTGTCATGATGATGCTTGTAAGCTACCTTATATCTCCCTAGTTTAGAGTATGTGATCAAGTACTATCTTTCAATTCTTCAAGTTTTGTAGAATACCTTGTATTTACCAGATACTATGGTCTTGATAGTATGCTTAGCTTTCTTAGTTTCCCTTGAGTTGAATACCTTTTATCTCTCTAATGTTCAATTTCTATTCTTCACCTTATTTCTCCTTATTAATGAATAAATAGAAAGCTAAAGATAATTTTTGATGCACCTTCAAGTTTTGATAAGGTTCTTTATTTTTAAGACCTTTAAGTTGTATTCCTTATGTCTCGTAAACTAGAGCAAGAGACTAATTCAAAATGCAATTTCCAACTTTCTATCAACTCTATATTAAGCTTCTTTCAATGTTCAATAGAATAGTTTCTAAGTTTCAATAATCTATATTGGTGTAGAACTCCTTATATCTCCCTAATTGGAAATTTAGAAACTATGGATATTTGCAAATTTAATGTTTTCAATGTCTATGTAGAATTCATTTTTCCTCCAAATGAATTATTTGCAAATATTTCTTGTGCTTGAATAAAGTAAATCAAATGCTTTTAATTAAACCTTCCTTGCTTAAAAAATGCTTTCAAATATTTTAATAATGCATCTAAGGTTGTACTATATCAAAGCAATTCCTTATACCTCCAATTATCTAATTAATCTCAAGCATTAAAGATTAACTAGTTTTGACCTTAGCATTAATGTTTCTTATTCCTCCTTTAACTTTATAAAAATGCACTTTGATTTAAATAAATTCAATACCTTCTTTGAATTTGGCGTGCACTGAGTTTGAAGTCTTTTTCTCCTTGACTTCCCTACAACTTGCACTTGTAATGAGGTGATGCTCACTTCTTATTAATGCCTATAACACCTTCTTACAACATTAATTGCACTTGCTTTTGGCGCCTTCAAAGTTGTTGACTAACTTCAACATGTTGCTGGTTACATTCTCCTCCACTGTGCTCTTGGTTTCACTCCACTATGTTGTTGGTTTTACTCCATTGTTCTGTGCTACGTTCTCTTGGATTACCTTCTTATTGCATGAATAAGTGTGAGACTTGTCACTCATGCAAGGCAAACATTTTCTTTTCCCTTGGAGTTTTCTTTTGCACTGTGACACTTGGCAACAAAACTCTTCACCTCCTTGACCTTCCAAGCGTTGATACTTTTTCTTTGTAACGTTCTCTCTCTTCCTAGCGCGTTGTCTTTCTTCCAAGTGGCGTTAACTTCCTTGTGTTTGGTAGGGCACTAGCTCATCTCCATGTGGTGCTGTTATTTACTATGTAACATTGCTTTTTAGGTGGTGTTGTCCCTTATAACGCTCCTTACACTTGGTGCTATGCTTTGTAACTCTCTTTCATGCGCTATATTCTATGTAGCACTCTCTTTTGCATTATAACGCTCCCTATAGGCACTGTAACTTCTCAATGTGGCTTCTTTAACGATGAGCTCTTCTTTATAATGTTCTTCGCTCCTTCAACGCTTAGTAAAGCTTGCTGCTGCAACTAACCTTCTCCTTTACGTTGGTTAATGTTGTTGGTTGGCGTTTTCAAGATAGTGCAGTGTTTTCAAACCTTCAATAATCTCATAGATATTTGTGCCTAGGAGTGACATAGTTTGTTGTAGCTGCCAAAACTATCACTGGGCACAATGATCCTTTACTGCAAGTTGCCTATGGTGTACCTTGCTCCTAAGAAAGTTGAGGAGTTCCAAAGGCCACCAAACAATGAAGAGTTATATATGTTGTTTCAACAACTGCATTCTCTCACCTATATGAACTATCATTTCATAACTAGCATTTGGATACAAAGAGAGTTTTTCGAACAAATGCACCAACTAGCAACCCTTAGAGACAACATGCTCAACATCTTGAAGAGGACTTGTGTCTTCTAAAAGAGCAAGTTGAAGTTGAGGCAACTTGATGATGAGAAGAGATAGGGATGATACGTTCCTAGCATCAGAAGCAACTACAAGAGTACGAATAGAGCATTGCTGACCTTGAGTTGCAACTAAGCAAAAACAAAGAGCATTTGACTACTACCTTTTAGCAACATGAGGAGATACAACAATTGGATGAAGCTGATAAGCGAGGGATCAAGCGTAGTGATTAGGACGAAGCTGATAAGCGAGGGATCAAGCGTAGTGATTATGGCAGGTTGAGGCAACAAAAGTAGAAGGGCACCTATCAAGAAAATTATTGATTGCATGCTTTGCTTGGACAGCCTTGACAAACACTTGTTCTTAATTTGCAAGCTTTCCACAATGGAGTCTAGACATATAGTCAACATGGATGCCAACCGATTTAGAGGAGAGGACAGACATAGGCAGCAAAACTGACATGGCACTGCCTTAGTGCGATTTTGAGCTGTTGTCTCTACATATTTGTAGTTTGTTGTTACACGCCATGAGATTGTCACATGTGTGTGACACACTTGCATTGTAAATATGTATATCATATGGGGTGATATCAAAATTTATGTATTTGTAATAATATACATCATATTGGGGTAATTTCAAAATTTATATATTTATAGTAATATACATCAAATGGGGCTAATTTCAAAATTTATGTATTTGGTTAGTTATTGGGTGACAGTTACGTGGATGCAATCACTTCTTTATTGTTCATAGAGATGCTTAAACGTATGGAAGTTATTATATGAGATTGGTCCGTGACTTAATATTCTAATTAATGATATATCTTTCCTGTTATGAATTAGTTTGATTGTTGTAAATTTATTTTATTATTACTTTCTACTCTTTTATTGGAATATGTAAAACCTGTACTACAATAATCTCAGTTAAATTTCATAGACTTCATGAACTCTTCTCCTCTTAAGGTAGAGGACTAAGGACTCAATTTATTTTCCAAATAAACTCCCCCGGAGAGAGATTAAAAAAACGTGGTGACAGTGGCATCAACACCAAAATCAACAATTCAACTTAGGTATCTCTGCTGGTTGTGCCATTGGTATGTATTGCTTGCCACCCGTCTGTCTCAACAACTGTCTCTGATTGTTTTTAGTTTCCTTTTGTCCAGGTCTTGAGTAGTTTGTTCCGTCCTCCACTGATCACTGTTCAATTTTATATCAAATTTTGAAAATAGCCAATGCCAAGAATTTTCTAGAAATCCTTTGTTATTCTTTCCATTCTGAGGTTGGTGTTGAAGCTTCTGCAGTCTTTGTGGTAAAACAAGTATTCATTATTGTTTGTTGTATCTGTTATTGATTGCACCCTTTCCTAGATATTGTGGTCTTAAGGGTATGCCCGGTTCTTCTATATGTGCCATGAGATATTGCATTGGGGTTAGAGTGATCCCTTCCATGTGGATCATTCTTCTTCTTCCAACTTGTCAGCGGGAAGTAACATCAAATCTAACACTAATTTATGTCTCCTATTTTCCTAGATTGCATTTGTTCTGAAGACCTCTTTAATCTGATAAATCTCTGAATATTCTTTTGGACTCAATGGAGCTTATAACTGGCTGATTCCTGGTTCTACTTTTGACATTCATCCTCCAAGCACCAGTTCAAACTGTAGATTCATGTGGCATTCCAATTTAAGGAATTAGTAATGGAACACTCGAAAAATAGCCATTACTCACTGGCTCTACTTTGACGTTCCTCCTCCAAGCACAAGTTCAAACTGTAGATTGATGTGGCATTCCGATTTAAGGAAGTAGTAGTGGAACACACGAAAAATAGGCATTACTTAATCAAGAACTATCGACCTACAACTAACATGATATGATGACAAAAATTGTGAGTAAGAAGCATGCTGCTTGTGACCACTACTAATATAGAAGAAAACCAATATCTAAATAGCAAGGTCATTATAATCTGTGCATCTAATTTCAATGTTTATAGCTTTGAGGGTCAATTTCCATAGAAACGGGGTTCTTAGAAGTGAAGAAGACATGCAGTCTCTTTAAGTGAAATAATGGAGCACAAACTCATCACAACCAAGGCAAGTTTGATTTATTTGAAAAGAAACATTTACTGTAGTTGTATCCATAATCATTTTACACAATTGTATGTTGCAAGGAAATAATATTCTGGCCTTTAGTGCTATCTAATCAGAAAAATTAATCTCACATATTGATTCAACAATTGCAGACAGGATTCACCAACAAATTTTGTCATAGCAGTCACCTTTATGATAAAATAAATGGGCACTGTTTGAATATAACGAATCTTACAAGAAGTACATATAAATATCCCAAGCAATAATCTACATCCAACTCAAATATGCCCATTAAAGAATACATTCCACTTGAAAAACAAGCAGGTGAGAATGGTGATGCACTGCCAAATTCACACAGAAATATGACAGATAGATGATATGCATTGTAAACTGTCATGGACAGCAATCCAATAAGCATCACTTGTGAAACGAAATCATTCTATAACCAAATTCTCTGAAACTAATCAGATTGGCTCAAAACAAATGGGGAAGTCAACATCCATAAAGCACATCAAGATGAAATTGGCTCATAAGGGTAAGAAATCCATGGATGATCTAGTGCTTCTTTGGCAGTCGGACGATGTGCTGGATTGATCTGGAGAAGGTAACCAACAAACTCGAGAAAGCCAGCATCTGCTGTGGGTAGACGACGACTCAGGGAGGTTTTCTTTGGAAGAATATATTCCAATTGTTCAGTCTCCTGAAGATACAACCAGGAAAAGTTAAGATTATAAACACCAGTAATATGAGGCTCAAATAGCCAATATCTCAAAACTGAAATGTAGGAAACGCTTTTTCTGTTCATATTAAGAATATCTAAGCATGATTTTTATTTGAAAATGATTACTTGGTAAAAGATAACATCATCATAACTAAATTTCTAATAGTGGAAACAAACCGGCAGTCTAAGCAGGGATAAATCTTTATTCACTGAAATTTGTTGTGGAAGTGTCAATTGTGTCATACGATTTTAAGGCCAGGAATTTTAATTTAATAGTGCAGCAAATACAATGGCAAATTCTTCAAGAAAAATATATAGGCATGACTACAAGAAAAATCTATACGAATGAAACACTCAGACTTTGAAAATTACCTTGATTTTCTACAATACTAAGATAAGGAAACTCAATACGTATATTTTGATCTTAAGGCACAATTTGAGAGAACGTAGAGACTTTGATACATAGCTGTTAGAGGTTCATACGACCTCAACATAGAACACAAAACTCAGCAACAAGAAAGGTTGTAAGATACAGATGGAGCATATCTATTCAATCATTAAGGAGTAAAAGTGTCTTCACCATTACAGCTGAGGTTAATGTCCTACTGGTGAGAATATTTGACTGACAAAGAGTCTATCAAGGTTCAATTCCCATGAGAGCCATGATAAGATGGTCTGTTGTAGTACAACAATAATGTGGTTTGTTAAAATACCACAGTAACATGGTCGTGATATAATATGAGTGGGACCCATTTCATTGCCGTACAACCGTTTTTTTTTTCCTCCAAGTATTATAGAGACTTTGGCATGCTATACGGGAGACTTAAATCTCCCACAAAGCCCCTTCTCTCCAATGGTTAGCAAGATGCAATGACAAGACTCCTTTCATTCAGAATCGTTTGGGAAACAAAGCCATGCACATACTCCCATATCACTGCTAAGTAATACATCTATGCAAAAACATTTACACCTGGAAGCACTTGCTAATTATAAAGACTCAATAACAACCATATCAGTTCCCAACATGAAGGCAATTATTGAAGGTTAGTGGACATTAGATCTGGAACTATTACAGAGTAGGCCCTTAATTGACCTACTTGTCATTAGCAAGCATCATCGACTAGTGTTCAGTCCCTTATACAAGCACAAATAATTCTTCTATCAATATTACTCATGTTTCATCGATGTTGTCAAATTTTGAATTTAATAATCCTGTGGATTTTACACTAGACCCCATGCCATCATTATTCATGCATTCTTAATCATCACAAGTTACATGTTAACCAATACATACATACTTTACATCAATATGCCCATACATCACTCCAAAACCCATAGACTTATTTAGGTACGCAAAATGAGATTCATCATTCTGGTTTCAGCAAACATAGGAGGTCTAATCTAACCATAAGCACTTCAGATCATCATTAAACACATACTGAACTATTATAGCCTAGAATCCCTGTTACCTGGGAGGAGAAATATTGCAGGCCATAGTTACTTGAGTGTGCAACCCAGCCTTAAAATGAACACACACAATACATACCCATAGCTAATGTGCAACTGCAGTCACACCCATACTGGTACAATTAGTTTGAATTTTCCATTGCTTTTCGAATAGTTAATAGATATATAAAAATGGTACCAAAGGAGAGAAATGACCATGTCATTATGAAGTATGAAGATGAAGTCAGATGACTGGTAAGCAGGAGAAAAAGAAAAGAAAAAATAGAGAACAATGCTTAGAACACCAATGAAGAATCAACAATAAAAGGCGTAAGCAACAACTGCTAGGAATCAAATTCAAAACCTTGTATTTGTAATAGAAGTAGGGCTAGAAATTTAAGTAGTCTAAAAACAAGGGATGTAGAAAAATCGTCACTTAGGTAATTGAATAAAAGCAAAAGATTCAGAAGCAGACTAAACAAAGAAAAAGCAGAGACTGTGATCCAAAAGCCAAAAGAGTGAAGAGTTAAAGAACAAGGAGGACTAATATATAGATTGGTATCCATGGGCAGTACAAGCAAGTTTTGGAGTCACTATCTTGTCTGAAGTTGTCTAAAAGTTGACAAAAGTCAATGGTAGAAGCTAGGAAAAGAAAACTACACTACAAAAGGATCTCCCAACCCAAGCATCACCTCTCCAACCTGATGAATGAAGCACTATTCAAAACAAGCAACCTAGTCGTGGATGCCTGGAGATTGCTAGGGATAAATTCATAGAAGCAAATAATTTACTATAACATGGAAATTAGGAACATGATGACTATACCAAAGGCATCGTCTAATGCAAGGGAATTTAATCAACAATCACCTACAAATCCCAATGAAACATACCTCCTAACAGTAAAACCATTTGATCAAGAGTTTCATACAAAGGATGAGGAGGCCTTTTTCTTGCTTAGTAATTGAAGTACTTGAGAAATTAAATCAATTATGGCAAATCTGGATCATTCTAATGAAGGTTGGGGAAGTGTCAAGCCCATTTTAGGAAGTAAAATTCACAGCTTTTGGAGAGATAACAAAGAGCAAACAAGTAATTTATGGCACAAATGACTATGCCGAGCATTGCAAAGTTCCTTTTGAAAAATGATCAAAAATATGTTTAGTTTACTAGATCAAAAGAGGATACCTATATAAATGTTTGTCCATTTCAAACATTTCCAAAGAGTTACATGATTTTTTAAAATTTTGTATACGTGTGCCACTAAGCATATTACTTCTCGCAGACAGTACTTCTTTGACATACAAAAATGTTATCTCCAACCACTAAATTTATTAAATCATACAAAGCTTTCAGAAGTTGGCTATGGTTACGTGAAAATGTGACTTCCAGATGAAAGTGAAAACTTAATTTAAGATGTTTCTTTATTTGAACTCTAAAAAAGAACTTGATTTCTCTTATTCAGATTCAGAGAGAATGAATATTCTTTTTGAGGATGGCATTTGCAAACGGTGTTCAAGAAGGATACAAGATCGTTGCCAGAGGTTTTGAGGAAAGAAACTTACTGAAGCTTAATGGACGGATTGTAATTCAAGATCAAGAAAAGCATGCAGGCACAGATGGCACAATTTTGGATAGCAGAATATGGCATTTGAAATGTGGTCAAATAAACTTTATTATTCTTCCCTATTTACATACAAATAGGTTAGTCAGTCCAGTGATTAAACAAGGAACTGAACCTTGATAGGGGTGCATACTTGGTTTTTATGCTTCAACTTGCCAAGCAACAAAATCCAAAGGGTCTTTCCTGGTGCTTTCAACGGCATAAAAGGTTTAAAATGATTGTGACATGGTGGTTATAGGGGCGACTGTGCGAAGAACTGTGTGGCGGCTTCCGAGGCAGACAGTGCAGAATACTGTGGCGGCCATAAAAGCCAGACAGCTTGCCCAGATTTGTGGCAGCCATAAAAGCTGGACAGCTTGCCCAGATTCGTGGCGGCTACCGATTCCACCATGTAAATTAAAAAAAAAAAAAAAAAAAAAAATCCAAAGGATGAGAGGAAATTTGAGTGGAAGCTACCAGGATAGACCCATCACTTGAAGCAAGTGGTTCCTTAATATCTAAATATCTATTTACCACTGTACAATATTTTTTTGAGAGTAAATAATTTGACATTTCAAAGTACAAGGGTGCTCAGGAAAATAACAAAACAGAGAAAAAGAATAGAATAAACGTAGATTAAAGATTATCGTACACCCCAATAGAACAGAGTAGAAATGGAATACAACACACAACAATATAATTTAATTACCACTTAAAATTTAAACAAACAAAATATACAATGGGAATAACTTACAAATACAAATGGATACACTATGCACACAACTCTCTGCAATATCTCATATTCCGACGAACAATCTACGAACAACACACTTCAAACAACAAGAAGACAAAAATACCCCATTACTTTACATTATTACAATATTTTGCTATGTGCACATTATTACAAACAATTTACATGCATGCATTATTACAAACACTTGTCACTATGACAAACCTTGGCCATTTAACACAATATGGCAACATAATGACAAACACTTTGTGTGCACACATTTGCACATATACATTCCTACGCTCAAACATTCATTCATTCATTATGCAAACATGTCAATTCGTTTGCCTACATCTATCCCCTCCTCTAGACTTATCAGCGTCTTCGACGACACATGAGTTGAACAATGGGGATAGAAGCACTAAACACTATATTGGAATCTCTTGTCATGCTCCTTCCACTTTCTCCTAATCCAAAAATCTTCTGCAACTGGCTTCACTTCAAATTGCTATGAACAACATATTGTTCTTCAATTGATCACTCCACTTCCTGCAATAGACCACATCACCAACATGATGGTCAATAGCCGTCACCACCTTTGGTATTCTCGTTTGCATTTTGGTGGCTTTCACTCGACCCTCTCAAACAACTTCTCAACTCTGGATGACCTCTTCTTGGCCTCAAATTACCCTCTTTTGGTCTTTGATAGACATCCCTTGGCCTCAGACAACCCTTTCTTGGTCTTCGATGAATATCCCTTGGCCTCAAACAACCTCGTCGTGTCCTCTAACAACCCACCTCCTAGGTCAAACAGTCCAACTCTTCGGCCAAACAGTCCACTTCTTGGCCTGGATGACCTACCTCCTAGCTCAAATAGTCCTAGGCCTAGTCTAGACACCTTGGGCCTAACATCACACTTCTTGGGCTTGATAGCCCACTTCCTAACCTAGATGGCCCATGCAACCAGACGGCCTCATTGGCCATTCTAACAATTTGAGGTTGTTTAGGAGCCGTACGTCCTTCCAAAATGGTCGAGGCGAGGCCCAGACAACCCCTTCCTGAGGCTTGATAGCCCAAGGGCCATTTGGGAGCCTCTTGCCCATTGCAAACAGTTAGGGGGTGGCCCTGACAACTTCTCCCCTTTGGCTAGATGGTCTATGGGTTGTTTGGGGTTGAGTCCTCTCCCTCAAAAGGCTGAGGAGAAGCCCTAAAGACCTCCTCCTTGGATGGGACATCCTAGACAGCGTGGGTCCTTGTACGACCTACGCCTAGATGGCCTAAGTCATGATAGTCGAGGCTTGGGTTCAGGGCTTGGGTCTAAATGACCCAAGTCCAAATCCAAACAGTCGTAGTAGGTTGTCGGACATCAAACAACCTCCCTCTTCATCGTCTACATCACTCAGTTATTTGCATGTGCAACCTCCTCTAACTATGCAACTTCAACCATCTGCTCAATCTCTACCTATTTGATTGTAATCAAGTTTAGCTCCTCAATTGCAATCAGATTTATCAAGTTCACCTCCTCTGCATCTCGACTAGGGCTATGACTCTTCTTCAATGCTTTGAACATGCTACACATCACTACTTCATCTTGACTTGCAATACTTTGAAACTCACATGCAAAGTGCCCCCACAAATGGCATCGCCAACATTGCACAATGAGTTTGTCCTCAATAACATACTCAATTCAACGTCTTCTAGTTCTCTAGCAGCTGTCACAGACCACATCACCAATATCCCCCCTTGGTACAATTTCCCTCTGTGTTGCACATACTTGTAGCGATGATTTCACATCTAGCGATGATTTCACATCTTTATATGTGTTCTTTGCATCACACTCATCTTTGGAGTCATAGCTTTTCTCTTCAGAGTCACTACTATCTTTATGGTTGCTCTCCTCATTAACTTACCCCAACATTTTGATGACATCTTTGTCACTTTCCAAGTTCAAAGACTACTCAAAGGCCTCTTGATATGGTGATGGGGGACCGCCTTGATCTTCTTCTAGTACATAGGCAAAATTCCCTCCACGAAACACCTCTTCTTCAGTACATCTGATGGATCTTCCTCCATATGGGTAAAGAACCCACTCACCTTCCAATTATGGGGCCAAACAAACTCTTTTTGACCTTGTTCCATTCTATAAATTTCAACAATAACCTCATCGTCATTGTGGGACAACCAAAATTCCTTCACAAATGCTTCACGTAACTCTTCCTAAGTCTAGTACTTCCCCTCTGGCAATTCCATGTGATTTCACAAAATATTGTAGGGAATAACCTTCTCCAATCTACGTCATTCTTTTGCTCGTTTGCTTTTCACGTCATCAGGTAGATTTTCCAATGCCTGATTGGGTTCTCTATTTAACCACCATGAAACATGGGACACTTGTGTATATGCCAAAATTGGTGTTTGTCATGACAGGTTGATTTGACACTTACAGTGGTTGTTCACATATCTCATCCTCTTCATGCACATCGTTAGATGCATCCCATCGCAATTTCTCTTGTGCTAGACTCCCATCCCATGCACCAAGAAACATGCCAACTTGTAGTTGTATGTCAGACTCCTGTCCCTCTCACCATCGAGCACACCAACCTGTAGTGGATCTAGCGTCAGACTCCTGTCTTGCGCAATGTCAAACACGTCATCTTCGATTTGCTTCGATGTTGGACTCTGTTAGTAAAAACTTCAGATTTTATACCTGCAAGTAGAAAACACAATGACAGAGAACAAAACAGCAACACAAGTAACACAGAGATTTTACGTGGAAACCTGCAATGTGCAGGAAAACCACGGGGCAATGGCAACTTCTTCTTTTATTGATTTCAGCAAACTTTACATTCTCAACTTCATACACATGCAAGGGATCATTCCCCTTTTATAGAGCAGAAAAGGAAGACACCGAAACTGTTCGTTTCCTCTCCCAAAGGAAGCCTCCGAAAAACTGTTCGTTTCCACTCCCAAGGAAAAGCATCTGAAACTGTTCGTCTTCCGCCACAAACTGCTGCCTAAATGTCTGGCCTAGACGTCTAGTAGCCTAGACGTCCTAGACGTCTGTAGCGCTGCCTAGACGTCTAGCAGTGCTGCCTAGACGTCTAGCAGTGTTGCCTAGACGTCTAGCAGCAACCTCTGCTGGCTAAAACCCTGCATAGTGACTTCACCTCCTAACATTCTCCCACTTGAAGTCAGTATACAAGAATTCTTTTACCAATGTTTTTCATCCAGTGCCAATTGCCCAATGCTGCCCTTGTTATATTTTCAGCAAGCCCAGAGAAGTTCTGCACCACTCAAACTTCTCTGTCTTGACCGGCTTTGTAAGCATATCTGCAAGATTCACTTCAGTGTCGATTTTCTGCAACAGGATCCTACCTTCTTCCACCACATTTCTTATAAAGTGGTACTTGACATCAATGTGTTTCGTGCGATCATGGAATGTTGGGTTCTTCACTAGCTGAATAGCACTTTGGCTATCACAATGCAACGTAATTTTCTCCTGCATTACCTTGAAGTCACCCAACAGTCGCTCTAGCCAAATTGCCTCTTTGTTGGCATGAGTCGCTGCAATATATTCTGCTTCAGTGGTTGATAAAGCCACCACAGATTGCAACTTAGAAGCCCAACTCACAGCTCCACCAGCAAGAGTGAAAGTATATCCTGTAGTGGACTTTCTCCCATCTCTATCTCCACCATAATCAGAATCCACAAAACCTTTAACTTGCAAATTTGTCGATCCATAGTAAATAGCAGCATCTGAAGTGCCTCTTAAATATCTGAATATCCACTTCACCGCATTCCAATGCTCCTTACCAGGATTTGCCATGTACCGGCTGACTACTCCCACTGCTTGGGCAATATCCGGTCTGGTGCTCACCATGGCATACATGAGGCTTCCTACTGCTGATGAATACGGTACACGAGACATGCTTGTCTTCTCTACTTCTGTTCTAGGACACTGTTTGGAAGACAATTTTAAGTGTGAAAGAAGTGGGGTACTAACTGGTTTTGCATTCTGCATATTGAAGCGCTCGCAGAATCTTTTCTATATATGACTTTTGACTTAACCAGATCTTTCTTCCTTTTCTGTCCCTGTGTATCTTCATCCCTAAAATTTGGTTTGCTGCTCCTAAATCCTTCATTTCAAATGTCCTAGCCAACTGAGCCTTAAGATCAATGATTTTCTTCATGTTGGGGCCTGCAACCAGCATATCATCAACATACAACAACAAAATAATAAAACTGCCATCATCAAACCTCTTATAGTATCCACAATGGTCAGCTTCACTCCTGCTGAAACCTTGGCTCTTCATGAAGGTGTCAAATTTCCTGTACCACATCCTTGGCGCCTGTTTCAACCCATACAGTGATTTCTTCAATCTGCAAACCAAATGCTCTTTGCCTCTTTCTTCATAGCCCTCAGGCTGATCCATATAAATCTCTTCCTCGAGATCACCATGCAGGAAAGCAGTCTTTACATCAAGCTGCTCCAGTTCTAAATCTTGTGTTGCTACAAGTGCAAGTAAAACTCTAATAGTAGTCATCTTCACAACTGGAGAGAAAATTTCATTAAAGTCTATACCTGACTTTTGCACATAGCCTTTTGCCACCAAGCGAGCTTTATAGCGTTCCAACAACCCATCGTTGTTCTTCTTTACTTTGTAAACCCACTTGTTTCCAACAACCTTTCTTCCAAGTGGGAGATCCACAAGTTCCCACGTTTTATTCTTGCGAAGTGCCTCGATTTCCTCCTCCATGGATTTCCTCCACTTTTCTGCATTCTCAGACTCTCTAGCTTCCTGAAATGAACTAGGCTCACCATCATCAGTTAACAAAGCAAAAGAGGACTGATAAACATGAGAATACCTTTCCGGACACTTTTGTGGACGTGTAGATCTTCTAACCCAATGATCTGTTGATTGTGGCTCTTGGTCTTGTGACCGTTGTGGCTGCTCTACTTGTTGTTCTTCTTGTTGTTCTACTTGTTTTGCATGCTGATCAAAAACTTCAGCATGCTGATTTTCATATTCATCTTCATTCATATCTACTTCAACTGGTACAACATTAGGAGTTTGTTGTACCTCCTTCCTTTGCATGGATTTTTCATCAACAATAACATCCCGGCTAATAATTACCTTGTGGGCAGTAGGATCCCACAGTCTATACCCCTTCACTGTATCTCCATAGCCGAGAAAAACACACTTGCTTGACTTTGGGTCAAGTTTGGACCTTTTTTCTTTAGGTACATGGGCAAATGCATCACAGCCAAAGGTACGCAAATGAGAGTAATCAACTGGCTTACAACACCAAACCTCCTCCGGAATCTGTCCATCCAACGCAGCTGTAGGTGACCTGATAATAAGATAAACAGTTGTATTAACAACCTCTGCCCAGAACTTTTTATCCAACATGGATGCGTTGAGCATGCTTCTTGCACGTTCCATGATTGTGCGATTCATCCGCTCAACCACACCATTTTGTTATGGAGTATATGGTACAGTCTTTTGGTGCTTAATACCTTCCTACGTACAAAATTTATCAAATTCCTTGGAGCAATATTCACCCCCATTATCTGACCTGAGACATAAAATCGACTTGCCCAAACTCTTCTCTACCCGTGCTTTGAACTCTTTAAATTTCTGCAAAGCTTCCGACTTCTTCTTCAGAAAATAAACCCACACTCTCCTAGAATAATCATCTATAAAAGTCAGAAAATAGATGGCACCATTTAAGGACTGAGTGGGGACTGGTCCAAATATATCCGAATGTATAAGTTGCAGAAAATCAGAACTCTTACCAGGGCTTGTAGTAAACCGAACCCTCTTTTGTTTACCAAAAATACAGGTGCTCACACAAGTCTAAATTGCAAGACTTAATCCCAGAAAGCATACCTCTGTCATGCAGAATTTTCAGACCTTTTTCACTCATATGGCCTAGGCGTTGATGCCATAGCATTACTGCATCCTGAACAGAAGTTGTTGCTGCTGCATGGTTTGTCACCGTATCACCGCATAAACGATATAGGGTCCCATAAGATTCTCCTTTTGCTACTACAAGAGCTCCTCTAGTAATTTTGCAATAGTTGTTACCGAAAGTGACAGAATACCCTAGCTTATCCATCATCTTGATTGAGAGCAAATTCTTCCGCAAATCGGGCACATGTCGCACATCACATAACATCCTTTCTCTACCATCGTCCAACCTGATCCTTATGTCCCCTCTTCCCACAATTTCTAAAGGATGATCATCACCCAAGTAGACCATTCCACCACAGTATGGCTGATATTTGTCAAACCAGTCTCTGTGGGGAGACATGTGGAAAGATGCACCTGAGTCCAAAACCCAGGTATATAAAACAGATCTGTTGTTACTGATACAGAAGGCTTCACATGTTGCCGTCTCTCCTGAATCTGTTGTACTGGCCTCAGCTGATGGCTGAATTTGCTTTTCACCATTCTTTAATTGCCAACAGTCCTTCTTTGAGTGCCCTGGCTTCCCACAATGCCAACACTTCCCTTTCTTCTTACGTCCTTTAGACTTAGATCTGGACTGTGATCTACCTTGTTTACTCCTCTCGAAAGATCGACCTCTCACAGATAGGGCTTCATTGGTTGAGGGTTCCAGAGACGTTTTTCGCCTCAACTCTTCTGCCAACAAAGCGGCTACCACATCATCAAATTTTAGAGTTCCTGATGATGCATTACTGATGGTCATCACCATATGATCCCAGGTGTCCGGGAGGGAACAAAGTAGGGTGATAGCTCTGTCCTCATCCTCCATATTCACATTGACTGAAACCAATTTACTGATAAGAGTATTAAACTCATTCAAATGATCTGCCACGGATGAACTTTCCTTCATCCTCAAGCTATAAAGTTGCTTTTTCAGAAAAACCTTGTTTGTTGCTGATTTTGTTTCATACAACTTTTCAAGCTTCTGCCAGAGGGCTTCCGCGGTCTTCTCTTCAACTACATTGAACAAGACAGAGTTTGCTAGGCAGAGACGGATTGTAGAAACCGCCTTCCTGTCCAACGTTGCCCACTCCTCATCTTTCATGCTGCTTGGTTTACTCGCGACCCCTTTCAAGGCTAGAGCTTGGTCATTCTGAACCAGCAAATCCTCCACCTTCATCTTCCATAGAGCGAAGTTCCTGCCATCAAATTTCTCAATCTCGAACTTGGTTACACCTCCTATCATTGTTTCAGCTCCCACTCGCACAAAACCTTAGGCTCTGATACCAGATGTTAGTAAAAATTTCAGATTTTATACCTGCAAGTAGAAAACACAATGACAGAGAACAAAACAACAACACAAGTAACACAAAGATTTTACGTGGAAACCTGCAATGTGCAGGAAAACCACGGGGCAATGGCAACTTCTTCTTTTTATTGATTTCAGCAAACTTTACATTCTCAACTACATACACATCCAAGGGATCATTCCCCTTTTATAGAGCAGAAAAGGAAGACACCGAAACTGTTCGTTTCCTCTCCCAAAGGAAGCCTCCGAAAAACTGTTCGTTTCCACTCCCAAGGAAAAGCGTCTGAAACTGTTCGTCTTCCGCATCCAGACGTCTGGCACAAACTGCTGCCTAGACGTCTGCTGCCTAGACGTCCGGCCTAGACGTCTACGGCCTAGACGTCTAGCACTGCTGCCTAGACGTCTAGCATTGCTGCCTAGACGTCTAGCAGCCTAGACGTTTGCTGCCTAGACGTCTAGCACTGCTGCCTAGACGTCTAGCAGCAGCCTTTGCTGACTAAAACCCTGCATAGTGACTTCACCTCCTAACACTCTCGTCTCGCTTACCATATAACACACCAACTTGTAATTGCTCTGGTGCCAAACCTTTGTCATGCATTCTTTCTATTGCACAACTTGCTCTAACCAGTCCTAGCCTTTCTTACCACACTAGGTTTTCTCCTCCATCAAACTTGTTGTCGACTTTGTCACGTTCAACTTTGTCGATATGAACATGAACTACCATATCTACGTGCATCTCTTCGCCTACACGAGCTCGTCTATATGCACGTATGTCTCCTCTTGCACAAACTTGTCCATTTATGTTACAGCACACTTGTCCCTCTTTATCAATGCACACTTTCATGCCGTCATGCACATCTCCTCTTGTGCAAACTTTTTCATCAACATGCACACCTTCATCAACGCACACTTCCACGTTGGCATGTACATCTTCATGTGCACAAACTTCCTTCTCGACATGCACATTTGCTTCACACGTGCATGTCAGCATCTTGCGTGAACATTTGTCCTTCTCCCTCATGGTCATTGTCACAGATTTCTCCATCGTCATGTATTTCTTCGCCATTGTGGATGCTATGATACCTAGGGATAGGTATACGAGAATATGATATTATAATGTATATAGGTATTATGGATAATTGGCATGGGCCACACATAACCCAAGGTTAATTGTATTATAATAATGAGTGGGATAAAGGTTTAGGAGTTGGCTCCCCAAAGTAGCATTAATTATTATTGTAATTATCATCATTCATATCGAGTATTCTCTTGTAATTGTTTTAACCTGTAGAGTGACCTCTCATCTTAGGAGATATTGTGGAGTTATTCCTTCAAGAAGTATTAGTGATGTTGCCCTACTTTAAGGGTATTATCTATCTCTATCTCATTGTGTGGATTATTATTGTGGATGAATGATTTGATATTTCTACATATTGGTGAATGATTTATATTTATGAGAATAAAGTTTCATAACAAGTAGTATCAAAGCAACGATTCTAACAAAGTGGGTTTTTTTTTTTTTTTGTGGATTGTAGAATTTGGGATTTTTTTCAAAAAAATGTCTCCAATTTTCGAGAGCCATATCTTTGCACAAAGTTGTTTGATTCAGACAATTCTTGCAGCAATTTGTTCAAAATTTGAAGAGCTTCAAAATGAGTGGTCATATGAAGGAATCCAAGTAGTATCGACGGAGATACAACCTTGTGAACTTAACCATCTAAAATAGGGGTAGTTACATGTTTGCAAATCATGTTTTTCAAAAAAACAAAATTTGAGATATCTATTAGTTGGGGTAAGCAAATCATCTTGTTTATGTGGAATTTTAGCTTCAAATTTATGGGGAGATATATATTTTTTGTAAAACCCTAGTTTGCATTATCATTTTTGTGGATGTGAACTCATGGCACTTCAAAAGTTTTTTGGAGAGGATGATATTGATGTTAGAAAATGGTGGACAAATTTTAGGTCTCTATAGTTAGTGATCCTTATTAGAAATTTCACCTTAATATGTTTTTAGAAAAGGAAGTATGACATGGTTGTTAAGTTTTCTGACTGAAAAGAAAAATGGTTACACTTGGGAAGAACTGGAGCATGCATTCTTAAGTCATTGAGACCCATATAAAAAGATAGCTAGTTTGAAGGATACCCTCAAAGGCTATGCAGAAGAAATAAACAGGTTTCATAAAGAACAAAGGAATTAAAAAGAGAGTTTGCAAATTTCAAATAAGTATTCGAAGAGAAAAAAAAATTAATGTGCATGCTAAGGGAACCACACCTTTAGTGGCAAATAAGCTAAAAAGCGAACAAAAGGATTTGTTTCAATCTAAAAATTTTATTTTGCAAGTTCATGGTTGCACTCAGAAGGAAAAGGTTATCATTTCCATTAACCCTAGTAGCAAATGTAATTTTATTAATATTGCTTTAGCTAAGAGGTTGTAGGTTAAAGCAACAAAAATTAGGACATACAAATTGAGTGTGAGAATGTTCATATTTTTGAATATTTGAAGACCACCATGGTTAAATATTTTTTAAATTCATATTTTAATGCTATTCATGGTTGAGATGGATAATATGGACACTGTTCTTGGTTATCCTTGGTTGGATTCTTTGGATACTATTAACATCAATGTGCAAAAGAAGTTTATGAAGTTATGGTATAGGAAAAATAAGATAACACTACAAGATATTTCTTAGCTTAAGAAGCAAGGATCCAAGAAGAAGCAAAAAACAATTATGGTAGGGGAACAAGTTAAGGAACCAATAGAAGAATCAAAAATTGAGTCTACAACAAAGGTAGTAGCTAAGTCCTAGGATGAAGCAGCAACAAAATCCAAGGAAGGTGTGTTAGAAGAGCACATAGACACACCAAAGTAAGGGCACATGAGAGAAGAGCTTGAGAAAAAATATAAAACAATGGAATAAAATGCTGAAGAATCAAAGGAAATCGAATGTTAGGTTAAGGTTGCAAAATATCGCCACCCACACTACCATGAGTGGCAACAATCTTGGAGGCATGGTTTAGGGCATCAATATTATTATAAATCTACATGGAATCAGAAAGGCATAAAGTATGGTAGTGTTTGGCACAAAAGCGTAGTAATTCTAAATTTTAGAGTGGTGCACCAACATAATGGAACCATAGGAGCAATTATTTTGAATATTAGAGTAGAACAACAAAAGCATGAAGCCAACAGAGTAGCTATGGATATTCAAGTGGCACAATGTTAGCTTGGCATCATCAAAGACCACCGCCAATCAAAATTTCACTTGGATGGATAGATGATCAAGATTGGTACAAGTTGTCAACATTGCTCAAAAGATCATATTATTTAGTTTCTTCTCAAGTTTTGAGGATGAAAAATTTGTAAGGAAGGTGGAATGCTATGGTACATTATTACAAACACTTTGCATGCATGCATTATTACAAACATTTGCCACTTAACACAATATGGCAATTATGGTGACAAAATGACAAACACTTTGTGTGCACACATTTACACATATACATTCCAATGCTCAAACATTCATTCATTCATTATGAAGACATGTCAATTCATCAGCCTACAAACAACAATGCTAAGTTTGCTAAAGTAAAAGTCATACAAGCTTAAAAAAGTATTTCCAAGTAAAGCAGTTTAACTAAATCCACCTGAAAAGAACAGGTGTGCTTAAAAAGTGAACTTCACCCAGCATAAAGCTAGAAGACCTAATATTATGCAACATAACTCTTCATGATCTGATCATAAAATCAAATTTAGATTAATTCAATTTTGAAACAAGAAGTTTTTTGAGTTCAGAATTCTAAAAATACAACTTTTTCTTCCATATGTGAGACAAAAAATAGAGTTTTTGAATTAATTAGAGAGGAGAGAGAATAATAGCATAGGAAGAGAAGTTTAGGATAAAGAAACCAACATACCCCTCAAACATCAACTTCGTGCTTTTACAGATCAAAAGTTGGTTATCCAGGAAAATAACCATAGTCAAGACTTTCAAATGATGTTTAATACAGTCAACCTCAAATATGTGGAGAAAAGAAAGAAAAAAAATACAAAATAATAAATAAATTAATAGAAAAAGAAAAAAGAGTGTTGCAAAGACATAGTTAAATATATGGAAAAATACATTTTAAAATATTTTAAATATAATAATTTATAATAATTTTAATAGAATATTTAGAAATTTAAATAGTCATTAATAACATTATGCCTGTCAGTTAAGAATTAATTTTTATCTTTGAGGGTCTCATCCTCTGCTCAGTTGACCACCTTCTAATCTCCAACTGACTTTTAAATATGATTTTTTTTTGGTCATACTTCTCTTTCAAATTTGTTGATGCATGCAAAATAATGAAAACTACATCTCTTTTAACCCTATCACATCAATTTCCAGGCTTGATATTTTCAAGTTCTAACTTCTTCCAAATCTTCCTGATTGCATAATTGAATGGGAGTTTAGAGTAGATTAAGATCTAGATTTAAAGTAATGTTAACTTGTGTAGCCTCCTTGTCACGTTTTTAAATTTTTGCTTCAATTCAGAAATTGCTTTGTCAACTTTCTCCACTTGACAAAGAAGATCCCTAGCATGAAGAAATAATTCTTTACTTTTTGTTACATGGTTCTATGAGATCTTGTACTTTTTTCCCTAGGTTGACTATCTTCTGTGTGTCATTGAGGACATTGTTGTCAATTTCAGGGGCTCGGAAGGAGGAGGCTCTATCAATCAATGGCCATCGACTGTCTAATAGTACTTATTCATTTGTCTTTTGATATCAGCATTTTCTTTCCTTGATTCTTTTCATGCTTCTCCAAAGCAATTGATTTTCTATCCAAAACTACTGACTGATGACTCCACCGTTCCATGATATTGTCTAATTTTGATTTTTGCATGCATGGAGTGGCAAAGGTGAATTTCAGTGATTCTTCCCTCTTATAAAGTATGAAGTCATGGTAAAATTGGTCAGTTTCTTTGGCTCTAAGGGAGGATGAGCCATTGGACTCCCAACTGTTCTTATTTATATCTTCTTAAAATTGGCATTTGTCACCATCTTCTGACTAATTAGCAATGGCATCCATTTGTTTTAGGAGTTCAACATTTAATTATTTAGCTCTGTCCATTTTGTCTTTACTCTTTTGTTCCTCATTGTCTTTTTCAGAGGATTTCCATGTTACTAGTGAGGTGAAGGCGGCCTTTTCTTTTGTTTCCCTTTGCTGTCATCAACATCATCTTCATTCCCTTCCATGCTACAACGTCCTCTACCATGAGGTTATTGTATTTGTTTCTTTCTGTTGAGTGATGGCTTGATCATTTGAAGTTTTGGAGTTTGTGTGAGTCTGTCTTCATTCGCTGAAGGTCCTCTTATTTTTTTGTCGCTGTAGTCAGGAACCGCAGGAGGAAGAGGTGTTTCTGACCTCATCCTTGAGGGATGAATGTAAGAGGGTCTTGAAGTAGCTTTTGCACTATAGATCCTGATCTACCATAAGGGATTTCATAATGTGTCCATACTATTTTTCTTCCTCCTGCTCCTTATTATCATGGTAAGAATTTTATGTGAAAGTGAGGAAGGGATTGTTGGCTCTCTCCTCATCATTATTTTTAGCATGTTAGGGTTTACCCATTTTGGGTCCAATCCTTGAGGTTGTAATTTAATACCATAAAGTTGTTCCACTTTAGTGTAGTTTACCCTAGTTTCTTCACTTTATTTTAGCTTATTTTCTTTGTACTTTTTGGTTACTACAGTGCATTGTGGCAGCTCTCTTTGACAAGTCCCATTGGCCTACTTTGGCCATCAGTGAGCATTAATAGAATTATCCTATATAATATTGCAATGTACCTGGACAAGATCTTCAAGATTTTCTAGTTTATATTCTTATTGTAATGATTGAAGATCAATACGATGAGTCCATTGTGATATATAATCATGAGTTCTATATTTAGGATCTCTTGTTATCAATTTGCTTAATTTTATATTTAGCAAGTGCTGATCCAAGACTCCTGTCATGAATTCTTTGAAAATGACCCTGACATTGAATTTCATGTTCTGTATCTCCAATGCCTGAAATGTGGTCTTTTGTTGTTGCAACATTGTTCTAATTTTCATCTTAGCATGGATAACTGTTCAAATTAAGGAAATGAAAATTACAGCTTACCAAAATAATTAAATGCATACAAAGCTTTCTTGCTATGAAAGGCTAGGTGAAAGACTAAACACATGCAAGGCGCTATACTCTGAAAAATTGGTCTGCTAGAATGATGCTTAGATGCTGGCAGCATTCCTTATAAGACTGCAGGACCACAGTAACTCATATTTGATACTTGGAAAATTTTAAGTATTGGCTTTACAGATCACAGGACTACAACACACTCCTAAGAACCTAGACTCTTGGAAACCCCTGTAATTCTGCTACTTGGCCCTTCTAATACAAAACATGAGAAGCTGGTACTATGGGACTTGGTGACAATTTTAGAAGTAAACAAAGCCAATCAATGAATTGACTGGATGCTACAGTAAACCTTTGTATGGAACTTGAGCAATTTTGCTACATTATAGGACTATAGGGTTACAAGAAATTTGATTCAAGCTTGATACTTAATTAAAATGATAAGAGCTTTTCATCAAGCTTTGAATATATAATATATTGAATGGCATGTCAGGAGGTGAAGTCAATATCTAGATTTCCAATGTTCTTCAGCAGCAAGGTGTATGGTGGTGCAGTTCCAGATCCATCCCCACGCGTTGTTCGTATGCGTTGGTCGGGCGCACCGAGGGGGGTCGCAGGGTTCGAGAGCAGAGCCCACGACCCGAATTTTTTGGGCGTCCTTACAACCGTAATTCTGGCATTCGTATGTTATGAGAGGCAGCGAACAATTTTCTGGAAGCAGAAGCAAACAATATTCTGGAAGAGGAAGCAAACAGTTTTTTTTGGAAGAGGAAGCGAACAATTTTTTGGAGTCTTCCTTTTTCGGAAAGGAAACGAACAGTTCTTGTTTTTCAATAAAAGGGAAATGACCCCTTGCATTTTAAAGTTGATTGAATTTAAAATTTTGCCGAAATCAATAAAAGATCGAAGTTGCCATTGCCTTGTGGTTTTTCCTGCACATTGCAGGTTTTCCACGTAAAATCTGTGTTATTGTTTTTCTGCGTTATTGTGTTTTCTGCTTGCATGTAATTTGATATTTTTCTAACATCTGGTATCAAAGCCTAGGGTTTTGTGCGAGTGGGAATTGCAACAATGACTGGAAGTGTAACCAAGTTTGAGATTGAAAAGTTTGATGGCAGGAACTTTGCCCTATGGAAGATGAAGGTGGAGGATTTGTTAATTCAAAATGACCAAACCCTAGCCTTGAAAGGGGTTGCGAGTAAACCAAGCAACACAAAAGATGAGGAGTGGGCAATGTTGGACAAGAAGGCGGTTTCTACAATCCGTCTATGCCTAGCAGACTCCATCTTGTTCAATATTGTTGAAGAAAAGACCGCGAACGCCCTTTGGAAGAAGCTTGAAAAGTCGTATGAGACGAAATTTGCAATAAATAAGGTTTTTCTGAAAAAACAACTTTATAGCCTAAGGATGAAGGAGGGTTCATCTGTGGCAGATCACTTGAATGAGCTTAATACCCTTATTAGTAAACTAGTTTCAGTTAATGTGAATATGTAGGATGAGGACAGAGCTATCACCCTACTTTGTTCCCTCCTAGAGACTTGGGATCATTTGGTGATGACCATCAACAATGCATCATCATGAACTCTAAAATTTGATGATGTGGTAGCAGCTTTGTTGGCAGAAGAGTTGAGGCGAAAAACGTCTCTAGAACCCTCAACTAATGAAGCCCCAGTTGTAAGAGGTCGATATTTCAAGAGGAGTCAACAAGGTAGACCACAGTACAGATCTAAGTCTAAAGGACACAAGCTGAAAGGAAAGTGTTGGCATTGTGGGAAGCCAAGGCACTCAAAGAAGGACTGATAGCAGCTAAAAAAGGAAAAAAATGGTGAAAAGCAATTTCAGCCATCAGCTGAGGCCAGTACAGTAAATTTAGGAGAGATGACAACATGTGAGGCTTTCTGTATCAGCAACAGCAGATCTGTTTTGTATACTTGGGTTTTAGACTCGAGTGCATCTTTCCACATATCTCCTCACAGAGACTGGTTTGACAAATATCAACCATATAGTGGTGGGATGGTCTACTTGGGTGATGATCACCCTTTAGAAATTGTGGGAAGAGGGAACATAAGGATCAGGCTGGACGATGGTAGAGAAAGGATGTTATGTGATGTACGACATGTGCCCGATTTGCGGAAGAATTTGCTCTCAATCAAGATGATGGATAAGCTAGGGTATTCTATCACTTTCGATAACAACTACTGCAAAATTACCAGAGGAGCCCTTGTAGTAGCAAAAGGAGAATCTTATGGAACCCTATATCGTTTATGTGGTGATACGATGACAAACCATGCAACAACAACAACTTCAAGTCAAAATGCAGTAATGTTATGGCATCAACGCCTAGGACATATGAGTGAAAGGTCTGAAAATTTTGCATGATCGAGGTATGCTTTTTGGGATTAAGTCTTGTAATTTAGACCTGTGTGAGCACTATATTTTTCGCAAACAAAAGAGGGTTCAGTTTACTGCAAGCCCTGGTAAGAGTTCTGATTTTCTGCAACTTATACATTCTTATATATTTGGACCAGTCCCCACTCACTCCTTAAATGGTGCTATCTATTTTTTGACGTTTATAGATGATTATTCTAGAAGAGTGTGGGTTTATTTTCTGAAGAATAAGTCGGAATCTTTGCAGATATTTAAAGAGTTCAAAGCTCGAGTAGAGAAAAGCTTGGGCAAGTTTGTTTTATGTCTCAGATCAGATAATGGGGGTGAATATTGCTCCAAGGAATTTGATAAAAATTGTACGCAAGAAGAAATTAAGCACCAGAAGATTGTACCATATACTCCACAACAAAATGGTACGGTTGAGCGGATGAATCGCACAATCATGGAACGTGCAAGAAGAATGCTCAGCGCATCCATGTTGGATAAAATGTTCTGGGTAGAGGCTGTTAATACATGTGTTTACCTCATTAACAGGTCACCTACAGCTGCGTTGGATGGATAGATTCCGGAGGAGGTTTGGTGTGGTAAGCCAATTGATTACTCTCATTTGCGTACCTTTGGTTGTGATGCATTTGCCCATGTGCCTAAAGAAAAAAGGTCCAAACTTGACCCAAAGTCGAGCAAATGTGTTTTTCTCGGCTATGGAGATGCAACAAAGGGGTATAGACTGTGGGATCCTACTGCCCACAAGGTAATTATTAGCCGAGATGTTATTTTTGATGAAAAATCCATGCAAAGGAAGGAGGTACAACAAACACCTAATGTTGTACTAGTTGAAGTAGACATGAACGAAGATGAAAATGAAAATCAGCATGCTAAATTTTTTGACCAGCAAGTAGAGCAGCCACAACAGTCACAAGACCAAGATCCACAACCAACAGATCATTGGGTTAGAAGATCTACACGTCCACAAAAGTGTTTGGAAAGGTATTCTCTTGTTTTTCAGTCCTCTTTTGCTTTGTTAACTAATGATGGTGAGCCTAGTTCATTTCAGGAAGCTAGAGAATATGAGAATGCAGAAAAATGGAGGAAAGCCATGGAGAAGGAAATGGAAACACTTTGCAAGAATAAAACGTGGGAACTTGTGGATCTCCCACCTGGAAGAAAGGTTGTTGGAAACAAGTGGGTGTACAAAGTAAAGAAAAACAACGATGGGTTGTTGGAACGCTATAAAACTCGCTTGGCGGCAAAAGGTTATGTGCAAAAGTTAGGTGTAGACTTTTATGAAATTTTCTCTCCAGTTGTGAAGATGACTACTGTTAGAGTTTTATTTGCACTTGTAGCACACAAGATTTAGAACTGGAGCAGCTTGATGTGAAAACTGCTTTCTTGCATGGTGATCTCGAGGAGGAGATTTATATGGATCAGCCTAAGGGCTATGAAGAAAGAGGCAAAGAGCATTTGGTTTGCAGACTGAAAAAATCTCTGTATGGGTTGAAACAGGCACCAAGGAAGTGGTACAGAAAACTTGACACCTTCATGAAGAGCCAAGGTTTCAGCAGAAGTGAAGCTGACCATTGTGCATACTATAAGAGGTTTGATGATGGCAGTTTTATTATTTTGTTGTTGTATGTTGATGATATGCTAGTTGCAAGCCCTAGCATGAAGAAAATCATTGATATTAAGGCTCAGTTGGCTAGGACATTTGAAATGAAGGATTTAGGAGTAGCAAACCAAATTTTAGGGATGAAGATACACAGGGACAGAACAAGAAGGAAGATTTGGTTATGTCAGAAGTCATATATAGAAAAGATTTTGCAGTCGCTTCAATATGCAAAATGCAAAACCAGTTAGTACCCCAGTTCTTTCACACTTCAAATTGTCTTCCGAACAGTGTCCTAAAACAAAAGCATAGAAAACAAGCATGTCTTGTGTACCGTATTCATCAACAGTAGGAAGCCTCATGTATGCCATGGTAGGCACCAGACCGGATATTGCCCAAGCAGTGGGAGTTGTCAGCTAGTACATGGAAAATCCTGGTAAGGAGCATTGGAATTTAGTGAAGTGGATATTCTAATATTTATGAGGCACTTTAGATGCTGCTATTTACTACGGATCAACAAATTTGCAAGTTAAAGGTTTTGTGGATTCTTATTATGGTGGAGATAGAGATGGGAGAAAGTCCACTATAGGATATACTTTCACTCTTGCTGGGAGAGCTGTGATTTGGACTTCTAAGTTGCAGTCTGTGGTGGCTTTATCAACCACAAAAGTAGAATACATTGCAGCAACTGAAGCCACCAAAGAGGAAATTTCGCTAGAACGACTATTGGGTGACTTCAAGATAATGCAGGAGAAAATTACATTGCATTGTGATAGCCAAAGTGCTATTCAGTTAGTGAAGAACCCAACATTCCATGATCGCACGAAACACATTGATGTCAAGTACCACTTTATAAGAAATGTGGTGGAAGAAGGTAGGATCTTGTTGCAGAAAATCAAAACTGAAGTGAATCTTGCAAATATGCTTACAAAGCCGGTCAAGACAGAGAAGTTTGAGTGGTGCAGAACTTCTCTGGGCTTGTTGAAAATATAACAAGGGCAGCATTGGGCAATTGGCACTTGGATGGAAAAACATAGGCAAAGAATTCTTGTATATCGACTTCAAGTGGGAGAATGTTAAGAGGTGAAGTCAATATCCAGATTTCCAATGTTCTTCAGCAGCAAGGTGTATGGTGGTGTAGTTCTAGATCCATCCCCACGCACTGTTTGTATGTGCCGAGCATGCCGAGGGGGGAGGGGGTACCAGCTAGGTTCCCCCCTACTCGAGGGTTCGGGGGTGGAGCCCCTGACCTGAAATTTTTGAGCGTTCGTACAACCGTAAGTTTTTTGGAAGTGGAAGCAAATAGTTTTTTTTGGAAGAGGAAGCGAACAGTTTTCTGGAAGTGGAAGCAAACAGTTTTTTTTGGAAGAGGAAGCGAACAGTTCTTTGGAGTCTTCCTTTTTCGGAAAGGAAATGAGAAGTTCTTGTTTTTCTATTAAAGGGAAATGAGCCCTTGCATTTTAAAGTTGATTGAATGTAAAATTTTGCCAAAATCAATAAAAGATTGAAGCTGCCATTGCCCCGTGGTTTTTCCTGCACACTGCAGGTTTTCAACGTAAAATTTGTGTTACTGTATTTCTGCGTTATTGTGTTTTTCTGCTTGCACATAATTTGATATTTTTCTAACATGGCATTGGGTCATATATATGGACATCACAAGGTTAGGCATTCAACTTTTAGCAGGGCACCAACAATTTAACTTTGCCACATCATCAGTCCACAGTAGAATTAGTGAACCAAGAAATAGGGTCATACAATCAACTTATATACAGCTTGTACTTCAAATTTTATATGTAAATATAGATGTTTCGTATTGGTTCTTGTTGATTGTTCTTACTGTTATCAATTCTTTATAGCCTGTGCAGCGATATCCTTAGCCTCCAAATCACAGTTTGAATTTGGAACAATAAAAATTTGGTGCTACAATTTGGGGTTCACTCCTAGAACTTGTTGCTAAACCAAAACAGTCCATTAAGTTGCTGTCATGCATTATGTAACTAATTTCCACATCACTCACTACAACTTCGATGCTTTGAAGTTGGAGTCCATTCCTAGAATTAATTTCCAAAGCATACAGTGTAGAAAGTTGCACAAACCATTTTTTGTAAAGAGGCATGCTCGCATCCATTATTAAATTCTATTTGGAAACCTTGTTAATTGTGACAAAAAAGAGCTAAATGTGGGACATTGATCATAGAAGAAAACAGGTGTGTTTAGAGAAATGTTCAGAGCTTTACGATCACAGTAGGAACTCATTGGAATAGAGATGAGTATATTAATCATCCCAACACCATTCAATATTTCATATTAATGCTTTGACTAATATAAAAGTAAACATGAAAGAAGGAAATGCTGAACTTCATCATAACTGTCTACATAGGCTGAATTCTTTATTGAAATTTATAAGCAAAAGAGACACAAACATAAGATCCATTGCAACTCAAAAACAACATAAAAAGCAAGTTGGTCAGATAAACAAACCTCAATCTGCTCATATAACACATAGTTCTTAGTGAAATACTTGTGTGTATCCTGTCCCTTTTCAAGCATCTCAGGATCTATGGGACCAAGTATACCTATTATGCGTGCAAGCAATGTTGCCACAGAATCATTTTGAAATAGGACCTACAGTAAAATTTCATTTCAATCAGATACGTATCTTCATATTATTGCACAAAATTGAAAATAGCAAACAAGAAAACAGAAACGTGAATGTGTTATAAGAATGTTAAAGAATACAAATGATGATAAAACACACATGCATGAAAAGCTCAAAATGAGAATACTATAAGGAACTTTATCATTTATTAATACATGAACATAAAACAGGATAGACATTTTCCTAAAAATATTAGCTATGCCTATTACATATATAAGGATATTTCTTGCCGGGAATATGTCAATCATAGGTATAATACCTTTCGCTGGTACTTGTCTCTATGGTAGGACCCCATCCTAACACTATTTTTTGTAATTCTCATATGATTATGTAATGACCCCCTTCCAACGTGGGGACCCTTTTATAATGTTATTTTGTAATACTTTGTAATGGTATGTGGCAAGTGAGGTGCCTAGACAAGTGGGGCCATTTCATGTAACCATTATCAAGAATGTAACTGACGTTTGGTAGAATATTCTAGCTCAAAATGGCAATTTGCATGTAAGCCAACTCTTGAGCATTAGGTTAGGGTTGCATAAAGTGTATCTTTAAAAGACAAGGGCCCATGAACGAATGTATCTTTTTGCAAATTAATGAAAGTATTGAAGGAGGTTGCCTCCTCGAAGAGGCCTGCAATTATGAGTTGTTTTGTGAGATTGTTGTAATTTTGCATTTACATTTCATATTGCAATATTCTATTCTTTCATGAAATTTTGTTTTTATTGCAATATTTATGTGAATGAGTTTATTTTTATTAAAATGTTCCTAACAAGTAGTATCAGAGCGCTTTCCAGGGCCAAGTTCTACTACGACTATGACAGTTCTTGCCCTTTCATTTCAACTGTTAGATATAGATTTCCATATTTTCAATTTTCTACTTGTTTCCTTGTTAAAAAAAAAAAAACACAACCCTTTTTTATTTGCATTAGTTTATTAAGTTAGAAACCCTTTGCCGAGGGTTTTAAAATATCATGGAGGAGTTGTCGTTATTGGCTAAGCTAGATTGTCCGTAAAGCATCTAGTGAAGTGAGGGGCAATCAAGGCTCCAATACCCAGGCCTCAGACAACACCCGTCTATGCAATTGAGCTCCCACGTATCTTCGAGTATATCAGGAGACCCCCTAGGATTAGGAGAAACCTTTAGCCCTAGGAAGATTTTCGACCTTGTATTATCCATAGTACATTGAACACAACATCCGAAAATATCACCCTTCCGTACTGTTAGAGAGGCAGGTAGTGTGTTCAAGGGTATGGAATCCTACTTGAGTAGTGGCCTAAAATATTGGTCCGATCACTATTGTTTCACTGTGGTATAACAAAGGGCCTATGGGCAATACATACACCCTGGCTTAGAGTACCTTGTTTTGTTGAATGTTAAGCTTGCAAAAAACGAATCTTGTTCTGTTGAATGTTAAACTTGCAAAAAAAGAATCTTGTTCTGTTGAATGTTAAACCTGCAACCAAAAGATCTGACCACAAAAATTGAGCACACAGAGGAGACTTTCCTATCCCAAAATTATTGCATATAACAGATGAAAGAAGTTGGAGAGGAACATAACAGTCAAGACAGAAACAATCAAAGTTAGTAACAGTCAGGACAGAGTTTGCCAGTGTCAGTAACAGTCAGGTATAAATTCAATCAGAGTCGGTAACAGTCAGGACAGAGTTCTTTGACAAGAAACCAATTTTCTAAGTGAACCAAGCCTCCAGGAGAAAAACCAGCAACACTTGAAGACAACACTTCCCCTGGAAAAAGTTTGGGGTTACCAAAAATCAGCGTACAACAGGTACAATTTCAACAATCTGTTTGTGTGCTCATATCAATTGTTCTCAGCAAGCCCGAGTCTTCTAAAGAAACTCTTATGTTAGATTTGGAGCTGATATTGTACTGTTTGAGTATTGGCTACAAACAATTATTCTTCAACACAAGCATCTGTCCATTTCTTCCTCTTACAATACTTATTTTCTACTTCTATTCTAACTTGCAGTTTCAAGTCCCCTAGTATTTTGGGAATTTGTAAACAGTAATGTATATTGATTATTTATTTATTCAATGTTTCATCTTAGCCTTAAGCACTGCACCTGCCTTTGCTCCTTTACTATTGTAAGTTGTTTATAAAAGTACCTTTAGCACTATCAACTCTGTCACATCCTTCCTTACTATATCAATTTCCTTAAACGGATAATCTCTTTGGTCTTGATGTCAGTTACACACAAATCCAATGCTAAACGCACTTCCAATTCCACATGGTCACATTCAATATTTGCATCAAAATGTCTGCAGTCAGAGCACGCACTAACTGCAATAAAAAGTCAATTTTGCCAATTGGTCAATGCCAAATATTACCTGGGGCTATCTATATCTGATGTCTATGATATCCTTCAAGATAAAATGATTTATTCATGCATTCCAACCATTTGACAAAAAGACAATAAATTGTGTTATTATTTGCGAAAGCAAAAAGACGTGTGTCTGATGCATATAACTAATAGTATTATAATGAAATACAGGACTGTCAAGATATGTCCTCCTTTTGCAAATTATAAACAAGTACTTGGTAATGCAACAACACGAGAAGAAAGATATGCAATAACTGTTTTGTCATCTTGGTATTGCAAATATAATCAATAAAGATATAAGAGCCTCTAAGCATGGATTCAAAACTTACATTTCCAGAGCAAAGTTCAGCCAAGATACACCCAAGTGACCAGATGTCTATTTTTTGATCATATGGGAGGCCCAGAATGACTTCTGGGGCACGGTAAGCACGAGACTGTACGTATGGACATAACTGATCTGTTTGAAAACAACTGCTTCCAAGATCTATAACTTTTATTTCACACCGGCTGTAACTCTTTACAAGAATGTTTTCCGGCTTTAGATCACAATGAATTATTCCCAAACTGTGCAAGAACTGCAAAGCCTCCAAACACTGTAGTGCTATAAACTGTATCAGGAAACACAAAAACTTTTTCAGACAAGCCCTCCAGCATCCACAATAATAATAATGGCTCATGCTGCATATAGAGAAGGAAGAGCTACAAACATGTAACAAGCCTTCAGGAAGCAAACATTTGAGAAACATTGGAGCAAGGAAGTAATGGATATGCTTTCGATAAAAATAAGCTATACATGGAACATACCTGTAAACGGGGCATGGTAAAATAAGCTTCCCCACCAGATTCATTATTGAACTTTTGAAATTCATACAAATTAGCTCGTAGCAGTTCACATACGATGAAAAGATGCTCCTGCACATGACACTTTACCAGTTATTATGCAATATTTTAACAACTACATGAGAAGCCTCCTTTTCCTACTGTTGGCATTGAACCATCAATTGTTTTTAAGATGATTGCTTGAGTTTAAAATTACTGATATTTGATCTTGATACAGAGTGTCATCAACTTGTTGCCATTCTTTGGATGTTAACTCATAGACCATATAAGCACAAATAGGACTGAAAAGAAAATCACTTACTTTCTTCAAATTAATTGTATGCATTATAGCTGCAAGATTACTGCAGTGGGAAGGGCTTTGGCCTCTCTTTGAGAGGTCCAAGGTTCAAACCCCACTCAGTATGAGGGGACCAGGAACCCTCATAAAAACCTGTGTAAACTCATTGAAAAAAAATGTATACATTGTTTTCACTGACTTTATTTTGGTTTGTTAAGTAGAAATTTGTATTAATATCCCATGTACTGATTGGAACCTTCATATTTTCTCTTCTTAGTGCTCAAAGTTAAATTGAATCCATTTGACAGCTACAAGCTAAGGGCTATGATGTATTTAAGTTCTTTTACGCAATTCTATTATTTTATTTTTGTTCTATTTTAGATACTTCCTCTTCAATTCCCATTGTTATTATCACAGAACTTTATAAAATCCCCTTCTCAAAGAAAACCCTATAATACCAGACCTTTTATTTAGTCTCCTCAAATGAGTCTATATTCCATCTTAATTATGAAAGGCCTTTCAAGCTGATTATCACTATTACATTGGCCACGTGTAAATGATCATTTGTATAACAGACCACTGTCAAAATTTGAAGGGGACCACTTTTCTTAAGGTTATATAATTTTGTTGTGATTTTATAAGGTATAGTGTTGATGTTATAAGGGCATATAGAAAGATATATTAAGATCAACTAGCAAATATATCTATTGGATTTGATTTCTTTCACTTCCATCTTTTACTGCCTTAAAAAAGAAGATAAATGTAGCAATCCATTATATGGGGAAAACAAATATTTACTGTCATATTTAAGATGCAAAATAAAAATGCAAACTATCCTACCTCAGGAAAGCTCAAGTACGGTCAAAATTATTAAAACTTCATACAAAATACTCCAAATCATGGCTCAAAAGGCCTAATATCAAAGCTTAAAGAGGGGTATTTATTTGCCACAATGTAGAACCTCTGATGCAAGATATACTGATCTATACAAGACTCCAAGTGCTTAGTTCTCAGTTCTCACCTTTATCACTGGAGCTTACTTCTACTTACACAGAGAAGTTCACATCTTCAATCAATCCTAAGCCATCCACTTAAAAATTCTTGAGCTTTTGATACTTCCTTTGACTTCCAATGTCGTCTTTGATTTTCGGTATTACCAGGATTGCACCTTCCATGGCTTCTTTTGATCCGAAACTCAGAATTTTGAATTAAGGAAGATCAAGAAAGAGTGCAATACCGAAATAATATAGTGTTGATGTTATAAGGGCATATAGAAAGATATATTAAGATCAACTAGCAAATATATCTATTGGATTTGATTTCTTTCACTTCCATCTTTTACTGCCTTAAAAAAGAAGATAAATGTAGCAATCCATTATATGGGGAAAACAAATATTTACTGTCATATTTAAGATGCAAAATAAAAATGCAAACTATCCTACCTCAGGAAAGCTCAAGTACGGTCAAAATTATTAAAACTTCATACAAAATACTCCAAATCATGGCTCAAAGGCCTAATATCAAAGCTTAAAGAGGGGTATTTATTTGCCACAATGTAGAACCTCTGATGCAAGATATACTGATCTATACAAGACTCCAAGTGCTTAGTTCTCAGTTCTCACCTTTATCACTGGAGCTTACTTCTACTTACACAGAGAAGTTCACATCTTCAATCAATCCTAAGCCATCCACTTAAAAATTCTTGAGCTTTTGATACTTCCTTTGACTTCCAATGTCGTCTTTGATTTTCGGTATTACCAGGATTGCACCTTCCATGGCTTCTTTTGATCCGAAACTCAGAATTTTGAATTAAGGAAGATCAAGAAAGAGTGCAATACCGAAATAATAGAGTATGACAAATCCTAACACAAATATATATATAATCAAAATAACATAATGATTTTACTGCTCAAAAAATAGAGTACAATGCAAGCAATATTTGAGAAGAGATGTGAGGCTATAATATTGCATCCACTGCTCCTATTTTTACAGTCAAGGTGCATCTCTCTTTATACAATATTTTTGGTGTGTTGGAAATCCCCCATATTGAATATGGAAGTTCACCCACATGGAAATGTGGTGATTCACCTTCCATGTGTCACAAAGTGCATTTGAATTGAAAATTACATACACTTGACTTGTCTTTTTTGTTTAGTCTTCTACTATCATGTCAACATGGCTAGAGATGCATTTTGGCTACGAAAATCTAAAAATAAAAAGAATTAGTATTTCAGTAAGTATTTTAAATTTATTGTGCATTTTGAGGTCCTCCAGAGGGTTTTTTCCATAAAGTTGCTGGAAAACTGAGTTGCCTGTTGAAATGTTTGTTCTCCCTCTAATATTTCCAATGCTTCTTTAATGGATCAAAACAAAGTCCCAAAAACAATGTTATGCCCCTAACAATGTTGCTAGGAATAAAAAAACAGTTTTTTTGGGCATTTTCAAACATGAATCCATGCCCCAAAATGGTTACATGCCTGGATCATTGTTATATCATGGAAGTCCTAAATGCCAGAATATGGGTTCCATAGCCATTGGAAAAGGCTACATATTTCAAATTTCTATGCAAAATAGAAATAAGATTAGCAAGTTGAACTAAGTTTTTGCAATTGCCATCATAACAATGCAATTTTCATGGCAATGTTTGTGTATATGACAGACCCTTGCAGCATTTTATCAAGTTTCATAGTCATTTAAAATAACTTACTAAATAAATAAATAAGATTTCAACATGGCCAAAATATGTAGTGAGAAACATCCACATGGAAATAATGGATTGTAAATCAATTAGTGCTAAAGGGTTAGAAAGTTTGTAAGCAGCTTCGTATGAAGCCAAATTCAGCATCTTTACCTCAACACATTTCATCTGTTGAGGTAGGGATTTTATTATCACCAAACAGATTTCTCAACAGGTTTTCATCTGGTAGGGATTTTATTATCACCAAACAATCACAATTCGATGCTACAAGGTTGGAATTGTAAAAATTCATTCTAGTTAATAGATTTTGTTATTGGACTCATGACAAATTCATTCAGTGTATTAAGCTGAAACCCACTAGGTTTCTTTGTTGTCTACACAAACACACGATATTTTCTCACTTTCTGAACTCAATGAGATCTATCACATACTCTTTGTGATAATGCTAACAGCATCTGCTTTTGATGTCCATTGGACATGGAGTCCTATCTCTTCCTAAAAACAACAGTTTTTCTAATGATCTGACCAACATGTATGGTTATATGAAAGGTGCAGACTGCATCATAAACTTTATGTTAATATTAATGTGTACTGCCTTAGTAGCTACTTGGGTATTTTGTTCAGGGTGGTCATTATTGTAGTTCAACAGAATTTTTTTTCACCCTTATGTTTAATGGAACTCATTGAAGATTTTCTTCAATCTACAAATAATGGTTTTCAAATATGCTACAACAATGCACGGATGACATCAAATGGCATGAGCTCAACTAGTTAAATTCCTCGACTTTCAATCCGGAGAACCAGGTTCAAATCTTGCCAAGCAACATATGCATAATTTCCAAGCAATTGTAATACCACTATGTGCTTACTATGTAATATGGGTGTATCCCGTTTCAATCCCATATAACCAATTTAAACAAAATAAGAACAATACACACATGACATTACCCTCTTTAAAAATCATTAGCAATACAATTAACAAAGCATAAATATAAAGGGGTCTCAAAAGCAACTTACCTTGTGATAGAAATAGTCATAAAGGCGCAGGATGTGGTATCTATCTGTAGGATCATGCCTATTGACATATTTAAGAAGCTTAATCTCATCCAAGCTCTGATCAAAAAAATCTTTATTGTTTTTTATTATTTTCATACAGACATCCATCCCACTGTGCAGGTCATGTGCCTGTATGGCTTTACTGAATGCAGCTGACCCAAGGTATTCAATAACATGATATCTTCCCGCTATGACAGAATTTATCACAAGATCAAGATCTTTTTCCTCTTCAAATCCAGTCCTGTCCAAGTATAAACAAAAGAAAAAATAAAGTAAAAAAATAGAAAAAAGAACCCTAAAATATTAGGAACAAATAAACCTTCTTAATACATGATGTGTGAGAAGTTGAAAACACGCTAGGTATGTAACCAAGCAGTACTAAATGCATTCAAATCTTTTCTATGACAATAAAACGACTAGCCAGACCTGTTTTTCCTGTGTATAATCTTTAGATCAAATTCTTCATATTCGTCTTCTTCACTTGCTTGAATTTCATTCTGCATAGCTTCCATATCTTCATCCTCCTCCCCTACAAATTCTTCATAGGCTATTTCTTTGTGCATAGTCTCTTCTACTTCACTTTCCCCTTTTGTTCCCATGCAAAGATAGTCATTAGTGGTCTGAGAAGATAAATTGGAATGTTCAAAAAGACCCATACCAAGAGTTTCTTTGCTCCTTGTACTGCTGCTGCAGGGAGACTCATCACTCTTGCATTTATAATCCTCTGCATTCCAATCAGAAATTACAACGTCGTTGTTCAAATCATCAGTTCCACCTGTACTTTTAAGGCATTTCTAGACAAATTAGAAAATATAAAGCAACTGCATTTTATAACCTTCAAAAGGGTGAATCAAAAGTAATTCAAAGCAGAATTGACAATAATTTAAATAAATAAAAATGAACGATTCTCTTACTTGTACTTGAATTCAATCCAATCAATAGTGAACCGTTTTCATTCAAATCTTCCTCAGGCAATTGCAGTTCCAAAATATGCCTTGACGATTTGTTATAGTATACATGATGCCTATGTTGATCTTCATAAACATCTTCGATAGGTCCCACCATTTCATCCTCTGAATCAAAATGTCCGATTCTAGATGCTTTTGAACATTCCTTAAAACTTGATCTTTGACAATATGAAACATGCAAAGATTCCTCAACTTTTAAGTCTTCCTTTCTTGGGTTTTCCATTTCTCCATTAGTTTCCACTCCCATACTCTCGTCTCCGGAAACTACCACATCATTGTTCACTAATAAGTTATCTGGTTTTGCTGCTGAGAGAAATTTACCATCAATTTCTGTTGAGAAATGATGGTGATTTCTACCACAGTCATCCCAGACTTCATCACTAGGTTTGACCTGCATCTCTTTGCTCAGATGATGCCAAGGATTGCTTGTCTTCAGCAAGTCAATTGCTTCTGAATTTATGATCTCTCCTCTGTTGTTGATGTGGGCTCTTTCTTGCTGTGGATTTCTCAACTTGTTCTCATCAGCAGGGAGACAACAAGGTTCTTCTTCCACAAAAGACTTGGTATCTCCATCCAAGTTTGCAAGGCTTTCATTTAGATTACAGCCATTCTGCAACATCCCCTGTTCATCATCACCATTTGGATGCTCAATTTCATGGGTCAAAAACCATACTTTATCTTCAATTGGTTGTCTATGGTATCCAGGATCATCATCATTCTCATATGTATCAGAATCATCCCAACATTGAAAAGGATAATTAAGTGCAAATTCACTCAAACAATCACCATGGCTGACAGCTGTTGCAAATCCGGAGAGTTGGTCTGATAATTGATCTTCAAACATTGCCTGACTTGTGGATGGTCTTGTTCCGCACAAATTTTTCACTCCTGAAAAATTGAAGCCATTTGAATTAAGCGCCCACAGAAGAACCAACAGTCATCATCATCACCCTGCCTTCTGGAAGTGGTCTATAATTCAAAAGATATAAGCTGTTAATCCTACAAAGAAAATAGCAAATTTTTTGAAAAAAGCAACAATTCTAACAGCTCCATACGTTTAGAAACCCTGGCAAATATTTTGAACATTGAATCCTTGAGTAGTGATAACCTAAAAATAATTTTCTAGTTTGATTATAATTTTATATCTTATTATACCAAATGGCAAATCCAAAATGAAAAAAAAAAGGATTTTCCCTAGAAATTGAAGTTCTAGCAACAATATAAAAAAATTGTTCTAATTGGTTTAGTATTTTGTATGTTTTATTAAAAAAAAAAGGACAAATTATGGAAGAAAGATACTGCTTTACAGAGGCAAATCTACATATTAAAATGGCAAATGTTTGTACAAAAAAATTGACAACAATAATCAATTGGCAAATATTACCTTATAAAGTTTTTCCATACTGAATCCTCAATTTCTGATAAACTGAAGTTCTTCCCATATTCCTCAAGATTTCATATGTTCTGTACAAAATTTTAGCAAAATGCAAAAAGAAAAGCAAAAAGTAGTATTCTATAAATTGAGAGGAATCTTCATTTTCCATTGGCAAATATTTAAAATAAAAAATAACAGACACAAAATATTGTTCACCAATTTTTTCCTAAAGGGATTCAATTATCTTATATTGGGTGATGTTCTTTTGGCAAAAATGATGAGAAGAAGTATATATATATATATATATGTTGTTTTTCAAAAGCAGGGGAGATCTTCATTTTCAAATGGCAAATATTTTTTGAAAAAAAAAACAAATTGAATGTAAGTCAGCCAGCTATCAATATTACAACACTAAAATTTTCCCTACTGTCACTGTTGTCAAGAATGTAATTGATTATGGTTTTATCTGTTTTGAAGCTCAATCTCAATACAAGAGGTAATTTTAGTTTAAGGAAACAGATCTTTGGGATTATAACATGCAGGTTCCAATATCTTCAAAACTAGCAACATAGCATAAGGAACCTAGAAGGCTTTCTTGTTTGCTTCCAGTAAAGCATCATATCATCAATCTCGGTCTCATTTCTTGAAGATAGACCTTGACAGTGGGTTGAAATGTGGAACAATCTAAACTTGTGTCTCCAGTATACTTTCTAATTTTCATTTAGAGGAACAGAAATTGGTATCATAACAAGCATATTCCAATCTATCGAATACTGCTAAAATAAGATAAGGAACCTAAAAAGCTTTCTTGACTGCTTACTGTTATGAATCATAATATTGGCCTCAGTCTCATTCAGTAGATCTTGAAAGTGGACTTGAAATGTTGAACACTTTCACCTTCCCTCTCATCAATATACTTTCAAATTTCAGTTTTAGGGAATAGAACTACTTATAGCAACATACAGATTCCAATACTATGAAAATTACCAACATAACATAAGGAGCCTAAAAGGCCTTCTAGATTGCTTTCTGTAAGACATCATAATAACAGGCTTGTATTCTCTCTTGTCAGTATCCTTTGTAATTTTAGCTTATGGAAAGAGAACTAGACATCATAACAGGCAGAATCCAATATCTCATAAACAACCAACCTAAAAGACCCTCTTGATTTGATTTGATTCGTTTCCCTTGAGTGCTTCTCACAAGGCATCATAATACCTGTCTCAGATCTAAAAATTGGACATTAAATGTGGAACAATCTCACATTTTATCTGGTCTATATACTTTTTAATTTCAGTCTAAGAAAAGAAAACTCGACATCATAACAGACAGAATCCAATATCCCATAAACTAACAACATAACATAAGCAATCTAAAACTACCTTCTCAATTGTTTCTTACAAGTCATCATACTACCAGTCACAATATTATTCACCAAAGATGGATCCTAAAAGTGGACTAGAAATGTTCAAGAATTTCATATTCTGTCTGATCAACAGCCTAACCGAACTCAACATAACAGAGAATTTAATATCTCCAAAACTAGCAACATAACATAAGCAACCTAAAAGGCTTTCTTGATTGCTTTTATCATGATACCAGCAAAGATGGATCTCAAAAGTGGACTTGAAATGCGAAACAATTTGATAACAACTATACTTGTATGATTTTAGCCCGAGGGAACAGAACTTGGCATCATACCATACAGGTTCCATTATCTCTACCAACATAAGGAACCTAAAAAGCCTTTCTTGATTGCTTCCCACAAGACATCATGAAACAGTCTCATTCCCTGAAGATGGGTCTCAAAAGTGGACTTCAAACATGTTCGTTACAGTAAACCTCATGGATAAACATACATCAACCAAATTCATCACTACTTTTACCAAACATTGGTCCAATAAATCAACGAACTATTTCATGACCAACAACGTATGAAACACTCACATCCACAAACACATATTAATCCATAATTCATCGCCAATTTTGCCAACATTGATCTAGTAAACAAAATCCAATTGCATACCTCCAGAAGAAGAAGAGGAAGAACCCAATGTGAAAAATCCTTCAGGCGTATTCTCCATGCTGAGAAACAGAGCCGAATCGAAGCTTGTGGTAGAATTAACTCCGCCGCGATTGTCGTCATCCTTGTTATCGTTACAATTTCTCTTCCCCGATTGAATCCTGACAGGTGGCAACCGAGGAAGCTCGTCCACCATGAGAGGAGGCTGCGCCCCCTCCTTCATCGCCATGAGCTCCGCTCTCAGTGCCGACTCAGCATTGCTGAAGTTGTTTCTCCTCAGAAAATCCAGGATGACTTCCACCGTGTTTTCCATAGTCCTTCGGATCGATAACGAAATTGTTTGTGCAACTCATACGAATCGGTCGCCTCGTTTCAAAGAAACACCCAATAGAAGAATATGGGAAAGAGGAAAGAAACAAAGGAAGAAAAGCAAAAGGCTAGAGAAAAAACTGATGCCTGATGCTGCTGTTGTTGGTGTGTTGTCATCAGTTTCTTTTCAAATGCCACTCGTCACCCTCACCCGTCTCCCTTTCTTTTCTTTTCTTTTCCACCTCGTGACGAGAATTGACTTTATTGCTGCCATGGATTGGTTTGCTGTGGACCTTAACAATTTTCTTGGCTTTTGTTCCTGATGCTGATGCTGTATAAACTATATATATATTATATATCAACCATTTATAGGACATTTGTTTCAGTTTGGATAGAACCGACGACATCTACGGAGGATACCTCTTTCTAATTGTTTATGTATTTTAAAATAGATTTAGTCAAGTGTTGGGTTCTGAACTTTTCTTTCTTGTGACATCTGGATAACTTAGCGAAGGAAAAAGACATCTGGATAACTTAACGAAGGAAAAAGAAAAAGAAATAATAATACCAAGCACAACGATAACCTTTCATAAAAGGTAAAATAATATTTAAATTTGTAAGGCCTGCAGCAATGATTATATGAGGTCATAAGGTGGACATTGTTGTAGTGCTCCACTCCATTGTGTGGAAGGCATGCATGTTTTTATATTATAGAATATACATACCTACTATACCTTCAGTATCAACTTTTAATTATTTTATATTATTTTAATTTTTTAAGTTTATTTAAAGAATATTTTAAATATAATATATATTTATTTTAGGGAACTTTTATAAATCTTAACCTTTTGAGTAAAAAAAGAAGTTAACATGATTGCAACCATTTAAGAATCCCGTAACTCATTAGCAAGCACTTAATTGCTGCCACCTAGACTATCTCTTTTAGATAATTTTTTTAGATGATTTCAGAATTTTTTTTAGATGATTTAATTTGATCATATTGAACCATTTTGTATGAAGTTAATCGAACCTTTACCATTCAAAGAATTGAATTGGAAAGTTTACAAGCAAACACTCAACCGCTACCAACTGATCTAATAATTTGTTTTAGAAACTAACTAATAATTTTTTTAGATGATTTAATATGATCATATTGAATATATATATATATATATATATATATATATATATATATATATATATATATAATATTGGTTTGAAAGCTAGTCAAAGATTTTATATTCGTTTGTGTCGTAAAAGTATAATTATCTAGAAACACAAGAATTGTTTAGGATCAAGAGAAGTCTACTTGATAATCTCCTCCCAAATCATTGAAAATTTTAATAACTATAAGATTTCGGCAACAACAAAGGTAAACAGATAAATCATCCTCCAAAAACCAATAAATGCCTAAGACCTTTTTAATGGAAGTGGATAGGGATCCTTGGTGTTTGTGGAGTAGAAGGATTACTATATATATTTTTTACTATTATTATTTTAAATTCAAGGTTGGACTCAGAGAAGGTTCTAATAATTATGTTATGATAATGGCACTCAAATATTTGGTTCAGTTGGTAGAATCCAAAAAAAATGTTTAGTATTTTAAGATGAAAAACAATATTTTAAGATGGATAACATAGAAGAATGTTTAGTATTTTAAGATGGAAAACAATATTTTAAGATAGAAAACATGATTCTCCAGTTTATAGTCTCTCAAATAAAAGAAACTTGGATGAAAGTGAAGCTTTTACTTTTTGGCATATTTATAGAGAATTGAATAAGGAGGTAAATGAATTCTCAAAAGAGGTGTTTCAGATTGGATCAGGTACATGCTTATTACATTAATTGATGAGAGCAATGTATTGCAACTAGTCCATATCTAAAAATTAATTCACTCACTTAAAGCAACTTTAAAAAAAAAACTCGTAAGTAAATGATTTAAAAGGATATTGGTTAGCAAATTGGAAATGTGGCTAAGGATAAACCTTAGCATAACTAGTTATGATATGTGATTTTAGATTATTAATGAAACTTTAAAAGAAGGCCACAAAACATTTTTCCAAGAAAATATATATGAAATGAAACAAAAGATTTTAATTACGTCCGCCTAACCTAAATATGATCTATGAGACCTCAAATAGGGAAGTACAATTACTCAAGTCATATCACATGATCTTTAATGTCTTTGAGAAGGTTATTCTTTAATATATATATATATATATATATTAAATATGTGAATAAAGTTTTATCCAAGTTTAATTCACAATTATGGTTGAATGTATATATGAGTTTTCCTATAAAATAAAATAATATATAAAATGTTTTTAAATTTAAAAAATTATATTATTAAAAAGATTATCAAATGATATTTAATTTAATTGATTAAATTTTTCAAACTTTCAAGAAAATGACCTTATTACTTATACATCAATAATAGTTTAATTTTAATATTAATATACCAATTTTTATATTTTATATATTTTTAATAAATAAAATGTTTTTATATTTTTTTAATTTTAATTTTTTTAAATCATAAAATTTGTTTTGGTTTTTAATATTGATAATTAGTATGGGTTTCAACCTAACATTAAAATTAAAACATAGGTAATGTAATATTTAATTAAAATTATCAAGTGGTATTAGTTCAACCAGTTAGATTTCTCAACATTTAAGGAGGAGATCAAGGTTCAAATCTTGCCAATCTATACATAGATAATATCTAAGCTTTGTTGTAATACCACTATGTGGTTATTATGTAATACTAGTGAGATCCGTTTCAATCCCATATAACCAATTGAAGAAAAAATACTTGATTAAATTTAATATTAATATTTATAATTTTATTAAGTTTTAAAAAAATTAATGTTATTTTTATATTAAATATTAAAAATGTTAAAAATATAAATATATTACAATTTTAAAATAATTCTTAAAACATAAAATTTGTTATTTAGTTGAAATAATTAATGGTTTTGAAATAATTAATAACATTTAAATTTTATTTTTTTTTAAGATAATTACTATGTTTTATAAAATTTTAAAATATATTTTAATTTAATTTAAAAAAAAATCAAAATGAATTATTTTTCAATATAAATATTTTTTAAATATATAATAATTATAAAAATAAAAACTAAAATAATGTTATTTTTATATTAAATATTAAAAATGTTAAAAATATAAATATATTACAATTTTAAAATAATTCTTAAAACATAAAATTTGTTATTTAGTTGAAATAATTAATGGTTTTGAAATAATTAATAACATTTAAAATTTATTTATTTTTAAGATAATTACTATGTTTTATAAAATTTTAAAATATATTTTAATTTAATTTTTAAAAAAATCAAAATGAATTATTTTTCAATATAAATATTTTTTAAATATATAATAATTATAAAAATAAAAACTAAAATATATCAACAATAAAATTCTTACTTAGAAAATTAAAATATTTTTAAAAGTGCATATCCAAATTCATTATATAAAATCCCATTGTGATAGTACAAATACCAAACTAAAGTTATTTTGAACGTGTAACAAAACACATTTTTCTAACAAACTGTCTTATCACATGTCAATTTCATATAAAAATATCCATTATAAGGTAGGAAATTTGATTCAACATATTCCTTAAAGATTTTATTTGCCATTATTAAACCAAATCTATCATATTTGTGTTTTTTTTTGTTTGTCACAAGCTCATTAACATACACACATACACTCCAGTAGTTTGAACCTGGATCTCCTAAAGAGAGCTCAAAGCCTTAGCCATTACATTAAAGACTTCTATTTTAATTTTGTATAATATTTAACACATTTGTTAAAACAATTTTAATTATATATATTCTAGACAACAAAGAGTTGTATTCGAGTCCTTACCCTTCACAAATCACAACTCTCTTCTTTAAAGCTTGAGAGTTTACATACAAGTCAACTCTCATCTTAATTGAGTTGTTCTAGCTAAATACTTACATCATTTTTCATAAAGTATAATTTTTTTAATCTTATTTTTAGTGACATTTTCTTGTAACAATCTTCACAATACCAAAACTATATCTCTACTATCTTATGCAAGTCTAGTGGCATATTCCATGATTGAAATTTCATTCCATGTTAATACCTATCTATCTATTGCATCTTAGTTCCATGTTAATACCTATCTATCTATCTATGCATTGCATCTTAGTAAAATAATATTTCCAAAATTTCACGTCATCATCTAATAAATAATTTATATAAAAATTGCTAATTTCCTTAATGAAACATTTTAACCATAAAATTATAATAAATAATTTATATAAAAACATATTAAAACTTCATATTATATTTATTAAATTAATATCTATTTTTCATATTTATTTAAAATTTATAATATGTTAATATGTTTTTAAATCAATATAAACAAATCCATGACTTTTTATCTCAATCCCTCACTTAAATTCAACATAACTTCTAGAGACTCCCTATCTGTTATTAACCTTGAGTTGGAAGTAATTAACCTTGAGTTGCTTCCAGTCAGTCTAACTGATTGAGAGGGTTAGGGTTAAATCATTATTACATCAACGTTAGAGCATGAAGTCAGCTAAAGCTTGTTCATTGATTAATCTGAAAGATATTTAACGTTAGGTTCAAATATTGTTTGGTTGCTACCCTTGATTTACGCTACCCCACACCCTAATGCACGCCTAAAGCTGTCTTCCAAACTGTGGGCCACCATTGAAAGCTCATTTGCACCATTATGTCTTGTGAGGCACCGACCTTTATCATAAGATACTGTGCCATGATAATGACCCCTTGCCCCCTCAATTGACTCACTATTCTTTGTATTCTAACACCTTTGTCTACAACTTGAAATCCAATTTGAATATCTTTCGTGAAATCCGATTTGAATATCTTTATTATAAATTTTAATAGATTGAATAAAGATGAAGTCAACTGAATTGGATTATTCAAAAGATTATAGTAAAGAAATTACTGGTGCCAACCATCAAATAGCTTATTGGATCAAATTTGGACATTGTCATTCTAAACCATAGCCTGTTGAATAAAGACGAAATCAACGGAACCTGACTGTTCAAAAAATTGAACCTCGTCATTATTAAAGCTAGTCTATTGGATAAAAATGAAGTCAACGGAACCTGATTATCCAAGAAATTGAACCTCATCATAATTAATCCTAACCAGTTGAATAAAGATGAAATCTACAAAACTCTACAGTTTAAAGAATCTAACTGGAATAACTCACTGGTGTCAACCACCAACTATTCTATTCGATCAAGCTTGGACACCAAGGTTATACCTTAACCTGTTGAATAAAAACGAAGTTAACAAAACCCTACCATCCAAAAAAATATCAACCAAAACAACATGCCAGCCATTAAATATACCACTTTTTGAGTATTATTTGTATTTATTACTTTATGTGAAATTCCCTCCTTTATAAGCCAGTGGGTCGTTGCATTTATTCTTTTTTATTTTGAATATGTACGTCTAATTTAATCATTTTTGAGATGTATAACGTTCAACTACCTTGTTAGCCATTATGGCCAATTGTGGGGATCATAATTTTTAGTTTGATGGGTACCGAGGTAACAATAAAGTAAAGATGCTATTCCATAACCAAGTAGCACGATGTTTAGTGGTTTTAACCGATCATGTCGGATATTTGGGTAAAGCAATCCTTTCTTTTTATGATGATGTTGGTGATGTATCATTTAATAGTATGAGAGCTATGATTTTGTTATTATCCTGAATGCTTTGTAGTTTTGTATTCAAACCATTTGAGTTCTTTATTGCCATATAATGCTGATTATTAATATAGCCTCTCCTCCCTCTCTCAGTTCAAATTAATTATTGTTCATGGTATATATATTTAATCTGATTAGGTTTAACGATGTAGATGTGGGAACATTAAATAGAGGTCCAAAGTTTAAATCTTGTAAAGGTAAGTTTATACATAATGTCTCGAGTAAAGACAAATAACTAGCTTAGATATATAAAACATATATATTTATAAACACCGAGAGTCATCAATCTCGAGGTGCCTATCTCATTTCTTGGGGGTGTGATAGATATATTTTATTTTACAATGTATAAAGTTGATATTTTATATATTTTTAAGATAAGGTTATATATTTTTTTTAATATCGGCTTTTTAAATAAAATATTAATATTGTTTACGACGTGGCTGACCTTCCTGGCTGCCATTGTAGGACGCCTATCGGCGTAATAAGGATAAAAAAACCTTTCCATCACAATAATCTAATATAGCCTATGGTCTTGTAGATATTAAAGTATATATAAAGCATGTGTGATTTTTATTGAGATCACTTTTATCAAAATAACAAACACAATATATTCTTCCTCAAACTCTATGTTTTCATAATCAATTCCTTGATAACATTTTTATTAAGAAATAAAATCTCATTAGACCAATTGACTGCTAAAATTTAAATTTTGCTAAGATGAATATCAACATCACAATTAACTTTGACTTCTAAAGTTTAAATTTTGTTAAGATGAATATCAACATCATAATAAGCTAAAATATGTGTGACCCAACTTCCTTCTTTATAAATATAATAGTTATAATAACATGTTAATTCCCTATTATCCTTTTTTGGTATTATTCATGCCTGTAATATTTCACGATGCCCTTTTCATCATCATTTTTTAATTTTATCTGTGAGCTTAGAATCATTTATTGTTTTTTTAATGAGTTTACAAAGGTTTTTATGAAGGCTCCTCGTCCCCTCCTACTGAGTGGGGTTTGAATCTTGGATCTCTCAAAGAGAAGTCAAAGTCCTTACTATTGCAGTAAGCTTTCAAATTTTAGAATCATTTCTTTTTAACACTTATAATATTTGTTTTTTTCACATTAATATTCCTTTGAGTTTGCATTTTCTCTTTGTTTTTTGATTCTTTGATTTTCTTCCTGTTTTTCTTTTATTTATCACACATTTATCTTCATCAATCTCTTCAATTTTTCCATAGTCTTTGTCGTGAGACTTATCATCTATAGGTATGTCTTGCTTTAGTGGCTTTGAAATACAAGGAATAATCTCAAAAGCACTTTCTCCTTTATGTTGCCTTGGAAACCCTAAAGTGCAATAAAGTGCAAGGACATTTTTATATAGTAATTACTTTCTTGTTATGCTCAAAAAACCATAAATTAATATGGTTATCCTCTATCCTTATTTTTTTATTATGCTTCTCTTTTAACCCTCAAGTGCAAGGGATAATATCTACACTAATTTGATTTCTCTTGCAAGGAGAGGATTTTATCCTACTTATGAAAAATGAAGATAATGTACCTAAAATAAACTTGACCTCTTTTGCCTCCTTTGTTTTAAAATTTTCCTCCACATATTTCTTTGCGCATTTAATTCCTTTTGTATTTGAACTTGCACATTATACTTCCTTATTCCTTGTATCCTTCTTTTTTTCTTTTAATGATTGATCTAAGTGAACTATAATGGCCTTTCTCATCTAATATTACAGATAGGCTTTTTTTACCTCTTTTTTGGGAATGGAATATCCTTGATATCATCCAACTCCTAGTACAATATGATCTCCTCACTTCATCTTGAAGTTTTTTCATGACCAAAATTTTCATTCTCTTTATCCATCATTTTTGCTAATATCTTGTTATGTGTCTAGTCTCATAACATTTACGATATCAAAATGCAATATTTTCATAATCCATTTGTTGATCTCATTCTCTTGATTTAGATTTAATCTTAATGGATTGTGTAAAAGGTTTTGAAATATCCATAGCAACACATATCTAGGTATATACAACATGCTTTAGTCCCCTAGTAGTGGGTCCCTCCTAGATGAACTCCCCTAGGGTATTGTCTATATTATTCAAAACATATTTAATGATAAGCTGATTTGGAAGTCCAAAATGCCTAACCCACACTAGAAGGTTTTTAATATATTTTGTATCTAGAGAAAAAATTTCACTTTATGGTCTTGAAATTTGGGCATCTCTCCCCTAAATGATGGGCCACCACCCGTTATTGTATTCCTAAATTCTAAACTAGAAAATATGATGAGGAAAAACCCTTTAGGAAGAAAAACCATGGAGTAATTGAAATTCAATCCCTAATTCTTGATCCAATTTTGAATCTTTGAAAACCTTGGTTAGTATCCATGAAACTTACTTTTAACCATTATATCATGCTCAATCATGTCATCCTTGATAATCACTTCTGGTGTAATATATGTTGTTTGAATCAAACTTGTCATATATTATCTCTTCCTCTTGTCTCCAACTTGGGCATCCATACTTCTACCTAGGGCATCCTTACTTCTAATTAGGAATTTCACATATGGATTTCCTTCCATGCTACCTAGCTTTTCCTCATATGAATGTTTTATTTAAAAAAAAATCAAATATTTGGAGCAAGAAAAAGCGAGACTCATTTCTTACTCATAGTTGGTTCTTATTAACACTCTCTTTTTGTTCTTCATCAAAGATATAAAAGAAGAAAAGGTAAGTATTACTCTTGGCTCTCACTCCTAGCTCACACAAAAAGGTAAGACTTACTCTTGGCTCTCACTCCTGGCTCACACTCACTCTTTTAGGAACCTTTTAACTAAAATAAGCACATTCACATAAATATTGTAATAATAGCAAAACATTCATGAAAAAATAGAATATTGCAATACGAAATGTAAATGGAGGAATATATTAATCTCACAATTCACAACACATAATTGTGGGCCTCTTCGAGGGGGTAACCTCCTTCAATATTTTCATTCAATATGCAATAAAATAATTTTATGCCTTGTTGTCTTTTAAATATACACTTCAAGCAACCCTAACCTAACGCTCAAGAGTTGGATTACATGCAAAGTATAATCTGAGCTAGAATATTCTACCAAACAAACAATTATATTCTTTATAACGGTTACATGAAATGACCCCACTTGTCTAGACACCTCAATTGCCACATACCATTATAAAATATCATTAGAATGAGATCCCCACGTTGGAAAAGGGTCATTACATAATAATATGAGTGTTGGACATTTTGAGTGATAAGTTGTCATTGATGTCAAGAGTGAGTGGTCATTGATGTCAAGCTTTCAGCACCAGTCAGTGGCAGTTTTAGTTGGCAATCACTCGGTTTAGGTTCTCCAATAAATGCAAAAGGATAATTTGGTTTTAGAAAATTAGATGAGGTCCAAAGTGCAAGAAGAAGCCCAAGTGAATAATATTATAATATTCTTTTATAATATTATGCAAAGGAAGTTTAAAATTAATTATAAATTAATTTTAAATTAATTTATTAGTTAATTTACTTAACTTATAAAGTTATTTAAATTAATATTAATTAATTTAATTATTAATTATAAATTAATTTAAGCTAAGGTTAAATAACCCTAAGGTGGGTTATTAAAATTAAAATTCGAAATTCGATTTCGAATTACAAAGCGCCGACGTGAGGAGAAAATTAAAACGTGTATATAAGGGGGGAACTCCCACCTTACCAAACCTTACCATGCCTTCAAATATTATTGTGAGCCTTATAAATTGTACTGCATCCAAGAGAAGAAAAGGTGTGCAATTTTGAGGAAATTCAATGGTGAGTGGAGGCATAAGAGGAAGGAACTCCTCCTTCCTTCACGTGGGCACTAGTAGCCCACGCGGTGGGCTCCCAAGCGCTAAGGCGCTTAGGCTTGAGGAGACGGCGGATCGAATCTCGTCGAAACCCCTTTTGGGGAAGAAAGAGGTATGCTTTAATCTTGGGCACCAAAAATTTTGGGAATATAGTTTGGGCATTTAAAAATTAATTTTTGCATATTTTAATTGGTTCTAAGGTTGCAAAGGGAGTTATAAGGGTTTTGCAAAATTAAATTTTTAATGTTATTTGCTCAAATGTTTTGAAAGGATTGTAAGGTGTGTTTGGTTGATGTTTTATGGTGTTGGATATTATTTTAAGTTGGAGTTTATAAGGTGTATCAAAGAAATTATCTTTATGTATGGTATGATGAGTGTTATTTTAAAAGGGAGCAATAAGGCATAAATTGAGTTGTGATTATTTTGTGTCTAAGGAATATTTTTGGGAAAGTGTTGAAGTAATATTGTTGTGTCTAACCATTGGAATTGGAAAGAAGAAAATTGTGATTGAGACAGGTTTTTCTAAAGGTACTTTTACATCCAACAAAAGGTATGGGCATATTCTTCCTAGTGAGTGATTGTTGAAAATTGTGAATGAAAAGTTGGAGTGAAAAGGATTGTTTGGTTAAGCATTGTTGAGTGTGTTTTTAATTAATGCTTCAAGGTTTTCTGGAATTAAGAGTTGTTGATAAAACCTTGTTTTATAAGCATTGTTGTTGAAGTGAGTTGTTGAGTGAAGAACTTGAACTAGGGTTTGGAAAGAACATGAGTATCATTGTTATGTGAGATTGGTTGATAAAGCATTGTTGGAAATATTTTGAGTGAGTGTTCATATGTTTGGACTAGGGTTTATGAGCAAGGATTATTTCATTGAGTGATTGGTTGAGTAGAGTTGGTTGAGCCTAGTCAAGTGAATGTGTTGAAGTGATAGTTCAAGTTCTATGAAACAAATTATTCTATATTCTGAATTGATTTGAGAAAGAGGTTGAGTGTTGATGAGTGTGAAACATATTATTTTTTTTATATTATTTTTATAAAAGAGAGATTGAAAGTGATTGAAAGTTTGTGAATGTGAAGCATATTGAGTCTCTAACAATTCTCTATATGTTTCTAAAAGAGTGATTGAAAGTGATTGAGTATTGAGGTGAATGTGAAGCATATTGAGTCTCTAACAATTCTCTATATGTTTCTAAAATATTAAAGTGATTAGATTGAGTAAATGAATATTGAGTCTCCATTCTCTATATGTTTCTAAAAGAGTGATTGAAAGTGATTGAGCATTGTGATGAATGTGAAGCATATTGAGTCTCTAACAATTCTCTTTATGTTTCTATGAGATTGGACAAGTTCTAGTGTGGACTTGTTGAGCAGATTTGAGGTAAGTCTTTGAGAAGACTTGTGGATAGATTTGTGTGAGATTTTGTGGAAGCTTACAATACATATTGAGAGAATTTGGATAAGTTCTAGTGAGGACTTATTGAGTAGATTTGGATAAGTTCTAGTGAGGACTTATTGAGCATATTTGGACAAGTTCTAGAGAGGACTTGTGGATAGATTAGTGTGAGCTTTTGTGGAAGCTTACAAGGTAGATTTGAGATAAGTCTTTGAGAAGACTTGAGAGTAGAGTTGATTGATTGATTTGTTCAAACCTTGAGTTAAGGTTTGGGGTAGATCTAGTAGAGTTGATTTGAGATTGAGTCAAGCTTTGTGTTAAGGCTTGAGGATAGATATTGAGGATAGATTTGTGCTAGACCGAAGGACTATGTTTAGTGCAGATCAGAGGATAGATATTGAGGATAGATTTGTGCTAGACCAAAGGACTATGTTTAGTGTAGATCAAAGGATAGAGATTGAGGATAAATTTGTTTTTATATTTGAATAAATTTTGGTGTAGATTTAAGGATAGGTTTGTGCCAGACTAGAGATAAAGATTGAGCAGATTTGTGCTAGATCGAAGGACTATGTTTAGTGCAGATTTGAGATAGAGCTTTGAAGGTGATAGAGTATAGAGGATGATAGTCTCTAGTGGATAGAGATCCATTAGCCAGGGTAGTGAGGATATAGGTGTCTTCAGTGGATAGAGATCCATTAGCCAGAGTAGTGGGGGCAGTAGTTCTTCTAGAAGATCACCAATCAGAGCTAAGGAGAAAGGAGTTCTCCTATGGATAGAGATCCATAAACTTGATTAGGGGATTGGTGTCTCCTTTGGATAGAGGTCCATAAACATTGTAATAGGGAAAGGATTCCCAAGATATTTATTGAGAAAATTTTAGTGAAATATTTTCTCCGTGGAGTAGCCCACATTGGGTGAACCATGTTAAATTGGTGTCTCTATTGTGTGTGATGATTTGTGCATTGCTTTGGTTATTGCTATTGATATTACCATTGATTATATTGGATAATACTATTTGGGAAAGAAAAGTAAAAAGTGGTCTTATACTATTCACCCCCCTCTCAGTATAAGCTTGTGTTCTTCAATTGGTATCAGAGTTGGTTCCTTCAAAAAAGGTTTAACAGCTTGAAGGAAGATCTTACAAGAACACAAATGGCAAAGAAAGGCAAAAGTAGAACCATGAGATACAAGAAGAAAAGAACACACATGGTCATGAAAGAAAAGGAAGATGAATTCAATATTGTTGTTTTGGGAGGAAGAATGGAAATAGATTCAAGAGATGAATCAAGCAGTGGAGAGATAACCAGATTGATAAAGTTTTGTACCAGATGTAGGAAGACAGGTCACCTTGCAGCTCATTGTTCACAAGAAGGTGAAGAATATTTTGTTTGTGGTCAACTCGGTCATGATGCAGGTTATTGCAATGGGTTTAGTAGCGGTGAAGATGAAGATGATACTCTTAGAACTGAAGTCCTAGAGGATGGTTCAGAAAAAGATAACAGGGATAGTCAAAATAGGTATGAAGAAGAAACTCTACTTTCAGCAATAGAAGAAAATACTCCTATTGAAGACCAAATAAAAGAGAGAAATTTAGAAAAAGAAAAGGAGGAAGCTACTCTTAAGGAACTTGTTGAGTTGAAAAAGGAGAACTTAGAATTAAAGGCTCAAATACAAGAGGATGAGAAATGTAAGACAAAGCTTCTACAAGATCTCTCTGACTTGAAAGATAAGGTTGAAAAGGTAAGGAGAGTTGAAAAAGGTATGGTTGAACAATCAAAGGTAAAAGAGCTAGAATGTGAAAGACTTAGTGTTGATCTTGAAGAATTAAAAAGGGAGAACTCGGGATTAAGGGTTCAAGCTCAAGAAGATGAGAAAGCAAAAGCAAAGTTTCTACAAGAGCTCACCAACTTCAAAATTAAGGTTGAAGAGGCAAGGAAAATTGAAGAAGGTATGACTAAAAAATTAAAGACAAAAGATCTAGAGTGTGAAAAATTAGAACATGAGATAGTTTCACTAAGGATGGAAGTGAAAGACTCTAAGGACAAGCTACACAAGTTTGAGAAAAATTCAAAGACTTTGGACAAGATTATCAATGCACAAAGATCATCAATCACCAAAATAGGACTTAGTTTTGAAGAAGAACAAGGGAAACAGGAAGCAGAAAAAGGAGAGTCAAGCTCAAGCACCAAAGAAGAAGAAGCTTCAAAAGAAGAGAGTGAAAGAGAGAGTGAGACTTCTAAGGATAAGTTGGACAATAGAAAGTTCAACAAGGAAAGGAACAATGCACAAATAAGGAACAGATGGAACAAGAAACATGATAGGTTAGAAGAGACTAAGAGACCAATGAGGTCAAGGCAAGGAAACTTCAATGGAAGATGTTTCTCATGTCATAGATTTGGGCACATGGCTTCACAATGCAGGACACATGAAAGACAAGAATATGGGAATTTCAGGAATAGATAACTTTTCCATGGGTATTGCTACTCATGTAATCAGTTTGGTCACAAGGCAATGAATTGCAGGGTTCATGATAGAAAAGGATATGGCTTCACTAGGAGAAATCCTAAGACATTTGCACCTCCAAGGAATAATAACATTAAGTGTTATAAGTGCAATAATTATGGACATACAACAAAGTGGTGTAGAGCAGACATTCCAGAACCAAGCATGAACATGAATAGAAACAGAATAGGAAAATGGATATGAACATGAACAAGAGCAGGAACAAGAATAGGAATATGGATATGAACATGAACATGAACATGAACAGGAATATGAATATGGACATGGACAGGAACAGGAACATGGACATGGAGAGGAACAATCAAAGGAATCAGAAGGATCATATAAGAAGGAAAGAGGACAAAGGTAAAGACCAGTGCTTGTTGGGAGTAGAAATACTCCCACCCCAAAATTAACCACCTCAAGAGGAGGTGGGGGAGGGGCTAAGCTAAGAGACTCATTCTTAGCCCCGAGCCCCAAAGGTGACCCTTTGCCATTGATGTCAAAGGGGGAGATATTTGAGTAAGGGGGAGAGATTTGGTTTAAGGAGAGAGCATTGAGTCAGGGGAGCAATTTCCTAGGGGGAGTAGAACAAGGAAAAGGTCAAGTATTTGGTAAAAATAATTTGGGTTGCCATCAATGACAAAGGGGGAGATTGTTGGACATTTTGAGTGATAAGTTGTCATTGATGTCAAGAGTGAGTGGTCATTGATGTCAAACTTTCAACACCAGTCAATGGCAGTTTCAGTTGGCAGCATCAGTTTTAGGTTCTCCAATAAATGCAAAAGGATAACCCGATTTCAAAAAATCAGATGAGGTCCAAAGTGCAAGAAGAAGCCCAAGTAAATAATATTATAATATTATTTTATAATATTATAAAATTAAGTTATAAATTAATTTATTAATTAATTTACTTAACTTATAAAGTTATTTAAATTAATTATTAATTAATTTAATTATTAATTATAAATTAATTTAAGCTAAGGTTAAATAACCCTAAGGTGGGTTATTAAAATTAAAATTCGAAATTTGATTTCGAATTACAAAGCACCGACGTGAGGAGAAAATTAAAAACGTGTATAAAAGGGGGGAAATCCCACCCTACCAAACCTTACCATACCTTCGAAATAATATTGCAAGCTTTAAGAATTGTGTTGCGTCCAAGAGAAGAAAGGGTGTGCGATTTTGAGGAAAGTCAAATGGTGATGGAGGCATAAGAGGAAGGAACTCCTCCTTCCTTCACGTGGGCACTAGTAGCCCATGCGGTGGGCTCCCAAGCGCTAAGGTGCTTAGGCTTGAGGAGACGACGGATCGAATCTCGTCGAAACCCCTTTTGGGGAAGAAAGAGGTATGCTTTAATATTGGGCACCAAAAATTTTAGGAATATAGTTTGAGCATTTAAAAATTAATTTTTGCATATTTTAATTGGTTTCTAAGGTTGTAAAGGGAGTTATAAGGGTTTTGCAAAATTAAATTTTTAATGTTATTTGCTCAAATGTTTTGAAAGGATAGTAAGGTGTTTGGTTGATATTTTTATGGTGTTGGATATTATTTTAAGTTGGAGTTTATAAGGTGTATCAAAGAAATTATTTTTCATGTATGGTATGATGAGTGTTATTTTAAAAGGGAGTAATAAGGCATAAATTGAGTTGTGATTATTTTATGTCTAAGGAATATTTTTGAGAAAGTGTTGAAGTAATATTGTTGTGTCTAACCATTGAAATTGGAAAGAAGAAAATTGTGATTAAGACAGGTTTTTCTAAAGGCACTTTTACATCCAACAAAAGGTATGGGCATATTCTTCCTAGTGAGTGATTGTTGAAAATTGTGAATGAAAAGTTGGAGTGAAAAGGATTGTTTGGTTAAGCATTGTTGAGAGTGTTTTTAATTAATGCTTCAAGGTTTTCTAGAATTAAGAGTTGTTGATAAAACCTTGTTTTATAAGCATTGTTGTTGAAGTGAGTTGTTGAGTGAAGAACTTGAACTAGGGTTTGGAAAGAACATGAGTATCATTGTTATGTGAGATTGGTTGATAAGCATTGTTGGAAACATTTGAGTGAGTGTTCATATGTTTGGACTAGGGTTTGTGAGCAAGGATTATTTCATTGAGTGATTGGTTGAGTAGAGTTGGTTGAGCCTAGTCAAGTGGATGTGTGAAGTGATAGTTCAAGTTCTATGAAACAAATTATTCTATATTCTAAATTGATTTGAGAAAGAGGTTGAGTATTGATGAGTGTGAAACATATTGAGTCTCTAACAATTCTCTATATGTTTATTGTAAAAGAGTGATTGAAAGTGATTGAGAGTTTGTGAATGTGAAGCATATTGAGTCTCTAACAATTTTATTTTCTAAAATGATTAAAGTGATTAATTGAGAAATGTGAAGCATATTGAGTCTCTAACAATTCTCTATATGTTTCTAAAAGAGTGATTGAAAGTGATTGAGATTGAGGTAATGAAGCATATTGAGTCTCTACAATTCTCTATATGTTTCTAAAAGAGTGATTGAAAGTGATTGAGCATTGTGATGAATGTGAAGCATATTGAGTCTCTAACAATTCTCTTTATGTTTCTATGAGATTGGACAAGTTCTAGTGTGGACTTGTTGAGAAGATTTGAGGTAAGTCTTTGAGAAGACTTGTGGACAGATTTGTGTGAGCTTTTGTGGAAGCTTACAATACAGATTGAGAGTAGATTTGGATAAGTTCTAGTGAGGACTTATTGAGCAGGGACAAGTCAGTGTGTTGAGCAGATTTGGACAAGTTCTAGAGAGGACTTGTGGATAGATTAGTGTGAGATTTTGTGGAAGCTTACAAGGTAGATTTGAGATAAGTCTTTGAGAAGACTTGAGAGCAGAGTTGATTGATTGATTTTTTCAAACCTTGAGTTAAGGTTTGGGGCAGATCTAGCAGAGTTGATTTGAGATTGAGTCAAGCTTTGTGTTAAGGCTTGAGGAAAGAGATTGAGGATAGATTTGTGCTAGACCGAAGGACTGTGTTTAGTGTAGATCAGAGGATAGATATTGAGGATATATTTGTGCTAGACCGAAGGACTATGTTTAGTGCAAATTTGAGGATAGAGTTTGGTGCAGATTTGAGGATAGGTTTGTGCCAGACCAGAGACAGAGATTGAGCAGATTTGTGCTAGACCGAAGGACTATGTTTAGTGCAGATTTGAGATAGAGCTTTGAAGGTGATAGAGTATAGAGGATGACAGTATCTAGTGGATAGAGATCCATTAGCCAGGGTAGTGAGGACAAGTGTCTTCAGTGGATAGAGATCCATTAGCCAGAGCAGTGGGGGCAATAGTTCTTCTAGAAGATCACCAATCAGAGCTAAGGAGAAAGGAGTTCTCCTATGGATAGAGATCCATGAACTTGATTAGGGGATTGGTGTCTCCTTTGGATAGAGGTCCATAAATATTGTAATAGGGAAAGGATTCCCAAGATATTTATTGAGAAAATATTAGTGAAATATTTTCTCCGTGGAGTAGCCCACATTGGGTGAACCACGTTAAATTGGTGTCTCTATTGTGTGTGATGATTTGTGCATTGCTTTGGTTATTGCTATTGATATTGCCATTGATTATATTGGATAATACTATTTGGGAAAGAAAAGTAAAAAGTGGTCTTATACTGTTCACCCCCCTCTCAGTATAAGCTTGTGTTCTTCAATGATAATTACATGATAATATTAGGATGGGCTCCTAACATGCCTTTCCCCTTAAAAAATCTTTGTCCTCAAAGCTAGATATGAGGAAACTGTTGTTGTAGTTGTTAGAGTGACTCCCAGGTGTCTTCTTCAAGTTGTAATATGCACCATTAAACAAGAACCTTAGTGATGATATGGTTATGAAGGATGCACGATCTTTGGTCCAAATTTTGTTTAGACTCGAGTAGGATGAAAGCCTCTTCATCTAGTTCTAGTAAAGTAGATTAAACCTATATGCTATTTCCCACAACCTTATTGAGAGAGGAGACATAAAATATTGTATGAATCTTTGATATAGTCAAAAGAGTCAATTTTTAAGCTATTGAACCAATTTGTTGTAGTACCTGGTAGGGTCCATAGTATTTGGCAACTAGTTTTTGGCATCTGTGGAGTTGGAATGATGATTTTTTGTAGGGATGCAAGTAGAGAAAAACCATATCTCCTACTTCAAAGCTACACTTAGAACGATATTCATCAACTTGTTGATGCATATCATTTTGGGCCAATTCAATATTCATCTTAAGTTGTTAAAGAATTATGACATGGTAGCTGAGAGTGGTGTCTACAATGTGAGCCTTAGAGCTTCCTGTAGGAGGAGGGTGTTGGTGGAGGATAATCATATACTACTTCAAAGGGGGTAACCTTGGTTGTGGTGTGATATAGAGTATTATACCACCATTCGACCAAAGGAAGCCACTTTGCCCATTATGCAGGATGCTTGGAGGTAAAGCAATGAAGGTAGATCTCCAAGCATTTTTAACAATTTTTGTCTAGCCATTCATCTATGGATGATAGGCTAAACTCATTTTGAGCTGAGTTCCCTACAACTTAAATAGTTCCTACCAAAAATGACTAGTAAAGGTAAGGTCTTTGTTTAACACAATAAATGTGGGTATGTCATGAAGGCAAAAGATATAATCTAAAAATATGTGGGATATTGTTGAGGTTATGTAGGGATGGGAGAGGGAGAAAAAATGATCATATTTTGTGAGATGATCCACTACCAGCTAAATAACTAATTTCCTCCTGATTTGGGTAACCCTTCAATAAAATCCATGGAAATATCTACCCATACTTGTTCTAGAATTGGTAAGGGATGAAGGGTTCTAGGGGAACACACAATTTCTCCTTTCATTCTTTGGCACAAGTCACATTCAACCATCAAAGTTTGAATATCCTTCTTCATTCAATTTTGGAAGAAATTACGCTTGGTCCTTTCATAAATTTTTAGGAACCTAGAATTTCCTAGTGTTGGTGAGGCATGCATTTTCCTTCAAGATGAATTCTTGCATTTGTGAAGTTTGGGAAATAACAAGTTGATCACAATATCTCAAATCTTATCCATACCAAGTGTATCCAAGGCATGAATTAGGCTTTGTTTGAAGTTTGGTGATCAAATTTTGCAAGACGAAGTCCTTGGCCATGTCTTATCTTAGAGAATTAATCCATTGAGGTATTGGAGAAGAAATAACATCTAACATAATCCAATCCTTAAACTGTCGAGAGAGTGAATTAGCCATGATATTCTCCTTTTATTTTTATATGTGATTTCATAATCATAGCCCATCAATTTAGAAATCCACTTTTGTTGTTCAAGTGTGGCTATCCATTGTTTCGGGAAGTACTTGAGACTTTGGTGGCCAGTTTTGATTGAAAAATGAAACCCAATGAGATATGGCCTCCACTGATTAACAACATGCAAAATAGCTAGCATCTCCTTGGCATAAGTATATTTACCCAAATTTTGGCTCGAAAGTGCTTTATTGGTGAAGACCAATGGTCTTCCTTCTTGCATCAACACAACCCCTATGCCATTGCTCAAAGCAGCACTTTTAATTACAAAGAGTTTAGAGAAATCAAACATTGCTAACACCAGGGTGGTTGTCATGGCTTACTTTAAGTAATTGAAAGCCTTCTCTGATGGTGTCGACCAAACAAAAGAATTATTTTTCAACATGGTTGTTAAAGGAGATGATAAATTTCCATAGTTTTGTACAAATTTTTGGTAATACCCCGTGAGTCTAAAAAATCCTCAAAGTTCCTTAAGGGTGTGAGGATTTGACCAATCTTGAACAACCCTAAATATTTTTAGGGTCAAATTTAACTCCATCTTGGGTGACATTGTGACCTAAATACTCCACTTCTATCATCTCAAAAATACACTTTGACCTCTTGGCATACAATTTATTCTTAGATAATAATTGTGGTCTACCGAAAAGGACGTCACTTGCATTATCAGTCATGTGACCCCGGTTCAATCCCCACTACGGATATGTATATGTATAAGAAGTATTTACTCAATAAAAAAAAAAGTGACTATAAATTATAATATCATCAAAGAAAACTAGAATACATTTATGAAGGAAGGGGTGGAAGACATTATTCATGAGGCTTTGAAATGTGGATGGTGCATTAATTAGGCCAAATGACATGACCAAAAATTCATAATAGTCCTTATGAGTTTGAAATTTTATTTTGGGGATATCTTCCTCCTTCAGCCTTATCTGATGATAGCTCGAGCGAAGATCCAGTTTGGAGAAATTTTTTTCACCATGTAGCACATCTAATAATTCATCAACCATTAGGATTGGAGATTTATACTTAATGGTGAGCTTATTGAGCTCACAAAAATCCATACACAACCACCATGATCCATATTTCTTTCTAACCAACAACATTGGAGAAGAATAAGGATTTTTACTAGGTCGAATTATCCCTACTTTTAGCAGTTCTTGTACCAATTTCTCAAATTTTGACTTAAGGACATAGGGGTACCAATAAAGTCTGATGTTAGGTGGTAAGCTACCTGGTACCAATGATATTGCATGATCATGGGAATGACATGGGGGTAATTATGTCGATTTTGTAAAGACTGCATCATGCTTAGTTAGAATGAGTTGTAAATTATCTTGGGGCTTGTCTTCTTCTAAATTTTACAATTGAAGAGTAAATATTTAAGCTACTACCTCACATAAGAATTTTTTAACTTATCCATACAACTCAAACTAATAATATGTAGAGATCTTGTTGGTGAACCCTGTAGAGTATAGTACTTACCATTATGTAGGAGTTGCAACCATAATTTTACAAAGTTCTAGGCTATTGTTTCCAAGGTACCTAGCCACTGTATTCCTCGTAGTTGAAGAGAAAATATATTAGTTTTGAGTTCATAGTCCCCTATTTTCAACTTAACATTATGACATTTACCTTTACAAGGTAGTGTTTTGCCATTTTCCACCATAACTTCAAAGGAGTTGCAAGCATGCATGTAACAATTTCCTTGTTTGGTTACTCAGTGATCAATAAAATTATGTGTACTGTCTGAATCAATGATACTTGTAAGATGTTTTCCTTTGAAGAATCTTACCACCTTCATCATTTGAGGGGTCAATATTTTTGCAAGTGCATGGACAAATATTTCTAGTTGTGGTTCTTCTTGTGTGTCACCCTCATCGTGAGGTTTATACTCTAGTGGATCTACTTCTTCATTAGGTTGTTCATTTCTTACTAATTCCTCTACATCAATTATAACTTCTTTTGGATGCATTTATACCCTGACGAATACTTCTCATCACAATTATAACATAAGCCTTGTCATCAATGGACATTCACTTGATTAGGGTAGACTTATTACTAGTATTTGATGTGAACTTAGAGGGAAATGTGGGTTTGACCTATGGAAATTTAGAGGTTCTCCTTTGAGCCAAAATATTTTCTTCGGCTAATATTGCCAATCCTATGGCTTGCATCATAGACTATGGTTTGAACATTTTTACCTTAGCCTTGAATATCATCTTTCAACCCATTGGCAAAAAAACTCTGAAAAATCCTCCATTTAACCCTTTTGTTCTATTAGCCAATTTCTCAAAGTGTAATATTCATTAACAATGGAGGTCTGTTTCAATTTGGTCAAGGCTCCTATAAAGTCCTTATATTCACTAGGGCCAAAACAAGTGAGTAATTAGAACTCAAAATCTTCTCAAGAAGGGTCTAGAATCGTGTTCTATAACCATTGATACCATTATAAGAATTTAAATTTAAAGTTAAAAGATGCCATGGTGACCCACAAATATCGAGGTACATTGTGAAGTTTGAAGAACTGATATACATGACACAACCAACCATCAATACCTTTTCCATTATACTTAGGAAAGTCTAATTCAGGTATCTTAAATAGGGTATCTATGTCAAAAAGAGAATGCTAGACTTCTTTCTCTTTATTGACTCCTTTCTCTTTATTGCTTAAACTGCCACCTTTTATATAATGTTAAGATGTTCGAACACCTTTGGGGATTCCCTTAATTAGTCTTCAACCTCTAGGATTTTTTTCAAGTTTAGTTTTGGATCTAATCTGGTCATTTCTTACAACCGCTATTTGATCCTTCATTTGTTTAACTTCATTTCCAATATAGGACATTTGACTTTGTAGGTTATTAAGTGTAAGATTCAATTAAATTGTGGTTCTTTCTAACTCCTTTTGTGCTTATCTAGTTCCTTCAATCATTTATGTATGATTTGAACCACTCCCATTGACTCACTAAAAATAGGAGTGTTGTTCCAAGAGTTACTATTTTTAGTAATGGTCTCAAAAAAGTTTTTGGTTTCTATATATCAAAATGACCAGCTCAAAAAGACGAATACAATGGACTAGGTCTCACAATAACATTTTTTAGCACCCTAGAAAAAGTGTATGGAGGCTATATACCAAATTGATCAACTCAACGAGACGATCGCAATGAGTTATATCCCACAACAATTTTTTTGGCACCCTAGATATTTTCTAGGAAGTTTTATCTTCAAGTGTTGTCTGTTTTTCTCTTGGAGTCTTGGTTCACTCAAAAAATTAACTTTTGTTTTGTCAACTGGAAAAAAGCAGGTCACCGACGCAAAAATGTATTATCTTGTTCTTCGTTGTCTCCCATTATAGAAGGTCAAATTCCAATTACATATATCAAACTTCTAGGTACCCTTTATTCCAGAGTTGCTTTCACAACAAAGAAATTCGCTGCAGGAACTAATGGGCAATTTTTTTTAAGCAAAAAAAAAACCTTTGTGGACTGCCTTGGTTTAAGAGACCACGACCACGGGTTCTACACCATCAAAGTCACCCGACCCTGTCGGCATCGACATTATTATTAATTGGATTTTGGGTACCCAATTCAACTTTTTGGTAGGGTGGAGATTCGAACCTGGGACCTCTCTTGCAAGATTACCCTTTCCTCTCCAACTCACCTACGACACCTAGGTTTAATGCGCGGTTATCTCTTGTGCACTTTGTTTATTTTGTTGGCACTCTTGTTTGCATTTAAAAAAATCAGGTTACCGAGCCCTTGCCGAGTTACGTATTCGTATTTGAACAATTATTATTATTATTTTTTAAAGTATTCACATTTAAAATCATACATCAAAATGTTTTAATAGCTTTCATATTCTAATATAATATCTTAAAATGCTTTAAGACATTTGTAATTTTTGTTATATTATTGATAGGTATAATTTTTTTATGAGAGGTTATAGTGAGTTCAATTTTTCTCATATGAAAGGTCATGATTCCTTATTGATAAGTTTAACTCTCCTTTTATAAGCTTAAAAAAAAGATACTACATTGTTCAAAAAGAGTCTTCTCATATTTCTTCTATAAGCTTAAAAATCTATGACTTGATGTAATAATTTGGATTAAGTTGGTTAAGGGGCATAGATCCTTGCAACCTATTTAAGTTTGAAGTTGAATTATTATTATTATTATTATTATATCGAAAAAAAATTAAAAATAAAAGTTTACCTTTAAATTATAAGTAAAGTTTGAAGCTTGACAAATTAAAAATATAATTTTATTATAAACTTACATCAAACTACCAATATGAAAAAAATGAATTTTTACAAAGAAAAGAAACTAATATTTTTTTCTCCAATGGATTATGCAGGGTTGAAACATGCCCTACATGTATTATATTATCACCACATAGTGGTATTGTGGTATTACAACAAAAGTTTGGAAACTATCTATATCTCATTAAAACATAAATCTCCTCCTTAAAATATTAAAAAATTAACCAAATAAACTAATACGCATTTAAAAAAATAATATTAATATTGGTTTTTACTTATCACGAAAAAAACCAAAATCTAGAAGATGCTTCAATAAACGAAAAAAAAAACAAAAGCTAGCGAGAACACTACAAAATAATCTTATAAAGATCACATAAACACCTACAATAATTATAAAATTATTTTGGTTTAAGTATCACAAATATTAGCTTTAATAAACTAAAGACTTGTGTGCAAGTTCTTTAAATAATTTAGTTTTCCGAATACTATAGAAAACATAATGAGATGCACCATGAAAATTAACAAGAAGGTTTAGGCTTCTAAATGCAAAAAAAAAAAAAATAAATAAATAAATAAAATAATAATAATAATAAAATTTAACAAGAAGGTTTAGGCTTCTAAGTGCATAAATAAAAAATAAATAAAAAAACATTTTTTTGGGTGAAAAAAATATTATATTAAAATAGTTTAATTATACAAAAAAGGTGGTGGAATTAGTACACTCCAAACACATAACCAACACACTAACTGTGTGCTAAACAGCTAGCAGAGCTATCAAAATAACTTACAGAAGTTTATAAGAAAACCAAACAAAGAACTGCCTTAAAAAAACAACTAATAACCTATGCATCATTGCTGTGTAGGGTAAAAAAAAAAACATTTTCCTAATATGTCTCTTCCTTTACAAGCGTGTCTTTTTTAAGCCTTGATTCAAATGAGTAATATTCTATGTTATCTTTTTCTAAGTTTTATGTTTTTTTAAATTAATTTTTGTTGACATTAATTTTATTAAAAAATAAAATCTCATTTTAGTTAGTTGTTTTTTAAAATTTGAATTTGACAAATACGAAGATTAATATTATGATTAGTTAAATTATTGATCACCTTATTTCCTTTTTAATAAATATGCTCACATCTCTAAGAGATTGCATCTAATAATAGATGAACAATAATAATATTTTTTATCCAATCTCCACATCCATTTTTGTTGGTTGCATAATTGATAACTTATGAATCTCCCTTAATTTGTTTTGTTGAATATTATAAGGAAGACCCATTTCTTTGCACACAACCTTGGGCATAATTATAACCGCTAATTCTAAATCAATGCTATAAGTTGTAAGAATACCAATTTTTATCTTATATTTTGTAGAAGGAAGATAGTGTTTTTTTTTGGTAATATTAAAAGGAGAGGGTTTTAACGGGATCCCACAACCACTACAAAGAAAGCCACAAAGGTGAGAGAGACAAAACAAGACCTCGGTAGACAGACCAGAGGCAAACAAAAAGAACTACAAAAACCCATACCTCAAGGCCCAAAAAGAGGGAGAACTAAGATAGTTCTACACCAACTTATCTAAGCCTTGAGCAACAGCACCCGCTAAACGCGACACATTCTCAGACAAATCTAGGGTCGATTTTAGAGAGCACCACATCTTGCACTGATTGATATCAATAAGTTTTAAGTCATGAAAAACAACATGTTTAACATCCTCAAAAGCAACCGGAGCATAGACTTCCTCCACAGATTTCTCCCGGGAGCGGTCCCTCGACAGAACCTCAAAATTCAAGTGAGCAGAAATAAGAGGGGGAATATCACCTTCCTCCCTTTTGCAACACAATCATGTTACATATTTTTTATTCAAGGCATTTGTACAATCACACACATCAATATGTATTATACATGTTAATTTCTTCTTGTATACCCCCTTGTTGAAAATCACATGACATTAGCTCAACTGATTAGATTCCTCTACTTTCAAGGAGGAGACAAGGTTTGAATCTTTCCAAAGGATACATGTGTAATAGCCAAGTTATTGTAATATCACTATGTGGTCATGATGTAATATGGGTGGAATAATTTTATATATTTTATATATTTTTCAATTGTTAATTTAATTCATATAAGAAGTTCTTTAACTTTTGCATAGTTGTTAAATTTTTTATAAAATTTTGATTAAGTGAGAAGAATTTTGCTTTCATTATTTTGAAAATCACCACCTTCATCCTCTTTTCCTAATTTCCTTTGGCAAATTAATTTTGATAAACCCAATTTTTGGATATTTTTATTTTACCCTAAGTTGAATAGTTCCTTTGTTTAAATGCCATTGTTGCAAATTACTCTTCCATGTATATTCAAATCCTATAACCAAGTTGATATCACCTCTTTTTTTATACTAACCAAGTTGATATCACCTTTTTTTTTTACACTTGAGACTTTTCATGATGAGCACCATATCTCTAAACATTCTCCAAGAAAGACAATAATATGGTTTCAAACCTGGACATGATTTTAAAATTTATTTTTAAAAATTCTATTATTGCTTTTAAGTCATAAATGTTATCACCTCTTTTCTTTGCACCTTTGAGACTTTCCATGATGAGCACCATATCTCTAAACATTCTTCAATAGAGACAATAATATGATTCTAAACTTGGGCATTCTTTTGAGATATTTTAAAGAAAAATTATTATTGCTTTCAAGCCATAAATTCCAACAAATAATGGAAAGACCAATTCTTTGTATAATACATGATGCTTTCAATTAATAAATCTTTAAATGTTAATGAAGCTACCTTATATATATATATATATATATATATATATATATATATATTTTTTTTTTTTCTAAATGCAACCCATGATATTTTTTTCTTTGTAGACTCTCTCCTATAAGAATTTTACTTGCAATTACCAATCAAAGGAATCTTAGGAGTTAAAGAGAGATTTGAATGACTAAACATTCTTTAAAGGGAAATCTTTGGAATTAGGAAATTTCAATTGCTCTAAAATCTTATGTCATAGTTTGATAGATTCAAAACCAACTCATCATTAACCTAAATATGGGCAAATAAAATTTTTAAAATATCTTTTGAAACTCGTCTTTAATTTATTTGAGTTTTTCTCCTTCATCTAGTTACTAATTTTTTTTATTATTACTCGTATTAATATAATATTTAACCTTTGAACCTTTATAAGTTAACCATGCATAAACCAATGATTGATATTTTAAATTAGAGATAAAATATTTAGACCTTAAACAAACATCATCAAACTATTTTTTCTTCCCTTTATTGATTGACTATCTAATATATATATCTTCATCAATTACAAGCTACGATTAGAGGTTCTTAATTTCTTAAATGATTGATTAGATGTTTTTTTTTTCTTTTGTTGTGTAGGGAACCTCTGTAGATCCTAGCCTTTTTGGTAATGACGAAGTCAAGGGACCCAATTGTCCACGGAATTGAACTGGTGGCTGGTAGCCCATTGGCAAGCAATTGGTGGCTACCATCTCATCTATTCTAGTTTTTGAAAGGGATCTCGATTTCCTTGTGTCGGATTTAAAATGTGGGTTTCCTTTGGGAAAACCCAAAGACATACCACTATGGTATCTCTCTTGGGACAAGAATTTTAGGGTAAAACATAAGTAAAAAGTTCCTATCGTATATGTATGTCTTTGATATTGTGGGATTAAAATTTTAGAGTAAAATATAAGTAAAGATCCTTGTCTTATACGTGATAGTTTAAAATTAGATCTTTTGAATGTTTTTGTTATAATAATATATATTTTTTGGTTTGGTTAGTGTGAGAAATCTCTATGACCAAAGCATAAGGCTGAGAAGTCTCCTCCCAACCATGACCCCTCGTAAAGCCGAGAGATATGCTTATCAATAGGGAATTTAACACACACTCACCTTCTCACACACTTGCTCATGCCGCATTTTGAACCTTGAACCTCCTTAAAAAAGCCAAAGCCCAAACCATTGTGCTGTCGCCCCTAAGACTAAAACCTTAATTAAGGAAAATCGTTCCCCATATTCTTTGAGGGCCACGACTTTTCGTTCCATGGGGCTTGTTCCATCCAAGTATACCCCTCAAGCTAGTTGCTTTTTTTTTTTTTTGGTATCCAACGTAGGCTGCCATGCTTGAACCTCAAACCTTCTTCCGAGAATTGAACCTCGAACCTTCTTCCAAGAATTGAGGGAACTTGTCAGTAAGGAACCTGGTGTGGATTAAATCTTAATTAAGGAAAATCGTTCCTCGTATCCCATGGGGGTGAACCTTCTTCCAAGAATTGAGGGAACTTGTCAGTAAGGAACCTGGTGTGGATTAAATCTTAATTAAGGAAAATCGTTCCCCGTATCCCATGGGGGCTAGGACTTTTCATTCCATGGAACCTATCACATCCGGGTATACTCGTCAAGCTAACCAAAGGGTTTTTTGGTATCCGACGCAGGCTGCCAAGCTTGAACCTTGGACTCCTTCCCAGGATTGATAAAACTTGCCAACAAACTACCTGGTTTTAATTTTTATTATAATATTATTATTGTGACCAACTTTGTTATAGCTTACAAATGCCAAAGTTTTGGGTACACGAGTACCAAAGCTATGTTTGAAGTTACGAACGGAACGACAAAGAACATAAGATTAATTTCATCCTAAGTGAAGCTTCTATTTTCTCAACGGCAACTATAAAAAGGTGGGTCAATAAGGTTCGAATTTTTTTTTTTTTGATGAAAAGCTAAATTATATTAATAATAAAGTTTAACATGAAAAAAGTGGCGGGTGGCAATGATCACACCCCCGGAAGAAACAAGCCAACCCTAACCACAAGTTGGGAAACCACAAACCAGAGCTCACTATAAACTAGGCAACATCAATCAAACAAGCAGTGAAACTTGCCTGCAATCAGAAAGTTTGTGGCTGCACATCTACGTTGGAGTCCCATGGAATGGCCAAGGTATGCAGTAATCCATCTGTGTGTCCCTGATCCTCATGAACATTTGAATCTCCCCAGCCCTGTCCTCAAGATCTATCAAGCTGGCAATTATGTGCACTTATATCCCCTGCATTCCAGGCACGATCCTGTGTGCCACCATTAACTTCCACCAGCTCATCCCCGGCACCTCTGGGTGGAGAACATGATGGTGATTGAATTGGCTGTGCATTCCATCCATCATTGTAGGTGAAACCGTCATGTCCCCAACCTCCTCGTGCATGCACCAGATGTGGCGCTTGATGAGACCTCGAGCGGGAACAGGATGTCTGCTGTGCGTTGTTTGGAAAAACCCCCGCTAACTGAGCAAGGTGCATTTTTCCACTCATCCAAAAGTGCCTTCATGTGCGCCTGCTCAATGTCAAGTTTAGCCTGCTGATTGCAAATTTGGAACCATGTATCTTGAAACACCTCTATTTTGTCAGCTAGAGAAAATTCATCAGAAGGAGTTTGATGCTGAAAAACTATCTTGTTTCTAGATTTCCACATGTGAAAAAGAAGACTAATTCGAAATATGTGCCACACTTTGGACAAGGGAAGAACAAATTTAATCTTATCCCCTAACAGAGCTTGCTGCCATGTAAGGGATTCATCCTGGAATTGGGAAAAAAAGACCATCCCCATTCCCAGGCACTCCTCGCTCTTGTGCAAAACCAAAAAATATGAGGAGAAGATTCATCCTCATTATAGAATGCACATTTAGGGTTTGCAACTCCCAAGTGCCTGAGTCTGTCTCCTAAGGGTAAACTTTGAAAGAGAAGGCTCCAAGCAAAAAAAGATTGTTTTGGCTCAAGAAAAGAAGACCAAACTATCCGAAATCGAGCCTTCCAACCGAGAACCGCCACCGGATCTCCCCATTTATCATTAAGTCTAGGGACCATTGGCAACATTGGGGAGAGCCATTTGTAACCCAATTTAGCCGAGTAATTCAACAATGGTATATCCGAACACCAGGACCAATCTTTCCACCATGGCCTCTGAGAGTGCTGCCCACACTTGTGCCACATGGAAAAGGGGATAATGTCAATTACTGAGTCATAAGTGAGCTTGTCACCAGTGCTCAACTGAAATTGTTGTTTAAAAAGCGGCCAAGGGATCCAATCCCTCGAGGTTTGAGAATAAAAATCAAAAACTCGTAGATATACCTTTTTTAAAAAACTTTTGGGCATGAATCCATGAGACCTGAGCAAGAGGAGTTCCCTGAATGTTAATCACCGAAGACCACCAGATGTTTAAATAATTGATGGACAGTCCTTTATGGCCTCTATTCCCTTTCCACTTAAGCCAAGGAGTGAATTGCTGCCATGATTTCCAAATACTTTTAATCACAAAAGAACCAGATATTTTCACAAAGACAGGCATTACAATTAGGGAAGGGAGGTCAATTCCTCTCCAGGCTTGTTTGTTCAAAGGCAGCCCTGAAGAAATACAATGTCCGATGAGGATTTTCTGTGCCTCCGAGCCTTTAAGGGCTCGTATGATCCATTTGGCACAGAGAGCCGTGCCTTGTCTTTTACAACCAACCATGCCCATTCCTCTTAAAGCTTTAGGTAAACAACACATATCCCAAGCAACCCGATGAAAACCTTTCTTCTCAGCTGAGTTTGCCCACAAAAAATTCCTCAATAGTCTTTCAAGCTTAAGGTAGCATGCTTGTGAAGGGACCCAACAAGAAGAGTAATACACATGAGTAGAGGCAAGGACCTTAGAACAAATCTGGAATTTTCCTGCCAGAGACATCTTCTTAGTAATCCAATACTCAAGCTTTTTCTCAACTTTCTGCAGAACATAGTTCCATAACTGAACAGGGGAACCATAAAAGGCAAAAGGGATCCCTAGAAATTTGAACACTTCTCCTAGAAAAATCCAATGCCATTGAAACTGTTCTAGCCAAGGAGGGAGCGGGGTAGGGGATTGCCGATAACAAGAAGTTTTTCTCCACTGAATACTAGAACCAGAGGCCTGACAAAAAACTTCCAAACATCTGAGTGCTTCCTTCACCGAGTGTTCCTCCTCTAAAAGAGTGAGAAAAGAGTCATCAGCAAAGTGACCATTAATGAGCTGACCTTGGTTATCAAGGAGAGAAATACCCTTAATTTGGCCCAAAGAAGCATGCCTAGCAAGCAAATATCCAAAGGCTTCAACAACAAGGATATACAGAGAAGGAGCCAAGGGACAACCTTGCCGAACAGATCTGAACAAACCGATTGGCCTAGTTTGATGATTATTCAAAGATAAAACAATCGAAGCATCCTGAAAAAGAATATTGACAGATTGAACAAACACAAGCCCAAACCCTAAAGACTGTAACATGGAAAGAATGAAGTTCCATTCAATTCTATCATAGGCCTTTTCAAAATCAATTTTCAAGAAGAGGGCTTGTCGACCAGACTGCCTAGCCCATTCCATACCTTCCCAAACCGCAATGACATTATCCAATATATATCTGCCTTTAATAAATCTTGTTTGCTCCGGCCTAACAATAAGAGGCAACAGGGCCAGGGCTTTGGCAATAATCTTATAGCTGACATTGAGCAAGGTAATTGGCCTCCAATTTGTTATACATTCAGGATCCCCTTGTTTTGGAATGAACTTGATATTACCTCGGTTCAAAATTGCTCCAAGAGAGCCACTGTGCATGGCTTCAAGGTAGACTTTGTGTAAATCAGAACCAACAAAGTCCCAACATGCCTTGTAGAATTCACAAGGAAATCCATCCAAGCCTGGGGCCTTCTCATTGGCCATTTGAGTTAATGCTGAGGCAAGGTCATCAACAGACAAATACTTTTCACACTCCTCTCTTTGAGCAACAGAGAGTTTGTTAGGGACGACATCCATGCAAAGCTTGAGAGCTTCATCCCTCTCTGGAGAAGAAGACTGAGCAGCAAAAACTTGAGTGTAATGCTTAACAAAAATGTCAGCAATACTAGGTAGAGAGGTATGGCGAATACCATTGTCCACAATAGCTTTGAATTTAGTGGCATTATGAGGAGGACGTAACTTTTGGAAGAATTCCTTAGAAACTCTGTCCCCAATTTTAAGCCAATGTAAGAGGGCCTTGATCTGAGCACCTTTAGCTTCATAGAGCTCTGCCACCTTGAGCTCATGACGAACCTGAGCAGCATGCCCCTGCAAAACAGGACAGAGAGGGTTGGCTTCAAGCCTACAAGAGGCTTTTGTCAGTTCAGTGCGTAAAGCAAGCAAAGAATATTTTCTATACTGAGCAACTTTCTTGCCCAAACTGCGAAGAAGGGCTGTGGTTCGGGATATAGCATCATTCCACCACTCAATCCATCCTTCTTCACCAACAGTCTGTCCGCCAAATTCCAGACTCTCCGAATATGACACATCATGGAAGAATGTTGAAGAAAGGATGTGTTAAGAAAAACCGAGACTTAATACCCCGATCGAGTACCACGTAAGATAAAATAGTGAACATAATTGGGGAATGATCGGACCCAATAGTACCAAGAATAACCTCCACAACCGGAGCATCACCATGCTTTCGATGAAAATAAACTGGGTATGGTCCGACAACATAGCTCTATCTAAACGTTTGAGAATCCTTGCCCGCCCAACTTGAAAGTTATTCCAGGTAAACCAAAGGTGCTCATCAAAAGAAGTAGGAGAAAGACAGATATTAGGGTCAGACAAACATAATTTTTTTTTCATAAAAAACCAGGCTTCACGCTCACCAAGGGCCCACCTGTGGTTTAGACCCCCAATTTTATCAGTAGCACGCTCAACCATATTAAAATCTCCACAGATGATCCAAACTGCAGGAGGCAAAGAAAAGGCACACCATTTCCAAAGCAAAAAGCGCTCCGGAGCACTATTGGAGGCATATACATTTAAAATTCCAAAGGACATTCCGTCAACTTCAAGCAAAATCCAAACAACTTGGTTAGAAGGGTCAACCCCCCAATCAACAAAATTCCCATGCCATCTATTGGCCAGGAGAATAACAGCACCACCACGATCGGGAGGGTGCTTGGTGGAAAAAAATTGACTATTAGGGTAAATGAGCGCACAGGCACACTGCAATTGGAACTCAGTAATTTTAACTTCTTGCAAGCAAACAATATCTGGGCCCCCATACTTGGTTGCACAGAAAGTAATATCATCGCGGACCATGTATCTTCGAACTGGGTCCGTCAGTCCTCTAACATTCCATGATAGAAAAATCATTCTGACCTGTCGAGGATCAAACTTCCTCTGACCTCATCAGAGTCACCAAGAATAGCAAGCGACTGAAACGAGTTGCTAGAAAAGCTTCCCAGTTGCCGGTTTTTGTCTGCATGCAGACCCTGCACTGGACTACGAGACCTTCGTCTTCGGGCATTCATGCCTTCTTTTTGCTCCAGCTGGTGAGCAACCATGGAGACAGAGAGGATACCATCATCTTTAAGAGCCATCGACATATCTTCAGCCACAACTGCTGAATTGGAAAGGATTTCAGTATTTGGGGAAGCATTCTGGGATGGAACTGGGACATGCAAGGGTGGTTTTATCGCTGTGGCTTGAGCATAGGAGCCAACAGGTTGACCCCCCTAAAGATTATGGACAGAGGACTGGCCTCCCTGAGGGCCTTTACCAGGGACATGCTTGCCTTTCTTGGAGACCACCTTCCAATCACTGTCAGACCCATCTTTGGTTGGCTGGTTTTTCTCATTAGAAGCTTGATTAACAAGGGTTGGGCCCTTGGATTTAAACTTATCTGCCATTAAGGGACAATATTTAATCTTGTGTGCGGCAGACTGGCACCTGTAACAAGTATTTGGCAAATTGACATACACCACTCTCTGGTGGATATTAGTATCACCTACCTTAATATCAATAAATTCCTTGAGGGAATTGGCCAAATCAATTTTCACACAGAGCCGACGGGTAGGCCGAGCATTATAGAAGCGCTGAGGCTCTTCACATACAAATTCCCCAACTTTCATGGCAACATCACGAATAAATGGGACCAATGCCATTGGCAAACCTGGGAATTCAACCCACACAGGGACAACAAGAGAGACACCATTGGCCACCTGGAAATTCTTGTGCCATGGTTGACAAATAAGCAAAGTGCTATGAACATAACAAGGACCCTTGCTGAGAACTTTTTTGACACACTTTGGATCAGAGAACCGAATATGAAAGAAACCTTTGGTCAGGTTTTGCACAGACTCTACAAAGATACCATATGGGTTCCAATAGCTTTGAAACCAATTTCATAGAATTGCATCAGAGGGGATACGGCCCAAGAAGTAGCCTATGACAGTATTTTGCTCTAGCCAAGTACAAGCTTTATTGAAACTATCGAGGGGAATAGAAATTTTTGGCACATTACCTTGTGGAACACCGTGGGAATGAACTTCCGAGGTTGCTTGCCCGCCATCCTTTTCTCCATCGGCTTCACCAGACGATGAACCAGGAGGAACCAAATGTGACATATTAAAAAAAACACAGTAATTCCGCCCAAGGCGGATCAATAATGGAAGGACAAAGCAACAGATCCCATCCACTGGCACATGCAACACTGTGACGAGGCCAAAAATCACACATGCAAACGATGGACGCAAAGTCGGCTCGGCTCCTCAGGATGAGTTGCAGAGCAAAACCCTAGATCGACCTTAAGGTTCGGATTTGTTTTAAATGCATGTGCAACTGAAGCCTAATGCGCAATTATCTCTCGTGCACTTTGTTTATTTTGTTAGCACTATTGTTTGCATTTAAAATAAAAAAACAAATGCTAAATGAAGAAGCCTATGAACTTCTTTATTTGCAAGTTGCTTATTTTCAAATTATAAGTAAAGCGCAATAAATTAGATATATAAATTTATTATGGAATCATGGAATCATTATATATATATATATATATATATATATATATATATATATATATATATATATATATAGAAGAGTTGGTTATATCCAAACTATTTTTAGTAATTTGCAAGTGCGGGGTTCAAATCATAGGGGTTGCTCACATCAAATTACCAATATCAATGAAAATGAGTTTGGGTTGCAGGTTAACCTATGATTGTTTGGGTCGCACCTTACCTTGCGACCAAGATTGTGATATCCAAACAGAAAGTTAGTTTTTATGGAGGGCTCCTCTAATATTGCTAGAGCTCTTATCCACGTCATGTCGCCTTCTAAACCTATAATAGAGAGCAATTTGCAATACAAAAATGTACAAAAAGAGGGCTTTTGATAGCAAGAGAGGGCTTAAGTGACCTCCATGGTGGTTAATGGCAAGTGAGCTTAAGTGGCCTCTAGATTGATTTTGATAGAGTCTAGATATGTAAATAGTGGATAAATGAAGACAGAATAAATGACCCTCTATTTATAGAATCTGGAGAGCTCAAGGGGGATTGAGGTGTCCTTGTGAGGTGTCCCAATGAGATGTCCCTATGAGGTGTCCCCTATGAGGTATCACTTACAAGGTGTCCCCTGATGTGGCATACCTCATAAGTGTATTTGGGTGAGAGAATACCTCACCCACCTCCATGTCATAAGCATGGGGATGTGGAGTGGAGTTGGGGTTAAATCCTAGTTGTAGTAGGATTAACCATGAGTTAAGAATTGACTTGGGTGAGGTGGAAGATGACTCACCCTTGGCCCATGCTTTGAAACCCAAAAGTCCTCAAATGTCATTTATGGATTTAAATGCACATGGGGATTTGAAATGGAGCAAGGGTTAAGTCTAACTAGGGTTAGGTTGATCCTAGGTTAGGTGTTGACTTTTGGGTGAGGTGGAGGGTGACTCACCATGTCTCCCATGCTTTGGGACACAAAAGTCTTCAAAATTCATTTAAGGCCCTAAATGCTCATGGGGAGATGTGTGGAGCAAGGGTTAAGGTTAATCCTGCTTAGGTTGACCCTAGGTTAGACCAAGGTCAAATGGATGAGGTGGAGCCTAGGCTAGGTAAAGAGTAGACTAGGTGTGGTGGCCAAGAATCAGATTGACCATGGGGTGGAATTTGACTAGAGGTGACGTTGACCAAGGTTAGTCAAAGAAGATGGTCACATGAGGACCCAAAGTTAAGCGTAGGAAATGGCTTAAGTGGACCAAGGGGACTTATTAATAGTGGTTTTGATAAATAAATAATGTTTTGAGACTAATATATGTAAATTTATGGGTTTTGCATATTGATCAGTCGTGACGATGGGAGAAGTGGTAATGTGTATCTTTTGGGTGTCTACAGTTATTAAGAATGTAATTTTTTGTTTGGTAGAAGTTCTAGCTTGGGTGGCACTTTGCATATAAGCCAACTCTTGAGTGTTAGGTTAGGGTTGCATGAAGTGTACCTTTAAAATATGAAGGGGCATAAACATGTTGGCAATTTTGGGTACCTTGAGTACATTGCCTTTGCCTAAGTTTAATTGTTGTCATTGATGTCAAGGAGCTCTTGGTAGTTGTTTTTGATGTCAAGGAGTTCTTGGAGCAATTTGTTTTTATGTCTAAGTATGTGTTTTGATGAAGGTTTCAGCTGGTTAGTAAGTCTCCAAGAAAATTAGAGTAGCCCAGTTGCAAAAGATCAAGAAAAAGATAAGTTAGAAAAAGTTTGCAGGCGGTTGGAAAAATTGTCACGATTTCGCGACATGTTTTAGGAGAGAGAAAGTTCAGGCAAAACTGTCGCGATTTCGCGACAAGTTGAGTTGGTAGTGTTGAGTTGCAAAAAGTGTCGTGATTTCGTGACAAGTTGAGTTGGCAGTGTTGAGTTGCAAAAAGTGTCGCGATTTCACGACAAGTTGAGTTGGCAGCGTTGAGTTGCAGGAAGTGTCGCGATTTCGCGACAAGTTGAGTTGGCAGCATCGAGTTGCAGGAAGTGTCACGATTTCATGACAAGTTGAGTTGGCAGTGCTGAGTTGCAGGAAGTGTCATGATTTCGTGACATATTTCAAAGAAGTTGTACAGATGCAGAAAGTGTCATGATTTCGCGATAGGTTGAGTTGGTAGCTTGCAGTTGGCAAAAGCGTCGCGATTTCGTGACATGTTCTAGTTTCGCGAGCAGTTGGTAGAAAAGTGCTTAAGGCAGCGAAAGCATCACGATTTCGTGACATGTTCCAGTTTTGCAAGTAGTTGGCAGAAAAGAGCTTAAGGCAACGAAAGCGTCGCGATTTCGCAACATGTTCCATTTTTGCTAGTACAAACCAAGAAAAGGTTGAAGAAGCAAGAAGTGTCATGATTTCGTGACAAAGTTGCAGATGATGTCAACAAGAGGCAAAGGTGTCACGATTTCGTGATAGAAGCTGAGAAGAAGGCTTTGGAGTCTAAAGCGTTGCGATTTCGTGATAGAGTTGCTGATGACATCAGCAAGAGGCAAAGGTGTCATGATTTCACGACAGAAGCGAAGAAGAAGGCTTTGAAGTCTAAAGCATCATGATTTCACGATAGAAGTGAGATGACGTCAACGAAAGGCAAAAGTGTCACAATTTCATGACAAAAGAGCAAAGGAAGCATACAAAAGCAAAAGCGTCGTGATATCGCTACAGTAAGCTATAGAGGGTGTACGACAGGTAAAGGTGTCGCGATATCATGACATGTTGAAGTTTCGCGCCAGAAGCTTTAGGGAGGCAGTGAAGCCGACAGAGTTAAATCTGGGTCGACGCAGCGCAAGGTTTTACAACCGACGTGATTGAAGGTTGAACAGCCGACTAAGAACAAGATTTCAACTTGAGATTGTGAGTATTAAAGGAGGGCTATTTGAGCAGTTTTGATGAATCGATCGAAGTGTGCATTCGAAGAGTGGCATTCGTAGATTTAGTGCGATAGTGAGGTTCGATCATCGAAAAATCAGAGTGCGAAGTTCAACTGCAGTATAAGAGTGCATTTTGTCGAATCGTCTAAGTGTGGAATACTATGCTGCTATTCATGCGAAGACTATGCTGCTATTTATGCGAAGACTGTGTTGCTGTATGCGCGAAGACTGTGCTGCTGAGTTTTTCATAGAAGAGTATAATTTGATTGAGTGCTGCTGTCTTTGTGCAGACTATGGAAAGTTTGTTTTGACCAAGTAGGAACTATAACAGAAAAGAGAAGAGGAAGAAGACAAATTTGTGCCAAACCGAAGGACTGTGTTTTGGTACAGAAAAGAGGACCAGCTTGCTGTGACAGAGTTGAGGACAGAGATCTCCAGCCAGAGCAGGGAAGACAGGTGTCTTATGTTGATAGAGTTCCACTTGCTAAGGGCAGAAGAGATAGAGGTCTTCTAGAGGATCATCAGCAAAAGCTGAATTAGGGGAAGGTGTCTCCTTTGAGCTGTGGCTCATAAACATTGTAATCAGGAAGGATTCCCAGAGGACTTTGATACAACTTTCAAAAGAAAAGTTTTATCCGTGGATTAGCCCACCTTGGGTGAACCACGTAAATTACTATAACTTTATGGATTGCATTTTGTGCATTATTTTACTGCTGTTATTACTGCTATATTTATTCTGCATGTTAGTGGTTTGAGAGCTGTATTGAAAGATAAAGTTAAAAGTGGTCTTATACTGTTCACCCCCCCTCTCAGTATAAGCTTGTGTTCTTCAATTGGTATCAGAGCGGGTTTCTCCAGATATAGCCTAACAGCTTGGAGAAGGATCTATCAGAAGAACATACAGTTTTAGAAAAGGGTGAAAAAGATAAGTTCTGTTCTCAAGCATCATGATAGGAAGAAGAGACAGCAAGATCAATCTTCAGCCTAATGAATGATGGATTCTAGTTGGTCACAAAAAGAACAATCATCCAAGGTATCAAAACAGGTTACATAATACCTTCCATGGCTACTATTTTTTTTGCAAGAAATTTGGTCACAAAGCTATATATTGCATTAAATCCATGAATAGCCATAGTCAGGAAAATGTCAACTTTTTTGCACCTCTTTTGGATAAAAATTTCATATGTTACAATTGCAAGAATGTTGGGCATATAGCAAGGATGTGCAGTTTGAATAGACCCAATCTTAAGTCTGCTAAAGAGAGAAATGAGATTAGGTCTAAGTCAATGATAGTTCAAACTGCTTTTCATGCTCAAGACAAAACTGAGAAATAGTATCTTGATAGTGGTTGTTCAAAACACATGACTGGTGAAAAAGATAAGTTTATGTTTTTAAAAAACACAAACAGAGGAATAGTTAGTTTTGGAGATAACAGGTCTGCTAAAATCTGTGGTAAAGGGACTCTTAGTTTGGATGGAAAATCTAAAACTGAAAATGTGCTTTTTGTAGAAGGTTTAAGACATAATCTTCTAAGTGTGAGTCAACTTTGTGATCAAGGACACATAGTATCTTTCTTTTCGGATCGATGTGAGATTCGTAAAGAAAAAAATAGAAAACTCATTACAAGTGCTACAAGGACTCCAAACAATCTTTACATGCTTAGTGAGATAAAAAAGGAAAAGTGTTTCCTAACTCAAGAAGATGAGAGTTGGTTATGGCATAAAATATTGGGGCATTTGAGCTTTGATAATATTGTCAACATTAGTAACAAGAAAGCAGTTAGAGACTTGCCCAAAATAAAAAGGCCTCATAACACCATTTGCGGTCCTTGTCAACATGGAAAACAGACTAGAACCAGTTTTAAATCAAAAGGGTATACTTCTTCAAAACCTTTAGATCTCATTCATACTGATTTATGTGGCCCCACCAGAACTCAGAGCATTCAGGGAGAAAGCTACTTCATGCTATTTATAGAAAATTATTCTAGAATGACTTGGGTGAAATTTCTCAAAGAAAAATCTGAAGCCTTTGAAAAATTTAAAGCTTTCAAAGAAATGATTAAAAATGAGTCTGAAAAGAGAATCAAATGTTTAAGATTAGACAGAGGATGAGATTTTACCTCTAATGAATTTGTGAAATACTGTGAGCATCAGGGAATCAAGAGAGAATATTTAGTAGCAAGAACTCCTCAACAAAATGGAGTAGTTGAAAGAAAAAACAGAACTATTGAAAATATGGCTAGAGCAATGTTGAATGAGTCAAAACTTTCAGATGGATTCTAGAAAGAGGCAGTCAGTACAACAAGTATACATTATCACCAGGGCCCAACTTAGAGTAAATCATCATAAAACTCCTTATGAGTTGTGGAAAGGAAGACCAACTACAGTCAAACATTTCAAAGTGTTTGGGATTAAGTGCTTCATTAGAAGGGAAGATCAGAACCTGGGTAAGTTTGATCAAACGTGTGATGAAAGAATTTTTCTTGGCTATTCCAGCAGAAGCAAGGCGTATAGATGCTTCAACAAAAGAATGCATACAGTCGTAGAAAGCATAAATGTAACAGTTGATGAAAAGACAGGAATAAGAGAACCTGTCAAGGAAATCAGTGATGAAATATGTCAAGAAGAATTCAAAGAGATTTCAGATGAAGAAGAGGAAAAACAGCAGCTGCTTCCCAAAACACCATCATGATATGTTCAGAAACATCATCCCAAATATTTTATCATTGGCGATCCAAACATCAGACAAACTAGAAGAAGAATCATTCCGGCACATGATTCTACAAATATTTCTTTATTATCTCAGATTGAGCCAAGAGATTTTAGTGAAGCATGTGCAGATAAATTTTGGGTAAAAGCAATGGATGAAGAGCTAAATCAAATAGAGAAAAGTAAAACTTGGGATTTAGTTCCAAGACCTAGGAACAAGAATGTCATTGGCACAAAATGGATTTTCAGAAATAAACTCAATGAGGATGGAAAGATTGTCAGAAACAAAGCCAGGTTGGTTTGCAAAGGTTATGCCCAAGTAGAAGGTGTTGATTTCAAAGAGACGTTTGCTCCTGTTGCTCGTCTTGAAGCCATCAGAATGTTTTTGGCTATTTCAAGTTTCAAAGCATTCAAAGTGTACCAAATGGATGTGAAATCAGCCTTTTTAAATGGAGTTTTGGATGAAGAAGTCTACGTAGAATAGCCAGAAGGCGTGTCTCTCTCAGATCAGTCAGACTATGTGTGCAAATTGAAAAATGCTTTGTATGGGTTAAAGCAAGCACCTAGGGCTTGGTATTCAAGACTAGACAGGTACCTTCATGAGCAAGGTTTTAGGAAAGGTGTGGCAGATAGCAATTTGTATATAAAAGATAAAGGTAATGATATGCTGATTGTAGTGGTCTATGTTGATGATATCAAATAATACCCAGATGTGCAAAGATTTTGCTAACACCATGCAAAAGGAATTTGAGATGTCTATGATTGGTGAGTTATCATTCTTTTTGGGTCTTCAGATTGCTCAATCAAAAGACGGTATATTTCTCTCTCAAGAAAAATATATCAGAGAGATGTTAAAAAAATTCGGGATGATGGACAACAAACCTGTATGTACTCCTATGACTACAGGATGCGCGATGAGTAAAAATGATGAATCTCCAGTGATAGATCAAAAATTGTACAGATCGATGATAGGTAGTTTGTTATATGTTACAGCTACCAGACCAGATATCATGCAGGCTGTTGGGTTAGTAGCCAGATTCCAGGTTGCTCCAAAATATTCTCATGTTATAGCGAGTTAAAAGGATATTCGGATATCCGAAGGGAACTATGGACTTTGGGCTTTGGTATCCCAAAGGTGATGATTTTACTCTCACAACCTATACATATGCAGATTGGGCGAGCAACAATGATGACAGGAAAAGCACCAGTGGTGGAGCATTCTTTCTAGGAAAGAGTTTGGTTTCTTGGCTAAGTAAGAAACAACCTTTAGTTTCTTTATCTATAGCAGAAGCTGAATATATAGCAGCAGTGGCTGGGTGTATTCAAGTTCTATGGATGAAAACCACCTTGGAGGATTTCAATGTCAAGCATGAACAACCCATCTCCATATTTTGTGATAATACTAGTGGCATAAGTATTTTCAAAAATCCGGTAATGCACTCAAGGACAAAGCATATTTCCATCAAGTATCACTTTCTAAGGGAGAAAGTGCAAGATAAGCAGGTCAAGGTAGAATATGTGTCTACTAAAGAACAGATTGCAGATATCTTCACAAAACATCTTCCAAGAGATACTTTTGAGTATCTAAGGGAGAAATTGGGAGTTGTACTCCCACCCTAGTTTTAATTCACCTCAATAGGAGGTGGGGGAGGGACTAAGCTAAGAGGCTCATTCTTAGTCCCAATCCCCATAGGTGACCCTTTTCCATTGATGACAAAGGGGGAGAGATTTGAGTAAGGGGGAGAGATATGAGTAAGGGGGAGAGCTTCAAGTGAAGAGGAAAGCTTCAAGTGAGGGGGAGCAAAACTTCAAAGAGTTTGATTTTAGTTTTGGCTCTTTAAGATGTGTTTTTAGTAAAGGGTTGCCATCAATGACAAAGGAGGAGATTGTTGGCAATTTTGGGTACCTTGAGTACATTGCCTTTGCCTAAGTTTAATTGTTGTCATTGATGTCAAGGAGCTCTTGGTAGTTGTTGTTTTTGATGTCAAGGAGTTCTTGGAGCAATTTTTTTTTATGTTTAAATATGTGTTTTGATGAAGGTTTCAGCTGGTCAGTAAGTCTCCAAGAAAATCAGAGTAGCCCAGTTGCAAAAGATCAAGAAAAAGATAAGTTAGAAAAAGTTTGCAGGTGGCTGGAAAAACTGTCGTGATTTCGTGACATGTTTTAGGAGAGAGAAATTTCAGCCAAAACTGTCACGATTTCGCGACAAGTTGAGTTGGTAGTGTTGAGTTGCAGAAAGTGTCACGATTTCGCGACAAGTTGAGTTGGCAGTGTTGAGTTACAGAAAGTGTCGCGATTTCGTGACAAGTTGAGTTGGCAGCGTTGAGTTGCAGGAAGTGTCAAGATTTCGCGGCAAGTTGAGTTGGCAGCGTTGAGTTGCAAGAAGTGTCATGATTTCGTGACAAGTTGAGTTGGCAGTGCTGAGTTGCAGGAAGTGTCACGATTTCGTGACATGTTTCAAAGAAGTTGTATGGATGCAGAAAGTGTCGTGATTTTGTGACAAGTTGAGTTGGCAGCTTGTAGTTGGCAAAAGCGTCGTGATTTCGTGACATTTTCCAGTTTCATGAGCAGTTGGCAGAAAAGTGCTCAAGGTAGCGAAAGCGTCACGATTTCGTGACATGTTCCAGTTTCGCGAGCAGTTGGCAGAAAAGAGCTTAAGGCAGCGAAAGCGTCACGATTTCGTGACATGTTCCATTTTTGCTAGTACAAACCAAGAAAAGGTTGAAGAAGCAAGAAGTGTCACGATTTCGTGAAAAAGTTACAGATGACATCAGCAAGAGGCAAAGGTGTCGCAATTTCGCGACAGAAGCTGAGAAGAAGGCTTTGGAGTCTAAAGCGTCACGATTTTGCAACAGAGTTTTCGATGACATCAGCAAGAGGCAAAGGTGTCATGATTTTGCAACAGAAGCGAAGAAGAAGGCTTTGAAGTCTAAAGCGTCACGATTTCATGATAGAAGTGAGATGACGTCAGCGAAAGGCAAAAGTGTCACGATTTCACGACAGAAGAGCAAAGGAAGCATACAAAAGCAAAAGCGTCATGATATTGCTACAACAAGCTATAGAGGGTGTACGACAGGTAAAGGTGTCGCGATATCGTGACATGTTGAAGTTTCGTGCCAGAAGCTTCAGGGAGGCAGTGAAGCCGATAGAGTTAAATCTAGGCCGACACAACGCAGGGTTTTACAGCCGACGTGATTGAAGGTTGAATAGCCGACTAAGAACAAGATTTCAACTTGAGATTGTGAGTATTAAAGGAGGGTTGTTTGAGCAGTTTTGATGAATCGATCGAAGTGTGCGTTTGAAGAGTGGCGTTCACAGATTTAGTGTGACAGTGAGGTTCGATCATCAAAAAAGCAGAGTGCAAAGTTCAACTGCAGTATAAGAGTGCATTTCATTGAATCGTCTAAGTGTGGAAGACTGTGCTACTGTTCATGCGAAGACTGTGCTACTGTTTATGCAAAGACTGTGTTGCTGTATGCGCGAATAATGTGCTGCTGAGTTTTTCACAGAAGAGTATAATTTGATCGAGTGCTGCTGTATTTGCACAGACTGTGGAAAGTTTGTTTCGACCAAGTAGGAACTATAACATAAAAGAGAAGAGGAAGAGGACAGATTTGTGCCAGACCAAAGGATTGTGTTTTGGTACAGAAAAGAGGACCAGCTTGTTGTGACAGAGTTGAGGACAGAGATCTCCAGCCAGAGTAGGGAAGACAGGTGTCTTTTGTGGATAGTGTTCCACTTGCTAAGGGCAGAAGATATAGAGGTCTTCTAGAGGATCACCAGAAAAAGCTAAATTAGGGGAAGGTGTCTCCTTTGAGCTGTGGCTCATAAACATTGTAATCGGGAAGGATTCCCAGAGGACTTTGATACAACTTTCAAAAGAAAAGTTTTATCTGTGGATTAGCCCACCTTGGGTGAACCACGTAAATTACTATGTCACTTTGTGAATTTCATTTTGTGCATTGTTTTACTGCTGTTATTACTGCTATCTTTATTCTGCATGTTAGTGGTTTGAGAGTTGTATTGAAAGATTAAGTTAAAAGTGGTCTTATACTGTTCACCTCCCCCTCTCAGTATAAGCTTGTGTTCTTCAAAACAACTGTATCTTTTTACATGTTGAATTAAAGTATTGAAAGAGGTTGCCCCCTCGAAGAGGCCGATCATTCTATGTTGTGAATTGTGAGATTAATATATTCATGCATTTATATTTCATATTGCAATATTTTATTCTTTCATATATTTTTTTGCTTTTATTGCAATATTTATGTGAATGTGCTTATTTTAATTAGAAGGTTCCTAACAAGTGGTATCAAAGCACTTTCCAAGGCTATGTTCCACTACGACTGCGAAAATTCTTGCCTTGTCATTTTGACTATCAGGTATAATTTTTTTTTATGTTTTCATTTTTTTTCTTATTTCTTTTAAGAAAAAAAAAACTAGCTCTTTTTTCAGTATTAGTTTATTGGGTTAGAAATCATATGTCATGTGTTTTAGAATATTATGGAGTTGTCATTATTGGCTAAGCTAGATTGGTCATAAGGCATCTAGTGAAGTGAGGGGCAACCAGACTCCAATACCCAAGCCTCATACAAGACTTGTATACAGAATTGAGCTCCCACATATTTTTGGATATATCAAGACATCCCATTAGGATTAGGAGAAACCTTTAGCCCTAAGAATATTTTTGACCATGTATTCTCCATAGTGCACCATATATAGCATCTAGGAAGATCACCCTCCCATACTATTAGAGAGGTAAGTAGTGTGCTCAAAGGTATGCGTGGAATTATCCTTGAGTAGTGGCTTGAAATATTGGTTTGAGCATTATTGTTCGTCACTATGGTATAACAAAGGGTTATGGACAATACACACACCCTAGATTAGAGTACCTTATTTTTGTTTATCCTAATTGCTAAAATATTACCACAAAAATTGAGCATATTGAGGAGACTACACTATCACAAAATTAACTAAAAAAAAAAAGAAAACCAAAAAAATAATGGTAAGAATAACAATCATAATAGGGTCTATCAATAATAGTTGGGTATCAGTTAATAACAATAGAGATAGAATCTGGTAGCACAATATTAGTTACAAAGTTAATAATAGTCTAGACAAGATCTATCAATAACAATTAGGTATCAATTAGAATAGTTCAGACAAAGTTGGTCGTGTAGTTACTAGTTACAAAGTCAATATAGTTGAGATAGATTTAGACATAATAGTTGTTGGTTACAGAGTTAGATAAAATAATTGTTAGTAATAGACATTACAAAGGACAAAAGTAATCTCATGTTCGTCGATATTCGTTACTTAAAAACAACTTCAAACCTCATGTCTTTCGCAAAGTAATAATAATTTGATCTCAATTAATGAGCGTCATATTAAATGGTATAAATCCGTGATCAGTGATATTGATTAAGGTGGTATATGTTTGTTGGGAGCAACCCCTATGGTTTGAACTAACACTTGACAATTATTAAAAATAGTGTGATGTAACCAACTTTCCTACATGTCAAAAGAAAAAAAAATGTAATTCAATCATCTTAAGAAAATATATAATTATTTAAGTTGTATTGAGTTTGAACCAAAAAAACCCAAATAAATATTGTATCCCTCACACAACAAAACAATAATATTATTATAATAAAAATATATCTAGTCAATCATCTTAAGAATATAAGAACCTTATTTAAATGGTTAACATGACGTTTAATATTAGATAACTTGTAATTGGTGAAGATATATATTAAATAGTTAATTAATAAAAACATGATGTCATACTGTCTCTTCACTTTGAAGTGTGTGCAGGACGTCTCTTAAGGCATTTTTTACTGCTTTCATCGATTTTACTCTGCCGTTTGGTGGATTGAACCTTTTTTCTATAGACAAAGCTCAATCAGCAACTCCAAATTTTGTTGAAGCTACAGAAGGGAGCAATGTCGTTAAAGGTGAACAAGAAACTACGGAAGTTCATTCCCAAAGTTTATCACAAAGTAATCTTTCTCCTTCGGATGTTGTTATCCTGTTGAGTGAGTTTAATACTACTTGTTCTTGGATGGAAAGCCATATGCTGGTAGGGTATTTTATAGGTCGTATCCCTGGTGAGACCTTCCTTCAAAATTGGATCCAACAAGCTTGGCATGACATCAAGGTTGATGGTATCCAAAACCTCACCAAAGGGATTTTTTTTGTTTCATTTTGCTGACCTTGCTCAGGCCAAAGCGGTCCTTAGTCATGGGCCTTAGTCTGTTTGTAGCTCCTTGTTGATTTTTTAGCCTTGGACCAAGGATTTTTTGGTCACTAATGATGTTTCCTTGCGGGTTCCAATTTGGGTTGAATTCCCTATTCTTCCTCTACTGCTCTAGCCTTATTATCAGAACCTTGTGGCCCCCATTGGTGAATTTTTTTTTGATAGCGAAACAATACAATTATATTATTGGAGCTGCAAGGTTATTTAAATACATAACGTTAAGGCTAAAGATAGCCTTAAAACGTGTGATAAACAACCTCCCCTTAGGAAGCTCTAACAACATGCTAACTACTAGGCTAATATTAAATCTAACCTAATATAGCCTAACAATATGCTACATAGGAGAATAGCTGAATATTATCAAATAAGGTAATAGTCATTCTAACATCCCCCCTTATTACATTATTTGTGTAATTGAATAACTACTAGCTATGCTAACATCCCCCCATACAACAATACTTGGGTAAAGTATATAACTGCCCCAATACAGTGAAGAAGAAGAAGAGAAATGAAAGAATGGTGGCTCGTGCTTTGTCTTCGGCTCTGGCTCTGGCTCTGGCTCTAAGCATACCTCTAGAATTGTACCTTTGGGTCTATCTCAGGATCTGCCTGTGAATCTACCTCTGGATTATCGCCTCTGGATCTGCCTGAAGATCTGCCTCTGGAACTTTGTCTCTGGATCTGTCTTTAGGTCTGTCAATGGGTCATTATCTCTGGGACTGCCACTTGGTCTGTCATTGGATTTTCCTTGGGGTCTACCATAGGTTTTACCTTTTTGATAGAAGCCATACAACATTTCTTTCATCATGGTCCATTGTGTGAAATATGTCCATCCACAATCAATATGAACCTTGTTTGCCATTTTCATTTTATGCCAACATCGTGAAGAAGAGTGATTAGTACATCCACAAAAATCACAAGGATGTAATCTCCAACACTTAGCTGCAACATGTCCTGCCTTTCCACAGTGACTGCAACAATGCTTTTTAGGATATGGAGGAGATTTAGGTTTTACAAACATTGAATTACTGGTACTTGCATGTCCAGTATAGCCAAGGCCTTCATTCTTTGCCTTGACATTTAGCATTATAGGAGTTTTAATGCCCTGTTCGTGTTTACCTAATCTCTCACCATTGAATCCCATTTTCTTCATCATTTTGGAACCAAATCCTTTGGTGTGTTTTTCAAAACACTCAATTTCATCATCTTCATCAATGCTTTTAACAATATTGCATTTATCGCTATTGATGAGATTATGGAGTTCATTTTTAGGAGGTTCAGTTGTTAAGTCACTAGTGTCGCAAGCAAAATTTGCTACTGAAATGAGATCACTTGTGCTACAACTGATATCTGCCAACATAGGCATGAGGTCGCTTGTATCACAACAAGCATTGGCCATCATGGGCTCAAGGTCACATGTGTCACAACAAGCATTTGCCACCATGGGCTGAAGATCACTTGTGTCACTACAAGCATCGACCATTAGGGGATTGACCTCTGTTTCCTCACTAAAGTCCCTGTAGATTTTACGTTGGGCCATATCAAGAGTAATCAATGATATGTAGACTGCCCTTATGACTCCTATAGGGATTTGAACATTTTTTTGAAGATCTTCAGAATCTCTGAGAATGGATTTTACACCACTGTGTAGTGTAGAAAATTTTTCATCCTCATAAAAATCCATCCCTTCCATATCTGGTGGAAAGTAAGGACCTTTAACTAATTTTGCAACATCATCAGTTTGTTTTGGGATAGATTTCTTCTTTGATCTACCCATTCTTAAGGTGTCGGTCTCTGCCGAAAATGCACCTTTACAATAAAATTTTGCAAAATATTTTGACTAAGGTGTCGGTCACTGCCGAAAATGCACCCTTATAAGTCTTTCCCCCTTTTGTTTGCAAAATTATAATGTATCCCCCCTTAGTGCAAGAGAGGAGATGGAGGAAAAAAAATGTAATCCCCCCTTTAGTGCAAAAAAAAATGCAACAAAGAAGCCTCAAAAGACTCTTACAAAGCTTGCCTCGTAGGCAGATTAGCACAATATGTCAAAAAATCCCCCCTATGTGAAGTACTTCAAAAAAAAAAAATTGCTATTTATGAAGCCTACAAAAATAGGTTGTGAATTTTGATGATTTTATGCCTCTTTGATAGCTTTGACAAGTTTTATCTCCTTTTGTTTCAAATGAGGAAAAAAAATCCCCCCTTCACTTATGCAACAAAAATGCCTCCCTTTTTAAGTTTGAAAAAAAAAATTCCAACTTGATCAAAGGTATTAAATTTAAGGTTGAAAAAAGAACTTCATTTTAATAAAACAATGAAAAGTAATTTAATTAAATATAATATTTCTTAATTTAATTTTTGATAAAAATAAAATTAAGAAAAGTAAAATATTTAATTAAAAACTAATTGTAAATATTAAAAGAGAAACTTTAATCAAACCAAAAATAAAAAAATATACCTTTGGGTCGGTGGGGCTTGAACCCATGACCTTGTGGCCTTGTGTGCCTTTAGCTTTTGGCTACCAACCACTCTGGCTCCAACTGTCGGTGAAACAAAGGGTTAAACCCTTTATATTTATCCCCACCGTGGTCTGCGAGAGGAGATCTCGCGCTGGCCAGCCACTGCCATCGCCGACACTGCTCTGCGGGCAGCGTATTTTATTGCATGTGCCTAAAAAATGCTACGTTATCTCCCCTATGTGAGGTCTCTCGGACGACCAAACAAACCTTGCCTACATCACGTCAATGGGCGGCACTTATTATCTAGGGCATGCGATGGCACTCAACAAACATGGAATAATCCAGTGCCCATCTGCTGCTCTCCAACCCTCAGACGTTATGCAATAATCCAATGGGCATGAGCTACATGGTGGGATATGGAACAAAGTACCCACTTCATATTCAATCCTCTAATCGAACGAACACCACAATTCACCCATCCATGTTGAAATGTCCGTGCAGAGGGTCTGCTGTGTCAACTGACAGGTCTGATCTCGTTTTTGTAGAAAAATGGGCACTATAGGGATGGCTGTCCACTACGCTCCAATCCCGTGGCCAGCTCTCGAACTTTTGAAGAACCCACAGGAACGGCTGTCCACTACGCTCCAATCCCGCGGCCAGCTCTCGGACTTCAGAAGCTGAAAGAGAGGAGACACTACCGAAAGATACGTAGAGAACAGAAGCGGGAGCTTGTCTGTCGTCCAAATAGGCTTCCCTCCGAAAACGAATCGATCCCTCGCACGATTGATGAATTCAGATTCCAATGCGTAGAAGCTGTTTAAAATATATCCCTTAGCAGGTCCAAGCAAAGAATACTGGCGGGCCGCAAACTTCAACCATCTTTCGGGAAGGCACCGCGTCAATGATACATTAACAGGCAAGGATCAAATCCAAGTCTAGGATCAGTTCATCACGGCTACTATCTGTCGTCACGATTGCTATCTGTCATCTAACTAGTAGACCTTGCATACAGGTTCCAGTATCACATTCAGTCTAGCTACAAGATCGAGCTAGACCAATTAAACGAATCTGATACCATGATAGCAGAACAATACAATTATATTATTGGAGCTGCAAGGTTATTTAAATACATAACGTTAAGGCTAAATATAGCCTTAAAACGTGTGATAAACAACCTCACCTTAGGAAGCTCTAACAACATGCTAACTACTAGGCTAATATTAAATCTAACCTAATATAGCCTAACAATATGCTACGTAGGAGAATAGCTGAATATTATCAAATAAGGTAATAGTCATTCTAATATTTTTTTTGTGAAATGGATATATTTTATGCCTCACTCTCTCAAAAGCATTTTTGTGTCAAAGTCGATCTTTCTAAAGACCTCAGGGAGATTTTTGATGTCCAAGTTGGTGACTATAGGTTCAAGCAATGTGTTGTCTACATGAACCTACCTAACACATGTTACTATTGCCAATTAGTTGCCCATAAGATAAAAGGTTATCCTTTAATGACATATAATATTAAAGCTAAGGATATGAATGTGACTCCTATTAGTACTAGCTCCGTACCTACTTCCAAATGGGGGCAAGATGAATGGAAGGTATTCCAAAAGAAGGGTAATAATGGAAAAATGTAAACCCCATGACTGCTCCCAGTAGCTTGCCTCAACCCCTTGTGTCTTCTGTGCTAGCTAGGCATGGTGTGGTGACGGAGTAGCATACCACACAACCGACGATACCCAGTGTTGGGGCTTCATAGATGGTTGCTAATGTATCACCGACTAGTGCTTCCTTTGCCAAAATTGTTACTTCTTCTACTCCTACTCAGTCTTTAGATTCTCTAGTTATGCATATCAATGGGCAGTCTTCCTCAAGCTTCAGGGAACCTGAATGGGCTTTTGTTAATAGTCGAAGATCTCGTAGTACACCATGGGGAGAATCCCTAGTTCACCAGGACAAAAGGTGTCAAACGGAGTTTTGGAAAGCAAGTCAGGAGCATTTTCTCAATAATATTATGATTCTTTTTCAAACCTCAAAGATGCTAAAGATGTAGCTAGACATATGAGTCTTGATCAATCTCTATGATTTTTTTATCATGGAATGTCAGAGGGTTGACAGACCCAATCCAAAAATGCTTGGTCCAATATGAGATTGCTTTATGCACCAGGTTTTATGGTAATCCCATTTTCTTTGTCTTCAAGATATTAAGATTTTTGACTTTATTCTGCAATGTACTTGCCCTTTTCTTTGGCCAAGTTGCTTTTTTTGTGCCACTAGTCATTCCCATGGAAGAGGGGGAGCTGTCATTCTTTTGACATCTAGGTGGAAAGATAGTTTTATCTCAGTCATGCAGTTTGGATTTTACTTAAGGTTGGTGGGATCTATTTTGGCATTATTAATATCTATGCCTCCAATGACGCTCAAGAGCATTGTAGCCTCTAACGGTGGTGTGATTTTTCTTTACCACCTATTGTTTGGGTTATGTGCAGAGATTTTAATATGACTGAAAAGCCTACAGACAAGATAGGACAACTTCCCATACGATGGGCTACTAGGGAAAGAGAGGCCTAATACTTAATGAAAAACAAATTAGATTTTCTAGATCCCAATTCTTGTTTTTCTTAAGATTTTTCTAAAAATTTGTGGTATACGTGGTCCAATTTCTAGGCTAGCCATGCAAGAATTCTGAGAAGGTTGGATAGAGCCATGCTTTTAGATCATGTGCAATTTTTATTTCATAGGAGAAATGCTTCAACTTCGTTTGTGGAAACCATTCCTAGTACCACTACTTATGACCATTCACCCATCATGTTTAATGTGCTGATGAAATCGCTGCCTTAGAGACACTACAAGTCATAATTGTTTTTAATACTTCCTTTCTTCAACACCCTTCCATGGTCTGTCATATTCGCAAAGTCTAGAATCTACTTCCTAGACCTATTGGAGAGTTGGGTTGGATAGAATGGTGGAATGATGTCATTTTTGTACAACTATCTTGCTCCATACTTTGGGGAAAAAGGTGGCACAATTTAGAAGATATTCCAATGTTGTCCTTCATGATGAGCTTGCCAAAGATTCTCTCAGGATTGAGGCATATCCGTTTAATCTTGAACTTCAATCTCATGTTGCCCAGTTGAGGCACAAAATTAAACTTGCTGAAATTTATGAGGCTCATGGAGCTTGAATCAAAGCCCGTCTCCATTGGATTAAAGTTGGTTATAGGGTAACCAAAGATTTTTTTCAAAGGATTTGCCCTCCCAGGCAAGCTAATCAATTCAAGGCCATTCAATACTTTGGAATAAGACTTAACCTCTCTTCCTAAGATGATTGATGCTTTTGTTAAACACTATATTAATGTTTTTTCTGCTCAAGCTTATTCCCCTAAGTGGGAGCAAGCACTGGAAGCTTGTATGGCAGTTGTACCAATTAAGGTTTTAGAGTCTCAAAGAGCAGACTGTGATAAACTACTCTTCCTTATAGATCTGGAGGATGCATTATCTCAAATGGAAAATGATAAAGTGCCAGGTCTAGATGGATTTCCTTGTGAGTTATATAAGGGTATTTGGGACTTAGTTGATCCTGATCTACATAAATTTTATCTGGAGGCTCTTCGAGCAGGATCTTTGGGAGCAATTATTTATAAGGGTAATATAAAATTCATATCCAAGAAATGAGACTCATAGTTGATCACTAATTGGAGGCCTATTACTTTATTGAATGTTAGTTATAAGATCACTGCCAAAGCTTTGGCTCTCATTTGATAGTCAGATCAGAGCAAAATGGATTTATTCAAGGAAGTTACGTCCTCGACAATGTTCTGGTTGTCTGGGAGAGCATGGAATGGGCCCGGATGTCAAAATAGAATATGCTTTTTATTAAGATTGATTTTGAGAAAGCTTATGACCATATTGAATGGAGATTCATTCTTGCTATGCTCAAAGCTTTAGGATTCGGGCCAATTTTCATTTAGACTATTTCTATGCTATTCAAAGATGCTTCAACTATTATCAATATGAACAATTCATACTCTGAAGCAGTGGGTATTTTTAGGTATGTTCGGTAAGGGTGTCCTATTGTTCCCTCTTTATATGTGCTTGTTGTTGAATCCTTTGGTTATCTTTTAGTTGCTCAAGCTTCTACAGGTCTTATTAAAATAATTGTTCTTCTAAATGATCAGGAACAACTTATTAATGATCACTTTACTGATGGCTCCTTTCTTACTATAAGGGAAGAGGAACAATCTGTTTCTAATGCTCTATTTTGTTTGAACACCTTTTGCACAGTCTAGTTCTAGCATACAATGGAGGAAGACTTGCGGCTTCAAACAGTCTCCCTTGCTTATGCCACCTTGGATTCAAGGGTATCATTGGAATTAGATCCCTCCCGGAGAAGTTTTCTCTAAATTTTTAGTTTCCACTCATGTATACTATTCCTCTTGCTAGGTTCCTTCACAAGCTTGCTATAAGAATCTTGAGAAACTCCTTCGATATTTTCTTTGGAATAATTCTTCTGAAATAAAGAGATTTCATAGAGTTGCTTGGGATATTTGCTGTCTTCCTAGAGAATCTGGTGGAATGGGTCTGTTGGACTGTAGACAACAAAGTATTGCTTTATGTGCTAAGTGGGTGGTCAAGGCTCTGAGGGGAGCTGAAGCTTGGAAAGTTCTAGTTCGACATTTCATTTTCTCTAGTCTTCCTTTAAACTGTAGAGCATGAAGAGGGTTGGATTTTATGTCTCTCATTGTTGCTCTAGTTTTTATTAATATTTCTATCTCCTTTGTTATTAAAAGTATATATTCTATGAATATTTGGTGGTCCCCCATGTTTCTTCATCAAGGTTCTCCCTTAGCTTGGGTGGAATGGATTTATGCTCAACGATTTTTCAAAAAGGGTATTGTTACAATAGCTGATTTCTTTTCTCGCCAAACCAAATATTGGATCTCATGGAATGAGTTCAAACGCACCTTCAGGCTGAATGGTGTGGACAAAGATACATATGATGTTGTTATTGCTCTCACCCCTTTTTCTATGTTGCACAAGATTGGTGTGTACTCACAGCGTCCTTGGTGGTTATACTGGAGATGGCATGTTGACACTCCTTTGCTTAATTTTAAGGTTTGTTTGGGGTATAAATGGATATCTCCTCATCTTCCTTTGGTGCGTAAGCTCAATCAATGTTGGGACTTATTTTCTACAAGGACTAGATGGATTTCTAGATTTTAGAATGTTTGGGCTACTTATGTTGAGTTGCATTGAACTTGTTGTGTCAAGGCCTTCCCTTGGGGGAATTTTTGAAACACCTTGGAATTCTTGATCCTAAATGTTATTTTTGTGGTGTACCTGAGTCTTGTACTCATATATTTTGGAATTGTAGAAGATCTAGGTAAGCTTGGGAATGGGTTCTTTTCTTTTTTTCCCCATTTACAACTGCAAGAGTTTCTTGGCCCCAAGCTCTTCTTGGGGAATATTTTACTTTGTCTCTCCCACTTTTTGAAGTGTGGCAGGTTTTCAGGATTAGCTTACTCTTCATATTTGGAAGGCCCATAACAGAATTGTTATTAAACAATATACACCTTCTATCACATTTACTCAATGCTGATAAATTAGAAGTTTTTAATGACATGTGACTATAAATATGTACTCACGCCAACAAGGTTGCTATGGAGTTGGATCATCTGCAAGTTATTATGGCACACTAGACCAATGCTCCAAGTACAATCAATAGGATCCCCCCCAAAGTGCTCTTCTTAGGAGCATTTTTGATCTCGTTATCACCTTTAGCCTCTGTCATATGCAAGAAGTGCTCTCACAGATAGGTATTGGTCCTAGCCCTTACCAGTTAGGAAGCAACCTAATGTTGACATTGCTTGTTTGTCTCACCAGGTTTGGGGGTGGGATGATGTTCAACCAGTTTCACCTGGGCCAGTTGTTGGTTGGAGTGGCATGGGTTCTAAAGGCCATAATTGCAATGCAGAGGGGTGGATTCCCATCCCATAATCACTAGCAGTTTATGCAGGACAACATGCCAAGGCACATTACCCCATATGATATGCTTTCTTTGATGTAATGATCATCAATGATCATGATTGGTAAACTTGTGTTTTGTTGGTGGCTTTGTTTACTAACCCTTGTCAATGAGGGTTAGTTTGATTTCCCATGGGGTGTGTTAACCCACCCACTTTTTTTTTTTTATTGTAAATTCTTTTATCTTAATTTAATATAAATTTGCTTTTTCATAAAAAACACATGGTGTAAATTTTTAGTCCAATGATGTTTATTTAAGGTCTTGATTTTTTATCTCTAATTCAAAATATAAACTATTGGTTTAGGAATGCCCAAATTATAAAGCTTCAAAGATAAAAAATTATATTAATGTAAGTAACAATGGATTTATATTAGTAACTGGATGGATAAGGGAAATACATTGCAAATAAGTTTTAAAAGATACTTTAAGAGTTTTATTTGCTTGCTTTTACACAAAATAATGAGTTGGTTTTGAATCTATTAAAATATGGCAATACTTGGCCAAGTTGGGATATAATATTTTAGAGCAATTGAAATTTCTCTACTCCCAAAGATTTCTCTTTAAAGAATTTTTAGTCACTAAAATCTCTCTTTAAAGCCTCAACATCCTTTTGGGTTGCAGTTGCAAGTAAGATTCTTACATGAGAGAGTCTATAAAGAAAAGGATATCATAGGTTGCATTTAAAAAAGTGAGAATATATTGGGTAGCTCCATTAAAATTTAAAGAGTTGATATATTTTCGGGTTAATTATTTCAAAACTAAAGCATTATGTATTATATGGGTGATTGGTTATTCTATTATTTATTAGAATTTATGACCTGAAAGCAATAATAAAATAAAAAAAATAAATCTGAAAATCATGCCTAAGTTCAAAAATCATGTTATTGCCTTTTTTGGCGAATGTTTAGAGATATGGTGCTCATAATGGAAAGTCCCAAGTGCAAAAAAAGAGGTGGTAACATTTATGGCTTGAAAAAAATAATAGATTTTTTAAAGATAAATCTCAAAATCATGCTCAAGTTTGGAATTATATTATTACATTTCTTGGAGAATTTTTAGAGATATGGAGTTCATCATGGGAAGTCTCAAGTGCAAACAAAGAGGTGGCAAAAACTTGATTATAGTATTTGAACATGCATGGAAGAGTCATATGCAACAAAGACATTAAAACAAAGGAAGTACTTCAATCTATGGTAAAATGAAAATGTCCAAAAATTGGGTTTATCAAAATTAATTTTGATAGTATCTCTAAAGGAAATTAGGGAAAAGACGATGGAGGTGGTGTTTTCCAAAATAATTAAAGCAAAATTCTTCTCACTTAATGATGTAGATGAAACCCCATAACAAATAAACTCCTTTTTATAGGTAGATTTATTGTACGATAATTTTAATCATATGACACTTAATTGTACAACACTTTATATGGTGACTTCCTCCTGTTGTATGATTCAAAATGAATTGTTTAGTTGTATGATGGTTTAATTCATACAACATATTTTTTGTACAATAGTTTCCTTCAAATTGTACAACTTGAATAGAATTTTTGAATTGAACAAAGTTTTGATTTGTATGATAGATTATTGAATGATAAAAATATTTGGAGGTCATTCAAAGACAACAATTTTGAAGGGCATACTTTTGTTTAATTTGAACGACACTTCTCAGTATTTGACATCTCATTTCAAATACTCGTTCTTTGCATTTTATTGAGATGGTTATCACATATCCTTAGTGAATGGCAATCACTAGGCGATAGAACTTGATAAATATTCCTTCCTGTATTCCCTCAATTACTTCTCCTACAATCTTAGCTAGTATCCTATAATTTTGCATGTCATATTATGCTAACATATACCCAAAGTCACAAAATAATAGTCTTTTATATAACATAATAGGTATTATAAGAAATATTTAGAATTTTTTATTAAATTATCTGAGTGGCAATCAATAGAATAAAATACACAAATAAAAATAAACCCTATGTTTCTTAAGTCTATATCATTCCTTGTGCTCTACGTTATTTCTTTCATTCTACCAATGGTTCTCTTTTCTCTTTAGAGCTTTCTCCTCTACTCTCTCTTCACTTCTATCACTCTTCATCTCTTGACTTCTATTGCTCTTCCTTTCTTCACTTCTGCCACTCTACTCTTCTTCCTAGAGATAAAATCCCTAAATTTCAACTTTGAAAAATAGTTACCTAATGACCCAGGATGATTGGTATTCTAGTTTTTCAACTATTTAGCTATTGAATAGTTGGCCTTTAGGATGCTCCTGCATCATACTCATCAAGTAAAAATAATTGTTTCTCGAACATTACTGGAAATCCTTGATGAAAACTCTATAGTTAGAGATATCGAAAGCATTCATCCACGTTGCAGTGTCAACCTCTTAGTTCATCCACTTGACCAAATATTCATAATATTCCTTACCTCTCATTGGCCTTAGCTACTCTAGTCTATCATGGTCTCAACTTCATCTCATTCCTTTTTAGGCAATTGTTGCACCTAGTCGGTCATCAAATAATTTGAAGTTATACTATCCTGCTCAATAGTTGAACCTTTATAGTAAGGGTATAGATATACTACATTGAAGATGGAAGATATATCCAATCCTTCAAGTAGTTCTATTTCATTAGCATTCATAGCAAAATTCTTCAAGATTGTACAAGGTCTAATTTTGTTTTAAATTTAACATATTAAAGTGCCTTTTTGGAACCACTCCTTTTACAAATGTGAAAAAACCAAATCTCTAACCTAAAACTCTTGCACCCTTTTCTTGAGATCAACATGTTGCTTGTATATCATGGCACTCTTTTCTAAATCACTTTTCATCTCGTGATGCAAATCATGAATGTAATCAACAAAGTCTTCTGCTATAGGACTTGGCCTCTGTAAATCATTAGTCTTCTACAACTCATCTATTCCTCTTGGGTATAATCCATATATAATTTAAAATGGAATTTTACTTGTACTTCAATAATTTAGTTGTTGTATGTAAATTCTACTTGTGCCAAAATAGTATCCCAAAGCTTTAGCTTCTTGCCAACTAAGCATCTCAACAAATTTCCAAGACTCCTATTCACAACCTCAGTTTGTTTGTCAATTTGTAGATATAAGCCAAAATGAATGCCAACTTAGTACCCAAATTCTTCCACAATATTTACCAAAAATGATCCTTAAATTTTATGTCTCTGTCTGAAACAATACTTTTTGGTACTCCATTCAATATTATCACTTAATTAAAGAATAATGTGGCAATTTGAGTAGCATTGTTTGCTTTCCTATAAGATATGAAATATGCCATCTTTGAGAATTTTTTGACCACAACAAAACTAAAGTTGTTACCCTTTTGTATTCTCAACAATACAAGAACAAAATCCATGCTTAGATACTCCCTTGGTCACTTTGGAATTGGTAATGGATGATATAGTGTAGTGTTTTAACTTTTACCTTTTGCATGTTGACATATGTGAAAATATTGCATAAATATTCTTACATACATACTCATTCCAATTCAATAATAGCTTTCTTCAATCCGCCTTAGGGTTTTATCTTTCCCAAAATGTCCCATAAGCCCTCCACTGTGTTTTTTTGATCTTATTAAATTTTCTCTCATTGAACTTTGTGGTATGCACTGTAGGCAACAAATCCACATCCTAGAAGAAGAAATGATTTGTGGATTTGCACAATTTTGTTTAGTTTTGTTAAATTTTGATTAAAATGTACAAGTGTAAAATGTACAAGGTTTGCAAATGTACAATATGAAATGTCAATAAAATTAGGAGAAATGTGCATTTGGGATGAATTTGATAAAAAAATAAATTAGACTTAGTAAAACCTTGTAATGAATTATTTTGAGTTAATTCAGGATGACAGTTTTAAGTAATGTGATGTCTCAAAAACCACTTTGGATTGACCTGGGCATGTATTATATAGCCCCCCATTCATTTTTTTAGGTTGTTCATTCATTCATGGAGTTATTGATCATTCATGGTGGAATTACATACTATTCATTGTTGATATCTATTGTTGCTAAGTCTATTATTGTGATCAATGATGATGGATGTATTGTACAAGAATGCTCATAATCTGAATATAACAACAATTCTCTTTGATTCCATGTCCCTATGAATTCTATTGGACGTTTTGGTTATTGCAAGTTTTGTGATTGATGTTGAATGCATAACTTGTTATGTTAATGGAATTACACTAGAAATGATTCTGATCATCCTACGAACCTGGTGTAAATATATGAATTGATTGTCCAATTATTTATGGCTGTATAGATATGTTTCTAAGCACTTGTACGATTTCTAGAAATTTTCTTGATTATTATAAGTTATTGCCAGTGAGTTAGGGTTTGCATGTTAGAAGGAAAGCGAGTAATTACCATAGGAAAGCACCCCAAAAATTGTCTTGAAGAGAATGGTTGTGTAGGTTGGTAAATCTAAGTGCAAGTTGCAACAAGGGTTTGTACAAACCGTACACAAGTTGTACCAAATCGTACAAGTGGTTGTTTACCCGATTTGGTAATAAAATTGCAAGACAAAACCTACCAAATAAGGAAATTTTGGTGTTTAAGAGAAATTGATTACAAAACTGACCTAATTGAGTTGTAAAACCTGTTCTAGTGGATTGTATAAGTGGAAAAGCATACAAGATATAGTGTTGTATAATTTGTATCATACAACTATAAGATTTGTAGTCTATACAAGTTGTTTTGCAAGATTGATAAGTTGTACAAGACAAACCATACAAGTACAATTTGGAAAAATTGCTTTTGAGACTTTGGGTATCATTTATAGACCTTCTAAATCACCTCCCCCTCTAGGAATACTACACTCTTGTGCTACATTTAGCACTTTTGCCTTATCATCCCTTGGCATTTTTGTTAAAACGGGTTAAAATTGTTGTAGTTGAGATCCTACAAAGTGATAAATTGTGAGTACTACTAAATTGGAGGTGAATGATAGAAATAAGTTTGCAAAGGTGTATGATATGGGATCAAGGAGAGGATATCCTAGGATTAGGAGAAACATGAGAATTGCTCAAATAGTGAATGTGAATAGTGCTAAACACAATACACATGAACCATGATAGAACAAGTATGGACATATGACAAAGGAGACATTGAGGTTGGATACATTGCTGATCGACATGGAAGAAGAGGAGAAAGAAACACCTATAGTCAAGGAGAACATCAGTGTAAGTGAAGACATTAATGAGGAAAATATGTGAGGTCAAGGTGAGTGGATGATAACACCTAAGAAAGTGGTAGATAGGTTGCAAAGGAGTGCGGTGGATGGGAGTCAGGCACCCGAGAAACAACACACAAGGTCTCAAGAGAAAATACCAAGGCCAAAACCTACACACCAGCGAAGGAGGTCATGGAGTGAATATGCACAGGAGAATGGTAGAAGACTATTTTATGAATATAAGATACCTCAAGTATATGCTTTCGACGAGGACCAATAGAGTGAATCATCTATAAGGAGGAATTAGTCAAGGATTCCAGGAGATACTTCGTCAAGTGAATAGGAAGAACCACCAGTGATGGCCAACTTAGGCAATCAAAAAGGAAATCAAATATACCCACTCTTTATGGGTGAAGGAAAGGAGGACCCGACGAGACACATTAGGACATGCATAACCATTTAGAAAGAAAATGGTGTGGATCAACCAAAAATGGTTGCAATTATTTCCTACTACATTACGAGGACTTGCCATAGATTGGTATTTGAGAAGACAAAATACACCAATTTTTTAGGCTTGGAAAATAATTAAGGATGAATTCATTGAGGAATTTTACCCCTTGAAGGATGATGGAGATATTGTAATTGAAATTTGTGCCACTAAGAAAAAAGCTAATGAAGATGTACAATCATATAATCATCGATTAAAGCATTTGGTGGACAAGATGCAAATGCCTCTAGCAAATGTACTGGTAAAAATATGGTTTGTAGATGGGTTGTTACCCAGATATAAGAAAAATATGAAGGCAATTCCATCTTCCACATATGAATAAGCCTTGGATAATGCAACGAATTTTGAAAGCAAGGCAAAAAAAACAATCGTCATACTGATAATACATTCTAAGTGTGATGATTCAGATAGTTACTGTTGACAATTTTGTCACATTGCACAAGGGGTAGAAAAAAAATCAAAAAAATCAAAATTTTGTATAGTGTTTCCTTTTGCAAAAGTATTTCTTTTGTTGCTTCGAAAGTATTTGTAAGTGTTGCAGCAATTTTGGCTTTCAATGCCACCCCCTTGCACATAGGATGAAGAAGAAGAGCTTCACTGCCAAACATGCCAAAGAAGATAGCTCCGCCAAAAGAAGAAAAGTGTTGCGATATCGCAACATGTTGTGTTTTCGCGGCTCAAAGCAAGGAGGTAGAGCAAGCAAGAAAAAGTGTCACGATATCGCGACATGTCACATTTTCACGGTCAGAAGCAACAAGGCTGAGCAAGAAAGAAGAAGTGTCGTGATATCATGACATGTTGCAGTTTCACGGCTCAGAGCGACAAGAGGGAGTGAGGAAGAAAAGTGTTGCGATATCGCGACATGTTGCACTCTCGTGGCAGAAGAAGAAAAGTGTCATGATATCGTGACATGTCGCATTTTCGTGACCGACAGCAAGGAGGAAGAGCAAAAGAAGAAAAGTGTCGCGATATCGTGACATGTCGCATTTTCGTGGCTCAAAGCAAAGAGGAAGACCAAAAGAAGAAAAGTGTCACGATATCGCGACATGTTGCAGTTTCGTGGCTCAAAGCGACAAGAAGGAGCAACAAAAGAAAAGTGTCGCGATATCGCGACATGTCGCATTTTCACGGCTCAGAGCGACAAGGAGGAGTAAGAAGGGAAAAGTGTCGCGATATCGTGACATGTCGCATTTTCACGACTCAGAGCGACAAGGAGGAGCAAGAAGGAAAAAGTGTCGTGATATCGCGACATGTTGCATTTTCATGGCTCAAAGTGAGGAGAAAGAGTAGAAGAAGAAAAGCGTCACGATATCACGACATGTTGCATTCTCGCGACCAAAGGAGGAAAAGTGTCACGATATCGTGACATGTTGCGTTTTCATGGCCAAAAGCAACAAAAGAGGGCAAAGACATAGAAATGTGACGATATCATGACATGTCGTATTTTCACGATGCAAGAAGAAGAACCAAGCTGAAGACATAGACATGTCGCGATATCGTGACATGTTGCTTTTTTGCGAGGGGCACGCGCTTCAAGTTAGGTATTTTCTTGAGATAATCAAGTGCCTCATAAATGCATTCTTACTTTTCCAGTAAGCTTGTTGCTCTTTTTTGGCAATTGGAAGTGAAGTATCAGTCCCTGAAAGGAGAGCCCGATAAGCATGGCGGCCACTCGAGCATTCACCCAGAAACCAATGACACTCAGACCGCTCATCAATGCATGTTTCCAAGGTTGACTGGGTCACAGTTGCCAATCTGGTAATGGATTTGAAAGCTCAGTCACGAGGGCCGTGAGGTGCCGACTTCTTAGATCTCAAGAGTATACTTCACCATCCTGTGTAATAATGACTCAGAGGGTCGGGTCCTCTATAAAAACCTAAGCATTGTAATGAAGAAGAGGGGGAACTATCTGCTAAGAAAGCTGCTATAATTTGATGTCCTGCAATTAATACTAAAGAGCTTTGGGCTCGATTTCTCTCTTTTATGCTGTCTTTTGTGCTTGATTCTTTTGTCTTTCTTCATTTGCATACTGATAAAGCTGAACCCTGTGTTCGATGTGCGATCGAGGACTGTACCCTGAAACTCGTTTTAAGGATACATAAGAGTGGAAAAATATCATATTGGCTTTCTTTTATGCTGCCTTCTATGCTTGATTCTTTTGTCTTTCTTCATTTGCATACTGAGAAAGCTGAACCCTGCGTCCGGTGTGCGATCGGGGACTGTACCCTAAAACTCGCCTGAAGGATACATAGGAAGGTTGATATTGTGTTTCTTTCATTTATTCTTGGTGTTCTTTGCTTCTATTCAAGTTGTCAGTTAGTGATCGTGCTTCCTATTCTCTCCCACCTTAAATCACCAATCTTCCTTCCCTTACCCCTTTTTATTTCTTTCTCTAACCCTAACTCCTTTTATCTCTTTCCTGCACCCTTATCTCAAAATACCAAAGTAGATTAGCATAGGAGCCGACATTTCTTCGAAGATTGGCATGAGGGGCATCTCTTCCCTTCGGCCTTTCAATGTTGGTCTAGGTCTAGGGCGCATACATTTACCCAAAATCCTTTCCTAGGTAGATTTGATGACCAACAATTTTTGGCACGCTTGGTGGGACCAAGGTCCCATATTTTAAGTGTAAATATCAAACCCGTCTTCACTGGGACCACTAGTTCTAACCAGTTCTCGATGTGACCCGGTTAGTCTCACCTTCTGAGTGGTAGTGAAAATCGATGCTCTCATTACCAAAAGACTCTTAGCATCTGGCGACTCTGTTCAACCCGAAAATCTCTAAGTCGTAGAGATCGATACCTAAACCTATGCCTTCATGGCAAAAGTCCCCATGTTTTAAGGAAGCCCGAGTTGGTGAATCTCTGGCTTGACTTCATCTGGAAAAATCACCTGGCAACTCTGACTGAGCTAAAGATCCAGATTTCTTGATCGTAGGTGCGTTTTAAATTCGAAAGAAGACATCTCGGAGGAATTAAGGTTCGATGAGCAGCCTTGACCTCACAAGCGAAGAAAAGTATGTTCACCTGGTGACTCCAACTTAGTGGCAAGAACCATGATATCTGTAGGCAACTGCTATAATAGAGAGGGTATGCTATCCCAGCTAGGATGACCGTGGCCCTCTAAATATCCAAAGTTACCATGAAATTCTTGAAAGTACCTTGGAGACAGTGCCAAAATACAATGGCACTACGAGAATGGCCCGAGAGCACCTTGAAGATGTTGCGGCTTTAGCGCCCCTCTATGACATAATCCATGAAGATGTCATGATCAGACTCCTGGTTCTATCTTTGGAAGGAAGGGCGCTGTAGTGGTACAGACTACTCGGGCATAAAAGCATCTGCTCATGGGATGACTTAGCGGGAGAACTATTCAAAGCATTTGATGGCTCTCAGGACCCCTTCCAACTTTTGACGTACCTCTCCACCATCAGGAGAGCACATCTGGAGAGCATCACGGACTTCAATGTTCGATTCTACAAAATTTGGAAGAGAATTCCAGGGGATATCCAACCGACGCCCACCCAAGCCCACCTCTTCTATGTTTAGGCTCTTCACCCAGACATGGGCCTCATATTAATGCAATCAGGTGAACAAATATTTCCTCAAATATTTGAGTAAACAGTACGAGCAGAGCAACTTCTGCTCCTATCTGGAAAGTGGCAGTGGGGGGAGACTCCATCACTTTCTCCAATAATTGCGGCTCCTCTTTATCCTACATAGTATTCATCATGGCAGATCCTTCATACTGAGCAGAGTCCTGAGATGCAGTCGTTTGGAGCTCAAGAGGCAAATTTCATCCAAGTCCAACCAATATTTTTTGCTCCTGTTTATCTTGCACAGTGTTCATCATGGCAGACTCCTCATACTGAGCAGAGGCCTGAGATGCAATCGTTTGGAGCTCAAGAGACAAATTTCGTTCAAGGCCAATGATGGGAATATGCAAGCCATGCCACAACAATGAACAATATGGTTGCTTGCAGTCTCCATCAGGAGATGGGCCAAGGAGAGAAGCAGACTCAAGTGGCAGAACCTGAGAACAAAGAGGGCACATTTTTGCACCCTTTTTGTATCCCAGTGGATGGCATGCAAGTATTCAACCAGGATCCATTAAGCATACCTCATCAAAAAGCTGAACCTGAAGAGATCCTGGAAGATTACTCTTTTTCGAAGGAGCCCTATTACCCTATCAAGAAGATGGAAGAACCTGTACCCAGCCCATAGTTAGTATATTCTTCAGTATTCTGGCATTGGTTCTAGCCATCACCATGACCAGTACCCCAAGGGGCCCCTCATGCGACAAAATTCTTTGCCACATCATTCATCACTAGTATGGGTACTGGAAGGAGGAACAACTCACTGAGTTACTCCCTATTCGCAACATGGACAACTTTGAGAAGAGGCCAGCCAGACTTCAAAGATTAGCTGAAGTTCAATCAAATCTGGTTCAGACATTGCAGGTTCACCGAATAGGCACCCGAAGCTAGGTTTAGGGTGGCGGCATGAAAATCATGTCACAAAATTTTGTGTAAATACTGTAAATATCCCGGCTAGTAAATAAGTGTCGAAGGCGCTAAGTGTTGCTTAGGAGCTTTGGCACAAAAAAAAAAAAAAATGTTGTCAGTGGATAGTCAGAGAAGAAGACAATGGGAATGACTCTATTGCCCAATGGATAAAGGCCTGGGATCTTTGCATTCAGACTAGCTAAATGCCCCGTGAGCCGCCAAGAATGTTGACAATTTTGTCACATTACACAAGGGGTAGAAAAAAAATCAAAATTTTGTATAGTGTTTCCTTTTGCAAAAGTATTTCTTTTGTTGCTTCGAAAGTATTTGTAAGTGTTGCAGCAATTTTAGCTTTCAATGCCACCCCCTTGCACATAGGATGAAGAAGAAGAGCTTCACTGCCAAACAGGCCAAAGAAGATAGCTCCGCCAAAAGAAGAAAAGTGTCACGATATCGTGACATGTTGCGTTTTCATGGCTCAGAGCAAGGAGGCAGAGCAAGCAAGAAAAAGTGTCATGATATCGCGACATGTTGCATTTTCATGACCAAAAGCAACAAGGCTGAGTAAGAAAGAAGAAGTGTCGTGATATCGCGACATGTTGCAGTTTCACGGCTTAGAGCAACAAGAGGGAGTGAGGAAGAAAAGTGTCACGATATCGCGACATGTTGCACTCTCATGGTAGAAGAAGAAAAGTGTCGCGATATCATGACATGTCGCATTTTCGTGGTCGACAATAAGGAGGAAGAGCAGAAGAAGAAAAGTGTCACGATATCGTGACATGTCACATTTTTGCGGCTTAGAGCGACAAGAAAGCGCATGAAAGAAAAGTGTCACGATATCACAACATGTCACATTTTCATGGCTCAAAGCAAAGAGGAAGACCAAAAGAAGAAAAGTGTCACGATATCACGACATGTTGCAATTTCGTGGCTCAAAGCGACAAGAAGGAGCAATAGAAGAAAGGTGTCGCGATATCGCGACATGTCGTATTTTCGTGGCTCAGAGCGACAAGGAGGAGCAAGAAGGGAAAAGTGTCGCGATATCATGACATGTCGCATTTTCGCTCAAAGCGACAAGGAGGAGCAAGAAGGAAAAAGTGTCACGATATGGTGACATGTCGCATGTTTTTGGCTCAAAGCGAGGAGAAAGAGCAGAAGAAGAAAAGCGTCATGATATCGCGACATGTTGCATTCTCGCGACCAAAGGAGGAAAAGTGTCACGATATCGCGACATGTTGCGTTTTCATGGCCAAAAGCAACAAAAGAGGGCAAAGACATAGAAATGTCACGATATTGCGACATGTCATATTTTTGCGATGCAAGAAGAAGAACCAAGCTGAAGACATAGAAATGTCATGATATCATGACATGTTGCTTTTTTGCGAGGGGCACGCACTTCAAGCTGGGTATTTTCCTAAGACAGTCAAGTGCCTCATAAATGCATTCTTACTTTCCCAATAAGCGTGCTGCTATTTTTTGGCAATTGGAAGCGAAGTATCAGTCCCTGAAAGGAGAGCCCGATAAGCATGGTGGCTACTCGAGCATTGCACCCAGAAACCAAGGACACTCAGACCGCTCATCAATGCATATTTCCAAGGTTGACTGGGTCACAGTTGCCAGTTATGGTAATGGATTTGAAAGCTCAGTCATGAGGGCTACGAGGTCCCGACTTCTCAGATCTCAAGAGTATACTTCGCCATCCTGTGTAATAATGACTCAGAGGGTCGGGTCCTCTATAAAAACCTAGGCATTGTAATGAAGAAGGGGGGGAACTATCTGCTAAGAAAGCTACTATAATTTGATGTCCTACGATTAATACTAAAGAGCTTTGGGCTCAATTTCTCTCTTTTATGCTGCCTTCTGTGCTTGATTATTTTGTCTTTCTTCGTTTGCATTCTGAGAAGGCTGAACCCTGCATCCGGTGTGCGATTGGGGACTATACCTTGAAACTCGTCTAAAGGATACATAGGAGTGGAAAAACATCATATTAGCTTTCTTTTATGCTGCCTTATGTGCTTGATTCTTTTGTCTTTCTTCGTTTGCATACTGAGAAAGCTGAACCCTACGTCCGGTGTGCGATCGGGGACTGTACCCTGAAACTCGCCTGAAGGATACAGAGGAAGGTTGATATTGCATTTTTTTCATTTATTCTTGGTGTTCTTTGCTTCTATTCAAGTTGTCAGTTAGTGATCGTGCTTCCTGTTCTCTCCCACCTTAAATCACTAACCTTCCTTCCCTTACCCCTTTTTATTTCTTTCTCTAACCCTAACTCCTTTTATCTCTTTCCCGCACCCTTATCTCAAAAGACCAAAGTATATTAGCATAGGAGCTGGCCTTTCTTTGAATATTGGCATAAGGGGCATCTCTTCCATTCGGCCTTTCAATGTTGGTCTAGGTCTAGGGCGCATGCATTTACCCAAAATCCTTTCCTAGGCAGATTTGATGACCAACAGTTACGAAAATGATACATTACAACAAACAATATAATCGTTCCAAAAAAAAATTGATAAGATAATAAAATAGGTGAAAGGCAAAGTCAAGCAATATAGGAAGGACATTTGGTGTATAGAATTCAAGTCTAAATGTCACATGAATGCGACTTGTCCTCGTAATGACTATTGTCATATTTGCAATGTACATGGACATGAAGTGGTACAACATCCATTCAATGCAAAGGTGAATCCATAGGTTCTATCAATCCAAGAATATGAAGAGAAGCCAAAACCTCAAGGGAATGGCCAACAAGCCATTTGTGGCAGTTATAGGAATAACCAAAGAGGGGGAAGATAATACCAAGGCAACCAACAGGGAGGATAGAGCCGCTTGCAGTATAATTCAAAAGGAAGACCAATCATATAGTGTTGCAATTGCAAAGAGTGGGGGTATTTTACAAAGAATTTTCCTTCACCTCAAAAACAAGAGACACAACATACTAATACTACACAAATGTGTAGATGGTGTGGTCTAGGGAACCATAAAGAAACAAATTGTAAAGAGCAAGTGAGTTATAGTAACCTATACAATGTGAACTCTTTGGACATAGAGGTACCTCTAGTTAGAGAGGAAACCAAAGAAGTATTAGCCATGATAAGAAATCAGGCTAAGAAGGACAAGTATCCTAAACATGCTAAAGAAAATAAACAATGGCCAGTGGCGAAGAGGGTACTTGAGGAAGAAGCACAAAAGGTAAAGCAATTGAGACTAGTAGGAGAAAAAGAGTTAAAGAAACCATCAAAGATAAAATAGTTGTGCAAAATCTGGCAGCACAAGTCTTTAATACAACTATCGAGATTAAGTTGGCAATTTTGTTAGAAACCATCCCATTGTTACATAAAGCAATGGCGAAAGACATACAACCTCATAAGGTGATGGAAGTCTAGAGCCAACCAATCAAGGAAGAAGAACAAAATAATTATTTTATGGATCCAACCATACTGATGATTGATGTTGGGAAGAAACCCGTATTAGTTCATATGGAGGTCTTGGGGCACAAGTTGACACAATTTATTATGGATGGAGGATCCAGTGTCAATGTGTTACCCGAGAAGACTTGGTAGGAAATTGGTGCTCCATCATTATAGGCACCTAGATTCTGATTGTATGGTACTAACCAATATCGTATAGAGACAAAGGGTGTCTTGAATGCACAACAAGTTTTAATAGCTGACCAAGAATTCATCTTGGATTTTGTTGTGATTACCATGAAAAAAAAACATACAATGCTTTGTTGGGGAGAGGATGACTATGAATATCCAAAGTTAATCACAACCTGGGAAAGGACCAGATGATCTTCAAGAAAGGACAACATAAATACATGATCAACATGAATAACCAAAGGATCAGTGAGGCTATGGCCACGACCGATGAGTCAAGCAGTTCTTCTGGTGAAGAGGAATATAAGCCTAATGAAGAAGGGATGTTGTGCCTAGATGACTGTAGCAAATATGAAGCTCAATATGATAGCGGAATCCTCCATTGGCATATGGAGGAGTACGAGGTTTTTTATCCCAACTAAATTTTTATTAATACATAGGAGACCATAGAAAAATAATAGGAGATGAAGGTCAGCTCGAAACCAAATAAGGAAGAAGAGGAGAAATGGAAATTTCCTAAAAGTTTTGCAGAATATACAATAGGAGACGTTAAATCGATGCAAGACCAGTGCATCCAATGAATGTGGAAAAAGAAGTAAAAAATCTTGCAAACATTAAGTACAAAGGACCTCAAATAGTGGATGTAAATCTAAGAAGATGATCCACTATGACGATGATTGGAACCCAGTATTGAAAGCAATAACTTTAAAGATATTCTTGGAATACAAGAATGTCTTTGCTTGGACATATAAGGACCTGAAAGAAGTACCACCAAAGTTATGTGTCCACAAGATTATGCTAATTCCTGGGGCATAGCCAGTGAGAAGAAGACCTTATAGGATGAATCCCAAGTATGCCGCATTGGTAAATATAGAAATAAAAAATATGCTAGATGCAGGCATAATTTTTAGAGTCACTACTAGCGACCGGGTTTCACCTATTGTGGTCACTATGAAGAAGGAAGTGGATAAGATCTGAATATGCATAGGTTTTAGAAGTTTAAACGTAGTGACGATCAAAGATCCCTTCCCTTTTCCTTTCACAGACTCCATTCTAGAAGAGGTCGTAGGACATGAAATTTATTCATTCTTGGATGGGTTTTCTGGGTACAAAAAAATAAGTATAGTCGAGGAGGATAAGTTGAATACCACATTCATTGTGGAAAATAATATTTATGCATATAATAGAATGATATTTGGGCTATGTAATGTCCCAAAAACACTTTAGTGCATTATTATGTATATCTTTGATCAATTGGCCACATGAATTTTTAAGGCATTTTCGGATGATTGGTCCATTTATGGTAATATTAAGGATCATCTACTTGGCCTTAGTGAATGTATGAGTAGGTGTAGAAATGCACAAATCTCCCTAAATCTGAGAAAGTGTTTTATGATGGTACCTTATGGGAAACTTTTAGGACATATCATGTGCAATAAAGGGTTGAAGACTGATCCTGACAAAAGTCATGTTATATTACACATGGAGGAGCCATATGATGTGAGTTCATTAAAAACCTTCCTTGGATACATAGGATACTATCGAAGGTTTATCAAGAACTATGCACATGTGTCCTACCCACTAGATTCTTTGACTAAGAAGAATATTCCTTTCAGATGGATAGAGGAGCACCAAGGAGCTTTTGAAGAGTTGAAATCTAAACTTGTCAATAGTCCCATTTTGGTGTTCCCTAATTGGGATAAGGAATTTCACGTCCATATTTATACCTCAAAATTTGCAATTAGATGTGCATTGGCATAAGAGGGACAATATAGGCTAGACCAGCCTATATTTTTTGCAAGTCGCCTATTGTCATAGGTGAAGAGAAATTATAGTACAACAAAGCAAGAAGCTTTAGGGATGGTATATGTCATACAAAAATTTAGGCATTACCTATTGGTAAACCCTTTTGCTTTCAACGTAAATCATCAGGCCTTATTGCACTCGATAAATAAACCATTCATACAAGGACGAGTCCAGTTGGCTCATCACTTTACAAGAATTCATATTTCGAGTAGTGGTTCAACCTGGTAAGAAGCATGTGATTGCAGAACAATTATCTCAAATACGATCAGGAGAGCCTACAGGGATGGATATTCTATATGAATTCCCTGATTCTTAGTTATTTGTAATTAAATTTTTTCTATCTTGGTGCAAGTTAATTGGACAATGCTTATCCACAAGCGAGTTGCCACAAGATTTTATGACAACAAAAAGAAAAATGTAATCATAAAGTCAACACTTTTTCAGTTGATAGTTGGATTTCTATACAAAATGGATATTTATGGTATCCTATGAAGATATGTGATGGACAAGGAAGTTAAAGCAACATTGAGAGAAGCTCATGAAGGGTTTGTAGAAGGACACATGGGGCCTGATACCACTACTTGGAAAGTACTCTTAGCAATATTATGGTGGCCCATGCTATATAATGATGAAAAGAAATATTTACAAGCATGTGATACTTGCCAAAGAGCAAGAAAACTAGTACAATGAGACTTTATTCCTTTACACCCATCACAACCCCAAGAACGTTTTTAGAGATGGGGGTAAGAAGCATGTGATTGTAGAACAGTTATCTCAAATATGATCAGGAGAGCCTACATGGATGGAGATTCTATATGAATTCCCTGATTCTTAGTTATTTGTAATTGAATTTTTTCTATCTTGGTGCAAGTTAATTGGACAATACTTATCCACAAGCGAGTTGCCACAAGATTTTACGACAACAAAAAGAAAAAGGCAATCATAAAGTCAACACCTTTTCAGTTGATAGTTGGATTACTATACAAAATGGATATTTATGGTATCCTATGAAGATATGTGATGGACGAGGAAGTTAAAGCAACATTGAGAGAAGCTCATGAAGGGTTGGTAGAAGGACACATGGGGCCTGATAACACTGCTTGGAAAGTACTCTTAGCAATATTATGGTGGCCCATGCTATATAATGATGAAAAGAAATATGTACGAGCATGTGATACTTGCCAAAGAGCAAGAAAACTAGTACAATTAGACTTTATGCCCTTACACCCATCACAACCCCAAGAACATTTTTAGAGATGGGGGTAAGAAGCATGTGATTGCAGAACAGTTATCTCAAATACGATCAAGAGAGCCTATAGGGATGGAGATTCTATATGAATTCCCTGATTCTTAGTTATTTGTAATTAAATTTTTTCTATCTTGGTGCAAGTTAATTGGACAATACTTATCCACAAGCGAGTTGCCACAAGATTTTACGACAACAAAAAGAAAAAGGTAATCATAAAGTCAACACCTTTTCAGTTGATAGTTGGATTGCTATACAAAATGGATATTTATGGTATCCTATGAAGATATGTGATGGACGAGGAAGTTAAAGCAACATTGAGAGAAGCTCATGAAGGGTTGGTAGAAGGACACATGGGGCCTGATACCACTGCTTGGAAAGTACTCTTAGCAATATTATGGTTGCCCATGCTATATAATGATGAAAAGAAATATGTACGAGCATGTGATACTTGCCAAAGAGCAAGAAAACTAGTACAATGAGACTTTATGCCCTTACACCCATCACAACCCCAAGAACGTTTTTAGAGATGGGGGTAAGAAGCATGTTATTGCAAAATAGTTATCTCAAATACGATCAGGAGAGCCTACAGGGATGGAGATTCTATATGAATTCCCTGATTCTTAGTTATTTGTAATTAAATTTTTTCTATGTTGGTGCAAGTTAATTGGACAATACTTATCCACAAGCGAGTTGCCACAAGATTTTACGACAAAAAAAGAAAAAGGTAATCATAAAGTCAACACCTTTTCAGTTGATAGTTGGATCGCTATACAAAATGGATATTTATGGTATCCTATGAAGATATGTGATGGACGAGGAAGTTAACGCAACATTGAGCGAAGCTCATGAAGGGTTGGTAGAAGGACACATGGGGCCTGATACCACTGCTTGGAAAGTACTCTTAGCAATATTATGGTGGCCCATGCTATATAATTATGAAAATAAATATGTACGAGCATGTGATACTTGCCAAAAAGCAAGAAAACTAGTACAATGAGACTTTATGCCCTTACACCCATCACAACCCCAAGAATGTTTTTAGATATGGGGTTGGAATTTTTTGAACCATTAAAAACCACCCATAGGTGAAAGTATTGATACATCGTGGTAGCTAATTAATACCTACTAAAATGGGTTGAAGCAAGAGCATTACCAGATAACACAATAAAGAGTACAACTCGATTCTTGTATGAGAAAATAATTACAAGATTTAGTATTCCACTATAAATAACAAGTGATCGAGGAGGTAACTTTGTGAATGATATTATCAAAAAGCTAACAACTAATTTTAGGATTTTACATTCCTTGTCTATCTTGTATTACCGTAGAGCCAATGGGCAAGCAAAGGCAACTAACAAAGTCCTAGTGTCAACCTTCTACAAAACCTGTGGGATAGAAGGATAAAATTGGGAGGAAAGGTTACCATTTGTTCTTTAGGTATATCAGACTACCTTTAAACCAACAATAAACCATATGACATTCTAGCTAATATATTGTTAGGAGGTAGTAGTTCTAGTGGAGTTCTTGGTACCAAGTTTACAAGTAGCTATGGAGCATCGCTTAGGTGACCAAGAAAGTCTAGAGGAAAGACTAATGACACTTATCAATCTGGATGAAATAAGAGTCATGGCCCAGTGGGTGATTGAAATGACCTAGAAGAGAAGGAATTTATGGTATGATAAGCACCTTCAAAAGTTAGAACTTAAGCAATGTAACTTAGTTCTAAAATTTAATGGGAAATGGGAAATCAAGCCAGGAAAATTAAAAACCTTGTGGCGTGGTCCCTTTATAGTTATAGAAGTGATGGATAATGGGGAAGTCAAACTGAAAAACTTGAATGGAACTGAAGTGCCATATACTATGAATAATTTGAAGTTGAAGCCATATAAAGTGCAGTATCTGTTTATTTCTTCGAAAGAAATTGAATAAAGATGAAGAGAGGAAGCTTAGTCCGATGAACCACAAATAAGGATTCAAGGTCCATTATAGAAGGACCTTGACATGGGACTTGCACATCTATATACAGAAGGGGAGGGGGCAAGGCCAATCATTGAACAATAAGAATTGGTACCCCAACCTGATGAGAGAAGAAGGATGTGAGTACATGTAAGGTTCGTAGACAAGATTGAATGGATCGAAGAAGAAGACAAAGAAGGGATTCCTCCAAATGAGAGAAGGAACCCAAAAGAATAGGGAATTGTGTACCCATAGTTGGAGTATAGAGAATTACCTCAACCAACAAAAGATCGATGAAGGATGCAACTAATAGTATAGTATGCAGACAGAATGGATCCTTCGATATGGAAGCTCCAAAAAGGAATGAAAGTGAAACCACAGATGAAGAGCTCATCGAATTTACTTTGTTAGCTCATATAATATTGTTGTAGCAAAGGATGCGATACTAGATCTAGCAGTTACAATAGGATTATGAAATGTTGTAAGGTCATACTGCAAGACTCCATGAATAAACTATCCAAGATTTGGATGAGATGATACAAAGGTTGGATGAGAAAAGGATAGTTAGGTTACGAGAAGTATAAGTCAAAGGAAAATAACATGAGGTGACACCACAAGTAAGTGGTACACACCATGAGGGTGCAAACACTAGTAAGGAAGAAATACCACATATAGCACCATATGGTATACCCAATAACCCACCAATGATAGAAGAATATACGAAGATAGTTTGGAAAGATATTAAAGAAGACATTACATCACCTGAACCACAAGGTAATGTACATGAGGACTCAAGTGAATCCAGTGACTAAGAGTTTCGTTGGTTAGTAAGAAATGATAGTTCAAATAGCAGTAGTTACAACTTCTTAAGGCAACCATAGGTACCTCACACTCACCCTGATCCTGAGACCTATAAAAATAACCTATAGATAGCTCAGGCGATAAAGAAGAGAAGTGCAGAGACTTCAAATATTAATGAATTTACCAACAAATTGGCCAGAACAAAGGGATGATGATCATAATGATTCTAGTTCTGAGTCCAACTTTTCGAAACCATATAGGGAAACTCTGGTAACCTTATCTCCACAACTTTTAGATTTTAATGAATAACCACTCAATAATATGGCCACTAAATCAATAATACTCAACTCAATATGAAGGAAATAATAATGCTAAGCAAATAAGCTTATATTCAGAATATGAAATAACTCCAATATTGCTAATGGCAAATGCTGAAAAATACAATAAACTCTTATTGAATAAAAGACCTCAAATACATCATATTACATCACCTTCCATTGCTCCATGGGTGATGTCCCATCTCCTGATCTTCCCTTTGTGATACTATTCTATTACAATTGCACATCCATATATAGGATGGAATGTGACTCTTCATATGGTGTTTCTTGGCCTACACTCTTCCTATGACTCTTCATATTCCTATTCTAATGACACATGTACATAGGGACAACTATGCACATTTACATTGCCAAAATATCATTGCACACTTGTGCATTTATTACATTGCATAAAGTAAATACTTTCATCCTAATCTAAGACACTCTTTCCTAATCTATAGATGTACCCATGGTGGTACATTGTCATGTACCAAATAATGTAATATATTCCAACACCCCCTGTATTACATTATTTGGTTCTTGAAGACTTTAGTCTTCAATATGGTCTTCTTCTTCTTCATCATCTTGTTCAGGTTCATATTCTTCTTGCTTGTCTTCATCATTAGATTGTAAACTCTTGAAATATATCATGTTGTTATTTGATCCCTGTAGAGGTATATTATTTTCCTCTTTGTTCTTCATATTAGAAGTCTTCTTCCTGGTATGATTTCTTTTCTTTATCTTCAACTTCTGTTTGGATTTCTTGGTACCATCAACTGTTAGATATCCTTGTTGTGTAAGGGCTTTAATCACTTCTCTAGTCCATCATTGTTTCTCTTGATATTTGTGTAGTCTTCTTTCCTGTTCTTCATGCTTATATCTGTTGTTATCAAAAGCTTTAAGAATAATATTTTGAAACAAACATTGTAGTCTGAATGTTAGAATCCTTTCAAAACTTAAGTAAAACTCCTTTTTGTAGTGACAAAAAGTAGATGAATGAGATTCTTTTCCACAATATGTGCAAGGATGTAGATTCCAACAATCAGCTTTTTCATGACCTTCTCTATTACAGTAAGTGCACTTCAAGTTTTCCTTAGTTGTTTTGAACAACTTAACTTCTTCTATTTTCTTGATTAACTGATGTAACCATGCATGGATAGTTGTAGCAATTCTATTCTTGCTCCTTTCATAGACTTGTAGAAGAAATTCTTGTCCTATATGCCTTGAGAAGCTTTGAGAATGTTCATTATGTTTGTCAGAGACTTCTATCATATTGTTAGAATATGTCCTTAAAGTATTTCCTTTTGTCGGATAATTGTTACTCCTCTTTGAATCAAGTAAATCTCTAATCCTTGTAGATCTATTAAATCCTCTATATTTGATAAGTTCTTCCATTTTAAATAAATCCTTAAATACTCCTAAACTTTTGAGGTAGACTTCCTTATGACTCCCTAGTTAAATTTGTCTAGCAATTATCAATTTTAAAAGGTACTTCCTTAGTTGTGAGAGATAGACTAAGGATGATATTTCTCAAGTTTCAAATATTGTTCTTTCAATTATATGTTGTGTAGAAACCCTTGTATCTCCCTAAGGTTTGAAAGATAATATTTAATATTATTAATCAACAATCCTTTACAAATCTTCAAATCTCTAATAATTTTGAATTTAGAGATTAATCTATCCAATGCAATCTTTTCAATATGTAGGATTCCTTTTATCTCCCAAATTTATGAATAAAATATTTAATTCCTAAATTTCATATACTATATTTGATGTAGAAATCCTTATACCTCCAAAATTAGAAATTTAGAAATTTTAAAAATAATATTTGCAATATTTTGTAATTCTAATTTGATGTAGAATCCTTATTTCTCCAACCTTAATTAATTTACAAATATTTAATTGGTTTTGTAAACTATGGTATGTAATTTTACAAAACTCCAATATAACCTTCAAATTCTAGAAAATGCTCTTCAAAAATATAATTATAGGCTTCAAAATAATAATATGATTTTCTAAGGTTATAAAAATGCTTATCACTCCACTTTTACTTTTAATAAACTTTGACCTTAGAATATATTCCCTTCTTATTCCTCCTATCAATATAAAACTTTAATATATGGTAAAATGCTATGGTAAATACCTCAATTATTCAGGCGCTCCTTGTTGGTCTTGTTGGGCGCTTATCTCTCTGGTCAAACTTGCTTGGAATGCTACGTATGACTCTTCAAAGATGCTTTGACCTTCTTTAATGCTTCTCCTCTTGTATTTTCTATGTAAGGCGCTAGAAAAACTGCTATATTAATACCTCTACGGCTATATGAGTGCTTCACCTTTCTTTGGATGTGTGCCACATGGTGTAGACGTTATTTGACTCCTTGTCTTCCTTTCTTGGTGGTGCTAACATTCATGAATAGAATAAAGTGGACACTTGTCACCTTTTTCCTTGCAACTTGGGAGTTACACAGTCTTCTTGGGTGCTTGGATAATAATGAAGAATATTTGAATGTTTGAGTGCTCTTTTCTCATGAAGAGTTACGTTCAACCTTATGCACCAACTTCTGTCTTTAGTGCCAAGTGGAGATATTCCCTTATTTTGGAAGAGACAAGTGTAATCAACTCTTTGTGCATGCACTCTTTTTCCAAACGTATGGATTGTAAGGCTTTTGAATGCCTTTGCTCTTCCCAAACTTATTCTTGCTCCTTGTAAAACGTATTCTAGCTTCTTGAAAATGTATTCTTGCTGGAGTTTCTCCTTCCTTTGGATGATGGTGGACTTGCTCATGGATGGCTTCAACCAAAGACCTTCTTGTATGCTTCAATGGTGGCCCTATGGTAATCACTATGGCAGTTTCTTTTTCTTCTTTGATAATGCACCCTGTATTTTATTTCTCTTGTAATCTGCCCTATTTTGAATGGCTGTAATAGTACTTTTGCAGGTTGTGGATGACGTTCTCTACCTTCTTGGGCTGGCCAAAACTTGAGCCTAATGGCTTCTCTTCCTTATGCTCTTTTGCTGGTGCTTTTTCCTACAAGTGGGTGGACGTATGATGGAGTATTTTCCCCCTGTAATCTGTTGTCGAATGGTGCTTTGTATAGTGGTGGTTTTCACCACTTCCTTGGTGGTTTTCTATACCACTCCCAACTGTAAATCCGGTGTTTTTAAACACCTAAAATCTGCCCAAATTTGGAGCTCTTTTCCTTTTCAAAATTTGTTGTACTTTGAGGGTTATTTTCCCTCACAAACATAGAATATTTTGCTTCTTCTTTCACTTTAAAATTCAGCATATACTAACACTTATAACTCCTTTAATAAATCAATCTAATGCTGCTATAATATTTCAAATTTCTCAGATAATAAAGTGGTTCTATCCCACTAATCAATGTTAAATAAATCTGATTTTCTCTTATTAAAAAACAACATATAATCAACTTCTTATCACTCCAATTAAACTTGTAATTTTGTTGTTATAATATGTAATTTTTCTATAAAATCAATGGTGTGAAATAGTGTCCTTTCTTAGCTTAATGACACCTTAAAATATTCTTCTTAGCTAGCTCTAAATAGCTTCAATATCTGATGCTTTAAAACTCTTAATAAACTCCTTTAAAAATTCTGCAATAGTAATCTATATGGCATCAATTTTACACACCTTTTTGTAGCTTCTTCCTTCGTAGCTTATTGTCTTGTATTTGCTGGATTTTCACCCTTCAATTTGCTATTAGTAGATCCTTCAATTTGCAGCAATAATGGCTGCCTCAAAGCTTGCTTTCTTTTCTTCTAAACAGGTGCTTTCTTCTCCTTCAAACAGGTGCTTTCTTCTTCTTCAAACAGGTGCTTTCTAACTTTGATTTTTACAGCTTCAAATGCTGTCCAAATGCACTCCAAATCTGCAATCAACCTCCTTCGTAGGTGCTGCTACTAATCCTTATGCTTTGCTGTCCAAAGCTATCTCAAATATTTCCCAAAGCTTCTTTAAAATGCAACTAATTTTGTTCTTACAATGCTGCCCAAAAATGCAGCTTAAACACCTTCTAATTGTTATTCAAAAATCTGATTTGATGAAGTTTACTAACCTTCAAATTTGCTGCTCTCTTTGCTATCAAGCCTACTCTTAGTTGGTTGTCCAAATATTCCTTGAAAGCTTCTCCAAAGCTTTTCAATCTGCAACTTTCTGCTTCTTCTTTTTGCAGTCCTTTTTCCTTTCAACTTTTCTTCTAAAAATCAGCAACTTGTGCTTTTACAAATTAGCCTACAAAACTTGTGTGGCTATCTTCAAATTTCTCAAATTTGTGGCCTATGCAATCTTCTTGCTTTCTTTTGACTTCTTGCTAAATTCTATCTTCAAATCTGACCTCTATCTCTATCTTCTCTCTCAAGAATCTGAATGTCTTGAGTTCTTCAAAATCTTCTTCAAATTTGACAAACTTCTTGCCAAATCCTTTTCCTTGTGGGCTTGTTGTCGGATGGTGATAATTGTCCCAATTTCTTCTGGTCAGGTACTCTTTCTACTTGCAATATTCTACCATGAACTCTGCTTCAAATCTCCTTCAATAATGGTTGCTTCAGCTTCTGCAATAAGGCTTTTCTGTAGCCTTCTTTTCTTCTTCAAAATCTTCTTTAGACCTCTATTCTTGGGTCTTCTAATTCTACAACATTCAAATCTATTTTTCAATGAAACCTTACCTTGGTTTCTTCAATTTTCCACTATGGGAAATTCTTCAATGAGATCTCTTTCTGGATCTCCAAAATCTGCAATAGGACTTTCAATAGTCCTTCTATCTTCAATCTTCAATATTCAATTTGTTGCTTCAATCTACAATAGGACTTTCAATAGTCCTTCTATCTTCAATCTTCAATATATTACTTCAATATACAATAGGACTTTCAATAGTCCTTCTATATTCAATATTCAATCTATTGCTTCAATCTACAATAGGACTTTCAATAGTCCTTCAATATTCAATCTTCCAATCTTGGAAGTTCTTCAATATGACCTCTCTTAGGGTCTCTTCAATCAACAATATTGCAATGAGAACCTCTCCTTGGTTCTTCTCAATATTCAATTGGGGCCTTCTTCTTGGACCTCCTTCAATGTCTATTTTCTGCAATAGAACTTAAGCAACAATAATATATTCAAAGTTCCAGAAATAATAATCTTCACTAGCTATAACTAGTGGAATCAAATCAATGTTGAATCCTAGTCTTCTCAGTGTTCCTTCAACCTTGTGGAAAGATTCTAGCCAATCAATAATTTGGAATCTATATTCTTTCAATCAATCAAATTTATCAATAGGACCTCTTCTAAGGGTCTCTAAATCTTCAATATCAAGGTCTGTCTTCAAGACCTGTAAATTTTCTTCTATTCCAATTTTGCTCTTGGAATAGGTAAATCTTTAACTTTCACTGGTTTTCTTTCAACCTAGTGAGAAATGCTATCTTCTCTGGTTTTCTTTTCCAGAGGTAATTTTATTTTATCTTCTCTGGATTCTCTTTCCAAAGGTAATTTTCTTTATCTTCTCTAGTTTCTCTTTCTAGAGGTAATTTTCCTTTATCTTCTCTGGTTTCTCTTTCTAGAGGTAATTTCCTTTATCTTTACTGGTCTCTTCTTAACCAGTAGAAATTTCCTTCCTTCCAATATATATAATAACTTCTATCAAACAATCTCAAAGCCAACAACTTTTGCAAGGGGTAGGTCCAAAGGCGCATCTGGTTTGCAAAAACGTAGCAATGGTGTTGAATGATGAAAAACTAGAATAGTTTCTAGTGGCTCTCTCAATTCCTATCTAGACCTATTGTGGCTAGATCTACCGTGGCTCTGATACCACTGTTAGCTTTTAATGAATAACCACTCAATAATATGGCCACTAAATCAATAATACTCAACTCAATATGAAGGAAATAATAATGCTAAGCAAATAAGCTTATATTCAGAATATGAAATAACTCCAATATTGCTAATGGCAAATGCTAAAAAATACAATAAACTCTTATTGAATAAAAGACCTCAAATACATCATATTACATCACCTTCCATTGCTCCATGGGTGATGTCCCATCTCCTGATCTTCCCTTTGTGATGCTATTCTATTACAATTGCACATCCATATATAGGATGGAATGTGACTCTTCATATGGTGTTTCTTGGCCTACACTCTTCCTATGACTCTTCATATTCCTATTCTAATGACACATGTACATAGGGACAACTATGCACATTTACATTGCCAAAATATCATTGCACACTTGTGCATTTATTACATTGCATAAAGTAAATACTTTCATCCTAATCTAAGACACTCTTTCCTAATCTATAGATGTACCCATGGTGGTACATTGTCATGTACCAAATAATGTAATATATTCCAATAACAATGATGCTTTAGACGATGGACATGTCGACTATTACGTGTAGATTATAAAATGCAAGCACTTTAATAGTTGTCACTTGGAACACAAAGAAATGAAGGTCACTTGGGCAACATAGAATTGGTGGATATAAATATTGGTACGCAAGAAAGGGGAGGAATGAACCAACAAGGATCCTAAGGACAATAGTGAGGCCGTAGAGGAGGAGTACATCCATTGAATATTTGAAGGGGTAGTTGGAATGTTTTACCTAGAGGAGGTAGAGGATGAGGGAGGATTTTACCCCCCACTCCTAGATGGTCAAGAGATATACCGTTGGCATATTTGAACTAGACCAAAAACCTACAAGGTATCCCCTGGTTGAGAGGGTATGTACTAAAACTTACTCAAGGACAACCAATTAGATGACCTCCTTTGATATGACAAGGACCAAGAAGAATTGAAGGTGGAAGAGTAGTGGCTCAGGGTAGATAAACCCCATTAATGCTCGAAGAGGTCCTGTGTCGAGAGGACTAGGTCATGGAAGACATATGCAAGGAAGATGACTTGCTAGTAGAGGAAGAAGACTTGCTAGCAGAGGAAGAGTACGCTTTGCAAATAAAAGAAATAAAGAACGACAAAATATTTATTCACCAAGTTTGGAAGCTAATATGATCTTAGGAGATAGGTAGAGGAGTTGCTCAAATTATAGTAGACCAATAAGAGAACCCCTACCTCGTGATCAATCACTAGAATGCTAGAATGAAGTATTATCAATAGAAAGTCCTAAAATTTGTAATTGTACGATTTCAAATTGTACACATGGAAATAAGAGGATAGTAAATGATACGACCTCGCAAATAGGAAGGGATCATTCAAATGATCGATTGGCATCTAATGACACAATTACTTGCAATGTAGAAGTGGGACCCCCAATCGACGAGTCTACGAAGGGGATCATACAAGTGAATATCACTGTACAATTCCCACAATGGTAAGTTGCTAGAATATTGAATATATATATATATATATCTTAATTGTGAAAATACTCTAGGACACAATTAAGATAGAAGGGGTTGAAAACCGAAAATGGTGGCCCTTTTTGAGAAAAAAAAGAGGAAGAAAAAATCGAAAAATATCTTAATTGTGAAAATCCCTTGGGACACAATTAATATGGAGGGTGGTTGAAAACCGGAAGTGGCGACCCCTTCTGAGAAAAAAAAGAAAAATAAAAATAAAATAATTAAAGGTAAAGAAAAGGACAAAAGTGAGAAAAAGACAATTACACATGCACAAGGACAACAAGTTGTCAATCATCCATATAAGAGGATAAAATTACATGCAAAAGAGGCTAAGGTGGAAAAATTTCATGTAGGAAGACATTAGGGTTTCAAAAATAAATAAAAAGCAGGTGCCATACAATTTTTTGATAAATTGTACACATGCAATTGGAAATTCGAAGGATTCGAGAGCAAAAAGGGTGCAATCGAACAATTTTATTCTATATGTGCATTTGAATTCAATAGTTTGCTGTAATTTTTTGTGATCCATTGCACCTTTACACCGCAAAAACTTTTTGATTTCAAAAAGCAAACCAGATTGGAGAAAAAAACTGCCAAAGATAGGGTTTTACTCCGAAAACAATTGAATTTTTTAGAAATCATGTTGCAGGTGGATAAAAGCTACTATAAAAATGAGGATTTGAAGTAGGGAGTTTCCCAAGGAAACCCTTATTGCAGAAAAAGTAGGTCTAGGGTTTTATTTTTCCAAAAATAGTGAAGTGCAAGAATTGCGAGGCAAAACGACAAACCCTAAAATCAGCCATAAAAGCACAATTTTTTTTTAAATCTACATGTGTGAAAAAGCATGAAAGGATGACCATAGAATGCTACCATATTACCAAAAAAAATTTCTTGGAGAATAATTCCATCGAGTGAAGGAGAAATTGCACAACTACATCAAAATTACACCAAAAAATGGAGATTGCACAATTTCGAAAAATGGGTTTTCTAAAAATCATACCAATTTGAAAAAAATAAGGGTTTTTGGCCAAGTGAAGTTTTCCAGGGCAATATATATGATTTGGAGGCGTGATTGTATTATTTTGGGGTAAATTGTATGATCTTAGGGCTTCGGGGGATCAAATTTGTGCATTTCAGAGGTGATTGTACATAAATGTTTGTAGTTGTACAAATTATGCTGAGATTGTACAAAAGGAAGACATCCTTATATGATTTGGGGGCTACTTGTACATTTTTAGATTAATATTGTATGATTTAGAATTCCATTTGTACGATTTGATGCATTTGTATGAAATCAGGTGTAGTTGAACAAATTTAGGTGGAGTTGTATGAATTGGACAATAATTGTACTATTTCAAAACATACATGTACAATTTTCTAAGGCATTGTATGATTTTTGATAGTTCTGGTACATTTATAAAGCGATTTTATGTAGAGTTGTCTTGAATTTCCAAGTTGACTAGAGAGTGTACAAACACAGTTTCCACTCGATAATGGTAGAAGAATGAGATCCAGGAGAGAATCCCAAGCTCATTTTGATCACATTACAACAAATAGGGTGGGAAGATCACCAGGACCACTACACCAGAGAGATTCATGGCCTAGAAGATCTCACTCAGTTTACCCCATTCAAGACCAAGAACCTCGATTTTAGTCACATGAAAGGCGTGGTAATCATCCTTGGTGAGGAAGAGGGTATATGCCATGGAGAGGAAAAATATATTGGTGTGGTGGTAGAAGTGGTGCACCATTGCTATTTAGGAGAGAGAATATAGAGCCACCAAAGGCTCACTGAAGGGAACTTCGTAGTGAAGTTCATCAAGAGAAGACCGTAGGAAGAATTGCTCAATGAAGCAGAAGAAGAGCAAGTGGATATCAAGGATATCACTTTTGGATAGCCAACAATAAAATTTTGTAGGAAATGGTGGGAGATGAGTGAGGCAAAACATCTATTAAATCTTGCGTTGAGGAAGGTCGGAGTAAACACCATCGCGTAAATCTTATCACAAGATAAATTATTCTTCAATGAATACTTGCTGCAAATTCTTCAGTCCTATGAACCTACTGTAAATCACACTATTGTGAGAGTGGGTAATAGGTACATCAAGGTGGAGTTTTCTATAGAAGCATTTCAAAGAACATTTGGATTACCCAAGGAGGGTGAATCGATTGTGAAGAAAATGGTAGATCCAATTGAGGCTCACAAGTTTATTACGACACTCATGTTTATGAAGTCACCTATGGTAGCCAAGATTTTTGGTTCTAGAACTTATGGAATTAAGCAGAGCCAATTGAAGATTGATGAATTTGAATGCATAATGAATATTGTCATGGCCCACTTTTTAGAAGAATCATGAGCTTCTGATATGTTGATCCGGATGTAATAGTATGTGGAAGGTGTCTACAATGGCATGAAGTATGATTGGGGAACCTATTTAGAGGAACAGATGCACAAATTATTGATAACTAGGAGGAAGAATTTCACCATGACTTTCCATGCCATTACTCTTCTATTAGATGCAGTATCTAAAATGGGCATTCCCTTTCCTGGTAGGACCCAACCTTAGGATTTATCGCTAGATCAACCTACCATATTGCGATGGGCAAAGACTGTGCCTATACTAAAGGAAACTCCAAAGAAATTGAAGGCCAATAAGGGCACAAAGAAACCAATACCTCAGATGGAGGAAGAGGCTAAGACTGCATCCCATGAAGATGTACACCCTAGAAGGAAATAAGGAAGACAATTAGAACCTACCCTAGAACAATAGGCACAAAATCGACAACTGCAGGAGCATCCAACCTATTTTAAAGAGGAGGAGAGAGTAGAATAGCAATCTAGTATTGTAAAGATTCAAACATGCAGGAAATGAGAGAAATAGAAGCACCCCATGTAGAAAGAGCAGTCTGAGCTGGTGCTAGAGGAAGGGTACTCAGACTCGAAAGGGTTGGATTTGATGAATTTTAATATACCTGGTATGGAAGAAGTAGGAGGAGCTATGGGATCTCTAACATTGCTTTAGACATTTGATTTTAATTTTTTGAATTCATACAGATATTTTGCAGGAAAAGCAATGGTACCACAAACCCCAAAAACAAAAGCAGTGGTGGTAGTTCCATTTGAGGAACCCAAGGGAACAAAGAAAATAAATATTATGGTACAAGGTGGTAACAGTCATCAGGAGCAAGAAAGTACATAGCCACCACCAGGAGAGTTTAATCTAAATTAGATAGTTGCAGCCCTAAGGGAAGTGCAATCTAACCCAAAGGAGGAAGAGTTGGTGAAAATGTAACATGAGAACTTACCTAACCCATAAGAGGAAGTCCAAGCATCAGTGATAGAGCAACAATATATATAGGATATCATTAATATTGAGGATATTAGATCACCTGAAGAAGGAGAGACAAACAAGATAGTAGCACACATTTCGCTACAAGAAGAGAAAGTAGCTAGTGTGATCAAAGAAGTTGGAGGAAGTTCAAATCCATAGGAAGAAGAAGAGGAAGGACAAACCCCACCACAAGATAATACTATAGAGCTTTGTACAAGATTTTTAGTTGAAGTACCTCACTTTGGTATTTTGAGGGATGAGGGTGAAAATACTAATGAGCATGTGGAGCACTTCTTTTGAAAAGCTAGTAAAATGTTTGCCAGTGCCAGGTTGTAATTTTATATTGGTGGCATTGGACAGTTGAAATAGTGGAGGGAGCAAACCTTCACTGAATTGGAGAAGATTGTGGAGTGGGTGTGCAATGAAGATCATACCAGGTAGATAGCACACATTCATGCACAACACCCATGGTTTTTACCCGTGGGAGAGGTAACTATGATGTTAGGAACACATGATTTACTAGAGGGTGTGAAGATCAATTATCATAAGTTTCCATGAGTATACTTGGATAAGGCAACCTGTCAGGCTTGTCCATCGAATACAGTGGGTATAAAATTTTGAAGAGTATCTTCAGAATTGGCCTTTACCCTAAGGAAATTAAATTTCCTAACATACTGGATCAAGTGGCTTAGCTTGGGTCTTTAATAGATTTATCAAGCCAAGGAAACATAGTGGGAATAAGTGGAAGCTACTTGAAAGGAAATGGTTGCGATGGAAGAAGAATCAGTATGCAACAAAATAGAGGTCGAGGAAATATTGAAGAAGGTGAAAACAAAATGGGCTAACATCAAGTAGGCTTATGATGATAAGCTACACTCATAGGAGGAGGAAAATAAGCTTGTTATCCAGCAAGTGGATGAGCACATGAAGTAGTTGGAAGCTTAGTTGGTAGCACAAAATGAACAATTGGCCAACCAAGCAAATTAGTTGAAAGTAATGGAAGAACAATTGTAGGAGAGGAACTATAAAATTGACGAGATGGAAAAGGATACCAAGTACAAAAATGAGATCATCATGGATCATAAGGCTTGAATTAAGGCTAAGGATAAGCGTATTACAACTTATGAAGCTGACATGCATCAGATTTTGTAGATCATTATGAAAAAGAACAAGGAGTTATCTGTAGCAGCCAGAACATAAGCCATGTTGAAAAAAAAGTTACGCAAGGGAGCATTCAAGCACAAGAAGGAGATAGCTACACTTTTGGCTACTACATAAGAGAAAGCCAATGAGTGTGGATTAAAATCCTTGGAAGTCAATCAATAAACAACTCGATTGAAGGATGAGCATACTACTTTGCGTATGTAGCTTGATGAGCATCACCAAGGTTCATTGGCCAAGACCAAGAAGATTGAGTCGATGAGGAAAATGATTGATTTAAAGGGGAAGGTAGATGTAGGCAACAAATCCACCTCCCAAAATAAGAATAAATGATTTATAGATTTGCACAATTTTGTTCAGTTTTGTTAAATTTTGATTAAAATGTACAAGTAGGTGTAAAACGTACAAGTACATGTACACTCGATTGAAGAATGAGCGTACTACTTTGTGTATGTAGCTTGATGAGTACCACCAAGGTTCATTGACCAAGACTAAGAAGACCGAGTCGACGAGGACATCAAATTTTTTAAAGGGAAGGGTAGATGTAGGCAACAAATCCACCTCTTAGAAGAAGAAAAAATGATTTGTGGATTTGCACAATTTTGTCCAGTTTTGTTAAATATTGATTAAAATGTACAAGTATAAAAATGTACAAGTAGGTGTAAAACGTACAAGGTTTTCAAATGTACAATGTGAAATGTCAATGAAATTAGGAGAAATATGCATTTGGGATGAATTTGATAAAAATCAAATTAGACTTAGTAAAACCTTGTAATGAATTATTTTGAGTTAATTTAGGATGGCATTTTTAAGTAATGCAATGTATAAGAAATCACTTTGGAATAAACCGGGCATGCATTATATAGCCCCCCATTCAATTTTTTAGGTTTTTTATTCATTCATGGAGTTATTGATTGTTCATGGTGGAATTGCATATTGTTCATTTTTAATGTCTATTGTTGTTGATTCTGTTGTTGTGATCAATGATGATGGATGTATTGTACAAGAATTATCATAATATAAATATAACAACAATTATCTTTCATTCCATGTCCTTGTGTCCATTGTACTTTTTGATTATTGCAGATTTTGTGACTGATGTTGAATGCATAACTTGTTATGTTAATGGAATTACACTAGAAACAATTTTGATCATCCTACAAACATGGTGTGAAGATATGAATTGATTTATCAATGATTTATGGTCGTATAGAGACATTTCTAGGTAGTTGTACAATATTTGGAAATGTCCTTGATGATTATAAGTTATTGCCAGTGAGTTAGGATTTGCACGTTGGAAGGAAAGCGAGTAAATTCCATAGGAAATCACCCCAAAACTTGTCTTGAAGAGAATGGTTGTGCAAGTTGGTAAATATAAGTGCAATTTGTAGCAAGGGTTTGCAAAAACTGTACACAGACCATACCAAATCGTACAAGTGGTTGCTTACCCTATTTGGTAATAATATTGGAAGACAAAACCTACGAAATAAGGAAATTTTGTTGTTTAAGAGAAATCGATTACAAAACTAACCTAATTGAGTTACAAAACCTATTCTAGTGGATTAGCTAAGTAGAAAATCATACAAGCTATAGTTTTGTATGATTTGGATCATATAATTGTACAATTTGCATTTTATACAAACTGTTTTGCAAGATTGACGAGTTACACAAGATAAATCGTACAAGTTGTACAATTTGGGAAATTTGCTTTTGAGAATTTTAGTATCATTTCTAGACCTTCTAAATCACCTCATAATCTAGGAATACTAAACCCCTATGCTACATGCACAATTTTCCTTGAATAACATTCCTTCTTGGATGAAATAATCAAGCCATGACATTTTGTCTCCTGCAATAGGATTACTGCATGTTGCCCAGGCTTCCTTGAAATATAAATCATCAACATAAAACTCCTTCATAGCATAAAAACCAATGAATTCTATCCTCATCACATCCATCAATAAATTTATTCTACTTAAGACATCAACTACTCAATTTGAACTTCCACTTTTGTGTTTCAAGACAAATAATTATCCTTGCAAAAATTCCACCCACTTTATATATCATTGATTCAAATTACTTTAGTTGTTAATATACTACAAAGAATTATTATCTATGAACAAAGAAAAACTCTTCTATAAGCAAATAATATCTCCATTTCTTTAGGTCTTGAACAATGGCATAAAACTCTTAGCAATGGACTTGCCCTCTTGGCTCAAGACTCTTATCATTATGCCACTTGCATCATAATCCATCTGAAAGACCCTGTTGAAATTAGATAAAGCTAGAATTGGTTGTTTCATTATATTTTACTTCAATATTCAAAAAATACTTTTTGCTAAACTTGTCTACTTAAATGCATGTCTTTCTCCTTTTAAGGTCTTTGAAATTGGTACACAAATCCCATTGAAATTTTTGATAAACTTCCTATAAAAACTTGCTAGACCATAGAAAATCCTAGCCTCAAACATACTTCTTTGGGATGACCAATTTACAATGGCCTTGAACTTGTCAAGATCCATTCGTAATTCTCTTATGAAATCACAAAACCCAAGTATACCAATTCCTCTTTCATAAAATTACATTTCTTCAAGTTGACTAGCAACTTTTGTTCCTTCAGTTTTTTAAAGACCAATCTCAAATGTGTCAAATGGTCTTCCTTACTTTTATTGAATATCAAAATGTCATCTAAATAGACAACCAATTTTTTTTCAATAAATGGTTTTAACACTTTGTTCATCAACCACATAAAGGTACTAGGCGTATTTGTCAATCCAAATGGCATAACCAACCACTCACACAATCCATCCTTTTTATTAAATACATTATTTCATTCATCTCCTTCCCTAATCTAGATTTGATGATAGCCAACCTTCACATCTATATTCATGAAGTACCTTTATCCACTTAAGCAACCCATCTAATCATCCATGCATGGCAATGGAAATTAATACTTTATGATTATCTTGTTAATAGTGAAGAACACAAGCTTATACTGAGAGGGGGGGTGAACAATATAAGACCTCTTTTTACTTTTTCCTTTATACTTCAAAATAGTAAAGCAATATACCCAAAGCAATATCAAAGCAATGCACAATATCATCCACAAAGTGACACCAATTTTAACGTGGTTCACCCAGAATGGCTGGGCTACGTCCACAAAACTTTTCTCTAAAAGTTATCTCAAAGTTCTTTGGGAATCCTTCCCAATTACAATGTTTATGAGCCTCGGCCCAAAGGAGATACCTTCCCCCAATCAAAATTTATGAGCCTCTACTCAAAGGAGATACCTTCCCCTCTCGCTCTAGAAATGATCCCTCAGAAGATCAACTGCCTCTACCTCTTTCCAAACATGTGGAACTCCTTTCCACCGAAGACCTCCTATCCTCAATGCTTAGCCTAAGAGACCTCCTGCCTTCTATGATCACGTCCACAGTAGCTCAAAAACCTGTACCAAACACAGTCAGTTGGTCTAGTACAAGTCTTCCTCTGTCTGTCAGATCTGTCCAACTCTTGAACAAATCAATCCTCTGCATACAAGCCTTCTCAAAGACTTGCCAAATCTATCCTTAGGTTCTTCTCATAGAACCAATGCACCTCTATCCTCAAGTTCTCTGATAGAACTATCAAACTCAGCTCACAAGTCCTCTGCTAGGACCTGTCCAAATCTGCTCACAAGTCCCCATCGAAACCTATCCAAAACTGCTCACAAGTCCCCATCGAAACCTGTCCAAAATTGCTCACAAGTCCCCACCGGAACTTGTCCAAAACTGCTCACAAGTCCCCACTAGAACCTGTCCAAAAACTCAGCAAGCTCACCAAGAAAAACTTTCTTAGTAGGAAATCACAAAGTGAATTGTTAGAGACCCAATGTGATTTGTCAAACTCATAGAAGCATAAAGAGAATTGTTAGAGACTCAATATGTTCTATACTCAAATCCCAATCTCAAAACTCAACTCAAATCAACTCAGCTCAATCTCAATCTCAAATCTGAAAACTCAACTCAATATCTGAAATGGATAGGATAGAATGTTTTCTTTCAAGAACATGAAACCCCAACAATTGCCAACTATGCAAAGAATCACATAACAATGATACTCATGTTCTTTTCATCATCAATTAGGGTTTCAACAACAATGCTCATCAAACAAGGTTTAGTCAACCAACACCACTCAACTCAACATCAACCTTGAAGCATTCAACCAATCATCACAAGAAAAGGAAACAAGTAGAAATCCTTTTCCCTCCAAAGATATTTGAACAAAATAGCCACCAACACAATATCACCAAATGTAAAGAATAACTTGCTCAAATCAACTCAATGGAGTAAGCCCAATATCATGAATCAAGTAAAGCAATAACTTGATCAAACAACCTCTATGGAAGCAACTCAACCATCAAACTCAAAACAGCCAACCAAGGGTTCCACCAACTCAATGCAAGTAGCAAGACTCACAAACATAAACCCTAGTGCACAATGCTTCCACTACCTCAAACCAGAATTATGCATTCACCAAAACTCTCATCAAGGATAACAATGCATAAGAAGTCTTCAACAAACCAGAAAATAGGATTTACACCCAACCAAAGGAAACCTAGTTGAAAACCTTTTCACTCCAACCTTATTTCAGGAAAACATACACCAATCATACTCATAAGGAAAATGTGCCCATACCTTTTTGGAGTAGAAGAAAATTGATCCTTAAAGCTGTCACCACACACAACCCTCAAACTTCCAACCAAGTTAGGGTTAGAACCAAGATAAATGAGCATATATAAAAACTTTCCTTAATACACCTTTTAGCTTCTCTTCTTTAAAAACAACCACCAAAGAAGCCAAAAACACAACAACCAAAACTTACACCTTATATCTCCATTTTTAAATTTAGCATAGCAAAAGACTAATCTCAAAAATACAACCAAAGAAATATCCCCTTATTTCTCCTATGTCTTTTAAACAATGCTAAACAATGCCAAAAATCATATCAAGAAAATAATCACACCTTATAATGGCTGCCCTTGAAGAATCCGAAATTCATGGCACAAAACACGTTTTAATAAAAACGTGACTAATCCATGCACAGCTCCCTCCGCGGGGATCGAAATGCAGACCTCCGCCTACGCAAGGCCCAAACGTAGCCTTCGCTGCCACTAGCCCACAAGGGGCTTACGAAGTCCAAGACGGACTTCCTTCCACATAAACGGTCAAGCTTTTCGAAAGCTTTTCAAACCATGAGCTCTCCTCTTTCGCAGCGTAAACAGAACATTCGATCGCAGCCAAACCAATTAATTGCCTTCGATTTTCCAAGAGAGTTTAACCTTAGGAACCTTCTCATATTTATAGTCCATACGTGGACTTTAGAACACGTCGGTTGCAAAGAAAAGTAATTTCGAATTTAATCGAAATTTGCTTTCTAAAGGGTTTAAAAACCCTTAAAGTATTTTTAATAAATTAAAAATAATTTCTCCCTTAATTAATTAAATAATTAATTAATTAAAACCTTGAAGGGTTTTAAATAATAATTAAATAAATAATAAAGAGAACCTCCATTGGTTTTAATAAAAACCATTGCCAATGGAATCTCTCCGGATTCTCTTAAAAATATTCTCTTGGAATCTTCCACCTTTGAAGCCAACACATCCTCTTAACATTAATGTCATTTCCTTTTGACATCAATGACAACTCATAGACAAGAAGCTAGGATCTCAAACCCAAAATTGCCAACAATCTCCCCCTTTGTCATTGATGGCAAACCATGCTTCTCAACAACACAGAAACTCAACATAAACAGCTCCCCCTGTCTTGAGGCTCTCCCCCTTACTCATATCTCTCCCCCTTTGTCATCAATGGCAAAGGGTCACCTTTGGGGCTTGGGACTAAGAATGAGCCTCTTAGCTTAGTCCCTCCCCCACCTCCTGTTGAGGTGTTTAATTTTGGGGTGGGAGTAAAACTCCCAACAGGCACTGATCATCATCAGTGTCTATAGCTGCCTTACCATGTCTTCTCTTGTTCTCCTTGTCCATATTCCTGTTCCTATTCCTGTCACTGTTCCTCGTTCCTGTTATCATTCCTATTCTTATCCATGCCTTGATCCTTGGACCTGTTCATACCACTGTTCCTGTTCCTGTACCTTGGAAGTTCAGCTCTACACTGTCTAGCTGTGTGACCTTCATTGTTGCACTTATAACAAGTAACAATGTTATTTCTTTTAGGCATACCTGTTCTTTGAATCCACCTGTTCTGACTAACCCTGTTCTTGTTATTAGCCTTGCAAAAAATTGCCTTATGCCCAAACTCGTTTACAAGAGTAGCAATACCCTTGAAAGAAATTACCACCTCTGAAACTGTCATTTACCTTCCTTACTTGAGTCATGCAATGTGAAGCCATGTGACCAAACCTCGTGACAAGCAAAACATCTCGCCATTAAACTTTCCTGTAAATGACCTTCTAGGTCCCGTAAACTTTCTCCCCTTTTTTTGTTTCCTATTTTCTGTTTTTGTGCATCTATCACTCAAGGACTCTTTCTCTAAAATACTCTCCTCATCAGAACTCTCTCCTTTTTGGAATCTCTTACTAGATTCCCCAACCTGTTCCTTGTGTTTCTTACCAAAATCAAGACCTATTTTATTCGTTGCCCTTCTTTGATCTTTGATGATGGACTTTACCTTTTTGGAGCTATCTTGAAACCTGTAAAGCTTATCCTTGTACTCTTTAGTTTCCTCTTTCAAAGAAGCCATTTTTTGTTCTAACTCATTATACTCAAGAACCTTAGACTCTAACTCATCCTTGAGTTCTTGTGTCTTAGCTATAGAGAAGTCAAGACTTTCTATAAGATCATCTCTCTCCATACAACATTCATCTAACTTATCCTTGAGTCTAGCATTCTTCTTTCTTTCCTTTTCCAAAACACTAAGAGCACTAATAAGTTCACTTTCAAGATCCTTTATTTGTTTGCTTTTTGAATCATCAAAGCCTTTTTCAGATTTCTTATCACTAGAGGTGCTACCCTTTTCAAAGACCATACATGCATCTTCCTTATAGTTTTCTGAAGCATCCTCATACATACTAGAAACCAAATCATTATTTGTGCAATCATCCTCAAGGTGACCAAAATTTCCACATCTAAGACATTTCATGATAATGAATCTATGTTTCGGTTCTTCCTCTTTTTCTGATATGAACAACATCTCATTTTCATTATCACTTGAAGAACTTTCACTATCACTACTAGAACACTTACTTGCTTTGTCTAGGTAGAAACTCTTCTTGTGCTTGTGAGAATACCTCTTTCCTTGATTGTTGTGCTCATATTTGTTTTTCCTGTGATGCTTGTGCTTTTCAGAATCCTTGCTCTTAGAATCTTATTTATCTTCATCACTTTCATTCTTGGGAACAATACAGTCAATAGCATAATGACCAAACTTTCCACAATTGAAACATCTTATATTTTTCATACTTTTGTGCTTTCTAGAGAACTTGCCTTTCTTGTTGTAATATGCCTCTTCATCACTAGAAGACTCATCACTATCTTGAAGTCGTTTACCCTTGGATTCCTTGGTAGCCTTGAAAGCCGCCTCTTTCTTGACATCAACCTTCACTTGAGTTCTCAACTCAAATGTTGCAAGTATACTATGGAGCTCATCCTTTTTCAACTTATCCAAATCTTTAGCTTCCTCAATAGCAGAAATATTTTCACTAAATCTATTAGGAAGAGATCTTAAAATCTTATCACAAACATCATTTTCAGCAAGCTCAAGACCTAAGTCTTTCATGGAGTTAACAACCTCATCCATACGAAGCATGTAGTCACTAATATTTTCATCATCATTCATCTTGAGTTGTTCAAACATACCTTTGAAGTGTCTCAACTTGGCCTTTCTGACATTTGTATCACCTGTGTGAACCACCTTCAACTGATTCCACATTTCACTAGCTGTCTTGCAGTGAATCACTTTGGTGAGATCTGCTTTCAGTAAGCCTTTCAGGATTGCATTCATTGCTTTTGAATTGCTGTGATGTAGGAGCCTTTCTTCTTTAGTATTAGGACCATGTTCAGGAATAGTGTACTCATCTTCAATCACTTCCCATACCTCATTACCAAGTGCCATTAGATGAACCTTCATCCTTGCACTCCAAAGACCAAAATCTGACCCATCAAGAATAGGTGTTGCATTGCCACTTGAATAATCCATTGTGTTCTTTACTAGCTTTTCCTTCAAGTTGTTAAACTTTTCGAAGGCACCTGCTCTGATACCAATTGAAGAACACAAGCTTATACTGAGAAGGGGGTGAACAGTATAAGACCTCTTTTTACTTTTTCCTTTATACTTCAAAATAGTAAAGCAATATACCCAAAGCAATATCAAAGCAATGCACAATATCATCCACAAAGTGACACCAATTTTAACGTGGTTCACCCGAATGGCTGGGCTACGTCCACAAAACTTTTCTCTAAAAGTTATCTCAAAGTTCTTTGGGAATCCTTCCCAATTACAATGTTTATGAGCCTCGGCCCAAAGGAGATACCTTCCCCCAATCAAAATTTATGAGCCTCTGCTCAAAGGAGATACCTTCCCCTCTACTCTAGAAATGATCCCTTAGAAGATCAACTGCCTCTACCTCTTGCCAGCACGTGGAACTCCTTTCCATCGAAGACCTCCTGTCCTCAATGCTTAGCCTAAGAGACCTCTGCCTTCTATGATCACGTCCACAACAGCTCAACAACTTGTACCAAACATAGTCAGTTGGTCTAGTACAAGTCTTCCTCTGTCTGTCAGATCTGTCCAACTCTTGAACAAATCAATCCTCTACATACAAGCCTTCTCAAAGACTTGCCAAATCTGTCCTCAAGTTCTTCTCATAGAACCAATGCACCTCTGTCCTCAAGTTCTCTCGATAGAACTATCAAACTCAGCTCACAAGTCCTCCTGCTAGGACCTGTCCAAATCTGCTCACAAGTCCCCACCGAAACCTATCCAAAACTGCTCACAAGTCCCCACCAGAACCTGTCCAAAACTGCTCACAAGTCCCCACCAGAACCTGTCCAAAACTGCTCACAAGTCCCCACTGGAACCTGTCCAAAAACTCAGCAAGCTCACCAAGAAAAACTTTCTTAGTAGGAAATCACAAAGTGAATTGTTAGAGACCCAATGTGATTTGTCAAACTCATAGAAGCATAAAGAGAATTGTTAGAGACTCAATATGTTCTATACTCAAATCCCAATCTCAAAACTCAACTCAAATCAACTCAGCTCAATCTCAATCTCAAATCTGAAAACTCAACTCAATATCTGAAATGGATAGGATAGAATGTTTTCTTTCAAGAACATGAAACCCCAACAATTGCCAACTATGCAAAGAATCACATAACAATGATACTCATGTTCTTTTCATCATCAATTAGGGTTTCAACAACAATGCTCATCAAACAAGGTTTAGTCAACCAACACCACTCAACTCAACATCAACCTTGAAGCATTCAACCAATCATCACAAGAAAAGGAAACAAGTAGAAATCCTTTTCCCTCCAAAGATATTTGAACAAAACAGCCACCAACACAATATCACCAAATGTAAAGAATAACTTGCTCAAATCAACTCAATGGAGTAAGCCCAATATCATGAATCAAGTAAAGCAATAACTTGATCAAACAACCTCTATGGAAGCAACTCAACCATCAAACTCAAAACAGCCAACCAAGGGTTCCACCAACTCAATGCAAGTAGCAAGACTCACAAACATAAACCCTAGTGCACAATGCTTCCACTACCTCAAACCAGAAATTATGCATTCACCAAAACTCTCATCAAGGATAACAATGCATAAGAAGTCTTCAACAAACCAGAAAATAGGATTTACACCCAACCAAAGGAAACCTAGTTGAAAACCTTTTCACTCCAACCTTATTTCAGAAAACATACACCAATCATACTCATAAGGAAAATGTGCCCATACCTTTTTGGAGTAGAAGAAAATTGATCCTTAAAGTTGTCACCACACACAACCCTCAAACTTCCAACCAAGTTAGGGTTAGAACCAAGATAAATGAGCATATATAAAAACTTTCCTTAATACACCTTTTAGCTTCTCTTCTTTAAAAACAACCACCAAAGAAGCCAAAAACACAACAACCAAAACTTACACCTTATATCTCCATTTTTAAATTTAGCATAGCAAAAGACTAATCTCAAAAATACAACCAAAGAAATATCCCCTTATTTCTCCTATGTCTTTTAAACAATGCTAAACAATGCCAAAAATCATATCAAGAAAATAATCACACCTTATATTGGCTGCCCTTGAAGAATCCGAAATTCGTGGCACAAAACACGTTTTAATAAAAACGTGACTAATCCATGCACAGCTCCCTCCGCGGGGATCGAAACGCAGACCTCCGCCTACGCAAGGCCCAAATGCAGCCTTCGCTGCCACTAGCCCACAAGGGGCTTACGAAGTCCAAGACGGACTTCCTTCCACATAAACGGTCAAGCTTTCCGAAAGCTTTTCAAACCACGAGCTCTCCTCTTTCGCAGCATAAACAGAACATTCGATCGCAGCCAAACCAATTAATTGCCTTCGATTTTCCAAGAGGGTTTAACCTTAGGAACCTTCTCATATTTATAGTCCATACGTGGACTTTAGAACACGTCGGCTGCAAAGAAAAGTAATTTTGAATTTAATCGAAATTTGCTTTCTAAAGGGTTTAAAAACCCTTAAAGTATTTTTAATAAATTAAAAATAATTTCTCCCTTAATTAATTAAATAATTAATTAATTAAAACCTTGAAGGGTTTTAAATAATAATTAAATAAATAATAAAGAGAACCTCCATTGGTTTTAATAAAAACCATTGCCAATGGAATCTCTCCGGATTCTCTTAAAAATATTCTCTTGGAATCTTCCACCTTTGAAGCCAACACATCCTCTTAACATTAATGTCATTTCCTTTTGACATCAATGACAACTCATAGACAAGAAGCTAGGATCTCAAACCCAAAATTGCCAACAAATAGCCCTTGAATCTATACGCATGCACATTCTCCACTTTTCTTTGGTGCAAGTACAAATGGTACTACACATGGGCTCAAATTTTCTCTAATCAACCCCTTGTTAAAAAGTTCTGTTGGCATTTTTGCCACATTGATTCTCATTGATTAATGCATTAGTGTATTGTTGAAAATCTGACCTTTGATACAGGCTTTGATGCGGCTTTGAAGCAAAAAAGGAGCGAAATTGAGTAGAAAATGGCTAAGTCTAAAAACTGCAGCGATTCGCTGACATGTCGCAGAATCACGGTCAACGCGGTCAATGCATGCAGTTGGGGTGGAACCGTCGCGATATCGCGACGTGTTCTATTTTCACGACCGAAGACAAGTGAAGGGGGAAAAGTGACAAATTGTCGTGAAATCGTGACAAAAGGTTCAGCTAAAGGCACAAAGTTAAAAACTTGCAGCGATCCGCCAACGTCTCAAAATCGCGGGTCGGTCGGCTTCAAAGACTCAAGTTGAAAAGTTGCGGCGCGTCGCTGACATGTTCTCAAATCGCGACGCTGGCGGCTTCGAAGGGGCAAGTGCCAAAACTTGCAGCGATTCACTGCATGTTCGAGCAGAGAAGAGTCTAAGGAAACTTTTGAAAGCGTGGGCAGTTGATTAGAGTCAAAGGTGAAAAGTTGCAGCGCATCGTTGCACTTTTTTAGGAAGGGTTCTCGCAAGGCAAATATGCAGTGCATCGCGACAGAAAATGGCAAATGGTACGGAAGGGAAAAGTTGTAGCGAAATCGCTACACTTTTGGCGATAAGGTTGAGCAAGACGAATGTGTAGCGAAATCGCTACATGTTCCCAAATCGCGGGGTAGCAATGAGGAAAGAACTAAAGGACGAAATGCATAGCGAAATCGCTACATGTCTTATTTTTGCGGTTTCCAACAGCCAAAGGTGTACGACATAAAAAGACGTCGCGATTTCATGACCTGTTTCATTTTCACGACCCGTCCATGAAGCCGTACAAAGTGCCCAAAACATGTAGCGATATCGCTACATGTTCCATTTTTCGTGGAGCAAAGCGAAGAAAGGAGCCAACGACCAAAAGACGTAGCGAAATCGCTACATGTGTCGTTTTCACGTGGATAAGCTAGCGATGGAGAAAAGGAAGCCGAAGACGTAGCGATATCGCTACAGGTGCCATTTTCACGGGTCAAAGGTGGTCAAAGTGTACGGAGTTAAAACATGTCACGATTTCGCGACCTATGACAGTTTCCCGCCAAAGCACAGTGTGAACGGCCCGATAAGGTTTTTCGATTTCCGAGGATTAAATGCTTGCCAAAATTTAATGTTTTGAGGATTTCCAATGCATTTCAAGGTCAAAGAAGCGCCCAAGCCACCAAGATTAAAGATTTGATGCATTCGAGGCCACTGTTCGTAGGTTAATTCAATGATTTCATGTACACGTTCAAAAACGAATTTAATGAAGAAGACCGCTAGCGTCTAATTGTATTTAATTTTTGCTGCAACTAAGGGGATCGTGTATGTAATTTCCAATGCACAATTGTAGATCACGAGAGGGATGGTGGCACATTTTTAATGCTGCAAAGAGGACGGACCTCTATAAAAACCAATGTAATTCTCATTTACAAGGGTTGGAAAAGTTCTCTGCTAGAAACTGAAGTTCATTTGCAGGAATAAAGGATTGGCTTCTAATTTTTCAAGTGGTTGCATTGGTGATTTCCTTTCTGTTCCTGTTGCATTTCTAATAGTATTTGTATTTCTTCATGGTGGTTGCGTTTAAATTCTGCATATTGGATTTATGTATTGCCGTGAGAGTATGATTCCTGGAATGTGATTTTGGAGGGTTTCTCTGCGTACATCGTGCGAAAGTTAGGTTGATAACTTTTATTGCTTGCTATTACTGCACTTTAAGTTTCCTGCTATTATTTTCCGATCCCATAACTTCGGCCTGCGGCCATATTTCCCATTCCTTTCTGCAACTTTTCAATTTCTTTCCCGTAACCCTTATCTTAAAACTAGATTTTAGAGTAGTGAAGGGAACCAACCCACTCTGGAGATTGGTCTGGGAGCCATTTCTTGCTTCCAGCCTTTCAATGTTGGCCGGGTCTAGGGTGCACTTGTAAAATCCTTTCCTATGGCAGATTTTGGACCAACAGTTTTTGGCACGCTCGGTGGGACAGACAAGTTTTGTCTCCAAGAATTCATAATCGGTGGGATAAGCATAATTTTCCAAAGTGATAAACCCACCGGTGCCAATAGTTTTTGGCACGCCCGGTGGGACAGACAAGTTTCTGTCTCACAAAAATCCACATTTATTTTAACACCCGGAGGTCTCAAGATTTGATGAGCTGTCTTGGCCTCACAGCGGAGATTTGTAAGTTCATCTGGCGACTTTGCTGAGTTGAAGATCTGTTCGTGGACGCCTTTTTTTTTTTTTTAAATTCAAAGAATGTTCATCTGGCGACTCTGACTTAATGGCGATGGCCATGATTCCGTAGACCACTGCCACAAAGGCGAGGGTTTTTCCTAGATGGGATGATCTTGGCCCTCTGAATCTCCAAGTTCGGCATGAAATTCCCAAAGGTGCCCTGAAGAACCTGGAAAAATATGATGGTATCGAAGGCATGGCTCTGGCACATGTTGAAGACATTGCTACTCTGTCCATGATCCATGTCATAGAAAACGAAGATGTCATGATCCGACTTCTGGTTCAGTATTTGGAAGGAAGAGCATTGCAGTGGTACAAATTGCTCAAACGTCAAAGCATCAGCTCATGGGATGATCTAGCGGGGGCATCGATCAAAAGATTTGACGAAGATCCTTTCTACAGTTCTTTGGATCTCTACCATTTTTTCATGTACATCAAGAGAGCACCTCAAGAAAGCATCACGGACTTCAATGTCTGATTCTTGATAAGTTGGAAGAGAATTCTAGATAAGATCTATCCATCACCCACCCAAGCCCACCTCTTTTATGTTCGAGCTTTTAATTCTGACATAGGTCTCTTTTCTTTGCGATCGGGTGAACAACGGTTCCCACAAATCTTTGAGGAAGCAAGGTGCGAGCGGAACAACTTTTGCTCTTATCGAGAAAGTTACCGTGGGGAGAAACTCCATTACCTTCTCCGGTGGTTGCTGCTCCTGTCTACCCTGCACAGTACTTTTCATGCCAGATCCCTTATACTGAGCAGAAACCTGAGATACAGTCATGTGGAGTTCAAGGGACAAATCTCATTCAAAGTCATGGATTGGAACATGCAAGAACTTTTCCAGCAATGAACAATATGGTTGCTTGCAGTTTTCATCAAGAGATGGGCCAAGTAGAAGAACAAGTTCAAATTCCAGAACCTGAGGAGATCCCAGAATCAGATTTCTCACTTGAAGAGCCCTGTGATCACATCAAGGAGTTAGAGGAGCTTGTACTCAGCCCACAACCGATAAAGTCTGCAAAGTGGTGGTGTTGGTTCCAGCAACTACATCCAGTACCTGACGAAGTCCTCCATGTGGGTACTAGTAAGAAGGATAATCTGCCGCATTGCATCCTATTCGCACCATGGAGAACTTCAGGAAGGAGCCAGCCCAATTTCAAGAACCGAATCAAGTATGATTGGATCTGGTCGGGACATTGAAGATTTACCGGATAACCCTCTGAGACTAGGTGTCTGGTAGCGACATGCCAATCATATCGTGAACTATTGTATATAGTATTTTGAAAAAAAAAAAAAAAAAAGAAAAAAAAAAAAAGAAAAAAAAAAGCGGTATTGTTTTTATTACTATTCATCTCAGCTCTTTTGTTGCTTGCGAGCCGTAGATGCTTGTTTTTCCTTTGTTTTTCTCCTCCCAACAGTTTGGTGGCTTTCTAGCACTTTCTTCTTTTCCCTTCCCTTTTTCTTTCCTTTCCCTTCTTCATCTTCCTTCTTTTACTTCTTTTTCTTCTGCAGTTACGAAATCGCGGTCAACGCGGTCAACGCATGCAGTTGGGGTGGAACCGTCACGATATCGCGACGTGTTCTATTTTCGCGGCCGAAGACAAGTGAAGGGGGAAAAGCGACAAATTGTCGCGAAATCACGACAAAAGGTTCAACTAAAGGCACAAAGTTAAAAACTTGCAGCGATCCGCCAACGTCTCAAAATCGTGGGTCGGTCGGCTTCAAAGACTCAAGTTGAAAAGTTGCGGCGCGTCGCTGACATGTTCTCAAATCGCGACGCTGGCGGCTTCGAAGGGGCAAGTGCCAAAACTTGCAGCGATTCGCTGCATGTTCGAGCAGAGAAGAGTCTAAGGAAAATTTTTGAAGGCGTGGGCAGTTGATTAGAGTCAAAGGTGAAAATTTGCAGCGCATCGCTGCACTTTTTTAGGAAGGGTTCCTGCAAGGCAAAGATGCAGCGCATCGCGACGAAAAATGGCAAATGGTACGGAAGGGAAAAGTTGTAGCGAAATCGCTACACTTTTGATGATAAGGTTGAGCAAGACGAATGTGTAGCGAAATCGCTACATGTTCCCAAATCGCGGGGTAGCAAGGAGGAAAGAACTAAAGGACGAAATGCGTAGCAAAATCGCTACATGTCTTATTTTTGCAGTTTCCAACAGCCAAAGGTGTACGACATAAAAAGACGTCGCGATTTCGTGACCTGTTTCATTTTCGCGACCCGTCCATGAAGCCGTACAAAGTGCCCAAAACATGTAGCGATATCGCTACATGTTCCATTTTTCGTGGAGCAAAGCGAAGAAATGAGCCAACGACCAAAAGACGTAGCGAAATCGCTACATGTGCCGTTTTCGCGTGGATAAGCTAGCGATGGAGAAAAGGAAGCCGAAGACGTAGCGATATCGCTACAGGTGCCATTTTCATGGGTCAAAGGTGGTCAAAGTGTACGGAGTTAAAACATGTCGCGATTTCGCGACCTACGACGCGATTTCCCGCCAAAGCACAGTGTGAACGGCCCGATAAGGTTTTTCGATTTCCGAGGATTAAATGCTTGCCCGAATTTAATGTTTTGAGGATTTCCAAGGCATTTCAAGGTCAAAGAAGCGCCCAAGCCACCAAGATTAAAGATTTGATGCATTCGAGGCTGCTTGTTCGTAGGTTAATTCTAACGGTTTCATGCACATGTTCGAAGAAACGAATTTAATGAAGAAGACCGCTAGCGTCTAATTGTATTTAATTTTTGTTGCAACTAAGGGGATCGTGTATGTAATTTCCAATGCACAATTGTAGATCACGAGAGGGGTGGTGGCACATTTTTAATGCTGCAAAGAGGACGGACCTCTATAAAAACCAATGTAATTCTCATTTACAAGGGTTGGAAAATTCTCTGCTAGAGACTGAAGTTCATTTGCAGGAATAAAGGATTGGCTTCTAATTTTTCAAGTGGTTGCATTGGTGATTTCCTTTATGTTCCTGTTGCATTTCTAATAGTATTTGTATTTCTTCATGGCTGTTGCATTTAAATTCTGCATATTGGATTTATGTACTGTCGTGAGAGTATGATTCCTGGAATGTGATTTTGGAGGGTTTCTCTGCGTACATCGTGCAAAAGTTAGGTTGATAACTTTTATTGCTTGTTGTTGCTGCACTTTAAGTTTCCTGCTGTTATTTTTTGATCCCATAACTTCGGCCTGCGGCCATATTTCCCATTCCTTTCTGCAACTTTTCAATTTCTTTCCAGCAACCCTTATCTTAAAACCAGATTTTAGAGTAGTGAAGGGAACCAGCCCACTCTGGAGATTGGTCTGGGAGCCATTTCTTGCTTCCAGCCTTTCAATGTTGGCCGGGTCTAGGGCGCACTTGTAAAATCCTTTCCTGTGGTAGATTTTGGACCAACAGCTTTTGGCACGCCCGGTGGGACAGACAAGTTTTGTCTCCAAGAATTCATAATCGGTGGGATAAGCATAATTTTCCAAAGTGATAAACCCACCGGTGCCAACAGTTTTTGGCACGCCCGGTGGGACAGACTTCTTCTGTCTCACAAAAATCCACATTTATTTTAACACCCAGAGGTCTCAAGATTTGATGAGCTGTCTTGGCCTCACAGCGGAGATTTGTAAGTTCATCTGGCGACTTTGCTGAGTTGAAGATCTGTTCGTGGACGCCTATTTTTTTTTTTAAATTCAAAGAATGTTCATCTGGCGACTCTGACTTAATGGCGATGGCCGTGATTCCGTAGACCACTGCCACAAAGGCGAGGGTTTTTCCTAGATGGGATGATCCTGGCCCTCTGAATCTCCAAGTTCGGCATGAAATTCCCGAAGGTGCCCTGAAGAACCTGGAAAAATATGATGGTACCGAAGGCATGGCTCTGGCACATGTTGAAGACATTGCTACTCTGTCCATGATCCATGTCATAGAACACGAAGATGTCATGATCCGACTTACGGTTCGGTCTTTGGAAGGAAGAGCATTGCAGGTGGTACAGATTGCTCAAACGTCAAAGCATCGACTCATGGGACGATCTAGCGGGGGCACCGATCAAAAGATTTGATGAAGATCCTTTCTACGGTTCTTTGGATCTCTACCAATTTTTCATGTACATCAAGAGAGCACCTCAAGAAAGCATCACGGACTTCAATGTCCGATTCTTGATAAGTTGGAAGAGAATTCCGAGAGAAGATCCGTCCATCACCCACCCAAGCCCACCTCTTTTATGTTCGAGATTTTAATTCGACATAGGTCTCTTTTCTTTGCGATCAGGTGAACAACGGTTCCCATAAATCTTTGAGGAAGCAGTGCGAGCGGAACAGCTTTTGCTCTTATCGAGAAAGTTACCGTGGGGAGAAACTCCATTACCTTCTCCGATGGTTGCTGCTCCTGTCTACCCTGCATAGTACTTTTCATGCCAGATCCCTTATATCGAGCGAAACACCGAGATGCAGTCATGTGGAGTTCAAGGGACAGATCTCGTTCAAAGTCAAGGATTGGAACATGCAAGAACTTTTCCAGCAATGAACAATATGGTTGCTTGCAGTTTTCATCAAGAGATGGGCCAAGTAGAAGAACAAGTTCAAATTCCAGAACCTGAGGAGATCCCAGAATCAGATTTCTCACTTGAAGAGCCCTGTGATCACATCAAGGAGTTAGAGGAGCCTGTACTCAGCCCACAGCCAGTAAAGTCTGCAAAGTGGTGGTGTTGGTTCCAACCACTACATCCAGTACCTGATGAAGTCCTCCATGTGGGTACTAGTAAGAAGGATAATCTGCCGCATTGCATCCTATTCGCACCATGGAGAACTTCAGGAAGGAGCCAGCCCAATTTCAAGAACCGACTCAAGTATGATTGGATCTGGTCGGGACATTGCAGATTTACTGGATAACCCTCTGAGACTAGGTGTCTGGTGGCGACATGCCAATCATGTCATGAACTATTGTATATAGTATTTTGAAAAAAAAAAAAAAAAAAGAAAAAAAAAAAAAAGCGGTATTGTTTTTATTACTGTTCATCTCAGCTCTTTTGTTGCTTGCGAGCCGTAGATGCTTGTTTTTCCTTTGTTTTTCTCCTCCCAACAGTTTGGTGGCTTTCTAGCACTTTCTTCTTTTCCCTTCCCTTTTTCTTTCCTTTCCCTTCTTCATCTTCCTTCTTTTACTTCTTTTTCTTCTACATTTACAAAAATAAGCCACGACTATTGTTTCTTTTCCCTTTTTTTTGTTTTTTCCCCGTCCCTTCTTATCTCTTTCCTCTAAGTTTAGTCTTTTATGCATTTATTTCATAGTCTAGTTCATTTCATTTCACAGCTTTCCTAGTTCCATTCCCACTCCATAACTTCATTCATTTTCATTTCATCATTCCATTGCAGTCACCGCTTGCGCAATCGCAAGAGCTCACTCCATCATCGCGTTCCATTAGTCGTTTCATAATCAGTTATATGCAGGTTTTTCCAGTTTCAATTTTTCAGCAGAACATGTATTGCAGCAGCCCGCCTTCTGTTCGGATATGACTCTGTTGCCCAATGGATTAAGGCCTGGATTCTTGCATACAGCGAGCTGTATACCCCGCGAGCCACCAAGAATTTTGGCATTTTTGCCACATTGATTCTCATTGATTAATGCATTAGTGTATTGTTGAAAATCTGACCTTTGATACAGGCTTTGATGCGGCTTTGAAGCAAAAAAGGAGCGAAATTGAGTAGAAAATGGCTAAGTCTAAAAACTGCAGCGATTCGCTGACATGTCGCAGAATCGCGGTCAACGCGGTCAACGCATGCAGTTGGGGTGGAACCGTCGCGATATCGCGACGTGTTCTATTTTCGCGGCCGAAGACAAGTGAAGGGGGAAAAGCGACAAATTGTCGCGAAATCGCGACAAAAGGTTCAGCTAAAGGCACAAAGTTAAAAACTTGCAGCGATCCGCCAACGTCTCAAAATCGCGGGTCGGTCGGCTTCAAAGACTCAAGTTGAAAAGTTGCGACGCGTCGCTGACATGTTCTCAAATCGCGACACTGGCGGCTTCGAAGGGGCAAGTGCCAAAACTTGCAGCGATTCGCTGCATGTTCGAGCAGAGAAGAGTCTAAGGAAACTTTTGAAAGCGTGGGCAGTTGATTAGAGTCAAAGGTGAAAAGTTGCAGCGCATCGCTGCACTTTTTTAGGAAGGGTTCCTGCAAGGCAAAGATGCAGCGCATCGCGACGGAAAATGGCAAATGGTACGGAAGGGAAAAGTTGTAGCGAAATCGCTACACTTTTGGCGATAAGGTTGAGCAAGACGAATGTGTAGCGAAATCGCTACATGTTCCCAAATCGCGGGGTAGCAAGGAGGAAAGAACTAAAGGACGAAATGCGTAGCGAAATCGCTACATGTCTTATTTTTGCGGTTTCCAACAGCCAAAGGTGTACGACATAAAAAGACGTCGCGATTTCGTGACCTGTTTCATTTTCGCGACCCGTCCATGAAGCCGTACAAAGTGCCCAAAACATGTAGCGATATCGCTACATGTTCCATTTTTCATGGAGCAAAGCGAAGAAAGGAGCCAACGACCAAAAGACGTAGCGAAATCGCTACATGTGCCGTTTTCGCGTGGATAAGCTAGCGATGGAGAAAAGGAAGCCGAAGACGTAGCGATATCGCTACAGGTGCCATTTTTGTGGGTCAAAGGTGGTCAAAGTGTACGGAGTTAAAACATGTCGCGATTTCGTGACCCGTCGCGTTTTCGCGACCTACGACAGTTTCTCGCCAAAACACAGTATGAACGCCCGAGAAGGTTTTTTCAGATTTCCAAGGATTAAATGCTGCCCCGAATTAAATGTTTTGAGGATTTCCAATGCATTCAAGGTCAAAGAAGCGCCCAGGCCACCAAGATTGAAGATTTGATGCATTCGAGGCCATCTGTTCGTAGGTTAATTCAATGATTTCATGCACATGTTCAAGAATCAAATTTAATGAAGAAGACCGCTTGCGTCTAATTGTATTTAATTTTTGTTGCAATTAAGGGGATCGTGTATGTAATTTCCAATGCACAATTGTAGATCACGAGAGGGGTGGTGGCGCATTTTTAATGCTGCAAAGAGGACGGACCTCTATAAAAACCAATGTAATTCTCATTTACAAGGGTTGGAAAAGTTCTCTGCTAGAAACTGAAGTTCATTTGCAGGAATAAAGGATTGGCTTCTAATTTTTCAAGTGGTTGCATTGGTGATTTCCTTTCTGTTCCTGTTGCATTTCTAATAGTATTTGTATTTCTTCATGGCTGTTGCATTTAAATTCTGCATATTGGATTTATGTACTGCCGTGAGAGTATGATTCCTGGAATGTGATTTTGGAGGGTTTCTCTGCGTACATCGTGCGAAAGTTAGGTTGATAACTTTTATTGCTTGCTGTTGCTGCACTTTAAGTTTCCTGCTGTTATTTTCTGATCCCATAACTTCGGCCTGCGGCCATATTTCCCATTCCTTTCTGCAACTTTTCAATTTCTTTCCAGCAACCCTTATCTTAAAACCAGATTTTAGAGTAGTGAAGGGAACCAGCCCACTCTGGAGATTGGTCTGGGAGCCATTTCTTGCTTCCAGCCTTTCAATGTTGGCCGGGTCTAGGGTGCACTTGTAAAATCCTTTCCTGTGGCAGATTTTGGACCAACAAGTTCTTAGATTTATCTTTTCAATTTCTCATTTTCTATTGGCATCATTCTATAAGCTACCTTATTGGAAAAACTACATTCAAAAATGAAATCTATGTGGTGGCTAGTACTCTTTATTGGTGGCAATCCATCTGGTAATTCTTCTAACATTTTTTTGCATATTCATCTAGCAAATCCTTCACCTCACTTGGAATTTCATCCTTCTTGTCTACCATCCCACCCTTTATGGGTTTAGGAATCAAGGCAAAACATGAGTTCTTCTTTGTCATCTCCTTCAAAATTGTTTTCTAAAAATCAAACATACTTTAGGATTATTGTCCTCTCTTTCATCTTTGTTCTTCAATGAACTTAGTACATACTTCTTACCATCTTTCACAATAGCATAGGTGTTTTCCCTACCATCATGTACTACCCTCCTATCAAATTTCCAAGGTCTTCCCAACAACACATGGTAAGCATCCATAGGTATAATATCACATAGGACCTCATCCTTGTAAGATCCAATTTGAAATTTCACCTAACATTGTTCATTGACAAAAATTTGGTGTATCTATCCTCTTCAACCCTAGTTTCTCTACCATTTTTATGGATACTAAATTATCCATACTCCCACTGTCTATAATGACCTTGCAATATTTTCCTCCATACTTGCATATTATTCTAAAAATATTTTTCCTTTGAACAGGTTCACATTACCTCTTATCTAGTTTCAGTAGCACTCTCTTCATCATGAGAGACTGTCCTTATTCTGGATCCTCTATATATTTTGAGGAAGTAATATTTTCTTCTTTTGCTTGTGTAATATGATTCTTGATCTCCTTTCTCTTATTGCTACTATATTGTGTTGTTGGAAATTCAAATGCTCGATGACCATCTTCTCGACATCTATAATAGATTTTAGGGAATCATCTATCTTTTCCTCTACCAAAACTACCTCTCTCTCATGAGGAGTATCCACCTCCTCTGGTGTTCTTATTGAAGTCATTGTGAGAAGGACACACTTCTCCTTGTTTTTTTTGTCCTCTTCGACTACGTATTTGTCCTCATACTTGAGATAATCATCTTCTTCCTCTTTGATTATTTTGTTTCCTTAGCGATAACTCCTCCTCTATATTTAAGGCATACTGGTAGGCTTCATCTACCATCCTCATTCTTATCATACTAACTTCATCTTGTATGGATAACTGTAGTCCATTAATAAACTTTGAAACCTTCTCCTCATCATCTTCCACATGATTGGGCTGAATGGTGAGCCTATAGAACTCCTCAATATAATCCTTCACATTCATATTTTTGTCTTAAGTTTTGCAATTTGTTGAAAAGACCCAATTGGTAATATGATAGGAGGAATTTTGTCTTCAATTTGGTGACCATGTTCTCCCATGTAATCCTTTCCTTTTATTTTCTTTATCTTTTGGTTTGAACATGGTCCCACCACAAGGATACATGCCCTTTTAGATTTATACAAGCAAATTTCACCTTCTTGGGATCTTCTATTGATTCAAAATCAAAATATTTCTCCATCTTTGTGATCTAATCAATGAGTTCTTTAGGGTTTAAACTTTCATTATATGATAGGGTTTCTAACTTTGGCTTCCTGCCCATGTTAGAAATTACCTAGATTAATATTTCTAATCTTTCTTCTGGATCTCCTTTTTTTTCATCATTGTAAGATTTTAGTTGGTCCGCTTTCTCCTCTTCACTATTACTTATATCTTCTACTTGAACAACTCTCCTTTGAAAATTTTCAAGTGCATCTAATTAAGCGATGACTCCTCTGATCATTTTTGCTATGTCTATGACTCGAGTATCTCATGGTCTTACTCTTCCTTGTTGTACCATTTTTTCTTTGATATTTATCAAACCTTAGAGATCAACTAGCACTGATACCAAAATAATGTAGACAAAACCCTAGAACAAATAAAGTCCTTTCTACAAGTAAATTTATTGTAGCATAATTTTAATCGTATAACACTTAATCGTATGACACTTTGTATGACAACTTCATCCTATTGTATGACTTAGAATGAATCATTTAACTATACAATAGTTAAATTTGTACATCTTCTTTAGATAATAGTTTCCTTCAAATTATATGACTTGAACATGATTTTTTAATTGAATGAAGTTTAGATTTGTATGAGAGGTTATTCAATGATAAAATTATTTGGAGGTCATTTGGATATTACAATTTCATAGGACACACTTTTTTTAATGTAAATGGCACTCGTGGGTATTTGATATCTCATTTCAAATACTTGCTCTTCATTTTATGGGTACAATTATCACACGTCCTCAATGAATGTCAATCACTAGGTGATAGAACTTGATAAAATTTCCTTTCAGTATTCCCTCAATTAATTCTCCTAAAACCTTAGTTGGTATCCTAAACTTTTGCATGCCACATTATGCTAACACATACCCAATTTCACAACATAATAGTCCTTTACATAACAAAGTGAGAATTAAAGTATTTTTTTAAATTTTTTTATTAAATTTTCTAAGCGGCAATCAGCCAAATAAAATACATATAGATCAAAAGAAACCCTATGTTCCTCAACTCTAGCTCATTCCTTACTCTTTGCACCCTTTCATTTCATCAATGGTTCTTATCTTTTCTCTTCAAAGCTTTTTCCTCCGCTCTCTCTTCACTTTTTCACTCTTCCTCTCTTCACTTATGTTGCTCTTCCTCTCTTCACTTATGTTGCTCTTCTTTTCTTCACTTTTTCCACTCTTCTCTTCTTTCTGGAGACAAACTCATTGATTTATAAATTTGGAAAATAGTTACCTAATAACCTGGGATGGTTGGTCTTCTAGTTTCTCAACCATTTGGCTACTAAACACTTGGCCTTTGGGATGCTCCCACATCACTTAATCAAAATTATATGAAATTTCAACTTACAACTATGTATATGTTAGAACACTTCTTACATGGATTAAATATACAATTGAAAATGAATGAAAATATAAGAAAATTTCCAACCCATGTTACATCATGACCACATATTAATATTACAATAGCTTGGCTATTACATATGTATCATTTGGAAAAATTCAAACCTAAGTCTTCTTGAAAGTGAGAAATCTAACCTGTTGAGCTAATGCCATTTGATCTTGAACTTGGACTTATATAAGAAGTAATTATATGTATAATACGTGTTGATGGGTGTGATTGTACAAGTTCCTTTGTAATGTGTATTCATAATATTCATTAAATTAAGGAGGATCCACAAATTATTATTTACGTGACCAACAAAAATGGATGTGGGAATTGGATAGATGTTTATCATTTATTATTGGAGGTAATCTCTTACAGATGTGAGCATATCTATAAGGAAGGAAATAGGGTGGCAAATAATTTAACCAATTGTAGTATTGATCTTCATTTTGGTGAGTAGAAGACAATTGACTGAATAGGATTTTATTTATTAGTTGGGAAAACATAATACTTTGAGGAAGATAAAGTATACATTAAGTAGAACAAGAAATGAAAAAATATCTATAAAAAAGATAAGTTAAATATGGTTTAACTAAACTAAAAATATAATATTTTGGTATTTTAATAAGATCGGCCTTAATAGAATATTTCTAAAATAAGATCAAATTATGTGGAAGGATTTGATGAGGAAAAACAACTCTGCTAGGGTTTGATGAGGAAAAACTACTCTATGGGGATAACAACTTCTGGAGGAGTTCTGAAAATAGGAGGAATGTCGTGATGGCATCGGGTTCGTCACAAAGAGTGCATGCTTGTGATGTTTTTCATCTAAAAATAATTGGAAGGAACATGATTACCCAGTGCATGTCGAGAACCACTTGTTAAATAACAATGGATGTTTGGAACGATGTGAATCCAGGCCGGTTCTAGTGGTTCAACCAGACTCGGTGGTGGAATATATGGAGTATCTAACCAAACATGCACTTATTGGAAAATTTTTGGGCATCCGAATTTCTCTCCCCTTTGTGGAGGCTTGGTTCAGGAAGACTTGGAATCCTGAAGGCAACGTGGAGGTGATGTTGAGTGCGAACAACTATTTTATGGTGGTTTTATATTGTATTGTAGATCGTAAAAAAGCATTTGAAGGGGGTACTTATTTCTATAACCAAGCGGGACTCTTTATTAAACCTTAAAATGTGGGTTTCAACTCGGTAGAGGAGCGACCATTGCGGGTTCCAGTATGGGTTCAAATTCTGTGGCTCCCATTGGAATTTTGGAGAACTGATATCTTGCATAAGATTGCCCTTCTTCTTGGGAAGCTGGTTGGACCGTCACAACATACAATGGATAAAATGGTAATATCTATTGCCCGTATCTGTGTTGAAATTGATTTAAATAATTCTAATCCAGATTCGATTGAAATACAATTTGGATTGACTACATGGGTTCAAAAACTTGACTATGAAGCTCTTTCGTTTTATTGCCAAATTTACCATGAATATGGCCACCTACAAAGAAAATTCCCTAAATTTTTCCCACCTGTGGCTTCAAATCCTAGGCCCTCTCGATATGGATAAAATTTGGATAAAGAAAAATCCCTGATAAAGGAAGGGGAATGGGATAAGGAAGGCTTTGTTCTGGTAAAATCCCAAAACAAAGGACAAAGGGCAAACAGAGACCTTAAGGATAGCCAACCAGATGCTCTACTCAACCATTTTGAAATATTAGATGATCTTGATCAGTGCATGAAGATACTTGAAACGTCGCTACCTGATGCAAATATAATAGTGCTGAATTAGATGTCTCTTCTTGGGGTGGAACTTAAGGAATCAGATCTAGGGGGTTTAAATGAAGAACAAAGGGCTTTGGATCTGAGTATAGGTGACATGGTTGGATCTCGCCCTAGAAGGGAAACTATTTTAGAAAGTGGTAAAGATTTAGTTATGCCCTATCCTACCCAGGTACTGATGCAGTCATCCTTGGACTGCAAAACTCCTACGGTATTGGGATTGCAGCAGAAAATAATTAAAAAAAGTTTTTTCGGATAAGAATATGAAGGTGGGTCGAAAGAAGGACCAGGATAAAATTAAGTTAATGGCGGAGACTTTTGTGGAGTTAGGCTTGGTGAAAACATTGGAATCTATTTTTTCTAACCCCCAAAAATTATTATCCTTTCATTGAATGTAAGGGGGTTGAACAACATCCCCAGACAAAAAGCTGTTCGTGATTTGGTTCGTTTATATTCTTCGAATGTGGTGTTTATTCAGGAGACTAAATTGGCTACTGATAGCATGTTCAGTATTGCTCCCAAGTTGTGGAGAAGGGGGAAATGCTAGTGTATTGGTGCATGTGGATATGCTGGTTGTGTCGCTTGTTTATGGGATTTAGTTAAGATATCCCCTCTTACTTAGATTTCTAGCAGATGGTCTATTTCGATGATCGAGCATGATAATGAATTTGGTGAAACCATCCTACTCACAAATGTGTATGCTCTTATTGATTACAATGGTAAAGTGAATTTTTGGGAGCACATTTGCTTTGTGAGAAGTTTGGCTCCCTTGTACCCATGGATTTTGGCTGGAGACTTCAACTCTATCACTTTTTTGGAGGAGAAATGTAGTGGTGTTGACTATCTCAAGCCTTTTTCTTCTATATTCAATGCTCATATCCAGGCCCTGAACTTGGTTGAAATTAAACGAAATAATGGTATCTTTACTTGGCATAATAGAAGGTGTGGGGAAGCTTCCATCTCAAAGAGACTGGATAGGTTTCTAATATGTAGTTATTGGATGAGTAATAATAGAAGTGCTAGTTCTATGATTATGGAGGGTAGGGGATCTGATCATTGGCCTATCAAACTCTCTGCTCTAGAGTTAGGGCTAAAGAATAATTCTTCCTTTAAGTTTCAACTTATGTGGCTTCATGATCCTAAGCTTCATGATTTCATGCGAGGCTGGTGGATCACTGGCAAACCTCCTCATGGAACCGCTATGTATTCCTTTATGAAGATACTACAATCTATAAAGCATAAATTGAAGAGATGGAATAGAATGAATTTTGGGAACCTTTCTTTGGCTAAGATGGTAGCTCTTAGGAGGGTGGAAGAAGCTTCAAGAAAGATTAGATATCAGGGACTCACAAAGGAGCTTCTCATTGAGGAATCAGAGGCTATGAAAGACCTTGCTGAATGGGAACTGAGGGAAGAAATTTTTTGGAAATAAAAAGCTCGAGTATATTGAATTCAACGAGGAGATAGGAACACAACCTTCTTTTATAACTCAGTTAAGGATTGCCGTAATGGTAACTTGATTGACTCTCTTGTGAATTCTTAGGGTGCCATGCTCTCTTCTTTCAGGGATATTTTAGAAGAGACTAAGAGGTATTTTTCCTCTCTCTTCAAGGACGACTCCCTCTAAGATGATGAGAATGAAAAGCTTATTATAAAATGTATTCCATCGATTGTTTCTAGAGAGATGAATGAGCACTTGATGGGTCCAATTTCCCTTGAGGAGCTAGAAAATGTTGTATTCAATATGAAAAAGGAAAATCCTCAACTCTAGATGAATTCTCGATTGAGTTTTATCAAGAGTTTTGGAATTTAATCAAATTTGATCTTTTGGAGGTGGTCCATGAGTCCCAAAAGAACAAACAGATGCTAAGGGCCCTAAATGCTATCTTTGTGATGCTTATTCCCAAAAAACAGGGAGCAAATTCCTTGGATATGTTCAGGCCTATTACTCTCTGCAATGTTGTGTATAAGATCATCACAAAAATTATTGTTGAGAGGCTGAAGATATGGTTGAGAAAAATCATCTCTGAGGAACAAGGAGCGTTTTTTGCTTGCCGATAAATCCTAGATGGGGTTGTTATTGCTACAAAAACTATTCACTCGATGAAAAATTCTAAGGAGAAAACTATGTTCATTAAGTTGGACATGGCCAAAGCCTATGATCGGGTCAGATGGTCCTTTCTTTAGAAAGTTCTTGTTGCTTTTGGATTTGAGGAGGAATGGATTAGATGGGTGATGAGTTGTGTTTCTTATTCCTCGTTCTTTGTTCTTGTTAATAATGAACCATCAGAGTTGTTTGAGGCCTCAAGGAGATTGAGGCAAGGAGATCCTTTATCTCCTAATTTGTTTATAATTATGGCAGAAGGGTTGGGAATATTGCTTAAGTCTCAATTCAAGCAGGGTATCATTTAGGGATGGAAGTGGGATAGTAGTTTGTCACCTCTTTCCCACCTTCAATTTTTTGATGATACTGCTTTATTGGGAGTTTCCACTATCAAGGAAGCTGGTAATATTAGACAGTATCTTGATATATATCTTGGTGCTTTTGGAAAATTGATTAATGAGGACAAGTCTTCTATTTTCTTCTTCAATACACCTCCTCTTATTCAAGCCAGGATTGCTCACATTCTAAGATTCCAGGTTGGGACTCTTCCCTTCATTTATCTTGGTATTCTAATTTCATCTCATCTTCTACCTAGATCTTCTTGGTAGTCTATGCTTGATAAGTTTAGAAGGAAGGTGAATCACTGGACTTTCATATGGCTATCCATTGTAGGTAGAGTGTTGCTTTTAAAATATGTTGTTCAAACTTTACTCATTTATAGATGTTTTGTACAAATAGCTCCCTCTCATTTCATCAAGGGCATGGATGCTTTGTCAAGACAGTTTTTATGGTCTGGAAAACTTGATCAATCTAAATAGATTTTGGTTAGGTGGGATTCTATATGTAGGCCGGTGCAAGAGGGAGGCCTTGGGTTGCGACAAACAACTCTTTTTGGGCAGGCTTTGGCTGCAAAAATTTATTGGAGATGGTGTACCTCTCAAGATCATATTTGGGCTAAAATATTATCTTGTAAATACTTGAGAGGTATTTCTGAGGCTGATATCCATAGAGTTAGCTTGGTTGGGAAAGGTTCAGTTATCTGGGACACTCTAAAAAGAGGAACTAATTTAATCAAGAAGGGTTTTTTCTAGATTTACAATTGAGTATCAGATGCTATTTTTTGGGAGGATTCTTGGGATGGCCACCGTCCTATCTTGAATCAATATTCCAGGTTACGTTCCCTACGCATTTGTTTCTTGGAAGCAGGCTGGTCTCATGTGGAGGACTTTAAAAAATACAATCTTTTGTAATTATGGAGATGTACAGGTGGAAATATCTGCAGGAATGGCCCCAGGGGGGACTGGCCAAGGTTAGAGAGGTGCTTGCTCTTATTATTACGAGGAGGTCATGTTCTTCATTGAGGGGTAAAGATATTTTGGCTTGGAACCCTGATCCCAAGGGAACCTACTTGGTAGCCTATGGTTATCAGGTTCTTGATAAGCAAAAGTATGGGAGTCTTCCTGTCACTTGGTGGAAAAAGGAGTGGAATAAATTTGATTGGCCAAAATGTAACTTATTTCTCTGGCTAGTAGCTCGTAATAAATGCCTCACTTGGGATAATGTGAGGAAGAGGGGATTTTAGGGTCCCTCTTTTTGTGTCATTTGTGGTAAGAATGAGGATGACTCTTATCATTTATTTTTCCAATGCTCCTTTGCCAGAGATATTTGGCACTGTTGGTGGAGCGCCTAGAACCATCCATGTTTTCATGTGCTGTCCTTCGTGGAGATTTGGAGTAGTCTGGGCAGACCTCCGGCCAAGGCCCCCTTCCTTCGGGTGGCTTGGAATTTGGGCCCTTCTTGCATCATCTGGAAGATTTGGCTTGAACAAAACCATCACATCTTTTAGGGTAGTCATTTGGCTATTCAAAAGATCTGGAAAAGGATCCTTTGTATGGTTCAGGAAACCATCCATAACAAATGTGATGTGGACCCTCTTTTATATTCTATGGAGGAGAAGGTACAACAAGCCCTTGGTCTCTTTGGGGATGGTGTGAACTCTTCTAGCCCTAGCAGGGTTCCTCATCTCAGCAAGAAGGTTAGGAGATATGGTATGCGGAGGCCACCCCCTAGAGGAGTTTTAAAAATTAATATTGATGAATTGTCCAGGGGTAATCCTGGACATGCTAGCATTGGCGGTGTTGGAAGAGATTCTTCTGGTGGTGTCAGTTTTTTCTTTTCCATTTATAAAGTTGTTCACTCCAATAATTTTATGGAAGCTCTTGCAATTCTTGAGGCCTTGCAGAGGGGGTTTTCTCTTGGCTGGCATAGGATTATCTACGAGTCTGACTCTCAAATTATGGTTAATATTTTAAACAGTAAAAGGGTGGAGGAAGTTAATTGGCAGTTGGTCTTTGTAGCCATTCAGATTCTCAGATTGAGTGAAGATTTTGAATTTATATCCTTTGTGCACATTCTAAGGGAATGAAATGTGGTTGTTGATTACCTGGCCAAAAGGGCTTCTGAGCTGTTGGACCCTTGGATTATTGATAACTAAGAGAGTCTCCCATCTGGGGACTCTCAACGTCTGTGGGAGTTGATCCACAAGGATGTACAAACTTAATGTGGTTTGTTCTTGTTGTATTCTTCGGGTGTTAATCTAGTCTAGTGGTTTTAGCCTGTTTGGCTATTTATTTGAGTCCTAGTTGAAAGCTCAATTGTACTCTATAATACAAAATTTTTATCAATAATTTTTTCCCCTTTATTTAAAAAAAGAGTGACCTTAATATAAACCACATATAGCTTATTTTAAAAAACAAAAACAAAAAAAAAATCCTATAAAGATATCTAAGATTTGAACTCTTTGGATATCCATGATTTATAAAAAATGAACTATTAAAAATGCTCATGCATAGCTTTACCATACCTTCATAACAATAACCCTTCTTAAAATTTCTTAAACTAATTTTATTACTTTAACAATCCAATATTTATACATAATAAATTTAAAAATATATATTTTTTAATATTTATTTTATTTTATTTTTATATATATATATATATATATATATATATATATATATATATATATATATATATAAAATTATTAAAAATAATTACTAGAGATTTTTTTAAAAGGGTTGTACTTGGGTCCTTATCTTTAGTCATAATAAGGTTTTGACTGGATCCTCATACCAGATACAATATATCCCACATTGGATGTCACTCTATCAACTAGTTACATCGAGCTATATAACCCATATGGTGCCACTAGGGTTTGAAATTTTGTGTGGGCTACATTATCCATATGTCTCAACCATTGAACTAAGGCCTCATTGGCTATATAATTATAAAATTACTATTATTATTTTTAAAATTTTATAATTTGCTAAAAGTAAAGATGAATAATTATATGCTAAAGGTTGCTTCAAAATATATATGTTCTCTAGGTGCAACAATTTTTTTAGGAAAAGAACCCTACCCAAAGGATTATCAACATGGAACATTATATTAGTTTTCAATAGATAAAAAAACATATTATATGATAACGAGGGTAATTATACAATTTTTTTATCTGATGCTTGGTTGAAGCCTTATCCTCTTATCTCTAACTCAAAATGACAACCATTGGCTCAGTTATGCCTAACTTATAAATTTTCAAAGGTCAAAGACTATATTAATATGAGCAACAACTATGGATCATAGATTTCGATTAGAAACATGGTTTAAGGAGAGGAATTCAAACGAACTATAGATTAACTTCAAAAGATACTTCAAGAGTTTTATTTGTTGATTTTTATATGAAAGGATAAGTTAGTTTGGAGTCTATAAAAAATGGTGGATACTCCATCAAGTTATGATACGAGGATTTAAAGCAATCAAATTTTTTTACTCCCAAAGATTTTACTTGAAAGAATGTTTGGTCACTACAAGCTCTCCTTAAGGGCTTACCATTCTTTTAGTTAGTAGTTCAAAGTAAGATTCTTATAGGAGAGAATCTACAAAAAAGAGAATATCAAGGACCTTTCATATGTGCCTTGTGTGAGAAGGATTTAGAAACATTGAACCATTTATTTCTTCATTGTTCCTTTGCTCACACCATTTGGGGTTAGTTTTAAAAAAATAAGAAAATATAATAGATAACTCCATCAACATTGAAAGAGTTGATGAAATATTAGATTAATTATTTCAAAGCTGTATTTTGTGGAGGATTGACCTTGTCATTATTTGGTGGAATTTATAGCTTGAAAGAATAATAGAATTTTAATTTATAACTTGAAAAGAATAATAAAGTTAAAAAAAATAAGAATCAAAATCATTCCTAAGTTTGGAACAATGTCTCCCTTGCAAAAAAAAAAATATAAATATGATATGGTAACAACTTGATTACAAGTTTTAAACATACATGGAAAAGTCTTCTACAATATTAATATTAAAATAAAATAATATTAACATTAAAATAAAATGAAATTTTATGTGTCGCTTTACATATCCTCCAATATCAATTTTAAAACCGTCGGATGGTGATGACACAATAGTGTATATCCACATTGACATCATCATAGTTATACTATTTTATAATATTTCATTATTTATTTAATAATAATTATAACTGATAAAGACTCATGCATTGTAGTAGGTACCAGAGACTTTCACTTAAAACACTTTTTTCAAAGTTAAACTTTGATCAAAATTAAAACAATAAATAAATAAATTTTCAAACTCATTTGGTCTATGGAATTCTTTAAGCTCATAGTAATATTTCGCTCTCTAAATACTCCTCTGGTCTCTAAAATTATCCACGCTCACAACACATTTCAACTCCATATGCTTGTCACGTTGTATTCTGCCATATCGTCATCCAAATAACACTTGCTTCACTCCTATGCAGTGTTGTCTCTCATATTTCTTTGTCAAACATAGCGTGTGACTTAAAGGTTTCCTTCTGCAACTTTTCTTCTCCAAACTCATCCACGACACAATTCCTCCAACACTCTCTCTCCCATGCTCTTCTCTGATGCCTTCATTCTAACAATTGTCCTCCAAAAATATATCCAACACTCTTCCTCCCTTTAATATCTTCACTTTAGCAAATCACACACATACTATTTCAGCTATCTCTTTTATATATCCTTTCTTGTTACTATCTGGTTTTATTTAAGCACGCAGAAAGGTGGCTCTAATATCACAATTAACGAAATATTGTAATATTCTTGTGTTTGTGTGTTGTTTTTTTTTGTTTCAAGTATGTTGTTTGTGTGTCAAAGGCGGTAGACTAGGTGCGAGCCCTGAGAGTTTTTGGTGGAAGAGATACCCCTACCTCTTTGGGTCTTACCCAAAAGTGGCATCCTTTCTGGGATGTTTTTTACAAACAAAAAAAATAGTACAATAATCTCTAAGATCATAAATCACACATCAAGAACATGCATATATCAAATGAATAATAATCTCAATTTTTTTTTTATTGAAATTACTAAAGCAATGAATAAATGCAAAGCTTTTTCGAATTACATATTACATGAAGTTGTCTAACTTTTCACATTACATTATTCTTCACTTCTTGCTCTCCTGGATATCCAAATTTTTTTACAACATTTATATAACTTATCGAAAGAAAAAAACATACCAGGATAAAGATAACCTTTCTTTAAAGGTCAAGTAAATTTTAAATTTTGAAGGTCTACAACAATGAGTATATCATGTATTTTCTGGATCTAGTATATGGTGGACATTCCTGTAGTGTTCGACTCCATTGTGTGGATCTAGTATATGATGGACATTCCTGTAGTGCTCGACTCCATTGTGTGGCAGGCATGCATGTTGTTGTATTATCCATGTTTTTCTATTCTAGGATATACATACCTTGTAGTTTAATTTTTTATTTATTTTTGTAAATTACAAAAAAAATATAATATGCATTGATTTTTTCATTACCTCAAAGAATTTTTATAAATTTTAACTTTTTTATAAAGATGAAGTTGATTGGATTTCAACAATGAGGAATTGAAACTGGGTAGCCCGCTGGTATACTTGACAGCTATCCTTTTAGATAATTTTTTTAGATGATTTTCACTATATTGAATCATTTTGTACAAAGTCAACCAAACCCCAATCTTTCAACAGTTCAAAGAATTGAACTGACAGCCTACAAGCAAGCACTCAATTGCTACCAATCGACTTAAATAGATTTAACCAGCCTATGGCTTTCGAATAATTTTTTAAAGATGATTTAATTTGATCATGGTCCATCCTTTAAGATTATTTGTTTAGATGTACAAAGTCAACCTAACCCCAACTGTTCAAGGAATTGAATCAACAACCTACAAGCAAGCACTCAATTTACTATCAATGGATTTAATTGGCCTATTTCTTTTGGAAACAGCCTACAAGCACTTAATTGTTACCAATGGATTTAATTGACCTATTTTTGGATAATTTTTTAAAGATGATTTAATTTGATCATATTGAAGCTATATATATATATATATAAATTTTTTTAAAGATGATTTAATTTGATCATATTGAAGCTATATATATATTGGTGTGAAAGCAGGTTATATAAAAGTATTATATCTTTCTTTTTATTTGTGCTATGGAAAATATAACTATTTAAAAATAAAAGAATTTTTTAGAATCAAGAGAAGTCTACTTGGCAGATCTCCTCCCAAATCATTGGAAATTTCAATAACTATAAGGTTTTGGCAACAACAAAGGTAAACAAATAAATCATCCCTTCAAAGATCAATAAATATTGGAGCTTTTTTGACGGGACTAGATAGGCATCCTTGGTGTTTATGGAGAACTAGGATTACTATATGTTTTTTACTCTTATTATTTTAAATTCAAAGTTGGACTCAAAAAAGTTCTAATAATTATGCTCAAATTATGATACTTAAATTTTTGGTGTAGTTGACATAATCGAAAATAATATTTGTTGTTTTAGGATGGAAAACATGATTTATAGTCCATGATTAGAATTTTGTTCCTCGTTAATACCTATATGTCTGTCTCCAATAAAAGAAACCTGGATGAAAGTGAAGCTTTTAATTTTTGGTATATTTATAGAGAACTAAATAAGAAAGTAGATGCACTCTCAAAAGAGTGTTTTAGATTGGTCCAAGTATGTGCTTATTACATGAATTCGGTGAGAGCAATGCATTGCAACTAGTCATATATTTATCTGGGGAATTGATTCACTCGGTTACAACAAACACTTAAAGTAATTAAAAAAAAAAAACTCATAAGTAAAAGATTTCAAGGATATTGGTTGACAAATTGGAAAGGTGTTTAAGGGTAGAACTTCCCATAGCTAGTTATGATACATGATTTATAGGTTATTACTGACACTTTAAAGAAATGCGAAAAAGCATATGAAAAATGTAATTTTATATTTGCTTAATATAAAATTACAACTTTTTTCGAGGATATATATATAATTTTTTTTTTTAATCAAAGTTCAAAGTTCAATTCACAATTATGGTTGAATGTATATATGAGTTTTTTTA